>CM041788.1:47817568-49116563 GCA_023375725.1 Nephotettix cincticeps
CCCACATTACAAACGGATTATATCTATGGGTAGATCACATAACTTGAAATGTGGGGTTGACTGGGACGATGACGTCGTCCTGTAATCCAGCTACTTGGAGGTCACGAATTGTGGATAGTTGTGAGCGATGGTCGGTGGATGTAGTGTTCTCTTGTTTGGATTACGTCCGCACTATTGAAGAATACGTTAATCCACAAAGATAATTCCATAATTAGACCAGTTTGTAATTCAGAGGCATTGGTTCGGATTTCTCGTTAAACTATATCCCTTAGATATGCCATTTACTGTTGGGCTAACAGTCCTGTCTAACAGTCCTGTCTAAGGAACATGTCAGCCTTAATCAGTAACAAGACTACAAGATCGCGTCACAATCATCCTACACTCGTTTCTCATTCATACTTCACTTAAAATACCTACCTTGTTGTACGGTCGCCATTTCTATACTCTAATCTAAGTAAATTTTACAGGAGAGTGATTTTAAGTTTAAATACTCCAAAAAGTTCTGAAATTGGCTCAAATTTCTTCAGTAAGTAATTTGTTTGTCAGCCTTAATGCTAAACTTTTATTGCTGTTACCTTAGATAATTACGATTTTATATCAAAAAGTTCACATGAAAGCTTTTGCCAACTTCAAGATGGCAACATATCCAGTTTTGTCAACCTAGTACATTTGCAAATAATTCAAATCTACGATATAATTTACTTGATACACCGACGTATCAAGTATTGTCTTCTGATAAGCTGTAAAGTATTATAGTATTCACTAAGATGATAAATCCGCACGTATCACGTGTTATCATATTGTAAATTAATTTAGTACCTATTTAGAAAAAGTAGTTTGGGTTTGGCGTTTCTATTAACAGGAATTCGGTATATCTGGTTTTTCCAATTTGTAGATGTGGAAAATCCGCTGGTACTGATAACTCAACTTTGACAAAAAGTCGACATTTCAAGTTATGGCATTATACCACAGATATAGGCCTCTTAATTATTTCCCAGGCCCAGTTATTTCCTGAAGGTCTACAGGCAAGCCCTGCTTCCACGACCTACGTCAAGTCCAAGGTTAAGGTAACACCTGCACGACAACACAAGACAAACAACCAATGTCTACGTCAGGTAAGGGGGCGAGGCACAACAATGGAATGAATAGTTTCATTACTCTATGTGTTCAATCTAATGAGTTTCCTCCCGTTTGGAGAGAAGAACAATAACATTACATCACACATTCCTGTTTGGATTGCAAAATGTTTGGTCCTATTGTTTACAGAAGTTAACGTCCGTGTTTTCATATATTGGAAACTATTCACACAAAGGTAAAAGTCATACTTTATTTTAAATTTTAAACTATTTAACATGTTTTTATTTACTGTTTTCATTGTCATTTTTAGCCTACTTGAATGTATTTTTAGTCTTATTGTACATTTTCTATGTGTTGTTTGAAAGGTTCTTTTAAAATTAACAATGATCTAACACTAGCGAACAATGAAAGTCAAATTATTTAGTACTGTATTATTGGACTTTGAAACGTTTTCAAATTATGAAAATTAAGTGTGTACCAACTTTTAACACCATTATACAAAGAAACAATGTCCTGTAATCAAACTTTCAGAGCAAGGAGATCGTTTTCAAACTCTTCTCTATATTATACACATTCTATTTTTAACTGATCATCATTGGACAGTAGCTCAATGTGAACTTGTTTTATTTCAAACTCATTGCTTATTTCGTTTGGAGTCTTATTGCTACTTCTCTTGCGTCACATTTTTCTTTATTCTAACTGTTGTGTACACTTGTTAGTCGTATTTTTGTAGAAATTACCTAATTCTTGCTAGCTAATTGTTGTGTAGTTTGCTAAATTGTTTCTTCAGTATTTTTATTTAATATTTCATCTTAATTTTCTACTTTGTTAATTGTTTCCATCATACTCGTCGCCATTTTATTACGTGTGTACTAACTAAAATAATAACAATAGATAAAGTGTATTGACAACATCATCTTTAAAACAGTGAATATATACAATAACAAATAAGTTGAAAGTTCTACGTTTGTTATATTTAACATATATACAATTCTGAAAAGAATTTTGATTGCATATATTTGTAATACATTTTTACTTTTTAAGAGTACTAAGAGTATTAATTTTTATAGCTTATTATTTATAGCAAGTTTTAATAGTGATAGCTAAACTATTTTAACAATTTATCGTTTTGCCTGAAAATATAATTTTTTTACATTTCAAAGCTCACAACTTCTGAACCATTAGTTTTACAGAAATACGGGTGGTGTCATATTATTTGCGACCTTGGCCTTAAACCATGGAATTTCAAGCAAAATCGTTTGAGCGAATTTTGAGAAACATTTATTTTTCACATTTTTAGAAATAAACTACTCTTAAATAAAAAAGACTGTCTGGAGATATGGCCAAAGTGCCCCCGTGTACCTAATTTCATTAAAATAGGGCGATCAACGTGGTTCGGCGTCTGTAAAATCATACTCATGAATGTCTTTGTTTAAGTGTAATAACCTTGTATATTTCAAATAATTATTGTACAGAATATAAACACAATGGCTTCCTCATTGGATCATTGTTTTGATAACAAAAACGGTTGTCTGGCGCAGTTAATTATACAAGGAGATAACGCAATGGCTCATGACAAAAGCGAGTTTGTTAAAGCCATGGAGTAACGTGAAAACACACACTAATACACAGAGGACGAATGTTTTGCAAGACTATTGTAACTACATATTCATTCTCATGTATAAGACACCGATACACTCCGGGGAATATTTTAAGGTGAATTTGAGAGAAGGATGAGGGCAATAAATTTGTGAAATATCTAGCTTTATTACTAAAACCGGCTGATTCATTTTGCAACGACCATTTTTATACAAGTTTCAAAATTATTTTTCTACTTGGTGTAAACTTTGCTCAAAGATAATTTTGTCCCCGTAAGTTTAGACTTGGGAAGCAGTTTTTTACATTTATTTTAAGATTTAACAAATGTTATAACACTTTTAAGGGCTCCCAAATCAGCCAAAATTATTTTTTTCTGTTTTTTTTTAACTTTTACTATATTTTTGTTCTTTATAATTTCCTGTTTCCAATGATATTTAACATATAATCCTAAAATGGTACAAATCCACTGAAAAAACAATTATGTAATATTTGTCACAATATTTCAAATGAATTTTGTAAGTTTCAAAACTCTCGCCATTTCGTTTTGTTTTTTCCATCAACTTTTTGAGATCCAGTTGCGGTATTTATATTCCATTTAAATAGACCTTAAAAATATAGACCTGGAATATAGTTTTTTTAATTAATAAAACTTATGTCAAAAAAGGATATAATTTTAGTAAAAAACTTTTTGTACACTTCTTCACTTGTTCATTAAATGCGAATAATGTTTGTACTTAAAGTAACTGATTTTAATTTTGAAAGACTCGTGCAGGCTTGAGGTAGGCCCCTATTGTTATGTTATTCCGGTCTATTTCTAAAAACATATTTAATTGGTTAGTTGATTGTAATTTGTATTTGATGATATGTGAGGCCTCATTACTAACCAGACCAGCTGATTTATTTGACAGGATCACTGGTACCAACCATGAGGATTTAAAAGGGAATTTTTGACATTCATCGAGGGATTAGTTTTTCCTCAAGATGGTAACACTGCGTCCCATCTCTTTTGTTCCTCCGTCACCACTAAACACTAATGGCGTCGCATTATCTCCCGGAGCTGACAAAGCGTCTGTCGCTGTCCTAGATGTTCGTCCTGGACGTCGTTGACCAAGCGTGGCCCGCTTTCC
Organism: Nephotettix cincticeps; assembly: GCA_023375725.1. NCBI lineage: Eukaryota > Metazoa > Arthropoda > Insecta > Hemiptera > Cicadellidae > Nephotettix > Nephotettix cincticeps. The sequence continues at coordinate 47,821,372 of CM041788.1, forward strand.
ACCTTTCCAGCGTCCTTCGCCGCCGGCTCCGTTCCGCCCGAGGGAACACTGATAGATCCGGAGGAAGTGTAACAATGTTATAAACAAAGCGGCTTCGAAAGTAAATGCTGTAATTAAAAGTGTAGGTTTCAGAAGACGGAATCTTTTGGAGAAACGTGTCTACTACCACAGCTGGGCGAGCGTAAAACAACGTTTAGAAGAATCTAATGTGAATCTATAATAGATCACATGTTTACTAATAATTAGAAAAAATGTTAATGATGTTCAAAACTGTGGTTTTGAGAGCTACTTCACTTATAAAGGTTGTGGGTGAGTTCAAAGTAAACAAAAATGTCTTTAAAAGGTAAAGAATAATGAAAATTTGTTTGTTCATTATTAAATTAGATTAGATTAGATTATTGAAATGGCGACCATACCACAAGGTATTTTAAGCCAAGTATGAATGAAGTTTTAGTGTAAGATGATTGTGGCGCGATCTTGTAATCTTGTTACTGACTAAGGCTGACATGTTTAGACAGGACTGTTAATTACTGTAATAGCCCAACAGCCGATGGCAACTAAGGGTCCTCTACAGTTTAACGTGGAATCCGAACCACGTTCTCTGAATTACGAACGTAGTTTTCAGTAGTGCGGACGTTAATCCACACAAGAGAACACTACACCCACCGAGCATCGCTCACAACTATCTACAATTTGTGACATACGAGTAGCTGGATTACAGGACGTCGGCACCATTCCAGTGGGTGCTCCAGTTTTCTCGGAGAATCGTTAAAATATATCTTTTTCAACGCTACGGAAAGACATATAGAAACTGATGAATAATCCATTTAGACTTTTCTGTGGTGTACAACGTGAAAATAACAAAAAATATCACGATTCCAAGTAATGTACAGAAAAAACTCTAATCTTTTATATAAATCTGTAGGTTGTAATGTCACTCTTAATTACCAAATGTTATAACCACATCCTGTTTTCCCCAAGTCTATAATGGATACGACAAAATCAATTTTCCATTTGAGAACGTGTTCTGTGATTTTACAATTTGATGGTGGGAGATGAACTGGTTTATAGGCATCAACACTTCAGTGTCACAGCCCATCACACTCAGCTGTTGACTCTAGTGCCTAGAAAGCTACAGTCATTGTGTCTCAGACCTTACAACGATCCTTTCAAACTCTTCCAATTTCCGTTGTCAAGTAGTGACGAAAATACCTTTCATAGAAAGTGCGAGAAAATGGGTTGTCTGCTGTAATTAAAAATACCCCGTCGCAGCATACCTGCGTACTCAGCGAATATCCAAATCAATAATCTAATCTATATAAATAAAATTAGTTTTGTCTGTACATTGCTCAGAATTATACATTTTTTAGTTATTTTTACGTTTCATGCGTTAGAGAAGCCGAAACAAGTCTTATCTCAATTTGTGTCTGTCTGTGACGCTCCAGGAGGTATTTTACGCCGTCTCCTCCGAAAACACGGGAGAACTGATTACAATGAAACTTATTTCATACATTCTCTACGTTCCAGAGAAGGATTTCAAAGGCTTAAAATTGTCCGCCGACCCTTGAAAAGTAAATCACGAGCATTTAAAAACCCACTTTTTACGCGATATTGGTTGCATATTGCAGTTTTATGAATAACCTACTGGCAATAATCAGCCGTCTTTGTAGTTTAAAGATTCAATAGAAAGAAAAACAAACCGCTGTCAAATCAATATTAGTTAGTTTATATTGGTCATTGATTTAAACCCATTTCGAAATCATACTATGTTAAAAAGTTATTTTATCGTATAACTAATAATAACAATGATATAAATGTTCTTGTCTATTTAATTGTAAATAATAATGCTAATGCTAAATAATAAAGCTGGTTATTGATTTATTTTCTTTGTATTGATTTGTTTAGGATTTCAGGTTTACATTTTGGTATGATAATCTTTCTTCTTTAAATTGAATCCTACAACCCGTACAAAGGACGGGCTTACTGCTAGTAATAATATATGACAAGTTTGATCAATATCTATCGATAAATATGAGAGTTATTTGTCTATTATTCTTCATAAGATTAACATGGGAAAGCGTATGCAGGTTTGCTGCTGTGAGGGACCCTGAAAGTAAGCGTTTATAGCATGAACAATTTTTATTTTGACCATCTATACCAAGTTTCATAATCATCTGTCTATAAATAAAGGAGTTTGACTATTCTCTATATGAAGAACATGAGAAAAGAGTATGCAGGTTAGCAGCCATGATAAACACATAAACCATGATTTTTCTATAGCTAATTACTTAACTAACAGGTAGCCAGACATCAGTCCGAAAATCACTTTGAATTCATTAAGCCTCAAAACGGATATATCCACTCCCAACTGAAATTGGAAAGTGTTGACTAAAACAATACTTTCTCCATATACGATGTCTAAAGGGATAAAGAAAGAATGGAAAACTGTTTGTACTTACTGTACTTCCCTGTGGAAAATAGTTTAGATTATGGATATGTCTAAAGGGAATGTTTTCAGTTCATCCAAACAGCTATTTTTATTCTTATGTATTGAAAATTCAATACAATAGCTCTGGTAGTTTCTATGGAAACCTGTTTCAAATTGTCACACGTTTTAATTGTTATAACCTCACGAATTACCAACCCCCCTCAGGGCTAAGACATATCCATGTCAAAAATGTAATTCCCTAGATAAACACTTTACCTTCAATTTGACACCTCAACCATCTCTTAACGACTAACGACTTGTCAGCTGTCACAAAATTAGCATTGTTGTTAAGGACTAAAATCCAAGATGGCGGAAATACTGCACACTGAACGTAATAACTTCCTGTAGTATTATCTACATGCCCTCCACACAGGAGGAAGGGAGTTTTTTGTGGCTATTCCTGTCCCGTTTACCCGTGTAATTAGTAAGCAGGGGACCTGTTATCGGCACCTATTTTAGAATGCTAGTGTGGCTGTATTTTTGGAGGATCAACGCACAAGTACAGATCGGGTCTGTTTTTCTGTTCCAACATTTCACCTTTTTAGTAGTGCCAGCCAGAGTCGGGAGGTCAACATGCTAGCGTAGGATTCTATTGTGAATTCTCCTTGCAACGGGAATTTCCTCCTTTGTTAAAAACTAATTGTTGATGATGGCTAGAATACTTATTATGGAGTCGTTGCTTCGTACTTTAAGCTGTGTATTTTGAGCTTTATGATATACTAGCTGACCCGGCGAACTTCGTAACGCCTCACAGTAAACACATGTTAACTTTAAGATTGGCCATGTTCTGAAGTCGAATAGCAATACGGCTTCATTGTGAAAGGTTATATATTCTGGGTCGCTGCATAGTGAATAACAATACTGAAACGATAAAACATATTAATATCATTCCCATAAAACAAATAAATCTGAGTGGATTAATTCACAATTTTCAAATCCAATCCAAACCCAAACGAACCCTAACTGTAATACGGCTTTTATAGGAAAGATATACAACAGCTGATTATTATAATAAACGTAATAATATAAACATTGTAATTATCATATAAACACGTGACTTTAATCAGACAGAAAATAAAAATATAAATACATAATCCCCCAAAACCGTAAACTATTAACGTGGTGAATAAAGCTGTTCATTTTTTACAGTACACATTTACTTCATAGTTTAACATTAATGAATGATTCAGATGGCATTGGATAGTAAAGCATACGGTATTGCTAATGGAAAGTAAACCAATCAGCTGTAGCTAAGAAATCAAATGTTTTCATTGTAGACAATTTGTAAACAAACTTACTCTCCATAAGGTTAACATTAGAAATTTAAAACGCCATAAAATGGAAACTTATGGGGTTTTCGAAAATATTTTTTCACTAAAACCTTCCCGGACACATATAGAGCAACTTCCTAAAATTTCATGGCGATCGGATGAGTAGTTTGGCAACGCATAAGGACATACATACATACATACAGACAGACAGACATACATTCAATTTTATATATAGAGATGATGCATTTGTGTTTCGAAACCGTGAGGTTGAGTATTTGTTTGGGTGATGTGACCTAGACCTGTATACCAAGTTTGATGGAAAACGTTTGGGAAAATAGGAAGAAATTAATATTTTAATATTCACCATGAGAAAGTTGCGCACTCTCGGACAACGTACTGTACATTTGTTTAGTTGTTTAAGCCAGTTTTAATGGTGATGGTCAAATTATTAAAAAATATTGTTTTGCAGGAAAATTAAAAAAGCATATTTTTACATTTACAAGTCCGTAACTTTTGTACCATTAGTTTTACAGAGATACGGGTGGGGTTTGTTCAAGACCTAAAAAGCTATAGTCAATCCATGGCATTTTAATCAAAATCTTTATAGTTGAAATTTGTATTTTTCACATTTTTAAGTGTTTTTGGAGATACGTCCAAGGTGTATCTGTGTACCAAATTTCATAACAATCGGACTATCGGTGTGGTCTCGGGATTTGTACACAGACAGACTGACAGACATCACACAACATCAGACGTCAGTCCGAAAACCCCATTTTTGGATTCAGGGAGCCTCAAAACGGATAAATTCACCACTTTCGCCTGAAATTCGTAAATTTTGTCAAAAAAAATACTTTCTCCATATATTGTGTATACGGGTAGAAAATAAAATGTGATGGCTAGCTGGTGAGGTATTCTTTGAACTTCCTCTATGTCATTTAATATACCTGTGCGCATTGCCTGCTGTCGCGACTCCGATTTCGTCACGACTTTGATACGTATTATCATACTAGTGTCCGCTGATAGGGTACTCTGGCCTCCAGCTTCACTATTGTCTCTTATCACCGAGTAAATAGGTCAATGTGGTTTACGCGTAGCAATTGTGACCGAATCCATTGCTATCAAACAATTAAAAATACCGCCGTCGCAGCAGGCCTGCGTACTCAGCGAATTTCAAATCAATAATATAATAATAATAATAATATATGACAACTTTTATCAATATCTGACGATCAATATAAGAGTTATTTGCCTATTCTCCATAATATTAACATGGGAAAGAGTATGCAGGTTTGCCACTATGAAGAACACTGAAGGTAGGCGTTTCTAGAATGAACAATTTTTATTTTGACAATTTATACCAAGTTTCATCAACATATGTCCACAAATAAACGAAATTACCTATTCTCCATATGATTAATTAACATGGGAAAAGAGTATGCAGGTTAGTTGCCATGATAAATACATAAACTATTATTTTTAAGCATAAATGGATGGATCTCAACCACATGAAGCTAAATATCAAGTTTTATCCAAAAATATTGATTGATAAGTGAAATATTAATTTTTCCTTATCCTCCATAAGATTAACATTGGAGCCCCAAAATACAACGTACTGTGTTTAGATTTGTCAATATCTCGGAAACCGTTGGAGGTAGAGCAAAGCTTAAAGGAACTAAATTGTGTTGTGTAGTTTTTTAAGCTGATTCTAATGGTGAAAGATAAAATTTGAAAATCTTAAAAATTACATGGAAAAACGCAAAAAAACATTTTTGGAGTACAAAACCCGCCCAAACTACCCGTTCCGATTGACCGATATGTCTGGTTTACGAATCCGTCCGAGGGAATAAAGGAGTACACGTCTCTACCAAATTTGGTCTCGATCGGACCACTTTTAACGAGAGTTATCGTGTTTACAGACACATAGGCTATATACATATTGTATATACTGTATAAATTTTAACGACTATTATTTTTGGCCTCTGGGCACTAAAAACGAAAACTATACGTGGTGCCGGGCCTAAATCTTGCCATTAAACCTACGGTAATAGATTATTCCCTAAGGGAAATTCGCTAATAAAATTACAGAAAACAATTTGCTTCCATGCACATGATAATTTAAAGAAAAGTTAAGACTTTCCGACGAAAATCTCAGAAATTTGCAAATTTTTCAAAATAAGTTATTATTAATATTATTATTACCTTACCGAAATGGCTATCTACCCAAGTAGATATATTAAGCCAATTATGAATGAGAAAATAGTATAAGAGGATTGTGGAGCAATCTTGTAGTTTTGTTATTACTAAGTCATGGTCCTTAAACAGGATTCTTATTTAATTGCCCAACATCCAACGGCATCTGAGGGGCCTATAGGGCCTTCAATAGGGTGGAGTTGGATTCACATCCACCGATATGGGGAACTCACACAATTAAGTAATTCATAATAGTGCAATAGTTATATTTGAAGAAGCGCTAGAGGCTTTTTTCTTTTATTAAATTCATATTAAATATTTTCCCTACTGTCTATTGCTGTATTAAATTTTATTTTCTTTTAAATTAAAATGATTTTTTGATTCCTACACAGGCTTCGTCTAAGACGCCCTAATTTTCTTAGACAAGTTTCATTTTATTTTAGTTTTTTTGTAAATATTATTGTTGTTTTAATAAGTTAAACCAAGCTATCGTTTTATTTGTAATTTTAGTTGTATTATAGTATGTTGAAGTTTTTTATATTTTGTGTTTTCAAGGTTATTTTATTTTATATTCTAGTCTGACCTGGCAAGATTTTATTTATATGTGTGTATTTTTGTCTAAGAGAATAAAATAAACTCTTATTCTTATTCTTAACACTAATTTACTACTTTTGTACTCAGTAGAAGGCCAACAATTTAAAAAAACTGGAGTTGAATTTTCACCAGAGTGTAACGCTATGAACTTGACCGCAGTGACACTCGTGGTCGGTGAAATTATTCATAGTTTAAACAGAATCTACACGCGATACTCCACTGGAGTGGACGGGGTTCTCTACAAAGATAACGTGGACATTCAGGGTGCTCAGGAAAACTATAAATAGGTAAAGGAAATTCACTAATTGCTACGTTCAGTAATGATTTGAGTTTCGGAAGCAGCGCGTCGGGTCGGTGGGCGGGAGCCACGCGATGTGGAGCACGGATTGTAGCGGCGTACCATGCCGTCTACCATCTGATAAAATGCTTCTTTGTACATCTATATAAATAATATTAGATGTTTGTCTTTAAGTTGCTTGGCATTATGATATTTTCCAGTAAAGCTGAAATGGGTTTTACCACCATTTAGTTAGTTAGTGAAATGGCGATCTACCCAGGTACGTATTTTAAGTCAAATACGATTGAGGATTGAGGATTGACGATTGTGGCGCGATCTTGTAGTCTTGTTACTGACTGAGGCTGACATACTTTATACTTTTAACTGAAATGGCGACCTACCCAGGTAGGTATTTTAAGCCAAGTATGAATGAGGAATGAATGTAGGATGATTGTGGCGCGATCTTGTGGTCTTGTTACTGACTAAGGCTCACATGTTCCTTAGACAGGACTGTTAATTAATAGCCCAACAGCCGATGGCAACTAATGGACCTACAGTTTAACGTGGAATCCGAACCACGGCCTCTGAATTACGAATTGATCCAATTATGAGGATGGTCTTTGTGGATTAACGTAGTATACAATAGTGCGGACGTTAATCCACATAAGAGAACACTAGATTCACCGACCATCACTCACAACTATCCACAATTATTGAGAGCTTCGAGAGTGGATATATCCGTTTTGGGGTTCCTGAATCCAAAAAGTGGGTTTCGACGTAATGTCTGGCCGTGTACAGAACCACAACCTACCCTGTTGTTGCGATTTGGATTATATTTATGTATTCACCATATGTCCAGTCATTTTTTTTATTTTTAAGGGTAGTTCGCCCAAAGAAAAACCCTGAAAAAGTAGAAAATCCAAATTTCTCAAAAAGAATAAAACAAAACGATAAAGAAAAAGTATCATTTTACTACCACCATTAAAGCCAGTTAAAATGCTGAACAAATTAGTAGTTGACTAATTTATCTACGACTAACGGTTCCAGAGAAAAGTTAATTTTACTGCCCATAGTAAACATTACGTTGTCTGAGAGCCCAATGTTATCCTTATGGATAATATTAAAAAATCAATTTCTTCCTTATTTCCTAACAGATTTCCATGAAACTTCGCCACGCCACCAAAAACCCCACTCAAAAAAGCTTGGTATTACCGGGTTGGGGGGGGGTTCTCTTGTTATTTTTTAGATGATTTTTTAATTTACATTAAAAAAATTAATAAAAAATATATATGAAATAAAAGAAAATATCCCATATGTAAATACTGTATAAAGAATTATCACCCATGTTTTTTAAATTTAACTTTAACATTTAGCGAATTTCCCATAGGGAAGAAGCTATTACCATAGGTCTCATGGCAAGACTTAAGCTCAGGATCATGTAATGTTTTCGTTTTTAGGTGCCCATAGGATTAATCTTATGGAGGATAAGGAAAAATTAATATTTCACTTATCAATTTATATTTGTGGATGAAAAAATTTAGCTTCATGTGGTTGAGATCCATCCATTTATGCTTAATAATCATAGATTATGTGTTTATCATCGCAGCTAACCTGCATAATCTTTTCCCATGTTTATCATATAGTGAATAGTCAAACTCCATTATTTATGGACATATTTTGATGATACCTGGTATAAATGGTTAAAATATTTTTTTTTACTTTTTTTTATAAAACTTGTCATTTATTATTATTATATTATTGTAGTGAAAATTCGCTGAGTACGCAGGTCTGCTGCACCGGGGGTATTAAATCTAATTTAGACGAACTTTAAAGAATGTGACAGTTTTATCAAAGATTTCCGTTTTAAAATTTACCTAAGGGAGAAAGTAAGTGTCAGTCCACTGATACCGTTTAAAGTTTAAAATCAAAAGGACAGTGATAATTCAGTTGGCATGAGCCAGTTCGGATTCCACGTTAAACTGTAGGTCCATTAGTTGCCATCGGCTGTTGGGCTATTAATTAACAGTCCTGTCTAAGGAACATGTCAGCCTTGGTCAGTAACAAGACTACAAGATCGTGCCACAATAATCTTACACTCAATCCTCATTCATACTTGGCTTAAAATACCTATATTGTAGTATGGTTGTCATTTCAATGATCTAATCTAATCTATTTGACTTACGATAAAGTTGGAGCAAAACAAATATGAAGTCGTCGTCGTTAACAGAGAAATCCCAAGTTTGCAGAAACCCCACAATGTCCATACTGTAATCTGGTATTGGAAACACAAAGAACGCCGATGTAAGTTAATCGTCTCGCCAATGCGCTTTGTCGCCCAAGGAAAATGTAAATTTCGTGTTCGAGTTGTTTACAAGATAACATCTCCAGACGGTGGTGGAAGGCGAGGTGGGGAAGATGGAGTCTAGGGCAGAGGACAAGGTCGGTATGTTAATGTTTATAGTTGTAGTCCAACAACTGGGTCAGGTCGAAAGCTATTCTCTATTGATCTCAAACTGTTTTCCACATACATGTCCTTATTTCCCTGATGTAATATATACGATACTATATATTTGGCGTTGCTGTACATAGATAGCAAACGGTATCAGTGGACCGACACATACTTTCTCCGTTGAGTAAATAAAAAAAAACAATCTATAATAAAACTGACATATACTTTAAATTTTATTGAAATATAATTTAGTAATTTATTGTTTCAAAAATAATCATCCTATTTCTGAAAATAACAACAAGAGAAACAATGTTAAATTAGTTGTTAAAATTGTATGGTAGAACCCCCCCCGGTAATACCAAGCTTTTTTGAGTGGGTTTTGTTGGGTAATGTAACCTTACGCTTTATATAGTTTCATGGAAAACGGTTGGCAAATAAGGATGAATTTTTTTAATATTCTTAGTAAGAATAACATTGAGCGCTCTCAGACAACGTACTGCTTTAATCATGGACAATAAATTTATACCTTTATTGTTTTACTTTACTTTTAAAAGTCCATAACTTTTAAACCCCGATGTTTTGAGAATTGCGGGTGGTGTCATTTTGTTTATCTCATAAACTATAAATCAAAACTAATAATCAAAACCATTAGGGCTATTTTTGAAAAATTTCCATTTTACATGTTTTTGGGGAATTTTAGGTGCAAAATATCCTTAAATATAAAAAATGTTAAAAAAAGTGTCCGAGAAACCATGGAGTGTTACCTACCTACCGAATTTAATGGAAATCGAACCAACAGTCTCGTCTCTAGGCTTCTGCATATCGCACACAAACACACGAACACACGGACAGACTGTTTTTTTATTCAGGAGGAAATAAAATGGATGTATCCACCAGAAACACAAGTTTGAAAATTCTAACGAAAACATTACTATACTGCTTATACTATCGTATATGGGGAGGAAATATAAATTACCAGACTATTCTAAAAACCTCAGGGATATTCATTTAGGTAACGCAAGAGCTATTTGTAAAGAAACAGACTGATTGTAATAGAAATATTTAAAGAACTATTAAAATACCCCCGTCGTAGCAGACCTGCGTACTCAGCGAATTTCCAGTAATATAATAATAAAGATATATGACAAGTTTTATCATTATCTGTCAATAATTATGAGAGTTAATTGCCATTCTCCATAAAAGTAACATAAGAACGGGTATGCAGGTTTGCTACTATGAGGAACATTGAAAGTAGGCATTTCTGGCGTTAAAAATTTTAATTTTTTTACCATACCAAGTTTCATAAACATCTGTAGATAAATAAATGAGTTTGCCTGTTCCCTATATGATTAACATTTGAAAAGAGTATGTAGGTTAGTTGCCATGATGAACACAAACTACGACTTTTAAACATCTCACCACATGAAGGTAAATACCAAGTTTAATCCGAAAATATTGATTGATAAGTGAAATATTAATTTTTAAGTTTAAAAAATAACATTGTCCCGGGCTTAAGTGTTGCCATGAGACCTACGGTAATAACGGTAATTTCCCTATGGGAAATTCGATAAAAGTTAAAATTAGATTTACAAAACAGGGGTGATAATTCTTTATACAGTATTTACGTACGGTATATTAATATTTTGGATATTTTATTTTATTTTGTATATTTTTTAATTCATACCTGCTAAAAAATTAGCTAACCACAGTTGAAACTGATTAAAACATTACAAAATGCAGTTTTGTTCATCAGAGAGCAATGGCAAGACAGAAATGTGTAATGGTAAGAAAATATATGCCTAATACGAGTTTCGAAAATTTATTTTATATTTTACTGATATTTATTTTTAATTACAGCCATAATTTGTGAGCATTTTTAAAATACTTTGGCTCTAATTAGATAAAAACTATTAGGGTATTTTTACACAATGAAAATTTTCCAGACTAAAGGTTAGATAGAGCCTAACCTTATTATTATTTATTACGTGGCTATTCTGTTTATTCTATTATGTTAAACATAACACACAATTAAATCCAGTGTTAAAAGCAAAGAGAAACAACTGAGTCAAACAATAATATATACATTATAATAAATATGACAATCCGTTTGTTTAGTCGTTGATGATGTAACAAAAGACTGAAGAAGCCAGTGTTTGGTAAGGTGATTGCTAATTGTAACATGTTGAATGCCATTATGTCATTCTTTTGTTTAGATGCTAGAAACGCACCGGCTATTGCTAAAAGAGCTTGACAAGGTTATAATTCTCGACCTTGATATAATTAACCGTTTACGGACCTTCGTTCTTCCTCCGCCTTCCTGGAGCGCTAACGTCACGCTCGCGTTACGTAACTATCGATAAGCTGAGAACATTAGAAGCTGTAGCCGTGACAGCGTTACAGGTTATATAAGCGTGATACGGGCCAGCGGCGGCTGACAGATCGAATGTAATTGCGACATGTTGGTGGCGCATCCGTAATAATAGACTTTCACTTTCTTCCGTTGGTAAAAATGTTTCCGTCTTTCTTAACCCTGCGAGGACCGACTGACGAAATATCGTGAACTAGTAGTTTTTTTAATTGTATATGGTCTCTGGAACATTTTAATCTAACTTATTTCATTTTAGATGTCTTTCGTTTCGTCTTTTACTGTCTGGATGGTTTTTGTTGTAGCTACAGCCAGAAATAAAAAATGCGTTTGTTTGCGTTGTTTATTTACTGATGTCGTGTACGAAAACAATATAATATCAACATGATAAAAAAATTAAAAAAAAATATTATGTTGTATCAACATTTTCTACAATACCTTTTAATTTTGGTCAAAATCCCATGAAAAAATGTAGGCCCTACACACACTCTCTATAATGTAAGTAATAATTGAAATGTGTTTTCCATGGTAAAATTATTCTTTACACAGATAACAAATCTGTGTAAAGTTAAATTTAAAAAAGAAAATCCATTTCAATTATTATATTATTTGCAGTTCATTTTTATTTATATTTTTAAATCTAACTTTAATACGTCATTATTGATTGCTAGGGTAACTAATTATTAAAAATAGGTCCCTAACACAAACCTATTTATAAACATTTACAAAAATGCTGATTTAACATAGTCTTTTTGGCATAGACTACCTAAAATGGATCTGGTCCACAAAAGGACCAAAATTCCCTCTCTTTTCTTTAAGACATATATGTTTTCGGAAAACGCACGATGAACCTCATTGTTTTCACAAACCAAGTTGAGAGTCTTACATCCGAAATATTATGTTTTATATCCATAAAAAATGTCATACAGAGAATAGGCAAACTCCATTATGTATGGACTTTATTACATTATTACATTACTCATGTTGATAAAACTTGGTAGATGTGGTCAAAATAAAAATTATTTATGCCTACTTTCAGTGTTCCTTACAGCAGCAAACCTGCATACTCTTTCCCGTGTTAATCTTATGGAGAATAGGCAGATAAACTCTCATATTTATCGACAGATATTGAAAGAAAAACTTGCCATTTATTATTATTATTATATTATTGATTTGGAAATTCAAAACCGGTGACATCATGTTCTTGGGAAAGTACACAATAATGATAACTAGCCTACTCAGACAGTATCAGGACCTTTGTCTCAACCTCGGCTAGCGATCACAACTAAAAATGGCCTTGTTTTCTAAGAATAAAAGCTTGTGTCCAATAAATAAATCTCAATTTTAAGTCTTGAATGGAAACCAAACTTACACCTGCTCTTTATGCAATCTTAACAGATACTTTTTGTTATTATAATATTTTATTGTCAGTTGAAACAACGTTACACATAATTTAAATATTTATTCAAATAATCTGAATGGACGGGAAAAGGCATTTTAGTTAGCTATATTATTAATATTATTATTTAGATGCATATTTAGATTGTTTTACCCTATTTATTTCTTAATATTTCTACACATAAACATGAATGTATAGTTGAGGTATAAAATTGAATGGTTTTTAGTATATTTTATTATTTAAATTTGTAAACACAGTATACAGCAACCAAGAAAATAAAAACGGTATTCACCAATGTTTCATGTTTATATTTTAAAAAGAGAATAATGTAAACTTTATTGAATAAATGCACTATCCTATCTTTATACGTTTCATACTATTTTAAGCCAAGCATAAATGAGAAATGAATGGGGGATGATTGTGGCACGATCTTTTAGTCTTGTTACTGACCAAGGCTGACATGTTAATTAATAACCCAACATGGTTAATGGTATATCGAAGTGACCTACAGTTTAACGTGGAGTCCGAACCACTGGCCCTGAATTACGTACTTGTCTAATAGTGGTAGTGTTCAATAGTGCGGACGTTACACCCACCGACCATCACTCACAACTATCATTGCGTGTACATGTTATATTCTCTGTGCTATTATTTAGAAAAGCACAACTGAACCGACTCTATCCCGAGAATAACATCAAAGAGAGTTTCGCAAGACGGGAAGCCTCCATTTGTCAGTCATATTATCTTTCGCTATTCTCCATTTTCAGTCCATCATATTCTCTTTCATAATCACACGATCAGGACTCTAGAACAACGTAGTCTTTCAGAAGGAGTAATAAACTTAACACAATAAATTATAAGCCAAGTCATTATTGAAGCCATTATTGAACACGTCATACGTTAACATATCATTTTAATATAGTATATTTCTACTTCCTCCCCCTAAACGATAGTATAAGGAGAAATACTGTTTTTGTCAGAATTTTCGAGTTTGAATATCTGGTTGAGTTTAATTTTTGTGTCCCCTGAATCGAACAAATGTTTGTATTTACTTCCCTGTGGGAAATAGGTTAGACCATGGATATATCTGAAAGGAATGTTTCCAGTTCATCTAAACAACTATTATGTTTCAAATTTTGGTCGCTCAAATTGCTAACACCCCCCCCCCAAAGCTAAGACATATGGATGTCAAAAGTGGTTTTTATAGTGATCTGTGTGTGTGTGTGTGTGTGTGTGTGTTGGGGGGGTGTACAGAAGTCTAGAGACGAATGGTCTGATTTTAATGAAATTTGGTATTATTTTTAAGGGTATTTTACCCGCATTTTTCAAAACTGCGGGGTTTAAACATTACGGACTTTTAAAAATAAAAAATCGTTAAAATCTTAAAGGTAAAGTATACTTTGACTACAACCATTGAAACCAGCTTAAAAAACTGAACAAATTAGTATTTTGAATTATTTGTCTTCGACAAACAGTTCAAGAGTAAAGTTAAATTGACTGTTCATGTAGTACGTTGTCTGAGAGCGTGTAATGTTACTCTGGAGAATATTAAAAAATTAATTTCTTCCTTATTTCACAACCGTTTTCCATGAAACTTGGTATATTGTACGGTCATATCACCCAACAAAACCCACTCAAAAAAGCTTGGTATAAAAATTAATTAAATACACAAAATTATATAATATAAATTCTAACAGTTAATAAAATTTAACTTTATTATCTTTTTATTTTCAGACATTGGATGATTATTTTTGAAACAATACATTATTAAATGGTATTCAGATAAATGGTAAAGAATATGACTCCAAAATATGGAGAAAGTATATGTCAGTCGTTTATTGAAATAGGGTTAAATTAAATGATTAATGTAAACAAACTAATACTGATTTAATTTGACATATTATTTATTTCTGTTAAACCACTTTAATATGTCACATATTTCGTAAATCTTAGTATAAAATCTTAATAACACTCAAGATTTTTTTAGCCCGTTACTTTATTTTAAAGGGTATTAGTTTAAAGTAAACAAAACCCTTTTCCAAAAGGTATGGTAAAAAAAGTGTTTTTCATAGAGGGTGCACTCGTTTTCAAAACTCCTTGTTCATTGTTGCAGACAAGACAGAAATTCAAATGAAACTCACTCCGTCTTTCCAGGGGCTTTTTCCGCTGTGTAAAACTTCGGATAACCAAAAATATCATAAATCCAATCAGCCTACAGACAAAACTGTAATTTAATGTAGATAGCTTCATTTATTGTCATACTCATTTACAAGCACAATAGTTGATCGTGAATCATCTACGACTACAGTACAATAGTATGTAGTCACACAACATTAACATTTTAAGATAATACTGTTAAAAGATATATTATAATACAATTGAATCGCTGATAGAGAGAACTTGAATACACGGATGGATTCCCAACAAAACCCACTCAAAAAAGCTTGGTATAAAAATTAATTAAATACACAAAATTATATAATATAAATTCTAACAGTTAATAAAATTTAACTTTATTATCTTTTTATTTTCAGACATTGGATGATTATTTTTGAAACAATACATTATTAAATGGTATTCAGATAAATGGTAAAGAATATGACTCCAAAATATGGAGAAAGTATATGTCAGTCGTTTATTGAAATAGGGTTAAATTAAATGATTAATGTAAACAAACTAATACTGATTTAATTTGACATATTATTTATTTCTGTTAAACCACTTTAATATGTCACATATTTCGTAAATCTTAGTATAAAATGTTAATAACACTCAAGATTTTTAAACCCATTACTTTATTTTAAAGGGTGTTAGTTTAAAGTAAACAAAACCCTTTTCCAAAAGGTATGGTATAAAAAGTGTTTTTCATAGAGGATACTCTCGTTTTCAAAACTACCTTGTTCATCGTTGCAGACAAGACAGAAATTCAAATGAAACTCACTCCGCCTTTTCAGGGGTGTAAAACTTAGGATAACCAAAAATGTCATGTTTCCAAGCAGTGTACAGACAAAGCTGTAATTTAATTTAGATAGATTTATTTATTGTCATAATAATTCATTTACAAGCACAATAGTGGATTGTGAATCATCTACTACAGTACAATATCTAGTCACACAACATTAACTTTTTAAGATAACACTGTTAAAAGATTATAATACAATTGAATCGCTGATTGAGAGAACTTGAATACACGGATGGATTTTTTTCTTCAAGCAGTTTTGTTTATAAAGTCCCTTCTTCCCATATTATGTTTTATTTATTATAAGAAATAACCTTTGGGGAAACCATGCAAACATAACCTAAGTTATCAAAAACTTTCAGTGTATCCAAAAAATGGGGGGTTTGGGGGGAAACTCAAAATTTTCAAGTGTAAACCCTCATCAAGATGTACTTTGTTTTAAAGGTCTTAAAATTTAAAGACGATTTAAGTAGATTGGAGGTCTCTACCTCAACCTGGGTGTCAAGTCCATCCACCCTTGGTTTTTGCTACAATTTACATTTAAAGTGATTTTAAATTATAAGATTCATTGTAATAGGTACATATTCTAACTTTTGTAGTGTTGGGAGGTACCTAAGGTCTAAGATGTATGAGCTAACTTCCTTATGAGTGCTATTTGACATGTCGCATAACTAGCTTCTCATAAGGAATTAGGAAGTTGAGTCCTACACAATATCAATAATTACTACAACAGTTAGAGTATGCATCTATTACAATGAATCCCGTAGTTAAAAATCACTTTAAATGTAAATTGTAGCAAAGACCAAGGGGGAAGGGATTAAAACCCCAGGGTCATAATTTTCAAAATTCCGCCATTTTGTACTTTGTCATGTTGTATACACTCGTGTTTATAACTTTTTGAGATCGTATTTAGCATGAAATACTATTAGCAAATACTTCTTTTAATGTAAATAGTATTTTACCACAAATAAGACAAGATAAATGGTAACTTCTCTCTTTTTCCCCGAGCGAAGGACGGGTACTTTAGCTATTCTTTATTATTACATTGAAACATTTTTTAGTATTTTCTCTCACAGACCCTTAGTCTGTGCGCGCGGCTCTGACACTACTAGCCGTTCTATAAATGTTTGGCTCGCTCTCTCCACTATGGTTGTCTACAAGATTTTCAGCTGAAATAAACAAATTAAGTCACCCGACTAGGGAAGTATTTTTATATTCCTTAAATTTAAATAATTAATAAATAACTAGTGTGCCACGAGCACAGACTAATGACACCATCTGTAATATAATTTGTATTTATTCTGTATAGTGGGCGTTCCCTTACGGTTTTAAAGTGCAATTTCATACAACTATTAACCATAAAAATATACATATCTACCAAAAGGCTACGGGGGGGCAATGGCCCCTCACGCCCACCCTTAATTACGCCCATGACTAAGGCTGACATGTTCCTTGGTTGAAAAGCCCACCATCCAACAGCATCTACACATCTACGAGACCCACAGTTTGACGTGAGTCCGAACCGAAATTCTTCCCCTGAACGTCGAACTTCACAGCGGGTCGTGTCTGTGTCTGTGAGAGTGTGTTGTCTGTAATTGCACGCATCAGAGTCCAAGGTCTCAAGGTCATCCTCTACGCTAATTGCACGGCAACTGCCGTCGGAACAAACCATTCATACACTTTGCTTACCGGTTGTTTTATGTAGATAAACCCTATAAATCACTAGATATGCATTTCTTGGATAGCTTCATCAACTTTTTGCATTGAGCATTAATGACCGTAGGATTGCTTTAGAAAGTTTTAATAACAACTCCAATCAGATTTAGACATATATCTTACCTCTGGGGGAATACTAGCAATTCGCAAGACCAACATTTGGAACGGAAGTACCGTCGTATGTTTATAGGAACAGACTGGGAATGTGGCGTGTCCTGTAATCCAGCTACTTGGAGGTTACGAATTGTGGATAGTTATGAACGATGGTCTGTGGATAGATATTTTTGTGTGGATTAACGTCCGCACTATTTATTACTTCGTTCATTCGCAAAACCATCCTCATGATTAGACCAATTCGTAATTCAGGGGCAGTGGTTTGGATTCCACGTTAGACTGTAGGTCCATTAGTTGCCATCGGCTGTTGGGCTATACCAGTTCTGTCTAAGGAACATGTCAGCCTTAGTCAGTAACAAGACTACAAGATCGCGCCACAATCATCTTAACTCAATCCTCATTCATACTTGTCTTAAAATACGTACCTTGTGGTAAGGTCACAATTTCAGTAATCTAATCTAATCTGTGGATAAACCCCGAAACTAAACTGATCGATTTAGCTAAAATTTCCTACACGGCTGCATACTGCAATATAAACTTGCCAGTGATCATACATAGGTACTACGGTTGTCTCGGCTGGTTCACAGTAGGCCCGAGAATTCACCACGTGGACCGAACCGTGACCACTGTGAACCGGACTGTTATGCCACCACCACCACGGTCTTGCCCAAACCTCGAGTCATGCTGAAAGTTCGCCAACTCTTTCTCACAGTCATTCCTCCAACCTAGTTTAATTCGGGTGAAATTATTCTACACAAACAAAATTAGAGTTGTATTCTCGCACTAGTGTTGCCCGTCGCGCGTTGCAGCAACGTATAAAACAGCTTTATTAGGTTTAGGTGGGAGGACTTCATGTAAGCGATATAACAATCGTGCGTGAGCCCCCCTCCTTTCATGTATTTACGGTTAGGCGTTACGAAGTTCGCCGGGTCAGCTAGTTTTTAATATAAAAGAATAAGAAACATAGGATATTGACACTGAGTCATTTTTCAAGGGATATTAACAATTACATTTCCCAAATACAAAAAATTCATACAAATTTTCCCACAATCACCATTTTTAGCCATAATACTCTAAAAAAAAAAGATTCTACAAACCATTTCATGTATAAAATTTTGTATTTATTTCTGTAAATATTAATCTATATCTAAAATGCTATTAGAAATCTAAACACTCTTATTCTATACTTTCTTAATCAAACCCGAGATATGTAATCACTTATCACCACACAGACTGCATATATTCAGAAAATGAACATGCACAATCGTGTAAAATATTCAACTTTGGAAAACAAACATTTTATTTCATATGTTTAATACGCATACTCTATTTTATTTCATTATTTATTTGATGGTAGGCTTTTAGGCAATTTTAAGAGAAATTGGAAACAGGTTTCCATGTACTACGAGTTGTATAGCTTTTAATATAAAAGAATAAGAACAGCTGTTTATACGAATTGAAAACATTCCCTTTAGACATATCCATGATCTAACCTATTTCCCACAGGGAAGTAAATACAAACGTTTTTGCATAGAGTTATGGCTCAGAATCTCCCATTTCCATTGACATAGCAATTAAACCTAATTCAATTCTAAATCAGGGGTAAAATAATTTTGGAATGTCGTATCGTTTCAGTATTGTTATTAATTATGCTGCGACCCAGAATATCTAATCTTTCACAACGAAGCCGTAATGCTATTAGACTTCAGAACATGGCCAATCTTAAAGTTAACATATATTTGCGGCTTTAGCCAATAAAAAGAATCCTAAATATATTTCATTTATTTTCTCCACCTTCTTCACTTCTATAGGTAAGCAACAATGTATTTTCAGAGAGAAAACATGGAGGAATAACAAGAAAAATGCTATAGCGCGATTGCATGGATCCCGTTTAGGTTTGCTTGCATATATAAAATATAATATAATTATTATTACCTCTCTGAATTTGTGGCCTATCCAGATATTTTATGCCGAAATATTTGTGAGAAATGAGTGTATTCATGTGGACATGAAACATTAAACCAAATTAAAAATTGAGACAGACTGTATCATCTTACATCAGAGTACCTTTGATCATTTTACAGCCTGGTAAATCACACTCTCACACGCGCGCGCACACACAAAATAAGATATTCGATAATAATACACAATATTAACCTTTTATACATTTCAGATAGCAAAAAAAAGGATAAAAAATACATAACAGCTGATTATTAAAATAAACCTAATACGTACACATATTGTCATTATTTTTAATTTGGCCAACAGATAAACATTTCATTTTTAATCATAAAACATAAAAATCTGTACTGAAACAAATTATATTTAAACAATAATTTTTATACCATTAAGTACTATTTTATGCTTGCTTCTTTGGCTTGCTAAATGTTTAAAATAAAAACAGCTGCTGTTCAATATCTAAATACAACATATGTTGGAATTCAAAACAAAAATATCACCCATAAGATTAAAATGGGAACTTTGAAGGTGTATATGGTGGAGAGAGTTATAGGAAAATCGTCACAAAAACTATTAGACTGTCCTATTTTAGGCATAATGAACCATTATACCACATTTCAGCCTCTTAAGTAATTTGGAAGTGAAAGAATTAGTGATGAGTGAGTCAATTAGTGAGGGCTTTGACGTTTATATATATATATAGATTCATTTGTATTGTGATTTTTATCATGGTTATTTTTAGGTTATTATACACCAGGTGGCGTTTCGTGTAATCTAGCAACTCGGATGTCGTCATTGATGATGATTATGAGCGATGGTCAAGAATTGTTTAAATACATTTCTTCTATTGTGTCCGCAAAGACAATCCTCATTATTAGACCAGTTCGTAGTTCAGAGACAAAATGTGGTTCGAATTCCACGTTAAACTGTAGGTCCCTTAGATGCCATTGGGCTCATTATTAATTAACTGCCCTATCTAAGGAACATGTCAGCCTTAGTCATTAACAATAGAAGAACGTGCCACAATCATCTTACACTCGCAGGTCTGCTGAGACGGGGATATTATGTTTTAGATAAGCATAGGTTCTGCCTAGAGTATCGTGTCCATCCGGGAAGGTAGAAAAATGAAGCACCAAGAAGGGTGGGAAGGTAATAGTAGACGTGCAATCTTAAGGCTTCTGTGTCAGCTGATTAAGACGAAATGCTCCTATATACTAACTAACTATAAACATAGTTCAACTTGAATTGTATACAGTATTACAATCAACAAAAATAAAATATCCAAGCACGTGAATCAAACGTTATGAAATAATACATGGTGACACAGTTAACTGGATAAGATTTTAACTTTTTTGAGTCTTCAATACCTCCATCTTGGATTTCTTTTTGAACAAGAAGAATGTTAATTTTTTGACAGTAATACTGACCACTCAATGGTCCTAAAAAGGTAGTAGAGGTGTCAAAATAAAGGGAAAATGCTTATATAGGATTACATTTTCCATCATAAAAAAGATAAATACTGGTTAACTATCAGTATACAAAATGTTCATGATAAACGTTTCAGGACTTAAACGTTGTACAGATGTACTTAATCGGTGAGCGATTAGGTACATTAAAAGGGAAAAAAACTCCCTATGGTGGTATGGCCTAAAATACTTATTCTCAGATATCCGCCATTTTGTATTTTTCACGAAATATTTTATCTCGATGGGGCTGTACATTTGAAAATTTTGAGTTGCTCCCGAAATCCACCATTTTATTGGGGCTCAAATTTTTTGATAGCTTCAAAAGATACTTTGGGTTAAGTTAGTATGGTTTCCCAAAGGTTATTTATTTTTTCTAACAAATAAAAAAATATTGGGGGTGTGGGACTTTATAAACACCTTGAAAAAGGATATGGTATGATTTCATTTAAGAATGAATTATATTTTAATGCCTTCTTTGAAATGTTTAAATTAAAATTAAATTACTTGAAAATGAAGTTTAATTTCCCAAAGCCTGATTTTCAATATGTAAACTTTTAGTAATTATTTTTACGAATATATTTACAGGCAAATTGCCTACTTTATATATACACACAACACATACATACATTAATACAGCATGAGATACTTGGTATTTTTAACATTTTAATGATTTTCTTGAAATTATAATCAATTAAGTGTTCGCTATAATTACCTTTGGAAATACTATTATTTTTTTATTGCTTGATAAGATTGACATTTGAACTTTGAAAGTGTATCTTTTTTGACCAATTAATTAATTATTTCCTCGTGTGCTTTGAAATCTATTTTGAAGATTGTCGGTCCATTTGGCGTAGTTTGAATATTATAGGTTAAATTTCAACGTATGTATTGGGAAGATCTCACAAAATTGGCTAAAAACTAAAAAAAAACTCAAAAGACTTTAGAAAAATCTTTTTGTAAAAGTTAAAAAATTAAAACTAACTTGACATAAAACCATCAAAAACATCAAACCATCATAAGAGTTATTAACAACTAACATATCAGAATAAATTCTAAGTAAATAATTCAGTATAAATTCCAACTTATTGTTTCATCCAAGATAGTAAAATTTAAATATTTTACAAACTTAAGTTCAACATTCCAATACCTAGGGTCTCTTAAATGTAAGTTAAAATATTACATTTAATTTTAATTATTTATTTACAAAAGAGGTTGTGTTACCAGCAATAGTGTTTTTATTGTATCCCTAGTTGGAACTAGTGTCTTAGTTAGAAATGCTAATTACCGTTGGAATAATTGATTATTTTTCTTTACACGCTTAAAAGTTTACTACTGTAAAGCTGTGTTAAATTGCACACAACGATAAAAAAAATATTTTTAGTATCAAGGCAAGTAACTTACATAAACTTTGACGCTTTGTGAAAATTCTTGGAATAGATCAAGCTAGAGACATCCGGGACGGCACTGATAGGTACGAAAACCAACTATCACAACGATGACAGTGACAGCTATCAGCTGTGCTTGTCTAGCTGAACAGCTGTAGCGACGCCGCACGACTGAAGACCCGAGTCAGCTGTTCCACTGTTGCCCTCCCACCACCCAATAATCCCCTCCATCACATCTGTGGCCGAGGTCAAGGTCAAGTGATCGAGATTCCAACCGGTCTGACCGTTCCTGTTTTGTGTTTTGTTATACATCTAGGAATGGAGACGTTAAGGATACCCACTGATTACCGAACAATTAAGGTTAAGTTTCATTAATGTTTAGTTTTTATTAGGTTTTGGTAAATTTGTAACAATTACTTAATCAAAATATAATTTAGATTTTTTTAAATTTAAATTACAAATGAAATGTTTTCTATAATTTATTTAACTCATGTATTGATTTTAAGAATTTCCTAAAACCGTACTTTCACTGCATCCCGAAGTTAGCACGACCTGTAGGTACCGAACAATACGACTCATAGATGATCCGGTATTAATAATATCATTAAATGTCAATTTTTATATTTCAATATTTGCAATTGCATAATAAACTCAATCGAAATAAATATGAAATTTTTATCGGTTAGGCCTAAATATTATTTTGTGAAACGCTAGAAAAAGTTCCAGTATTGATATTGAAGTTTAATATTTTTACTTTACAGTAGGCCTAATCAAATCACATGTTCAGTAGACGACTACAGACTGTCAAGCGTTTGTTTTCTTCTTCTGAAGCTAAGAAACTGTGTGACGGAAGACTACCAGCTGATGTACTACCATGCCCTTTCTCACTGTCACAAAACGTACGGACTTCTGCTATGTGGTCCACTCATCCAGAACCCCTGACGTTCTAAAAATATAAAAACGAGCCACCAAGATTATTACAAGGCGAGGTCAGCGTGCTCACTGTAAGCCCTTTTTTGTAAGACTTGGGGGGGTCTTTACGATTATTGGCTATTACATTCTGCTCTGCCTTTTGCGCGTCAAGCTGAATTGGAAATAACTTGATGGTTAGGCAGGATATCCAAGCGCCCAACACTAGACACCGTGGCCATCTTGATGTCCATAGACTGCGGCACTCACGAACCGGTGACTGGTAGGATGGAGACGTCCTGTTAATTCAGCGACTCGGAGATCACGAATTGTGGATAGTTGTGAGC
The DNA here is from genome assembly GCA_023375725.1 of Nephotettix cincticeps. Classification (NCBI taxonomy): domain Eukaryota; kingdom Metazoa; phylum Arthropoda; class Insecta; order Hemiptera; family Cicadellidae; genus Nephotettix; species Nephotettix cincticeps. Next base: position 47,845,260 of record CM041788.1, read on the forward strand.
GATGGTCGGTGGTTGTAGTGTTCTCTTGTTTGGATTAACGTCCACACTATTGAATACTACACTACGTTAATCCGCAAATCATCCTCATAATTGGATCAATTCGTAATTCAGAGGCCGTGGTTCGGATTCCACGTTAAAGTCCCTTAGTTGCCTTCGGCTGTTGGGCTATTAATTAACAGTCCTGTCTAAGGAACATGTCAGCTTTAGTCAGTAACAAGGCTACAAGATCGCGCCACAATCATCATACACTCAATCCTCATTCATACTCGACATAAAATACCTACCTTGTAGTATGGTCGCCATTTCGATAATCTATCTAATCTAACCCGGACAAGCTACACCACCTCGTCTATTGTGTTTTTCAATAGACTGCCACAGAGTATTAAAGAGCTGGAATCTTCTATCTTCAATTGAGTTTTGACTGATTATATCAGGAACAGAGCCTATTACACCACCTAAGAGTATCTTGATGGCTACGCATTTGTAGCCAGCCGGAAGTGGTTTTAGTTTAATTAAGTGTATATTTTAAATATATACTTTTGTGAGACTGTGTTGACACCATCAACACCACTATATGGGCATCAGATGCTGTTATGAACTTCTATCATGGTCCCGGGCTTAATTGTCACCATGCGGGTCATGTGAAAAGCTCACTTTTACAGTGAACAGATAGCCAAGCTCGGCCACCGGAGCACTAGAATATCTTACGTGAGAGACGTTTGTAAACAGCTGATCAAGATAAGGAAACAGTGATTGATCCTTTTGAAGGTTTATTCTCCATTACTTACTATGTCTACATCAGTTTTCTAACAGCTTTATCATTTCAATCGTGACAGTGAAGATTTAAAAGATTATTCAGAAATGCCGAAGCTGTTGACATGACAGTTATCTTTACTGTGTTTTAATATAGCTATTACAACATGGTTTTATGTGGCCGTATCTTTTATGTGATGCTATTTTTAGAACATCCATATGCTACGTTACAAAGTTATTATTTATATTAGTATTTTTAACCTATTTATAATTTGCGGGCATGTTTTTATATATTAAATAGCTAATGTTCCCAAAAGGGAACAGTGGGTCAAATTGGTTCATTTCATGAATTTCAAAATTTCATATCGATGTACTATAGTAAATGAAGCAATAATGAATGGAATAACTGATTGAAAAGGTGAGAAAATAAATTCAAAGAGAGCATATAATTGCATATAATTTATCTTACATACCATCTGAAAAAAGGTTTCTTGCCATAAGAAACGTTAAATAAATACCCCCGGCGCAGAAGACTTGCATACTCAATGAGTTTCCAAATCAATATTATAATAATAATATATGACAAGTTATATAAATATCTGTCGATAAATAAAAAGTTAATTGCCTATTCTCCATAAAATTAACACGGTAAAGAGTAGAGCAGGTTTGCTGCTGTGAGGAACATTGAAAGTAGGCATTTTTAGCATAAAAAAATTTTATTTTAACCATTTATACCAAGTTTTATAAACATCTGTCAATGAATAAAGGAGTTTGCCCATTCTCTATGATTAACACGATAACTCTCGTAAAATGATCCGATCGAGACCAAATTTGGTAGAGACGTGTATTCCTACATTTGCTCGAACGAGTTCGTAAACCAGACATATCGGTCAATGGGAACGGCTAGTTTGGGGAGGTTTGTACTCAAAAATTGAATTTTTGCGTTTTTCATATGTAATTTAAAAAATGTTTAAATTTATCTTTCACCATTAGAATAAGCTTAAAACCACACAATTCAGTTCTTTTAGGTTTTTATCCATCTCCAACGGTTACCGAGATATTAAAAAATGTAAATACAGTACGTTGTATTTTGGGGCTCCAATGTTAATCTTATGGAGGATAATAAAAAATAATATTTCACTTATAAACCAATATTTTTAGATGAAACTTGGTATTTAGCTTCATGCATGTGGTTGAGATCCATCCATTTATGCTTAAAAATCATAGTTCAAATGTTTATCATGGCAGATAACCTGCATACTCTTTTCCCATGTTAATCATATAGAGAAGAGGCATTGACATACTGTATGTTGATGCAACTTGGTATAAATGGTCAAAATTAAAATTATTTACGATAGAAACGCCTACTTTCGATTTTCCTTATAGCAGCAAATCTGCATACTCTTTCCCATGTTAATCTTATGGAGAATAGGCAACTCTCATATTTTTCGACAAAATATTGATAAAACTTTTCATATATTATTATTATTGTGTTATTGATTTGGAAATTCGATGAGTACGCAGGACTGCTGTGACGGGGGTAAATAACTCAGGAACGCCGAAATGTGTCTTATCTCAATTTCTGTCCGTCTTTCTGTAATGTAAACGAGGCATTTCTGTTTGTCTACGTGTTAAAGAGAGCACTCTTAGCAGCTTATTTTTACTATTCTAAACTTTTTCGAAAAATATTTTCTACTTTAAACTAGCATAAGCAGCATGAAAATAATATAATAAGCTTTTAAATTCCCCAGTTTTCCCTAATTAAGTTGATTTAGTTTGCCTCAATTATGACCTTTAATCAAAGGCCTCAGAAATTGAAATCTACGAGTAACTTCTCGCAAATGTCATCGTTATACACGGCAAATATTTCGGAGGTAAAGTAAGTGAAATCTGTGTACTGTATAAATGAAACCATAGCTGTTCTTACAAGCGAGAATTAATTTGAACATTTAAATATTCCATTGTAATAGGCCAGCAAAAGAACACTTGTTTCTTATCAAATTAAATTTGAACATTTTTATGTTACTTATCTTGTATCAAAATGTCCAAATTGGAAAAAATGTATTTTTATCGCGTGATGAAAAGCATTATGTTACCTCCAGCTGTAACAGGGACACGCTCTGGTGGCGTTTATCGGTAAACTGCGTTCTAGCCGGTGCAGCCTCCTGGTGGACATTAGATAAACTATTTGAACAATTGACTGTAGGTACTAAAATCCATGGTTTTACTTTCCTAAAATATGGTGATAATTTGTGCTGACTTCTATAGGTTGATAACTAAACTAATATGTGCATACTTTAACCAAAGAATATAGAAGATAGAGAACGGCAACCGTATGGGACTTTCGTAGGGCTCCGCTCTCCTGCCCTCTGTTGGAGATTCGTTTAAACTATGCCCCTTCAGTGCTGCCACACAATAACATACGGTGTTCAGCGGCCCGAGTTCAAATCTCTAACACTAATTTTATACTTGTATACTCATTTTTTATCTTTAACGCTTTAATTGTTTGTATACATCAGTTTTTAAATTTCCTTACAAAGAAATAATTTTAAAAATTAATATGGATTATTTGTTACAGCTATTGCTGATAAATTTGTAGCGGGTAGCCCGAATCTCATTCCGTCTGCAAACCTATTGCTTATTTCCCTTAATATTTTTAGGGTCCGTATGCAAATAAAAATAATATTTACCAACAATAGCTATGAAAATAATTCTTATTTATTTTAAAATTGTATTTGGTACAAAAACACTTTTAAAATTAAAATAAAACAACAATTAAAGCATTGAAGATTCAAAATGAGTCGGAGATTTGGACCGTGTTCTTTCAATTCGGGCCACCCGCTACCGTAACAATGGCAGTGGCGCACTCGACGTTCGGGCCACCGGACAAGATCTGGTGGCCCGAATAAATCTCTGACACTGTTATATATGGGGCTGCCCTTCTCTATCTTTTATGTTCTTTGTTTAACCAAAGAATATTTAAAGGAGTATAATCCTCAGAACATTTCAATCCTTTTAGCCAATTTCCCATAGGGAAGAAGCTATTACCGTAGGTCTCATAGTAAGACTTAAGCCCGAGGCTATGTTATTTTTTCATGTTTAGGTGCCCAGAGGCCAAAAACAATAGTCGTTAAAATTCATATTTATAGATGTGCCCGTGAACACGATAACTCTCGTAAAAAATAGTCCGATCGAGACAAAATTTTGTAGAGACGTGTATTTTACTACATTTGTTCAGACGAGTTCGTAAACCAGACATATCGGTCAATCGGAACGGGTAGTTTTGAGGGGTTGTGTACTCAAAAATTGGGGGGTTTGCGTTTTTCATAAGTAATTTAAATTTTATTTAATTTTATCTTTCACCATTAAAATTAGCTTATAGAACTACACAATTTAGTTCCTTAAAGTTTTTCTCCATCTCCAACGGTTACAACGATATAAAAAAATCTAAACACAGTACCGTAGGTTTATTTTGGGGCTCCAATTTTAATCTAATGGAGGATAAGGAAAGATTAATATTTCACTTATCAATCAATATTTTTGGATGAAACTTGATATTTAGCTTCATGTGGTTGAGATCCATCCATTTATGCTTAAAAATCATAGTTTATGTGTTTAGCATAGCAGCTAACCTGCATACTCTTTTCCCATGTTAATCATTTAGAGAAGAGGTAAACTCTTTTATTTATGGACAGATGTTGATGAAACTTGGTATAAATGGTCAAAATGAAAGCTGTTTATGCTAGAAAGGCCTACTCTCAGTGTTCCTTACAGTAGCAAACCTGCATACTCTTTCCCATGTTAATCTTATGGAGGATAGGCAAATAACTCTTTTGTTTATTACGGATATTGACCAAACCTGTTATATATTATTATTGATTTGGGAATTCGCTAAGTACTCAGGTCTGCTGCGACGGGGGTATTTGTCGCTTTAGACCAATCAGCTGTTGTGTTACTTACGCTATAGCAGTTGTTTCCTAGTTACTGATTGGTTGTTTAGGTAATGCGAATGCTTAATGCTAATGCATTACAAATCCTGCAAGCTACAATCAAGTTTGATTCAATTTATACATTGCATATCCTGCAAGCTACATTCAAGTTTGATTCAATTTATACATTGCATATCCTGCAACCCACATTCAAGTTTATTGATTCAATTGATACATTTCAAATCCTGCAACCCACGTAAACTTGAACGTGGTTGACACTTGAATCAAGCTAGCTTGATTCAAGTGTCGAAGTAGACACCTGTAAAACATGAATCCAATTTGAAATTCAAACTTGAACCAAACGTTCCATCGAACCAATTTAAGTCTGATTCAAGTGTCGTTCAAAGCAAAATCAAGTTTGATTCAAAGGTCCTTCAAGGCAAATTCAATTGATCTAGGCAATTTTATCAAAGGTCTTTCAAAGCAAATTAAAGTTAGATTCAAGTCGTGTTCTAGACCATTTTCTTTAGAGTCTTTAACATTTTTATCTAAAACAGCTGTTTTGAAGCAGTTTGTCGAAATAGAATAATTTGAGTACAGTAATTTAAGAACAAAAATTTATTGGAAGGACTTGATTGGCAGTATTTTTGTGTGCATCTCTATAGTTATTGGTTTTCTAAATATTGGCATCGTAGCTCTATATAAAAGCACAGAACTGTTGACAGAAACAAGATATATAACCTAAATAGTTTAAAAAAATTTTAGGAAGCAATATAAAATTAATAAATAAATCCTCGCGGGGACGCGGGACACGACTGACAAGATCTAGGCCATGTTTCGCTGTCTACTGCCGTGGCAATTAATAGTTGGCCCCTTATACACAGTTTCTCGTTAACATGATTGGCCTCCGATAATCCTGTAATCACGTGATGACAATAATTACTGTCCGATGACAACTATCCTTGATTATTCTATTACATATACCAGAGTTTCTCAAAGTGTGGTCATCCGATCCCTAAAGGTTGCGAGCAGTTTTTTGCGGGGTCCGCGAAAACATTCTATTAATTTTTCACTCACATCAAAAGCACCTATTTCTGAGAATAAAAGTTTTACAAAATGCATATGCAGCAAGCTCAACACATGCTTTTGAGCTGGGAAATATTGTTTCCTCTTGTTGTAAGGGTTCAATCAAGGGGAAATATGGAGTAGGGGGAGGTAATTTTAGGGGGCCCCATTTTATGCGTAATTAATTAGGGGGATCCTTGAGTAGATGCAGTTTGAGAACGCTTGATCTATAGACAGGATTGGGGGTGGCTGGTTCAAAACCAGTAGACGGCGACACCTGTCAGATCGTAAACGGCCACCTTTGGCTAGCCCATGTAGCCTGTTCACATTGGCTCATCCCCCATACAGACCTATGACGATGGGCAGTTGATGTTTTAAAAAAATATTTTAATGAGAAAAAGAAAAGGATTTTCACTTTTTAGCCGTTATAATAAAATTTGCGTAATGTAACCTTACAAATTCGACTTTGTATTTACAAAAACCTTGTATCATTGTTAAAATGTATTGTTGGCCTTTTTTCCAAATTTGGCCATTGTAACATTTTTAAGCCATTCATGTTGTTTCTGTTTATGAATTGTTGTAGACAAATAAGTAGTTTGTGGAAATAAACCATTAAACTAAAATCAATTAATTCAGTTTTCTTTCAAAACTTTCACTTGCGACGAACCATTGAAGAAAAAGTCTATACATAGACTTCTAAGACCTAAGAGTAAGGAAATGCAATAGCCTACAGGTATTGATGACCTATGGAAATGTAGGTTAGGTCGACACGCAACCGCACGCACTTGCCCCATCACTATAGCAACAATAACATGCGTGCTTTGGACTTGATAATCGTACGCACTATCGAGTTGCGATATATCGTATCGTGTCCTAACCTTTTGATTCGCAATGATTACTAAAGTCATTTACAAACTTACAGTTTGCGCTACTCGTTTACGGCTATGGTCGAGTCAGCATTCAACAGAGTCGTTGAGAAATAAAAATATTTCGTGTTTTGATAGAAAACGTATTTACTGTATTTATCGATTGAAGCCACTGTAACAAACCAATTAATTGGTGTAAATTACATTTATCTTTTTCTTTTAAAATCTCATTCCGTTTCTAACAAATCTGTTGATCACAGGCTAAAAATTAAAACTGCATGAATAGTCAAATAAACTGTAAATGAGCAGTTCAAACCATTGAGGTTAGCCAAAAAACTTTAAAAGATACCGCAAGCTTGTCAGACGTCGCAGCTCAGTGCTAGCCCGGAGAATTTACGTACGGAAGGATATGAGTTCGATCCCCATCCGGTTAAGCTACAATTTTGTTGTGCTTACGCAAGTCAATAAAAAAATTATTATCCTATATTAATTAAGGTGTATATACAAATAAACATATAAATTAAACATATAAATTGGTTTTATTTAAACGACATAAATGTTTATATTGAGTAATAAATGTGTTTAAATTTTGCTAATTAACTTATACAATACATGACATTTTCTATCCAAGCAAAGCTGGGTCACCAGGTACTAAATAATATAATTGATATAATAGAACACAAAATGAAAAATGAAAGTGCAATTTGAAATAAATACAAATATTAGATAGAGTTATATTTTACCAAAATAATTTTAACTGTTGAATGATATGAGTTATTATGATGTTTATTTTACTATATTTATAATATTATTTATTTATGCAATTAATTATTTATGCAAAACCTCTTATTCACATAATGTTTACCACCATCTTCAATCAACAACACTGTCAAACGGTTAAAAACTGATGTTTTGATTTGAATTGTTTAAATTTGATTCTTCATAAGGGCAATGTTAATTTTTTAGATTTTAAACAAAATATCACAAAAAACCGAAATTTACCTGAACATTAGATCTATCTAGAACTTATTTTCTATCTAGAACTTATTTTCTATTTCTAGAATTTTTAAATTTAGTATTTCCAAAATTTAAATAAATTCATTAGAGCCGTTTTTTATCCATTTGCAAATATTATATACAAACCTTGCTCGTATTATAGTATTGGATATATATATTATTATTATTATTACAATATAATATTTTCTTATAAATCATGAAAATTTGTACTAATATATTACAAAACTATATACAGTATGTATATTTGGGGATAGATCAACATGTACTTATACATATTATATTTTACTTTTCACAATTATGCATTATTATTAAATAAGTTTGTTTTCTCTAAGTAAAAAGTCCAGAGAATTTTCTTTTCAATGGTGGAAATGAATAAGTATTTTATGTTTACCATTTTAGAGCGATTTTTGATTGGATGTGCAAGACCTTCAATAAAGATTTAAACGACCAAGTAGTGGGGTATATCAACACCTGTGTGACTATACGTAGAACATATAAATCTGGAAATTCGATAAAATAAAATAAATACTTAACGCAATTGGTCATATACTACGCAATAGACATTGCAGAACGTACATATCAAAACACAAGACTAGAGCTCATTTCAAAACCCCCTCCACAAGGTAAATATGACAACTCCCCGATCAGAAGATTGTGGTAAGGATGCAGGATGTAAGACGTAATATATATAACGTCAACCTGCCACTAGATAGTTAGTTAATTAATAGTTAAATTTATATATTTTAACTAGGTCTGCAATCACCAGATGTTATATCTATTAGGATGTGTACGATTAGAGATGAACGGATAAAGAAAACTTTACTATTCGTTCTCTCTGGTACATTGAGGTATTAAGGTTTGAGACTTATGTGACATAAAAAGAGGGTATTCGAAAAATTATTGAAATCTCCGTTATTAAGTATTTTAATAATTCATTTCCTCTATGTCCGAACTCATTTGTAGATATAAGTATTATTATAGTAATGTATTTCAATCAGTTGCATGTTGTATATGCGTGCCGTCGCAGTAAGAAAGAAGAAGAGCTAAAGGCGGGAGAGAGAACTGTCAAACCGAACATTTGTTTTTTTCTGTCTGTATGGAACTTGCATTTCTCTAGTGGGCCAGTGGGAAAGTGTTTGTATTATGGACGTTCAAAATGGAAGGTTTTATACTTACCAATAATTCGTATAGTATCGTGTTATATGTAAACTGGTTACATGCCATGCTTGGTATTACCGATGCGTGTTACAACAGTTTGTGATTACCTTTGGTTTAGATTACATCTTTAAATTTAACGTTACGCGGTTGCTGTTTTGAGCTAAGGAGTTTTGACAAATATTACTTAAATATTTTGAACTATGGCAGAAGGAGATGATTTTTCAAAACACGAAGAAAGGAAACGCCGAAGGTCAAGTTTCTTTCGTAGAAGTCTTTCCACATTTGGTTCTGGTAAGATATAAGTTACTGGTACTGTATACCCAAACTTGTTGTTTTACATTAGAAATCGGGATTTTATGTATAACTTTACCCTTCTATCCAACCGATTTTTTATATGAAATTTATTCTAGAAAGTCACATGTGATATAAACACATATATACATACTCACACATATATTGATACTCAAACAACCTTCGGTTAAAGTTACGCACCTGGTACAAGCTAATTTTTATCAAATCGATCTCAATTGACCTTTTTACTTTCTAACAACCTAATTAAGATGATACACTCTGCGAAAGAACCCAATTTCAACATTTTTTAACATTTTTAGGCTAAAATAAAACACTCTGAAACCACACCGTCTAGCTAGAGGATCGTTGGGAACCGGGGTTCTGGGCGGGGGAAAAAAATCACTCAAATACACTTGTTTCATTCTCTTATAACCTTATTACGAATAAAAACAGTTTTACAATGTTTTCTAAAGGTTTTTGGACTGAAATATGACACTCCAACATGCAGGAATCTGGGTTCTGGGCAGGGAGAAACTGGACATTTTTAGGGAATCAGGGATATTTTGTGTACGGATGCTAAAAAACATCGAAATTGGTTTCTTCTGCAGAGCGTATCTTCTCAATTAGGTTGTTAGAAAGGGAAAAAAGTTTATTTGAGATCGATTTGATAATAATTAGTTCGTACCGGGTGTGGAACTTACCCAAACTTCTCCAAATTATCAATATTTAGGTTTACTAGACTTTCTTAGATAATAAATATTTGATTCATTAATCTGTAACTTTATCACAACATCTATGACTATAAACATCTGAGCCCCATAGGAAAGTAGTCTCTTTTTAATTATGTGCTGTCCAACCTTTCTAAAAGGGTAGGGGGCCTATCTCACTGATGAAATCAGTCAGAGATGAGAAAGTGTTAGATATATAAATAGGGTTGCCATAGGTAGGTATTTTTTATGGACGTACAAAGGGAATAAATGCAAAATGTCTGTATGTCGGTTGAGAGCCTAAAATATCACTGAAAAGGGTATAACGCACATAGCTGATAATTAGTCTGACGTCTGAAATTTTATCTTTAATAACTATTGTTAAACTTAGCAAATGAGAAGTATATAAAGAGGACGGAGGAAAATATTACATTATATGTGTCCTGGGCTGTGGATTTTGAACGACAGAAAAATGTGTAAACTAAATGAACCATTCAAATACAGTTACTTTCGATGATTACAACGTATTTGCTACAAGTATTTTGCTATTTCATGTATTCGTTTGTAATGTTATAATAATATTATACGGTAGATTTATTTTTATTTACAGTAGGCCTACATATTTTTAGGTTTGTGGTATTTCCATTTAAATGTAGGCCTAATAGGAAACAAATTAGATATTAGCTTAACTAAGTTATTAAATTATAATAAAACAATATAATTTTGGTTCAGCTATAATTTTGTTGTTAGGTTATGGTAAGTTTATTAATAATGCCATTACTAAATTGATTTGTTGTTTTTGTTTTATTGTTGTAAAGTAGGCAATGTTTTTTAAACACAATACACATTTTATTATTTCAAATTCCTTTTTCCAAATTCAACAAAATATATTACAAGGACTGACAACTGTAGTTTTCATAAAACGTTTTTAGATAATCTTGCTTCTAACGTGTTTAGAGCTCAAATGTTTAGGGTAGAAACTGATTAATAAAACTCAACCATGTGCATCACTCTTTAATATTTCTGCCAGTTTACAAACTTGCTTCATCTGTAAATTTTATATAGGTAGGCTATTTCAACTTACATCATGTAAGTAGTCAGAATCCTTAGCTTGATTCCAAATTTTTAGCAAAATAATGGTCTGTTTGAAATCACATATATTAACGCTAAAATTGCCAAAGATTACACCATTTTGTTTCAAAATTTTCAAGATTTACCAGGGGATGACCCACGGTCCTCCCTCTTGGCTAGGGAATATTCCATACTCCCAAACCCCACGGTAAGCCACTCTCAGGTAAGTGTCCGCATTTTTGTCTCAGATTTATGGCAACCCTATACATAAAGAATTGTTTAGTATCTTGAGGGCTTTTCTTTGAAATCTCTTGAGATTAAATACAATTTGATTCAATAAAGATTATATTAATTTAGGTAGTACACTAAATAACTGATAAAACTAACTACGCTAATGTAACTACTGACTACATACTAAACTAAACTACTACTATTTAATAACTAACGTAACTGATGAATACAGTATTAAATATCACAAATATTTTAGTTATAACCTATGGTTTTTTTAGAATCTTCTACATTCGACATTTCTACAGACTCCCCTTCAAACACTGATCAAGGAAAGGTAGTTGAAATCAAAGATGACAATGCAATCAAGTAAGTAGTTTTATAATAACTTTGGAGATTTGCTTTAAATAATCACTTATAGCTTAGTTAAATTGCAGCTTCATAATTTCACCTTTATAGGAACGAACATTTTTATGAATGTCAGTTTGTCATGATACAGACTTAATGGAATAATTGACTTGTTAAATAAAATTATATTATGCTGTTTAATTTCGTCGTTTAGTTTAATGATAATCCTTTTTATGTAGCCTATAGAGAGGAATTTTTTTCATAAAATAAATTACATCTTCTTTTGCAGTACAAGTTGCTGTTTACAAAGAATAATATTCAAATTCTTTCTACTTATTGTTTGTTGTATAATTTTAGTTAGTTATTGAAATAGCGACCTAGCCAGGTAGGTATTTTAAGCCAAGTATGAATGAAAAGTGAGTGTAAGATGATTGTGGCATGATCTTGTAATCTTGTTACTAAGGCTGACACGTTCCTTAGAGAGAACTGTTAATTAATTGCCCAAAATGGCATATCTAAGGGATTTTCAGATTGACGTGGAGTCCGAACCTCTGCATCTAAATTACGAACTGGTTTAATTATGAGGATGGTCTTTACGGATTAACGCAGTATTCAATTGTGCAGACGTTAATCTACTCAGGGGAACACTACAACCACCGACCAACACTCATAACTATCAACAATCCGTGACCTCCAATTAGCTGGATTACGAGATACGCCACGGTCCCATTTTTCAGAATTTTGATGGAGCTTTTCATCATCAACAATGATATTAAATATGTTTTTATTACTTTGGTGACAGCATTACTGGCAATTTTATAGTCGTAAAGTCGGTTGAGATTTTTACATTAAAATAATAATGGTCATCCAAGGAAATTAATAGGCCTAATTAAATTTCCAGTACAAAATTTCTTTTGTCGGTCTGTCGGGGGCTTTCGTGCCCGCTGCATCTCCATTGGTGCACCATGTAACTTTTTATACTATTCACTTTCCTTTAGATCAATCGTTGACTGTCCTCCCTACACGAGCTTGCAGATATTCAATATGCATATGTTCACAGCACAGAGGCTAATGCCTCTGAAAGAGAGTGCTCTGGTGTAGAGGTAGACATGCCGTTTTGAAACACGAGACATGTTGGAAAAATCCAACATGTCCAATCTGAGGTCCTAGGTCCTAATCCCAGGGCAATCACCAATGGCATATTGCTGTGTAATATTGCCATAACCCGCTAACTCGGACTTGAAATAATGTGTAAAACTATTGCAGCTCATGAAATTAGCTGAGTTATCAATATGATCGTGGCATGTCCTATAATCCAGCTACATAGACGTCATAAATTTTAGATAGCTATGAGCGATGGCCAGTGGATGTGATATTCTCTGGTGTGGATTTATGTCCATACAATTGAGTTTTACATTCATTCAGAGGCAGTGGTTCGGACTCCACGTTAAACTATAGATCCCGTAGATATGCAATTGACTTTTGGGCTATTAATTAGCAGTTCTGTCTAAGCAACAAATCAGCCTTAGTCAGTAACAAGACTGCAAACATTTTCGTGCCACATTCATCTTACACACATGCATTTCTCATTCATACTTGGTTTAAAACGCCTACCTGGGTATGTTGTCATTTCAGGAAGGTAAAAGGAAATTATGGAAGATTGGTCATTATATAAATGCAGTTTTTGCTACAACCAACAATAAGTTGACTTCACTAAGTCACTTGATTTCTGATATGAGTAATTATTGTTAATATTTGCTTCAAATTTAACCTATGGTTTAGTTTAAATGAATTAGTGACTTTGGTGATCAAAGGTCTTTAGTTCGACCCAAAATTCTGAAGATAAAAGACAGATGCTTTGAATTAGACTTTCTAAAATCGTTTAAATTAACCATTTTCCAATTTTTTTTAGTTTGCTTACAAAAGAAATGTTGATTTTATGTGGTGGCATGTTGTAATTTTATTTAGTTAAAGACAATAAAGATATAGGCCTATTTTAACATCTAGGGAAGTTTAATAGGTTCCTGGTACTATTTATAGGAACTATCCTTGGCAATTTTTCAAAACTTGCTGTTGAAGTTCATTTGTAAATTCAAAGAAATGCATGGATTATCAATATACTTCTAAATACTACAACAAATTTAAACATTTCAAATTATTTACACAATTATTCTGTATTTTATGAATATGAGTTGATAACTAAAGTGATATGTAAATGGAATCGATATATAATAATTTCTGCACCTAAATAATTTTTTCATGTGGTTTTTTAGGTATTTGAATAGTCTTACGGAAGAAATTAAAGGTTGGAAGACCCTTCTTCATGATAAAAAGAAGCGAGAAGAAGAACTATCAAGGTAGTACAGTTGAACCTCTCAAATCCGAACCCCAGAAATCCGAAATCCCGGCAAATCTAAACATGTTCTTGGGGAAATAAAAAAATTAAATAGCTGAAAGTTTAAAAAAAATTGATTTAATCACACAAAATTTTCCAAGGTTTAGCTCAGAAAAATACAAGATTGAAAATGAACATAATTTTTTCACTTGATTTTATATTTTACTGTTGCGAGTAAACAAAGTCGTTAGCGATATGCACTAATCAGCAGGTAAACACTAACTAGACAGTAGACAAGGGTGATACGTATCACAGTGGGGGTAGGGAGAGGGTGAATTATATTTTGCATACGCTAGAGTGTATGCAAAAAAACTATAACATGATAACTAAACTATGACACGTCATGGGACTAACATCCACCCGCCAAGGTCACTGCCCTTTCGAACCTAATTCACCCTGCCTGTATAACCCTAATCGCTACTCCTCGCTTACCGTGAATACAGTGATGAAATAAGTGTATAATATTATTTCCCGGGAAATCCAAATACCCCTAAATCCGAACAGGCTTCAGCGCCAATTAGTTCGGATTTGAGGGGTTCCACTGTGAAAAGATTTTATTTTAAATAATATAAAATTACATAGTTCTGTTTTAATTAATACCTTGTAAAGAAAGTTAATACTAAATAAGCGGTGTCAGTGAACTTATACATACTTTCTACCTTAAATAATATTTAATAAATTAGTAATATATGCCTTTAATAAAACTATCATATTATTAAATGCTTCTAATTTAAATAATAATTTATTAACAACACATTTTACAAAAATCACCAAAAAATGAATTATTTTTGGGGGATTCATACCCCCCCTCACAGAGGTAATAACATACTTTTGTTCGGGTTTTATTTGGTGATGTGTCTTTATGCTGTTAACCAAGTTTCATGCAAAACAGTAGTGGACTCAAAAGTAATAACATTTAGTGCTCTCAGGCGTTCTTTGCTTACCGCAGACAGTAGTTTAAATTTTCTCTGAACTCATAGATTAGTAATTTGAAATACTAAATTGCTTAGTTTTTTTAACCTGGTTTAATGGTAATAGTCAAATTATTTTATAAAGTTATTGTTTTGCCAGAAATTAAAAAAAATATTTTTTTTACATTTAAAAACCTTTAACTATTTTACTACTGTATTAGTTTAACAAACAAACCGGTGGTCACATTATTTGGCACCATAGTAACTACAGCATAAAGCATGAAATTTTAATCATAATATTAGAGAGAACTTTGAAAGATGTAGTTTTTTATTTTACAAGGATTTTTCGATCAAGATTTTTCTGGATCAAGTTAGGATCCTTAAAAATAAAAAAAAAGAATTGTATGGTAATTTATCAGTATACCATATTTTCAAAAATCAGACTATCAGTGTGGTCTAGGGATCTAAATACTAGCAGACAAACCAGAGGCTGTCAGAAAACCACTTTTTTGGATTCAGAGAGCCTAAAAACGGATATCTGGATGCTCAACTCAAATATTTTTATGAAAACTGTAATCCATGTATACTTTGTAGAACTTACATGATCTAGTGTTCATTTTATAATTATGAAACTAACCTCTCAAATAATAATAGTTAACATTGAACCCACTTTTGAACTAAACTAAGTGACACGCAAATAAAAAGGGAAAAGAAGTTTAAGGTGATAAAAATCTTTAGAAATTTTACCCTGGTTTTTGGCCGTCTGAATAAAAAAGGGATTTACGATGTATATTCAATTTGCCTTCTTGTCAACTCTTTGCAAACTATGTGCCAAATGAATGGTTGTAGCGGGATAACATTAATTCCAAAGTCCATACTGTGTTTTAAAAAAATTAGTGCATTATTAAGAGTCTTAATCTCAACTGAATGGATTCCAGTTTGTTTTAATAAGATTTCCAGGACCTGTATCAAAACATAAGTGTTTCTCTTAACCCTTCAAGGACAGGCAAATTCGTGGCATTGTATGAGAAAAATTAAACCAATAAAATAAAAATTCATTTTTATTATTTTGTTATATAAGTATATATTAAATAAACACAATGGAACACTTTATACTTTAAAAATAATTTTTTACTCAGTTTTAACTTAAGGTTAAGTTGACCCTTAACCTCAAGTTACATCTTCAAGTTATCCTTAACCATTTTAACTTTTAAATTTTTCCACAACCTTAACCTTCCCATAACCCAAACCTTAGCCTTAAATTTAACCCTAACCTTAACCGTCCCAAGCCTTTACCCTTAACCCTAACTTTAACCCTTAAACCAAACGTTACCTCTCAGTTTAACCCTTACCCTAACCTGTAACCCTAAGCCTTAAACTTAACCTTAACCCAAGCCCTTGCCCTTATCCTCTTAAACATAACCTTTAGCCAAACCTTTACCCTTAACCCTAACTCCTTAACCGCCTTAAAATGAACCCTACCCTTAACCCCCATACAAAATTATTATGAAGTATGAAGTGTTCCATTGTTTTTACTTAATTTATACTAGTATAACAAAAACACAAATAATTTAAGGGTTAGGGTTAAGGGTTAAAAGGCATATCTGTGTTGACCGGTAAACAACTACAGACGGTTTCCAGAACATATGTTTTCTACACTTAGAAATTTAAAATGTTGGTGAGATCTCCAATAAACATGATAGGCCCACAGGCGGTAAATTTGTGAAGTTGGCCTGGCCTGGATTTGTGTGCACAATCTGACTACCAGTTTTTTTGACTTTGATTTTTTTTTATTGAAGTTCAAATCCACCGTACATCCCAAGATAACAGTATTTTAATTTTTTTTAATGAGTAGTGAATTTGAAGACAATTTCAGGGTTTGTAGTTATTAAGTTCCTAATGAAATGAAACTGCACATCTTTTAAATAATGTTATTTAAATGGAAATATCATCTGTCATTAACAAAAACTCCAGAAGATTGATCTTTTCCCATTTTGTTGGGGTGCTCAACAAAATTGATAGTTTGAAAATTATGTTCGTTAAATAAGATAGTTTCCAATTTCAATATATGTCTCTGTAATGAAATATAGTTTTGCTTTTTCCAACTGTAATAATAGAAGTATGAGTTTCAGAAAACACTCTCAGGCTGGTTTGAGCACAGATTATTTGACTGACGAAGACAAGAAATTTCTGGCGGATCGGCCTGACTATACAGCTTTTGGAAGGCTCCTAGACAGTGTTGTAGAATCAGCCGCAACCAAAGAGCAGAGAATAAATAATACCTTTAAGAAGGTGGAAAACTTCTTCAATCATTGTGAAAGTGTCAGAGAAGAGGTAGCAGGACGTGTCATCGATCATTTTATCGAATCTTTTGATGAGTTTTCTAGTGATGATCCTCCAAAATCATGATAGTTTGAAAAATACTTTATTTCTTTAAGTTATAAGCTACTCATGAAAAATAATAATCCCATTGTTTATGTTCATAGTATTTTTGTAATAAAATTTATTATCAATATAGAATGTTTTTGTTTTAAATTTATATCACAGATTGTTTCTTGAAAACAAAAATTGAAACAGGGTTTTTTACTCAGGTTAAACATTTTTTATGAATAACAAAGAAACAGAATTGCGCATAAATAAGAGAAGAGGACTGTTGGGATTAGTCAGTGTTATGAAGACTTACTTAGGCTACTTATACATGGTAGCACAGTGCAACACGTGTCCAAAATTCTGTACGTGTACACATGGCAAGCGTTGACGCGGCGTAAACTTAGTGGAACAATGGAAGTTGAAGAGATAACATATATTTGGCTTTTGTATCGGAGAATTAATGCAAAAAAATGAAGGCAAAGAAAGGTTTGGGTTAACCATATATTGACAGATAGATCAACTCGTGGTTCTTTTGTAACCTTAACTTGAGGAAATATGAACGCAAATTTTTTAACTATTTTCGAATAATTTTATCTTTTGATGAGTTGTTGGAGATAGTAAAAGACGTCTCGGCACCAGTGAGAACTAATCTGTATCAAAGTTATTCACTTCCATGGTTGTAGAGCAAGTGAACTAGTCAAAAGTGTGTGCCCGACAGTCCTACTAACTTCGCTGTACTCGGGGCAGCGTGGTCACCGCTTAGTTCAAGTAGAAAGTCTGAGCAGCACAGCACATCCATCAACATTCGAGCAGTGCTTGTGTACGCCATCATTGGCTCCATTATATTTTACCACCGCTCACGTCACAAACTGTGTGAGGCTACCATGTGTACGTAGCCTCACTACTTACTCCCACGCATTTGTACCCCAAGTAGTACTTGACCTAGCCAAAGCACTGTCTCGATGTCGTTCTGTCTCTTGAGGCGGTCATTCACTTATATCCTGTCTATACCTTTATAAACTACTTAATAGATTAAATACTTTGTTATAAAATATACACAGTGTGGCAGTTGTAAGACACCTAAAATCCTTTGGGGTTCACACAGTCTAAGAGACAACTGGAAACTTCAATTCACTATAATGACCACATTTAGTTAATCTGTATAGAACACTAGCTGACCCGGCGAACTTCGTAACGTTTGTCAGTAAATATAGGTTAACTTTAAGAGTGGCCATGTTCTGAAGTAGAATAGCATTACGGCTTTATTGTGAAAGGTTATATATTCTGGGTCGCGGCATAGTGAATAACAATACTGAAACGATAAGTATTATTAATAACATTCCCATAAAACGAATAAATCTGAGGATTAATTCACAATTTTCAAATCCAATCCAAACTCAAACTAAACCTAACTGTAATACGGATTTTATAGGAAAGATATTCAACAGCTGCTTGTTATAATAAACGTAATATGTATAAACATTGTACTTATTTTATTATTTTGCCAACATATAAACACATGATTTTAATCAGACAGAAATGAAAATATAAATAAATAATCCCCAAAAACCGTAAACTATTAACGTGGTGAATAAAGCTGTTCATTTTTTACAGTACACATTTATTTCATAGTTTTACATTAATGAATGATTCAGATGGCATTGGATGGATAGTAAAGCATATTGCTAATGGAAAGTAAACCAATCAGCTGTAGCTAAGAAATCAAATGTTTTCAATGTAGACAATTTGTAAACAAACTTACTCTCCATAAGGTTAACATTAGAAATTTAAAACACCATAAAATGGAAACTTATGGGGTTTTCGAAAATATTTTTTCACTAAAACCTTCCCGGACACATGTAGAGCAACTTCCTAAAATTTCATGGCGATCGGATGAGTAGTTTGGCAACATACAAAGGACATACAGACATACATACATTCAATTTTATATTTAGAGATACTATAAAAAATGAAAAACTCTTTTTAGTAATGCAAAGGTGACTAGATTTTTAATATTTATAAATAAATTAAGATATGCCATTAATCTATAAATATTTTATTTGTTTACTTACACCGCCAAAGCTGGTGTTCCTAAATATAATAAAAGTTTCACCCTTAAAGTGCCGCATCGTCGCTCACAGCGACTCTAGGAACATCTCAGCATGGAAGAATGAAAAACCAGAAATATCAAACGTCACAAAACACTTTCTGGAAAAAGGACATAACCTATCAACAGTCAATGAAGACCTCAAGATCATCAAGACTTGTAAAAAAAGGAAATGGGATGAATGCATGGGAAGTTATTTATTTATAAAGTAAAATTAATAAATGAACAAATACACTTTGATTCTGCAAGAACTTATAATAAATCTGTTTCCGGAACTCAGCCAGCCGATAAATTCAATAAGTCAATGCAATCTGACGCCATGACAGGAACTTCCGGCAGCCAACAGTATTCAAGCAGGGATGCCATTTTGCTTCACTCAGTCTCCGTTAGGGCCTGATGATGTCCGGTGTGACTGGACGAAATCGATCACCAATATAACACCTTTTGTATATATATTTATACCTTTTGTATATAATTACAGTATAAGTATAAATATGTTTAGTAGTGTTGGAAGATGTGAGTTATTACTTCATCCTACTCTTTGTTTTTACCGTAACAGTTTCGTCATTGTCTGTTGCAGCTGTTTTATTTGCAGTTATGTAACAAATTTTCGTTTACAATTGTTAAAAGTTGTAAAATTGTTTGAAAAGTGTTATCATTGTTTCAAAGTTTTTTTCCAATGAGTAACAATGATCATATCTCAAAAGCAAGTAAAAATGTGCCGTATCCAATAAATACGGCAAAACTGGCAGCCATGGCTACACACTAAACTTGGTTTATTTCTGTGGTTCCATAATTTTCAACAATAGTGATTTATTATTTGTGAATTTTACTTAAAATTTCTTGCTCTTTTCATCTATAGTAATGAATAACATGTAAAATATTGTTTTATAAAACTTAACAAACTCCAAACATAAAACAAAAAAATTATTTGGTTTTTAGTTATAGTTTAACTTTATTTTAGATTAAGAAAAACATTTTTTTGTAGTGTAACATAGTATATCTAAAAAGAAATTTTAATTGTCTTCAATTTAAAAAAAAAGATTACGTTAATATGTGTAATTAAATTTTCTATGGCCTTTCTACTACACTACATTTCCATGGAAAACGCCATCGCACTTCAAGCTCGAGAATCATGGAAATACCCGCGGCACTCAAAGGGTTGACTCATGATAAAAGGTAAAACCATTAAATCACACACATTATTAAAATCTGAATAATTTATTCCAGTAATAATTTACTTTGTAAATTACATTACTACCAAAGTAAAATAACAATATTTTTGGTGTTTTCTCTTTAAATAAATATAATTTAAAACATAACGTTACTCCAGAGCTAAAATCATAATGGTATGTTCATATAAATACAAAATAATGTGAGCTTCGAGAAATAAATAAACATAGTTCACTAATGATGTCGATAGAAGCGAGGTATGGTACACTACTTACAATCCTCTACTGACTAGTACCAATCATCTAGGTCCTAGGTGAAAGCTTTTTCTCCGGTGAGACTTATGCTCTCGGAGGGTCAGGTATTCTTTCCGTCTCGTCGACGGCTTGAGCTCCAGGATATGGTTAATCTTCTGTACAATGAGGTTAGCGACCTCGGTGGAAGCTTCGAAATCGTGGTGTTTGAACGAAGGAGTTGACGAAGCACTGCTGTCCAGACTAGCTGATAAGGTGGAGTGATCGTAGACCAGCCTGTAAAACCAAGATAAACAAATTGTAGAAACATTTAACCATTCCTTGTGAAAAACTGGGAGACCATTCATATGTTTTCGTAACAAGTTGTAATCAGTCACTCAATATATCTTGTGCTATCTGAAAACACCCTTAGGGGTTAGCTAAAAAAAAGCCTCTATTTTTTCATTTCTCCGGGCGTTCCATAGGATACTGCAGAGCGTTACACGTATTTGCAGTGCCTGATATTAAAAATTGTAAATATTAAATGTTTATGTCAACTGTATTGTATTATATATTTTTTAATTCAGCATAAAACTAGCTACAAGGAAATAATAAAGTTAAAGTACTATCATATTGGTACGGATGAAGTCATCTCATAAACATAAAATTATAATTATTTATTTCTTGTACATTAACTTTGCAAGTCCTCTAAATACAGAAATATTTATTATATAAAAAAATCTGAGGTAGCCAAGTTGTCACAAATCTTACACTGAATAATATGTAAAGTTATGAACACACAGAAAATTAAAAATAAGGTTTCATCGTAATCAAAACAAACGTACAGTCGCTACGAGGTTAGTAGCAGACAACTGTTTATCTTAATGTTTTTTTACGCACCAATGCAGCTAGCTATAAAGGTCTAAAAACTAGAAATCATAAAATACAGTGGAACTTGGTTATAACGTCATTGAAGGGACCACACAATTAATGACGCTATAAAAGAGGTTACATAATTTTAATTTAAAACCGAGGAAAAATGGGGAAACACATTTTTTACATGAAATTACGACATTTAATGAAGGTAATTTGAAATACACCGTAAGTTTATGTTTATGACTGACTGACTACTCTACTATATAAAAAATCGAATTTGAAAATATTGCAATGAAGTTCGGCTTGGTGAATTCAACTGTTGGTTTGATTTTTAAAAAAAAGCCCGAACACACGTCTGCTATCTTACGTCCCTCCTCACCAGTGGCTTAGATACGGGGGGGGGGATAAGGGGGATATATCCCCCCCCATAACGATCACCTTCGCTAATAATTTCAAAACAAAAATATTCCGAAATACCACTACGCAATAACAAATAATAGAATAAGCAGTGCATTGATGTTATTGTATGTTGCATGCCGAAAATCAGTATACAAGAGTATTCAAATTAACTAAGCGACCTTCCCCGACTGGTCTCCCGGCCCTCCTGCCATCAAGATCTCTCAGCCGCAAAATCTTATAACTTACACTGTAGGTCTAACCTAAACAGTTTAGATCTTGACGTTTGCGATTTGTGACGTTTAACATATGTTATCCGTACCCTCTACGCTTTGTGTTCGGCATTAGTGTTTTTTTGCATTTTGAGTGACCTTACTGACAAAATGTTTCGCATTAGGCCCCTAAGAACAATGTTAATTATATAACAGCATTACTAGCTATACGATGGTCGTAAACAGATGGTTGAGGTGTCAAATTTAAGGTAAAGTGGTTATAAAAGGAATTGCATTATTATTTAAAAACATTTTAAAATATAATTACCTCATAATTTTATTTGGTAATTAAGTGATAAATCGCATCTAGTTAACAAAACAATGAGTGTAAAATAACAAGCTGTAAATCTTTTTTAGGATAAAAACATAAAAT
Source organism: Nephotettix cincticeps (assembly GCA_023375725.1). Taxonomy (NCBI): domain Eukaryota; kingdom Metazoa; phylum Arthropoda; class Insecta; order Hemiptera; family Cicadellidae; genus Nephotettix; species Nephotettix cincticeps. The sequence goes on from CM041788.1 coordinate 47,867,796, forward strand.
ACAGTATAATTCCCTAGATAATCACTTTACCTTTACCTTTACACTTTACCTTTATTTTGACACCTCAGCCATTTTTACGACGGTCAATTAATTTGTACCGCTGTCCAAAAATTAACATTGTTCTTATGGGACCAGAGTCTAAGATGGCAGCGGAGGAATTGCATGATCTTTATATAGTATTTAACTCATCAAAATGTCCCTTATGTACCCTATACTACATCCTCGTCTAGAATAAGTTTTACTCGGGGGGGGGGATTTATATCCCCTCCCATGAAAAAACTGTATCTACGCCACTGCTCCTCACACGTTCTTATAACTCACACCTTTTCTTCGGCAAAACCTTTCTCTTAACACTTGCCATTATTTTTCAATACTGTATTCGTAATTTAAAATGACGAAAAACAAACTGTTAAAGACGTACACTGAACTAACGATAGCTGCACGGACTGTAGGTACATACGAACGGCATCACAGTGCTTTGACGCGACGTGAGTCACTGACACTGACCTTGATGACGGCTACAGCGGATATAGGTTAGGGGGAGGGGGTTGGGGTGGTTAGCGGTAAGACAGCAATAAAATGCCGTTTCTAAAAGTAGAATGTAGCTAAACAATAGCCACAGCCCTCACGTTGCACCACCGACCGAACTTTCTCTATTTAGCTATATGTTGCCTTCATCTCGGCCCGATTTTCTTGACGTTATATACGAGGTTTGAGAATTTACTGACGATATATCCGAGGTTTTTTACTATGTAAATACATATAGTTTGGCTGGACCTAAAAATAAATGACGTTATATCCGAGTTGACGTTATGGCCGAAGCCGCAATAACCGAGTTGCACTGTACTATAAAAAGCATTTTCTAACAACAATCTAGTTTTGATAATAAAAAGTTGTACATTGGTGGTATCATTTCTCAACATGAACCAATGCATAATTGTAGAATGTGCAGACAAGCAATGACTATAGGCCAAATTTCCCTCTAGGAACTATTAGATAATTACATTATTATTATTACTGTATATACACAAAGATTCACTTTTATAGACCACAATTTTATTAAAACCCACAATCAACTTCAGATTTTGCTGGGGATATGTCCAAATTAAGTTAAATTGGGTAGTATGAGTCAAGTGGGGGAGAGAATACTTTTGTTTTTAACATTGTTAAATCAGTATCTTAGCAACGTTTTTATTCTAACATTACTAATTCAGTTGTCTCCAAAATGTGGAATAAGCAGATCAGTGAGTTATAGTTATGTTATATACATAAATACAATAATATTCTGTACTGTTTAGCGTAGAATCAAGGGCAACAAAAAGGGTCAGCTAGTATTTAGTAGAATTTAATGCGTTCTCTTTTTTGTATAGTTATTTTGCAAACAGTTGCATCAGTTTTATTATTTTGTAAAAGTTAATTTTAGTTTATTTTCAAAAATACAACCTCTTAAGATATGTAAGATAACTAAAAGAAAGATATATCAGTAAGATCACTGCAAGATTCTTAACCCTAGAAATGGCAAAGTCGTAATTTACGACGCATTTACTTATTCAATAAGAATTAGCAGGTGTAGGGATCTGTCGTGAGTTTAGTGTACTTGTTCGACACAATCACCTACGAGACCGTCTTGCCCTCTGGGGGCAAACAACCGAAACTGCTCTCGTAGTACACGAGCCTGCCACCGGGCAGGTCTATAACCAAGTAAGCGCTTTCTACTCCTAGGCACTGATTGTCCGAGCCGGCTAACGCGCTTGCTGACGAGCGTAACGTTCTAGCCATTCGGAAGTGCTAGGGTTCGAATCCTGACCATGAGCAATCCAAATTTGGCTTGCAAATGTGTGGTAAAGCAGAGTGGAGGGCTCACCTTAAATAAACGGTGACCGGCTTGGGTGGAAGTTGACGGCATTTGTAGGCTAAATTGGGATTGCAGTGGACACCTGTTTTGCTTTTGTGGCTAGTGGTTATAAGGGGGGAGGGCATGTTTTAAGCTTTTTTTGTTTAAACTTTGATATTTCAAGAAGATATTAGCAATTATTTTTATGTTACAGTTAAGAGTAAAAAGCTTGCCACTTCTAGGGTTAACCCTCCATTGGTTTATTGTCGCATTTGCGACAGTACCTGCCACCCGCCGATGGTTCACTGTCGCGTAAGCTTTTATTTAATGCGCTCTAGGGCACCTTAATATTACACAGATTGTTTTGTATGTAGTATCGATGTAATCGGCGAGCTTCACACTTTCTGCCGATGCCTGCCTGCAAACTTTTACTCTATTCTCTGGTCGACAGCATGAGTCAGCTGTCTATTTTAGTCATTTTGGTTATGTTATTGTTGATTTTGTTTCATCTGATAGTGTTTTTATTTTCTACAAGAGCATAACATTGTATATATTCTTGTACCTTATTAAGATATATCAGTAAGATCACTGCAAGATTCTTAACCCTCCATTGGATTGTCGCATTGCGACAGTACCTGCCACCCGCCGATGGTTCACGTCGCGTAAGCTTTATTTAATGGTCTAGGGCACCTTAAATTACACAGATTGTTTTTGTATGTAGTATCGATGTAATCGGCGAGCTTCACACTTTCTGCCGATGCCTGCCTGCAAACTTTTACTCTATTCTGGTCGACAGCATGAGTGCTGTCTATTTTAGTCGATTTTGGTTATGTTATATGTTGATTTTGTTTCATCTGATAGTGTTTTATTTTCTACAAGAATAACAATTGTATATATCTTGTACCTTATTAAATTCAGAACAAAATGACTATTGCAATTTTTGAAAGATCATAATCTAATTAATAACTTAAAAATCTTACAGGTATCACTTTTCGCATAGGGACTATTATAGTGGTAGCAGACTTAGCCAATCTTATAGAAAAAACAAATTAAAATTATTATTATTAATGTATATACAAATTTATATTTTTTACCTAACTCCAAAATTCGGATAAAATTGTAAACTTTTTATAGGAAGTTGTTATCCAAATTGTTAATACGGGTAGTGGGGGGAGAATTGGTTTTTTTTGTTTTTACATGTTAAATAAATTTTTTAGCAAATATTTTATCTTCAGCATTACTAATCAGTTCTCCAAAAAATAAGCAGATCATAGTTATGAAAATTTTTTTTCTACTGTTTAGCGTAGAATATAAAAAAAATCAACAGTATTAGTATTTTAATGCGTTCTCTTTTTTATAATAAGGAAAATTTATTTTAGTATAAAAAATATTTTGATAAAATTTATACTACTTTAAGTATGTAAATATAACTAAAAAAAATTTATGTATAGAAATCATTTGAAACCTGCATATTTTATATGTAACATTAAAATATATTTATATATATCAGATGTTTTAAAATGTTTGTTAAAAAATTACAAAAATTTTTTTATATTATTACAATGTTTTGCCATGTAATTACATTTAATAATGGAGAATAGGCAAATGATTTCAGTTTATCGAAGATTTTAACATGTATATAATTATTATAAAAATATTTTGATTCTGAGTAGTTCTACGAAATTTTGTGTTTACAAGATATAAAACAAATTATAAACGTTAGTAGAAATTAGATAAAATGATGTCATAGGAAATTTAATTACCAATAAAATGATAGGTAATAGCTAACATTTCTATGGTAATTATATTTTTTATGATTTTTTCCCTAAACTGTGCAAAACAGTCAAAAAACGGCAAACACTCAGGGGTAGAATAGTGAACCACTGGAGGGTTAATAATAATATATATATTCTTGATTTTACTTTGAGTACGGTTGTTAGTTTTGCCAACCGCAGCATTGCCACATTAACCCTGGAACTGGCAGTCACTTGCCCTGCAGTGGCAGGCTGATTTTTGAAATTTTACAATGCTTATTGTTTATAGGTATGTTATTGGTCAAGTCCCTTTTAGAATAATGATGTTATATATCGTTGTTTCAGCATTACTTGTAGAATAAGAAAATATAATAATATATAATGAATATTACTATTTTTCCAAAAAAACATAAGATAGAAAATAAAATTTCAAAATATTTTTGGGGGCACCATGCTCTTCAAATATACATTTATATAAGAACTTCAAAATTTTAATGTAGCCAAAATATTCAGAATTTAATCTAGTTTTAGAAAATATATAGTTAAACAAGGTTTTATTGAGGATAAATATAAATTATAATCATATTAACAAACCATTGTAGGTTATTGTTACTTGCTGCGCTCAATGGAAACCAATGAATTACATTTTAGCTACATTATTATTCTATAGCAATAAAAAAACTAGTTATATATATTAAACAATAATTTTTTATCCAAAAGCACCAATAAATAACAAAACACAACGTAAGGGACGATTTTTATATCACTGAGAAGTATAATCGTCAGTAGGACGCAGACGACGACGTAAACCAAACAATGAGTAATATCTCTTTGTATTTTTCAGCTGTTTGGTTATTGTAGGGAAAGATAAACTTTATATTCTGAAAGAACAACTCTTTGTCGTCAAAATGGTATATAATTATCACCACCAATACCCGATTTAACGACTAATTAATTAATTATGCGATCCTTGCATATCGTCGCTTTTCCGACGACTGCCAGTTCAAGGGTTAATGAATCAAGTTGAGGGAATAATGGTATTCGATTGGAAACCGTTAAGAGCCCTTCCTACTAAAGTTTACTAATATAATTTGTCCGTCTTCAAACATTCTAATATTGAATTTATTTTAATAGGTAAACATATTCTATATTAATTTATATATATTATATATATGACCAAGTTAACTATCTTTAAAACTACAGTAGGATCCGCTTATTATTGATAAGGAAACTCGTGATAATAATTTTTCACAAGTCTGGACATGAACATTTACTGATTGATCAGCGAGAACATGAGCACTACCGGATTATAGAGGCTGTACTATATTTGTTTCCAAACTTAAAAATGGGTTTTTCAGTAAAAATATGATTTCCTTAGGGTTTCCTTAACCCCTTAACCGTGACGCACGAGTTATATCATGATAGTATTCTGAACTCCCTACCGTGAGATCACATGCAATGTTTTTGTTGTGTTAACCGCTACGTCTGAGTTTAGTTGTTCTCAGCAGATTCATTTTGTTAATACAAGTCATCTGCTAGTTTTTCCCCCAAGCTACGACTTTTAAATTGACAGACCATTTGGTTCTGCAATCTAGTAAATTTTTCTGAAACTACGTCTACGCCACAAGCCCCTCAGTATCAAATGTCCCGTTTGGTAGGTGTTTGTTTCGTTGTTGCACCAAGCAGGGCCATCGGCAAGAGTAATTAGACCCCGCGCCACTGAAACTACGGCGCAACAACTAACACTGCGGTTACAGGGTTAAAAGTATAAACCTTTTAACCCACTCAGAATTCCACTTTTATGAATTTAGAATGAGATTTAGATAAAATTAATATAATCTAAGTAATGTAACATTTTTTGTTATGAATGTTGTCTCACTATACATTTAGGCAATGTAATTAAGTAAATTTAAATTGAGTACCACACAGGCCAAATGTTAAGTTAAAAACTTCTAATATTTGTGAGTACACAATAATCACATGTAATTAAAATTTGTTCTAAATACGAATAAACAGTAATCAAATATACATCATAACAAATTATAAACTGCACAGATAAAATTATTGTATTAATAAATAATACCATAAAATCAGAATTCCACTTTTATGAACTTAGAATGAGATTTAGATAAAATTAATATAATCTAAGTAATGTAACATTTTTTGTTATGAATGTTGTCTCACTATACATTTAGGCAATGTAATTCAATGTAACAAATTCCAAAGATAGTAAGCCTAGGCCAGAGTTGAAGTAAAAACTGCTAATATTTGAGGTGAGTACACAAACTAATTCACATTAATTTAATTTAGTCTCTTACAATAAAATGAGTCTTAAATGACACACTATCTCAGTCATGAAAGTTAAAAATTGTTTTCAAAATAATTATGAAGTTGATTGGGTTTTTATAATTACTATATGATTCATAGTAATTAGTAAATTATACAATATTAAATATTTTTTTATAATTAAAAAACAATAAATATGTGAACAATACTCACTAACTCCTAGACCTTTAAAATACACAAATTATCAGTATGGCATTGTAAAACTACTATTATTTATGATTTTAAATTTTAAACTTTTCAATGTAAACAGTTCTGTAAAAATGAGCATATATTCTTCAATAATCCTAATGAATTTGTCTTCTCTTTTGTTTCAGGTGACATCCACAAGGCTTTTGAGTTTAGCAAAAATCATTAGGCCTACTTAAAAATATTTATCTTTCAGTTTTTCTTCTCAAAAAATGTTAATTAAATTCCACACTTTAACTCCCTCACCAAGGTGGCCCAAAAGGTAACTTTACTTGAACTCTTTGGGTTCGTTTAGTTCCTATCCTCCTAGTCCTTTTTTTACTATTTTGACAGAGCTATTTTTCAAATCTAAAACTAATTCAATTACTTAGTGTTCCCATCACGATTAAATATGTTGTAAATTATTTCATTTTGAATGTGTGTTCTCCCGACCCCTGTTCCTGGCCACCTTGTCCCCCTGGCCCTGCATCATCCCTGTGACAATTGTCACCGCGACACTCTACATATAATGGGAGACGTGCACAGTCACATTTGATCCCTACACCTCATAAGTCCAAGCATAGTATGTTCACTCCTTGTGGGTGGACCGAACCCTTATAGGTGTCCGACGAGGCGACTCACACAGCTCACACACCGCTTGAATTCATCGATCTTCAAGTTCACAAAGGCTTCCATCGTGAAGTCTTTACTCCTGGATTACTTTCCTCTCTGACATGTATCCTGTGACTTCCCTTCACCCATCCATTGCTACCTGAGGGAGAATAACACTGATGTCCCGCCTATAGATCCATCAACTACTTTAACCAGAGAGGATCCACCCCTAATACCACTAGGTAGGTGAATTATTATTTCTATATTTCTTAGTCAATTGTATTTTCTTGTAAGACTTAGGTAAGTATCTTTTGTAATTCAAGTTTTGTAAGATAAAATTGGAATTTGTTACATTGGGTTAGGCTACATTCATATGAAAAGTATTTATGAATAACATTTTTTCTCATTCTGTCATATAAATCATAATTCATCATCTGCTATGCCATATAAATCTATTCTAGTTCGAATAGTTCGCTAGCACGCTGCTTTCACACTTGATTTTCCTTCGTCTTTCCAGTTTAAACATTATGCCTTCCGGATTGATTAATGACTAGATTAGGTTATAATACCTGCAGTCTTCCAGATCCGTCTTCCACTGTGTTGCAAGCAGAAAGATTTTCTGGTTATTCATTATTGTGTGTTCATCTTTTTACATTGTTAACACCTACCATGCGCAGGGCAGGAAATATCGTTCTTGAGCGATGTCAACAACCCGGCTTCAGTGTGAGCTCAGTCTCGTACTGAGAATGTTGATCTATTTGCGACGTTTTATGTATGTTCTGCTACTCCGTGCCATCCCGTGGTGGCTGGTCAGTACTTTAAATAGTGGAAGATATCTAAGACTATGGGGTATATGTCGGAGTGATGAACAGTAGGACGGTATGGAGTTGTAAGTGTATGGAGTAGATGTGGAGACCCATGGCCTTGAACAGACAAATCGCGGAGAAGCACTGTGCGATAGACCACTCGAAAAAAACAAACTCGGTTGTCAGCCAAGTATGAATGTAGGACGATTGTGACATACATGATCTTGTAGTCTTGTTACTGACTAAGGCTGACATGTTCCTTAGACAGAACTGTTAATTAATAGCCCAACAGTCAGTGGCTTATCGAAGTGACCTACAATTTAACGTGGAGTCTGAACCACTGCCTCTGAATTACGAACTTGTCTAATAGTAGTAGTATTCAATAGTGCAGACGTTAATCCACACAAGAGGAAATTAAACCCACCAACCATCGTTCACAACTATCCACAATTCGTGACCTTAAGTAGCTGGATTACAGGACTCGCCACCGTCCCAGTCTGATACCCTTACAATACCCTTAAAGTAGACAAACAAAGCCATTTCAACAGATTTTAGTTAATTTTTCGTATAGTAATAAAAATAACCATTGGCTAACCTGAACGTGGCTCTGTTGTTGGACTTAGTGTCGACTAAGTCACACGCGACGACTGCGTCCATGTCGTGCGTCGATGCCTTGTGTCGGCCGAAGAACTTGGCGCTGACTCTCTGCTGCACCACCGGGTCTATTTCCACCTTGTCTCCTGACACACCTGCGGAAGTCGTTCTTGTACAAGCAACTTTTACCTAACCAATTAATGACTAGTGGGTCAACCGCTGATAAACCCTATACATTAAATATAAATACTAAGAGGTGAGCGGATAGTATTTTTTTTCGGATCGGATAGTTAGGGTTTGGATCAGATAATTTTGGGATTCGGATACTTACAATAACACAGTGGAATCACACTTATCTAAGAATAATGAGAAAAAATCGATAAAATATTATCAAAGTTATTAGATTGGACATAAAAAATCATAAATTCATCATAGGCTGAACAATAAAACTAAAATTTTTACTTCACTGCATTGAAAAGTAACAAATTTTAATGTACGCCATATTATTCATGGCATGAAATCAACATAAACCTTATAATTTGCAAATAAATTACATAAACAGTTCATATAAGTTAGTTATAAAAAACCATGGATAGATTAATAAATAATAATTCTTAATTTTATTTTGTGATTCCACTATTTAATTTATTACGATGACAAAAACGAATTGCCATATACAAAGAACCAAGATTTGATAGACGACGTTGGCTCGTTGCCACCGGCTATCTGCGTATTGGGATTGGTAGGGATATGCGATACTTTTGTACCAGTAGCAAAGTCACCGATATGGATCTGTCACTGAAATATCGGTGACAAGGAACTATAAAAAGTAGTTACAGCGCTGCCGCTGACTATTAAACAAAGGACTGTGCGCAGGCGCAGAGTTGGAGAATCGGGCAGATAGAAAATATTTAAACCCGAGAAATTATGGTACCTTGTCGTAATCTAGTTAATTAATCGTCTTAAAATTATCTTAAATGTTCCATTTTAAAACTAATGATGCGTAAAATCATTCAACAAAGAGAAAATGTAGAATGAAAACGAGTGGAAAATTTGTTGGTTATGTAAACACTGCAAAACGAATTAGGCCAAATGTAAATTTGACAACACTTTATCGTATTGCTCAAACCCGGAGGTCTTGAGAATGCGATAACAAAAAATAGTCCATTATGTCAAAATATTTAAAGTTTAATTCGATCAAAAGATCGGAATTACGTAGACGATCAAAACTAATTAGTATATATTTTTTCTGCAAATACCAGAGCTATTATGATGGTAGAGCTTAGTTACCAAATATTAAATCAACAATACAACGGTTTCCGTAGCCGAAATCATATTTTATGCGGAATAATATCAAACTGCAATCTGATATTCGGTGCAGCTATCGATGAGGCTATGCTTTGTATTTCAAAATGCAATATCGTGTTGAACTTAATTGGTCACTTAAATACGTAATTGAAGAATCGAATAATCATACCGCATCCTCAGACCGCCCAAAAACGTTCTTTTATTCCAATAGGATATGAATTGCGTAATTTCGTCATTTGCTTAAACATTTCTGTTGATCAAAGATGTTCTGTATCGCTGACTTAATCTCAAAGGGAAAGTTTTGCTAGTATCTTTCGGTTTAAACCTCATTTTATACAGGCTATCCGAAAGTTCGGATATTTATCGGATACTTGTTTTGCATTCTTTTCGGTTATCCGCACACCTCTAACAAATATATAAGAGTCTCGATTATACGACTACAGTAAGATCGGTTGAACTAAAAGTTCGGATAACATGGAAATAATAAATATCTTTGTCAAAATGTGTAGTAAATTTTACTTGCTCACCATAAACTGATTTTTCACAAAGTGTACAGTCACATAAACTAAAGGCGGACCCTCGCGCAGGCCTCTGCTGAGTACAGTGAAATGTGAAGTAAAAAGTGCTCCTGCATGAACAGCATATTGCGTAGAATCATATTGAATAACATACTGGGGGTGGTCGGATAAATTGGAAGATCGTATAACCGAAGGTAAAATTACTAAGACTCTTACTGGACTATTATTATCTGTGAAGTTAAGATAAGTAATAAGAAAACCAAAAAAAGTTTTTCCCATATAATGAAAAATAAAATGTACAAAAAATAAATAATGGTGATATGGTAAGTTAGAAAAAATAAATGCAAATACATAAACACAGTGGAACTTGGATAGTTCAATTACTTCTTTGATTTAAATGTTTATTCTAGCCCTTAGAACTTAACTATAGTATATAAATGTTTAAAATATTTTGGTTAATTCAAACAAAATTTTTCCCATAACTCTATTTTTGAAAAGATAAGCTATCGCTATCAAAAGGTTGGGCCCGAAATTTCCAAACACTAGACTATTATTTGCCGTATATATGATTACAACAAGAACACTTTGTTGACGCAAGATTTGAGAGTAATGATGCTTCAAAAATCACAATTCCAACCCCTTCTTCCTCACCCTACTCATCTATGTGGTTATCTTCAGAGGTTTGCATCATACAAGTTCCAATATTGTTATCTACAGAATAATTTTTTTAATTGTATAATAATTTATAATCTTACCTAAATGTACTTCAGTTTTGGTTCTAACTTTATTTAGCATATAAACTTTGAAGGATTCATAGATAGGAGCTCGTATCCGAGCGTCAATGTCGCCTTGCTTCTTCTCTGCATCACTCTCGGATATTCTCTCTGTATCAAAATAGCTCACATTAATACAATTCACTGAACAAAACAGAAATCTTGGGTTATAAGATTTGACTCTACTGCGAGGCTTGTTTCTTAAGAGGCGGCAGGAGTCAGTCCAGGCGCTCACTGTAACTGTGGGCGTTTGACATGGGATGGGTTTAATTATCTTTTATTTGCTTGTAAAGGAAATTTATTAAAGACAAAATACCAAATACAAAGTATTTTATAGGTCCTCATCAACATATTGATGTGTTCTAAAAGTGTGTGAACTGTTCACACACTTAAAAAAAAATTATCATGAATAAGAGCAAATCAAATACAAAAAGTTATTCAATACATTTTATTTATGAATATGTGAAGTTTAATTTAGGTCCAAAGTTTGAAATTTTACTGATAAACAAAAATAATACAATAGAATTAGTTTTGTTAAATCCTTATGGGATTTTAATCTTCTAATTAAAAAAAAATATTTCTAAACCATAGTTTTGGTAGTTAACACATTAATATGTTGATGAGGATCTATAAAATACTTTGTATTTGGTATTTTGTTTTTAATAAATTTCCTTTACGAGAAAATAAAAGATAATTAATCCCATCCCATGTCAAACGCCCACAGTTACAGTGAGCGCCTGGACTGACTCCTGCCGCCTCTTAAGTAAGTTCCGTTTTTGTTCACGATGCACGTGCTCATTGAACTTACTAATGTCTCCAACTAGACAGAACTTTCTTTAAAAACATACCGTGTTTAATGTTTAAGCTATTAAATAATGATCTTGATACAAATAATCAGATAGAAGTTCACCTCACCCATTCTACAATTATTTTTATTCTTTGATTAAATACCCACATGTTTAAGAAGAATTTCCACAACTGCTAGAGTACATTTATATTTTCTATTTTAACCTATCAGAGGCCAAAGACAGATATAGTATGTACTCATTAATTTTGTCTTCAATTCTGTAAGTAAAATTTTAAATATTTTTGTAGTATTGTCTTTCAATAGTTGGTTAGTTAGTTTCTTAAATAGCAACACAAATTGAGTCAGGACTCAATTATATTTTGGGTGGCCTTTGCTTCTTTGGTTGGTTGTCATATGTTGACTGTGTTTTTCCACTGTTGTAATGTGGAAAGCAATGGAATAATTGTGTAATAAGAATTAAATTGTATACAAACACCCCCCCAGAGCTAGGACATATCCATGTCAAAATGAAACTGTTGCTGATTTGATTTCATATCTGCTGATTCACTTTAATTAAGTAAGATAAATCAATTTCTAAAATCTTATTTTTTACGTTTTGTTGAAATATTGTGTTTCTAAAAACCCATAAAGCAAGCAATGAAATGCATGAAATAAATCATTATTAAAGCTTATTAATAATTTAAAAATTAATATTAAGTGCTCAAACCAACAAAATAGAGGAGTATATTTTACGAACCTCTATTTCTTAAAGTCAGTTGATCATTTGCAACTGCGATCACATGCCTGTAAACATAAAGTTTGTTAGTTCAATAACAACTCAAAGTTCAGATTTAAAATATATAGGTAATATGACGATAGAATCATAGAACCCGAATCCATAGAATCCGAACTAATCCGAGCCCTGTTCAGTTAACCAAGTTGTTCAGATTATCCAGAAATGCAGTGTTAAGTTGTATCAAACTAACTAATAATGTCCATTATTTTAGACCCAAACTGTGTATTTAGACCAATCGACTTACATCTTATCACAGTTCACATTTAAGTTTGTTTTTTCTTATTTAATGGACAAGTGTGTTACTATTTGTTCCAACCACATGTCCATATATTTTTAAGATGTACACCCATACTTCTCCCTTTTACTAATACACACAGTTCCTTGGCTCTATGTTACTTGTCATAGTTAAATTCCTGCTTCTCCTTTTCTGAACTGATCTTTAGGCATGTCCTTTGTACTTAGTCGATTTACTCTGTCACAAAGCCATTTGCAGTCATATTTATTTCTATACTGTTCTCATGCTTATTCCTCATAATATACTCACGTAGTGGCATGTCTGTCAGGTGGTTCTTTTTTTGGATCCCGTTCTACCAGGGCGAGAAAATTGAAGGCAAATTTTGTAATATTTTCCCCATTATCAAGGCAAGGAAAGTCCCAGTCCACCTCTCCGTCTTCCTCTGCAATGTGTAACGTGTAGTAGTCAACACTCTCCCTGTTACAAAACACACCTAATTTAAATAGTTCATTAACATAATTTGTTACCTCTATAACCTCATTAAATGCTCCTTTTTATTTTATTTTTCATCATGATACTTTTTTTCAATACACATAGTCTTAATATTATTATGGAGAGCGCGCTGGTCTAGGGGTTAGAGCGCGGGGCTTTGGTGCCCAAGGTCCCGGGTTCAAATCCCGTCAATCACCAATGGCTTTTCGCTATGTGATAATGCCGCAACCCACACAGGGGTGCGCAAAAAGCCGCTACGGCTGAAGTGCCTTGGGAGAAATCCGCCCCTTTCAGTAAAAAAAAAAAAATATTATTATTAACTTTTGAACTGGCAACCAATTATAAGCCAAGTTCATACTTGGCTTGAAATAACAAAAATAAATCATCTTGCACTCATTTCTCATTCATATGAAAAATGAGCGCAAGATGATTGTGGTGCGATCTTGTAGTGTTGTTACTGACTAAGGCTGATATGGAACTGATAATGAATAATCCAACAGTCAATGGCATATTTAAGGGACTTACAGTTTAATGTTTAGTCCGAACCACTACATCTGAATTACTGATTGGTCTAATTATAAGAATGTTTTTAGCAGATTAACGTAGTATTCAAAAGTGTGTGCGTTAATCCAAAAAAGAGAACATTACATCCACTGACTGTCGCTCACAGCTATGTGAATAGCTAGCTCCAAACTAGCTGGATTATAGGACACGGCACGGTTCCAGTCTAGGATAGTAAGAAACCGGTAGGTAGGTGGGTGAGGACTGACTCAATCGGCTGATGGTACCTTAATAGAGAGTTAGGCTCCTGCCCTGCCGCCAAAAATCACGACCAAAGAGGGTACTCACTTGAGCGCTGTCTCATCCAGCGAGTACTCTGCCAAGCAACGCCAGCAAACAAGACCGATCAAGTCTAGCACTCGCGCCGTCGCCATCACAGTCACTCTCATTGGGAAGTCGCGTTTCTCCCCCTTCAGCATCGTCAGCCATATCTTGAAGCACCTAACTCCTTGACCCCACTGGGACTGAAATACATCACAGGAAATAAGTATTGTGACAACTGTTGGGTGTTCTAGTCTTAACTGAATGTTAAAAAAAATTCTGTAACTCTTCTTTTGACTCGACATTGGTCAAGGTCGCATGTACGTGGATTTTCGATGGGTGAGCCCAGCCACGCTCATATTTTTAAACATCTTATATATATCATGTAAATGCCTAGATTTATATCTCAAAAATTATATCATACCACTTTTTTAACTATTTTTCTAACCTATAATTATAAATAAGACTAAAAATAACTAATCCCACAACAAAAAAACTTAAAAACTCCCAAACTATAAACTTTTCAATAAATCAATTCAACCATTTTTGATTAGTTTATTTAATACACAAGATGCTATTAAAAAAACATTTTGCTAGTACTCAGGGTATTATAACGCCAAAAAAATAATAAATATATAAAACACATAATTTATTACGATAATATGAGGCCTTGGCCTTATAAGTTGTGCTTACCGCAAGGTCATTTAACCTCATTCACTCACTGACTACTGACAACCTAATCAACAGGTACTCAGAGTTTCAGGTCAATATATTACAAACCATGTTTAAAAAATTAGCACTATACAAAAAAACACGTCCCCCCATCCTTAATCATATAATTGTAAAAGAAGCAAAACAGATGTCCACTGCAGCAATCCTAATTAAGCCTACAAATGCCGTCAACTTCCACCCAAGCCGCACAGCTTTAGATGGGCCCTTCCACCACTTTACCACACATTTGCAATTTGAGATTGCTAACGGTGGGGATTCAAACCCACCTACTTCCATTTGGCTTAGACGTTTCAGTGACATGCTTCATCCGGTAACGCAAGTCTCAATAAAACATTCAAGTGGCTATAAAGCATACTCTAGTGGTCAAACAGTCAACTCCATGAGATAGTTCCAGCATTACAAGCACACAAGCAGCGGTGAGTCGGCTGAATGGCATAAAAATTTCACTTAATTGACAACAGCACATTCAAATTAACGAATGTTGAATAATTTATGAATGTCAGACACTAGGTTGGACTTCAGGATGTAGGATAAAGGAGGTTCTACAATATGCTATTACAAGTTTTGTAACACGTTAAGATTGACTTATTGTTACTTACATCACCATCAAACTTTGCATATTCACGGAACGGATTAACTGGCAGTGTTGGTTGATTTTGTATCATTTCACTAAGCAAGGAATGCGGTTTGGATTTAACTTTATTTGAGCGGAAATCCTTCCTTTTGAACAATTCAGCCCTCTCATCTTCTGGAAAGGAATTATGAGTAATTAATATTGTTTTTATTTAAAAACAGACATTATAATTTCCATGGAAGTAAAATGTTATACGTGTTTGCATTATACACAAAAGTAAAAAGTGTGTAAATAACAAATCATATTCCACTTAGGGAGTATTTTGAACACATTCAGTCTTTAAAATCTTAAATTTTCATCGTACCTCAATTATTAGCCCTATCAGATATTGATGTCTATTTTAACCAAACTTTGAAATCCATGTTTTCCTTAACAGAGCATTAATATAAAAAATAGGCATTTAAGGTAATGCATTAAAATTTAACATTGAATAAATATATTACATTTAATAGTCAGATTATTGTGGTGAAGTATGTTTTAATCCTACAGAGGTAAAGTGTAATACTTGTCAAATAAATCGGCAAATAAACCACAATAAATTAATGGATCCAAAGGTGAACTTCTCAGGTAGGTATGTTAACTTTTCAAAAGTTATACTTTGATAGTAAAACACAACAAATTTAGATGGTATAAAATTGTTTGGTTTTGAAATATTTTTCATTATTAGCTTCGAAGTTTAGTATTTCCTACCTACTGTGTATGTCTACTTATTATTCTTGTATTATTGTACCAAATTACTATTAGTTTATCATTACTTAAGGCAAAAAACACTAAAATAACTTGTTATTTAGGATGTGTATAGTTGATCATTTGTAAATTAAGCCTGAATAATTTTTTTTGTAAAAACATTTAGCAATAGAAAAACTCTTCTTCACACAGTACAGTTAACTTCCGATTATCCAACAGTGAATTAGCCAAATTTCGGCTAATCAGTGGTCTGAAAAAAGGAAAAAAATAGCAACTGTGTCAAGCCAATTTTAGCTTGAAGTTAAGAAGTCTATCATCGCGCCTGCATATTATAGCTACCGCCCATGACACACTTGGACTTGGGCGAAAGATCATACGCAACTGTCCGTTATTGTGCAGAGGGACTATTAGACTTCTTGGAAGAGCAACATGACACTTCGCTGTACGATCTCAAGGTAGCCTACTGAGAAAAATTTACTCAATGATTGTTAAAAAGGAAGAAAATGACAAGAAACAAAAATCAATAATGGACTTTTTTCTTCAAAAGCAATAAAGACAGTAACTTAAACAGTAGGCCTGTAATACAATGCACTTTTCTCAAGTAGGACTATCGGACTGTTTTTTTTACCAATGTGAAAATAATTTTCACGAAATTGTGTTTATTAAAAAGTAATCTTGTATTTTAAGTCTTTCACATTATTAACCCTAACATTCAATCAATAAATGTAATTAAAGACTTATTATATTTTCAGGTTGTTTTTAACTATTTCCAGTTGATTTAGGTTAGGTTTACTTTATCCACGATTTTGATTATATACCATTACCGAGGATAATCAGGTCACTGCATGTAAATGTGTAATGTAAATGTGGTCACTGTAATGTAAAGTATATAAAGATGAACAACAACAATTTTATTTGTTTAAGGTATAAAATATATTATTTAAACACAAAGTAAAACAATTTACCGGTTAGATTCTTGGGGGGTTTGTCCCATCGTACATTTCGGATGCTAGCCTGTATCCTTCTTTCCTCTTCCATTTTCTGAAGGCGAGCGGCAGTGTTAGTGCGGGGTCTATTAACGGTATGCCACAAAGGCCTAATATGACTGTCATCTGTGAAAAGTATATTCTTGTTAACAAGCAAGGGCTTAGAGGATGAGTACAGTTCTGAAATTTAAAACTATCAATATTAAAATACAAAATTTCTTCCTTACATGTATTGTCTATTTAATTGAAAACATCTTCAATTGAATATGGTCATAGGGGTATTAAGTAGCCTATTCTTCATTACTTTATCCTTATTGATGACTCACATAGGCCTACCCAACCACTAGGTGGGTATTATAACCAAGGACTAAGAGTGTGATGTGTAGTATAAATAGTTCACAAGTCATCGCAGCAGTGACTGATTTACACATAATATGCCTGGTCATCCCTCCAAACAGGACATTTTTGCAATCCATGATACACAATTTTTTCAGATTTTTTAAAATCACAGCCTTCCGACTTCCATACCCTTTATGCATCGCTCTGATTTAGCAATCAGTTAAGTAGTTAAGTGCAAGGCGACATGGACATTTCTGTTAAGTCTATAAGTAGCCAATTAAAAGTTAACAAAATAGAACATATAGTTCTATTGAACCTCGGGTACCCTGTCTATGCAGGATGGGATTGAGAAGTTTCAGGCTATTGGGTAAATTTTTCTAGCACTAGAAATGATTTGAGCTCTTAAGGATTCAACCCTCTTAGTACTCGAGGTTTATAGAACCTCTAGAATCAAGTAGATTTCAATAAACATATTTCCTATCCCTACTTAATTTATTTTTGTGTTGTACAAAAATCAATGCATGCTAAATTGACAGTGTATTACTAAAATCTGATTGGCAAACACCTATTCATTAATGTGAATAGAGCTTACCTGTTAAGTCATAGGAATGAGCTATTTGGTCCATCTCATCTTCCTCATCACTTTCATCGAGGCCAGGATAGCACTCGTACTGAGAGACGTTCAGCTGACGAGCAATATTCTCATTACCCATCGCAACTTCACATCGTCCTAAAAATGTAAAACATACATTACAAGGAATCGCGACAATATTTATTTTGTAAAATTTTCTATTTCCAATCTAGATTTCTAAAATATACATTTTGTAGCCAAAATAAATCTAATTATTTGGCAATAGCTTTAATCTACTGAAACAGTAAAAAAGTCTTATAAGATAGTAATGATTAGTAGTAATATCGTAGAAAAAAAAGAACTAACCCTAGACAGCTGACATTGTCACACCAAAACTAACTAGGTCAACATAATATTCCAAATTCATGGGTTAACAAAAAAAATATGCTACCATTTATAATTCTTAAATTCAAAATTATATATAACTTTCCAGTAAGAAAATATGAAAAAACAGCTAGATATTGCAAAATACCAACAGTATTTAGAAACAACTTTGTTAACCGGTGAGGACCGACATACTAGTAGAAAAGACTGGGTTGGAAGTTTATTTGAACAAAATAATATTTTCCAGTCTTCGCCGGCACTGCACCTCTCACGCCTCTTTCCAGGATCAGAATGACACATTTCCTGTCATTGTCCAACGCATACATCCAGTGCAGTAGACGGTTCCGTAGAGGACTGATGCATCTGACCGTGAACCAACTCCGGCGTTACATAACA
Source organism: Nephotettix cincticeps (assembly GCA_023375725.1). Classification (NCBI taxonomy): domain Eukaryota; kingdom Metazoa; phylum Arthropoda; class Insecta; order Hemiptera; family Cicadellidae; genus Nephotettix; species Nephotettix cincticeps. The sequence continues at coordinate 47,886,367 of CM041788.1, forward strand.
TACGGTGCATTTGACAGTGTTGGCAATTTTCGTACGCCCTAATAAAGTTGTGACAGTTTTAACGGGTGATGTGTTCGGAATTTAAAACATTTTCCCTGTATAAAATTTTCCCTGTATTTTTATTGGTGAAATCATGGACTCAGAGGATATCTTTTTATTACTTCAAATTATTGTACTTATAAATGTTTTTATGCACAGTTTTATCCTAAGTAAAACAAAAAAACAGAACAAAGAAATATCAGTAGACAAAATTTTTATGATTGTCTTATAAAATAGGTAATTGTCTTTGCTTGTGTTTTTCAGGATTAAGGATCGTCATCTTTAATAGGCCCACCGTACCTAGGGCTGGCAATTTTAGTGCTTCTCGGATTGAGATGCTCAGCATTCAAAGGTTTAATCATATGTATCATTGTATTTTCCTTCATCAGCTCTATGCGGAATTACATAAGGTTGGCTATTGATAATAGGTATCCATTAAATCATATAATTAGTATAATAATATCAGTAACCTCTCCTAACTTAACTCCGCATAGTGCAGAATGACGACGGAATATACATTGTCGTACAAATAGGGTGGGTATAATATGAAAGAGCCATAACATTATATTTATAATGCCTATAATATAAAACAAAATGTAAATATTTATTTTGAGTAAAAAGTACAACAAAATAATTTCAACATTGGCTGTAATAATATACATTTTGACCAGAAGCGAACTGTGTTAAACCCTGGTCTAAAATACTGTGAGTTACTGTAGTTCTCAGTTTTCAAATCAATGTCAGTTCTGTCGGATTAATCTAGTAAACAAAGAGTTGATTAAAATGTAAAGAACATATTTTTTACATCAGAACATGTTTCTCATACTATGGCTTTGGTAAAGAACAAAAAGGAAAATAATTCATTGGAACAGCAATTAATTTATACTTGATCAATCAATTATTAGTTCCTATTTCACCACATGCAGTACTACCAATTCAGAGAGCCACAATTATGATGAAAAATGTTATCAGGAAATAAGACACTATAAGATTATTCTGCTCAAAGATTATTGTGCTAAATGGAAGACACGTTAATCATATATATTATTTTTTAGTAATTAAGTAATGTAAGTAACTAAATGAAAAATATAACCTGGATAGGAATCAATCAAAGTATAACAAATTATATTCAGGTTTGTGCCTCCTAAATCATGAATATTTAATTCAACAGGATAGTAATCTATTTATTCAACTGTAAATGTTAGGATTCTCAAAATTTAATAGTTTAAAAACGATTATAGTTAGGGTTAAAGGCTGACGCCCTAACCTGGCTGGTCACCATAAACATTCATATTTAATTTTAAAATATTGGCTCGAATACTGTCCACTACCATTAGATGTTTTTTATAAGAAAGAATAAACGCCACTAGAAAAGTAAATTAAATTAAACAAAGGATTTTATAGTTCCACGAGACTTGATAACATAACCTTACACAACACATCTGAACTTGCTATTTTCTTCAAAATAATGAAAGAAACCTACCCGTACCATCTGAGGTCATGAAACTATTTCTTATATGTGACAACAGCCAATGTTTGTTGTCGTATGTAGCCATAATTGGGTAAACATTGCACAACCACGTTTCTCAGTAAAAACACATAAGATTGACTTCCATTTCTATTACCAACATTATTTTTTGTGTTGTATACCGAACTTAAAATCATCCATACGTCCAGGGAAGTTCAATGGGTGGGAAAAAACGAATAGGGTCTGAATACAGACAATGATGAAAATCTAAAATGTTTTAATACCCATATACACGAAATTTTAATTTTAGATAGAATAATAACAGTAAAATTCGCAGTTGAAAGTGTATTATCTATTCAACTTTTCTGTTTTAATGAATATTGATTTTTCTAAATTCTATATGTTCATATAAGACACCCACTCATGTGAAGAGTGTATAATTGTGACATAGTGTAATAATTGGTTTGATTATGTAATATATCTAGTGTTATTACGACAAAGAATTAATCATCTGTCTTGACCAGATGATTAATTTTCCTGGACTATTAATAGCCAATGAATTAATTCAACTGGATCAAGTATCATATCATCATCAGATTGAGTCAAGATTCAGCTCATCATCGAACAGATGACTTATACGATAATAATAGTTAGGAAGTGATAAGTTTGAAAATGTTTAATAGGCTTCCCTTAGAAACAACCAAATTACTTAATGTTTATAAAAGTATGTAATATTTATTCATACTACCAGAGAGGAACGGATTATCCGTTCATCTATGATACTACTTAAAGAAATCCTTCCTACTCTGTTTCCAAATTTCTTGAACTAATATCTTTTTTGTTGTAAATAGCTCAATAACACCTAATGAATTATTTATATATTATATTATATTATTTCTATGTAGGTTTTTTGGCCCAAGAAATGAAACTGGTATTTTATACCAAATCCGGTTTTGGTATTCAGTAGGTGACACGGACCAGGTAGGCCATACCATATGGTACTCTGGCAGGAGAGATGGAACCAGGAGACAAGATCGAGGCTTATGGACTCTTCGGATTACCCCGGAACTGCCCAGATGGGTCGAGCGCTGGTTTGGTGAGGTCAACGTACTTTCTCATCACAAGACAGCTCCAACACACAGGGTTATGCTGCGACTACGATTTCCATCATGAGATGAGCAAAGTCAATCGTGCAGCCTGTCAATACAGTGACTCTCCCTCAGATTATACTCACCACATGTTTTTCATGTGCGAACCGAGTGCAACCCAAAGAAGATATTTGGAGTTGGAAGTATAGGGCCCATTTCGTCTGAAAGCCTGATCCCTCTCATGACAATGTGACTCTTGAGACTAGCAGTGTATTTCTGCTTTAGCCGAGAACGTTCTCAAGAGAAAGAAAACAGAAGATCATGAGCATCTTCTATTATATATGAACTTCCCTTAGGAGAAAGTGTATAATAAGCTGTACTGGCTTCACATACGAGCCTCTACCTTGACCTAATACCATAGAGGTTCTTTCAAGGTGGGAATCAGCCTGAGGTGGTGGATTTTGTGGATAAAAGCCCCAAACACCGAGGAGTGTGCCGTTTTCCTTCCTGAAGGTGCATAATAGCTCTAACCCCCACCCAATTGTACGTTAAGTTAAGGTACTGTATGTGGTAATAATTGATTACCTTTTCTATTGCTGATGTGTATAATGCCAAAAAATTACAGTGTAATAATTGTTATATATTTATTAAATCCTTTGGCAAAAAATTGGATGGAACTAAATGCAGGAGCATAGAATATAACCTATTATGATTACAAATATATATGACAACATTTTCTAAAATAAATTTATTTTGCTTTATAAAGTGAATGTGAGTTATAATGACAAATGTATTTTTATAGTTACAGCCATGAGATGAGAAGGATCTTTGACATCAAGGCTCCTATGGTGGTCAGACGTCACGGAAAATGTGGATTGAAGTGTTGTGGGTATAACAGTAAAAGTAATCGCAACAAATAAGAATAAAAGAATGAATTTATTCATATCCTTAGGTAATAGTTCAAGTTCTTTATTGAAAATTTAGACATAACTTTACAATATAATTTACAATGTATGCTCAATAAAAGAGTTTCTTTAATAAAAATTTTATACACAATCTGTTTACAAAAATAATACAATCAATAAGTAAATATGATAAAATTAGGAGACATGAGTCAGAATTTGTCCATTAACAAACCGGACTTAAATTGTTATACATTACTGTTGAAATTAAAACAAAACAATCTGGAAAATTCAAAATGTTAAAACGTTTCTGTACATGTGGTTGCGAGTGTCCAAGAGGTTCACTGCAAGATGACTTGGATGTGTTTCAAATTTTAACAATTATTTTTTGCTGAAATTTTCAATTTCTTCTTTAACAAAAGGAATTTTGTAGTCGTTATGAAGGATTATGTTGAACATTAAACGTACCACAAAAAAAATACAAAAACTATATTTATAACACTCCCCGCCTCCGAGCTAGCAAGGTGACACAAGATGGAGTGCACTCAGAACGAAAGTTAAGAATGACTTACAGCCGTGCTCCAACATTAACTATGAACTCCAACAGTCGTGAGTTCAATAATGAACTCCAACAGTCGTGCTCCAACTTTCGTTCTGAGGACACACCATGTTGTGTCGCCCTGCCAGCTCGGAGGCGGAGTGTTGTAGTTATTTGTTACGTTATCATTATACTGTTTGTGTTGTTCATGATAGATAAGTATAGTATTATTGACAACATGATATAATTAATACATATCTGTAACTATAAACATTCAATTTTTAATGTAAATTATTAGGTAATCACTTGAAAACAGGAGGAGTTTCTCCACCTTCAGAAACGTTGTGTAGTTAAAAACACAGACACGTTGGAAGACTCTAATAAAATATATTGAATAAAATAATACATGATACACATGTAAAAAAATTCTATTAATCAGGTAATCTATTATTACTACAACTATGATGGTTGTAACCTGTACTGTAACTAAAAATGCCAACCACCTTGCAAGGAAATACAGTATAACATACATTTAAATGAGATGTGATTTAAATTAATCAGAAAGATTGAGCAACGTAAAGTACCTTGCCAACAACTTACCAAATCAGCAATCAAAGGATATACACTTAATGAGGACATAAATATCTTTACTATAATTAATCTCTGGTAATAAAACATATATCTCACATTGGTAGAAACAATCATTCAATAAATTCTCTGAAATCTCTTCTAAGTTGAGAGGCTGATTTAAACTTGTACTTCTTCCAGGTTCTTTTCTTGACTGCATTGACGATGGGTGTGTCACGAGCGTAGTTTCCCGCTATGATAGGGTTGTATCCACCTTCCACACACATCGGGTAACCTTGCCACTCCGCCTCTCCCTTAGAATTAATCCGCATGTCTTTGAACAGTTTCTTTAGCTGTTTAACATTCAAATCTGGTTCATCTCTGATGTCCTCTACCGGTGGGAATCCCCATACGGTTACCTGTAATAATAAGCTTTTATATTTTACTAGTGGCCTGGAAAACTTTGTACTGCCTAAAATTTATACATTCTAAGGGTATAGAGAAAATTAAAATCAAACAAAATTATTTTAGCTGTAAAAAATGACTAATTATTATTATCGAGTAATTATTATTATTAATAATAATTACTTATCGAAATAAATTATCCATCTCAACTGCCTAAAACCATGCGATTTCAAAATTTGTATTCTAAACTTTCCTTTGAATTTATTTATGTTTTGTTTTAATGTACACAATTATTGTTACTTCATTGCTTGAAAAGGTTTTGTATTAAAACGAAAATTAGCAAATCAAGACACTTATTCATTCAGTACACTACTCTACATTTTTTTAAGTATTTATATGTATGTATACATAAATATATAGGTTAGATCATGGATATGTCTAAAGGTAATGTTTTCACTTAATCTAAATATCAGTACTTATTCTTTTATATTAAAATTCAGTACAGTAGCTCTGGTGATTTCTATGGAAACCTGTTAAATATTTTCCATCTTACAAATTGCCAACCCCACCCCCCAGAGCTAAGATATATCCATGTCAAAATACCAAACTGTTTGTTTTTGAGCTGATTACAATAATTCTAATAAAGTTCAAATACACCATTTTGAGGTCCAAACCTCCCTTTAAGTAAACTGATCTGTAGCGATGGTTTTTCGTTATTGAATTTACAGATCTTTAAACATCAAGATGGCATTTGTTATTAATTATTCAGTGTAATTTATTTGTTTTTCACACCTGTAACTTAATCTTTCAATTTTTAATATAAAGTACCTGGTGACCTAGCTTTGCTCGTATAGAATAAGACATGTATTATAAAAATTAATTAGTAAAATTAAAACACATTTATTACTCAATGAAAACATTTATGTGGTTTAAATAAAATCGATTTAATACACCATAATTATTATAGCACTGAATAAAAAATATTGCCCCTGATGGGGATGGAACTCGCGACCTTAGTCTTACGAGGCGAACACGCTACCACTGGACTTACGGCGTCTGCCAAATAAGCGATGCCGTTTAAGGTCTTTTAGCCAACCTCAATTGTTTTAGCCGATCATTTACTGTTTAATTATCCATACAGTTATTATTAGCCTTTGATCAACTGATTTTGTTAGAAACGGAATGAGGATTGAAAAGCAAAAGAGAAATTTAATTTACACCTATTAATTGGTTTGTTACAGTGGCTTCAAGCAATACAATGAATATGTTTTCTATCATAACATGGATGATTTTGGAAATACTTCTTTCTACTTTTATTTCGCACAGTTATGTTACCCTTAAGTTTTTACAAATTGTTTAGTAGCCTGATAATTTTGCATTTATTATACATAAAATAAATATTTATGAAAAACCTCTATTCACATATTGTTCCCCACCATCTGCAATCAAGAACTGTCAAACAGTTATAAACAGATGTTTTGGTTGTATTGTTTATATTTGATTCTCCATAAGCGTAATGTAAAATTTTTAGATTTTAAACTTAATATTACAAGAAAAAGAGAATTTTCCTGGACATTAGACCTATCTAGAACTTATTTTCTACTCGGAAATTAGTTATTTCCAAAATTTAAAGAAATGCCGTTTTTGACATCTGTGTGCAAATATATATATATATATACAAACCTTGCTCGTATTATAGTATTGGATTATTAGGTAATCCCTTAAAATGGGAGGAGGAGTTTCTCCACCTCCAGAAACGTTGTATCGTTAAAAACACAGACACGTTGGAAAAGTCCAATGAAAGATATATAATAATTATTGCTAATTTATATATCTGAGCAAAATTTTATTTAAATCCGATTTTTATTCAAGAGTTAAATCTGTATTCAATCTTGAGCATAGAGTTTCTTTGGCAGCTGGGGACCTAAAACCAAGAATTGGTTTCTGTAAAGGGCGTCTTTAGCAGGTGGGCAATAACAATGTGATTTTTGGAATAAGCTGCAACAATAAATTAATTTATTTACATTTTTGTAAATAAATTAACTGTTTACACAGTAATTAAGTTAACATATAACAAATGTTACTTGATTTTTCAACGTAACTTTGTCATTTTTATTTCACAAAACATAAACTTCATAGCTTTATTTTCAAGTCTTTATGGCTTTATTATTGCTTTATGGCCAGACAACTTACCTGTTTTCATCCTATTCCGCCCCTGGTTTTGGGTCTAGGTCTTGTTATGACAACTAGTAATTAGCTACGGAGCTCTATTTTCCTGCATGAAATTCACTAAAAACACTCAAACCTGATCAGACTCATTGTTTTCCATTGGTGGCTGCAGCAATTCTAGATCTCCGTCAGAAGTTTCAGCTGCCAAGATCCAGCCCCAAGATTTCTGACCGAAGCTGCGCTCTGGGGGAATATTGCACAGGACAACGACTTTCTTCAGCTTCAGCTGTTCCCTCGTATAGTATTGAGCTAGTTCACTCACCTGAAAGGCCATATCCTGATGTAACGAAATTCCATGGACACAATTTTACTTATAAGTCTAAAAAGGAGTTTTTAAACTGTGATTTCACAATGTCTTAAAAGTTGCAATTCTTATATATACATACATACATACACAAACACACACACACATATATATACATACATATATATATATTTATATTTATTTATTTATTATACATCCTTATATGCACCTGCCACAGGGGTCTATATTGTCTATATTGGTCTTTGCTATTCATCGTCTTTACTAAACAATCCTCTATATCCTCTATATCAAATGCTGAATTGTAATTGTTCACAGATAATAGGGCAGATGTAAGAAGGCCATGGAGATCAATGCTTTCGTTCAAATTAATTCTTCAGTGCTTTAGATATAAGTACCTGGTGACCGAGCTTTGCTCGGATAGAATAGGATATGTCTTATACAAGGTAATTAGACAAATTAAAAACCATTTTATTACTCAATGAAAACATTTATGTGGTTTAAATAAAACCGATTTCATACACCTTAATTAATATAGCATAAACACTTAACAAAAGTATGGTCCCCGAGTGGGTTCTGTGGTAAGAAATAATACATAAAATAACCCAAACTTAGGCTTTTTATAACTTATAAAACTGGACAGTAAATAATCAAAACAAAAATATTACAATGTAAAACATATGATCAGCTGATAATAAATTAACTAATGATTCACAACATTCTCCCCTGCCAAATTTTTGGGGATTACAAAGTCTTGGAATTTGACCGATAGTCTTCTAGTACGAGTAGGACGTCGGTTTTCTTTCACAGTTTCAGCTTCACTCTCATCTGCCGCTTCTCGGTTTCTTTCAACTTCTACGTTGTCTACTTAAAGTTGTGTCACTTCTTCATCTACGGCCAGATCAATGTTTCCTTGAGGTGCTAAATGGCGTAAAGACACAGACGATTCAGTCCCATCTTTCCTTTTTATGAAAGCGTATTCAGGATTTGCCTCCAGGAGCTCAGTTTCTTCAACAAGGTCATCATATTTACAGCTTTCCACAAGCTTCAAATGCTGTAAACATTCTCTCCTCCTGTGAGATAGGAATCTGGTAATATGCTGATTTGAGATCAATGGTGGAAAAAACTTTGTTATTAGAGATTTTATGAACCAAAGCATCAATATTAGGTAAGAGATAGGCATCTAACAATGTGAATTTGTTCACAGTTTGTGAATAATCGACTACCATTCTTTTATTATAGTTTTCTCTTTTGGAGACTAATACCTGTGCACGCCAAGGAGAATTGCTTTCTACTATGATCCCTTCACTTAGTAGCTTAGAAATTTCACCACTTATGAACTCAAAGTCTTCTTGTGAGAAACGCCTAGACCGTGTTGTGATTGGCTTACAATCAGGAAAGAGGTTAGAGAATAGTTTAGGTGGTGTGACAGAAGCAGGGATTGAATTAGAGATTCTGAGGGAATCAAACTGGCCATTAAAAATTATGTGAACTGAGTAATGGTTTTTCATAATATCATGTCCTATCAGAACATCCGCACACAAGTCCTTCATAACAGATAATTTTACTTTAGGTTAGTCAAACCCAGACAATTTAATGTCAGCAATAACAAACCCTTTAAGTTCAGATTTCAAACCAGTCGATGCCATTGACACGCAACCATATTCTGGAATCTTAGAGAAATTCACTTGAATCTTACTTAGAGAAATAGGAGGTCGAGTTCCAATAAACGATCCAACGATTGCGGAAGTAGTGTGTGTTTCTTTACAAATGACATAGACTTACATACCTTAGCATAGTGACCAACCTTTCCACAACGACCACAGGAAGCCTCTCTTGCTGGACAATTAATTGTTCCTTGGAAGATATTTGTATCCACAATAATAGCAGTTATGCTCTCGCAAGGGTGGACGGTGAGCGGGACGAGAAGCCGCAGAAACTGTATTATTCGGATCTACAGAGGAGGTGGGCTGTACAGGGATACAGACACCTTCCATACGGCTATGAGAATTTTCTGGATAGTTGACAGAAGAGGGCCCGATGTTTTCTGTAAGAGTAGTCAAGTTTGATTGCACTAAATATTGATCTGCCTGTTTTTGAGTCGATTCTAAAGATAGAGCTTGCTCCACGGCATCACTCAGCTCTAGGGTTTGATTTTCTAATAGTCCCTGTCTAATAAGGGAGGACTGAAGGCCAGTTATGAAGGCATCCCTAATACATAAGTCCCGATGTTGAGCAGAACTTACACTAACAAAACTGCAGTCTTTACTCAGTTGCTGTGGATAATTTATGTACTGAGTTATTGTCTCACCACTTTGTTGCTTTCGGATGGCCAGTTGGTGCCTTGCAAATAATTCACTCTTCTTAGGTGAGTACAAGTTGTTCAGTAAGGAAAGGGCTTCCTCAAAAAAAGTGGTGCATTCTTCAATTATTCCGTAAATGTCAGATGAGACATTGTTTTGAAGAATTTTTAACTTGTCTGAGTCATCTGTGTGTTTAATTAATTGTCTCAAGAAAATTATGCAAAACCTTCCACCAATGCTTCCAGTCCTTTTCTGCATTTGGTGAGTTATGATCGACATCAAAACACTTGGGTTTAATATACTTATCCATTTCAAGAGTAGAATATAAGTTATTAAAATTGTGGTCGGAAATAATACATAAAATAATCCAAACTTAGGCTTTTATAAGCTTATAAAACTGGATAGTAAATAATCAAAACAAAAATTTTTGTATTTACTTCCCTTTGGGAAATATATTAGATCATAGATATATCTCAAGGGAATGCTTTCAGTTCATCTAAACAGCTGTTCTTATTCTTTTATATTTTAAATTCAATACAATAGTTTTAGTAGTTTCTATGGAAACCTTTTACATGTTTTCCATCTTAAAAATCACCAACAACCCCCCCAGAGCTAAGACATATCCATGTCAAAATATTACAATGTAAAACATATAATCAGCTGATAATAAATAATTAACTAATGATTCACAACAGGGACCAACCTCCAGTTTATGAGACCTGAGCGCTAGCCACTGTGCTATGGCGTAGGCCACGCATGCAATGTCGTTTAAGGTTTTAGCTGATCATCAATTATCCATACAGATATTATTAGCCTGTGATCAATTGATTTTGTTAGAAACAGAATGAGTATTGAAAAGCAAATGAGAAATTTAATTTACACCAATTAATTGGTTTGTTACAATGGCTTCAAGCAATAGAATGAATACATTTTCAATCAAAACATGAAAGATTTTGGAAATACTTTTCTCTGCTTTTATTTCGCACAGTTATTTTATCCTTTAGTTTTTACAAATTGTTTTGTAATTTGATAATTTTTCATTTATACATAAATTAAGTATTTATGCAAAACCTTTATATTCACATGTTGTTCACCACCATCTTCAATCAACAACTGTCAAACGGTTATAAACAGATGTTTTGATTTGTATTGTTTACATTTGATTCTTCATAAGTGTAATGTAAATTTTTTAGATTTTTAACCTAATTACAAATTAAAAAATCGGAATTTTCCTGGGCATTAGACCTATCTAGAACTTATTTTCTAATCAGAAATTAGTTATTTCCAAAATTTAAAGAAAATCGTTAGAGCCGTTTTGAGATTGTGTGCATATATATATATATTTATACAAACATTGCTCGTATTATAGTATTGGATTTTCTTCTTGTTAATACCAAGAAACCAGTCTAATTGACTTTCAAATTTTTTCACAGACGGTCAAAGAGGTTGGTTTTCTTGTAGATGATGATTTCATTGAGTCTGGACAGCTTGTGAAATTTCCTTCTCATAGATAGGTGTCTTACATATTCTTCACATGTTGATTAAGAGGCTAAAAAATTTGGTAAAGGATGGTTTGTCCTTCCAGGACAACTGTATCCTCATCCTCTGACTCAGACATCTTGCTGACAAGTCATGCCCTCATATACCCACATCATAACATATAACATCTTTTACAAGAGCCAAATGTTCTATAACTCAGTAATGTTGTTTAACTCTCTTCCCAAACACATTAGAATCGAGAAAATACTGTAGGTTGTAAATTTAAAAGACCTGAAGTAAAATTAATTGTTAGAATTTTATTGAGGGAGGCCCCTCCCGTGATACTAAGCTTATTTAAGTGTTTTTTTTTTGGGTGATGTAACCTTACGCTGCATACCAAGTTTCATTGAAAACTGTTGGGAAATAAGAAAGAAATTTATTTTTTAATGTTCTCCATAAGAATAACATCTCTCAGACAAATGTTTATCTATAACAAAATTTAGAAATTTGTTTAATATAGATGTCCAGTTTGGATATGTATCAAATATTATAGGTTGTATATTTAAAAAATAAAGAAAAATAAAATTACAATTTATTGCCCCTCCCGTACTACTACAGTTATTTAAGTTTTTTTATTATACTAGGATGAAGTTGTCATAAACTGTTTGTTAGTTTTTTTTAATTTTCATGTTATAAATCGCTGCTAAATATTTTGGTTTCAAACTGAAAAATTAGAAGTAGAATATTTATACTCTATTGGAAACAGAATATTAATTTTTTAAAAAATAAAGAAAAATATTTTACAATTACTGGTTCTATTTGTAGCCCTCAATCAAAATTTAAGAAAAATTTTGTTTTATTTCGATACGAGGGCCACAACTCGATGTCATCACTAGTTATACTTAATTTTTTTTTCTTTAATTTATACCTTTTTTCTATTTTTATTTTTATAACTGAAAATCTAATTTTAATTAACATATGGAATTAAAACTTTTTTTATTTATCATATTTGTTTATACTTGTTTTTATTTTTGTTTCTATAACATGTTTTTTTTTTTTTTATGTTTTTATAATTTATCATATGTTTTTTATTCTTTTGTTGTCACTTTATTTTTTTCTTTTTAATCAATTTTTTTTTAATTTAAAAATTTTTTTTTTTTTGATTTACATACCCAAAGGGTTACCCGACATTTTGAATTTTAGGATCCTTTTTTCTTCTTAAGAGCTGTCATATAATGTTTTGTGAGAAATATAAAAATTATTTTTCTGTAAACCCTTCAAATATGGAAAGATCAGCAATAACGATATGTCTGCTTTCAATGTATTTTCTGCAAACATGTCTCTCTAATAAAGGATAGCAACTAGAGTATAACACAAATGGATTTTATCAAAACAGTGTTGTGTTTTTTATCAACATACTGATGTATATCAATTATCGTGTTTTAGAATTAAACATGTAAATAAGTTTGATCTGTGATTATTCTTGATAACCTTGTTATCTTTTCAATATTTAACTTTTCTGAAATTGTGTATAAGTTTGCTAGAAACTCATTAAGGTTACTTATGATGACTAATGAAATTTTGACTTCATCTTTTTGCGAGAAATATAAACTTTTATACAACTTTATGACTCAGTTCTAAGATGCAATAAGGTACTTATTATTATGATTAAATAGGACTTGAAATCAAAATAAGTTTAAAAACTAAAGAAATAAATAATAAGAAAAAAATTCTCAACTCATTTATTTGTTATTGATTTTAAATTAAATTCTAAAATAGTTTTAAAATCAGTGATCAATGTAAACGCTAAGTTTATTTAAATTTTACAGCTGGTTATTAATTTATTTCTGTTAATAAATCACTCTAATACATCATATGTTTAGTAAAACTTAGAAAAAGATGTAGCTATTATCACTCAAAACTGGGTTTTTGAGAGCTCATTATGTTATTGACATGGATATGTCTTAGCTCTAGGGGGGATTAGCAATCCGTCAAACCAAAATTTGAAACAAAAGTGACATCATACCTGTATGGCTATAGTGGTGTTATATGTTTATAAGGACAGCTGTTTAGAGGAACTGAAAACATTCCCTTTAGACTGAAGCGACTAGGCTCCCCACGAAGAGCAATAGGCTCCCATTTCACACCCTAGCGTGCCAAAAAGAAATGGGAAACCGACAGTGAACCAGACCTATCACAGCCAGCTTTAATTTAGATCTGAATTCACGAAATCCGATTTTGCTGTAATGAACAAGTCAGGAGTTGATCGATGACTACATATTTAAATAATAATCATATTCCTACATATTATAATAATGTTTAGCCTATATTCTTCCCCCTACTCCCCCTAAGGTTGTAATTAACTATTCCATATCCTTAAACTTATAACTTAATGAGAACTGTCCAACGACCACCAAGCTGCTCCTTTTATGCCACCTCTGCCACCAGACAGAGCGTCGCCGTATCACTACCCGTCCTCCCCTACCATGGGGGAGGGGTCGCGGTTAAGGCACTACCCTCGAAGCAATGCTTGACGTAACACTAAGATGTGGGCGTCACAAGACATATATTAGACTGGGATGGTGACGACCTGTAATCCTGTAATCCAGCTACTTGGAGGTCATGAATTGTGGATTGTTGTGAGCGATGGTTGGTGAGTGTAGTGTTCTTTTACGTGGATTAACAACCGCACGGTTGACTACTACGTTAATCCGCGAAGACCATTCTCATAATTAGACCAATTCGTAATTCAAAGGCTGTGGTTCTATAGTAATCAGGCTATTACCGTTGTCGTGGTAAGACCTAGACCTGAGTTCGCTTTCTTAGTTTTATGAAATTATTTTTATTAGAATTTATCATAACTTCACTATCACCACCTAATTTAAGAATAAGAATTCAAATATTTCATAATCTGTTTTAACAACATGATTAAGAAGCAACCGGTTTGTACCGAATTGAATGGTTGTTGAGACCAAAAACTTGAACAAAACATTCATTTGGAGTTGTAATAATGTCGAGAAACAAAAATGATTGCTGATAAATGCATTCTACAAATAATTTCATTAATAATTATGACTAAATTCCAAATTTTTTATAAAAAATAGACTTTCTTTTTCAATGTTTTTCAACTTTTTCAATGAAAAATCTTTTATTTACAAAATAACATTACAAAACCATTGATATAAAATTAGATTTACATGACAAATACTACATAATATAAAATTCCATTTTGGGTAGCCTCATCTAGACTCCCATAAAAAACCTCATATTTGTAGTGTATCTAGCTTGGGCGGGGTTAAGAGGAGTATGAGGGGGGCAATGCCCCCAGACCTCTTACATGTTTTATAATATTTATTACCAATCTTAACAGTTCTATTATAATTTTTTATTTGAAACAGATATTTTGATGGGTTTTTACTGTGGTTTTGTATTAGTTTTAAGTAAATGTTTCTTTTTCTCTATTTTTAGACAATATTGTGACAAAAACTAGGAAATGAAATCCGTGCCCCCATGACGTGTAACCTCTAACACTGCCCATGGTATCTAGAGTCATCCCAAGCCAACCATCCCTAAAGACGTTTGTAAGGTGTCTCATTTTGGAAGTATTGGAATGGTGCCCAAAAAGAGCCATACCCTGTTATGAAGGGGATGGCAAGACATTGCATCCAATTGCACCTGCATAAAAATCGATCCCCCAAATTTTTATGATTAAAAATTCTGAAAAATATCTACTTTTATTAATGGGATTATTATATACTCCGTTCTGGCCTTTTCTTAACCCAAATCAGTTTGTGAACAAAATTTTCAAATGCGATTTGACGAAAACTCGATGAATCGTCAAGATTTTCATCAGAAGTGCAAGTACGGCTCGTACTTAAAGTTGAGAAAGGAGTCCGTAACCATGCAATCGGCCAAGGTCTGGGTGGTAATTACTCCATGGCCCTCAACCCTTAGGGGGATCCTTCGGAAAACTGCGATCCTCTCGTCATTGACTCGCACCTCTTGCAAAATCTTCTTGGATACTGTTGTCCGAGGGATTTTCTCATCCCGAATATCAGATAGGAGTGGAAATCCCTCCACCGTCACCTGTATGATAAAGATATTAAATTAGCATTTTAATATACACAGGGTTCATTAATGTTTGGGACAATCTTCAAGCGATGATAGTACTCATAAATATAAACAAAAAATGTCGTATAAATCTATGTTGAAAAATCCTTTGTTTAGCTGTTAGAGGCCATTTTGTATTTTTTACAAAAATTGTTTTCTCTCAAGAACTGTTTGAGATGTAGAAACCAAACTATGCATGCACCTTTATTGGCTACAGAGAAAAATATTATTAATAATAAATTCTTTATTTACCAAAAGACATACACAATCAAATTCCTAGAATAATATCATTCACATTTGTATGCATAACACAAAGCACTATACAATTAACGTAAATTCAATAAAATACAGTATACATACAATTTTGGCACATAAACGGGTTGCCCCTAGGCTAAAGCCCGTCTGGGGTCCCCACACAGATTACACATTGTAATAGAAGAGAAAAATACGCCTGGCTGATAACAGTAAACATATAATATTATAATCATTAAATCGCTTGATTACAATAAACACAATGCTGAAGAATGCAAAGTTGAACTGCAAAACAAATAAAGAAAACAGCCAATTACCAATTTTAAAACATCTGACATAGATCAGATAAAAAATGTTTGTATTTACTTCTCTGTGAGAAATAGGTTAGATCATATGTATATGTCTAAAGGTATATATATATATACCTATATAAAGGTGTGTATATGTATATGTCTGTTCTTATTCTTATATATTAAAAATTCAACACAATAGCAATAGTTTCTATGGAAACCTGTTACATGTTTTCCATCTTAAATATCGCCAACACCCCCCGCCCCCCAGAGCTAAGACATATCCATGTCAAAAAATAATATGAAAAAATACTTGCGCTTCTGTTAGTAAAACAGGGCTCACTTGAAACAATTACACTAGAGGTCTCAAAACGTCTTCAGAGTTTTCCAATTCATGTATCCAGTTCTTTAACCTTTTTAAATAGGTACATTGATATATTTTTATATATTGTTATATTCCGGTAGGTGATGTTAAATAATCTTGGAGTATTACAAGTATAAAATTGTTGATACATTGTCATATGCGGTTAAACATATTTTAATACAAATTAAAACGAAAACAACCTACAGTAGTTTATTAAATTTTTAAAAGATATAAAAAAGATTGGTCCCAATCTATCAGTCAATCGGTTTTTATCAGTGCTGCCTACTTTACTTTGCCATTGGCTTTTGGGCTATTAATTAACAGTCCTGTCTAAGGAACATGTCAGCCTTAGTCAGTAACAAGACTACAAGATCGCGCCACAATCATCTTACATTCAATCCTCATTCATACTTGGCTTAAAATACCTACCTTGTGGTATGGTCGCCATTTCAAATAATCTAATCTAATCTAATCTAGAGTTGGACCGGCTGACCAGTATCTTTTCCTATCTATAGATGGGCAAATATAATGATATATTAGAACAGGCATATGACATTAATGTCTTACAAACAGATCTGAGGTTTATGTTGGCAGGCGCAGTGAAAGTTAGAGAGGCTTACTGTTATTATTGTTATTAGTTATTACTTTTGTTATTTCTTTCAGCTAATAACCCAATCGCATGAGGGTGTAAGATGAGAATCAAAACAGTAAAGAAAACCTGAAAATAGTTATACTAAATTATTAAAATTAATTTTTTTTTAAATAATTATTGGAAGCGCACGTTTCTGAATCTTTTACGCACCTGCTCTCCTTCTTCACAGTCTTGAGGAGGGTCAAGCAACTCAATTTTTTTCTCTTCATTGCAAGCACTAATAATCCAAGCTTCTGATACCATGTTTCCCTTTTTCTTGGCGTGGACATTGCACAAAATTACCACCAATCTGTTCAAGAGGTCTTCCTTTTTGTAAAAAAGGTTCAGCTCGCTTCCCTTTAAATGTAGCAAGATAGATGTTAGTCTTTATACATTTAACTGAAATGGCAACATATCAAGTAGGTATTTTAAGCCAAATATGAATAAGAAATGAGTGTAGGATGATTATGGCGTGATCTTGTTGTCTTGTCACTGACTAAGACTGACATGACTGTATAATAGCTCAACAGTCAATGACATGTCTAAGGGACCCTCAGTTTAACAAGGAAATCAAACTACTGCCTCTGAATTAAGAACTGGTCTAATTATGAGGGTGTTAATCCACACAAGAGAACACTACATCCACCGACCATCACAACTATCCACACTTCGCGACCTCCAAGTAGTTGGATTACAGGACACGCCACGGCCCCAGTGTCATTGACCCTTGTAGTTTTGTTGGATCATTAATTAATTATTAGTAGTAGCCCAATAAACAAGGAAAGCTGAGTCCAGTATTGAACCATTACAAGATTTTGTTAGGATTTTTCTCTGGATCTGACCTCCTAATTTTGAAGCAAGCACCATAAAGGCTGAACCACACAGCCATTTATTTATCTACAAATTGGTATGATCAATTGCAAAGAGTTTAATAAGTCATAAAATGTTTAAAAATTGAAATATATAGCAATATGAACCATAACATAGTACTAAATAAAACACCTGCATTCTCAGGGATTTTGCATTGATTTAAATCTAATAGTGGTAAAGACGCTGCAGCGTCTATTTATCGCGAATACCGCCACGGTGCTGCCATCTGCGAGCTAATGCATAAGCTATCGTGAAACCGTTGAGTTAGTTCATTCTCATCCTGATAGAGTATGCTTTTATAGCCAAATGAGCGCTTTCTGAGATGGTGGTCCTTTCTGGTGTATTGTTTAGACCGTTGTGCCAACGAGTACAAGGTCGAAGCCATTCGGAGGGACGAGGGTTCAAATCTCGACCATGAGCAATCCCAATTTGGCTTGCAAATGTGTGGTTTAGTGGAGTGGACGGTCCAAAAATAAATAAATAAACGGTGACCGGCTTGGGTGGAAGTTGACGGCATTTGTAGTCTGCCAATTAATAGGGGTAGGCTGCAATAGGGATTGCAGTGGACAACTGGTTTGCTTTTATGGTTAGTGTTTATAAGGGACATTTTTGAGTTTTTTTTAGTGTAAACTTTCCACCGACCATCACAACTATCCACACTTCGCGACCTCCAAGTAGTTGGATTACAGGACACGCCACGGCCCCAGTGTCATTGACCTTTGTAGTTTTGTTGGATCATTAATTAATTATTAGTAGTAGCCCAATAAACAAGGAAAGCTGAGTCCAGTATTGAACCATTACAAGATTTTGTTAGGATTTTTCTCTGGATCTGACCTCCTAATTTTGAAGCAAGCACCATAAAGGCTGAACCACACAGCCATTTATTTATTTACAAATTGGTATGATCAATTGCAAAGAGTTTAATAAGTCATAAAATGTTTGAAAAAATGAAATATATAGCAATATGAACCATAACATAGTTCTAAATAAAACACCTGCATTCTCAGGGATTTTGCATTGATTTAAATCTCGTAGTGGTAAAGACGCTGCAGCGTCTATTTATCGCGAATACCGCCACGGTGCTGCCATCTGCGAGCTAATGCATAAGCTATCGTGAAACCGTTGAGTTAGTTCATTCTCATCCTGCTAGAGTATGCTTTTATAGCCAAATGAGCGCTTTCTGAGATGGTGGTCCTTTCTGGTGTATTGTTTAGACCGTTGTGCCAACGAGTACAAGGTCGAAGCCATTCGGAGGGACGAGGGTTCAAATCTCGACCATGAGCAATCCCAATTTGGCTTGCAAATGTGTGGTTTAGTGGAGTGGAGGGTCCAAAAATAAATAAATAAACGGTGACCGGCTTGGGTGGAAGTTGACGGCATTTGTAGTCTGCCAATAGGGGTAGGCTGCAATAGGGATTGCAGTGGACAACTGGTTTGCTTTTATGGTTAGTGTTTATAAGGGACATTTTTGAGTTTTTTTTAGTGTAAACTTTGTATTTTATGAAATCAAAGTCAAAGTTGAGTGAAAGTAAAAAATAAAAATACAAATTAGTTTCAAAAGTTCCGCAATTCAGAGGGTCAAGAATTATTATGCTGACAGAAACTAAACTTAACCATAGATTAAGCCACATAAGGAAGTTATATCAAATTAATTGTTCTCCATCAGAATAAGATGGGGGAAAAGCATAAGTATGTTAGCTGCCATTGGAAATTAGATTTTTTTCAGCCACCTCCCATTTATTAAAACATAACTACAGTATATAAAGGTGTGTAGCATGGATATCAAATTTTACCTTTTCCCTTCACATTACAACATTGAGACTCTAAAAGATAAATTTCTGATTAATTTCTATATTGTACCTCAGTAACTGACTGACTAAAAGCAAAAGTTTAAAATATTTAATTGATAGATTTTTAGCTGATCACAATCATTTAAGTAAAAATGTTATCTTTTAATAAACTATATCTAAAAATATTTTCGGGTAAAACCCTCACACGATAGACTATAACCTCTCATCACATAGACAGATTTCTGTATGGATTCATGGCCACATTTCATTTAGGATGATTCTTTTAAGAGATTTATTTTGTTTTCAAATATCTATGTAGTACTTGGTGATTGAGTGTAGCTCAGTGAAATATATAAAGGTATATTAAAAATATCTCCAAAGACATAGAATTTTTGATTACTGTACAGTATTTAATTAAATTAATTATTAATCAGTTAATTGTATCAGTGAATTGAATAAATCCCCTTCCTAAATAATACATAGAGATTTAATAATATTTAATTAAAAGTCACTTTATTTAATGATTTAAAAACATTTAACAAACTTTTGTTCCAAAAATAGTTATCAAATTTCTTACAGATACCCTTATACTATGAAAGTCAATATTTTTGGGAATTCATTCTCCCCCTCCTCCCTAAGGTAATAAGAAACATTTTTGATTGGATTTTATTGGGTGATCGTACGCTGAATACCAAGTTTCATGAAAAATGGTTGATAAAATATTCCCACCCGAGATATGAATGCTGGTCATTTGACTTAGCATAACTGACCTACCGATGAAGCTGAATCTTGGTTAAGTCAAGGACATCTCGGTTAATTTATCTGATGGCGGCAAATTCAAGTCAAACAATCCTATTTCTGTGAAAGTCAAAACAATTTAACAAATTATTACTCAGCTTTTATTTCACATTGTTACTTTATTCCCTATAATTGGATAAAGATTTTTCAACGGACATAATAATTGTGAAACAAAAGCTTTCCCACAGAAACCTAAACTCGGTGTGAAATATGACGGAAGGTTTTATTTAAGATACATTAGTTTCTAAAATTTGTCAACTAATTTGCTTGGTTTTTTTTCTTATTAAAACCCCATACCGGAACCTCTATTCACATCTTATACATTAACACATTCTATTTCTCCATCTTCAATCAACTCCTGACATCATGACTGTCAGCTTTGTGCAGTTTATAAATAAGATCAAACACTTCATTAGTTTATATTTGAATCTCTCTCTACGCTCAATGTTTTAAGTTTTCATTTTAAACTTAATCTTACAAGAAACAGAAATTTTCCTCAACTTCAATCTATCTCAAACTTGTTATTTACTCAGAAATGAGCTATTCCTAAGATTTAAAGAAGTTCTGTAAAGCCATTCTCAAAACAAAATAAAATTAGTCGCGTGTCTAGGTTTTGTCATAACGGTCACACCAATATGGCTTATTTTCCTCTAGGAAATTTGTAAACTTGTAAAAAAAAGGTAAGGTAACTGTAAAGAAAGAGGGGTATAGGTCATGAACAAACTCTCCGCCAAACATGAGGTAATTTGTGACCAGTGACGTAAGTTTATTTACAATCAACTGAAGTTTTAGTGAATCCGAGACCAAATTTGGTAGAGGTGTATTACTACATTGGTTCGGACGAATTTGTAATCCAGACATCAATCAGGTCAATCAGAACAGGTAGTTTGGGGGGTTTTGTACTAAAAAATTGGGTTTTTTGCGTTTTTCATATGTAAAACTACACAATTTAGTTTTTTTCTAAACACAGTACATTGTATTTTGGGGCTCCAATGTTAATCTTATGGAGGATAAGGAAAAATTAATATTTCACTTATCAATCTATATTTTTGGGTGAAACTTGATATTTAGCTTTATGTGGTTGAGATCCATCCATTTATGCTTAAAAATCATAGTTTATGTGTTTACCATGGCTGCTAACCTGCATACTCTTTTCCCACATTAATCATATGGAGAATAAGAAAACTCCTTGATTTATGGACAGATGTTGATGGAACTTGGTATAGATTGTCAAATAAAAATTGTTTATGCTAGAAATGCCTATTTTCAGTGTTCCTCAAAGTGGCAAACCTGCATACTCTTTCCCATATTAGTTATTTGCCCATTCTCCATAAGATTATTATGGAGAATAGGCAAATAACTAACTCTCATATTTTTATCGACAGATATTGATAAAACTTGACATATAATATTATTGATTTGAGAATTCGCTGAGTACGCAGGTCTGCTGCAACAGGGTTATATTTTTTTAATTAGGTTTTAAAACTTATATAATGTGGTTATATTCATTTATTTTGTATATACTCTAGTTAACGTGTTTAGCTGTTGTAAAATGCCTAGTTGTTGTGTGTTATGCTGTAAAATAAAATAAAATATAGTTCCTAATGGTTATTTTCGTTTCACCAGAGATATGGCATTTATCTAATTGCGTGTTCAGTGGCTTAATTATGTCTGAAATATTTTAACTACTGCAAATTCATAGTGCATTACTATTTATAAAGAACGAGGATTATTTTTAGTGTCAAAATTCTTGCCATTATACTTATTTATGGTTATGACACGTTTTTAACTGGCGTGCAACACGAACTAGTACCGATATAATCTATTGTATCAATACGTTAAAGCATTGTCATAGTGGTATTGACGTACTTGGCAAAAATTAAATTATTCTTCCCTATGGAAGAAAGAAAAAAAGAAAAATTGGAAGAAAGACACGAAGGAGTTTGACAATAAATCTTGGAAATACCTTCCTGTCCATAGTTAAAATTTAGATAAATTAGTGAAAATTGTGCTTCACACAACGAAAATAAAAATGAAAGTAAAAGAAGTGAAAATAATTATGTACTAAAAATATTTAAATAAGATTGTATCCGACTCATTATAGTGTTATATTTCCGTGTGTTGTTTCCTTTGTGTCTATGTGTAGTTAATTTATTAATGTATTTTTTATTTAGTTTTAGGAATTTCCTATTAGGAGTGAGCCCTTAGCCAAAGGTGTCCAGGTGGAATTGGCTGCATTGTTCAACATTTCGGCACTCAAATTAAAAAAAAAATAAACAAAAAAATTTGCATTATTTAGCTTGGTAGGCCTATATTTAATTAAATAATTATTTGCATATTTATTTATTGAGTGTGTTGGCCAAACAAATTTAACTTAGCATGTTAAAAAATAATAATAAAGTAAAATAAATTAAAAATTGTATGGAGTCAATAAATTTTTGTTGCTGCTAAAGTCGTGTTTGTTGTTCTTTGCCTGGCCCTCTTTATATTTGTGGATCCGGTGAGTAGGGCTCATTGTTAAACATTGAAAAATGTTCAGTAGTGATTATGCATGTTCAACACAATACAAGTACTCTGTTTCAAAAAGGCTAAACCCAATTGCTTCAAAAATACAACTACAGTAAATTGTAAAAGTTTTGTTTACCAAATTGGTTACACACGACTCACAACAGCTCTGCTGATGTCTTCTCCAACGTCCACATGTGCGATGTAACAAGGCTTCTTTCTCTTTGCATATGGATTAAACTGAACATCCGTTATCCTCCCGATACGCATATCCAGTTTTCCAAAATCATCTGGAATATACAGTTCTCTGGATTCATCTTCACTGCAGCTGCTTCCTGTATCAATATCGCCTAGAGACATGACTGTTATTCCCTCCAAAGATTTACTGTATGTATTCCTAAAGATAACTTATCTTAATGTCTTTCAATAATATATTGCTATACTCATCACATATTCTGAGAGTGGGGGAAATGACATTTCTTCTCAGAATATTTAAGTTAGTACAGTAACAATTTGATTTTTATTTAAATAAACGATATCAATGAACTGACACATACTTTCTCCCTTAAATAAATTAAAAAATTACAACCTTCAATAAAACTATCAGATATCATTTAAAAGTAATTATTTCAAAAATCTCGTAATCATCCAATTCCTTAAACTAACAACAAAAGAAAATAAATTAAATTAATCGTAGGACATTTTTGGGGGCATTATCCCCACCACCACTCCCGAGGTTATACCAATCTTTTTTTAGTGGGATTTGTTAAATGTTGTGACCTTCTGAATACCAAGTTTCACCAAAAACAGTTGAGAAATAAGGAAGAAACTTAAGCCCTTGACCATGTTATTTTTTCTTCTTTAGGTGCCCAGAGACCAAAAACAATTGTCGTTAAAATTTATATGTATATATACATGTGTGTGTGTGTGTGTATGTGTGTATATGGGTCTGTGAACACGATAACTCTTGTAAAAATGGTCCGATTGAGATCAAATTTGGTAGAGACGTGTATTCCTACATTTCCTCGGACGGTAAACCGGACATATCGGTCAATCGGAACGGGTAGTTTGGGGGGGTTTGTACCCTAAAAATGGGTTTTTTGCGTTTTTCCCATGTATTTTTAAAACATTTCAAATTTAATCTTTCACCATTAGAATCAGCTCAAAAACCTACACAATTTAGTATCTTAAAGTTTTTCTCTATCTCCAACGGTTACCGAGTTATTAAAAAATCTAAACACAGTACATAGTATTTAGGGGCTCCAATGTTAATCTTATGGAGGATAAGGAAAAATAATATTTCCCTTATTAATCAATAGTTTTGGATGAACCTTGGTATTTAGCTTGATGTGGATGGGATTAATACGTTTATGCTAAAAAAATCATAGTTCATGTGTTCCTCACAGAAGAAAACCTGCATACTCTTTCCCATGTTAATCTTATGTAGAATAGGCAAACTCCTTTATTTGTGTCGAGATAATGATAAAACTTGGTATTTGGTCAGAATAAACACTTTTTTATGGTAAAAATGCCTACTTTTAGTGTTCCTCAAAGCAGCAAACCTGCATACTCTTTCCCATGTTAATCTTAAGGAGAATAGGCAAATAACTAATTCATATATTTATCGATAAATATTGATAAATCTTGACATATAATATTATTATTATATTATTGATTTGGAAATTCGCTAAGTACCCTGTCTGCTGCGGGGGCATTTTTATCTAATATAACCTATTTAAATCAATGAGAATTATTTTAATATTAAAATGAAGAGGTAACTAAATAGTGAAACTCAATTGAATACTTGATTAACACTGTACCAATTATAGAATATGCATCGTTTTCAAATGGCTAACAAAATTTTAACAGTTTGGTAAAATGTACTAAACTATTGAGGTACAAATATTATAAACATATTATAACTTATATTTGTAACACACATTATAAGCCTTCATTTTGTAATCAAAGATCGTCTAAGAAAATCCAGTAGTTTGAAGCCAATCGGAAGTACGCGGGTTCGAATCCTGACCATGACCAATCACAATTTGGATTCAAATGTTGGGTACAGTGGTGTACCTAAAACATACGGTACCGGCTTGGGTAGAAGAGTTGACGGCATTTGAAGAATTATAGGGATTGCAATTTGCAGTGGGCACCTGTTTTTCTTCTTTTCTGACTGTCTGGTAAAAGGGGGTAGGCCTATACTTTTTGGCTGCTTTAGAAATTTTTTCAGCTTATAGATTAGATTATTGAAATGGCGACCATACCAGAAGGTGGGTATTTTAAGCCAAGTATGAATGAGGATTGAGTGTAGATGATTTGTGGCGCGATCTTGAAGTCTTGTTACTGACTAAGGCTGACATGTACCTTATACAGAACTGTTAATTAATAGCCCAACAGACGATGACAACTAAGGGACTCATACAGTTTAACGTGGAATCCGAACCATGGCCTCTGAATTACGAATTGGTCAAATTATGAGGATTGTCTTCGCGGATTAACGTAGTATTCAATAGTGCGGACGTTACCCATACAAGAGAACACTACACCCACCGACCACCGCTCATAACTATCCACGATTCGTGACCTCCAAGTAGCTGGATTACAAGACGTCGCCACCGTGTAGTCTTGTTACTGACATGTTCCTTAGGCATGACTGTTAATTAATACCCCAACAGTCAATGGCATATCTAAGGGCCTACAGTTTAACGTGGAGTCTGAACTGCTGCCTCTAAATTACGAACTGGTCTAATATGAGGATGAGGATGGTGGTTATGAGGATCACCAGAACGGTAATATATTATTTTCTAACTTTTCCACGAGATTTTAAGGATGTAATTCCTAAAGGTTGTAATTCCGGAGGCTGTTTTGATTTTGTCGGCTACGACACAATCTTACGAGATGTTAACGCTTTCATTCATACAATATAGGTCAAACACTCGCGGCTTCTGCGCATGCCCGGACGCCTTCCTCCCGTGTATCGATTATACATTACACCCGCTCTGTGTCTGACGGACTGCGGGATCGGGACTTCAGTACGCAACAGTTTCTTACACCTTTCATCTACAATTGATACGCTCATTACGATAGAAAGAAATGGTAAAAACGAATGGCGTAAACGCGCTACTGTAGAAGTAATAAATTTACTCTTTACACGCGGACCTAAATGAATGTATGAATTTTGATATTTTTTTACAAATTTAGACGAGACTCAATATGGCTTTGCGGATGAATACTACGTTTATCCGCAAATACCACTCAAATAATTAGACCAGTTTGTTTAATTCAGAACAAAATTGTTGTTCGGATTCCCTGTTTAACTATGAGCCCCTTACATGTCATCGGCTGTTGGGCTATTAATTAACAGTCCTGTCCAAGAAACATTTCAGCCTTAGTAACAAGACTTCAAGATCGCTACAAGACTACAAGACTGGGACGGTGGCGACGTCCTGTAATCCAGCTATTTGGAGGTCACAAATCGCGATGGTCGGTGGGTGTAGTGTTTTCTTGTGTATGAACGTCTGCACTATTGAATACAGTACTACGTAAATCCGCAAAGACCATCCTCGTAATTCGACCAGTTCGTAATTCAGAGGCCGTGGTTCGGATTCCACGTTAAACTGTAGGTCCCTTAGTTGCCGTCGGCTGTTTGGCTATTAATTATCAGTCCTGTCTAATGAACAAGTAGGCCTTAGTCAGTAACAAGACTACAAGATCAAGCCATAATCATCTTACACTCAATCACCATTCATACTTGGCTTAAAATACCTATCTGCGTGTGGTATGGTCGCCATTTCAATAATCTAATCTAAAATCTAATCTAATCTACCTATTCATTGCCCGTGTAATTCTTACGGAGAAGAGAAAAATTGGTATAACTCGCTTAGTTGACATAATTTATTTGATACAATGTTGTATATGTTTTTACTTAGTGAACAGCCTTAATATATGCACATACCATGTAAAATAAAACTTATTGCAGCAAGCCTGCGTACTCAGTACTATTCGATTACGATGATGGGAATAACGTATTTTCTATGAAATTCGCTCTTCTCACATCAGCGTGCTGCGTGCTGTCTCGTTTTCTCTTATTGTTCGTTAAAGAAATTGGATGAAAGTTTTTACAGAAAATTTAACAGAGTAAACTCAAAGAGCTGTCAAGCCTATTTGATAGAGTTTTGGTGAAGTTGCGGAGTAATTGACCTGAGGGTGACTCGACGATTTGGAGAGATTCCAACAGTTGTAGGTTGAAATATATGGCTTCAGCGTACTCTGGTGTATCGCGAAATGTTTACGAACTCCATTTCGTATTTGGTCTAACATTAATTACAGATATCAGAGGACTGACACATACTTTCACTCTTAAATAAATTGAAATAAGGAAGAAATTCTGCTTTTAGCGATTCCCTAGGAAGAAGCATTACCGAGGTTTGGCAAATTGAGAATTTATTTTTCTTCTTTAGTAGAGACAAAAACAATAGTCGTATAAAAAATATAAATTTATTTTTTTTTTATACAAAGAATATTTGTATATATATGTGTTTTGTCTGTGAACACGATAATTTAAATATAGACCAAATTTGGTAACGGAAACTGTACACAAATTAATTCGTAAAAATAGTCATAACTTATTGGATTTTTTTTACTTTTTTTTGGGTTTTTACATGAATTTTAAAAAACTAATATTTTCACCATAATCATTAAAAAATACAATTAAGCCTTAACGCTTACTCATCTTACCGAGATATAAAAAAATCTAAACACAATTGTATTTTACTCCTTTCTTATGGAGTTAAAAAAATTATTTTCACTATTACATATTTTTGGATGAAATAAATTATATTTACTTCATGTTTAGATAATACATTTGTATAAAAATTTATATTTTTTTTATCATGCAAAATGATACTCTATTTAATCATATAATTACAAACTCCTATATTTATGGAAATGTGATGATATAATGTAAAATAAAATTATGGTATAATATCGTGTTTATCAGCAACCTACTCACTATTTCCCATTTTAATCTTATGGAGAATAGGCAAAAATTCTCATGTTTATCGACAGAGTTTGACCAAACTTGTCATATATTATTATTAATAATTTTTGAGGAAAATGTAGTAATCTGCTGCTTTTATATTCTCCATGAGAATAGCATTGCCCTCAGACAACGCGTACTCCATTTATCATGGAATTTAACTTTTCTCTGGAACTGTTAGTCGTAGATAAATAATTCAAAATAGGTACTAATTTGTTTCGTTTTTAAGCTGGTTTCAATGGTGGTGGTCAAATTATACTTTCCATTTATTGTTTTCGTGGAAAACTAAAAAAAATGTTACATATAAAAGCCCATAACTTTTGAACCGTTATTTTTACAGACATGCGGTGGTATTTAATAATCTTAGCACAATAAACTATCAAATTGTGATCAAAATCTTTATAGGCATTTTTTTAGGAATTTTGATATTTTACATTTTTATGGGGTTTTAGGGATGAACTACCCTTAATAATCAAAAATTACTTATAAAGTATATACATACAGGTACCAAATTTCATCTCGGTTTAACGGGGTAGGCTGTGACTCTGAAGCCTATACATCAAGACACACACACACACACACACACACACACACACACACACACACACACACCCATGGACGGACAGATATCACGTTGAAAAAAACTGTTTTGGATTCAAGGGACCCAAAAACGGATATATCCACTCTCAACTTAAATTCGAAAATTTTGACGAAATAAATATTTTCTCCTTATACTGTGATACGTATAAAGGTAGAAATTAAAAAATAATCTTTAATAAAACGATCATATTCTTTTACGTTTACTGTATATAAGTGTCATTTAAAAATTTATTATTAAAAATAATCATCCAATTCCTAAAACTAACAAGGGACAAAATTTGAATAATTGTTAGAATTTTTGGGGGGCGTAACCCCCCCTCGATTGTGGTAGTAAACCTTTTAGTGGGTTTTGTTGTGTATGTGACCCTACACTACATTCAATTTTCAAAGAAATCGTTTAAGAAGTAAGGAGGAAATGGACTTTTTTATATACTCCATAGCAATTAATAATATTAATATTTTTAATATTCTCCCATGTTTACCACGGGCAGTAAACTTAACCTTTCTCAAGAAACGTTAGTCGTATACTATTGATTGAAAATACTATTTTTTTAGCTTTTAGGAGATAGTCAATCTATTTCGTAAATTCATCGTTTTACCCCTCCCCCCCCAAAAAAAAATAGATCGGTACCTACATCACTTTTGAACCAGTTTTACAGAGAAACTGGTGTGCAATATTATTTGGGACATTCATGACTATAAACCATGAATTTTTATAACGTATTTCGAGAAATTTGTATTTCTACATTGTTAGAGGGGAGTTTAGGGGCAAACTACACTGAAAAATCAAGACCGACATACATCTGCAATAGAATTAATTCTTTAAAAAAATTACGTTTACTGTAATAAATGCCATTTAAAAATTTATTATTAAAAATATCATCCAATTCCTAAAAATAGGGACAAAATTGAATAATTGTTAATATTTTTAATAATCGATTCTTAGGTAGTAAACCAGTGGTTTTGTTGTGTATGTGAACACTACATTCAATTTCAAAGAAATCGTTTAAGAAGTAAGGAGGAAATGGACTTTTTTATATACTCCATAGCAATTAATAATATTAATATTTTTAATATTCTCCCATGTTTACCACGGGCAGTAAACTTAACCTTTCTCAAGAAACGTTAGTCGTATACTATTGATTGAAAATACTATTTTTTTAGCTTTTAGGAGATAGTCAATCTATTTCGTAAATTCATCGTTTTACCCCTCCCCCCCAAAAAAATTAGATCGGTACCTACATCACTTTTGAACCAGTTTTACAGAGAAACTGGTGTGCAATATTATTTGGGACATTCATGACTATAAACCATGAATTTTTATAACGTATTTCGAGAAATAAGTATTTCTACATTGTTAGAGGGGGGTTTATGGGCAAACCACTGAAAAATCAAGACCGACATACATCTGCATAATCTTTAAAACTCATAATGGCGTTAGTTATCAATTATTCAATACCTTTTATTGGACTTCTTCAACGCCTCTGTGTTTTCAACAACACAACGTTTCTGGATGTGGAGAAACTCTCCGTTTTCAAGTGGTAACCTAATAATGTTTATTGAATTTGATTGAAAGTTTAAGATAAAGATATTAATTATATCATTATATTACATATCATTGTGCATGATAGATAAGTATAGTATTATCCAACACGATTCAACTTTTAATGTAAATTATTAGGTTATCACTTGATTGAAAAAGTTTATCCAAGAATTATAGTTAAAAACACACCCCAACAGTAATAATATTGAATAGACATTCATAGTTTTTTATTGATAAACGCACTATTAAAATAAAAAAAGACAATCTCATAATTGAAAAATTTATTTAAGATAAAAACTTATCTATTATTGTTGATTATGATTTCTAAGGAAATAGATTATTAGTAACAGATCAAGATAAAATCAAATATATCTATGGCATATGACATTGTGTAATACGGATGTTCACAATGTATTCCTGAAAAAAGAGTTTATCACCTCCACAGTATTTCAGGCGCCTTGGAACAGTCCAATAAAAAATATTGAATAGACATACATTTCCCGAAAACTTTTATCATCCCCAAACGGATATATACTCTCAACTGTTAAAATTTTACGATACTTATCCTGAATATATATGTATTATGTTTAAGGATAGAAAGTAAAACCGAATAGTCCCTACCTCTATGTTGATTATGAGGGTTCGGTATTGACGGATGTTCGTAAGCAATTCCTGGAAGATAGGGCTTTCCACAGAATGGCTTCTTCAACAATCAAAGTTTACTTGCCTTAAATCGCTCATTCATGGAGATCCAACACAACTGTCGCCCTGGAAGTCAGCTGACAAAATGACAATCCTCGTGTCACTTTGAATTCAAATCTTGCCAGTTGAGACGGCATGCCCTGATATGCTTTCTTCAACTGTGTTTCAAAGATAATAAAGAATGTTCTAATAACTAGTGATCTGCTGAATTAACTTCTACTTCAAAAGGTTTTGTATTTTACTTCCCTGTGGGAAATAAGTTATATCATGGATATGTCTAAAGGTAATGTTTTCAGTTCTTCTAAACAGCTGTTCTTATTCTTATATTAAAAATTCAATCCAATAGCTCTGGTAGTTTCTATGGAAACCTGTTTTTCATCTTACAAATTGCCAACGCCCCCCTCCAGAGCTAAGACATATCCATGTCAACTAATAATATAAATCATGGAAGGAAATAATAGTGTGTCTATTTCAGTGGATGGTTGAATTTAAAATCGAACAGGGGTTAGATTAGATTATCATTTGAAATGGCGACCTACCAAGGGGGTTTTATAAGCCAAGTATCAATGAGAAATGGGTGTAAAATGATCTTGCGCTATTGTGAGAAATGAAGGCGGATTTTATCCTCCTCTCGGCCGGTATGAACGTACCTAATATCTTAAACTACCGTATGGGATTTTACTAAATTTATCATTGCCATGGTCTTAGCCTTTGGGAGGGGGTTGGCAATTTGCGAGACCATAATTTGAAACAGTGACGTCATAGTTTGGTTAAAAGAACAGCTAGATGAACTGAAAACCTTCCCTTCAGACACATCCATGTCAAATTCGCCTCTAATTCAAAATTAACTGTCTTCGCATACAATTACATTAACTATTTATAGTACTCTTGAAATATGTACAGTGACAATGTTAACAAATTGTTTTTGAGGAGTATTTAAAAATCAACTTCAAAATTAATTGTTCTCTTTCAAAATTTATATCTATATTGTGTTGTGTATTAATTGTTATATTTTGAATTGGCGACATAACTGTAGTGTAGGCTTATGTAAACAACACTCGGCAAATAGGTACATAGGAAGAGGTTAGTCCATAAACAATGATCAATTAATGATGAACGATTGTTTCATTTAAATACTATCGTAAGGTTTTCATATTTTCAAAATTGTTAATAGCATTTTCCCAAGTCCACCATAAGCCGTGTCGCCAAGGTCATGGGAGCATAAACTTTCCTCGACAATCACTGGATGTAACAAGACCGGTAGTCCTTGAATGGTGACGTCACTAGTGATTGCAAGTCCAGGGAGGCGTACCGAGATAACAGCAATCAGCTGATTCAAGAACCAGGCATACCTAGAAAACTATCAGCTGGTCCCTCAATATCGTGACAATGCTTCCTAGATTATAAATCCCTTTTGAGTCTGCAGTACCTTCGCCATTTTGGTTTTTAGTCCTATAAGAATAATAACAATTTTGTTTGTGACATAATTACTGGATATTCGATTGCCGTGAGAAGATGGTTGAGGTGTCAAATTTGAGGTAAAGTGGTTGGTTACCAAGGGAATTACATTTTCCTTTCTTTATTTTATATCATAAAAAGATAATTAAACTTGTTGATCATTTGATATAATTGCTTAGTAATCATAGTTTCCCCCAAAAATATACTGTAATTCTCCAGATGGTACACTTTACCTTTAATTTGACACCTCGACCAGCTTTTTACTATTATCGTGTAAACAAAATTCGAAAAGTATCACAGTTTTTATGTTGGTAAAACGAAATACGTCAGCTACAAAACCAGTAATTTTGCAAAATTATAGCACAGGTTTTTGACTCACAAAAACGTCGATAGGTGTACCCTTATTATTATTTAACATAGGAACTTTAATTCAAATTTCATAACGCAAAACAAGCTATTATGTAACATTCTCATTATGCAACAAAGTTATTCTGCACAAAGTTATGGCGAAACCAATTTGTACGTATGGGATATAACCTATCAAAACGGCTAGTACAGTAAATATCGATAATTGCTGTGAAAAACTCTGAATATTGGTGATGCTCCATGATTTGTATCTATGAAACAATTAGAAATTACTGTACTTCAAAACTCTCTATCTGTGAATAACGAAATAACTTGACATGGTCATATCAGCTCTACAAAGGCAAGCTATAGGAATTCATCATTAACAATCTAGCAGTCAATCTGCTAGACATATGTCTAAAGGGTATCTTTTCAGTTCCTTTAAACAGCTGTTCTTATATCTTATATGACGTCACTTCCGTTTTGGTCTGACGGATGGTCTACGTAACGTACCCCCCGGACCTAAGACGTATCCATGTCAAAAGTGTTACACACGTGTTATAACTAGTGGACAGATTTATGTTCAAGAAATTGGACGCTTTCATGCAAGATCCGTCTATGTACTAGTTCTTGCAAATGATAAATTTGACTTATTTTACAAAAACAATAATTTGGAACAGATCGCAAAAAGAAATATTGTTGTAAAACTGATGAAGCATTTAACTTGGTTTCCGCAATTATGTTAATTTGAAACAAATTAACTTATCAGCTGTGTTTGAGAATGAAACATATGTTACAGACGTATACTAATTTAACATGTTTTGGTTTGAATATAACACTGTTTCTAGGGGTAGTCTTTTAGGGAAAGGCTTACTTATTTATTCTGAGATTAAATTGGAATCAGTCAATTTGTTTGTCAATTCAGTATATAAATAATATGAGACGTTATAAGTAGGTATTCTATCGCTGGTTTCTACTATTTTGCGTAAAACAAGTTAAAAACAACTGAAATATTATGAACTGCAAAATATGTTTTATAACTAACATTGCTCATAACTGTCAAACGATACAAAAATAAAGAAGATATCAACACAATACGAGATGGAAGACGAATTCCACTTAGTTAATTTTATCAACCCACCGTTACCTGTTAGATTTCATCTCACATAAACAGTTGTTCTAAGGATTTTTTTAACCCTCAAAAAATCGGTTGCCGTGACTCAAGTTCTTCTATGATAATATTAGACACATGTTTTCGTTACCGATAGTTAGGTTGGTGTACTATTGAGGTGCCAAATGAGTAGCGGAAAGTCTTGGCCACACGCCTTTGTAGTGTCTAGCTCATAGACGGCCGATCGCGACAGGCTGTAGGTATGTGGTTGCTGACCGCTCTACGTGTCACCGTTCACGCCAGTGTTTTTGTATTGCCGCTTGGTTCTTTTCACAAATTATATTGTAATAAGTGGTTTTATTGTTGTTTAGTTTTGTTAGTTTTCTCTCTGTAAAGTGGCTAATATTCCTTGCATGATATTTATGTAAACTACTTCATTTTGAGAATTTTTATCTGGCAACCCATTACTATCAGTTTCTAATAATAATCACAATGGATGGGTTTAATTCTATATTTACGAAATACATAGCCCCTGTACACATAGCTACGCACACTAACACTGATATATATTTATACAGTATATATTTACATATGTGTGTAATTAACGTTATATGCTATAGGATGAGTCAGAGGTTTGACCACAAGAAACTGACAGTGACACCAGCTGGTCAATGCCACGGCTGTCGGTCGTATGTTATCAGCTGATAATTTTTAACAGACGGCCTTGAGTCTGGGCGGAAATATATCCAGCCTTTTGTCGTGCGATATTTTGTGAAGTAAAAGGAAAATATAACACAACAAGAAATGTTGCATGAAAATAATACAGAGTAGATCAGTATTGCAGCTTTAAATACATAATAGTTATATTCTGTTGACAGTTTCAAATCCATCATAGATTCAGAAACATTATAAAATAATAAATCAAAATATAACATTTGAACGAAAATATATACGGTAACGTAATAATTTATGAAATATGGATATGAAAAGCGAGGCAGCTTATTTATTTCTGCAGTTTTGATTTGTTTGCACTTTTCACAACTTCAGAAAGTAAACGCGTATTTAGTTTATCAGGAATAGAATGTTATGATGAGAACGGTTCCTAGGAGTAGGGTGTGAGTTTCGGAAAAGATTTGAGTCAACGAATGAATATTACTGTAAGCTTGAATTTACTGGTTACAAAGGCGTTTTTGTTCACTTTATTGTAAAATTAAATGTTTAATTTCCATGACAAAAAAGAGAAAAATGTAATACAAGTTTCTGAACAAATGTACTACTGTTCACACTTCGGAACTGATGTGACAAACACCGACACACCAGCGATAGAGGCGGCGCGCGTTGGCGGTAGCAATATCACTAGCAGCTGTTTCATTGATCCTCGACTGTTTGGAGTTCGATAGTCAGAGAGCGCGCTGCATTGTGGGCTGTCGGCCATATTAGTTTTCCACCCCGGAGTGAAAATCTTCTGTTGTGGGGGTCAAGTTGTGCAAGTAATTTTACACGATGTCGGGTAACGTGGGGATGGAACAGCTTATCCCCATCGTGAATAAACTTCAAGATGCATTCACTCAGCTCGGGGTGCATATGCAATTGGATCTTCCTCAAATCGCAGTAGTGGGTGGGCAAAGTGCTGGCAAAAGTTCCGTGTTGGAAAATTTCGTTGGCAGGTAGGCTTTTATGTTTATCAACGTTTTTACATTTATTTTGTATTATTTATGTACATTTATTTTAGAGTATAGCCACGATCTTAACTTTTAATCATTGAACATGATTCCCAAAGATTTTGGTTCTGAACTAGGCCTAAGCATTATTGATTTGGGACCAACTGTCATCCTAGGCTTATTTGAATTCCGCTCTCCCAAATCTTTTATTTTATCGATTAATTTTGGTTCTGACTAACCTATTTTCTCATGTAAGGAATATTTTGTAAGGAATTTGTAGCTTCTTAAACAAATTAATTACCGCTTACTGGTATGATTATATTTTAAAATAAAAAGTAGTCTACCATAACCGATTAGTTAGCTAAATGATTTTGAAGTTCTTTTTAATTCATTCTCAGTTATGTCAAAATTGAAACTTAAAAGATTATTTTAATGTCATCCAACTAGCCGTCACACTTTCTTAGTAACAATAGTTAGTAGTGTATCAGTAAGCTCAGAATTTAAATATACCAAGTCCTAACCTTGCTAATAATCTTTTACACGTTTGGGGTTTTAACATTTTCGATAGGCAATTGGGCAATCCTGATCTTCTGTTAAAAAAGATCAGGGATTCAGGATTTGGATCAGAATCAAAATTTGTTTTTATAGGCTATATATTTCTGGACATGTTCATTTATTTGTATTAAGTACTAGTTTAACCATTTTACTTCAACCTATTAAATATACATTTTGGCGCTTTTGCAGGCTTTTACTAAAAATTCCACATAAAATAGTAAAAATATAGTAACTATAACATATTATACACCATTTTAATCTACATTAAATTATCTATAAGATAAAAGTAACATGTTTTATTTTTATCTTGGTTTTGATGGGTGTATCCAATTAAAATTGATAAAAAAAAATTTTTTTCAAAAGATTTTTCAAAGTTTGCTCCCCCACAAAACACAGAAAATAAATACCAGTCAAAAATTGAAGATAGCCAAGTTTTTAAAAATTTAATAAGTAAAATAAAAATATATAGTTTTATACACATAAGTCACTGCTATCAATTTTAAAATGGTGAAATTAACATCAGAACACCAAACAAACGCGACGAGAACGTGTAACGCCACCATTGTAAACAAAGCGACATAACCGCGCAACTGAAGACCGATGTTTTAACTAACATAGAATTCTGACGCATAGAGTAAGCAAAACGAAACATACCTCGGCGGAAAGCGTATGATCTGTAGAAAACAACGATACTATATTCAATGTAGTTTTAACCGAAAATGTATTCACACCATTGCTTTTTGTAAAAGCTTACCTACCGTCGATTGATCAACGGTGAACCTTCGACGACCGTCGGCCCCCGGTGGCGTCGATGAATCGACGGTAAAACCGTTGGAGGGTTAAAGAATTTTACTTCAACCTATTAAATGTACATTTTTCTCGGATTAATCTTTAAAAACTTAAAAGAAACAATGCTGTAGTCTAGTATAAGATGTAAATGTTCATCCTAACGTGTAGACATAAGTTATTTAGTTAATGAGCTAATTTCGTAAGTTTTAATCCACTGATTGACTTCCAGTTAGGCTATTTCAAATCATGTTCCCCAAAAGAATGGTAAATGTAGGTTTTAAGTTGTTATGCATATAGGAAAATATTACTATACGGTACTCCAAGAATTGTTTTGAGAAAATATAGAGGCTCTTTCAGTTTATACAACTTTTTATGGTATGCCTAGACTCACTTTTATATGACACAAACAGGACCAGGGAAATGTTTTGTGACAGGCAACAGTAACAGTAACGATATTTTTATTGATATATAACAACTAAGTTAACAACAATATCAAACTAATGATAATTGATAGGCCTATATGGTATACTTAATAAAGATAAATAATGGAAGATGTTTTTTGAAAAAAAATACAGTACAATACTGCATGATGTTTTTCGGATTCAATAACAGTTTATTTCAGTGTTACGTCAAAAAACTCCCAATCTTACCTCGAATAATTTTTTTATTACTCATAAATAAAATTTCTCCCTTCCATTTCAGGGTAAAACCCTGAATAGAAATCTGATAGATCACTATCAGGTCAATGAATCGGCTGACCGTTGTCAGTAATAGTGATGTAAAACGGCCAGGTGTTTAAATGTCAGGGCACGTGCCAAAATAAACGCCCAAAATCCATAAGCGTCGGGTGTTTAACCTGTTTAAGGCTAATAGACGTAATTAATGGAAATCAATTTGATGACCGCTCTTCTAAATAACTTTTTAAGCCTCTTATTATAGTACCAGGTGACTGAGCTTTGCTTGTATTG
Organism: Nephotettix cincticeps; assembly: GCA_023375725.1. Lineage (NCBI taxonomy): Eukaryota > Metazoa > Arthropoda > Insecta > Hemiptera > Cicadellidae > Nephotettix > Nephotettix cincticeps. The sequence continues at coordinate 47,924,030 of CM041788.1, forward strand.
AATAAGACATGTATTATACAAGTTAATTAGCAAAATTAAAACACATTTATTACCCAATGAAAACATTTATGTGGTTTAAATAAAACCGATTTGATGCACCTTAGTTAATGTAGCATAAACAATGAAAAAAAATATAGTCCCCAGGTACGATCGATCTCATAACCTCCGGTAGGGTATACGAAACCTTCGTGCTACCAAAGCCATGGCGTCGGCCAAATCAAAGTCGTCATTAGCTGTTCATAAATTGTTTATTTAATTATCCATACCGGTATTATTAGCCTGTGATCAACTGAATTGTTAGAAACGGAATGAGGATTGAAAAGCAAAAGAGAAATTTAATTTACACCAATTAATTGGTTTGTTACAGTGGCTTCAAGCAATAGAATGGATACGTTTTCTATAAAAACACGAAAGATTCTGGCAATACTTTTCTCTGCTTTTATTTTGCACAGTTATTTTACCCTTTAGGGGCCTAGCTTTTTACAAATTGTTTAGTACAATTTGATAATTTTTCATTTATACATAAAATAAATATGTATGCAAAACCTCTATTCACATATTGTTCACCACCATCTTCAGTCAACAACTGTCAAACAGATGTTTTGATTTGTATCGTTTACATTTGATTCTTCATAGGCTAAGCGTAATGTTAATTTTTTAGATTTTAAACTTAATATTACAAGAAATCCAGAATTTTCCTGGACATTAGACCTAATCTATAACTTATTTTCTACTCGGAAATTAGTTATTTCCAAAATTTAAAGAAAATCGTTAGATCCGTTTTCGAGATCCGTGTGCATATATACTTATATATCTTAATGTTTGTAGGAATGTGTCAAATGACTTAATACAATTATTCAACTGGTTTGATAGAATAAATGAAAAATGAAAATGAAAAGTTATGCGAATTTTCGTTTAGTAAATATATAAACCATATTGTAAATATAACCAGTTTTAGAGTTTTATTTGAATGGTTTAATCTGTTTGTCAACTTATCTCTTGATAATAGCCCCCTGCCTTAAAATATTAGTGAAAATATGATGGTACTATATAATGGTTAAAAATACCTTAAACTGTGAATTAAATTAAGTAGGTCCCAAATTATTTTTTTTATTAGAAAATTATAGTTTTATAAAGACTGAGGGTTTATGCTTGAATTTTGTTTTGGTTAAAATTTTACACACTCAAACATTTTCACCAAGGAATAATTTTGGTATTAATGCTTTTATTTTGGAATCGCTAACAATTAAGAAAGTTTATTTTTTAACTGATTCACTTTTGATTGAATTGAATTGATCTGTCAATTTTATCTCAAGTTTACTTATCTTGTCTGAGGAAGTTTCCCAAGATTATGAGAGGATTTATTTATTGGTTTTAGAGTGACATTTGAAGTTACATGTTTACATCATAGTTTTTTGTCATATGTATGATTTCTATAGCCTGCAAATAAGCTTTGATTTCTTAATATTGTGGCAAGTTGTATCTTAATTAGCCCGCAGCTACTTTTTATAATGTTTAAGATCATTATGTTAAACATCGCCCTAAAATATTATGGATCATTATTACGTTTTGGGTGTACAATGTTTTACATAATATACATCCCATATTTTTGATCATATATTAAATAAAAGTTAAAAAAGATATCACAGGATGTAATTTATTCTGTGAATGATATCATTTCTCCAATCATAGCTATGAGTCAATACAATCACATCACCAATGGAATATCTCAAAAGTACAGTCACCTTCAGTTACATGCAGATTTGGACCAATTAGAGTTGACGTTCAATTGGGTGAGGCAAGTGATTTTCTAATGAGTGTCACTTTTTTATTTTTAAGGGTAGCCTATATTTATAATTATTTTGAACTGACGTCTAATTAATTATTTTATTTCAAGTTTTTTATTCTGTAACATGTAAACACAGTAAAAATGTTATTCTATTTTCGTATAATTAATTTCAGGCCCTATTGTGTGGTTAAGAAGTATAAATATTAATTTAATTTTTTATTTTTAGGGACTTTCTCCCCCGAGGCTCTGGCATTGTTACTCGACGGCCTCTGATTCTTCAGCTGATAAATAGCAATACAGGTGAGTCAGTAGAAAATGAACAATTTAATTCAAATCAGGAAAGAGGAGGATTTGGAAGGTTATAACATGAAATATTTAGGAATAGTTGCCTTAAAGGAGATTAATTTCAGCTATGTTGTTCAAGTTCAGTGTTAACCCATTGGCGTTAGTTAAAGATTTTATGCAAGGCTCTCCAGTAGTATTTTATGAGTACATAAATGCAAAGATTAACCGATAACCAAATAACTTTTTAACGAAGGTTTATTTTGACCTCTGGTATTCAATTTTCTGTTCATAGGCTAAATAATTTGGTTCATAAATAAAAATATATAAATATAATAAAAAATGGAAAATAAGTAGGTATGTTTAGGCTAATTTAAAAAAATCTTTTTTTGCAAAAAAGAACATTTCAATGTACAGCAGGATATATTTAAATTGTTTAAAAAAATTATGTCTTAGTAAAATATTTATATTTTATTATTTTTTTCTACATAAAATAATTTACTTTGTAAATTGGATCTCTTGGATTCAGCAGGTTCATTTGCATTTGAAAATTGTAAATTTAATATTGTTTAATACAATATTAAAGCTAAAATCACAACAGGTTTTTATTGTTGTTAGTGGTATGTTCCTAGATAAATCAAAATTTGTATGATTTAGGTAAAATAAGTAGGAAGACTTGAATCAAAGAGTAAGTGTTGTATTTTCCAAATCGATGTTAAAGCCATAGGCTCAAACTAAAACTATTTTTGTTCAAACACAGAATTTGCTGAGTTTCTGCACTGTAAGGGCAAGAAGTTTGTTGACTTTGATGATGTGCGGAAGGAGATTGAGGCGGAAACAGATCGTGTGACTGGCTCCAATAAGGGGATCTCCAATATACCTATCAACTTGCGAGTTTACTCTCCTAATGGTATGTTTTTTTAAGTCGGCCATAAGTTCATAAGCTCTTTCTCACAGTCTGACAAAAACTGTAAAATAAGCCTAATAATAAAGGCTATTCAGGATAATTTGTTATAAGGCTTACTTCTGGTCAGTGGATAATATTCCCATGTACAGATCATCATCAGGCCTGTGCAAAAACAATATTGCAATTACCAATTAGTTTTTATTTTTGTAGTATTTTTATTATAATGTTTATTTCATTTAGTTTGCATCAGGACTTACAAATTAACTTATTAACTTAAAAATTTTGTTTTATGCATAGGTCTTCATGTATCACAAATAAAGATTCATGAATTTCTCTGTTGAACATACTATTTTTCCATGTTTGAAAATAAATTAAGTAGCATAGTTTGAGTTTTGAAAAAATTCTTGGGGTCTCAGTTAATTTGTGTAAAACTTTTATTTTATCTCTTGTTTTTTCAAGATGTAACATTTGTAAACTTCTGGGTCTTTTGAAGTGGCAAAACGAGAGTTTATCATATGCATTTCTGAAAGTTTCACTCTGGTAAAATGCTCGAAATGACATGGAATGAGTTGCGTTCTCGTTGACATGTGACAGTGCTGAACATCACACTGATCGATCTGCCGGGTCTCACCAAGGTGCCGGTAGGCGACCAACCGATCGACATAGAGCAGCAGATCAAAGACATGTTGTTCCAATTTATCACCAAGGAAACTTGCCTGATCCTTGCTGTCACGCCAGCCAACACAGATCTTGCTACATCCGACGCTCTACAGATCTCCAAGCAGACCGACCCTGATGGTAAACATTGTTGAGAGATCCTCGCACCATCGTTCCACCGCCTGCGTCACTCATTTTTAGTTGCCTTTATTATGTTATTATTATTTTATTTTGTTTTTGCTGGAAGTCATGCACCTTGATGGAAGAATGGGTGGATAATTTGTCATCACTTGAAAAAATTTGATTTTAATTTCCCTTAAAGACTAGTTCCAATTTATTGTATACTTCATTTTGGTTTACAATAATTAATAACTATACATACAATTCTGTCAGATTTAATATTATATTAACCTAGGCTAACAAGACTGAAGTAAAAGTTAGATTAGGTTAAGTGTTTGCCAAAACCTGGACAGAAAGAAGTAAATTAGAAAACATTTATTATGATGGTGAAAATGAGTTATTTTCACTGTAGGCCTCACACTTGATTGTTATTGTTTTCCACTCAAGGCTGACATGACTTTCACGCATGGCTGTGTAGTGTAGAACTTAGCGAACTTAGTTGATGTTGTGTTGCAGTACTGAATCTGACCCTAGTTGACCTTCCTGGTATGACTAAAGTTCCTATAGGCGACCAACCACCTGACATTGAACATCAAATACGCAGTATGATCTTGCAGTTTGTTAAACGGGAGAACTGCCTGATCCTTGCGGTCACCCCTGCGAACACGGATCTGGCCAACAGTGACGCCCTCAAACTGGCCAAAGATGTCGATGGTCCAGGTTAGCTACAGTTCGTACTGGTTATACAAGGCTTTTGAGAATTACAGTTTAGGTGGTGGGTTTGTAACGCTTGATTTAGATATTTTTATTAACCTGTCTTTGGTTGAGGTCACATCTGTAACGCGGATGGTCGAGGGGTGAGTGCCACGTTCACCTTGTTAAACATCTTGTTAACAATTTATATTTCATGTATTTCAAACACATTATATCATACCACTTTGGTTTAACGATTTTTCTTACCGGATCTTTTCCGTTAATTCACCACTGCCAGCTTTTTACCTTAGCTTAGCTTAGCTTTTTTTACCTATTTATTCACCACCAATACTATTTATAATTAAAGCAGGTTTAATATTAAACATTTTGGAGTATAAATTATTTGAGGACTACCAGAAAAAAATTATTACCTAACCTAGCATTAAATATAACCTATCCTAGCCTAACCTAACCTAAATGAGTATTGCCGGCACTTGCGTTAAGAACATGACCAACGGTCTTGAATATCACTAAGCCGCAATACCATCTCATGGTTGTTTATACATAATCTTGGATTATGCAAAATCCCTTTTGTTTGAAAAAATCACACTGCACTCTCCTTATTTCTACATTCATCCGCGAGTTCATTTTTGTGTCTCGTCAATCAGACTGGCCGCGATAAGACTTTCTACAATCCTGCAGATAAAACCCAAACTAATCACTCCTAAATACTCATGACAATATGTTTTCCTGTATATTATATCGCAAGTGATGGTGAACTTGCAGAATCAGCCAAAAAGTAGTGGTGCTGTGTCAACGGAAAAAGTCCTTCTAACCTTTTATTGTAAACAAAAATAACTAATCTCACATATTACCAGCAAACCTGAGCTGTAACTGATAACTGTTCAAATGAACGGTTATGAACAGTTAAAGGGTTATAAAAATCTTAACCACAATTTAACGTTATCGTCTAAGTCCATTACAAACTAATATTTTATTGTACTCATCCAAAAATTACCTAGTTCTGGGCATGATTCAAAATGTCAGTTTACCATGAAATGTCTTATTGAAACAAATTTTCCATTTAAAATTTACTATTAAGACACTACACTTCACTAAAAAAATATAAAACACTTATAAAGGTTATTATATCTCAATTATTATATTATATTTACCAATTGTTATATTTCAGTCCAAAACACTGTCAAACTAACACAAAAACATTGGCTTCCCACATTACATCAGACGACAGTAAAAAAACATAGTGGTTATGGTTTGCTGTTCCAGCTGAGATTTTTTCAGTTTTCCTCCTTAAAAAGACAGTAGACGGAAAAAAACAATTATGCTAGAAAGGTAGACAGTGTTCTCCAATATTAGGAAGCTCCAAATAGTTGACAAAAATCCTGTAAGGTAGCAGCAAAATGCGGAACTGACAAATGCGCGTAGAGCACGGCGCATCATTGGCATTACATCAACCAGTATTGAAGGGTTAAGCAATGATGTAATGATGAAAATTGTGATTATTGTACTCTTGAAAAAAATTAAATGATGGAGGTCAAGCTATAAATCAATCATAATTCAAAACAATAAGAGCTCTAATTTGGTTACCTTCTTGCCCTAATTAATTTTATATTTACAGTAAGATTTTGGTCATTCGTTTTTGACTTACCACTTTTTTTGCCTCTGAACTACAATAAGGAACTGTTGCTAATGTTAATTTTTATACATAACAAACGATGGTATAATTTGAGTTTTAGATGATTGAATGAATTTAATTGAACTAATTATGCTTATTTACTGTGTCAAGCTCCATTTGTGTTCTGTGTAAGTCAGACAATTTAAGCACATGCGTCTTGAACATTTTAGCATGGACTGCATGAATATTTGTTAGAAGTAGATACTAAAATTGACCACTAACAAACAATTTACTCATCAGTTTAGTAAGATTATTGAGTTAATATTTCAGTATTCTTATTCACAATTTATTGTTTTGAATCATTGTAATAATCTTATAATAAACACTGAATTTGAATAAAAAATATACTGTCAAATCTTATTTGATTTTAATTTGTTTAAAATGTTTAAGTAAATAATATATGTCTAGTAAATTTTCTAAAAAAATCTTTACTGTAAAAAATCTTATACAGTATAAGTTGGTTATTTGTTAGCATATTGTTGTGGTCATCTTTAGTTACAAAGTTATGTCTTAGTTTTTGGTAAGTTTTTGTATGATTGTAACTAAATTCCAGTTTTTACTATTTTGATTTAATTTTTTCTTCTGTTATATATTTTTTTAATCGCACATCCGATAGAGAATTTTCTTTTTTCATTGCACTATTAGATTAAGTCACCTTGATAATTGAAATATCTGTTCATTCACATTCAGTAGTAAAGTACAACCTCTATAATCCGGCCCTTGAAAATTCGGACCCTCCAGTAATTCGGCCGACCATAATGCTTGTTACACATTGGGTGGTTTCTGCCGTGGCGGTAATTTCGCCGTCGTTCGAGCAGTCGCCTGAAAGATTAAATGGTGCCTAATTGGGAAAGGCCCCTTCTAGAGGTTGCACAAAAACTTTCTTGGTGGATACGGTCTGCCACAAGATTATTGAGGACAAGGGAAACTGGGATTGTTTGTCACAGTTGTCCGGGGCGTCCTTCTAGAGAAGAAAAGCCTGCTAAACAGGGAAGTGGCCCAGATCCCCTAAACAAGTGCCTGGACATGGAGTGAGCCCCAAGGGCGTAAGCCAAATTTAGGCTTAGCCTGTTGTAATTTGACAAACAGTTCCAGGTTAGAATCCTGAAGAGTAGAGGAGGTTTTTAGTGGGTAACCCCGTTTTTTAAGGGAGTCGCACACTGAAGGCTAGCCACCCCCCCCCCTCAAAGAAAAAAATGTTTTTAAATTATTAAAACAACGTTAAAGAATTAAAATTTCATCTAGTTAAATAAAAATTTATGCTTTTATGGGTCCTGCTAGTTTTTCAACCAAAGTTGATTTTTAATCCTGAAGGTCTGTAATACATGTAAATAATGAAGCGTGAGTAGTGAAAGATGTCACTGATCACTGTATTAATCATGTGGCAGGACTGCGGACGATAGGCGTCATCACCAAGCTGGACCTGATGGATGAGGGGACAGATGCTCGCGACATACTGGAGAACAAGCTGCTTCCGCTGCGACGAGGCTACGTGGGCGTGGTCAACCGTAGCCAGAAGGACATCGAAGGCCGCAAGGACATAAAGGCTGCCCTGGCAGCTGAGCGCAAATTTTTCCTAAGGTAAGCATTCTCTTTTACCAAATAGGTGTATAGAGAAGTATATACATAATGATGTTTGGGTGGTAGGCAAGTCCAGCGAAGAGCCGAAGGAGTTCCTCAAACACACGCAGCTAGGAAGACAATTCTGTTATATTTTGTTTATATTTATTTAACCATGAATATTTTTATTGTATTTCTATATATATAAAATCTGAACCAAAATACAGTAGAATGTTAATAATTCGGATTAATAAGGACCATCCAGATTATAAAAATTATCTTCAGTAAAGGGCTAGAGTGCACTATTTAAGAAAATAAAATTGTATATTTTCTAGATTAGATTAGATTATTTGAAATGGCGACGATACTACAGGTAGGTATTTTAAGCCAAGTATGAATGAGGATTGAATGTAAGATGATTGTGGCGCGATCTTGTAGTCTTGTTACTGACTAAGGCTGACATGTTCCTTAGACAGGACTGTTAATTAATAGCCCAACAGCCGATGGCAACTAAGGGAACAGTTTAACGTGGAATCCGAACCACGGCCTCTGAATTACGGATTGGTCTAATTATGATGATGGTCTTTGCGGATTAATGCAGTATTAAATAGTGCGGACATTAATCCACACAACAGAACACTACACCCACCAACCATCGCTCACAACTATCCACAATTCGTGACCTCCAAGTAGCTGGATTACAGGATGACGCCACCATCCCAGTCTATAATTGGTAGAAGTGGTAAAGGGTCTAACAGATACAATTTTTTTGTTCTTTCTACGCCAGAGGCATTTTTTATTCGAGAGAGATTGTACACAAACGCTTTTTGGGAAAGCGGTTCAAACCCAATGGGCATCCCGGGATTTGAACCCATGACCTCTTGCGCCAAAGTCCAAGACGCTAACCACTAGGCTAGCACCCTAGGGCAATAGATTGTTCACGAGACGATTTAAAAATTTTGTTTTTTTTTCAAGCACTAGATTGTATTTTATTTGTGGGAACATGTGTACAATATACAGTAAACACATGAGACACTACATATTTCTAGCCATGGTAATGTGTTGTTGTAACTTTCTTTGGCCTCTCTGTCCTTATTTTATTTCTGTGTTTACCAATTTTGTCGGATATTTTGAAATGGCACCAAGTATACTTTTAATAAAATAATTTGTTTCATGTTTTTATTCTTGACAATCTTCATTTATTTAAATTAATAATTTGTATTCATTTAAAATTACTTTAATTGGATTTCTTCTAATAGGGGTACTGATTGCAGGGTAACACTCTTACCGAAACCCTTTTGGTGGTAATGCCAACCAAAACCCTCAGTCTGAGAGACCCCTATATCAGTTTTAACCAGTTACAATAATGAACTCATAAATTTAGAAATGACCTAAAATAAGTATTTAAAGGTTAAAAAATATATAACTGACGTTGAAGGACCAAATAAGCTTTTTTTAATAATTTATAGTGAAAATAGTATTATAAAATAACAATACAATCATTTAACTTTTGAACGTAATTTTTATTTATAACATTGTTATAGAAACCAAAGATCTCTTTTCAAACACTAGAAACCATGTATAAAATAGTAATTATAATGATATAAAATAAAAAAACAATACATAAAATTTGTGTGTACATACTTTTATATACCAAATCATCGGCACGGGAGACCGACTATTCGCACAAAGATGGACTGTCAAGGTCAAGGGATGCCCCAAAACTAAACAAAAAGTGGTTTGGCTGCTAATTGGAGAGGTGGTAGAAAGGTGTTAGTATGATGGAAGGCACCGCTGTAACAGTTTTTCCAATAGAAGGAACAAAAATCCGATGGGGTCTGTGATTCCGGGGGTTTTTTAAATTTAAACTGTATCATGATTCACTTTTCCATTGCAGCCACCCAGCCTACAGACACATGGCCGACCGCCTTGGAACGCCGTATTTGCAGCGAGTGTTGAACCAGCAGCTGACCAACCACATCAGAGACACACTTCCAGGTCTCAGAGACAAACTTCAGGTATTTCATGTAGCCATAAGCTTGTGCAATTTAAAATTAAATTCATTAAGCGGATGGTTCTTATAAAAGACTAAAGAGCCCTATTCCATTCCCTCTCTCTGATATACTCTACAATTGTGCACCATTGGTAACTATCAGTATACAATAAGTTTTATACATGGTTAATTTTGTAGTCTTTGATATATATCTTTTTCAGACTAAAACGTGGAAAAATCCAGCACCTTTTCCCAGTTACTTCTTGTACAATTCTCCGATCGTTCGATAACACCTTCCCTAAATGTGAAAATATACCTACTGAAAATGACTAAAACTTGAAAAAATAATTGTAAAATCTTCTATGATTTTTCTATGATTGTACATTTTTTTAATTTAAAAATCGACAATTCAACAAACACAAATTCGTTTTTTGTGATGAAAAAACTAAATATGAATAATATATAGCTCAAATTTAGAATGAAGATAGAATTGTAATTTTTTTATTTTGAAGCCATAAAAACTGTATTATTAAGTAATCTGACCCCATGGCTAAAGGGCAATTTTATTAAATTGTTTTCTTTTCTATGAAATTACAAATTAAAACAATTTTCGTGTAAATCTTCACAAAATATCCTTCACCCCATGAGAGACTGAGTTTTAACCCATGTAATTATGCCCTGAGACTGAGTTTTTTCTGATTTACCTGAATAATTATAGTAAATATGTAGAGTAAATATTGTTGTGTTTAAATACTTATATTTAACAGTTTTGTTGTTCCATATTTATGTTTTGTAATGTCCATCGATATTTTCTACATACTGTTTTTACTATATACAACTATTCTGTTCACTTTTAGTACTTGTTGATTGTATGATAAATTTCAAAACCATTTTCTAGGTTAGCTGTTTTGACATTTCAATCAACCTCGTTGTCACTGTGTCTTATTACTCTCAGATTCACTAATTTCATTTACATCACACAAATCACCACTATCATTCCCATTTTGATTTAAAAATCTTTAAATGTATTCTGTCGAATGACTGAGGTTTTCTAATAATCTATTATGTTTTTTTTTAGAAACAATACTTGGCTTTGGAGAAAGACGTGGATCAGTTCAAACATTTCCGGCCTGACGACCCCTCAATCAAAACTAAGGCTATGCTACAGTGAGTGTCCCTATTTAATGTTACTTTTAACATTCTCTAGATTGTGAATGTTGGTTTAGTTGTAAATACAGTAGAACTCCAATTATCCGAATTAATGGGGTCCGGGACCCATTCGGATAATCAAATATTCGGATAATCGGAGTTTTTTTTTAAATTGCCATTAGAGAGAAAAAAGCTATGTTTTGATGTTGCACTATTTTTTTATTGAATTAAATGTAAGAAACATGATATTTTCACATGTTTTAAATATAAATAAAATGTACTTACAAGTTTAGAAAATAAAAATCATTGTTTTTTTAAACATTTCCGTCAATGTAAGCTGTTTTGTGGTCTTCAACCGTTTTCGGGCAGCCAGGTCACGCATTCGCTTGACGGTGAGCAATTGCAAGTGGTCACACTCGGGCTGACGCTCCATCCACTTCAAAGCAGTCTTGAGGCCGGCAAATGCTTCACTAGCTGATGGTCCAGCGTCTACTTCAACATCAGTAGAAAGTTCTTTTTCCACTTCCACTTCAACATCTTCTCTCACACTTTCAACAATTTCATTTAGAATTTGAAAACCAGGGTCAGACGTGTCACAAGCCATCCACTCTCCTACATCTTCAGCACTTACTTCTGTACAACCAGGAATTTTTACAATCATTCTTCTTATTCCCTTTAGTGACAACGCATCTTCATCATCTTCATCCTCTCCATTTTCTTGTTTCTCATTTTCGTCAGATTCTTTTTTTTTTGTTCTCAGACGGTAAGCCTTTCAGTTTATTCCACGCACGTCTTAGAGTCACTGCCGTAACCAAGCTCCAAGCTTCCGCTACCATGTAAAAGCAGTCCTTTAAATTTATTTTGCTATGTTTTGCCAAACACTGGCTTTGCGGGGGAAGAATAATAGCGCACTTAGACTTTTTTTGGACAAATTTTTTTCTGAAAGTGATTCGGATAATCGGCGATTCGGATAGTTGGAGTTCGGATAATTGGAGTTCTACTGTAAAATTTATTTCTGTGTCGGCAAGCTTTGTAGGTTTAAAATAGTTGACTTGTTGTAAACATCATTCTTTAATTCTTTAAAAAGTAGTCATAACAGATTTTAATACTCTTTTGAGGCATTATTTGATTGGAGAAGAAGGAAGGATGAGAAAATATTGAGTTAACCTATTAATTGAGTTAATCTATTACTACATATATTTTAGGAATCGTTTTTCGAAGATGAATAAAAGATCAAAGTGATAGAGGTTCATAAAGTTTGGAGTGAGGACCACCAGTAAACATATCGGAGAGGTGAAATTTCTTCTACTTTTACAAAATTAACTCTTTTCAATCATTTTTTTCTACTTGGGCGGTGCCACCAGGTCGTAATTGATTCTAAAGAATTACAGCTATTTTTAAAGTGGTTAAACACTTACCATGTGTCTGCTGTTGAAACTGCATTATTCCTAATATTTCACTTTGAACTAAGCTTTTATACACTGTTTAAAAATTATTTACACTTTTATTACTTGTATTTTTTGGACCACAACGCCATGTTTACAACAAACCCAGCTGACGGTAGACAACCCACTAGGTCACTCAAGCAAAACAAAAGCAAAACTGACCACTGATGTGGGTGTTGTCACTACAGTTCATGTGATGCGTTGGCTATTGGGGTGGGTAGGTTTATTGTTTCGTGAGTCAGTTAGTGACCTTGCACCAGATAGCAAAGAATACAGAGAGAGTAGCGCTCAAGACTCAGGCGCTCGGGACTAGGGTGACTCATTGTTCCCCCCACACCACTTTTGAACATTACCGCTGTCCATATAGCTTCAACCCTGCATTCGGCAACCGGCATGTTACTAACCGGCTTACAAACATCGTTCACAACTACTGGGTTAACAAACATTGGCCTCCTAGAGTGTTTTTAAATTTTTGCATTCATTCAAAATCACGTCCGGATATGATAAGAGTTTGTTGCAGAAACAGGAAATATATTTCAAAACATACTGAAATGAGTGCATTCTAATGCTATCTATCGGGAAAACACGGAAACAACTCGAGAACGATTGCTAAAATGGTTTAAACAGCGAAATAACCAATAGAAAACAATGTCGGACTGAGTACGACACATGATAAGAACGGGACAACTATGATGTTGGACAGGTTCGACAGATGGTTGGAAAGGGTTAAGAAAACTAATATTAAATGTTTAAAGTTTTTAAAAGATGATATACCTTTTTTCTCTAAATAACATTACTACAAACGTCAACTGTCTTATCAGTTGTGCAACAATCATGAGTTCTGCAAGTTGGTTTTTGCCATCTCATGGTTATTGAACAAAAAGACAAATACACTTCGGTCTAATTGCTCTTTTTGTATTATATTTAGAAATTTATACAAATCCGTTAAAATTTAATTTTGTTTTACTGCTTGTTTGATTTTTTTAAATTTTAATTGCATTTTCGTTGACACAGAACTGGGGAATTGGATTTTCTAGTTCAGTGGAAAATGGTTTGGTATGTCTTAAAATCTATTTGGGTTTTCTCTTCTTTTAATACAATCTAATACATTGATGGGCTATAACCAAGTTTTAATTAATCAAAAATTAAAACTGGGTGGATACACCTTTATTTAGAAGTAGTTATGTCAGAGACCGTTATGTTGCATGAGTGGATTGTGGAATCTTTAACGATATTTGTACCTTTGATTTAGTCTATTACTAATAAATAAAAAATCATTCCAATGGAGAAAAATAAATTTTGCTATACTTAAGTATACAAAGTAATTAAAATACCAGAGTTCAGATTGTATCTTGACTAAATTTTAATTTATTCTGTACCATTGATGTGTTGTAGTATTTATAAATTATTTAAGGAGAATCAGACATTTGAAATGAATTACACCGTTATCTTGGTAGAAAGGAAAAGCTGTTTGTGGCAGACGACGACACATCGAAACAGAACGGCCAGTTGTTATGTTTACTTTGTAGGTTAGAGTTATTATTATAGAGTTTTAAATTAGTAAACATGTTAGTACAGTTTTCATGGACACCTTTGTTGATTCCCTCAACTAATTTTGTTAGCTTTTTTGAAAGTTAAAAACAGTAAAAGTGAAAATAAAGGTTTTTATTTTTTCACAAACAGTACTTTTTCTATAAAAGTGCAAAGTAAGAAATATTTTTAGCCACAATGGTATTATATACCAAATTAAAGAAGATTTTTGACTCTTCAAACCCATTTATATATACCAGCTTTTTAATTTTTATATGGTTTTTATTCCATGAATTTTTAAATATAAGGAAAAAGCCCAGCATTTTATATAGGTTCTGTAATATCATGGTCAGCACTCAAAGTATTAACACAATTAAAAAAAATAGACATAATTAGGAGAACTCTTGATAGGCGCTTTTTGGGAAATATAATTCATAGTTCTCTGAAATGAAAGACTTATTATATTAGTTTAAAGACTCAGTAAATTGCTATGAAATTTAATTAGCTGGCCAAAAGTAAAAATGAATTATAAATAACCATTGATAAACTTATAAACCAAAATTCAATTCCATTTCATGACAAACAGTCAAATTAACATGTTTGCTGCTAAAATGCATGCAATAGAGAGTGGTAACATAAATGTTTTTACTCACCATTTGATGTATTTTGATGGAAAACAGTGAAGAAACTCCATCCAGACCATAGAAAACAGCCTTTACGGCAATTTTAGCGAATTTCCCATAGGGAAGAAGCTATTACCGTAGGTCTCATGGTAAGACTTAAGCCCGAGACCATGTTATTTTTTCGTCTTTAGGTGCCCAGAGTCCAAAAACAATAGTCGTTAAAATTTTTATGTATATATATATATATATATGTGTGTGTGTGTATATATATATGTGTCTGTTAACACGATAACTCTCGTAAAAATGGTCCGATCAAGACCAAATTTGGTAGAGACGTGTATTCCTACAAATGCTCGGTTGAGTTCGTAAACCAGACATATCGGTCAATGGGAACGGGTAGTTTGGGGGGGTTTTGTACCCCAAAATGGGGTTTTTTATGTTTTTCACATGTAATTTTTAAAAAATTTAGAATTTTATATTTCACCATTAGAATCAGCTTAAAAAACTACACAATTAAGTTCCTTAAAGTTTTTCTCTATCTCCAACGGTTACCGATATATTAAAAAATCTAAACACAGTACGTTGTATTGTGTGGCTTCAATCCAATACTATAATACGAGCAAGGTTTGTATATATATTTGCACACGGATATCGAAAACGGCACTAAGGATTTTCTTTAAATTTTGGAAATAACTAATTTCTGAGTAGAAAATAAGTTCTAGATAGGTCGAATGTCCAGGAAAATTCGTGTTTTCTTGTAATATTAAGTTTAAAATCTAAAAATTTAACATTACGCTTATGGCGAATCAAATGTAAACAATACAAATCAAAACAGCTGTTTATAACCGTTTGACAGTTGTTGATTGAAGATGGTGGCAAACAATATGTGAATAGAGGTTTTGCATTAATATTTATTTTATGTATGTAATAAATGAACAATTATCAAATTACTAAACAATTTGTAAAAACTAAAGGGTAAAATAACTGTGCGAAATAAAAGCAGAGAAAATTATTTCCAAAATCTTTTGTGTTTTGAAAGAAAACGTATTCATTCTATTGCTTGAAGCCACTGTAACAAACCAATTACTGGTGTAAATTAAATTTATCTTTTGCTTTTCAATCCTCATTCCTTTTCTAGCAAAATCAGTTGATCACAGGATAATAATAACAAACTGTATGGACATTCAGTATAAGATAAGCTAAAACAATTGAGGTTGGCCAAAAACTCTTAAACGACGACCAGATCTTGGCCGGCGCCGTAGCTCAGTTAATAGGGCTCAGGTCTCACGTACGCAAGGTCGCGTGATCGATCCCCACCCAAGGGCTATATTTTTGTTCAGAATTTATGCCATATTAATTAAGGGGTATGAAAACGGTTTTATTTAAACCATATAAATGTTTTCATTGAGAAGTAAATTTGTTTTAATTTTGCTAATTAACTTGTAAAAACATGTCTTATTCTATCCGAGCAAAGCTCGGTCACCAGGTACTGTTAATCTTATGGAGGATAGGGAAAAATTAATATTTTCCATATTAATCAATATTTTTGGATAAAACTTGATATTTAGCTTCATGTAGTTGAGATCTATCCATTTATGCTTAAGAATCATAGTTTACGTGTTTATCATGGCAGCAAACCTGCATACTCTTTTCCCATATTAATCATATAGGGAATAGGCAAACTCCTTTATTTATGGACAGATGTTGATGAAAGTTGGTATAAATGTTAAGATAAAAATTATTCATGGTAGAAATGACTCTTTCAGTGTTCCTCACTGCAGCTAACCTCCACACTCTTTCCTATGTTAATCTTATGGAGGATAGGCAAATAATTCTCATGTTTATGGACATATTTTTATAAAACTTGTCATATATTAAATTATTGATTTGGAAATTCGCTGAGTATGCAGGTCTGCTGCGACGGGGGTATTTTTGCGTATACAATCGTGTACGCCTGCAACTGGGGACGCTCTTTTACTTTTTACTTTTGTTACTTTTTTGCAGCAACTTGGCTTTTCGGTGATTCAAGAAATACAAAATGTGAACACAAGCATATGTTTCCATAGAAAAGTGTGAATAAAAACCTGAAACCCTCAAAAATGAAGGCAATGTATCTCGCCATAAGCGCAATAACAAACACAAGCACTGGAGAAAAAAAAATTTCATGTACAAGCCAAGCCAGATTTTTATTATCTCTATACATAAAATTGAATGTATGTCTGTCTGTCTGTCTGTATGTCCTTTTTGCGTTGCCAAACTACTCATCCGATCGCCATGAAATTTTAGGAAGTTGCTCTACATGTGTCCGGGAAGGTTTTAGTGAAAAAATATTTTCGAAACCCCCATAAGTTTCCATTTTATGGCGTTTTAAATTTATAATGTTAACCTTATGGAGAGTAAGTTTGTTTACAAATTGTCTACAATGAAAACATTTGATTTCTTAGCTACAGCTGATTGGTTTACTTTCCATTAGCAATATGCTTTACTATCCAATGCCATCTGAATCATTCATTAATGTAAAACTATGAAGTAAATGTGTACTGTAAAAAATAAACAGCTTTATTCACAACGTTAATATAGTTTACGGTTTTGGGGGATTATGTATTTATATTTTCATTTTCTCTCTGATTAAAATCACGTGTTTATATGATAATTAAAATGTTTATATTATTACGTTTATTATAATAATCAGCTGTTGTATATCTTTCCTATAAAAGCCGTATTACAGTTAATTTGGTTTGGGTTTGGATTCGATTTGAAAATTGTGAATTAATCCACACAGATTTATTTGTTTTATAGGAATGTTATTAATATGTCTTATCGTTTCAGTTCACCGAACTGAAACTTATCGAAGTTCACCGGGTCAGCTAGTTATACATAAAACTAAACTGGTATACAAAGTTTTGTTGAATTATATCCATATATAGTAAAGAAAAAATAAAAACTTCAACAGTCGCTTCACATTGGCACCTGATGTTCAGACATATTACTAATAAACAAACCACAACCTAAATCACGTTGTATAAAAGTGCCGATATATACTATAAGTAGCTACACCAGTTTATTATGAGTATTCCAATACATAGATATATTTGTTATAGACTTGTGCGGTAAAATCATAATTTTAATTTGGTGAACATCCGAAAAATCGGATGTTGGGATTGAAAGGGTTAATAGCCCTTGACCCAGTCCAGGATTGAACCAACAGCCTTCAGATTAGTGAGCATGCTTGATTACAACTCAGCCACCCAGTTTTTGGATGTGCTGGTTTGTAGAAAATGTGTAAAAATTAATACAACACTCAAGTGATCAATATGTTTGTAGGATGATTCAGCAACTCCAGTCAGACTTTGAGCGAACCATTGAGGGCTCAGGATCAGCCCAGATCAACACCATGGAACTCTCCGGGGGAGCCAAGATCAATCGGCTGTTCCATGAACGATTCCCTTTTGAATTGGTCAAAATGGAATTCGACGAGAAAGAACTACGGCGAGAAATAGCATTTGCGATTAGGAACATCCACGGTGAGTTTTTTCAAAGTTAAAATACAAGTAAGTTTTTTACTTTAAAACTGTCAGCCGTACTGTAGCTACAGTAGAACCTATCAAACAATGTGGACTTAAAGGTTGTCGAGTTTTAGGGAACTTATATAAAAATAACTAAGGGTTGAATTAAAACGCTTATTTAGAGTATTAAAAAACAATGACTGCTGAAATTAATGTAATAGAGAGTGTTATAGGCTTATGCTAAATTTAATTTTACGTCTTTACTCACCATTTCATAGAAAACCGTGAAGAAATGCCATCCGGAAAAAAATGGCATTTATGGCCGTTTATTTTCACGGTAACGACCATTGCGATCCGCATCTGGGGACATTAAAAAGAACGTCTGCGACAGCAATTGTTGATGCCCGCAGTGAACTTGTTAAAATGGTACATTTATTGATTCATTATATACAATTATACATTTATATCAACATTTATACTAAGCAGAACGCCCAGTGATGACAATGAAGCGAGGGTAGTTTTACAACGAGGGGGCATCACAATAAGGAAATTGGGTCACAGGAACGTGTGCAAACAATAGCCCACCCCAGCTAGGCAGGTAAAGGGTGCGTTGAACGACTTTGGAAAACCCAAAACATAGTCTGAGTCTCTAGCACTCTTGGGCAGTCTATGTACTGCTTTAGGTTATGGGCGGTATAAAAAAAAATAAATTCACCAATCGAATCGAATTTGAGAGGTTCTACTGTATATCTTAATGCTTGTTAGTATACATATACTAATTTATATTTTATACATAAAAACATTTTTTCAGTAAAGATGGAAAATCATAGAAAGGTAAATAGACATAAGACCCAATTAACACATTCGCTGCGGCGCCCAAAACCTCCGTTCCTTGCGCGGAGCGGCTTGAGTAGTTTAAAATCAACCAATTGGAAAATTCCAAATGACCCATACAAAAATAGATATTGCGTTATAACAAAGCTGGTTGTAGTTCTCTCAGATCCCAACAGGTGGCAGCACAATCTACATCGCCAGATCCACCATCTTCATTTTAACCTTAATGTCACCACTCGGATCCTAACAGTCCGCTCCGCGCGCCAGGACCAGTACCACTCGGATCCAAGTGTCAATGATGGAGGATTTTTTTCTTTCAAACGTCAAATGCCATCACCATAGACCTAAGGCCTGGGCTGTGGATGAATTAAAGACAGCGAGGTACTGTAGTGGTGTGTGTCACATAGACTGGCCAGAGGAGGCCACTCATAATTTGACAGGAGTTTCCAGCCACTGGTAACTCAAGCAACCTATTGATCTAGCAACCTGTGACTTACTGTGCCAGCACGTTACCTCTGAGCTGTTTTAACAATAATTGTATTCATACTCTATGCATAGTACAAAACACAATCGGAAATTTGGTAATAGTACAGTGGAACCCCTCAAATCCGAATTAAATGTGCTGAACCCTGTTACGATTTTCTGGGAAATAATATTACACACTTATTTCATCACTGTATTGCCGGTAAGCAACAGGGGGGTAAGCCGGTAAGTGCAATTGGGGTTATACCAATACAGGCTGATTACTCAGAGATTCTTTAATTATTTATTTTAAATTTAATTGGACTTTTCCTTGCTCTTGTGTTTCAAACTACACAACGTTTCTAAAGGTGGAGAAACTCCTTCCGGTTTCAAGTGTTTACCTAATAATTTACATTAAAAATTGATGTTCATGCGTTTCTGGCTTGTAATTGTGTATACGGGTAGATTTTCTTCACTTCGACAGTTAAATATAACAAACTTTAAGTGATAAACTTGTGTTTGTTAAATCTTGTATTCGACTGGTTTATCATTAGATATTATTACGTGTTACAGGTATCAGAGTTGGGCTCTTCACACCTGACATGGCTTTTGAAGCGATAGTCAAAAAGCAGATCCATAGGCTCAAAGAACCATGCTTAAAATGTACAGATCTTGTGGTTTTAGAATTATCAAATGTCGTACGGATATGCACAGAAAAAGTAAGTAGCTCAACATTTATTTCTAGTTTAAGTTTTAATTCTTGAACAGTATTAGCTCATCTAAAGTAAAATACATACAAAAAAGTCACTGATGGTCGGTTTCTTTTGGTGGCTTTCACGTAAAACGCTTAACACATAATAAAAGTAGAGATGAATATTGAATAAAAAGAAAGGTTTCAAACAATACATTTTTTCATTACTCAATTTTTTGACAGAAAATTAATTAAAATGACTTACAAATAATTGTTGTGTTGTTACACAATCGGATAATTCGTACAAGAGATATTTGAGTTATAACTCATGGCACAAATTTTCTTTCGATACTAGTTTATTTCTACAAACTCTTAAAACGATTCCATATCTGTAAAGCTAAAGATTTATTGTTGCGTAGATGAACAGATACCCACGTCTTCGCGAGGAGACAGAAAGGATAATCACTACGTACATCCGACAACGAGAACAGCTGTGCAAAGACCAGCTGGTGATGTTGGTGGACTGCGAGCTGGCCTACATGAACACCAACCACGAGGACTTCATCGGATTCGCCAAGTTAGTAACCATACCACATTTATCGTGGCAAACCAATGCAAAACTGTGCAGAAATTGTGGGACTGGAAAATCAAGCTGTTAATCCAAATCTAAAATCTTGGTTGGGATGCAGGAGTGTGCTGATAGAACTTTAATCCACTTTGTACTGAGGCATTTAGGCTGAGAGACTATTGGTCTCATTTTAGCATTTAGCATTTTCTATTATTTAGCAGTTTATTTGTAATTTAAGTACCTAGCCAATTTGTTTCCTAAACTCTTTGAATTCGTACTCGAACTATGGTTTTTAGTGTACTTAATTGTAGAGTGTAGGCAAAAATAACATACGTGATAGTGAAGAAAAGTTTGGTTTGCAAAAATATCAAAATTCATATTCCTACTTCATGTTCTATTGATTATAACTTAACCAATTAATTGGAATTTCTTTTAGCTCTTCAATATCCTTTATAGGTTAGCACTGTTGTGACTACCGGTTTTGTGCTAACTGTCACATCAGACCTCAACAAATCGCTAAAGGAGGATGACCTGATGATGTGACAAGTGATTTGAAATACCTGGGTATTTAAAACTTGGGGTAAATACTGGACCCCTATAAAAATAAAGAAATAAATTCATAATTACTCATTAAATAATTAGTAGTATACAGCAATCTGTTACTTATTTAACCAATGTATCTAAGAAAATTTACTCATAGTAAAACTATTTTATAGATTTTAAATTTAACACTTTTTATCTGTTTATTTTTTAAGTTCTTATAAACATATTCCCGCTCGTTTAGTTATTTGATTTAATTCACTTAAATCTATCCACTTATCACTGTTTCACACATATCTTTCCACTTTTCACTGTTGAAACTATTCATAATGTGTCCCAATATGTATGTGTCAAATATGAAGCAGCATGTACAAAATTTTAAATCCAAGAATATTAAATCTCGTTTGGCTAAATTTGTGATCATCATGCAAAACACCTCAACTCCGCATGATTCGCACATTTCATTCTTATGTATGGAATCTGAGGTTTACTTTGTGAATTGGTTTTTTAACACGTTCACTGCTAAATCCCCACCTAAAAATCGGCATTTACAGCGATTTTTTTGCGTATACGATCATATACCGCATTCTTTTACGGAACCCCACACTTTTTATTGTTCTAATATTTTTTTAAAATCGTTATAAGTTAAAAACATATTAATTTGATTTCAAATTGTAAAAATACTACACTAACTTATACTATTTACAACCCTGCCAGCCCACACTGATGTGTTACGTTCATTTGTGCCAGCCATCAAAATATTGGGACGCACAATCCCGGCTGGTCCTCACACTCGATGCAATGCCAAACAACCCTTTTATTGCTATTTCTCTTGCTGCATCCGCGGCACCTTTTATTTTTTACCATTTTGCTGCAACTTGCCTTTTCGGTGATTCAAAAAAAATTATTTACCATTTACAAATGCACGATGTTTGCACAAACCTGTTTCAATAGAAATGTCAAAAACTGACACCGCAAAAAATGAAAGAAAAAGTGTACCTCGCCACAAATGCAATAACAAACAAAGGCTCCAGAGAAGTGCTAGCAGCTCACTGACGTATCTTAGTAGCAGTAATGAAAATGGCGGCAAAGATCGTGTAAGCCTGCAGCGAACGTGTTAATTGGCATTTTGTTTTACATTTCAAATCAAGCAAGAATAATTTTTACATTACATGAAAACTGCTTTATTCTGTATGGATGGAATAAAGTGTATCATTTATTGGATTTATTATATCAATTTAAGTTAAAGTTATTCGATAAATGTAATCAACCAACCAATAATCTTTCAGACGCACACGTTTACTTAAGTATTTACTCTCGCCACGAGAACTGTATTGGAGGCGGTAATCTCTTGCATTTCACCGGCACCATCAAACGGAGGTTGCTTGGGGCATGGCACACTATCAGGCATGCAGGGGATGGGGGTTTCACTCCAGATTTTACTTTTCTGTACAGAATTTGTTTTGGTTTGTTACAGTAACACAACAAACGTAAGGTTCAGTAAAAGGCACAATTTTTTTCAATCACACAGAAGCTCAAATTGGTGGTATGTAAATAAAGTACATAACGGTTCAGAGGTGTAATTTAGTTTCATGTTTTTGTATAAGCAAGTTAATTAATTTTTAGCGGTTACTGCCCGAGGACTTATTTTCTTAAGGTAGAGGCAATATTTTTGGCTAAGTTTTACAATGTAATTTGTTGCTATTTTTTATTTTATCGAGGTATAAGGTGATAGCAGGTTTTTAGGATTACTGTGTGAAAAATCCAGTGAATAGTTACTTTTGTGTTTTGATACAACAAAACTAGGGTTTTGTACTTCTGATGGATTTGAAATGGTGGGTCTATGATCTTCATATTTTTTGATATAAAATCATTTACAGGAAAATTTAAAAAATGTGCCTTGGAAATCACAATGGAATTATTTCTTGTTGTCTTCTTTTTGTCACAATTCTTATAATGTAATGTGAGTCTAACTGCTTAGCTTAATCTAACTGCACAAACATTTTAATAGAAATTATGACATTTTTATATTTTATTCAGTTTCTTTTACATTAGAAACTAACTACCTTCCTCCATTGAAAGAAATAATTTCATAATTTTTTTCAGGATGCACATTTTTTATGAAATCTTTAGGTTGTATAATATTGTTTTTATGTTCAATTGGTCTTCACGTATAATAATGTTATATTCTCGCTACATAATTAACTTCTCTCATTTTATTAAACTGTGTGAATTAAAATCGTGTAACCTTAGTCAGATACTACCTTTTGAACTCATGAATGTTAAGATCAGAAGGCAGAAGGAAAGTGCTTTAAAATTTTTGATAGTTCATAAATATTATAATGTTTTTGTGGACTATAATATTATTATTATTATTATTTCAGAAAAATCTTAAGGTTATTGTCATAGGTATTGCAGTTGATTTTGAGTTTATCAATTCTTTTTTCCTAATGTGCTACTTTTATTGTCGTACAATTATATTTTAGATTTTTTTAAAATTGTTTTTCATGTGAGTGGACTATTTTGATACCCTTACTTTTTTCGTTTTTAGCAGAAACCCCATTTTTCATTATTCAAACAGGTCGTCATTCTTTTTCTTTTCTGTTTCCATTGTGTATTTTTATTTACCTTTTGATCTTCTGTGGGTGCCCCTTTTCATCACCTCCCTCTCAAACACACATTAAAGTCAAGGAGCTGAACGAGTTTGTTGTGGTTGTATTTTATCGAAATTGTGTAAAATTGAATTTCCAATAAACTTAAGGCTCTGGTTACCACAACCGGAGCCAGTTTTTGATTTTCCAAAATCCAAGTGGCAGATGCTTGTGGCACGTCGTGGTCCATGACTTGCACCTTACTGCTGTGTCTGGGTCGGTCTGAAGCCGAAGCTGACAATTAACCGTAAATCTGTTTGCAGGGGTGCAGATCCTTTCGGCCAAAATAGGTAAGCCACGAGTTGTACTAACGTACTGATTGATTATTGAATGCTTCATTCCCATTGACGTGTTTCGTGCCACACCCTGCCTTCACAATAATTCGTACACTGTACTTGTGTCTATTACAGCTCCTTACTTTAGCATGGAATTACGGACCTAAGGTACGTAGACACTGTTCCAATCATTTTCTCCTTTGTCGTTCTGTTTGGATTTTTTACTCCTATTTTCCGTGTAACATGTCGGTCTGAAAACGGAGAGGTACCCGACAAAATAAAATTTAACAGTTCGTAAGTTTTCGTGTGAGAATTTTACTGGTTTTTACCATATTCAAGATAATATTTATTCTGATTTATATTCAATGTATTAAAACACTCAGGAAACCATTTAAATTTAATTTTTGTGCGATAAACACAAACAATGGTACATTTACGTCCCTTCTACACTCGTAGTGGGCTAATGTCTCTGGTTTCTTCCAAATCAGCTTATGTGATATTACAACTGATTTTTCATAAGTCTTGGTGTTTTTTTCACTAACCCATTCCTGTCTGAATTATTGTACGACGCTTTGAGGCCCTTTGGTATGAGCCTTTTTCATTACGACTGCACGTTGGTATTAGCTTGATAAATTTAACAGTAACTTCATGATTGATATGTTTTGATTTCTTTACCTTGTTACTTTTCCATGTAACTGCGTATATAATCACTTTTAGCAAGAAAAAGAAGTATTACAGTACTTTTTCACCAGTTCCAAGCGGTAAGCTGAGAAACAAGCAGGTACTGGTGTTTTATCAAAACTTATTTTGTTTTCAAATGATTCCTTTATTTCACTTGGCACATCTACTTCCAGTTAGTTACCTGCAGTTAATGATAAATCTGTAAAAAATAATCATTTACTATATTCTTATTAATAAGTTCGATTGCTGAACAAATTGTGTTAACGATACAACAATAATTTACTGTCAACATGGAACATTGGACACTAAATACGATGATTTAATGAGGAAGCTAACTATCGGATGAGAAATGAACTAGCGCTCCTAGCGACAGGTAAAAGAACCACCTCGAGATATCAGCAGGCAAAACACATTGTTTGTTCAGGACTAATAGTTCACATCACTAGTATATGTCTAGCGAAATACGAGGACGTGCAATGTGCGTCCTTAGACAGGAATGGGTTAAAATAACATTGAGATTTATTTCACTTGAGCAGGTTCTTCAGGAATTCAGGATTACCAAATGAGATGGTGACACTAGAATGGCTCTGTAGGTAGGTCAAAACTAAATTATATGGGTTATCCAGACACTAACAGTCATTCCTAAACTCCATACACTACCACCTGTGTAAGCGTGTTGTACCTAAGGTGCTTTGATCCGGGTGGATTGTTTAACCTTTGGGAGGACGCATTCGGAGGCCAGCTCTGCATTGTTTAACATATTGAAATGCATTGTTAAATGCCTGTTTAACATATTGAATATTTTTATTTTTATGTCTTTATATATTTAAATGGTATTAAAATCTATGATCAACAATCATTAATGTTATTATAGTAAAAAGATAAAGTCTTTATAATTATTTTTATTTTTTATAAACACAGATAAATCTTATGTAATGTAAAGCTACGTTAATTTCTCCACAGAGAGCGCTTGTGGACCAAAGCTATATGCAATTCCAAGCCCGACATATGTTATATGTCATCACGATAAATCTAAAATATAAAAATATATTTTGACAATCGTTGTTAGTATTGTACTCTTTATGAAAGAGATACACAATCTACTGCGTGCTGCACAATTTACAGTACAACCGAGAGAGGACACCCGCGGACTAAATCAGCACAATTCAGCCAAACGTTACTAATTCATTTATCGCTCTAAACCTGTGACATATAATGTGTTAAAAATTTGTTCCGGACATTCAAAAAATGAGGAATGTGAAGTACAGAGTCGGGCATGATTGCCAATATCTACTATGTACCGTAGTATTATTAGCAAAAAACTTTGCGGATAAAAAAACACCGAATTTGACCTCCCTAAAGTTAACTAAGTGGTAAACCTAAACAATTACCTCAATGAATTAAGGTAACACCAAATTTGTGATGTGTATGGCAAAGGAAAAGTGAACAGACCAGTGGTAAAGGGTTAATGTTCATGTAACCTTCTGGCCAAAGTCACGTGTCAAGAGATTTAAGATTGTACCGCTAACGTGACTAATGAACTTATACAGTCAGGACCAATGTATTCACATGTCTTCTGAAGCTCAATGAAGCCAAAGGCCTGTGTGGTGAATTCAAGACAGAGAGGTACCGTTGCGGCATGAGTCACATAGAATAGCCAGAGGTGGCTGCTTACGATCTGACGGGAGTCGGTCGCCTCTGGTTTCGATCCAGCTACCTTTGATTTACTGGTCAGAGCGTTACCTCTGAGCTACCGTGCAAGTTAAAATGATATAGTGGAACCCCTCAAATCCGAAATCTGAACACGTTCTCGGGAAAACAAAAAAAATTATATAGCTGAAAATAAAAAATTTTTATTTAAATCACACAAATTTATTTCAAGGTCTAACACAAAAAAATATATTACTGGATAGTCTATCCAATACTATAATACGAGCAAGGTTTGTATATATACATATATATATATTTGCACACGGATCTCGAAAACGGCACTAAGGAATTTCTTTAAATTTTGGAAATAACTAATTTCCGAGTAGAAAATAAGTTCTAGATAGGTCTAATGTCCAGGAAAATTCGTATTTTCTTGTAATATTAAGTTTAAAACCTAAAAATTTAACATTACGCTTATGGAGAATAAAATGTAAACAATACAAATCAAAACAGCTGTTTATAACCGTTTGACAGTTCTTGATTGAAGACGGCAAAAAACAATATGTGAATAGAGGTTTTTCATAAATATTTATTTTATGTATGTAATAAATGTAAAATTATCAGGTTACTAAACAATTTGTAAAAACTTAAGGGTAACATAACTGTGCGAAATCAAAGCAGGAAAGAGTATTTCCAAAATCTTCCGTGTTTTGATAGAAAACATATTTATTGTATTGCTTGAAGCCACTGTAACAAACCAATTAATATGTGTAAATTAAATTTCTATTTTGCTTTTCAATCCTCATTCCGTTTATATCAAAATCAGTTGGTCACAGGCTAATAATAACTGTATGGATAGTTAAACAGTAAATGATCGGCTAAAACAATTGAAGTTGGCTAAAAGACCTTAACCGGCGTTACTTATTTGGCAGACGCCGTGGTCCAACGGTACCGTACTGGCCTCGTAACATGAAGGTCGCGTGTTCAAACCCACCAAGGGCAATACTTTTTGTTCAGTGCTATATTAATTATGGTTATTAAATCAGTTTCATGTTTCGGTTAAATGTTTTCATTGAGTAATAACTGTGTTTTAATTTTTTTAATTAATTTTTATATTACATGTATTATTCTAAACGAGCAAAGCTCGGTCACCAGGTACTTATCTTTAACTGTCGAAGTGAAGAAAGTCAAGTCAAGTGCTCTAAGTCAACGTCGCTTGAACATCACGTCGTTCGGCTGTTAACGATACGCACTAATCAGTAAATATGAATCCCAGTAGGGGTGGGGGTAAAGGAGAGTAATTTATTTTTAGCACTCGCTCGCCTAGTAAAATGACATGTCACGGGACTTACATCCACCCCTCAAGGTCACTGCCCTTTTGATCACTAATTCCACCCATCCTGTATAACCCAAATTGCTACTTTCCCTCGCTTACCGTGAATATAGTGACGAAATAAGTGTGAAATATTATTTCCCAGGAAATCGGAACAGGCTTCAGTCCTAATTAGTTCAGATTTGAGGGGTTCCACTGTATGTGTTAAAAATCTGGCAAAGCCTCTCGGCCTAAAAAATCCACATGTTTATTAAGATGTTGTTGATACGATTACTTCAAAAAAGATCCCGACTTAATAAACATCCTTGAATGGAAACAGAAGTAAGTGATGGATAAAGTTTATATCCATTATCCGTGTTGTAATTTTATAACAAAATCATTATCTCAATATTAAGAATAAGCTAAATAACTTATTCTTAATATTGAGATTCAAATATTTAAATTAATTTAACACTGCCTCACAAGGACGTCTTCAGTCATGCCTTTACCAAACACATTACAAATTTGGCAGTAAACTGAAACAGGTTTGTGATATTTTGCTGATGTCAACAAAATCTTATAACATATCGTCATTTATAACGCTATAATTTATAATGCTCTTCAAATAGATACAACAATTCACAGTGGGGTGTGTAATGTCTGTAAAGGAATGTTCTTGCATCAAAAAAATGGTACTAATGATGCTTGGCAAGAGTTGATTATTATTGTCTGGCCAAACCCCTAACTTTTCATACATGCCTTGTGTTATTTAGATTTTCATTAGGGACATTTTCCATTACGATTTTAAGTAAAACAAAGTTTTACAACTGGAATCTGATCCCCTACTCAGTACTAGACTAGTACCTAGCGAACTAGTACCTAAAACATAATACGATTAGTACATAACACGGATTAAGCTGGAATGAAATTGTAAACAAAAGTTTAAAGCAGTCAAAAAACATACAAACAACACCATTCACTAACAATAACGCACACGAGAAACAGAACACGTCCTCTCAGTGTCACAGGGTGGACATGTTTGTTTCTTGTGTGTATTATTGTTAGTGAATTGTATAGTTTGTATGTTTATTTGACTGCTTTAAACTTTTTTTGTTTTCAGATCATGTACTAATAGTGTTTTGTTTTGTGTACTAGCTCATCTGAGGACAGATTTCAGATCCCGAAATGTCCTAAAACTTAGTTTTACTTAAAATCGTGATGGAAAATGTCCATGGTAAAAATCTAAATAACATATCCATTATCACCAATAATGAATTTCAAACAAAGAACGCCTTATATATTCTCGTCAAATGACTGCCACAAAATAGCATTTCAGTACTTCCCCTCAGCAAAATTTGCTTTAAAATTGTTGTTACAAAAGATGTTTTAGGCGTGTACGGGGTTCAGTTGTCTCTGCCTTAGTCCAAGCCTACAGGGTAGTGTTGTCTTCTTGATGTCGTACTAGTAACTCAATTTTTCTGTGACGTCTTCTTTTAATTTTCTTTGGGCCCTACTTATATAGAAATCTAGGTGTTGGATTTGAAATTGTTATAGACTAGTAGTTGTTACGACTGAATTGATGAAAAAAATTACTGAGGATGGCAAATGTGTGTTTTATTAAATTTGCATGGTTTACGGTGTTGTTTTCACTAATTTTGGGTCTAATCGTAGCTAAGAGAAACATATAACTTGTGTTTTTATGGGACATAATAATATTACAAGGCAATTTTCTTGCAAGGAACATAGGTCTACTTGCCTAGTTTCTCGTAGGTGTTTGTGAGTACACGTTTGTATATTTCACATAGTTGATTTCTCATTAATCGCTATAGCTGTCAAATTAAAACTTTGACTACGTTTTACCAATTAAGGTTTATAATATCAAGATTAAACTTTTTATAGTTTCAAAATGACAGACGTTCAATTTTTTTTGTAAATATCTTTGAAAATTATAGGGAATTTGTTGTTTTGCTTAGTAGAAAATTAATTTTTAATAGAAACTTTCAATTAATCTTTTTATTCCTCAATAAATTAAGTTATAAATTTAAACCTTAAAAAGAATGATTATTTTTTGTTAAAATTAGTGAGAAATTATAGACAGAAAGTAAACGGATTTCAGGAAAAAAAGCTGTTAGTGTTTTAGATGTATAATGATAACTTCTTTGGATAACACTAATCTAATAATGTAACAAATAATGAGTGATAGTAATACTGGTTTTGTAAGGGGGGGTTGGAAAATTTTTAAAAATTGTGAATTTTGAGAGAGAAAATGGCTACAGAAGCAGGGTTTTTGATTTCCATTTGTCGACAATTAGTATGCTAAGAAGCCTTGTAGCCATTTCTACCTCAAATCAGCAGATCACTATATGGTGAACCAACCAGCAAGTATATAAACAAAAGTAGGAAACAAAAACATCCCTTATTGACTCATCCTTAAGATTTTTTTTCTTTTTTACATAGCGGCACAGGATTACTCTGAACACATATCTTTAGGGACAAAAAATAGCTACATACTCAAACATTAACGTCAACCTCTTTACGATTACCTCTTTACAATTTATTAAAACGCATTAGGATAGAGAAATAACTAAATACTGAGACCCTGGCCCTGTCTACTTTTTAATTTGCGGCTTGTGGCTATAACTGGATTTTTTAGACGGTGACCTTTTTATGTAAAAATAATGAGGGATTTAGAGGTAGCAGTGGATCGGTGTAAACCTCCTCTTCTTAAGTAGGAATATGACTTTTTTCATCTTATAATAATCAAAGTGTTTTCCCGCTCTGGTCTGAGATTTGTTTATCTCATTAAGTAATTTAAAAACTATTGGGGTTATCTCCTATGAGCTATATTAACCTCTTAAAGTCAATGATCACGCCAATGTGTCCTGATATCATATATTTTAAACTTTTTGCTCTCTCTGAAGTCACAACACTTCATTTTTGGTGGGTTACATTTGAGAGAAGCCAGGCTGACTCTGGGATATTTTGTTTTGTATTATAGCAGACTGGACTAGCTGACCCTGGCACTAGCTGACCTATGAAACTAGTGATGATGAAAATTTTCCAGAAGTGATTGAAATTAGGCCTGCACTAGAGTAGGATGTAAATAATTTTTTTTAAATACCCAGACTCCAGGGTTACAGTGGTGAAAATACTCTGACTTTAAGAGGTTGATATAAAGTGCTCCTACACATGTTAAACCTCATACAATACCCTCATAATTGTCACCATAATGATAAAAATATCATTTCTCCATGCTAAGGTTTGACAAATTTTTTTCAGTTCAAAAATGACAACTCGCTCAAGCTTTGTTGTACCATATGCATTTAAAGTAGTAATTTAATTATGGTAAATTAAACTGAAGATCGTTTTGGAAACACAATATAAGAGTTTAATTTGATTAATTTTTTCCTCTTATGGTTGTTTCTTCAAAGCCCTTATACGCAAAACTTATACCGTTCTACAGGTTGTAAGCTTAATAGTTTTTTTCTAACCTGGTGAGTGTAAGATATGTGAGAATTTTCACACAGGTCTCCGTCTAAAAATGTAGTTATAACCTTATAGATAAACAAACTAAGGAATCCAAGGAAATGTTTAGATTGCATGTTTAAAACAGCATCAATTGTATGGCTTTATTGCAGTATTTTTCTATCTTTGTTTTTTCTGTTTTTTTTATATATATTTTTAGTCTTCAGGGTCTAATTGTATATAATATTATTCTACAGCCCTTTTAAAACCAACAATAAATTATACCAAATATTTAAGTGATTATTGGTAATTGTATTGAATTTGATCATTAAAAGGTGTAATATTCAGAAGTTTTTATGATACCGAGTGAAGTATTTATTCACTTTTTAAAAACCAGTTTCTAGAACAATATAGTCAAGAACTGTGAAATATAAGATAAAGTGATCATAAACAAATATATATATATATATATATATATATATATACAAAAACATACATCACCAAAATGTAAAACACACTTTAAAATTCTTTCTCGCACCATTATTGTCAATCTTCGGATTTTTAAATTTTGATTAAAATTAGGTCTTGTGACTTTCAATGAATTACTTTTCAAAAAAGTTTACCCATCATAAATCTGCTTATGTTGTAATTTGATATTCCATAGTCTGCTTAATAGTTATTCAAAGATCACGCAGTTGTGTAGTTGTCAACAAGTTTCAACTATTCTATTTTATTGACTGTATGAGCTTCTGTTATTGTTAATAAAATAAGTCTTAGTTATTTATATTCCCCTCTTCCATAGGATTTACCCTCTTAACAAATATTTTAATTTGTGTACTTTTGATCCAGAAATAGCTGTCTTTACAAATCTTTAGTTATTTCTATAAAGGAACAACCATTTGTATTGATACACCCTGTAGTGTGTTTCCTGTTGTATTTGAATCCACCAAAGAGAAGGAAATCTAGAAACATGAGTCTGGAGTCTCTGGTTAGTTACTGCCAACTTATTTGCTACAAAAGTAAACGCAATTGTGTGAATACATTGGGAAAAATTAATAATAAAAATAAAGGAACTGAAAATAACAAACAAACTGTTGGTTTGGTTAAATTTTTCAATTTAATTTAATTCCTTGTTAAAAGCTGACTTAATATAGTTCTAACCAAGATTTGAAAAATATTTAAAATGTTATTGTTTTAGCATTTCAAGTTTATTTTTTGGGGTGTTGCTAGGCTAGTTGTTAGTTGTGGACTTAAAAGTTATGGGATAAAATCTCAGCCTATTATATTGGCTATTGGCTGCTTTCCTAAAAAGTAATATATTAAAGAGTTGATTGTCCAAAGCAATAGGGGTTTAAGGATGTTCGTATAACTAAATTTTCGGATAATCGATCACAGATGGGAAAATGATGTTCATTGCACATAATAAAGAATGAAACCTTTTTTTAAATTTCCTTTGGATAATCAACGCTCTACTTTACTACTATCCGAATAAATAATGTGAAAAAGCAAGCAAGCATTGTTTCTAACTTTAGTAAAAGGTTGTATTTAAAAATTGTACTTTTCTTTATACTCAATTTCAGGAACAACAGTAATTGGTCACATTAAACTTTAAGTAGTAAATAATCTATTTTTTATGAATTACTTAGATGATATAGATAGTATCATTTGTTGTCTATTTCAACATAATTTGTTTTAACTTATAATATTCAGTGTTATAGCTGACAGCTATTTTTGGGCATTCCTTTCCTTCAGTATGTTATTTTACATTTTGTTACCTACACTTCTAAGCTTTTTCACTCACCCAAGCCTTGAGCGTACATCAGTAAAGTCTCGTGTGGTATTAGTGACGCTAGTCTGACGAGAGATCTGTTTCAGCGCCCAGAACCAATCGGAGAACACCAACAAGACAGGACGTAAGCTCGGTAACCAGGTGATCCGCAAGGGGTGGATGTGCATTCACAACCTCGGCATCATGAAGGGAGGTTCCCGCGACTACTGGTTTGTCCTCACATCGGAGAATATCTCCTGGTTCAAGGATGAAGAGGTGAGTGTTAAAGTTGGAAACAATGTTGATTTTGTTGCGCAGCTGTTCCAAACGGTCAATAATGCAGTAGCAAGGTTTTGTCAGGCTGGGGAGGTATTATACTATTTTGTTGATTGTTAACTCCAGATTTTTCTTTGCTCAGTGAGTTATTAACCCTTACCAGGCGGCTAGTGTCTGTAGACGTGACCAATCATTTAGCAACAATAATTACTGTGCTTTAGTTTGCGAAACAACCAATAAGAGTGCATGGTGATGTTGCGTTTGCCTCAATGCACTCACAAAACCAATATGGCAGCTTTGTTGGAGTATCAGGTGACTTATATCTGTTGCTAGGCAACGACGTCCAGTACTCGTCTGCCCCCAGTCTGCTTTTTGCGCTTATGAGTCATTACGGCCAGCTTTTTTCACTTTCAACCTTGTTTGTTGAAATTTGTCGATGCGTGTTTATTTTCGTTGTGTTTTAGCAGTGAATAGTTTATAATGTGTGAATGTTTTTAATGTATAGGATTTGCAACTAATCCAATACTATTATACGAGCAAGGTTTGTATATATATATATTTGCACACGCATCTCGAAAACGGCACTAAGGAATTTCTTTAAATTTTGGAAATAACTAATTTCCGAGTTGAAAATAAGTTCTAGATAGGTCTAATGTCCAGGAAAATTCGTGTTTTCTTGTAATATTAAGTTTAAAATCTAAAAATTTAACATTACGCTTATGGAGAATAAAATGTAAACAATACAAACCAAAACAGCTGTTTATAACCGTTTGACAGTTGTTGATTGAAGATGGTGGCAAACAATATGTGAATAGAGGTTTTGCATTAATATTTATTTTTATGTATGTAATAAATGAAAAATTATCAAATTACTAAACAATTTGTAAAAACTAAAGGGTAAAATAACTGTGCGAAATAAAAGCAGAGAAAATTATTTCCAAAATCTTTTGTGTTTTGAAAGAAAACGTATTCATTCTATTGCTTGAAGCCACTGTAACAAACCAATTAACTGGTGTAAATTAAATTTCTCTTTTGCTTATCAATCCTCATTCTTTTTCTAGCAAAATCAGTTGATCACAGGATAATAATAACAAACTGTATGGACATTTAAATTCAGTATAAGATTAGCTAAAGCAATTGAGGTTGGCCAAAAACACTTAAACGACGACGCGAACTTGGCCGACGCCTTAGCTCAGTTAGTAGCGTTCAGATCTCACGTACTCAAGGTCGCGTGATCGATCCCCACTCGAGGGCTATATTTTTGTTCAGTATTTATGCCATATTAATTAAGGGGTATGAAAACGGTTTTATTTAAACCACATAAATGTTTTCATTGAGCAGTAAATTTGTTTTAATTTTGCTAATTAACTTGTAAAATACATATCTTATTCTATCCGAGCAAAGCTCGGTCACCAGGTACTTATTATTAACTGAAATGGCTCATTCAGATGAAAAGAATTACTTTTAAAATACCGGTATTTAAAAAATAGTCTTAAAATCTTCAATAAATAAAAATGAAGAAAAATTCTGTTTTCCACTTTATTCAAGATACCTAAATCTAAAAAAAGAGAAAATAATAATTTGATTTTTTACACTAAATGAGCAGAGAGTAGGATTTTTAGTAGCTCTTTAAGGGTTAAATATTATGTTAATGTGTAGTTCATGTATTCGGTACTATGTTACCTCGTAAACGTCAATGTCTTCTGCTTAACTATTTGACATCGAGTTAGACCAGTTTTGAAGTTTTTTTATTATAGTCGGATAATGTGTGTCTCAGGAAAGGGAGAAAAAGTACATGCTTCCTCTTGACGGGCTGAAGCTGCGAGACGTAGAACAAGGCTTCATGTCACGCCGGCACACATTCGCACTATTCAACCCTGAGGGGAGAAATGTCTACAAGGTGGGTGAAATTTTACCACTGTCTGATTTCAATAGTTTTGGTCTCCATAACAAATAATGGCAAATAATTATTGGTAAATAAAAATGGTTGTTTCTTTTGACAGCAAACCTACTAAGTCATTTCCTATGTTATTCTTATATAGAGTTGGAGTTGATATGATTTCATTAATATTTAAAATATTGTAATAAAACCTGGTATGTTGAACTATCTAACTTCTTTATTCCTCATGCAGCAAACCTATTTACTCTTTTTCCATATTATTCTTATGTACAGTAAGTAAATTTTGAAAATTTAATTTTTTAATCAGTATGTATTTTCTCAGTATACAGGTCTGCTGCCATGAGGGTATTATATTTATTTCTATGTGTGTGTATCTGTCTGCTAACACAATAATTCTCAAGATAATGATCCATAAGAAATGTAGATTTTTTGTTTAGTATTCCTTTTGCCTCTTAAAAGGCGCCCTACCCAGGTAGGTATTTTTAGCTAGGTTTGAATAGGAAATGAGTGTAAGATGATTGTAGCACGATCTTGTAGTCTTGTTACTGATTAAGGCTGACGTTTTCCTTAGGCAGGACTGTTAATTAATAGTCCAACAGATAATGACATTTAAAGGACCTGCAGTATAGTGTAGGAGTTGAACCTTAAATTTTCCTCTGAATTATGAAGGTGGACTTTATGGATGAAAGTACTTTTCAATAGTGCGGACGTTAGTCAACACCAGAGCCATCCACCGACCGAGCTCATAAGAATAAATAATTTGTGACTTCCTAGTAGTTGAAATACAGGACATAACTACAGTTCCAGTTATTTAATTTTATTTTTAATATATATTTTTTTATCGACAGGATTACAAGCAGCTAGAGCTGAGCTGCGAGACGCAAGATGAGGTGGACTCATGGAAGGCCTCGTTCCTGAGGGCTGGAGTATACCCGGAGAAAACAACTGATACCTCCAACGGCGAGGAGGTAGGTCTACGAGTTGTAAGAGTTAAGAGTTTCAATATACAGATCCATCGACATCTAAACAAATAAATATAATCAAAAGTTATTTAGTGTTAAATGTTGAGTTTGGGGTTGTAATTCTACAAAAATCTTTAAGGTTTAACCCTTTGAGTGCTTTAAATTTTTCATGTTATTTATGTTTTTAAACAATTGTTTAACACCAAAGAAACATTAAAGCTATTTAAGTGTGCTGCTTCCTTGAACCGTAATAAAATCGTAAAAAAGAATAAAACAGGTGTACACTGCATTCCCAATTAAGTGTAGAAATCATGTAAACTTCCGGCCAAGCCGATCACCATTTATTTTAAGTGGTTACTCCACCACGCTTTTACAATTCACATTGGGATTGCTCATGGTTGGGAGTCAAATCCGAGTGACCACTGGTCCACCAAGTTCACCCATAGAGCAGTTTAAAACTTCTTCAGCAGCAAAACCATAAACTCCATGAGTTAGTTCCAGAATCAGCTAACCCACAACAATTAACAGTTTCAATAAATCATAGATACAGTACCTACTAGCTACTTGACTTTTCAGGATGGAAATTAATGAAAATATACTGGTCCAAAGCACCCAAAAGGTTATGAGTATTTTTATATAGGCTATGGGGACTTGTTCATTTCCTCTGTCAAAATCAAAGTAGATGCTTTCCGATTAATGCATGTTATATTGGGTATCCCATAAGCATCCCTTATAACAATTTTTATCTTATTAAAAAATTC
Source organism: Nephotettix cincticeps (assembly GCA_023375725.1). NCBI lineage: Eukaryota > Metazoa > Arthropoda > Insecta > Hemiptera > Cicadellidae > Nephotettix > Nephotettix cincticeps. The sequence continues at coordinate 47,960,776 of CM041788.1, forward strand.
TAAATTTTTAACCTCAGTCATTATGAAAACTACATTTTGTAGTAATATTATACTTTTAAGTTGGGTTTGTTTGGAGGAAGTTCATATTTTTCATGTGGTTGGTCCACATTTAATATCATTGTAAAGAGGACTAAAATTTAAAAAAATATTTTAGACCATTCTTTGATGATTTAATCAAAGTTGTGGTAAAAGCAAAACTTTAGAGGTAGGAAAATTATTTTAAATCAATTTTTCCATAACTTGAGTTTAAATCTTAATAGAGATGTCTTCATTGTGGTATTCATTTTATTCTTTTATCCTCTATAAAACGATATACAACTTATTAAAAGTTAATGTTAAAAAAATATATAAAGGAACGATCTCCAGCAAACCCTGTTTTTAGAAAGTTGACACACCTAAACCAGTCTAAAATATAGTTTGGTAATTATTGGAAAATTTAGATTTGATTAAATTTTCATCTGTGTAGGTGTAAGGTTAGCGCGGCCATCTTGGCGTCAGGGTGTTAAACAAGTCGGTTTGGCAGTCACTCTGGTGGGACTTTCACTTTGCTCTTCTTCCTGAATGTTACTTTGCTAATTTTGTTATTTTAGGACCCACTCACACACTTCACCTTTAGTGATAATGTTGCCCCCATACACTTTACAATGCTCCCATTGAATTTGTATCGGTTTACAGATTTTTTTTATTACTGAACGCATCTCACAGTTCGCTGCAGTTTTTTATTGGCGTAGAAATTTCAAACTACCACAGTAACTCAATGGAGTTCAGCACAAACCTATGGCTAGAACAGTTGGATGCCGACTGTGTTTTGTAACACCCTGACACCAAGATGGCCGTCCTAGCCTCACCCCCAAAGGGACACAGAAGTCAACGTAATATACTTTCTGGATAGCCCTTGTACTTACAAAGCTTATGGGACACCATGTATATGAATATGAACACCTTGGCCTGCAGCCAATAATGATGTCATTGATGTAGAAGGGCTTCTATACCTGGATTGATGTTTGTTTACGAATGAAGGAAATTTTACCTGACTATCTGTAATAAATCTCTGATTATCCGAACTGTTTATCATGAAGCATTCAATGACCTCCTGAATCATGCAGATTTTTTGCTGTTAATTTTCCTTTGTACCTCTTCTATGTCTACTGTCTCAACCCATGTTATCCTCTCTTTTTGCAAATCACTGGCTTAACACCATGATTCAATGCATCAATGTTATTAGATGGTTCTAATGTCAAACGGCATGGTATTAAATTACAGTAAAATAGGAAAGCAAAAATATTTTTAGCATTGGTTTTAAAACATTGTAATGGTAAGTTTTATAATAAGTGATTCTGAAAAACCCTACTTCTGATTTGAATTATATTTTAGCCAATATTAGGCAAACCTATAACAACCTTGTTTAAAATATAGTACATTATGTGATAATCCTAAGTCAGGGTGTCTACTAGTCAGAAAGTCTTGGTAAGACAAGATGAGTCGGGATTTCGGGGTGTTCGGAAAACCGGTCTCAATTGTTGTGTGATATTGTTAAATAAGGTCATTCAATTCTATTGTTATTATTTTTTAGTATTTCTCATGAGAAGTTTTTCCTCAGTAAATTATTATTAGTCACTCTTATTGAAATTTTAAGTACAAAAAATTTTTAGGAATTTCAAAAGGTGCAGTCTATTAGCTGTTTATTTTTTTAAGTTTGGTTGTGATTTTTGTTTTTATTTTTCTGCTCCTATCTTTAGTTAATGTGTTATATTTTGCCCTTTAAATGGTTTGATTTTTATTGAAAATTTCGAAAAGGAAAGGGGTTCAGTAGACACCCTGCCTTTCTGGGCAGTTAAAAAAATTGTTGATTGTGATTGCTGGACTGTGCTGTTACATCGAATGCATTAATTGTTTTAGGCAAGGGTAAGTCACAGGATCTAGCTGCTCTCTTCAGGTTATATTTTCTGTTGTGTGCATTCCATCTCATCCTTTTCTTTCATTGTCATGCCCATTTCATAGTGCGCTTCTAGATGTTTTCCAACTTGTTCAAAAAATAAAAATAAATTTTGTTCCTGTGGTTTAACAAGTATTTGATCATAATGCTGGTGTTAGAAGCAACTCACTTTTTTCCGTTTGTCTAAGTGATGTCACAACTATTGACAATGCTATATTTAATGCAAGGGAAATATCATTTGTGAAGAAGAATTATTTGACCGTGTTTCATGATTAAACTGGATTTTACAACAATAAATTTTTGGCTGGCTTTTCTAATTTGAGTATTTAACATGTTCGCGATGTAGTGCGCCTGATTGGGTACACAGGTGCTTCTTTAAATGGCGGCAGTGTACCCGATGGGGTACACTCAGTACCTTATTAAGGTGCGCCCATTTATATTCTGCAAAATGAACGTAATCCTTATAATAAATGGACATTTAGTAACTCAGTCTACGTTATTCTCATAACTTAGACTTTGTTTTATTTGCTCAGTCAAACTGAAATTCTAGAACAAATTGGAAAATATAAGACTAGCTTTCGCTTAACAACCCACTCTTTTTAGCTATTTCAAGTTATGCAAATGGTTGTCATCAGGCAAAGCTTTTGATTCATTTTATAACAAATCATGCTTCTCCATTTGATCAGCAGTAAAGCTCAAAAGTTTTAATCACTTTTTGTATTAGTTAATCACAAGGATGAAATTACAGCTTGAAAGTGTTTGTGTTGTATTGTGTTTTGAGACAGCGGACATTTTTAATACATAGAAGCAGTTCAATCGCCTAATGAAGCTGTAACTAACCGATACAAATGATTGTTCATTTCATTTATAAATTTAAAGTGAGGATAGCTGCATGATATTTTAAACCTTAATTCTCCGTTATTAAATGTATACTGTATAACTATAAATAATAAGTTAAATTAATTTAATGTCTTCACTGCCAATGACTTCCGGTTGCTATAACTAAATCACGTAATAATCTCTTAAATATTTTCTGGGCATGATCTGGCCTAACACTTCTCCGTCATCCCTGAGAATGTAGGTTAAGTTGTGATAATCGTATGCTAGATGTACAGTATTGTATGTTTCTATTGCCGTTCTTTCCTGGAGGGTTACGAGGTTTGTAACATTGCCATCCTGTAGTATGCACTCGTAGTTAAATGTTGTGTATCTAACTGGTGAAAAGTACAGTGCTCACCATAAATATCGAAACTATTTTGTTTTAAATAATTTTGAGACCAAAATAACACCAAAATAGTCTTAAATAACTTAAAAATTGATTTTTCTTTAAATTTGTGGATTAAACCTACCAACCCAACACAAGTTAACACTACAACACAAACACATCAGTAGATATAGAAAGTAACGGAGCTATTAAGATTTGAGAACCATTATGTTTTGGCTTGGTAGCATGGTTTCCAAAATGTATTCAGGCTTAACTCTACAATGTTTTCATTTTGTTGATCTGTAACCTACTGTATAACCTCAGTATGTTTGTTTGATGGCATGTTATTTTCGATTATGATATTGTTATTGTGTGATGATCGCATTTGGAGTCAGAGTAAAAGGAAAATATCTGACTAGACTTGTTGCTTTCCATCTGAAATTTTATTCCATGAATAAATTATTATTAATTAAACTATAAAAAAAAGTACAACAAAAGCCTGGCCAGCTAACAAAATCTCATAAAGAATGTGTGGATGCCAAAGGATTTTGTAAATTTTAAAATTTGAATTTAATAAGTTATTAATTCATTCCATGATTTGAATTTCATGATATAATTACTAAAAAAATTATATAATTTTGTCCTTTCAAAACTGTTTGACAAGAGATCACAAAAAGTCTATTTGAGGATTTTGAATAAGTCATGAGTGAGAAAATCGATTCATAACCTTCACAAATAAGTAAATTAACTTATAGAAATGTTTTAAAGATTTGTATAGCATTGTTATGTGTTTTAGAATAACATTTTCTTTAATTCAACCCAAGTAAACTGTTGTTAAGTTAAAAAGCTGATGAAGAATTTATATGGATGGCTTACTGAATTCTGTAAAACCTAACCAATGACCTGCAAAATGATTACAGCTGACATTTGAATACACTAAATCTGCAGGGGAATTCTGGTGAAAATTAGCTGTGATAAACTCTTAATAACTATACAGTCGTCATTATTATTGTCAACAGCTACTATAACCCCGCTGGATAGATTTATTACTGTAAGTTGAATAAAACCTTTGCAAAAGTGTCTCTTTGAAATATCTCGTTTATATCTGAGGTTGAAGAAGGCGGATAAGTTTTGATGCAATCTGGACTAATAGAATATTTATTTCTCGCACCGTTTAAAAAATCCACCTTCTTCAAAATACCTAGTTTGAAACTGAAAATACTTGTGTATTGGTTCAATGAAACACGCTGTACTTTTGAAGGGATCTCTGCTGTGAAGGTTAACATTAATTGTATTACAGTCGTAACAGTTGTATCATATTAGAAACATGTCTTGGTAAAAAATCAATTAAAGTTCAATAAAAATCAATTTTAAACTATTACTTACTCTTAATATCCGGGGAGAGTTATCATACAGAAATAATTAAGTTTATTAGTGTTTCTGATCGACATTCATGTAAAAAAAGCACTCCAAACTGACAGAACCTAACCTCTGTAACATGGACAGGGCGGCACAGAAGGTACGTCATCCATGGACCCGATGCTAGAGAGACAGGTGGAGACGATCCGTAACCTGGTGGACTCTTACATGAAGATCGTAACCAAGACAACACGCGACCTCGTACCCAAGACCATCATGTACATCATCATCAACAATGTCAAGGATTTCATCAACGGAGAGTTGCTTGCGCACCTGTACGCCTCCGGTGATCAGGTGAGAGATAATGGTCCAACCCCTTGCAATTGATATCAGCTGCTATTATGGAGATTATGGAGCTCTACATTATTTTAAAGAATTATGCTAGGTTTAGATTAGATCATTGAAATGACAACTACATACTACAATGTAGGTATTTTAAGCCAAGTATGAAAGAGGATTGAGTGTAGGATGATTGTGGCGCGATCTTGTAGTCTTGTTACTGACTAAGGCTGACATGTTCCTTAGACAGGACTGTTAATTAATAGCCCAACAGTCGATGGCAGCTAATGGACCTACAGTTTAACGTGGAATCCGAACCATGGCCTCTGAATTACGAATTGGTCTAATTATGAGGATGGCCTTTGTGGATCAATGTAGTATTCAATAGTGCGTAGTGCGGACATTAATCGACATAAGAGAACACTATACCCACCAACCATCGCTCACAACTATCCACAATTCATGACCTCCAAGTAGCTGAATTACAGGACGTCGCCACCGTCTCAGTCAATATGATATTATATTTTATTTTTTGCTGTGAATCTAAATACTTAAGGGAATTTGAACTTGTGATGTTATAGTAGTAAAAAATTGGAGTTTCAGAGAGCTATTCATTACTTTTACACATAATTACAATGATGTGACATGACGGATGTGTGGTTACAGTCATCCATGATGGAAGAGAGTCCAGAGGAGGCTCTGAAGCGAGAGGAGATGTTGCGGATGTACCATGCCTGCAAGGAAGCACTACGCATCATCGGGGACGTCTCCATGGCGACGGTCACCACACCGGTTCCGCCGCCGGTCAAAAACGACTGGCTCGGCTCCAGCTTGGACAATCCCAGGTAAAAATCCTTGTAACCAGCCTATGTATTACCAGTTCCTATAGTATCCGACCATTTATTATAATTCAGTTGTAAACAAAATTCCCCAGGTTAACATGCAGCCCTGCTCTGATTTGAGTTGAGCCGGTCAGCTCAAGTTGCTTTATCTTTTACGAGAGCTGTAGGAATTGTTTTTCGTGTGCACTATTGTATTATACAGTAGTTGGTATACGCATGATGGTAAAATAATCGTGACATCATTGGAACAAAAATTGAATGTAGAATTGAACGTAAGAACAAGAACTTTACGTGATTGACCACACTGGTGAATTTGGTGAATTTGTGAGCATGATATGTAAAAACTGAAGAAAAGGTTTTGGAAATGACTGGATATTGCCACTAGATTCCTATATTAGATGTTTTTTTTTATTTATCAAAACCCAGCAAAGAGGAAGTTCTTTTTCTAGACTAATAATCAATAAATCATGTTAAAAGATCATAATTTGGAAGTAATATACTAGTAGGCCTACTACTATTTTTAAATTTAAGAAATTAAAGTATGGAGGAAGATACGTATCCACCTCCCATCTCTGTGGGGTAATAACAAACCTTTCTCAAAGTTTTATTGAGTGCTATGACCTGAAGCTGTTTATCGTATCATTTAGGACATTATTTTACTATTTTTTTTCTATTCAGGGGCCTCAGAATGGATAATTCCACTATTAGCTCAAGTTAGACAAAATCAATTCTTTCTTCATATTGTTTAGGGAGAGAAAGTAAAAAATTATATTATCTAAGTTATATTCGATAGAAACAAGATCAGTATGATTTTATTATACTAAAGTATAAAGGTGAGAGTTTTGTCATTGTTGTACTTAGCACAAATTGTGTGTGAAAGGTGACAGGAATAGCATTGCCGTGGGGGGAGCTATTCTAGTATAGGTTTCTGCCCCCAGTGCAACTCTTTGCCGGTTTAGTGCCGTTGACCTGGCACGTTCTGCTCATCTTAAGTGATTGTTTTTGCCAGTGCTGTTTCACTGCGGCTTCATTTTTTATGATGGCAAGTTTAAGTGAACATGTTGGTGTGAAAATTTGTTTTATACACGGTAAGAATGCTGCTGTTAAAAAAATGATGCTATGGATGGGGAAAACCCACGTGTATGAGTGGATTTCTTGATTTTAAATTGGCAACAAACCAATCAATCCAATTTCAATTGCAGAAAAACCTCATATTGGTTCGTCATCGACATTCAATGAACACAACAATGTAAATTCTAATCACGCACACAAGAAACAAATCACGTCCACTCTTCACAAAGTGTTGGTTGTCTTGAAGAAAACCTTTGAAAGTAAGGTGAATCATTGCTAAGCTGTTCTTTCAGTTCACAACATGGTTTGACTTGACGTACTTTTTGATTGTTAGTTAGAGCCCGAGGTAATAATTTGGCAGCAATGCGTTTTATTCCTAAATAGTTACATTCCTTCAGTTAACACTTGCTGCACTGAGGTAGAAGATATTCGAGTGATTTCTGACAATCGATCAATTGTTTTTCGAATGTCTGTGAGCACAAGCTCTCAAATTAGGAAGCTCACAGCGGCTCGTTGTTCACTTCCATCATAAAAAACGAAGCAGCAGTGAAACAGCACAAGCTAAAACAGTCACTACATACAAATGGAATAGGCTAGGTCGACATCCCGCACAGCACTAAACTGACAGAGTTGCTGTACCCACACCAATGATATTCCTGCTACTTTTGTGTGCCCCTCGTAAATGTTGTGGCCTAGTGGAAAGATGGCTGATGAGAGTTTGTTCACAGGTTGTCACCACCATCTCCGGGAGGTCCCAGACGGGGTGTGCCACAAACAGCTCCTATGGGGGGCAGCAGAGCCCCGCCTCCGCCCCCAGCCACTGGTCGCCCTGCGCCCGCCATTCCCTCTAGGCCTGGTGGTGGTCAACCCCCAGCTCCGCCCGGTCGACCACAGGGCCAGGGTCTGCCTCCGCCTCTCATCCCCTCGTAAGTACCATACAACATACAGCCTTGTGTGTAGTGTTGAACTAACAACTGTATAGAACGGATCCACTGATAACTATTGAGAGTACTCATGTCATCTAAACTAAATTTCATTCAAGTACCAGTTAAGATGCAGTACAGGTTTTCGTCATCCCCACAGTTTATTTCACCAATATATGAAACCATCAGCAACAGGACAAAAGGAGTTATATGGTTAACAAGACATTAATGATAACGAAAAGTGTGATCAAAGAATGTAGGAAGTATATTGAATTAATTCTCACATCAGTTCCTCTAGTTCACTCTTGTGTTATTATTTTATTCTTCTGTGTTTGCCATTTGTTCTTGTGTATTGTATACTCTTGAACAAAAGAAGAACAAAGCAACTTAAACTTTGAAACCGGTGTAGAACTTGTGCTGGAACATTGATATTTTGAAAGAATTATGTGACTACTCTCAATAGTTCAATATGCAATCTATCAAATCAAATATTTTTTAGTTTGAAGAGTTCACATAAAGTCATTTGATCCTTTAAAAAATGACACTGTATTCAAAAAGAAAAAAATCCCTAAGAATGTATTAAGAGGAATTAAATTTTGAAGCATAGTTATTTTTTTTACCTCTGGGACAACTTTTTTTCTAGTTAATTTTATTACTATTCAAAGACGTTATGTGTTAGGCCTACATAATTTTAAAAAAAGTTTAAAGGGACATAAAATTTATCTTTTAAATACTTCATAACATAAAATGGTTCAGTTTTCTCTCTAATTTCTTTTTTTTTCTTCTAACAGCTTTTTCAATTTCATAAGTGACAACAGTTGTGAAAAATTGTAGTAACTTTTTTTGGAAAAATTTTGAACCAAACTTAACTCCTCAATGGGTTTTGCTGACATATATCGTCAGGGTGAAAGTGCTAATAAAGGGCCTCCGACATAATACATTGTTCCGTGGTAAAACTACATTGTGTGTTGTTAATTGGGGGTTTATTGATGTAGTTTGTTAATTCACCATTAGAATGCTTTTGCATTCATTTGTGAACTGTTTACTTACGCATTTGTGTTTATAAGCGACGTTACAGATGACTCGAAACCAACTACAGCTGACCGTGCAGTTATTTGCTTCATCTCGCGACAGGCATTGTTCATTAGCATCATGTTTGGTTATTGGTTTTAAGAAGAGTTAGTTTATTCATGGCAAGGCTTTTATTAACTGCTAATAATTATTTTATAAGTGCATTATAGTTTATATTCGCTTTACAATCCATCCCTATAGTTGGAAATTATGTTATGTTTCTTGGTTTAGGAGACGAACAAAATGTAAGTTTAGCTCAAATTTTACCACTTAAAATAGGTTTAATAAATGTTTTTTTTCTCTTGATCTACTTTTCTTAACTCATACAAGAAGAATTTCTAATAAAGAATTTGCATTTTTCGGACGGTTAAGGTTAACCCTTAAAGCGCTACTGAAAATCACGGTCCCTGCTCATTTAGTGTAAAAAAATCAAAATACTATTTTCCCAATGTTCTTTTTGGATTTAGGTAACTTGGATAAAATATAAAACAGAAATTTGCTTTATTTTTAATTATTGAAGATTTTAGACTATTTTTAGGTATTATGAAAAACATTTTTCTTCGCCTGGATGAGCCATTTCAGTTAATAATAATTAGTTAATAAATCTAAATCTATTCAATAAAAATATTCACACAATGGCAAAATGATTGATCGCGAATAAACTCGGTATACTGTGCCGTGCGACCCTACTGTGCTGCGAGAAATGTCGTCAGCTGCCCGGTAAGGGTTAAAAAAAGAAACCGTTAAGGGGTTAATATGCTAGGCCCATTGAGTTTACAAACAAACTGAAATGCTTCTGAATTTAAAATCCACGAGGAATGCTTTAAGCTAAAAAATATTTGAATACACTCAAATTCAAAATTTTCTTTTAAGAAGTGGAAAGATTTTAGCATGATTTGTCTTAATTCCAGGTTTTCCAAAAATGGTTTATATCGCAAAAAATCAAGAAATTTAATAAATAAATACATTAAGGTGAATTTGTTTAAATGAAAACAACATTCAATTTTAAATTATTTATATCCTTTTTGTACCTTATACCATGTCCAATCTTAAAATAAAATATTACTTTTTTAAACCTGTGTTTATTTATTATTTAGTAAAACGAGTGGAGTTGTTTATTTTGGAGTGGATTATAATATTCTGAATAAAATAACGTCATTCATAAAAATTAAGTAAATGGATTTTTTAAGTTCTGTTACTTTATTTCTTTTATGTCACTTCCTAATATTAGTTAATAAAATCTTCCTTCTTTATTTAATGGTAAATTCAAATTCAATCATAATTAGGTTTCATTTGTTTCTTTGGTATAATTGATTGAAGAAAAATATCAAATAGAGATTGTTGGATAACATTTAAGGTTTTTTTAAATCTTTATGTCTGTAAATTATTTTTCTTGTTAATCTTGTTAGTGAGTTATCGAGTAGCCTTATCAGCATTGAGTGATTGCCAGGACTTTGTTGTGGTTACAATGTAAGCGCTTCTTCTAATCCTTTCGTAGTGTTTCTCCTGTAATGGGCTGACGTTATGTGCACTAATTATTTTTTCCTTGACCATGTGCAGTGACGATTTTTCACTGCCCAATTCGTGTTTTTGCAAGATTGTTTATTTCAACACTGTACTGAAAGCGTCTTGTTGTCCAAGTGGCTATATATTTCTATTTTTGTATATGTTTCGGAAAGTATATTCATAGTAGAATAAATATAATCAAACTTCTAAATACTTTTTAGAAATGGGTGAGCTAATTTTTAGTAGTGCACTCTGCAGCAGGATATGAAATACTGTAAAAGAATGTAATGTTAAAATCGTTTTGAAGTGCAAACAGTAAAGTGTGTTAAAATAGTATCTTTTGTTCTGCTTGAGACTGATTAAATTATGTGTGGAACTAGAATAATTGGAATTCAAATAGAGTCATGGATATTAATGTTACTTTCCATTTAGTTGTGTTACTTGAATTTAATTTTCCTTTTTGTAGCATGTCATCTCAATATTTCACTTTTTTAAGAATTAAATATGAATTTATATAATTTTTTGAGTTATAAGGATCGATAGGAAATTAAGAACAGCCTTAACCCACTCCCGTCTGAATTTCTGTGAGACGCCTGAGGCCCTCCTGTCTGCATTAAAATCGAGCCTTTTCACTGCTACTGTGCGTTACTATTAGCTTGATAGATTTAACAGTAATTTCATAAATGATAATGTTTAGATTTTTCACCCTGTGTAATGTGTAAAATAGTTATTTCTATACTTTTTCACCAATTCCAAAGGATAGGCCTAGAAGTACCGGCGCTTCATCAAGACTTATTTTGTTTTCAAATGATTCCTTTATTTCACTTGGCATATTTATTTCCAGTTTACATACAGTAATAAATAGATACTGACAAAATCTTTAAAAAAAATAATCATTTACTTGTAATCTCATCATTAAGTACAATTGCTGAACAATTGGTGCGAAATAGACGTTCACCCCTCGACCAACTGTAAATACAAATTTATACTGTAACTAACATTGTGAAACACCTGGTTAGGTTAGGTTTTAAGATTATTAGGCTAAGTTAGGTTAGGCACTTGGTACAAACAATTATGTTATTTTTTTTATTTCACTGACGCAAAAATAATTATTTTGATCTTGTGATGATGGACTTTTTAATAGCGTCGTGTTTCAAACTGCTAATATTAGTTTATATTAAACATTTGCAAAAGCACAGTCTGGTTAATTTAAGTGCAGACATTTTCGGTGAGAAATCTTATGAAACCGCAGTAATGTTTACATTGTGCACTAGCATCAGCCCAACAGGAGTGTTGTAGTGAGTGTTGCTTGCGTTGCGTGTTACATGCGGTGGTGGTTTGTCATTGCAGGCGGCGTTAACGAGTACGACCGCCGAGACTTCTATCAGCTAGTGTTCTTCTATCCCTCATGCACTGTATCGCTTGTGACAAACATATATATGTACTGACTATAACTTAGCGTTAACCGATTAACCGTGTGCTGTTTGAACATGTAACAATGTTTAATATTAGTTGTAAAGCTTCCCTGTGGTTATGTAAATACTCTATGTATTATTGCTCATAGGAAATGTGTATATAAATAAAAGCATAGCTGTTATATCCTTAGTGACATATTGGAGAATAAACTGTTTGTTCTGTTAATTTTTTTCGTTTTCATTCCCCGATTCTTTCTGGATACGTTGAGGGACGAAATTGTTTTGGGTTAGTGTTTGGTACATTGAAAAGATTGCAATTTATTTGTTAAATTTCATGTTTTGTATGTGTAATTGAAGTGATCTTAATTGAAATTAGCATTTTAGATCGTAATTAATTCCAATTTATACTAGACTTCATCTGTGAAGGAGGTTATACTTTACCTAATAATTTTGAACAGACAGTATAATAGCTAGGTATTTATTTAATGGATATTTCTATTCTTCTATTTGTCTTTAATCACTTTTTATCATTTCAAGTTAACACTAGTACAGACTGATGTTTTCATTACCTAATCTTATTGACATAACCTAACATAACATCGAAGTGCATTGACTAAAACATTTAATTATATCATGCCAGTATCAATTTATCACTGTACTGTAAGTCAGTTGTACTTAAAGAAAAAAGTGTCTAGTATTTCTCAGAAATGTGACTGATTATAACGGTAATCCATAAGTTACTACTGAAAATCTCTTTATGGAGAATTAGTTTGAAAAAAGAGGTTTTAATATTAATAACACAACCACAGGAAGCACGCCAACTGTACTTTTTATGTTTTATTTACTTGTATTTTGTGTTACTGTTAAGTGTGTTGTATATTTTTATAAATCTTAAGTTCAAAGTGACTGTAAAAAGCTAGTTACTCACCAGTGAAATTAAGCTATGATTTCTAACTAATTATGTTTGCTAACTGTCGACAGTTTAATACTGTTCTGTACCTTATTTACCAAATAACTTTTACTTTATTTAAAGCGAGTATGGTTATATATTAGAGTACAATGGAGTATTATAGACAATTTGATAACAAGACTTTCAAGGGTATTTTGAGTGTTTGCTTATACTTGAACCTAGGCACTTTCAAAGTTATTATTAAAGTTTATAATGAAGTTAGAGAATTAAATTTGTATTAAATGTTACTTAATGTAATTTGTCAGGTTTGGTTCAAAATATGTTATAATATTGGTTTTATGGGATTTGGTAGGCAGTTGCACTATTTTACTGCCGGTTTCCTTTCAAATTAATATCCAAATTTCATGAAACAAAATTAAAAAACTCTTTAGATCTTAGGTCGAATGAACTAGGTGTGGTTAGGTTATGATTAACCACCCGTCTTGGATAGATTAGTGATAATGATAGTGAGGGCAGTTTCTGATAAAAAAACCTCTAACAACATAACATTATGGACGTAAAACATTGAAAGAAGTCGTGAACATAAATTCTGAAATTATTTGATTATTTGATCACTCACATAAAATACTACATAAACTCAAGTTCACTATCAAAATGTGACTTTTAATCAAACGATTTTTGCAAAATCTGCTTTTCATCGATAAAATCAAAATGAATCATTAAGAGTTACACCAAGTCAGTGGGGGGGGGGCAAATAGGCTGAAAAATGAAAGAATTTGCTATATTTGGCTTCGGCTTTATCATCATCATCTTTGATAAAAATTCATTTTGTTTAATTGTTTAATTTTGTTCATTCCAGTTTAAACTTTAGTTAGTTTTATGTCTACGAATGATTCGTACTTCAAACAAGTTAGTCTAGTGCAACCACTCAAATCCGAACATATTCTCGGGAAAGCAAGAAAATTAAATAGCTGAAAATTTAAAAAAAATTGATTTAATCACACAAATTTATTTTTCAACGTTTAAGACAAAAAAATACAATTCTAAATTGAGAATAAACATAAGTTTTTCTCTTAAAGTCTGTTATCTTTTACTGTTGAAATAAAGAAAGTATTTGTGTGGAAAATATGGCTGTGACTATCGGCTATAAATCAAAACAATGCAAAATAACAACTCAACAGGATGGCCAACCTACCAAAAATATATTTATAAATAAATATTTTCTAAATGATATAGCAACACCATCTATCGGGAAAAACGGAACTACGAGGAGAAATACTGTGTATTTACCGATCACGTGTCGGACTCGTGATCTGGCATTCAGTCCACGCTCACGATTCAGACTCATGTGTCCACCCCAATGGGTTAAAAACTCCTCATACTTTTGGAGCTTTTAAATCTTCATCTAAGTTTAAAATTTACAGATTTCAATCTAAAGAGAGAGAAAGGGGTTTTTTCTGTCAGTGATGTATATAACCATACTCGCCTCGCCGATGTTGTGAGGGTAGGCTAACGTATGTTGTGCTCAGGCGGGGCGGGCCAGGCATGCCGATGCCGCAGATTCCGCAGCGAGTGCAGCAGGCGGTGGCTCAGGCGGCTACACAGGCCGCGGTCAACGAACTCACCAACGCTTTTGCCAGCCGATTCAAGTAGGCGTACTAATCACCCACTAGTTTGTCTGTCGACAATAAAACCGTTTTCTTTTGAAAACAAATCCCTGCTGGTCTCCCTATCTTAATGTTTTATTGAAAAATTTCTTAAAATAAACAGAAATTATAATGCAACTTAAAACTTTATTACTGGAAATATGAAAAAATGATGGTTCGATTAGGGGCTGATAGAATTAAGTTTCAGAGGCAGCTGAAATGTAACCCTGAATGTGTAAATACACAGTTTCATCAGTCTCTCATCTGACTTAGATTCATCCAATATTTTCTTTCAAGCTATGTTTCCTTTTATGAAAGAAATCTCAAAATTATATACAAATTAAACATCACCTAGTCATGGGATTGTTTGAGAGAGTAAACAGCTTGTTTGCATAATTTTGTGAACTAGCATGATTAACCTTGAAATTTTCTCTGGAAAAAAATTACTCAGTAATTTTTTTGTATAACACACTAACAGCACCAATTAATCTCACGAATTCTATAACTGTGTCGCGGATGAAGTGTGAATCTTTCGCTGTCGATCTAATCTATTTTTGCTCATCGTTAGTCCATTAAAATGTTTCAATAAAATAATGTTTGTGACCTAACAATATTTTAGTAATGAAAATAATATTAACCTTGTGTGTTAATATAAAGATATCTAAATAGATTTTCTTAAGCTGTTTTATCCATGCGAGCAGATATCATTGAGTATTTTGAATGAAATCAACAAAAGTTGTTCATGTGTATTCTGTTTCATTGATGGAGCATTGTTAAGAAGAATGTGGTGCAGTATTTTATATAATTGTACATAAATTTACTTTCATGAGTTTTTTTATATAAGTTTTGTGATAGTATAATAATTTACCTGAGCGTATTTTTGTATGTATTATATTAACGCTAGTACCCAAGAGACAGTAATCTGTCCGATTGTATAGTGTATGATATTGTTTAGGCATTTATCGTGAAGCTGGCTTCCATAAGTATTATTCTAAGTTTTTACCCTGTTCCTTGAAGTTCATGATTTCAAACCTTCAAAAGTCTGTGTCTATAGCATTATATTTTTAGCACAGGATGCATAGAGTGAATGCTATGATTAAATTTTTCAATATGTTTTCTGAGGTTGACCAGTTTTATGTTTTTCCTTCTTATGCTTGAAGTAGACTTAATCTCATTCCCTGGGTGTCTTTTTATTATTTTGTTATACTTAATCCTTGAACCAAATCAATTTTAACCAGCAACATTTCTTAGTTTATTAATTTAACATTTGGTCTCTGTTTCATAATCTGGCAAATATTCTGGTTTTGTAGTAGCTGAAAGGTAAAGATCCTACTGATTTTAATAAATTTGAATGTTGAAATACATCATTGAATCATTATATTCTTCAGTTAATTCCCAACAAATACTGACATGGATATGTCTCAGCTCTCTGAGGAGTGTTGGCAATTTGTGAGACCAAAATTTGAAACAGTGGCGTCATAGTTTGGTTATAAGAACAGCTGATCAGATGAACTGAAAACATTCCCTTGAGACATATCCATGATCTAACCTATTTCCCACAGGGAAGTAAATACAAAGATTTTTCAGTTCGGAACTCTACTATACCAAAGTAAATGATCTCTCTTCATTCTTTGTTTATTAGCTGTCTTAATCTATCTCCATAGAAAACGTAGTGTTTTTTTTTATTATGTTTGTCATATACCATGTGATAAGTGATACACACCATTTTATAAATATTGAGTAGACTAGTTTGTTTTAGTTATACAGTCCCCTAATAAAAATGTATGAAACCGTAAAGAAATATTATATACATTCCTAGCTCGCTGTAAATTATATATATATCAACATATGAGAGTATTTATTGTATATCGATTGTAAAATAGATAATAGTAAAGTTATAGTCATTCCTGCAGTAAACTTATTCTTCAAAAAGTAAAATTGCACACATTAAAACAGCACAAAAGTTACTGGACAGCTATGGCATGGCGTGGGGTTGGGCGGACGTCAGATAGGTTAGGTGTAAAAACTCCAGGTTATACAATACTCAGTGCCTTCTTTGTCGAACATAAAGTTATTTTTCTTCATAGAAAATAAAAGGCGTTACTAATAATCGTGAGTATCTTCAGATGTTCATACAAGGGTGGTCCACAAAGTAACCTCCGATTTTAAATAAAATATAAACCAGTGGAGATAAAAAAAAATTGTATTAAATTCTTATTTAAACTACAGATTTTCCTTACTTTTCTACATATCCATCAAACAAATTTCAGCACTTATCATATCTATTAACAGTTTATGAAATTTTGTCTTTAAAAAAAATCTGCTGTCTGAGAACGTAGCCAACCTTTCACAGCGTTTTGAAGCTCTTCATCACTAGCGAACCTCTTGAGATGCAAACCACTGCTTCATGTGCGGACAATAATGGAAATCACTTGGAGCAAAGTCCGAGCTGTAGGGGTGGGATTGGTCAAAAACGTTCCATTTGAATTTTTTCAAAAGTTCATTTGTTGTTCTTTCTGTGAGGGCAGAAGTCTCGTATTCCGATTTTAAAAAAAAGAACCTATTGATGGACTACACTTTCGCTCATGTGGTTTGGGCCATACACTGCTCTCAATTCACGATGAATTCCAGTTGCTGTGTAGCTTTTTGACCACAAAAATCTTATAGATACTCACATTTCACACTTTGGGGATTTTCTATTGCGGCGCTCATGTTTTTAGGTTATAAATCAGGTATGTGCGATTGTACGATGCTCTCTCTTGCACAGTTAGAAGTCTACTGAATGGCTGCGCACGCCAATATGAGGATGGCAGCGCTACACCCACTACCTATCGCGCCACGCCCATACGGCGGTTTCTTTGTGGACTGTCCTCGTACTACTTTAAGTTTAATTTAACAATCTTGAACCAAACGAATGACTATGACTTGAGATCTTTTCTCATCGTACAATAGGCTATCAATAACTCGTAAATAGTCAAGCCTTAGGCCTACAGTTTCTCTTGTACTATATTGATGTTGACTAATACGTAAGTTCTAAATGTCGATGTTTCTCATCTGATCGGACTACAGGATCATTGCGGACCTGATTGGTTGATTTCCGATGAAGCAGGTCGCTTCTCGACCTAGTACTAGCTGAAGTAGCTTCCATGTCTAACACATTTTAACCTTAGGGTTGTGTGGTATCGTTTGATTTATCGGTAGATGCAGTCTTTAATTCCGCTTTAATCGTTGCGTATATCAGAGAACTTGACGCTCAACCCAACATTTTAGTATGATATTTTAGGTTGTTTGTTGGATTAAAATTTGAATTCGTAGAAATCTAGAAAGCCGGTGAACAGTTAGAAACTGTAGATTCATGAATTCAGTTTAAAATGCTTGTTGGGTTCATTTGAATGTTCGACATGTTCTTAGAGACCACTGTTGTACTTAGAGTTAGAGCAAGATGATCGTTTTGGCACCTCGCAGGATCAAAGTGAACTGTCTTGCGGGATAAATTGAATAATTTTGGTTGTTATCTTTAAAATATCTATTTTTAAAAAAGGTATCAACTAATAAGAACTTTAATCATAAGCATCATCTGTACCAAGTCTTATAGTTCAGTGTTTAATAGCTTATATTTAGAATTTATATTGATAAATTAATAAATACTATGTTTTATTTGTTAAAAATTCTGAGATCTTAATACAAGTTTTTAAAATTATTATGAACATTTTATTGTAAGTGTAATAATCATATGTATGTTCATTATTTTCCTTAAGAACTGTTATTGTATTGTATTACATATTAGATATTATATATTTCATATTAATTTTATATTTGTTTCAAATTTAGAAAAAAAATCTAGAAGGACGCATTCTAAAATTAAACATAAAAAAGGATTATATTCTATTGAAGTTAAAGATAATTTTTATCATTTCAAATGATTTTATTTCTGTAAGTATTATTTATATGATATACATATCATTAAGTTTCTGTATAACCTTATTACTGATGTGTTCTATATTTAATCTCGATATTTCAGAAATACTCATAAACCCTTCCATAACCCTACGTGTAACTGCCAATTTTTTATGAAGGCTTTTATTTTTTCATTTGTTTATATGATTATTCTTAAAGCATGGTATTCAAGTCGCTTTGGATTATTGCTTCACAATTTTACTTACCAGTAAGATGATATTGTAACATGATCAGTTAATAAAAAATTATTTACAGGAGTAATAATGTTGTCCCAAGGGCATAGCTCATAATTCCATTAGTTAGTGTGTATATTGAGATGATTTCATTGTTACCAACACGACACTCGAAGCATTCCATAAGTTGACAGTTACGTTGTATACAAGTCAATTAACCTCATTGTTTTGTGCAAAGTTGACTGTTATTTGCACTTGGTGTCGCTAGTGTACATTAGATAGGTTAACGTATTGCAAATAAATGTAAATATAATTCTGGACTTTTATTTCTTTCCCTGTGTGACTCTAAGAAGAGTTTTCATCAGTGCCGCCATATTGGATTTCTGTCCCATAAGAATAATGTTAACTGTGTATATTACTGATTACTCGATAGTGATAAAAAGATGGTTAAGGTACACTAAAACCACGTTTGTCCAGTCTTTTTTTTGGACCAGGGTCGTTTCGGATGAGCAAATTCTCGGATAAACCGTTTTAGCGATTTTTGGGAGAAAATGCTTTCAGTTTTTTGATAGCAGTTCTTTGATGACAGCATTAGATAAAATAGTTTTTTAATTTGTCTTTAATTATAATTTGTATTAAAATAAAATTGGAATTTACATATTTCAATAAGTTTAAGTGCAAAATAAAAAAATACAGTATCTGCTTTTTTCAGCCAACCGCACCATGAACAGTCAGTCCGGGGTGTTCAGAATGTAGCAAATCGCGCTATAATTTACCTGCAACATTCTTTATTTTTCTCTTGGAACCATTTCAGATTAGATTAGATGAGATCATTGAAATGGCAACCACACTACAATGTAGGTATTTTAAGACAAGTATGAATGAGGATTGGGTGTAAGATGATTGTGGCGCGATCTTGTAGTCTTGTTACTGATTAAGGCTGGCATGTTCCTTAGACAGGACTGTTAATTAATAGCCCAACAGCCGATGGCATCTTATAGACCTACAGTTTAACGTGGAATCCGAACCACGACATCTGAATTACGAATTGGTCTAATTATGAGGATGGTTTTTGCGGAATAACGTATTATTCAATAGTGCGGACGTTAATCCACACAAGAGAACCCTACACCACCGACCATCGCTCACAACCATCCACAATTCGTGACCTCCAAGTAGCTGGATTACAGGACATCGCCACCGTCCCAGTCCGGATAAGCGATTACCGGATGAACGAGGTTGTAGAGTATCTAATTAAAGTGCGCTAAAATCTGGATTATACGGATCCGAATCATCCTGATTCCAGATTATAAGGAAAGGTTTTATACCAGTTTCATATTGAGCACCTTCCAAATTTCATTAGCAATGCAGTAGTAGTTGCTGTTCGCAGCAAGTATCTCTATCGATTAATGCGTAACATATAAACATGACCCCAAATAAGTTATCTTTATTTATAGGAGTATTTTTTTTCTGTTACCTAAAACTAATAAAAAGTACAGTAATTCTACAGATTATGATTAATTATGATTTTTTGTAATTAAATTAAAATCTTTTTAACATGTTAAACTCCTACGATATTTTGTGGCTATTCGTTGTACGTTAGTCATATGCAGTTTGCAGGTGATATTCACGATCGTTGTCTATGTGGCATGGTAATATACTGATATATTTTTAGATTATCCGGATTCAGACTCCGCCATATTGAACCGGATAAACTGGACTTTACTGTAATAGTGGTCATCTAGGGAGAAATAAATAGTTAATTTTTTATTTTAGTTTCTGAAATAATTAATCAAGTAATTATACCCAATAATTAATAAGTATTAAATTTTTGTGATAGAAAATAAAAAAATTATTGTAATTCCCTAAACATAAAAATATACCTCTACCTTTTGACACATCAACCATCTTTTTACGACTAACATGTGACCAGTAGTAAAGCTCTCTCAAAATTAACGTTATTCTTATCAGACTAAAAAGAAACATTTTTAGCCCCTGATAAAGACTCTAAAATAAATTGTGTACATGCAAAAACAAGAGAGAGATGTTAAAAATCTATTGATTGTTTCATTTAAATAAATTTTTACATGGTTTGACAGAAAATATTGACTCATAATTATCATCAAATTGTGTCAATTTTATTGATTAGAGAAATGTTGAATAACATTGGTTCTGTTTTTGCCAGCCTTCTATTTATCTGATGCGGAAGGATTTTACATGAGCTGAGATGTTCAATTGATTTGTTTAAGAGCATCAATTATTACATTAGATAATTTTAAAGCTTTCTCATATTGTTATTTTAATATCAATTTTATACTTTTTAAAGCAGAAAATGGTGTACAAGAGTATCATCAACAGATCTTTGACTTGAAGAATACACATCAGACTCGCACATTAAAAAAATTGTACATTGACGCTACAAATATTCTTAATCCTTTGCGCTCGGTTGAGTATTTATAACTTTTCCTGTGCACTTGGATGTCTAGCTGTACTTTCCATCACCATTTTCTTGCCGAAGTCAAATTAATTTTTATATGTCCTCACCATTCGGATGGCCAGTGGTACTGGACGAGATTAAATCTGAGTTGAATCATCTGTTTCTTTTTTGGATATTATTTACTGCTGCAATCTTTCGGAAAACTTATGAACAGTGAATCAGATGAATTCTTGCTTCTAAAACCTAATGTCTAATGTTTTGGAAATTAAGGTTATGCTTAGTACGTTGTTCTGACGTTCTACTGTTGCGTTTACTGAGATGTGGTGATATTTAATGCTAATAACAGGTGTATTTTTGTAAAAATGTACATTTTATTAATAATTCATTATTTATTTTAGTGGTAACCACAGTAGATAATAAACGTAAACATAAAAATAGATGATAATTTAAATTCGGATGACATAAGGCTATTATTGGAGAAGTATGACGAAAATGTTTCGTCATATTATCATCAATATTATTAATTGTGAAATAGATAATGTTGTATTGACATTATTTGCTAACATTGACTTTTTATTGTCTTTACAAACATTGTTGTAAACAAACTAGGTTTGACACAAAAATAATTATAAGGTTGTCGATCATGGCTGCTGAGCTGACAAAGAATGTAGTGCGGCTAGTACTGCTGGCCACCCGAGCAGCGAGGACAACATCACGGGAAATAATTCCGAGCTGTCTGCAGAATAGGCACGGCCAGTGCTACCCTTTGCCAACCAAGTGCAAAGGGTTAAAGGAAAATTCGCAACATTACCAAACTGAGGTCATGAAGCACTTCATACCACAACAGGCTAAATGAAGGTTTTGCCGTTTTTGCCCATAGCCTACCTAGAACTTTCAACTGACTGAAATTATACTGAAACAAAATTGAACATGACATGTAAAACTGCTACAGTTATTTTTTTAGTCTAATTTTATTTCTAACTTCTGTATTTTAAGACGACACTGGGACGATTTAATCACATGTCAAAGATACACAAACTTGGAAGAAGAAGAAGAAGACCAACAGACTCCATAATATAATTCTACACATTTGGGCTTCTTATGTGTGCCTGTGAAGCTTTTCCTAATTAAAACATATATTTTATTTTTAGTAAAATATATTTCTTTTTTTCAATTTTATTTTAGTTTTAAGCTTATTTTAGGCATTATCATTGTTTTTGCGTTTCACTGTCACTAGTGTTTTATGTAGGAAATTAGTGTAACTATCTCCAGCATGTATTGTTGTCTTAGTCTAACTTTCCTCTGCATTGTATATTGCTTGTGAGTGGGAAATATTTTATTAGTTACTATATGCTTTATGCTTGCTTAGTTTTGTTGTGCTGGTTTAGTTAAATAGTATTGGGTTTTCTGTAGAATTTATTAACTTTTGCAACATATAATTTGCATATTAAGATTTTGTTTACAGTAAGTTCTCAGAAATCCAAAATCGCTCTCAAGAAATTATTGAGATAAATTTTTGAACTGTATGTGTCACTTCATTGCTTTTCAATGCAAACTGAGGATACAAAAGTATATTTTTTTATTTGTTTAAGGTTGTTTTTAATATGAATGACCAGTTTGTTTGAAATTCATAATAGCGATGGATATTTAATTATTTATTTTACAATTAATTGGACTTTTTCTATCGCTCTTGTGTTTTAAAGTACACGTAACTGGAGGTTGAGAAACTCCTCCTGTTTTCAAGTGATTACCTAATAATTGATTGTTCAAGTTACAGTTATTAATTATATCATGTTATCAATAATACTATACTTTTACGCTGTACATGATAGGTAAGTATAGTATTATTGACAACATTATATAATTTATATCTGTAACTTGAACATTTAGTTTTTAATGTAAATTATTCGGTAATCACTTGTAAACAGGAGGAGTTTTTCCACCTCTAGAAACGTGTAGTTTAAAACACAAGAGTGATGGTTTTAAAATGTCACTACTATTTTGATATAAATAGTGGCACTCATTAAAGGGTTTATCGACCTCACAGTGCATATTATACAGTGGTTACAGACAGTTCAGATTTTTCAAAAATTCAAGTTGATAAAAAAATATTGAACGTGTCGAATTTCTGAGATGTTGATAGAAGATTATTTATTATCGTTTTGACTTATTTATTAAGTGAGTTGCTTGTCCCAGGCGCCCCGTCCCCAACCCCCCTCCAAAGTTGCCCGATCGCCCCTTCGGTCGGCCATATTGAACCGAGAGTTTCCTGAGAAGTCACCTTGAAACATTTTACAGTGACACAAATACATCAAATACCAGTATTGTAGTAGTATTTTCCAGAAACAAAACAGTGTTACCACAGTCTTTAGACAAGATTGATAATTTACATCTAAGATGTTACCTAATTTTTATGCTATTAAAATTATTATTGCATTTTACTTTCATTCCAATATCAGGTTAAGTTCGTATAATATGTAGAACAAAATGAGCTTTTTCTTTGGATTATATTCCATTGAAATGTTTTATTGTTTGTAAATAAACAAAGTAAGTGGTGCTAAGGATATTTTTATGCTTTATTGTATTATTTTTAACTCACTCTGTAAAATTTTCATATTAGTTCAAATAATTTACAAAATGAAATTTTATTCTTATTAGTTTTTATTTTTTATTATTAATTTATTCATTATTAGGGTTTCAACTTAATTCAATTCTGTAAATATTTTATGAAACTTGTGTATTTTCTTTGTCATATTATTATATACATATTCTATGAATGTGTCAAATGAGCAAAGTTATTGGACACTGGTCAGAATCATTTCTAAAAATGTTTTTTATATATTTACTATTTTTATATAACTGAAGCATGATTGTAAATATATGTTTTAGTATTGTGATACTTTTTATAATACAAAATAGAGTACTACTAAGACAAACTTCCGATGATTAATCCAAAATTCTGAAAACATTTATGTTAATTGGAAGCAATCCCAGTATTAGAGGAACCCCCAATATTTAATTGCCAATTCATTGAAAAGTAAAAAATAATAAATTTCATTAAAAGATAGAAATTTGTTGTTTCTGGGCCACAATCGAGTTTAGACACGAGGTGTTTAGCCAAGCATGGAATTTGATCAAGGCATGGAATAACACTTTTAATCTGAGTTATGAACAATATTTTTCATTTCACTGTAATGAAGACTGACTTAAGAAAACTAATTAAGTTTTATAATTTTTCAAACTGACCTTAAGTTGCCCTTTTGATTCTCTTAGTACCGGTACAATCGCAACAATAATATTGTTTTAACAGTTGATTTCACTTTTTACAACTTTCACTGGCAGTTAAGTAAAAACTACTAGCGCCGAGCGCTACTATTGTCAGAAATTGTAACTAAATACTAGTATGGATAAAATTTCCAGCTGGTTTTGGTTCAGTGTAATGAAAACAAGTAACAATTTGAAACAGTGACACCAAAGTTTGGTTATAAAAACAGCTGTTGAATTAAAAACATTTCCTTTAGACATATCCATGATCTAACCTATTTCCCACATGGAAGTAAATTTAAACTTTTTTTATAAACTTTAACAAATTTTTGTCCATAATTAACATTGTTAAGACAAACTGACATTCTTAGCTCCAAGACTGTATGTTGATCTGGAAAACACATTTAGAAGATTTTAGAGTCTAAAAAAATAATTAATTATAAATGTTCAAGATTTTAAAGTAAAAATTATTTTAAAGTCATGAATATATGAAATAATATTTTATAAGAAATGGTAATCTTTCTGTTAAGGGCACGCCAAGGACTGCTTTTGTACTAGGCATGTATCAAAATCGGAGAGAGAATTGGAAGAAATTAAAATTAAAGTCACAACTTTTAGTCTCGATCTTACTCCTGCCAAACGTGGTGTCAATGTCATCTGCTGATTAAAATTAAAATTTTCTTATTTTTTTATCTTATTTAATGTTGTTCAAAAAACCTCTCCTTATCACTTATTATTAGTTTGTTTGATCTTCAAACAATATACTACATTACTAAAATTAGTCTAAAAAATTATACATGTACAAATATAATATTTATAAAAGAACTGGATACATTCTCCCTCCTATTCTGTTGGTTCGCCCTTGGTCAATAAATAAAATAAGAAATTATTTAATTT
Organism: Nephotettix cincticeps; assembly: GCA_023375725.1. NCBI lineage: Eukaryota > Metazoa > Arthropoda > Insecta > Hemiptera > Cicadellidae > Nephotettix > Nephotettix cincticeps. Next base: position 47,985,726 of record CM041788.1, read on the forward strand.
ATCAGTTATTATTGATTTAGTTTTAGAACTTTATCAGTACCTGCAATACAAGGATTAGTATATGGGATCTCAGACACGATTGTAAAATTTAAAAATCATGATAAACTTTTGATAAAATAAAAAACCTTTTGTCGTCAATAAATTATATGTTTTTTACATATAATTTAACTTATCACAAATGTAAAAATTTAATAGCTGACTGTTCCTTTCTATATTTAATATGAATACTTTTGCATAAGCTCAAAGTTACCTTGTCTAACACAAACATGACTCTTGTACATAATGTATATGTTATCAATTTTTCAGTTTTCTGTTTTTTTATAAAATTGTGATATAGACTTACTTGTAATATATGTATATACAAAATTATTTGTTACTGTTATAAACAAATTTCAATACATGTATTTTTTTTATTTTACCTCATCTATTGCCAAAGAATATAGAAATATATTTCTATGTTCTTTGCTATTGCTATATAGTCTGTGTCCTTGTTTGTTCCATAAAATATTTTGCCTTCAAATTGTTACCAGACTACCTGTGAAAAGTAAAACCTCTACCCAAAGTTGCACTATTTCTGGAATCAACAGTCAACAGGTAAATAATTACTTGAGAGTCTCATTTGTGTTATTCTTCCCCACTAACCAATGAATCAAGTCAATAACATAAAGTTAAATGGAATGTGTTAATCATGGCAGCTAACCTGCATACCACTATTTTCCCATGTTAATAATATAGAGAATAGCAAAACTCTTTTATTTATGGACAGATGGTGATGAAACTTGGTAGAAATGGTCAAAATAAAAATTGTTTACGCTAGAGAAGACTACTTTTAGTGTTCTTCACAGCAGCAAACCTGTATACTCTCTTCCAAGTTAACCTTATGGAGAATAGGAAAATAAATCTTATATTCATTGACAGCTATTAATAAAACTTGTCACATATTATTGATTTGGAAATTCACTGAGTAAGCAGGTCTGCTGCTGGGTATTTTTAATATTTTATTAAAAAATATTATTCATATTTTTTTAAATATTAAAAAAGGGTGCAGGTTTCAAATGTGTAAGAGTAAGCAGGTCTGCTGCTGGGTATTTTAAATATTTTATTAAAAAATATTAATATTTTTTTAATACTAAGGGTACTTACAGTGTTTCAAATGTTTAAGAATTTATTCACAATATATATAAGGTATAAAAAATATTATATACATAAAATAAGTTGGTAAACCATAAATTAAAATTATGAATACATGGCACAACAGCACTGATCAGCAACAAAACCTTGAGCGATCACTGCTCTGGTTTCAGTGTAGTGCTGTAGTTTTACGTTTGGCAACCAGAGGCATTGGCATCAGTAGCTTCGTAGTTCAACCAAACACAGCTGCAAGCGCTAGTAGCGTCCATCGACATAGTATTCGAGTCACGTAGTTGTAATGATAGCTGCTAGAGTGCTCTGGCTCTGTTACTGTCAGATTTTACGGGTTTGTTGTCGCATTATTTTCTTTATCCCTAGAGATTCGAATTTTATCCTCATTACTACTGCTTTGGTTAGATATTGTAACAACTATTATTGATATACAGTTATTGTAGTAAGCCTCGTAATTTCTTTTAGCCCGTAATATTTTTATTCTTAATTTAATTATCTAATTAAATGGATTGAAGTACTGTACTTTTCTGTTGAATGATCCTTCGTTAAAACTTGTTTAATTTTCAGAAATAGTAGGAATATGCACTTTTGTGGATTAGATTAGGTTGTTGATTGTTCCAATTTCAAGGTACTCTAAACCTTTTAGCTTTATATAAATTATTTAAAATTAACCCCGTAGCAGACCTGCGTATACAGCGAATTTCCATTAATTTATGGATTACTTGAAGTGATGCAATCAAAACTTGATTATATAAATTTAGTCACAGTATTTTCATGAGTGATGGAGTAATGGCTGAGATTGTTCGGTTCATTTGTCAACAATCAATAACTTTAAATACAGGGTTATCATAAAAGAATGGTGCGTTTCCGAACATGGTTTAAAGAAACCCCAAATACAGTACTTACAGTTAATGTTGTTTATTCATCTACTTTGTCATCTCAAACAGTTTTTTACATAATCAATAAATATCAATATGTGCGTCCTTAGTCGCTCGACAAATGTCCAAACGTTAATCAATTTCTGTCCAAACATTCGCTAACATTTCTTCGGATATGGTTGTCATTGCTTCATTAATTCTGTTTTTAAGTAGTTCAGGTCGCGATTTTTTTGTGAATAAACAATGTTTTTGATGTAACCCTACAAGAAAAATCACAAGGTGTCAGGTCTGGACTCCTTGGAGGCCACAGCATAGGTCCTTGCTGGCCTATCCATCGATCTCCAAATTTTTCGTTCAAAGCGTCCGTCACCAATGCACTGAAGTGTGGGGGAGCACCATCTTGTTGGAAATGAAGTTGATGAATGTTTTCGAGTTCATCTAGGTAAATAAAACCATAATTGATTAACATATTGAGATACACAACTCCATTATTTTTCTTTCTGCAAAGAGGAAAGGTATTATGTGATTTTTCATCACACCACACAAAACATTAACTTTAGGCGAATCACGTTGTTTCTCAACAATTGCGTGTGGGTTTTGAGAGCCCCATATTCGTGAATTGTGTCTGTTAACACATCCACTGACATGGAAAGTAGCTTCGTCTGTAAAAATTATATCATCTAAAAATAATTCGTTTTCACTTATTCTGTCCAACATTCTAACAGCGAAATTGTAACGGTTTACACTATGATTGCGTTTCAATTCCTGCAGTATCTGGATTGTATTAGGTTTTATAAGGCTTATAAACAAAATTTTGGGTTGGAGTCTTTCAGAGATACTAATATAACATTCAGAAATTTCCCTACAACCTTCAACCCTGTATAAATACATATTCTTAAGTAATGTGTATAACCAATTCTAGGATATTCCATTGTTACCACTATTTCTCCATTATTTTAATGCAATACCCCAAATACCGGAAGTGTGTCTCATCATCAGCTGTTTCTGTTACATCAATGCATTACAAATATTGTAGACTACACACAGTACGTGCACAACTGATATTTACTGTAGATGTAAACAAATCACATCAATATTGACTATTCGTGCTCTATCCATTATTGGCGAAGTGATGGATAGTGACGTAATTGCTGTAACACGTGTTGCTTCTTGCCTTCATGGCGGCTCGACCGGATACGGCAATATTTCTGCAACAGCTGTTGTCTGTGACCTGTGCCCATATGTCAGTTTGGTTATCGCAAGTTGATTGTTGAGTTGCGTCATCCTTGTTGTGTCTCAAGTCTAACACGTTGGTATTTAAGAGCTGATTAATTATGGATTCCATGCTATGAGTGAGCAAAATCACTAATAATTGATTATGTTTTTTACGTGAACAATAAGAAATGCAGTACTTCTAATAATACCGTAGATGTGTGGCGCTTTGTGTTATAACCAACAAGTATGGTTCGTTGGTTACATATCTCTATATATAAAATTGAATGTATGTATGTCCTTTATGCGTTGCCAAACTACTCATCCGATCGCCATGAAATTTTAGGAAGTTGCTCTACATGTGTCCGGGAAGGTTTTAGTGAAAAAATATTTTCGAAAACCCCAAAAGTTTCCATTTTATGACGTTTTAAATTTCTAATGTTAACCTTATGGAGAGTAAGTTTGTTTACAAAATGTCTACAATGAAAACATTTGATTTCTTAGCTACAGCTGATTGGTTTACTTTCCATTAGCAATGTGCTTTACTATCCAATGCCATCTGAATCATTCATTAATGTTAAACTATGAAGTAAATGTGTACTGTAAAAAATAAACAGCTTTATTCACCATGTTAATAGTTTACGGTTTTGGGGGATTATGTATTTATATTTTCATTTTCTGTCTGATTAAAATCACGTGTTTATATGATAATTAAAATGTTTATAATATTACGTTTATTATAATAATCAGCTGTTGTATATCTTTCCTATAAAAGCCGTATTACAGTTAGGTTTGGTTTGGATTTTGGTTCGATTTGAAAATTGTGAATTAATCCACTCAGATTTATTTGTTTTATAGGAATGTTATTAATATGTCTTATCGTTTCAGTATTGTTATTCTCTATGCCGAGACTCAGGCTATATAACCTTTCACAATGAAGCCGTATTGCTCTTCGACTTCAGAACATGGCCAAACTTAAAGTTAACATGTATTTACTGTCAGGAGTTACGAAGTTCGCCGGGTCAGCTAGTTTTATATAAACGAGATCGCACTATATTATTAGCCCCCGGGCGTGAGTAGAGTGAATTTCATAGAATTTATATTATTCCCATCGTATATGTGTAGTAATCGAATATGACTGAGTATGCAGGTTTGCTGCAATAAGGGTTGTTTTACATAGTATGCCTATATAAATGCTGTTAACTAAGAAAATACACATACCAAATGACCAAATCATGTCGATAATTAAGTGAGTTATACCAATTTATCTATTCTCCATAAGAATTGCATTGGCAATTAGTGCGTAGGTTTTCTGTCATAAACATTAAATTTGGGGATTTTATGGATTTAATGATAAAACTTAACTAGATCGACTAACTAGATAACTAGATAAACTTTTAAGTTTTCGATAATATCAAAGAGACCTGACTAAGCGCATCTACAAACACGCAACAATGTCATTGTCTCAGTCTCACATTAGGATTCACCTCAGCTCTGGACGTGGGTCAGTGAATCACTTGGCGGCAGTCAGCGCACTCTGTTGTGGAGCCGCAGAGATGCGAGATGTGGTTAAAACGCAATCTGTCGTCACTAAAGAGTACTAAACGTGCCACGGCCTACCAGAACCGCAGGTTGACCTTGTAAAGTTTTCTACTGTCATTTACCACCGAACCCCACATATTAAGTGTTGACGTTACGAAGTTTTGAGTTTTTATTTACTACTCGTAAAAACTGTTTATGAAGGCGGCAGTCAATCCTTCGGAAAAGCAAATAAATAACATCATCATAGACTGAGACGGTAGCGACGTTCTGTAATCCAGCTACTTGAGGTCACGAATTGTGTATAGTGGTCGGTGGTTGTAGTGTTCTCTTATGTGAATTAACGTCCGCACTATTGAATACTACGTTAATCCACAAAGAACATCCTCATAATTAGACCAATTCGTAATTCAGAGGCCGTGATTCGGATTCCACGTTAAACTGTAGGTCACTTTGTTGCCATTGGCTGTTTGGCTATTAATTAATAGCCCTGTCTAAGGAACATGTCAGTCTTAGTCAGTAACAAGACAACAAGATCGCGCCACAATCATCCTACACTCATTTCTCATTCATACTTGGCTTAAAATACCTACCTGGGTAGGTTGTCATTTCAATCATCTAATCAAGATAGAGAAAGCGAGCGTAGAGGTTAGATATTATGATCTTGTCTTTGTCGCTTTATTATTATCCAATTACCTTTTTTAAGATGGCGACCTACCAAGGTATTTGAAGTATGGATGAGATAATAATGAGTGTAAGACTATTGTGATCTTGTTACTGACATGTTCCTTAGACAGGACTGTTAATTAATAGCCCGACAGACATATCACCTAATTCAACCTACAGTTGAACTCAATGCAGCATAGTGTTACGCAAGATGTAACACCAAAGTTTATTGTTTGTGTAACACCATGTGTTTTATGTTTTTTGTACATAGTGTTGCAGTAAATATAACTCGATCTCTATGCATGGAAAGGAAAATATGTTAAATTTGTATAAACAAGTTGTTTGATACCCAAGGAAACGGAAAATAATTAAATGTAAGCACTCTAAATATTCTCATAATTCCATGTAACAAAGAGTTAAACCACAGTAATTTTGCCTCCCAATTATTACGAACTGGTCTAACTACGGGGATGGTCTTGGCGCATATTGCTAGAGAGTTAATAACGTCGATGGGGTCGATGCATTTGTTATCTAGAAAAAAGACATAACGGGAGCGTAGGAGTTCAGCGTCGATCAAGTGTTTGTTATCACCGGTCACAGTTACGGTTCGGTTTGTCAGACCGTGAGACGTCATTATCGAACCGGAAGTGGAAGCGATCCGTCACAGGAAGGGAGGGAGAAAAAGGTATTTCCTGTTAGAGAACTCCGCTTTGTCTTTTATTACAGGCGAAATTAGTATATTTTTATTGCAGCTGAATAATCAACAACAATTAACAATTATTTTCGTTCGCAAATAAATATCTTCAAATTATAATGACACTGGAACTTTTATTCCATCTACATAGAGAACTTTACTTTTACCTTTATTGCCTTTCTGAAATGGCCTAATGAGGTCTAGTTCACCGCTAAATCCGATAGATAGCAACACTTGTCCTGATATTTTTTCGTCTAAGTCCCATAAGGTGCCTCCTCTCTTTATAATCTGTTCCTCTCTGCTAATACCCAGGTAGGTATTTTAAGCCAAGTATGAATGAGAAATGAGTCTAAGATTATTGTGCCGCGATCTTAGAGAATTGAAAATAGCAAACTAATGTCATACAAAAAACATAAAAAATATTTTTATAAGATTACGTGATTAAATTTTCCTTGCTTTGACTGGAAAAGTCCAAAGTAAAACACGTGAAAATCTTATGAAATATGCACATACATTTCAAATGTCATCCCACAACCAATAGTAACATGCCGGAAAAAGTTGCATTATGTAGCAATTCTTCACACCTAAATAATACTGTAACCTCAAAACAAAACAATCTTATCCACTGAAAATCACATCGACGACGTTCCACTAGCAAATAATACGCCCACGAATGAATGACGTCATCAACGGACGAGCCAATCAAATTCCTTTATTTGGCCTGTGTGGTAAAACTCTACCTGAAATAAAAATTGTGCGGACCCTCGGCTGTCATTGGTCGGTTCATTGTTGTAACGTGAGAATTAAAGAGATAGCACGCAGCACGCTGGCGTGAGTAGAGCGAATTCCATAGAAGTAATATTATTCCCATCATAGTAATCGAATAGTACTGAGTATGCAGGTTTGCTGTAAAAAGGGTTGTTTTACATGGTAATGTGCTTATGCAGTATTAAGGCTGTTCACTAAGTAATAACACATACATTTTATCAAATTATGTCAATAACTAACCGAGTTATTCCAATTTTTCTATTTTCCATAATACCAAATTTTGGAAGAATATTCAATTCCATAAGAGAGTCATTGATTTTTAGCTATTCTCAATAAGATTAGCATTACATAATGTACTGTTTTTACCATTTTGAATATCTCAGTAACCAATTGACTTGGAGTAATTATTCGAAATACTAAATTGTGAGTTTTTTTAGCTGAAGGCAATGGTGAAAAGGAAAATTAGATTTTTTACTAAAATTGTTACATAAATATATTTAAACCCCCATTTTGGGGTACAAACCCCCTCCAAAGTGTAGTCCGAACTCGTCCAAAATATTACAGAAAGGAACAACTTCACCGAATTTTATAGTAATTACACAATAATTGCGGCAGTTATCGTTTCGACACATATTTTTATATGATTTTGAATGACCACCTCCCCCAAAACGTGATCAGGGGGGTTAAGTTATGAACTTCTATCATGGTCCCGGGCTTAAACTGTCCATAGGATATTCGCTACAAATCAACACTCTCTCAACAATGTTCGACTCTTGGCAACTCTTGTTATGAATGTAACACAAAACGCGTATCTCAAGTCAGCTGTCTGTCCAGTCCTATGTTGACAGTTGACACTTTGACTAGTGTTCCATTTGAGAGCACGTTCAGGACATGTTCAGCTGTTGGCTGCATTCTGGCATCGACCAGAAGCGTCGGTTCACGATAGCCTGCCTAACTCAAGATTTCGAAGAATCCTACTTTAGAAAAAAAAAATTGGCTGGAAGCCTGTCTTTTGTACTGATTGTATGGCCCAGTGCTATGAAGCAAGATTCACATAGTATTATGACAAAACATTAAAACAAACTCGTTAATAAAACAATAAAATAATAAACTCTCAGCTCAATTATGTACTACAGTATTAGAAAATCTGTATCATTAGTAAAATTCAGTGAGCGCTAAGAAAAACAATATACCATACCAAGTTTTATATAAAACGGAATAATATATACCGACTATAAGCTTCGGACCACTTGTGTAGGCTGTGGCTCTGTAAACATCCACATATTCAGTCAGGCATAATTTCTAGAACAAAATTTTTGGGTTGAAATCTTCCCAATTTGCGTATTCCACAATAATGTACGGAAATAAGAACTTTTTGACGAAAACAATACTCTCCCGTTCGTGGGAGAGTGATAAAGAAATTAAGTTTTAACAATGACCACCGAAACGGGTTGCCAACTTTCTGTCAAAAAGTTCCTCCCCGGCCGGGAATCGAACCCGGGTCTCCCGCGTGACAGGCGGGGATACTGACCACTATACTACCGAGGACTTGATTTTCGAGGAGAAAGTTTACATACTGAGTAAAATTTTATTATTTTTTTTAAAAAACATTGGGAAGACAGAACCTTACATAAGGGAAGAATTTATTTTACATAATAGGAATAGTTCATAATAAGGCAGGTGGCGTCTTTTGGTATAAGTTAACCAACATTGGTGTATAAACTTAAGTTATAGTCTATCTATTTTGTTATTTTAAACCAATTTTTGACATGAATATGTCTTAGCTCTGAGGGGCGGGGTGTTGGATATTTGCGAGACCAAAATTTTAAACAGTGACGTCATATGGTTATAACGACAGCTATAGAGGAACTGAAAACATCCGCTTTAGACATAATATTATCCATGATCTAACCTATTTCCCACAAATACAATCATTTTTTACTTGTCCGATGGAGGTATTGAAAATATATTAGGTATTTTATTTTTGTTAATTTGCATCGAATAGTAACACTAATAACGAAACAATGTACCAAGTAAAACTAATATAGTTTGTTTATCCAAATGGTGGCGGTCTGATGGTTTTTATTGGCTATTTAATTTTTATCTAAAGAAAATTTAATAAAACATTCATAGTTTGATTTTTTATCCCTGTAATAATGCTCTTTTGGAGTACACCATAATATATTTGAAACTGAAGAATAACTACAACATAGCGTTTTAATCCCAAAATATAAATAAACGAATTCAAAATATAAATACGATCATGACGTTATCCGTTTTGTATGCGAAAAGAGTTCAAAAAGTTATTTCCGGTACCGGGAATCGAACCCGAGCCTCCTGGGTGAGAGCCAGGTATCCTAGCCACTAGACCATACCGGATTACATCAATGTGGAGAGAAATATAAATATTTCGCCTTCGTAATTAAAATATGGAACTGTACTTTGAATATGGAATATGTTACTTTGAAATGTTGTAGACACTCGTGTTTTGTCATTTTGTAAACAATGAAGAATTAATTAACAATAACTTAAATGTATCAGTAGAGCCTACACCTTTCAGCCTTTTTAACCCGTGAGATGAGAAGAACGGGTAAATACTTTGGCTGGCTAGTAATGGTATAAACAAGATGGACAATGAAAACTGCACCATAACAATCAATTTTAAATTTAAACAAAATAAAATAATAAAATTAAATTTAGTTTTTAGCTTGGAAATAAATTATTTTTTTGTAGTATGACGAAAAGCATCATTCGATACTCGCCCGAAAAGCTCTTTACCAGTGCTTCATCTAAAATCCCCCATCTAGAACTGGTAAAGAACGCTTTTCCAAACTTGGAACTACTGTAGTAGTGATATATAGTATTACTTTATTTTAACTGAAATAGTGACATATCGATGTAAGTATTCAAGCCAAGTATGAAAGAGAAATGAGGGTAAGATTATCCTTGTCTTGTTACTGACTAATGCTGGTATGTGTATTACACATGACTTTAATCAATAGCCCATCAGCCAATGGCATATAAGGAACCTAGAGTTTAACGTGTAATCCGAACCGCAATTTTGCCTCTGAATTACGAACTGGTCTAATTATGAGGATGGTCTGTGCTGTTGAACGTCTACACCACCTGCGGAGAATATCCCATGGGTTTGTGAATATTTTGTTGATTTTGTTGCATGTTTTTCGTGGTCGTGCGAGGACACAATGATTTTTAATATTAGATTTTGTGAGGAAGTTAAACAATCGATTTCTAGTTTGTACAATAACACTCGTGCAAATTACTGCAGTAGAAGTGCACAAGACCTGCCCTGTCAGAAAATAGTTGAAAATGTTGATTGAATTGCACAAGAAAACAAAACAATTTTGTGGCTGCAAGGATCGGTTTGAAATTTGAAATGTTCGTCCTTTAACACTAGAAAATACGAGTTCAATTATGGGAAGTATTCATTTATCCATTTATTAATTAATAATTTCGTGAATTGCCTGGAATACCTTGTGACGATTAACATGGAATAAACGATGACAATAACACAGTTGTTCATGGCGTTATCTTGAGCTTTCAACGAGCTGTTTTGCACGAGGTTTGTTTTAAATGCTGTTAATTTTAACCAAAATGTCCAAAGAAAGTCACCTGCACGCCACTACAGTGTGCACAGCACACGCCATACTGTTCAGTGTGAATTGGTTCTAAGAAGCATTACAGGAAACGCCACTATCCCGGTCTTCAATGTAATGTTTTATTTCTGAAAGTACAGGTATACGATATTCGAGACGACAGCAAAAAGGATCGATGAGGATCGATTTCTAGCCTTTCAACACACCGGATGGTGAGGCGATGTAAACAGAGAAGGGTAGGGCTATTGAAGGAACATGCGGGTGTATTGAAAGGACCATTCATCGGTTCAAAGTAGGTTACTTATGAACACCTGATATACTTGACGGATCTACGATTTGGAGTAAAAAACGATGCGTGGTTTTAACCCATTGAGTTCCACTGAAGTCCGTAGCGGGACTCGAGCCTTACGCCTCTAAACATCTTAACACCCGATAGGCCCGATACGGGCTTCACATGAAAATTGCGAAAGGCCTGTTGTGGGACTTTCTCCCCTTATACATAGTATACGGAGAAAGAATTGCTTTCATCAAAATTTTCGAATTTGAGTTGAGAGTGGATATATCCGTTTTGGGGTCCCCAGAATTCAAAAAAGTGGATTCGCCGTTATTTCCGTGTGTTTGTGTGTGAGTCTGGATATGTACAGAGCCACAGTCTACCCCGTTGGTCCGATTTAGATGAAATTTTTAGGCGTTTTTTAATTTTTTCAATTTTAATTTTACCCCTAAAAACCATTAAAAGCGTGAAAATTACAAATATCTCAAAAGTGGCTCTAACAATTTTTATTTAAATTTTGTCGTTTATAGTGCATAGAGTACTAAATAATATGACACCAACCGCATGTCTGTAAAAAGACGGCTCTAAAGTTATGGGCTTTTATATGTAAACAAATATGTTTTTAAGTATTCCGCTAAGATAAAGAATCTAATCTATAAATTTGCTACTACCACTTACCGTTTAAAAAACTAAACAATTTCAATTATTTATCTACGACCAACGGTTCCAGAGAAAAGTTAAATTTACTCTCCATGATACAACCAGTGCGTTGTCTGAGGGCGCGCAAGGTTATTCTTATTGAGATTATTAAAATATTATTTTCTCATTTCCCAAACGTTTTCCATTAAACTTGGTATGCAGCATAAGAGCACATCACCCAACAAACCCCACTCAAAAAACCTTGGTATTGAAAGGGAAATGGCCCCACAAAATTCTTCGGATCTTTTCCGTTAATTCACCACCTTTTTAAGCGGTTTACCTTAGTATTCCATTTATTCATCATCAATAGTATTTACACTTAAAGTAGGTTTAATATTAGACGTTTTGGAGTATAAATTATTTGAGGACTACAAAAAAATTAAAATTAATTGGGAAATACATAACGAAATTAGGAGAAATCAAACGAATATATATTATTATTATTATTATATTATATTATTATTATTATAATATTATATTATAATAATATTAAATATTTAAACTTACTCCTTTCCAAATCATAATTAAAAATAAATATGCTTTTAAAAAAATCTAACATGAGAATTTTTGCCTATTTAAATTAACAACTTGTATTTTGTGCTGTAGGAACTGAAATTAGGCATTCTACCATAAATAATTTATCTTAACATATACCAAGTTTCATAAATTTCCATTAATAAAGGAGTTGCCTACTAAATTATTTTGAGTATGGGTTTTTATATGAACACATAAATATGTTTTTTACAAAGATAATCTTAAAATATACAAATATCATTTTATCCAAAAATATTCAAAAATCAAATATAATTTTTTACCTCCATAAGATTAACATTGGAGCACAATACAATGTACTGTGTTTAGATTTTTTATATCTCTAACCATTGGAGATAGAGAAAACTTTAAAATATTAATTGTGTATTTTTTAAGCTGATTTCAATGGTGAAATATAAAATTAGAAATTTTAAAAAATACATGTGAAAAACGCAAAAAACCCCATTTTGGGGTACAAAACCCCCCCAAACTACCTTGTATTGAAAGGGAAATGCCGCACAATTTGTTCGGAATCACGTTTACCAAATTTTCTTCACTTTTTACGAGAGTTTACCTTAACAGACCATCATATATATACATATATCATATATATATATACTATATATATATTAAATTTTAAGACGTTTTTGGACTCTATGACAAAAAAAAAAAAATTAACTTGGGATATCACATGAATACGGTAATATTTATTAAAAATTTTAAAAAGTATAAAAGTATAAAGATACATTTTTTAACAAAAATGGAACTCTTAAACTCTTACAATACGAAACTACCTAACGTAACCTAACCTAGCCCAACGCAACCTAATTATAATTCATGGAAAATTGATGAAAATCATGAAAACCCAAGAATTATACCTTATTCATGGAAAATTTATTCACTGTTTTCTTGATTTTCATCAATTACAGTTCATGGTTTTGCATGATTTTCATCAATTTACCATGAGTTATATATATATAATTCATGGGTTTTCATGATGTTCATAAATTTTCCATAAATTAATTGTTTTTTTGATGATCTTCATGAATTTTAATTCATGGTTTATCATAATGTTTCATGAATTACTCATGTTTTTTATGATTTTCCATGAATTATGATTCATGATTTTCATCAATTTTCCATGAATTATAATTCAAGTTTTTGATTTTTTGGTTTTTCGAAAGGAACATGTCAGCTTTAGTCAGTAACAAGACTACTAGATCGCGCCACAATCATCCTAAACTCATTTCTCATTCATACTTGGCTTAAAATACCTACCTGAGTAGGGTGCCATTTCAATAATCTAATCTCCAAAAAATGACTAAGCTTAGTTTAAATCATGAAAATTTATTCCAAAATCGATGTAAACTTGCTTAGTATGCAGGTCTGCTGCTACTGTCGCCAAATGTGATGTATGACGTCACCTCGTCCCCGTCGTGGTCGTGGTTGGAGTGACCTTCACCGCCGACCGCAGCCCTGGCCCTGGGGTCTTTCTCAATTATTACTCTGTCAGTCAGCGTGTAGGCGTGGCAGGTCGGTCAAGTGGAGCAGATCCGAACAAGAATTAAACTTGCCTCAGCGGTGGTGGATTTCAACCGTTTGTCCAGAGCGACAAACGGTCGCCACAAGAAGAAGAACGCCACACTAGATAGCCAAAGAACGTACCAGTCCTCAGAACTAGTAGAAATAGTCATATAGCCGACCAGGCCTAGACAGGTACCCTACTGGTAATTCCCCTACCGCTTGTACATTATTACCGTCCAGTCTACTACCGTAAGTCTGTTTTCAAGTGACCATTAATTATATTGAATTGTGAAAACGTTGTCCAAGTGATTACCTTACAAAATTAGAAGAACACAAATAAAAAATTAAAAATGTTAAATTAAGTTGTTATAATATACATGTTGTTAACTTGTTTTTAACAAACACAAATATATATTACTAAAACGCCTCCAAAATAACCTAACCGGCTGCGAACAAGATAACAATGTGTAGCTAATTTGGAAAGATTGTGATAAAATATATGTTGTGTATACTTGCAACTCCTGGAGACTCCAACTCCATTTGGGCGAAAGAAAGAGACTCGCTTGCGATGACCACATAGATAAGATGTTCAACCGTCCCTCGAACATGGTACACACTATAACTATCAAAAAATATTGGGCGATGCGGGTAATCGTGGTGCGCGAACACAAGGCGGTAATCGTATGTGACGGCTGATTTTTTGTTAACTACGTTATGTTGTTTTTTGTTAGCTGCGGTGCGGGGAGGGAACGCACAGGGTTAGATTTTAGTTTGAGACTGCGGAAACGCAATCGACTGAAGGGTGAGTGTTTTTGTGTTGAGCAACGCCACCCAACCACGAGGACGATGGGAGACGATCGGGTTAGAAGTTTGGGGTACGGCGAAGATGAGAGAGGAAATGTGCAGAACAACGACGGAACTGAACACTCAAGGGTTCGATTTGGAGTACGGAAGAGAGTTAAAGCAACGTACACAACAGGAACGCTGGAACGGACCTAAGGGGAAAAGGTTTTTAGTTGGGTGGAGATGAGTGACGAAATGAGCAGAAAAAACGGCGGATCTGACCACTGAAGGGTTAGGTTGGGAGTTCAGAAGAGTTGTACAACGCACATAACAGGAATAATGAAGCGAACCACATGGTAAGAGTTATGTAACACCAAAAAGAGAATAGAGTGACAATGTAGCGCTGATTGTGTTGAGAGATACTATATGGTGAGCACACGGAGAGTAAGGATCGAGAAGAACATTTATGTCGTACATTATTCAAAAAAATACAGACAACAAATTAACGATTTCCCTGTAAATTGTAGAATTATATTTTTCTATGGTTCGAGCTGTTTGTGCTGAGTGTTAAGACGTGCGCCACTGCTATAAGAAGATAACCTCTAATTTCTGATTTTGAATTGAGAAAAGGATAATACGCTTAGGCCTTAGTTAACTTGTATGCAGTAGCATTAAACTATAAAAGTACAAATATTTAATATGCTAGAGAAATTTTAAGTACACCCCACCTGTTATTATGAATTTTGTTCACAGTTTATTGTATAAATATCACAATTTTAAACATCATTGACCGTTGAAGCCTAAAATTATCGCTAGAAATTATTCTGACCCATAATCGCAAGTAAACAAAATGGTTTGTTTTCACGTCTTTCTCAGATATTTAAATCCATTAGAATGTCAGCGATAGGAAACTTCAATAAACATATTACTTTTTATTCTGATATGAGATTTAATAAACGTAAGACATATGTTTGCTGTCGTTTTATAGCGGTTTGAGATTCCCGCGAAATCACGTGCTAAAAACCGCGGCGACACCACAGGAAAATGGTGGGAAATTGCATCTATTAGCAGCTGATGAGTGGTTGGGAAGATTTATTTGAAACAAGTGGATGTCTGAGACTCAGCTTCCCAGCTGAGCCAAGTACCAAATACTTCTTATAACCGAATACTCATAAACAACACGATAGGAAAATGTCGTCGCTACCCTGCGGGTGCTCTATTTGCTGAGATGGGTGTTCCGTATGTCAAGCAAATATTTATAAAAAAATTGGCATTTTTCATTTTTTAACACTCCGGTGACTTATTTGAACGCACATCCTATGACTACAGAACAAGACATGCTTTGGGGTAGGTATACGTGCACTGAGACTGACAAAAACCTTTTCCACTACGAAATACTATGTTGCTCACACATTATCCAACAAGCTACCTCAAAACCTACGGAACTGTGACTGTACGGTGACGGTTTACAAAAAACGAATTTTACTGTGGCTCAAAGCGATTGGCAGACAGGGAGCCAACATTGTCTTGACTTCAACTTACATTCACTGACTTTCCTGCTTGACGGCGTAAAAGATTGTGTGTTTGCTGGTGTGCTTGTGTTGAGTGATTGAAGGAATGAGTGTGAATCTGATTGCCTTCATGGGGGGGATTTGATAGGGGTTCATATTTCTCTCAGAGCAGTTTTGTTTGGTCTCACTCGATTCAAATAGTTTTTCTTTGTAAATTCAATAGTTAATTATTAGTAAACTAAACATGGAACATTTATTTTATTATTATACATTGGATTACAGGATTACTCAAAACCTCAACAACACTAGGATTCCTTCTTAACAATGTTATTTTGTGAGACGAGGTAGATCCTAAACTTCACTGGCAAACATAGGTTATAAACATCTAGATGATGGGTTCAATTCTTTGTTTAAAGAAAAGTCCAAACAACTTTTAAAATATTGCAATAGAAGGTTATCCACCAACCACAGCACGATATGATTCTACGTGGTGTGGCAATAACTAGGACAAGAAAACTGTGATAAGTGAGAGGTCAAAGAATTCTATTGCGCTATTTTATTATCGTCTGAGTTACGTAAATGTCAATGACACAGCATTTTAAATAAACTTTAAAACCAAATAATATTAATATTTCCATACTTTGTTCAAACACTCTAAAATAATGGTTGAATAAAATCGGAAGTAATGTAGGCCTAAATTACTTAGAATGATGATTTTTTATGTTTATGCTTTATACCCCAGAAAATCCGAAATGGATCTTATATTAATTTATTAATTCTTATCTCTTAATGACTGGATGGTGGCGTCATCCTGTCATGCAGCTACTACGAATTGTGGATCGTTTGAGTGATGGTCGGTGGGTGTGGTGTTCACTTGTGTGGATTAACGTCCGCACTATTCTAAGACTACGACACTAATCCGCAAAGACCACCCTCATGATTAATTCGTAATTCAGAAGCAGTGGTTCGGATTCCACGTTAAATAGGTGGTTCCACGTTATGTAGGTACCTTAAATATTCCATTAACTGTTGGGCTATTAATTAACAGTCCTGTCTAAGGAAAATTTCAGCCTTAGTCAGTAACAAGACGACAAGATCGCACCACAATCATCTTACACTTAATCCTCATTCATACTGGGCTTAATATATCTACCTTGTGGTAGGGACGCCATTTCAGTAATCTAATCTAATCTATATCGAAACACGGTTACTTGAAGACACACGGTAGAGGTCATAAAAACAAATTACGTCAGTGAATCGAATCTAAATCAATTATTTACTTTCTTTTGGGAAATAGCTTAGATCATGTATATGGCTTAAGGGAATGTTTTAAGTTCCTCTAAACAGCTGTTCTTATAGCGACGTCTTATATGACGTCACTTACGTTTTCAAATTTTGGTCTGACGGATTGCCAATACCCCCAGACCTCCTATATTGTATCATGGGTCGAATGTAAATAACATTAAGTTCACTGACGCCATTTGTTTATGTTTATGACCCCGTGTGTCATTTGGTAATCGTGCAGCGAAGTAACCTGGCTAATTTGAACCTCTTATAACGTAAACATTGATACAACAAAATTATCGATACATCTTTCTAGTTCGATATATCGAGGTCCCTCTGCACTTATCCACAGTTGGCAACAGAGGATACAGTGGTCGGATGTTTTCAGGTCAGGTAGTAGCTGGCCCCTTGTATGCGGGCGCCGCGGAAACTCCAGAAGCAGAAGCTGCAGCCCAGACGACAGACGTACACCATCGGAATAACAAAGTTGACTTGTTTGCCCAGCGCAAACCCAGAGACGATACCCATGTTGGACTAGTCTGAACACACAAATGCAGTGTCACGCCAGCTCTTTCACTCGGATGTTTTGAGTTTCGGCTCTCGCGTCGTGTGCGTTATGTGTACTAATTAATTGTTGTCGTTTATGTTTGAAGAATCCTTGATTTATTCAAGCAAAAGTTAAAGAGGGAGTACACCTGACACTGCACCCTTTTATAGATTAGATTATTGAAATGGCGACCATACTACAAGGCAGGTATTTTAAGCCCAGCATGAATGAGAATTGAGTGTAAGATGATGATTGTCGCGCGATCTTGTAGTCTTGTTACTGACTAAGGCTTGACATGTTCCTTAGAAAGGACTGTTAATTAATAGCCCAACAGCCGATGGCAATCAATGGATCTACAGTTTAACGTGGAATCCGAACCACGGCTTCTGAATTCCGAATTGATCTAATTATACGAATGGTCTTTGCGGATTAACGCCGTATTCAATAGTGCGGACGTTAATCCACACAAGAGAACACTACACCCACCGACCATCGCTCACAACAATCCACAATCCGTGACCTCTAGGTAGCTGGATTACAGGACGTCGCCACCGTCCCGTCCCAGTCATACCCTCTGTGTCGGAGCCCTTTGGATGGATTTGCACCAAACTTCACAGAAACCATTCTCAAATCATGCTTAATAATTTCCGAAAGTATCATAACAAACTGTCGGGTGGTTCTGGAGTCTACAGGCAACATACTTACAAAGATGTATACTTCCTTCCTATCATATTATAATAGTTTCAAGGATAGTTCGATGGAAATTACGTAAGAAATATTCATTCTTACAATAACCATATGAAGTCATTTCCTCGCTAATATAACTGCAGCTTTTAAGATAAGATAATACCCTAAATTATTATGATTGATGATGTTAAAAAGCGATAGGGCATAAATGCTCTGCAATCTTAATTTGATTTACAATCTTATCAGCTCAATAACCAAGGCTCAGATTTGCAGTTATATATTATCTCTTTTTAGATTTTAACTACGAGCTACTCATATTACTCAATGCTTAGAACTTCAGGTTTACAGGTCGACTTACAAACAACATAAACATTTATTCAGATAATCGGATAAATGAACTAACTCATACTGATTCTACTCGAGTACACGGAACTGGCACTGTTGGGAATTCGGCCAGTTCTATGTCCGAATAGGCTACGCCCTGGTTCCTCCTCTCTTAACAATCTCTCGTTGCCAACCCTCGGCTTTAGTGTAAAATTATGGTGTTCTAAGAAACTATCGTACAGCGCATCAACAATGCGAGCTTCCTCCTGAACATATGCATTTTAAACACAGAATTGTGACTTAATTTAGAAAATGTATTAAAGGTAATTTTTGTCTAACCTAACCAATGATCTAGTACAGTACACATAGTGTATTATAATCAGAGACGATACATCAAAATAAAGATGGCGACCTTTCAGGGAAAGGGATGGTTGAGTTTCGGACTGAAGCAAAAAACAAACTCAAAGAAGGTTGGTGTTACTGGTGGGGTGTTCCCCAAGAAAACTATGGTTGTAACATTGATTTTATAACTGCGTAAGTACGAAGTATGTAAATTCAATGGTTGTATTAAAGATTGCCGTTTAAATAATTGACTTAAGGGAGAAAGTATGTGTCAGTCCACTGATACCGTTTATTTAATTTGGTACAGGGCTAATCTGTTGTGTTAACCCTCCAACGGTTTTACCGTCGATTCATCGACGCCACCGCCGGTCGTCGAAGGTTCACCGTCGATCAATCGACGGTAGGTAAGCTTTTACAAAAAGCAATGGTGTGAATACATTTTCGGTTAAAACTACATTGAATATAGTATCGTTGTTTTCTACAGATCATACGCTTTCCGCCGAGGTATGTTTCGTTTTGCTTACTCTATGCGTCAGAATTCTATGTTAGTTGAAACATCGGTCTTCAGTTGCGCGGTTATGTCGCTTTGTTTACAATGGTGGCGTTACACGTTCTCGTCGCGTTTGTTTGGTGTTCTGATGTTAATTTCACCATTTTAATGATAGCAGTGACTTAATATGTATAAAACTATATATTTTTATTTTACTTATTAAATTTTTAAAAACTTGGCTATCTTCAATTTTTGACTGGTATTTATTTTCTGTGTTTTGTGGGAGCAAACTTTGAAAAATCTTTTGAAAAAATTTTTTTTTTTTTATCAATTTTAATTGGATACACCCATCAAAACCAAGATGAAAATAAAACATGTTACTTTTATCTTATAGATAATTTAATGTAGATTAAAATGGTGTATAATATGTTATAGTTACTATATTTTACTATTTTATGTGGAATTTTTAGTAAAAGCCTGCAAAAGCGCCAAAATGAGGTGAACCTCAAGGGGTCAAATAGTGAACCGTTGGAGGGTTTAAGGTGACATACGTCACATGAGACGAATGCATAATTAGTTTCAGGGACGTCCGAATCAAGCCTAGCAAGAGGAACGACCTGAACTCCTCGGGTGACGTTGTCCGTTGGCCGCCGGAATGTCGTCTATCAATTGTGACCAATTGGTCTTTATTAGATGCTTGAGTCAATCTCCTGATACGTACCTCAGTCGCCCGCCACATTACATTATATCTTATTTAATTTCCTAGGGAAAGGTTTGTAGAAACAATAAGATTAAACGCCCGTAAAATAACAAGATAGATATTCTTTGTCAATAAATTTCATCGGCTCATTTTAAATATCATTTACATCTATAATGTTGCGGATAGAACACTCCTATGGTTGTACAGGGTTTTCATTAAATAATGGTGGGTGTAAATAATTGTAAATATCATGTACGCGTTGCCAAACTACTCATCCGATCGCCTTATGTTAGTTAAGTTGCTCTATATGTGTCCGGGAAGGTTCTAGTGAATCTTTCGAAGTTTCGATTTTATGGCGTTTAAAATTCTCATGTTAACCTTATGGGGACTAAGTTTGTTTACTAATTTTCTACAATGGCCATTTGATTTCTTAAGCTACAGCTGTTGGTTTACTTTCCATTAGCAATATGCTTTACTATCCAATGCCATATGAATCATTAATTAATATAAAACTATGAAGTAAATACATCAAAATAAATTAAGTTTACGGTTTTTGGGGATTATGTATTAATTTTTTTTATTAAAAGTCAAGAGTTTATATGTTGGCCAAATAAAAAATTATTACAAGGTTTATACATACAGTATTACGTTTATTGTAATAATCAGCTGTCTTTCATAAAAAGCCGTATTACAGATAGGTTTGATTTGAGTTTAGGTTGAATTAGAAAATTGTGAATCAATCAAATCAGATTAATTTTTTTGTGGGAATGTTATTAATATGTCTTAACTGTTATTGCCTATGCCGCGACTCTGTATCTACAAAACGAAGCCGTAATGCTATTTGACTTCAGGACATGGCCAATCTTAAAGTTAACATTTATTTATTGTTAGGCGTTACGAAGTTCGCTGGGTCAGCTATCATTAAATGATGAAAAGGAGAAAGGGTACAATAAACTATTTATTTTGTTGAATTTTTGAAACATTTTTAGTATTTACTTTCCTGAGGGAAAAAAGTTAGATCGTGAATATGTCTAAAAGGAATGTTTTCAGTTCGTCTTAACAGCTGTTCTTATTAACAAACTATGTCGTCACTGTTTCAAATTTTGGTCGCGCAAATTGCCGACACCCCCCACCAAAGCTAAGACATATCCATGTCAATAAGTTAGATAATTCACTGCGATAACTTATCATAGGTTGAAATACGACACAGTGGAGAGATATCTATAATCTTTCGACAGTGGGCATAAAACCCAAGTTCAATTAATCAAAGGAATGTCTGAAGAGTAAGGTTTCATTACAATCCTTATAGGCCTAAATGTTATTCAGGGTGTCCCTTATTTGTCTTCGAAGTGCTGTTAATTTTAGTTTATGGGTTAAAGAAACCTGTAATCCAGCTACTTGGAGATCACGAATTGTGGATAGTTATGAGCGATGGTCGGTGGGTGTGGTGTTCTGTTGTGTGGATTAACGTCCGCACTATTGAATACTACGTTAATCCGTAAAGACCATCATCATAATTAGACCAATTCGTAATTCAGAGGTCGTGGTTCGGATTCCACGTTAAACTGTAGGTCCCTTAGTTGCCATCGGCTGTTGGGCTATTAATTAACAGTCCTGTCTAAGGAACATGTCAGCCTTAGTCAGTAACAAGACTACAAGATCGCGCCACAATCATCTTACATTCAATTCTCATTCATACTTGGCTTAAAATACCTACTTTGTGGTATGGTCGCCATTTCAAATAATCTAATCTAATCTAAATCCTAATGCTCTTTGGTTATTAATACAACAATTTTCTTTTATTTCAAACTTTCCAAGAACATGTTCAACAGTGTACCTAATGAGCTGTAACAAAATTGATACAAACCACTATTTTTAATTCATGGACAAATTTTTCTCTGGAACAAGTCACAGACAAATAATTCTAAAAACTATTTGTTTAAAAAAAACAAAATATTTTTGGTACAAAATAATTCCCATTCTCCCCTTAAAGGACATAACCTGATTGCTCCTACCTGGCCGGGCGGCTTTACCAGTTGGCCATTCTCGGAGGCTCTTAGTTGACCCTTCTTAATCCTCACTAATGAGTGTTTCAGTTTAACTCTTCGCCAGGACCCAAAAAAAGTGTTCCAATTCGGCTAAGGCCAAGCTCAACAATCACTTATGACAGACTCTGTTCTCTGTCTTATTTGAAAGTCCAAAAGGAAGGAAGGGGGACAAATAAAACCAAGTATAAAATACTCGAACCATGTATTTATTTCTATAGCGTATCAGGCATGCGATATTGCAGACACTGATAATGTATAAATGGAACGTAAATACTAGCTGCCCAATAGCAAAGCTACAGCGACCATCCAACACAATACTGTACATGTAAAACTCTCGTATCAAACATGTGTTTATTGTAGAATGTAAGGAAGTATTTGGAACCACAGCCTCTAGTTAATATGGTGTGCAAAATCGCCAACGTACCAGACATGAGCTATCGGAATATACTAACAACTAATATTATGGAATAGGAGACAAAAATTACATTAAAAAATTAACGGCAGTTCATATAGATCTATTCCAACGATTAGATTGTACAGATGGAACGTTTCTCTTTATATAAAATTGGAATGGAAAACCCTTTCAAAGTAAACAATCCGTACAGAATGTCTATAATAATAAATAACGTAATAAATATTGAGCTTACGAGTCACCCCACGTAAAACTCTGGCAAATTAAATTACAATAGTAAAATGAACTGAGTACATGAACCAATTGACTACATACGAAACTCACTATGTACAAACTACTACATACAAACATAACACTAGACAATCTCGGGGAAGATTCCCGTCCAGAATCAGCTGATCAAAGCATTCCAGTTAGGCCATGAACTACTTTGAGGCTTACAAAAGTATAAATAATCACAGTCATTGTAACACGACAGTGTTAAGGCACAAGTGGCAGTCTTCAAAGACACCGTCGCAACTGCATCATTAGAACATGACAGAATTCTTGCTCAGGCTGCATTTTTGGGACAATTCACAGTGGGAGAATGAAATACATTTTGGAAAACACTAAAAACTTTTTATATTCTTTTTTACCATCATTATAGCTTCATCTAACCTTTTATCCTTCGTCAAAAACGTACCCCAATGGAAAAAAATTAGTAAAACTATGATAGGCTTTGATTCTATTGGGCTTTAGTTAATTTGATTCTCTTTGGTCATAAATAGTAATACACATTGTTTAAAAAAAAAAGGCGACACAAAGAGAAATCAAAGAGAGCCTGAGCAAATGTCATTTTAGAAACTTAAGTCTACGGAACGCATTGCATCAGCATCGCCTTGTCTTTAAAATACGCTACATGGAATGAACATAAAGTCATTTTTGCTCATAGAACTTAAAATTTGAAACAAAATTTCAGCAAAATCTTACAACAATTATCAGTCTTACATATTTCAACTTGGAAAGAATTCAAACAGTTAGATCTGTTATTGTAAACTTTATATGAAAATTTTAAGACAAAGAGATATAAAATCTTATCGTACATAGAACACACGTAGAGATATAACAATAAGTGAAAAGACTCTGATATAAGTTTCGCAATAAACAAAGTATCGTACAAATATACACTAAGATACAAAAATACTGCCTAGCGTCAATAGGCAGGGCCGGGATCTTGGAGTCGAAGCTTGATGGAGGCAACCTCCACACCTTTGTCCGGATATCATTGACTGTTACTCGCCGCCGTCTCTATCTTCTTGGCCAACTCGGTCACCATCTCTCTGTAGATGATCGGGTCCATGTTGCGACTCAGCATATATATTATCCACCAATCGCCGACGTCCGTCTTTCTGGCAATGGCCTCGGCCACCTCCCTCGGCACCAGCCTGTTCCTCGCTCTCAGCAGCGCCGGCCGCACCGACGGACATGAGATGATTATCGCCCGGTACATGACCAGCAACGACAGCATGGTCAGCAGGATGATGAACCAGAACCAGATGAAGATGTAAGTCTTCTCGTTGACGATGTTGAGGGGCAGGATGCACAGCGAGTCGTGCTTCTGGATCGTGCCCGATGCTCCGTACTTGTGGAACGTGCACTTGGTCACCCTCGGGAAGATGTACACCATGGGGTCGACTCTGTCCTCCTGGACTTGCTCGGAGAACGTCATCACTCGCCACCCGTAGCTGAGGAACTCTCCGTCGAAGAACTTGTTCATGAAGTATAACTGGACGACGATGTTGACCAAACACAGAGCCTCGCAGAACCAATAGCGGATGGCGTACATGTTGTGTCTCTGAAACAGGACATTTATCATGTAGACATTTTTTTGTAGATTTCGGGGATTTTGAGGATTGAGATCTTATTCCAACACAAAGAAAAGCCACCATAAAGAAAGTGAACACTTTGATCACCATACCTCCAAAGCACGAACGATAAATAGGAGTAAAATAGGAACCAAAAGGACGGATTAGGTGTGTGAGAACGGCTGTGGTCAGCTCATTATATCAAGCCGAGAGGCAAGCCCCGCCTTGATAGACCTTGACTTCGAAACTCTGGAGTTACCAGCTAGTGTCTTGAGCCCAACACGTTAGACCATGGTCCTCTTGCACTTTCTTTCCCTGTTATGGTAAAAAATAGTGTTCACTTGGAATACAGTTATGTAACTGCTTCCTATGTAATTTGACATTTTACATTTCTTGATAGATCTTCTACATTTTTTAACGTTTTACATTTTTCATCCAGCCCATTGTTGTATACCTAGACTGACAAATGCTGGCTAAAATGCCACTAGGTGTTAACAAACCCCAATTATATTCTAACCTTATGTGGCGTTGAATTTTATGTTTCCTTGAAGACAATAGACAATCCTAATAAAATAGTTCTTAGATCAAAGTAATAACCTTATCTTTCTTCGTGTACAGATTTTAAGTTAATACGAATCAAATTTACTTTTTTTAATTCTCAAGTCTTTTTAAATAAAAATTCAAAAGATGAATGTTGGTTGACTCCTTTCTTTAATACAAAATCTAATTGTAAGATAGTCGTTCGAAACGTCGTTGAGTGACATCAAGCAGGACCCTCTTGAACTACATCTGAGAACATACGTAGAACAAGCACACAAGTACATATATCTAACAACTCCACTTGTTAGGAGTAGCGACTTGTTAACTTATCAACAGCTAGAGCTGTAATACATGACTGATTTGGCATCGTCCATGTCTATCCCTGGTCTATCACAGCCAATATAACAAAAATAAATGGTAACAGTGGACTGACAGTAGACTGATTCAAAATACTAATTTGTTTAGTCTTAATTATCAAATCAAATGATTTCATAAAATTACTGTTTCGCTAGAAAAAATCTCTTTTACTAAAAGCCCATAACTTTTAAACCCAGATGTTTTGGGAAATGCACGTGATGTATTTTAGTTTATCTCATAATGGACTATAAATTATTATGGTTTCATCAAAATCGTTAGAGCCGTTTTTGAGAAATTTTTATTTTACGTGTTTTGGGAGTTTTTAGGAATAAAACGTCCTTGAAAAAAATATCATTCCGAGAAACAGTGGATTGTTACCTACATACCATATATCAGGATAGTCACGATTCTAATCTTTTGCACATCCCCATACACACATACACAAATCACTCTAAAAGAACTTTTTTGATAGAAGGGGCACTATAATGGATATATCCACCAGAAACTTAAATTCGAAAATGCTGACCAAAACAATACTTTCTCCTTAAACTATCGTATAGGGGGTGTATCAATTTACGAAATGCTGATATTGTGCATATAAAATGTTTTCAATTTCGTTAGATTTAGATCAGAGGTAAAGCGCACCTTCAAAAACGAACCCCTCTATTTAACTTGCCAACAGGCAGCCGAGGCCGAATAGAATTCAACCGTTCCGGATTACATCACCGTCAGGCGAACCAATTCCAACACGGCTTCGTCGAACCGAGCGACGGCCTTTCAGGGAAGGCGAGCTACAAGAAAAGCAATTCCAGCATCGCTTCGTCTCTCTCCTTGAGAAGGTCGCCCGAGGACGATGCCGCCGCGTCCGCCGGCGTTAACGAAGAAAACAATTACGCAACGATCCGCGTGACAGAGTAATTACGAGGCGGCCGACTCCGCGTCAACGTGATCCGGCGGAAAATCTGTTTTATATTTGGAGCCTGAAGAGAAGGAATAAAGAGAGCACTGAAAAATGTGCCTTGTCACCATAATTTTGTTGTGAAACAACAACTAGTAGACTCACGGCTTTGGGCTACAACAGGGATACATACTGTGGTCGGAATATTCTTTTTCCAATCAAATAAAAAAATACTTTTTCATTATTTTACTTAGATTAATAGAAATTTTCAATAATTTCAGGACATCTGTGAATGTTCTACCTACTCACTACTATAAACATTATGTGCAATCCAACGATCGGGTTTACTCCTGCTTACCAACTAACAAATTCCTAATGTCATGGTATAAAGTGAAAATAAACTGTCTTCATATCAGTCTTATGAGGAGAAATTAACTTTAGAGAGTATCAAGTTTATACTTTTTACTATTACAAAATGGCGGCCATTTCAATTTTTAAAAGCTCCATAACTCAAAAGGCAAAATACGGTATGGAATATCGTGAAATTAAACTAATCTATGTGGAATTCCTGGATCAATTTTTGTACCATTTTGAAAGATACTCAGGACTATACTAAGATACTAATAAGTAGTAGGAACGCTCATGAAACAGTCATAAAACCAAATCGAATATGCTTCTTTTGATTGGTTTCGATCAATCGGTTGTTGAATTCGATAGGTTGGTATATCTGTGGGATCTCAAATTCAAGGGCAATCTCGGTGAAAATCTGGTCTTCTAAAGGCGGATTCCGATCCCCAACCGGTTGAGCAGAAAATCAAACTCTTTCACCAAGTTCGTCATCAGACGGAGTTCGTCCACCTCGTCTTCCAAGCGGTTTAACCAAACCAGTGAGGGAAAGAGTGATGAAAGGCGTCATGTTCAGTTTTCCTAGGGACGCTGTTTTCACCCACACAGCGCCTCCGTTTATAATAGTCATTGTAAGCAATGACATTAGACGGGGGAGAGGAATGATGCCACGTCTTTAAGCCTACGCGGTCCATGACTCACTTTGACTACCCACACTTGTAGCATCAGGTGTGCATCAGGTGCAAATATTATTGGACGGGCTGAGTCAATTAATTCAAACTTAATTTAACTAGATTTTTTACTTCATGTCATAGATTAGTGATTGGTTAAATTTGATCAACACTGATAAATATACGGTATTCTTAAAATTCTTAATAGGGTTGGCTATCAATCATTCAATATCTTTCATTGAACTTTTTCCATCGCGCGTTTGTTCTTAACAACACAACGTTTCTGGAGGTGGAGAAACTTCTCCCGTTTAAAGTAATCACTTTATATACAACGAACGGATATCACATGATATCGTGTATATGCACATGATATACATCATTAGCAGAGTGTTAAAGTGGCTATCTAGGAAATTACACTACCCATTTTTGTTTAATTTTCTATCATAAAAAATGATAATTAATTAATTATTAGCTTTTGGATATAATTACGTGGTAATGAGATTTTTCCGTAAAATAAAACACACATTTGATCATGTAATTCTATACATGACCACTTTACCCGCTTACCTTTAATTAAAACCACGCATTGCTTGTTAGAATACGGTCTGCCTTCTAATATATAAAAACTACCATAATATTTTCTTTCTTATTCTTGTAAACATTAAACCTTAATCATTTTGTTATCCGGCTCGAAGGACCAAAGATGCTCTAGAGAGAGAGAGAGTAAAAATCCAAGGCGGTGGAAGGTGCATTTCCACATCTCTGAATTGATTGTTTACACGTAGACGTTAGTCGGAGCTTGTGGCACGAAGTGGCGGTGTGAACGGCTCTAGACTATAGAGCAGAGTGACGCCCCGCAGCGTCAGGTGATGGATAGCGATATAAACGGCCATGTGTACGTCGCACCTGTCACCATCAGCTGATGGAGTGCAAAACGCTCTCACTCTAGGCTACGACTGTGACAACGCACCTCCTACGATACACGTACACCGCGCGCAGCTATTCCGACAGGTTTGAATAATGGTCACAGGCACAAATCATTCCTAACTGGTAATACTAACTAGTTCCACAAACGAGCTGATGAAGCCATTAAAACTGCTGGATTGAGTTCGCTCGAGCCGGTAACGAGGCTTCTGGGAAAATTATGGCAGAGAGTTTTACACGAAGTTTAAAACGGTTGGGAGTTCTGGGTAGGCAAGAACGTGAGGCGAACGTGATCACGTACTGCTGACTGTTGGCTGTGACCCGATCCAACACGTGCGCCAAGTGCTTTGGCGAGGCGGACAAGTTTCAAGACACTGAAGTATCCCGCATGGTGGTAACATACCACCAGTCCATGCAATATTTCATGTCAACTACGGGTTCAAGGCGACGTATTCCCTCAAAGACAAACTCGTTTTAAGGAAGTTGACGAAGTAATACCCGTCAAAGAGAGCGATATCGGGCCTAAAAGTCAGCACCACGCTTTTGTCACCTTTTTTAAAACCCTGCGATTGCAAATTCAAAAAACCTAGTCAAAAAACAAAAACTCTTGACAAAGGGAGGAAATAACCGTGTTGGTGAGGAATACGAATGATCAACTCATAAGCTCTTACATGTGAAATTTCCCACGGATCAGATAGGTGTAGGAAGGACATTCCCAAACTTTAGATATCCACATATTAAATGGAAGCGAATGAGTGGTAAGAAACCAATATGGGAATTTCTTTTTAGAGTTATTTCAAATTTTTTGTGAACATAAAAACAAAATTCTGTTTTATGTTGACCTTCGAACCACTTTAAAATTACTAAACTTTATGAAATACGTACTAATCTGTTTCTTGGCTGATTCTTGATGACTAGGGACATCTCGGGAGCCACAATTTTGGCTTCTCTAAATACTTGGTCTGTAGCTGATAAGTTTTCATTAGAATTTTCTTTCAGCTTTCGTGTGTATGATTTTAGACTATACAATTTTTGTTGACTGCAGCCAGCATTTCGTATTGTAAGCCTGATGAACCATAATATATTATAATTTAAATTAGCACAAACACATCTTGATGTAAATTCAGTTTAGACGCATATACATTTTAAACGTTGAAAGATGTGAATTTAGAAAGAAAAAGAAATGTATTGGATACTGGAAATAAATTGGTTCAGCCGATAAAGTATCAAAACTGTCGTTTTTGCACACTCATTTTACAAACAACATTGAGTCTCCTCTATTAGAAGCAAAAATTGTCACCCCAAGACTCATCAAACAAAAAATTGTAAAAAAAATAATTTGAACCTGTTAGTCAATGGGATCAGACAAAAAGGCTGAAAGAGAGGGAGCCGCTTATGTAAAACACCTCATTACTAGTATTGTCATCGAAGCGTTAACAAAGGATCAAAGAAAACAGCTCATAGAGGGATTTGGACACGCTCCTCCTGGTCTGGGTTGTGACTAAAGTGGTTGGCTACCTCATACATTCCTCAACCATTCACATTCCTGAAACCTCTAGTAAGAATCCTTGACAAAATACTCCAAAATCCAAGGATTTTGACATTTAGTGAATTTCCCCACTTTCATATCTTCCCCACTTCAAGTTAAAGAGTATTTCAAACTCCTTGCATTTGACTAGACGAATCATAAGAAATGCAGCGTGCTTCTGTCAAGGTCAGTAGGAAAGATTTGCTCGTAGTGTTAGGAAATCATTAAATGATTCATAGGGTTCCGTGACTGTCGTTCCATTGCGATTATCCCATGATTGGTGTTACGTGAACAGTGACTGTTGAACAATGACTAAAGGTTAAGAAAACTATCCAGAGTCGTCAAGTAGCATAGGAATAATGATCCAGATATATACCGTTAGAAGCGTATTGAGATGAAAATATCCATACCTAACTGAGAAAGGTGTGTGAAGAAGATATCCAAAGTGTTTACTCATGGATTTTTCCAGATCTTTCAGATTAAGTGGCGTGTAATACAACGAACCCCTACTCTAATAATTCACCTCCATACGACGGTTATAAATTATTCAATTATTCTAATATTATCTTGTTGGACTTTTCCAACGCGTCTGTGTTTTATCAACAAACGTTTTTGGAGGTGGATAAACTGCTACAGTTTTTATTTGACAGTAGAAATAGAATATAGCGAAAAACCTTTAATTCAAATGTAAATTTTTAGTTTAAAACGAGAGGAGTTTCTCCACTCGCCAGAACTACACACCAGAAACGTTGTGTAGTTAAGAGTCTGCATCAGTGGTAGCCATCTTGGATTTTAGTCCCGTAAGAGCAATGTTAAATTCCGGCGCCTATATCTCCTTGACCTATTGTCATAAATTAACGGAAGAGGTGTCAAATTAAAGGTATTGCAGTCCTCCAGGGCACCACCTTACAGAACTTCTTATTTTCGCCCTCAATAAAAAAATAATAATGATTTATTTTGTAAAATATTCCTGGATTTTTGTTTTTATATCAAGCTAAATTTTTGAACATATTAAACATATTGAAAAGGTTATGCCCTTGAGCCACATCTCATCAATGTACTTCCAAAGTTTTACAATGATACTTTGATAATTAACGCCACTACAGACGCCAAAGTGAAGGTATGTTCCGCCAGAATTTAACATTGCTCTTACGGGACTAAAATCCAAGATGGCTACCACTGATGCAGACTCTTAAACCAGGTTACCAATAGCAGTGAGCACGACGGCGATAGCTTATGTCGTTCATATCTAGTGTTGCAACAGCCGTGTCGATGATGCAAACCGACATAACACTAATTGTTGCACCAATTACCACCGGTTGTGGCACGTTCAGCTCGGCTACCGTGCAGCCGTAATCACCGGCTAAATTGGTCGTGTAAATGGAACGATTGCAATCGCTTCATTTAAATCAAGAATACCGTTCTATTTTTCCCACGATCAATTTAGAGTCTGCCTTCAGGGGGCGTGACGCCACCATGACACTATACGATTTTGATCGTACGATTAAAAATCGGACTTGTAGTCCATCATTGGAGCGGGAAACGGATTTTTGGCAACTGCCTAACCCCCACAGAGGGTCGGAACCCTAATTAGCCCTCGACCGCGACCTTCTGGCAACTATGGTTTCATCCCAAAAATTATTCGTTTCTCCTTAAAAATCCCTGCCTCATTGTTTAATTCCACAAATAACAATTACATCCGTTAAATTCCCCCACTCGCCCGGGAACGACTTAAATCAGGAGACGTAAGAGCGAGACGGGGTGATGGGGTCGAATTTTTGGAAGAACGATTAAGTCTTTGGACGACTTTAAAACGAAAAGAGAAATTATAACTAAATTTGATTAAGTTAGGTTAGGTTATGAAATATAAATTGTTAATTCTTTCCTCAATACGATATGGGTTTAAATAAGACCGATACAATTCAAAATATTGTACCTCATAGCTCAAACAAGACAACAGATAGTTCTTAGACTGTTAGTAACCTCACACTTGAAAGGAATGGGGTATCATGCGTTGTCCTTTGTTATTCATTGTTTGTCTACGCTCGCTGCCTCCCCTCTCGCACTTTTCTAGCGCGCTTTCTTCCTCACACTCAACCCTGCCCGTCACGAACGAAATCCCTGAAATTCCCGCCAGGGAGGACAGCAAATTTGCCAAAATTCCGGCCCACGGGTTTTGACACTTTTATGGCCCCCTGCGATGACGAAACGGATATGCGCAGCGGCTAAAAGTTGTACCTTTACTACTTTAACCTTTACCCAAACCATCTTTTTAGACCATTTTGTAACCAGTAATAATATAATCACAAAATTAACAAAGGAAAAATTGAACACTTAAAAGACTAGCTTATTCCAAATGTAACTATTTCATCCCATGTATCATTTATATTTATATTATTATTAATATGGATATACAGCAAAACTTCAAGGAACTAAATTGTATAGTTTTTAAGCTGATTCTAATGGTGAAAGATAAAAATTAATAAAATTTTTTAATTACATATGAAAAACGAAAAACCCAATGTTGGAGTATAATACTCCCCAAATGACCGATATGTCTGGATTACGAACTAGTCCGAGCAAATGTATGAATACACGTCTTTAACAAATTTGGTCTCGATCGAACTTTTTACGAGAGTTATCGTGTTCACAGACACACACATAAATATAATGTTTAACAACTATTGTTTTTGGCCTCTGGCACCTAAAAACGAAAAATTAACATGGTCCCGGGCTTAAGTCTTGCCATGAGACCTACGGTAACAGCTTCTTGCCTATGGGAAATTCGTTAAAAGACTTTAATTCTTTGGCTTCGTGAGTACATGGTATACCAGAGGAGTTTAATTATACTACTGCAATTCAACTTTGAGTGAAGATCATTATATACGGTTCTTTGTAAATCATTTCATTGTGAAAGTGCACGTGATAAATCTTGGAATAGAAAAGAAGGGAAATAGAAAAGAAAACCATCTTTGCTTGTGCATCATAAACGAGGATCCGAGTTCTTAACTACCTAGATAACAGCAGATAATGAAAATTATAATAAATAGCCTAAAATTTTCCATTTTCCAAATTTTTACAAAACAAGCCTTGTATCTATCGAGGATCTACATCCTAACGAGCGGACACGTCAGACATCTACATTGCGCGGGTCCAAGTATTAACAGCAATAATCTTCTTAAACACGCACTCTCTTTGGCAAACCCATAAATCACAGACTTGGGTGAAAAAAATAAATAAAAACTCGCAAGAAAATTACAAACTGCACAATTGCAATAATCGTAACAAAGTACAGGCTCGATGGGGCTTGATAAAAATCAATCGCAGGTGGTCGAATAACAGTAACAGGTCACTGGCAGGAGGCCAAATAATGAACGACAATTA
The DNA here is from genome assembly GCA_023375725.1 of Nephotettix cincticeps. NCBI lineage: Eukaryota > Metazoa > Arthropoda > Insecta > Hemiptera > Cicadellidae > Nephotettix > Nephotettix cincticeps. The sequence goes on from CM041788.1 coordinate 48,018,884, forward strand.
GCAACACAAAAACAAACGATGATCGGCCTCGCCCCTGACATAGTGATACTTCCATAACTCGCCAAAACTGGTTTGCCTTGCCCCACACACGCGCACGCGCGATCACGCCGAGCGCCGGCTATCCGGCTCGCGGAGGACCATTCTGGCGTTTCAATCAAAAGAAAGATTTTTGATTCGGAATGAAAGCAATAAGTAATTAGTCATTTCTGCCTTTTCATTTGAGTGGCTAAGACGGATTAGAGATACCCTCTTGAAAAATGTTTTATATGTCAACATGCATTTGCAAAAAACAGTTGAAATTGTTAACCAAAATTGAACTAGAAAATAAGTTCATTTAAAACGTTTACGAAAATAAATCACAGTGAGGAATTGTTGTGAACAGTAGTCAATTATAGTGAATGGACCTTAGTCTCAGTTAAGGTACGGGTAGGTATATACATGCGTCTTTATTCCCTTTATTTTTATTTAAGCTATTATATAGGCCTAACTTTAATTGTACATATTGTAACTTTATACATATTTTAATAAAGGATTGGCTTAATTTTTGTCTACTACAGTATATCTAATCGGTTTTGGTTTATTGTATAAAAATTGTGCTGAGCGTCTGTCTCCCCAATCACAAACATTTGGGGGATTTTGTTGATTTAAAATTTTTACCTTGTATTTTTGTAACATTGCAGCTTTATTTTCATTCATCCTCAATGAATTATTTAACACAATTAGCTGTAACGTAATTTATAATGGCACCGTTGAACATTGAAACATTTAATATTGGGTATAAAATAAATATTTTAGCGGAAGTTCCTGATAATTATACTTGCATCTAACACACCCCGGGACTACACACCCTTGATCGTCGACTTGATATAAAAAGAACAACGGAGGTTGACTGGTGTCTGTCTGGAGAGATCGGGTCAGATTGTAGGTCTACCGTAGGAGTAGGAGAAAGTGCTTTCAAGCTGCGACGTTGCTCTTGCTGCAGAAGGAAGTCCTCCCGGACCAGAACCAGTAAGAATCTGTAGCTGCGGTCCGAACTGGAAACAGGTTCCCGTCACAACTGTCTTTATACAAATTAAACAGCAGGGGCTAAGGGGTAATTAAAACCAAAACTGGACCGGGAGGGGCGGATAGGCTGTTATTCATCCCGGGGCCCGACAGCCAAATTGGCCTCCCGCCATTAATTTTACCAGCGGTGCCACACTGCAGTGGAAAAATAAAATACCATCTCAGCAATTTGTACTTAGGTCTTTGCTAATACACTAAGGCCTGTTTGATTCAACGGAATAGTACAAGTTAAAGATGAGGTAAAATGGTCAGATAAAGAAATTTCGAGTACAGGTTGCAACCGTGAGCTGGCCTTTCATTTAAGCACGCTTTCGCCCGTACGATTGTGCGCATTCCAGATATGGGCCAGCCTGAGTTTGTTTGTGACATGGGGAGAGAACAGATAATTAACTGCGTTCTTCTATTTACTGAATCTTCATTTAAACCGAAGACGACGCAATAGGCTTCACTAGGTCCGTCCCATGAATATGAGAAGGGATGATGTGGGGTTATTTCTATTTCCAACACTTTTTGAAGAACTGAGGAATGATGACAAGAAATTTTTCAATTATTTTGGAATGTTGAATCTTTTGACGAGTTTTAGGACTGAAAAATGTTCTCTTTAGAGAAAACATTCAGGAATAGTTTTCCAGTAGAAAATCTAGCCATTAAACTGCTTGAACTGCTTAAAAACCAAGAACAATCAATAGTTCAAACTCACAGCTCGGGAGCTTCGGTACGACTAAAACCGTGCTAGTGTGAAAGTCAATAGTGTGGGTCAATTTGATCCCTTTCTCCACTGCTGGGACGGTTCCACCGGTGTTTTTCGCTCCTGTATGGGAGGAAACCGTCCGGTGCTCTGACCGTGTTGTGTGAAAGGGGTCATAAGCTCCAATGACCGACTACTAGTCCAATTTGTAATCGTAAGATCAAAATCGTATAGTGTGTGTGAAAGGCGCGTTTACCGCATTCATCATGTGGTCAGCGTCAATTTCTCAACTTTTGGACATGAAATTGAATTTGACCCAAAACCAGTTTTTGACCAGTTTTCATTTTAACGTACCGGTATAAGTTAGAATAACTTTTTCATTTAGAATGATTTCAAAATGGTTTAAAATCACGGAGCAATATAAATGAACTAATATTGATTTTAATTTGATAGCTGAATATTACCAGTATGTGATTCATTGAAAACTGAAAGCAAAATGTGACTAATAGGCTATCGTGTAAAAAGTGGGGTTTTTATTTTTTTATTTACCTTTCAAGGGGCGGTGGACAATTTCAAGCTTTGAAAAACCTTCTCTGGAATGTAGAGAATGCATGAAATAAGTTTCATTGTTAACAGTTATCACGTTTTTTGGAGAAGACAGTGTAAAATGCATCCCGGAGTGTGACAGACAAACATACAGACAGACACAAATTGCGATTTCGGTTTCTCAATCGCACTAAACTTAAAAATAACTAAAAATTGAAAAACTCTGAGCAATGTACAGACAATACTCTTTAAGTTTATTTACATGGGTAATTCCTGACTTTATATTCCACATTACCTCCGCCATCTTAGATTTTAATCCCAAAAGATAATTGCTAGTTTTGTATCAGCATTACTGACTAATGAAGAATAGTCATAAAAATATGACTGAGATGTTAAATTAAAGATTAATTGGTTATCTAGGGAATTACATTATTCATTTTTTTCTATGGTAAAAAGGATATTTATTTACTTGATAACTACAGGATATAATTGCTTAGTAATTATATATCCCGGAAAACAAAAAAATCCTCAATGTAACATGCCAGATAAATTTTCATTACTAATCACCCGATTATTGTAAAAGATGGTTGCAATGTCAAATTGAAGATATTTAGGAAATTACACATTTCATTTTTTTTAATTTTTAACAAAAAAAATAAGTTTTAACCATCCTATACAATTGCTAGGTAATAACATTTTCCGGAAATTTGTGTGTTCACTGTTTGAAATTCATTGTTGGTGATAGTGGGTATAAGCTATTAAAATTTTTAATGCAGATATTTTCCATCGCGATTTGTTAACGGAAAACCTTTTAACGGTATGATGTGCTGTGTATAAGTTGATGATTGGTCGTATAGTCACTGTTTTCAGTAATAATAATGATAATACTGTTTATTTAACTGTTAATAGTTTTCACAGGTAGTCTGTCCTGATAATAATTCATGTTCTACAAAGTTATAAATACATAATAATTTATTGTAAAATAATCATAATTTCTAAAAATAAACAGAGACAATGTTAAATTAACTTTCAAATTGTATACAGCAAAACCAAGCTTTTTATTGAGCTGTTTTGTTAGGTGATTTGACTTAAGCTTCATACCAAGTTTCATGGAAAAAATTGGAAAGTAAGAAGAAATTGATTTTTTCATATTCTTTCCATAAGATAAAATGTGCTTTCAGACAAAGTACTGCGTTTATCAGATAGTAAATTTAACTTTTCTCTGCGTTATCTAGACAAATAATTCTAAACTAATTGAGTTTTTTAAGTTGGTTTCAATGTACAGTCAAGTTATACTTTACTTTTAGTTTTTTATATATAAAAATTGATTTTTTTGACACTTACCCATAATTTTGAACCGTCATTTTTACAGATTCTGGTGTCATTATTTAGTCTCTGTACACTATAAACTGTCAAATTTTAATAAAAATCGTTAGATTTTTAGAAATTGGTTTTTTCAGTTTTTTTAAGGGTTTTTATTATTTCTATGAAAAAAAAATAGTAGTACTAATATATAAATACTAAATTTCTTAAATCACCATTATTATACATAAACAAAAAAAAAAAATGTAAATAAATTTTTTATTCACAAAAGATATATTTAAATCATGAAAATTTTAGAAAATACAATTTCATTTTTTTATTTTTATCACAAAAAAGAAGTGTTAACCATCCTATACAATTGCTAGGTAATAACATTTTCCGGAAATTTGTGTGTTCACTGTTTGAAATTCATTGTTGGTGATAGTGGGTATAAGCTATTAAAATTTTTAATGCAGATATTTTCCATCGCGATTTGTTAACGGAAAACCTTTTAACGGTATGATGTGCTGTGTATAAGTTGATGATTGGTCGTATAGTCACTGTTTTCAGTAATAATAATGATAATACTGTTTATTTAACTGTTAATAGTTTTCACAGGTAGTCTGTCCTGATAATAAAAAAGTACTGTTTATTATACTGAATGTGCCGATACTATTGATACCATACTATTGATACGTAGTTGTTCGTGTTGATACTCAGTTGATATTACTTACAAGGATATTGTTATTCGGGAGAACCTTGTCAAATTTATTACATTTCATTGATTATATTTGCATTCATATAGAATAAATAGTGAACTAGAATGCATAGAACTTTAGGTCTTCAGTTCAACTTACTGTGTATAGAGTTATACAAAAAGCTAAAAACGGAATTGCATATATGGTATTGTATTAGCATAGGTTTTCCATACTCTAAAATGTACAACCCAAGTAGTATGTGTAGTAAAATTAATGTAGTACAACAACGTATACAAGTACTAAAAATATACTTTACATTGTACTTTTAACTGAAATGGTAACCTAAACGGGTAGGTATTAAACACTAATACCGAACATGTTTTGGAAAAACGCTAACAGAAACACCCAGTCTGAGAGGCACTTTAAAATTTTCTGTGTATATATATATATATATAGATAACAAAGTCGTGTTAGTTACACACATTATAACTCGAGAACGACTGGACCGATTTTAATGATCTTTCATTTTTCGGATTCGTATCTGCTCCGGTCATGCTTTAGGCATATTCAGTTTCCATAAATTCAATTAGTTTCTATCTTATAGCGTTTTAAATTTCTAATGTTAACATTATGGGGACTAAGTTTGTTTACAAATTATCTACAATAAAAAAACTTGATTTCTAAAGCTACAGCTGTTGTTTTACTTTCCATTAGCAATATGTTTTACTATCCAATGCCATCTGAATCATTCATTAATGTAAAACTATGAAGTAAATGTGCACTCTAAAAAATGAACAGATTTACTCACCACGTTAATAGTTTAATGTCTTTTGGAGTTTATGTATTAAGATTTTTTATTTTCTGTCTGATTAAAAGTCACGTTTTTATAATTATGATGGCCAGATAAAAAATAAATAAGGTGTTTATACATATTACGTTTATTATAATAATCAGCTGTTTTATATCTTTCCTATAAAAGCCGTATTACAGTTAGGTTTTGTTTGGTTTCAGGTTGGATTAGAACAATTGTAAATCAATCCACTCAGATTTATTTATTTTGTGGTAATGTTATTAACAATATGTCTTATCGTTTCAGCATTATTATTAATTATGCCGCAACCCAGAATATAAAATTTATCCCAACGAAGCCGTAATGCTATTCGACTTCAGAAGATCCAAATCAATCAAAATCCAAATCTGCCAATCTGAAAGTTAACACGTATTTACTGTTAGGCGTAGCAAATTTCGCCGGGTCAGCTAGTATATACTGTATATAAAACAATTTTCAGTTAACAAACTATGAATGAAATTGTTACTCTATCAACCTGTATAATTGATACAACTGTTACTTTTGTCTATAACGGAAAAAGATAAACTTATGTTAACCGAAATACTGGTCTGGGAGACCAGCTCCCACCTAAAACATTGTTTATGCTTACCTAAGCTAACCGAAATACCCGGTCTATCAAACCAGCATTTTTACAAATTCTTGTATAAAAAAGAAGTGAAAAAAATAAATCAAACAGAATTTTAATGTGTTCCTTAAAGGTGTAACTGTATTAAATTTGTTAATAAAAATTAAAATAGGTAGCCTATCGGTCTCACAGACCAATGTTTCGGTGTAAGTGTTAAGCCAAGTATGAATGAGAAATGAGTGTAGGATGATTGTGGCATGATCTTGTAGTCTTGTTACTGACATGTTCCTCCGACAGGACTGTTAATTAATAGCCCAACAGTCAATGACATATCTAAGGGGCCTACAGCTTAATGTGCAGTCCAAATCACTAACTCTGAATTATAATTACAAACTAGTCTAATAATGAGAATGGTCTTTGCGGATTAACGTAGTATTCAATAGTGCGGACGTTAATCCACACAAGAGAACACTACACCGAGTTGTAGTGCAGAGTTGAGCGATGGACCCATCGTTCACAACTCGGTGTAGCGATGGGCCCCCCGCCCATCGCTCACAACTATCTACAATTTGTGATCTCCAAGTTGCTGGATTACAGGACACGTTACGGCCACTCACATTAAAAATTAACATTTAGTTTATTTACATTACAAGTTAAGATTAGTTAACTACATTACGAGTTCAAGTTAGTGAAATCACATTAGAAGTTTAAGTAAGTTAACTTTTAAGTGACTTTGGAATAAAAATATGTTATTTATTTTAATTCTAAATCAGCATATTTAACTCACTAAATTCTCATTAGGTTTTACATCTTATCATAGGTTAGAAATAGAAAACCGATGATAAAAAGAGTATGAAATCATCTGTGCTATCACTAACACCATTAAGGTTGACTGATAAGCTTTTGTAGAAAAGTAAAAGAAAGCTTTTAGCTTCCAAAATTTTGAAAATATCTATTTTTTTAAAGCACTTAAAATCCTGGGAAAGAACATGCATATGTAGCAATCTTTAAAAAAAAACATTTAGAAAATAATAAATTAAGTATGAAAAATCTAACCGAATCATAATGTGATTTAGATGTTTGTCATAGTAGGTAAATTTCTAATGTAAATTCCTACAGTAAGCAAATACCAATATAATGTAAAACTGAATCAAAGATTCTTGTACTGTACCATATACTCCTAGTTTAACATACAGGGGTCTATCTATGTTTAGCAGTTAAAAATCATCTGTATAAAAATCCAAAATTTTATTTAACAAACTTTTAAGTTTAATTATTCGTTTATAAATAATCCATTATTAAATTCAACCAAAAAGAATAGGAATTTACAATGTGAACAATGAGTGAGATTTTAAGCGGATTCAGGTTAAGTCCTAGTGTTAAGTTCACTTTTATCGAACTCAAAATACCAAAAAACTGGTATGTGTTGAGAAGATTCAATGTAAGTGATTAAATAATAATATCCAAATAGAATATTCTAATGAGTAGATATTATAATTCACATGATTAATAGTCGGGCAGCTCAGAAGTTCCTTGTAAACCAAGGTCACTGGTTCAATTCCAGACCCACTTGCCCTTTGTAACTTGGCTATTAATTAATAACCACTCTAACAATCGGTCGACATTTGGTAATGAAAAGACTGGTTTTGGACCATGCCCCGTCAAAACTTTCGGCATTGTAGAATTTTATAGTACGGAAACAGCTTTGATCTTTCAGGTTAGGATAAATATTTAAGCAGTAATTTACTGTGTACCAAAAATGTCCAACTTGTAATGATACAAATATCACCATAGCCTAAATTTTAACCTTTAGACCTAAGTGAATAGCACTTGCTAATACCCTCTCCCTAAGAAAGCCTTCCTAACCTATCTATAATTTATATTGTATATGAATATAATTTTTTAAACCTCGAGACATCAGTATTCTTTTTGCACCACAGTCAGTAAAAGACTACATCAAGTGAATGATTTTGTAAAGCAAATGTTTCCTGTAAGTTAGATTGTTTAACACAATGGCCACATTTTCAGTAACCAAAGTGATTATAGACAATAATAATTACTACATCTCTTAACCAACCTTACTGACAAATGTATTTTTACATACATAATGTTATCTGGACTATTTCCAATGTACAAAAGATTGTATCTAACGGAAAATAAACTTCTTGGTTCTTGATTATTATATAACTGGTTGAAAAATAACATTTATGTATGGGAATCCAAGTCATTCCTAAATCAGTGCTAACTTCAGCACTGAGAAGTAGGTACATAGCATGAAAGAAATCATAAAATTAATGGTTTTGAATAGAATAAAACTTGACAAATAAATGTTTACTATAGTAGCGTAGTAGGATGTACTATTTATAACTGGATGTAAGTTTTGTTTTATAGATTGATAATGCCAATAGCATTTTAACGTAAATATAGGCAAAATTTACCACATTGAAAGCTAAATGTTGATGGTAGTATCAGTGTTTGTATCGTATCCTTGTGTATAGCCCAATCAGCCGTTTGTGAGCATTTATAGAACATATGGGCAGTCCTATATATATAGCCTACTATAAATCAAATAGTGTTTATACATCCAAGTATTTATGGTCACAAGAATTAACGTTTCTGCACTGCAGGGTTAAATGGTAGTCCAGTAACTGTAAATAAAAATACTTACCCTCACATGCCGTAAAAGATAATCCAGAAGTGCCTTCTTCTTCTTACATTTCTCTTCTTCATGACAAACACCAATGTTTAATCCCATGACAATCGTTCTCAGAAGACCTCCTTCCCAGGCATCCCAGATAAATTTCGGGGTGTAGCATAATACAGCCTGGAAAAACAGTACAAAACAAACCCACTGGTAGTAGGTGTAGTACTTCTTGGCGTCTTCGTCTCCGAAATCATTACTGACTCCTGGGTGTGCGACTTCTACTCCGACCTGACGCCTAAACGCGTCAGGCATGGTAAACGTAGAGGTGATCCAGCAGAAAGTATTGACAGGATGAGTAGGAAGTCCACTGACGATACACTGGATGGGGCTTCCGACATACTGTGTTGCTGTAATTACCAGAGAACATGCCATCAAGAGTGCGGTTGTAAATGTATTGTGTAAACGAAATATCGCATTGTCGGTCGTTATATCCTGCCACTTCAAATAGTCCTTGAGTCCTCCTAAAAGCTTAAGCATTTTTGGTTATGTTTACTCACGCCAGAATACAATAACGTAAACAACTTTCACAGTTTAAAAATGGCCGCGCTTTTCATCCACCCACTGATTAAAACACTGTCACTAGGTTTTCTGCACAACTTATCATTCCTCCTGGAAATTGTAGGTAAAATGTTTGGAAAATACTGTATATGTCTTGAGGCCCCCACAGCCTGATGGTATAAAATCACGCCCAGTCGAACGCCACGTTGAACGTACAGTATATCAGATATACTCACACCACGCTACACTACCGCTCGCTTGCTTCTCGCGTACTACAATTGATACTATCCCCTCCACCGCTGCCGCCCCTTCCCTTCCCCTCACTACTCTCAAACAAGGTCCTAAGTACCGTTGGTCTACTTCCCCCTTCTCCTTTCTGTCCTCTGGCTTACGTGCGGAATAGCAGAACTCCATAATACTGTACCAAGAAAGGTTTTACTGAATTAGTTTTCTGTAAAATAGAAATTGTAAAAGAATCTTTCTGAGTTTCAACTAAGGTTTATTTTTTGTATATATTATTTTCGGAGTTCTAATCAGTTCCTACTTAATTTTTATCAGTTTTACTTCAACGTTAGCATAATTAAACTATGATAAGATAAAACAACAATATCAACGCCATAAAGAAAAGCCAATTATCACATCCATTAATCACATATAGTCGTATTGATGTTTCGGATGCATGATGTATGAATTTGGTTTTTATGAAATCTAGTTTACCGTGTGGTGCTATCTAGTAGCTATGGTTGTAACTAAAACCAGCACCAAAGATTAATTAACTAGACCTTAGTTCTTATATCTATATGCCAGAACTCATAATTAATATCAGAACGCATTATTCACTATTTTTAATTGTCATTTTTAATGACTGTAATAATTGTAATTGTATTTACATGCTAGATAAATTATTATTTTTGTATGCTACAAGTTATGGACATTTTTATTTCAACTGTACATAATTAAGATTACTTAAAAATAAAATCTTCATCTCTATGTATAAAAATGAATGTACAGTATGTACTGTGTATTGCGTTGACAAACTACTCATACGATCGCCATGAAATTTAAGGAAGTTCCTCTATATGTGTCCGGGAAGGTTGTAGCAAAAAATGTTTGTGTTTACTTCCCTGTGGGAAATAGGTTAGATCATGAATATGTCTAAAGGCAATGTTTTCACTTAATCTAAACAGGTGTTCTTATTCATTTATATTAAAATTCAATACAATAACTCTGGTAGTTTCTATGGAAACCTGTTACATATTTTCCATCTTAAAAATCACCAACACCCCCCCCCAGAGCTAAGACATATCCATGTCAAAACATTTTTCTAAAACTCCTTAAGTCTCCATTTATGGCGTTTTAAATGTCTAATGTTAATCTTATGGGGAGTAAGTTTGTTAACAAAGTCTCTACAATCAAAACATTTGATTTCTTAAGCTAAGCTGTTGGGCAGCTGTATAGTGAAAGGTTTTCCCTCATGAGAAAAAGGATTTATATTTTTGATTCGTGAACAAATAAAACATTAATATAAGAATTTGAGGGACACCGTTCTCCTGTAGTCTTATACCAAACCATTAATTTAGCACCTGATATTTGAATTTCCATTGCCATTTGGTTTGATTATATGTAATCAATACTAAAATATGAATGATTTAAAAAACATATGTTAATTTTTTACATTTTGGTTTTTATTTTGTGAAGGATTTAGAAATTTTACTTTTTTAATAACCAAAGTGTTATTAAATTGGTGAATTTAAGTGAATTGGTGTTATTAAAGTGAATTTGAGCTGGAATCTTTTCATTTAACTGTGTTCATTTTTCTTTGTGTGCATTTTAACGAATGTTATATACCAAAAACCATTACAGTAAACAAGTTTTTTATATTTATTGTTATTTATTCCATTTCACATTTAATATTCACATTAAAGACGTCTGTCGGGTCATCTAGTAGTTATGTAAACGGTTTTAAGTACTGCAGAGCTTTAACAATTTAATCATTAGATAAGCCACTCTAAGGGTTTTAGGGGTGAACTACCCTTAAAAATCAAAAATTCAAAAAATGAAAAACCACCTGGAGATGTGGTGAATATACACATACATGCCAAATTTCATCTAAATCGGACCAATGGGGTAGGCTGTGGCTTTGTACACATCCAAACACACACACACACAGACAGGCAGACACACGGACAGATAGACATCACGTCGAAACCCACTTTTTTGGATTCAGGGGAACCCAAAACGGATATATCCAATCTCAACTCAAATTCGAAAATGTTGAAGAAAACAATAATTTCTCCATAGTAAAAAATATTACTTTGTAAAAGGGGAGAAAGTAACACAACTGGAATTTAAAGCATGTACGATATAATTGAACGACTGAACTCATCATCAGTGACGTTGTATTGATTTGTATTCTCCATTAGACCTTCCCCTGGCACATTATTATTGACACGATGAATTAAAGTACTGCAACAGAGATTATTTAGAGAAATACAAGTTTTATTGTTTTCTTTTAAGAAACCCCCAGTTTGTACAGTATAAGCCCTGCCATGTATTTATTTAAGTAATCATCTTGTTGTTCGTTACAATATACCAATTGAGTTTTTTTCTTGACCTCCAAGTAGCTGGATTCTAGGACACGAAACGAGAACGAATGAATTGCATGAGGAAGGCCCGCGGTAGATATTTCCCGAGAACAAACTTCCAGAACCGATCGTCCATTCGTTCTTCAATTCCCTTGGGAATTGATTTCAATAATCCTTTGTTCGACTCGCCCATCATGGTCGCTCATGATAATAATCTGAGGTCCAATTGTGATATGAATGCTCTTCTTGAAAATGCAATCTTTTGTGGTGCCAGATGGACGTTCAAGCTATCCAGAACGTGTGTTGTCCTCCAAATACGTGCTTGCGGTACTGAGATGTGGGCTTTTGTTGGTTGAAATGCAAATTCCTATCCAAGGATAAGCCTACCATGGAACTGGCGTATCTTGTAGCTCTGACAACAACAATGCTTACGAAGACTCAATATTGAGATGACGAATCATGAATATTGAAGTTTTACTGTGTCGAGGAATTTTACCTCTCCCGTGGGATCCGATGGGGTTTATGCTGAAAATACGTTCGTTAAAATTAGTCAGACTAGGATTATATGACGTAAAAATGTCGGCAAAAATGATAATGAATGAAACATTAACAATAATTCCTTATTGTGCCAAAGGCGAAACGTTTGGCAACACAAACTCCATGACGACGCGGTTGACGCTGAAAATTCAACTTGACATTTATGACTCCAGCCGCGAAAGCCTAGGGTTTAATACTTATTCCTTATTATTTGTTGTAGTTGTCTCAGCTTGTATCAGTGAAATTGGTTAGATCATGGATACGTCTAAAGGGAATGTTTTCAGTTCATCTAAACAGCTGTTATTATAACCAAACTATGACGTCACTAACAAAAATTACGTCACTTTTTCAAATTTTGGTCGCGCAAATTGCTAACACCTCCAAAGGTAAGACATATCCATCCATGTCAAAAGATGGAGAAAGAGTATTTTTAAATACCCCTGTCGCTGCAGAACTGCGTACTCAATGAATCTCCAAATCAAAAATATAGCATGTTAATTATAATTAATGACAATTTGATCGACATCTATTGATAAATAAATAAGAGAATTTGCTTATTGTCCATAATATTAACATACCCAAGAGAATGCAGGTTTGCTACTGTGAGGAACATTGAAAGTAGGCATTTTTACCATAAACAAGTTTTTTTGACCATATACCAAGTTACAACCACATCTGTCCTTAAATAAAGGAGTTTGTTTATTGTCTATTCAATATGATTAACATGGGAAAAGTGTATCCAGGTTAGCTGCCATATGTTTTGGGGTTTAAGCATAAATGGCATAAGTCTTGAACACAAAGCTAAATACCCAGTTTCATCCAATAATATTGGTTATAATGGAAATATAAATTTGTCCTTATTCTCCGTATGATTAACAATGGAGCTCCAAAATACAACGAACTGTGTTTAGGTTTTTCAATATCACGACAACTATTATTTGAGATGGATCAAAACTTTAAATTACAAAATTGAGTAATTTTGAACTGATTCTAATAGTAAAAGATAAAATTTAAATTTTTTAAAATTACATGTGAAACCCCCAAACATCCAATTTTGGGGTACAACCCCCAGACTACCCGTTTCCATTGATTGACATATCTGAATTATTCAGACTTGTCTGAATAAATGTAGAAATACACATCTCTACCCAATTCGATCTTGATTGGACCATTTTTGGTTAACGACTTATTTGGTATGTAGGTACCACAAAACGAAAAGTAACGAGGTCGCTGGCTTAAGGTCTTGTCGTGACACATACGGTAATAACGTCTTCCCTATGGGAAATTCGCTAAGAATATCCTTAAAACACATAAAGCGTAACACTGAACAGTTTAGTCGGGGTGTGACCAAACTATACACCATGGGGGGAGTTAAGGGGACACGAGGGGGCATTACCCCCCTCCGTTAATAGTTGTCTGAAATTGAGCTTTAAAGATCGTAAGAGAACACCGAGTGAGCAAATTAAATACGAATTATACTAAGAGTTAAAATACAAAAAAAGTTTAGTGCAAATATAAAGATTACGATCGCTTTTGCTTTAATACAAACGACACAGTTCATCTAACAGCTAGAACAGCTAAGTAGTTCTTATAACTAACAATTCAATACAGCTTTGGCAGTTTCCATAGAAGCGTGATCTAAACACTTACGCTGCTTTTTGCGTAATAAAAATCTGCAATCACCCCCCAGAGCTTAGACATCCATGTCAAAAAATGTGCTTACAATAACATAAAACAGAATTTTGCTCATATTTTTCAAACATTTACCGTCGGAGGGCCCCAGACCTCCTTCCAACAAATAACCTCTAAATCCTAATTTATATTTAGCATTTTGTGTTTCCAACATTTTGATTGATGGGGATCGGTTCAAAGCCATTACAATTCACGCTACACTTTACAATTCCTTTTCTGTTGAACAAGCAGTTTTGTATGTACGTATATTAGTGTATTAAAACAACTTTGGAGCAAGAACTTCGGCATAGAGTACGAAAAGAATTGTTTCCTTGTTTGTCCGGCCCGAAGGACCATAAACAGCTGTCGGAGCGAAGGTGATCAGCTGTAAATCGACCCTTCCCATCGTAAATCGTAAATCGCCCTTTCCAGGCCAGGTTTTCCGACGTTCTTGGAATTCTAGGAAAACGTTCTTTGTCCATCAACTTATGTCAAGTGTAGAAAGTATTCTGCACCCAAATTTTAGTTTTAAACACAGGTTTCCACAAATCTCGAAAAACTAACAACCACGAGAAGAAAATTGTACGAATTGTGGATAGTTTAAAAAATACCTGGGTAGGCCGCCATTTCAGTAATTAAAATATTTTGTATATAATTAAAACTAAGAATGGAGGTATAAAAAACTTCAAAAAATCAAAAATTTTTGACCTATCTCCTTTTATTATTTATAGATTTTCGTATTATTCTTTCTCTCTGTTAGGAAGTAGGACGTCGATCTGTGAACTCCACAACTAGATCTTTCAACAGCCCAATTTACGCTGAATTAGGGCAATCAACGGACTGACTCGATCGACTATATTGAAACAGCTCTGTGAATCTCTTGACGGACATGAAAAAGATAGACCTAGAAGTTACATTTATCATTTGGCTCTGATACATGGAAAACGCGTGTTGTCTTATGATTTCATACTAAATGGCCGAGTACTCAAATATGATCGTGAAATTGCAACGACTCGGCTGTTTACTTGGGAGTACTTCCACCATCTTGGATTTTTCGCCCCTTAAAAACAATGTTACTTTTATGACAGCAATAATGACCGTGGGACAGTCGTAAAAATATGGTTGAGGTGTTTTTACAGGTAAGTAATTGAGTATCAAGTAATTGAAAGATAATTACTTGTTATATTGTTATTCGCATATAAAATAAAACAAACATCAGAGGACTGCCACATACTGTCTCCCTTAAGTAAATATAAATTAAACTAGGACGGTGACGACGTCCTGTAATCCAGCTACTGTACTTGGAGGTAGTGTTCTCTTGCGTGGATTGACGTCCACATTATTGAATACTACGTGAATCCACAAAGACCATCCTCATAATTACACCAATTCGTAATTCAGAGGTCATGGTACGTATTCCATGTTAAACTTGGAAAAAAGGACATGTTCTCTCTCAGGAACATGTCAGCCTTAGTCAGTAACAAGACTAAGAGATTTTACCACAATCATCTTAAACTCACTCAATCCTCATTAATACTTGGTTAAAGTACCTACCTTGTTGTAGGGTCGCCATTTCAATAATTTAATCTAATCAAATAACCAACGCCATAATGAATTGCAATAAAATTAAATTCGATCATGCAAGTAATCCGGTAATAAGACAGCCGGCTGGTGGTGAGATCGTGATCTTGCCAGTATATAGTTTGGACCGTTTCCTTCGCAACAACCCGCCGGTTATTAAATACCAACTAATTAACCTCCAATTTTCAGCCTACTTGTCACGAGCATGACGTTGTAATGATGGACCTGGCTAGAGGCTATTCCGATCATACGTCCTCTTGTGATTATCATATGACTCCGCAGTTTTAATATTGCCCAAATCAGTTTTACTCGTAAACCAACATGGCTAATGTATAGCGGTTCCTAAACTAGATTAGATTAGATAATTGAAATGGCAACTAATTTAGGTATTTTAAGCCAAGTACGAATAAGGATTGAGTGTTAGATGACTGTGGTACGATCTTGTAGTCTTGTTACTGATTAAGGCTGACATGTTCCTTAGACAGGACTGTTAATTAATAGCCCAACAGCCGATGGCAAATAATGGACCTATAGTTTAACGTGGAATCCGAACCACGGCCTCTGAATTACGAATTGGTCTAATTATGAGGATGGTCTTTGCGGATTAACGTAGTATTCAATAATGCGGCTGTTAATCCACACAAGACCATACTATATCCACCGACCATCGCTCACAACTATCCACAATCCGTGAGCTCCAAGTAACTTAGCTGGATTACAGGACGTCGCCGCCGTTCCAGTGTTAATAAATAGCCCAACAGTCAATGGAATCTAAGTTTAACTTGGAATCTGAACAAAAATGCTGCCTCTGAATTATGAAATGATATAATTATGCGGATGGTATGGGCGGATGAACAATAGTGCAGAAGTTAATCCACACTTAAGCCATGAGTACTTTAAGTATGAATGAGAAATGAGTGTAAGATGATTATCTTGTAGTCTTGTTACTGACTAAGGACGACATGTTTTTTAGACAAAACTGATAATTAATAGCCCAAATTATCCTAGTATTCAATAGCGCAGACGTTAATCCACACAAGAGAACACTACACCACCGATCATCCCTCGCAACTATCCACAATTAACTTCCTCCGCGTAGAAACAGAATTATTGAATTCTTTGTAGAAGATTGTCAAGCCACCCAAACGTTGAAGGACCTCGTGACATTCCCCATTTCCCGGAAACCAAATTTGTGTATACTTAGGAACCTAAACAGATATATCAATGATTTTTTTTACTTCGAAGATAAGCTTACTCTTGATAAAATGTGTCGAAAATTATTCTCGATTTGATACATGATTGTTACATTTAATTGTTGTCTTTAACTTTTTTTAGTTTATTTCTGTCAATATATATTATACACGTTGTTATTTTATTGTAAAACATATTATATAACCTAATCCTCAAGGGGGCGATTATATAATCTAACCCCCCTTTGGATCCGCCAAAGTTCATCGTAGTTTTTTTAAATTATTTTTTTCTTTATTTTAATTTTTTATTTACTGTAAATTTATTGTTTATAACTGAGCAACTGCATTTATGCTCCCTCGTCTTCTGTCCATGGCATAATCTTTGGGTGAAATAAAAAAATATAAAAAATGGCATAAAAAGAAAGTGAGAATTTTATAGGTGGAAAAGAAAATTGCCAGTTTTTTTGTCAACATTGATAACATAAGTGGCCAAACCATGCGATCGATAAACCATGCGTACGTACGTATTTATTACATAGGATCTACAAATTAATACCTCACCCACAAGTTATAAAAACTTTAGACCAAGATATTATAACTCATAGCACATAAATGATTTGTGTTTGAATTTACTCCAATTAACCTGCTGCGAGATCAGTCAATAATTTCATACTCAATTTGGAAATGAGGGGGAATTTTTGTTTTTGTAGCAAAAATATTTGTTGAAATTTACTGCACTATGTTATTTAATAATGGACCTATA
Source organism: Nephotettix cincticeps (assembly GCA_023375725.1). Lineage (NCBI taxonomy): Eukaryota > Metazoa > Arthropoda > Insecta > Hemiptera > Cicadellidae > Nephotettix > Nephotettix cincticeps. The sequence continues at coordinate 48,036,127 of CM041788.1, forward strand.
GTTTAAACGTGGAATCCGAACCACTACCCTGAATTACGAATTGGTCTAATTATGAGGATGGTCTTTGCGGATTAACGTAGTATTCAATAGTGCGGCTGTTAATCCACACAAGACCATACTATATCCACCGACCATCGCTCACAACTATCCACAATCCGTGAGCTCCAAGTAACTTAGCTGGATTACAGGACGTCGCCGCCGTTCCAGTGTTAATAAATAGCCCAACAGTCAATGGAATCTAAGTTTAACTTGGAATCTGAACAAAAATGCTGCCTCTGAATTATGAAATAATATAATTATGCGGATGGTATTGGCGGATGAACAAAAGTGCAGAAGTTAATCCACACTTAAGCCATGAGTACTTTAAGTATGAATGAGAAATGAGTGTAAGATGTTTATCTTGTAGTCTTGTTACTGACTAAGGACGACATGTTCTTTAGACAAAACTGATAATTAATAGCCCAAATTATCCTAGTATTCAATAGCGCGGACGTTAATCCACACAAGAGAACACTACACCACCGATCATCCCTCGCAACTATCCACAATTAACTTCCTCCGCGTAGAAACAGAATTATTGAATTCTTTGTAGAAGATTGTCAAGCCACCCAAACGTTGAAGGACCTCGTGACATTCCCCATTTCCCGGAAACCAAATTTGTGTATACTTAGGAACCTAAACAGATATATCAATGATTTTTTTTTACTTCGAAGATAAGCTTACTCTTGATAAAATGTGCCGAAAATTATTCTCGATTTGATACATGATTGTTACATTTAATTGTTGTCTTCAACTTTTTTTAGTTTATTCCTGTCAATATATATTATATACGTTGTTATTTTATTGTAAAACATATTATATAATCTAATCCTCAAGGGGGGCGATCTAACCCCCCTTTGGATCCGCCAAAGTTTATCGTAGTTTTTTTAAAATCATTTTTTCTTTATTTTAATTTTTTATTTACTGTAAATTTATTGTTTATAACTGAGCAAATGCATTTATGCTCCCTCGTCTTCTGTCCATGGCATAATCTTTGGGTGAAATAAAAAAATATAAAAAATGTTATAAAAAGAAAGTGAGAGGATTATAGGTGAAAAAGAAAGTTGGCAGATTTTTTCTTGTCAACATTGATAACATAAGTGGCCGCGATAAACCATGCGTACGTACGTATTTATTATATAGGGTCTACAAATGCTGCGAGATAAGTCAATAATTTCATACTCAATTTGGAAATGAGGGGGAATTTTTGTTTTTGTAGCAAAAATATTTGTTGAAATTTACTGCACTATGTTATTTGTGCCGGTATATTATTCCTTTTAGTTTCAATTTTATCATATATATATGAATAATTTGATTATTTTATGATTAAAATTAAAACAAACGAGGTTTTAAATTATAGTAATCTTAATCCCGGAAGAGTTCCTAGCGACAAATTAGTAAAAATTTCCTCCCCGGCCGGGAATCGAACCCGGGTCTCCCGCGTGACAGGCGGGGATACTGACCACTATACTACCGAGGACTACAAGATCTAGGAACGAAATAGCTCTATATAAGTATAAGCGGTTAGAAAATTAATTTTACTTAATAAATGATAGCAAATTACAAAGGTTGTAAGAAAGTGCAAAAAGTAAGTCTAAGATCGATTTGATATAGATTGGTAGAATTCTCTGTTCAGAATATTTACCTACATTTTTATCGCTTTAAAAGTAAACTAATCGATGTATACCTTTGATATACTGTAACATAATTAAATCCTTATTTAAATTGCATTTGATAAATCTAATGTTTCCAAAGTAGTCATCAAATTTCTTACAGATGCCTTTTTACCGCAAGTTAGCCTAAACCTTTTTTTGGAAAATCGTCCAAATATTTCCCCTCCAAAGGAAGAAACGCCTTGCTTGGGATTTACTGGGTAATGCGAGCTTGCGCTGCATACCAAGATTCATGAAAATTAAATGAGAAATAATATTGATTTGTTTAGGTTTTTCAGCATATTTTAAAGGCGATCGTTAATTTTGTTTAAGATTAAACAAATTAAGAAAATTACAAATTAGACATTTAAAAGCTTAAACTTTTGAACCGTCATTTTTACAGACCTGCAAAATCAGATATATTTAGGGCCGTTTTTGAAAAAAGGGATCGACAACGTTTTTTTTAGGATTTTAAATGATAAACTACCATTAAAAATAAAAAATTGAAAATTATGTGTCGGATTATTGCCAAAGAACACGCTTGTAGACTACAAAACTTCATAAAAATCTTAACATCGAAGTGACCTCGCGGGACGGAAATTTCTCCATTTAAAGTACTGTACAGTAGTTCTTTCATGCTAGTCACAAGTAATAACATATACCTGGTGAGTTTTTTTTAAAGTCATCCAATAGCTAACTTTTGAATCACACGACTTAGCACCACACTTTACTTGCTAAATTTTAAGTTTCACTCAGGAATACAATTTCAGATTTTTGACATGGACATGCCCTAGCTCTGGGTGAGTGTGTTGGCAATTTGTGCGACCAAAATTGAAACAGTGCTGCCATTTGGTTAATGACGTCGTACTTTGATTATAAACACAGTGTTAAGAAGAGGTAACATTCCCTATTTCCCACAGCGAAGTAAATATAAACATTTTGTTTCAATATGGACTTGAAGGTTTAATTTATTTTATATGGGGTTTTTACTTGATCCAGTAGCTAACATTTTACTTTAGTCAAAACTTCTAAACCCATTAGAGATATTGAAAAACACCCAATAATAATAATGTTTTTTCAGAGCAGAATCCAAAAACAAAATAAAATTCAGGATGTTCCATAAGACATTTTTAAGTTAGCCGCCATTTTGAAACAAATTGAAGTTGTATTCCTGAGTGAAACTTAAAATTGAGTAAGTTCTAAATTTAAAGTGGGGTGCTAAGTCGTGCTAAGTATATAGTTATAAAGTTAGCTATTCTATTTAGATATATAATAGGATCACATTAAAAAACACATATGTATTATTTTGTTTATATAATGAGCGATTTGCAAGGTCGCTATGATGCGTTGTTGATCTTATCACTGCACCCTACTGTACGTCGTTAATACACATTAAGGCACTATGACAACGCCCATATGTAGTGTCGTACTAACTAACATAGCATCCCACCTTCGACAAAAAATATTGAACAGGATAATACTTAAAATATGGGTGTCTTGCTAGCCTAGTCGTTAGCGTCTTGGACTTCGGTGCAAGAGGTTACGGGTTCAAACCCCGGGATGCCCATTTGGGTTTGGACCGCTTTCCCAAAAAGCGTTTGAGTACAATCTCTCTCTGACTATTACAAAATACCTCTGGAGTAAAAAGAACAATAAAACAACAATAATTTCAGCGGCTTTATGCATATATGCATGCATATAGATTGGGCCGAGTCCCGAAAAATAGAATACAGGTTTCTGACCGAACCCCCAGGGCCAGGCGCTGGGCAAATGGTTCATTGGTCAGTTGTCACTGGGGCAGCTGCCCTGTTCACCTTGACCTTTGACCCTTCCCCCACCAACTCCGCGACTCACCACTACTGTCCGTTCTACTATTAGAACCAAGTTCGTAGGGAGTTTTCTGGTATCCAATTTAGGTATGGATAGTATTCATTTCATTAAGATTACACAAATGTTTTTCAAGGTAAGTTTTAAAACTAACGGATTAGCTCGTAACATAATATGGTATCGCGGTCTGTCAGTATTTTCCTGGTGAGTAAGATCCTTAGGTTTGGCGGGTTAGGAGTTTTGAATAATGTAAGAGCTTTAATTCGGGAAAACGTCTTCAAAAAAATAAAAAAAATAATAGGGAACGTGAAATTAGCTTTAACATACAAGATAACTAAGAGAGGGACAGCAGGTATTTTTATAATGGCTCACAACACTGATTGGGCCGCCACCAGATCGCCGATTCGGTGTTCTGACGGGAGCGTAGACGTTAAGATTAACGATTCGTGCGGCTCCTACAGAATACAGACCGCCACGCTGTCAGTTCACCAATATTTTAAACATTTCAAAAACCACGAAGCGACCACTACATTGTCATATACCGTGATTGATATTAAAAAAATATATATTGAAAAATATTTATACTATGATGGGGCCAGTTAATGCAAGGCGTTAATGTACAATGTGAGCGACAATTTGTCCATTTCTTATTTCAACGCTATTAGTGTTCATTGGACCACCTACCACCAGCCAAAAACTGTCTAAAATTTTTTATAATAGTAATTTCTGGTATCTTTAAATAATTTGTTTTTTAAGATATTTAAAAATTTTTTTATTTTCAAAAATTAAAATTTCAAATATACATAAATCATAAATAAATAATGTTTTTGATTTTTTTTCTACAATATTAAATCAAAATCTTTATTTAAAAATTTTAAAAAAAATTAAATTTAAAACAATTAAGATAAGCTTATGGGGGACATAAGTTAAAAACAAGTATGATATGAGACTTATATTTTCATTTAACTTGTGAAGAGGATTTTTATGGACGATTGTCGAAAATGGTATGTGTTAAGATAAAAAATAAAAAATACACGTGCTAACATAATGAAACTTATAAACAAAAATATATAATACTATGATAAGTTAAAAGGATATGTATTATGTAAATTATTTGGAAATTTGTCCATTTAACGTTTTTGTCCTTCAATTTGTCCTTGGACTCTTTTAGCCATTCATGAAAGTCCACAAGCCCAAAAGAAGAAAGACTAAGAGGATGCTGCTTCTTGTTACTAGATTGCCTGTAATTTAAATAAGACTTTAAATAAGCTGTGCAGTTTCCCTAGTAATTTACTTAAGAATAAGGTAACATTTTTAATTTCGGAAAACTATTAAATCTCATAAACTTACTGTTAAGTCAAAAAAAAAATGTCTTTATTATATGTTTTAATAAAATATAATAATATATACAAATAAAAAAAAGTGTTATCTGTAAAAATAACTCTGAAAAATTCTAACAAATTTGTAAATTATACTGTGAGTGTAAAGACAAATAGGTAAAGTAATATATATTTGTAACAGTTTTTATGGCGTATAACTTTTATATAATTTAACATTGGAATCAGTTGACTAAAATTAGTTCCAAAATTTACGGTCAGTATACTAAAACAGTACTGTATTGTGCTCAAAGAACTATAATAAAATTAAATATCTATTAATATATATAACTGATATTTAGCAGTGGTTAACTACATTTATACTGTAAAAACTGTATATGTGATACTCCAGTAACTGTAACTTTTTAATATAATTATAAGATAAACTGTTTATTTATACAGTATTTAAAATTGATAAATGTTGATTTTGTAAAATGTCTCTCAGTGTTTTAAACACTAAGGTTTTTAGTTAACTGTATAACAATAGAAATAACTCAGTTTAATACTTTTTATAACTGTATATAAGTAACTTATTATTTAATTAAGTAAATTTAATATTATAGGAACTGAATACAAATATTATACAATGACAATCATAAACAAATTGGACATGTATATGGCATAAATATACCATAAAAACAAATCAATAAGAAAATCAACAAAACAGTTTTCTCTGAAAATATACTCGCAACAAAAGATTATGTATAAAGGTTTGGGACTGTAATTCCTAAAGAGAAAAGTAAATTTACTCCATCAGTCAAGTTGATAAATTTATTTTAACCTTGACAAGTGATTATGGGGCGTTAACAGTTATCTGAAGACGTCTAGTGAGTGACCAATGACCGGGCATTTCAGGTCAGCTGATAACACAGATGACCCTAAATTGCTTGTGAAATGGCTCTCATAAGATCCTTGAGCGAACATGTGGACTGTATGGAAATCAAGTCAGTGAAATATAAACGGCTCGTAACTGTCATGGATAGTATACTATAGACAGTGGTAACTGTGACTCAGTCTAATAATGTAACTGTCACGGTTATTATAACTGTATACTTTAGGCAATGGTAACTGTGACTCAGTCTAATACTGTAACTGTCACGGTTATTATAACTGTATACTATAGACAGTGGTAACTGTGACTCAGTCTAATACTGTAACTGTCACGGTTACTATAACTGTATACTATAGACAGTGGTAACTGTGACTCAGTTTAATACTGTAACTGCCACGGTTACTATAACTGTATACTATAGACAGTGATAACTGTGACTCAGTTTAATACTGTAACTGTCACGGTTATTACAACTGTATACCATAGACAGTGGATAACTGTGACTCAGTTTAATACTGTAACTGTCACAGTTATTACAGCTGTATACTATAGACAGTGGATAACTGTGACTCAGTTTAATACTGTAACTGCCACGGTTACTATAACTGTATACTATAGACAGTGATAACTGTGACTCAGTTTAATACTGTAACTGTCACGGTTATTATAACTGTATACTATAGACAGTGATAACTGTGACTCAGTTTAATACTGTAACTGTCACGGTTATTATAACTGTATACTATAGACAGTGGATAACTGTGACTCAGTTTAATACTGTAACTGTCACGGTTATTACAACTGTATACTATAGACAGTGGATAACTGTGACTCAGTTTAATACTGTAACTGTCACGGTTATTATAACTGTATACTATAGACAGTGGTAACTGTGACTCAGTTTAATACTGTAACTGTCACGGTTATTATAACTGTATACTATAGACAGTGGTAACTGTGACTCAGTTTAATTCTGTAACTGTCACGGTTATTATAACTGTATACTATAGACAGTGGTAACTGTGACTCATTCAAATACTGATGCTCGAGTGAATAAAACTTATATTAACTTAAGATATCAGTTTAGATGGGTAATTGATTATTTGGAGAACTCTAAGTCTGTCCAGCCCCAGGACTCGATGGTCATGCTGTATGGAAATCTCGTCAGTGAAATATAAACGGCTCGTAACTGTCTCGGATAGTATACTATAGACAGTGGTAACTGTGAGACTAATACTGTAACTGTCACGGTTATTACAACACAACGAGTATGAAGTATAACGGTAACCAGACGAGTATGAAGCAGACATCATTATATCCCAGAGTGAACCAACTTATAGTGGGGTTCAACTGGGTATCCAAGTTCTAAGGTTATATGTTCTTAGGTTCAAGGGAAGCTGTTTATTTTGGTTAGCCAAATGACTTACCAATTTTACAAAATGTTACACACTTCTTATGTACTTGTATTATGAAAAATTCACTTGCGTAGAAATGAAAATGTATGTTGCGGATCTGTTAAACAGGAGTATCATATGCAGATGAATTGAAGACGTCAATGAAGTACTAATAAGCATTTGGTGCAATGTGACCTTCAAAAGTGATGAAGGACATATCACTTATAATAAAAACTCTTCAGGGGCCGGCAAGTATCAAGAGAAAATTATAGATTGATTCAACAAAAGATAGCTACAGGAAGAGGATAATTTGTTTCTAAAAGAAAATCTAGCATGATCCTTTTTAATGATTTTTAACGATCACGGTTTTATAAAGATTGAAGAGTAACTATGTATCTATAAGCTATTGTTTTTATTCTAATATTGGAGTTATGTGATACAACTATAGTCTTTTAGTAAATATTTAATGATTTATCCGTCTGGAACTATACTTATATTATACGAGAAGCATTTTTTCCAAAGATTACTTCTCCTTCGTAGCCAATTCTAACGTTTTACCTCTTAACAAAATAGTCTCGGTTTTTCAAAAGGGTTTTTGATCTTTATTATATTTCTGCTTGGCGTAAACCTAGCTCGAAGTTCATTCTTTCCTCATAAGATTAACATTAGCAACAAGTTTGTTTGATAACAGGTAGGCAGGTGTAAAGACGGTCAACTATCAATATCATTTGGTCAAATCCAATTCCTCTGAACCAGTATTAAAGTTTAGGGTAAATTAAATGATCGTTTAATTGGAAAAATAATACTAAGACATGAAAATCAAAACAACATGAAACATGAACATAACATGACAGTGAAAAAAGAAACAAGTTGAAGAGACATAAAGGAGTTAAGGAAGTAAGAAAAAATCAAGATGGGAGTAAAAACGATAAAAAAATCGATTGTCAAAAACTAGATTACATAATATCATAAAATTATATTGCTATAAAGAAGAGGCAAACTCTTTTATTTATGGACAGATGTTGACGCAAGTTGGTATAAATGGTCAAAATAAAATTGTTTACGCTAGAAACACCAACTCACAGTGGCAAACCTGCATACTCTTTCCCATGTTAATATTATGGAGAATAGGCAAATAATTCTCATATTTATCGACAGATAATGATAAAACTTGTCATATATTATTATGTTATTGATTTGGGAATTTGCTGAGTACGCAGGTCTGCTGTGACGGGGCTATTTCAGTGTTTGGTAGAGGAACTGAAGAAATTCTACAGTAAGATTTACTGGCTGCATAAAATGCCAGCAGCACTCCACACAATCGGCCCTCATGCCCCTTATCCGACGGCGGGCAAGTTTTTGCTTCACGCCGAGCCTCTGTTCCGTAGACAGCTTTCTACTCACGTTCTCCTGCTTTCATGACACCGCGAGGCCTTTTACGGCTATACTGTAGCCTGATCGGTAGCTTGGACAGAGAGAGTTGCATGTTCCTTCAAGACTTCTTTCATTTCGCAGGAAATTACTACTGTATTACCATTCCGAAATGGCAACCTATCAAGATGTGTATGAAACTCATTATTGGTGATGGTGGATTTATGTTATTTAGATTTTTATTGCGGACATTTTCCATTTCGATTTTATGTAAAACAAAGTTTCACGACGTTTCGGGATCTGGAATCTGATCCTCAGGTGAACTAAGACAACACGCCTTCAACACAGTTGTCTTTGAGTCTCCGTGACGAGTGGACGTGTTTGGTTTCATATGTGTGTAATGTTTAGTGAATGGTTTGTTTATAAGTTTTTTGACTACTTTAAACTTTTATGTTTTCAGCTTTATACCGGTTTGGTCCGGATTATATGTTAATTGTGCTATGTTTTAGATATTAGTTCACCTGAGGACGGGATCAGATTCCAGATCCCGAAACGTCGTGAAACGTCGTGTTTTACATAGAATCGTGATGGAAAATGTCCGCAATAAATATCTAAATAACAATATGGGTATTTTTTAAAGTGAGAATAAGATGATTGTGACGCAGTAGTCTTGTTACTGATTAAATATGACATGTTCCTTAGACAGCACTGTTAATTAATAGTCCAACAGCCAATTAAATCTAAGGATCCTACAGCTTAACGTGGGACATTAATCCACACCAGGTAATGCCACACACACACACACACACTGAACAAAGCTCATAAATGTCCACAACTCGTGATCTCCTAGAACCTGGATTTTATGACACACCACCGTCAGTCATCTGGTTTCCTCAGGTTGCGCCTCAAATTGGCGAGAATTTCTCTCTCAGCTGATTTGGCGAGGAATGATTGAGTTTTCACAATAAGAGGTGAAAGTTGAAAACTAAGTGAACAGACGCAGTAGGTCAGGAGTGACCTATAACCGTGGAAAGAGTTATACAGTAATTATTATTCTTCTACGGTAACCCCCGTAAGCAACTACAACACTTTGCTGTCTCTACACCGTTCAAGCTGAGTTGAGACTTTCAAAGAAGAATATCAGCATTAAATTTACAAAGGTGTGTTACCTCCAGCCATCTTACTTCTTTTTGATACTTTTCAGTGAAATGGTGATCTGACCATGAAGCAAAATCCCTTTCCAAAATTGAATTGTAACATGAGACATATGATGGCTGTGGATTAATAAAACCATTAAGCAGAAAAACAGTCACCTCTCATCCTATAAAAAAAGAAAATATCTAAACTCGTGATAATACTAGTCTTGTAAAATTAGTTGAAACTCCTTTTGTATAAAAAGAATTGCCGCTTTATCGAAAGTAGGCTTCCTTTCTGTGGCAGTCTAGAGTTGAAGCTGCAACTGGTCTCGACCTACTTAGGTAGTTGCAACAGTGAGTAGATTGCCACAGAATGGCAGTTTAACCACTTACAAGTTGTGCTCTGCAATCCAGAGACTTCATCAAAATGATATCAGTGTACTGATACATAGTGTAGGCGAGATTTAAAATACCCCGTCGCAGCAGACCTGCATACTCAGCGAATTTCCAAAGCAATAATATGAAAATAATAATATATGATAAGTTTTATCAATATCTGTCGATATATATGAGAATTATTTGCCTAATCTCCATAAAATTAACATGGGAAAAGGTGTGCAGGTTTGCTGCGATGACAAACACATAAAATTTGATTTTTAAGCATAAATGGATGGATATCAACCACATGAAGCTAAATGGCAAGTTTAATGTTGTAAATGTGATGTAAAAACTTATTTATTCAAACATAAAGAAATTAAGAATTTGATGTTGACATTTTTGGGGACATAACAATTCCCCCCGCCAGGTAAAAAACATTTTGAGTGGGCTTTGTTAGGCGATGTTACCTTGCACGGTATAATAAATTGTCTAGAAAAAATTTGATCAATAGAGTTTTGTCAATAAATTCATAAAACCCCGAAATTTAATGTTTCTTACGGCAACAAACGCCCACCTTACGCAATGAGAACTTTTCTACGTACTCATTGCCCATGTAATTCTTCTGGAGAATAGATAATTTGGTATAACTCGCTTTGTTATTGACATAATTTCAAAACAATTTGATTTTTCCTTAATTAATAGCCTTTATATACACCTTGTAAAACAACCCTTATTGTAGCAAACCTGGATACTCAACTCAGTACTATTCGATTACTATGATGAGAATAATATAAGTTCTATGAAAGTCGCTCTTCTCATGCCAGCGTGCTGCGTGCGATATCGTTTAGATGCAGAGAACCCTCAAAACGGATGTATACACTCTCAAAATTAAGTTTGAAATTTTTGACGAAAAGAGTGCTTTCTTCGTATAGGCTTTATTGTACTACTGTATGTATAAGGGCAGAACGTGAAAATAGCATCACTAAACGCTTATGGGCAAACAAAATACAATGATTCAATTACTAACAATACCCCACGTTCATTTGAATCAAGCAACCCTAAACCTTTTCAAATCCACCCGTCCATACTACGGCATCTGCTGCAGCGTCTGTCTATTGTAAGGCAACATAACCTAACAATTGCATCACCCTCGGTGCGCCTGCGTACAGTCGCTAGCGCGTGCGCCCCTAGCGTGAACGGGCGTAACCAGTCAAGTCACAGCGCAGCTGTCCAGCTGTCCCCTAGCCTAGAAAGGTCTGCAGGGTAGACTCATTCATTAAAAGAAGGGTCGCCGATAATTTGGTGCAGATGTCCACGGTAAATTCACCCGCCCTTGTCCAAATTTGAAAAAAAACTGACTAAAAACAGCAAACCCTAAGCGGATAATTATTGAACAGATTCGGAAAGTTACTTTTTTATGGATTGAAAAGAATTAAATTTTTTATGGTATAATGTAAAATAACATTTATTCCCTCCATACTACTGTGAATCAGGGGTATTTTTTGGTATTGTTGAGACAGAAATCAACTGATCTATTTAGCCAGATCGGGACCATACGATTGGTCTAGAGTGCGATCGATCTATAGTGTTTTTTACTAAGACACAACTGGAACTCACTCTCAAATATATAATTAATATTTCTATGACCGAGAGGATTACAGCTGACTTGTGATGAACTATTTTGTTTCAATCGTGTTGCGAAGGGCTAAAATGTGTTTTTGAGAGATATGTTGACTTTTCACTTTCTTTACAAACATTCACCGCCTATTAACCGGCAACAATTGGACAATAAAAATGGAGAAGTGTTCTAGTTTAATAATAGTTTGATTGGAGCAATTAATAGCCCAAAGAACAAAGCCAACAACTACTTATAACCACAAAAACTTGAATAAAATTCATATTTTTGCATATTTTTATGTCCACCTACAGGTTTGAAAAACTGTGGCATAACGGCTTTCCACAGTTTTTTGCTTATGAGCTGTTACTGTAGTTATGGCATTACGTAGCTATTTTATTGACAAAATTAAAAAAAAACTGCTCTAACCATTTTTACTAAAATTTGCAAGTTTATAAGGCATACAGCAATAAATGATAAGACACCACTTGCATGTCTGTGAAAATGACGGTTGAAAAGCTATGGGCTTTTAAAAGTGAACAATATTTTTTTTAACTTTTCCACAAAAACATTGAAGGTAAAGTATAATTTGACTACCACCATTGAAACCAGCTTGAAAAGTAATGAAATTAGTATATTGAATTATTTGTCTACGATTAACGTATCCAGAGATGAGTTAAATTTAATGTTCACGATAAATGCAGTACGTTACCTGAGAGCGCCCAATGTTATTCTTACGGAGAATATTAATAAATCAATTTTTCCCTTATTTCTCAATTGTTTTCCATGAGGCTTGGTGTGCATTGTAAGGTGTGCACACTTGGTGTCCACAAAACCCCAAAAAATTTCAACAGTACTTTTACTTTGTTTCTCTTGTTATTTTTAGAAATTGGATAATTATTTTTGAAACAATACAGTTTATTTCAATTACCACATGAAAAAGACAATAAACTATTGCTAACCATCGGATAGTTGCATGGTAATTATATTTTTTCCGAAAAATACATTCATAAATAACAATATAATTATTTGGATAACCTCTTTAGCTTTAATTTGACACATCAGCCATCTTGTAACCATTAATTTTTTCATAGAATCAACATAGTTTTCATGGGACTAGAACGAAATATTTCACCAGTAATGCACCCAGCCAGTGGAGTGAAATCTTCCCCAAGCTGCACAGCAAGTGAACCTGAACCACAAGCCAGGTGGACAGGTGACGTCTTTCACTTGTTGGCTAGTTTCAACCCAGATGTTCTCAGAAGCAGACAGCTGTGGGCTGACAGCTGTTGCTAGTTGCTACAACACGCAGCCGCAGCCACCGCCGGTCGTTACGCATGCGTGGTGTGTCGGAGCCGAATATACGCGCTGATCTGACATGCGCCATACGTACAGGACGTCACGACTGTGTCGTGCCATCTTATCGCTTCATCAACCTGTCAACCAACGCTCTGAATAACAATTTAAAAAGAAAATGAGTTGTAATTTTACTGTTTATCGTTCCGTGTAGAGAAATATATTATTTTTTCTTCTTTTCATTTGCAGATGTCGCCTACCGGAGTGTGGAAAGTTTATTTAACTATAGTGAATTTTACGAGTTGTTTCATTTTTCACATAGGTTACGTGAAAAAGATCTGTTATTCATCCATAAACCAAAAAATTTCAGCTCAAAAACAGTACAGTAGTAGTAATTTTCCCCTGTAACACAAAATAAAATTTGATTGAGAACTTGAAAAACTATGCCAAAGCATATGCATGATACGATTTAAAAAATAACGTTAAAATTATGTTTTATTTTAATATGGTAAATTTTTGCTCGCACCACCTTAAAGCAATAAGTTTTTAGCCGATTTTATTTGTAATCTTATTGTAATCGTTAAGATTATAATTCCATCGCTAAAAAATAATATAATATAATCCATCGCTATCTATATAAGTAAAACTAGAGTTTTGACTGTACATTGTTCAGAGTTATTCATTTTTAGTTATTTTTACGTTTCATGCGTTGGAGAAGCCGAAACAAGCCTATCTCAATTTGTGTCTGTCTGTACGTTTATCTGTGACGCTTCAGGAGGCATTTTACGCCGTCTTCTCCGAAAAAACAGGGGGACTGATAACAATGAAACTTACTTCATGTATTCTGTACATTTCAGAGAAGGAGTTTCAATGCTTGAATTTGTCCGCCGCCACTTGAATAGTAAACAACGATCATTTAAAAATCCACATTTTCGCCATAATAGTTGTATTTTGCTTTCAATTTTCAATGCATCACCTACTGGTAATAATCAGCTGTCTTTGTAGTTTAATGATTTAAAAGAAAGAAAACAAACAGTTGTCAAATTTAAATCAGTATTAGTTTATATTGCTCCGTGATTTTAAACCCATTTCATACCAAATCATACTATATTCAAAAGTTATTTTATCATAGAACTAATTTTAATAATAGTATAAAGTTCTAATCCATTTAATTGTAAAGTAATGCTATATGATAAAGCTAGGTATTAAATGATTTTCTTTGTTCGCATTTTTTTAGGATTTCAGATTTACATTTTGGTATGATAAGCTTTCTTCTTTTACTGAATCCTACAACATGTACAAAGGACGGGCTTACTGCTAGTTTAAAATAAAAATCTTTCGGCTTTAAATATATCTTTGATAATACTATTTTTAAAGATAAAGTGGAGCTTTATCTTGACCAAAGACAATTTAAACAAATATCAAAATGAAATTGGCTTTGTCTCGACTCTTGACTCACAGTGGATGTTTACTTTAAAGTGGAACCGTGTCGAAAGAGAGATAAAAGAAACACCAAGTGAAGAGGATTCTGGAAGGTTGATATGCTGATGTTTGAGGACGCTGCCACCGTCTGAGAGGGCAGCACCTGTCGACAATCTACGCCAATGGAATTTCCTTGTTCTTCTATTGTGTTTGTGTTGTTGAACTACTAACACTACTGGGTGACTGCATTCTGGATGAGACAGATAAGGAGCTTTTCGTAAACATAATTTATCTAGAGTGATAACGGAAACAAAGTTACAAATCATTTTCTATTTCGAGCTGTTAGTGATAGTCTTTGAATTCTTGGAATTCCGTCAGAAGTTTTTCTTAAGGAAAGATAAAACAACGATAAGACTTGCATTACTGGCGAAAAATTTTATTTATCCCCGTAAGAACAATATTAATTTTGTGGCAGCATTAGCCATACGATATGCGCAAAAAATTGTTGAGGTATCAAATTAAAGTAAAAGCGGTTATTTTGACACCTAAACCATATTTTTTAACAATTTATTGAACTGATAAGTAACTCTGTTACAAAATTAACATTGTTCTCGTGGGATTAAAATGCAAGAGGTGGTACAGACTCTTGGCTCACGTTAAGTTTTAGACGATGTTGCAAATGACGAGATCAGAATTTGGATCGATCTCTTTGACATTGGGTCACTCGAGTACAAATAATTAAAAGATGAACTAATGGCGAATGTGAAGATTTTACAAATTGAAGAAAATCGCTACTTTTGATTTGAATATTAAAGCTATATCTAATTCAATGTACGAATGAACTCATTCTGAAAGTCCCCATCCACACTTGCAGACGCTGGAGAAAATCGACCGACTATCTGCTTATACAAATTTTGTTTCAAGTTTCCGAAATGTTTTGCGTACACACTAGAAAGCCAGACGTGATTTCAGCTTCTGCGTGCCTTATCGAGCATGTGACTATTTTACCGAGAAAGAGGCTACTTACCATGGTGGACTCGCAAGTTTCTGGAAGAAAGTTCTTTTTATGGCCAAAATTTACTAAGTGACCTTTGATTAGAAGATGGTGCAGGTTTTCGGAATTTTTACGAGAATGACGCCTACAGATTTTGAAATTTTGGTAGGATTCGTTGGGCCAAAAATCTCAAAGAAATCTACGCGATACAGAACTTTAATTTCAGCAACTAAATTTTAACTAATCAAAATGCACTCCAAATTCACTAAAAATATTGAAATAACTAAATAACATTTGTCCGCACGATTGAATCCTGGCTGTGAACTGAAAGTGAACTAGGGTGGGCAGTAGAGGTATCCTGTCTCTTGTCTACATACGTCAACACATGCAGACTTGAAAGAAAATATTTGTATCTTGTCTCCGTGTTCCCGTTCGTTTGGGAAACAGGCAGAAAACATAGTTTTTGTCTCCAAAAATACACATACTTGTCGGCCTTCTGCGGACAGACGACAGACTAGTTGAAGTCATCGTCCGATAGAAGAAGAAACTCAGGAGAAACAGTCAATGTTTCCAGATGATTCGCCACAATCATCTTAAACTCATTTCTCATTCATACATTGTTTAAAATGCCTTCCTGGGTAGGTCATCTTTGCCGAATGTTAATGAGAACCACTTCTGCAAATTGTAGAAAGATTTATTGATCAGAACTCTAACTGATACTTCCTTCCCACATTCAGTACGTGAACACATGATTTACAATCGTGCTAGGGCCGGATGTATGCAGTAACGTTCTTCTGAAGCTACACAGGCTAAAAGTAGCAGTTCTAATTCTTTTATTGAACGCTGAAATATGTAATGTGTGATAAAGAACCCTTTTAACTTCTTGGATATGAATAAATTTCCTCACCAGACTCCAGACTGAGAAACCAGGTCCCCTAGGCTTTGTTCCTGCCTGGATCTTCCTCCTCTGGACATGCTGTAGTCTATAGTGTAGACACGACCTTGTGAGGGGGCTATTTATAACACGGGGCTTTAAAATTACGGTCCGACCCTCCTGCCGCGAGTTGTTCGCCCCGTCCAGCCTCCAGACGCAGGATTATATTACAGTACTCTGTAGCCCTGGTCCAGACGTGCCTTATCGGAAAGAGGATTGTCGGTTCGTGCCAGAACCTCGGTGAAGTTCCATGGAGAACTTCCATGTGTTTAGTTGAATACAATAAAATGAGATTATGATTTTTAAATTCTTAATTAGATTTATTTTATTTATTTATTCCCCGTAACAGTTTGATTACAAAAAATAATAAAGCAAGAACTTTGAAAAAAGTCAGGAAATATCCTCACAAAGACTATTCATCTGCGTGTTAAATAAAGTCTTTATTTCGGCCTCAGCATCGCTGTCATCCATACCTAGGAGCCACTCCCCTATTCTTCTCCGGAACATACCAGTACTGTCATCCTCAAAAGATACAAAATCAGGCTCTTATAATATCAAGACTATATTAGTGAGTCATCATTAATTATTTTAATAGTCAATAAGTTGTGTTGACAGCCTTGAATTTAGTCAGACAGTTGAATCCAACAATGAACATCTTGTCGATTCCCAGGCCTCATTAGCCCGTTGACCTCAACCCACTGCTTATTAAGGCAATAACCATTCACAGCACATCTGTCTCTATTTGGACAATCTTGTGCTAAATTGGACATTAGCAATATATTAGTGTTATACTCGTGATGCTGTAACCCAGTAACGCTTCAAAAAAAGTCCATTAGAATTATGTTAAATTTGGACTATACAAAATCAAAAAAACATTTTTCTCAATTAAATATTATGACAGTACATGGAAAATACTTATTTAAAACAATTATGTGCAAAGGCTTCCGAAGGTACATTTCCTCAATCGGACACCATGATTACAATACGCAACACAAAAATCGTCCAGCCTTAAAAATGGAGTTTTATAATAAAAAACTAACAGCTTCTGGAATAAAACTTGTATACACAAACTACCCAGAGACATAAAAACCTATTTTGCAAGTAGTATGACGCACTATGATGTTTGTATTTACCTCCCTGTGGGAATTAGGTTAGATCTGGTGAATGTTTTCAGTTCATCTAAACAGTTGTACTTATAACCAAGCTATGACGTTACTAACCATATGATGTCACTTACCAAGTAACGTCACTGTTTCAAATTTTGGTCACGATAATTGCCAACACCCCCTCCAGAGGTAAGACATATCCTTGTCAAGAATTTGTGAAATAAACATATTCAAAGGAAAACTTAAAAAATACATAGGGCCTAAAAGGTAAAGCATTTTATTCTTTGGTGAGTATTTAATTGGTTGAAGGTTGTAGAAAGTAAACATTTATCACATATTAGCTTTTAAGTGTGACGCCATCTGTTGTGATACTATCTATTGTGCCTATTGTGATACCATGAATAAAGATTCTTCTGATTCTGGTATTCGAGATTTGTACAGTTTAGCGACATCTGTGTTCCTCTGTCTTAACTTATTTTTAACATTGATGTTGATGTTAGTAATTACACAACACGATGTAGTAAAGTTACACAAATATGAAACATATTTTTTAATATAAAGTTTAAAAGTTAAAGGGCAGAAGAATATTCAGAATCATATGAGACCAAATTAAAAAAGAAGAATTTTGGATGATAAGGAAAAAGATAAGGAACTGAGCGAATTGATAGAAGAGACGGACAACAGTTGAAGGCTGAGCAGGGCAATGTAATGGGTAATGTAGGGTAGACCAATAGGGAGAAGACCATTGGGAATGCCGAGACAAGAAGGAAATGGAGAAGTTAGGGCTGGAAGATCAGATGTAAAAAAGATGAGAAATGAAGGTAAATAATTATTGGCGAGGCCAAAAACCTTTTAAGCTTTAGTTGCCATTAAAATAAGCAAGTAAGAAAAAGGAACTCTTTGGAGACGTTTTGAAAACATTTCGCAAAATGCCTTTCCTTATTTAGATACGAATGAGTTATTACAGTGTGATGGTAAGTGTAGTCACTGGTCATCCACATTACATTTTGTAGCAAAAACCCAATGACCAAAAGCATAAAATCATGAAGGTTCCTACGAATAGACGATTAAAAGTTCGAATCTGGAATACTGAGGACTTTGACACACTAACCGTAGAATGTTTTGGATCGGATCCAGTTTTCCTAATTGCGAACCGGTTCAAAGTGACGAAAGTTATAAACGGTTCCAGGGATCCCAGTCAAGGACTTCTAGGTTTCTAATTGACCCCTATACCGATCAACATGACGTATTCAGTTTAGTAGAGAGGTTATTTCACTTATTACCGACTTTTGATGATACAGGGCCAAGAACAGTCCCTTAGGGAACTCCAAATTCAATTATACAAAAGACAGAAAGTGCATCCTAAAATTTTATTTGGAAAAATCTCTTATCTAAATGTGAATTTAACAGGTTGTAGATTGGATGATGGAGAGAACAAAATTGTGAATAATAAAAAAACAATATTGAACAAATTATTATTGACATGTATATAGAAAAGTAGAATTTCGCATGTGTCGAACTGTGGTAGAATTCTGAGATTATAGATTTTTTAGAATCGTCGTATTTCCAACTTTACTTTTACGAACAATGAAAAAAGGAATTTAATCGAGTTGGTGCAAATACTTTTGCGGTTGCGGAGTGAAAACAGACGTTCACTGATATAATTAGTGGCTCTTATAACACAGCTAGTGAAATATGCCATCACTAAAACCCTTGTGGAATAATCTAAATAGATAAGGCAATCATCAACCCTCTCTTTTTATCTTTCCAGGTAAGCGATCAACATAAAAACATAGCAGTATCACCAAAGAAAAAGGATAAAACATGGATAACAACAAACGAAATATGGTATAAAGATTAACAAATCAAAATTGGACATTAGTCTAACGACAAGTTAGTCTAAACTAGTTCTAACGAGTGGTAAAATTCGATTACGTCAGTTATTGGGCTGACTACAGGTAAAGCTAGGTTTAACGGTGGTTTTAGTTTTAAAGGTTTTTAGGTTTGACTTGTAAAGTACCCATATTTGGTTGCAAACAACGAGCACAGGATAGAAATTCTTATTCTGCACTCGTTGGTCGAAAATAAAAAACAACAGAGACGTCGATGAAATTCCTGTATTATGACACGTAGAACTTATCTTATACTAATTAAACAGGATTATTACGTACTTGAGATATTGAATAAACATACCTTGAATTTAGTTCAATAAATCACACTTATGAGGGGTTTCTATTGAACTTGTTACTGTTTATCGTCTTATATAATTCCATATACTTTTCGTTGTACTCATTCCTAATTCTTATTACTGTATCATCGTCACTATTAAAACTTGTCACAGATGATAACTTTGACATACAGCAATATTGAATAATACAATTTCAGCATCAATGAAGTACAATACACCTACTTGTTGACTATTTTATACAGAATAAATTATTATGCAATTAAAATTTCATCCACATTAGGTGGGTGGCAATTATTGTTTGTACAACAAAGATCGTGAGCGAAAGGACCCACATGTGTTAGGTTAGACCTGCAAAAGAAGGAGAGGACGTCAACAGAAGAAACTATCCAAAAAACTCCCCTTTCAGAGTAACGCCGCCCCTATATAGCTCTCCCTGCCACGAACATAAACCATGACCGCTGTCGACATAATTGACAAGAAATGGGATAAACACGGCAAAAACTTAACTAATAAAAGGAATACAAGGCGGTGCGACCTAGTCCTGCAGATCTTCATGGTTTAAATATCAGGTCTACACGGCATAGACCTACAGGTCTTTATGGTCTAGACCTACGGACCTACACGGCCTAGGCCTAGGGTCCACAAGGCCTACACCTACGAGTCTCCTACACAGCCTAGACCTACGGTCTTTATGGCGTAGGATCTACATACCTACACGGCCTAGTCCTAGAGTCTATAAAGCCTATACCTACGAGTCCACAATACCTAGACCTACACGGCTCAAACCTGTGGGTCTACAGGGTCTAGACCGAGTGGGTCTACATTACCTGAACGTATAAGTCTAGTTGGTTTAGACCTATGTGTCTACAGAGCCTAGACCTACGGGTCTACAGAGCCTAGACCTACGCGTCTACAGAGCCTAGATCTACGTGTCTACAGAGCCTAGACCTACATGTCTACAGAGCCTAGACCTACGTGTCTACAGAGCCTATACCTACGTGTCTACAGAGCCTACGTATCTACAGAGCCTAGACCTACGTGTCTACAGAGCCTAGACCTACGTGTCTACAGAGCCTAGACCTACGTGTCTACAGAGCCTAGACCTACGTGTCTACAGAGCCTAGACCTACGTGTCTACAGAGCCTAGACCTACGTGTCTACAGAGCCTTTTATTTCCCTTAATAATCCCTGTTACATTCATCGTGTCAATATCGAGTTAGGAGAAGGTCTAATGGAGAGCACAATTTAATACTGTTCTTATAAGACTAAAATTCAATACAACATCACTGATGTGTTCACTCTTTTATTATTTAACGATATAATTATCGTATATGCTTTAAATTCCATTTCTATTTTTATTTGTGAAAGCCCTTTTGAGTTATTCTCCCTTCGTAGCGACAGCCTGGTCTGACCTGTTTGGGTCCGTTTACGTGACATTCTCCACGTGTACTCAAACCAACCTGTTTCTATACTACGACAACAGACAAAATTATCACGTCCGCACTATTGAATACTACGTTAATCCGCAAAGACCATTCTCATGATTAGACCAATTCGTAATTCAGAATTGGTCGTGGTTCGGATTCCACGTTAAACTGCATGGTCCCGTAGTTGCCATCGGCTGTTGGGCTGTTAACCTAAGTCCTCATTCATACTTGGTCGCCATTTCAATAATCTAATCTAATATATCCATATAATTAACTTTTTATGCCTGAGCTAAGGTTTTTATAGAGCTATATGACGTTATCGAGTCTGATAGGAACAGGCCCTTACACTGATCATATTTTGCTGTTTTTAGCTTACATTCATTCGTTCACAAAATCATTCTTAATCATCAGCTTAGAACATTGTTAATTTTTTGACACCATCTTAGTTGCACCATAGTCGTAAAAAGATGGTTGATGTGTCAAATTGAAGGTAAATTCGTTAGCTAGGAAATTACATTTTCCATTTTTTATATCACATAAAAGATAATTGCCTGTTAAATATAGAATATAATTGTGTAGTGATTAGGACCTATATTTTTTATTAATTATGTTATGTTTTAGATATTAGTTCGCCTGAGGACGGGATCAGATTCCGGATACCGAAACGTCGTAAAACTTTGATTTACATAAAATCCGCAATAAAAATCTAAATAACGTATATCTTGTGGTTCCTGACAATTATGACTCCTTAAACTCTAAAGTTGTACTGGTCATGACAATCATAATAAGTTTGAGAATCGCCTTATTTGATACCTAGATGTATAAATACAAAAACCCACAGAACCACACTGCATAAAACCAACAAAATATAATTCATAATATAATTGTAATAATTGTCCCTAGATGTGTTGTCATAAATATATATGTTTTTTCACAATAGTCTGAACCCCCTTGTATACTACAATCGACCATATTTTATAATGTTTTTGTGAACTTTTTAAAATAAAGTTAATAAATTTTTTTTTAAAAAAAATTAAATTTTTCGTTTTTAATGAAAATAACATTTCTATAATACCTTATAAATTTATATTTTACTATAAAATTATTTTACTTGTTTTTATTTAATTATAATTTATGAATTTATTTCATAATTATTTTCTTGTTTATCAATTTTTAAAAAAATTTTAATTTTAGTAAAATAAATAAAAAAAAATTTTATGTATAAAAAAAATGTTATAAATATATATTGGGATGAATGTTTTATTAAAAAAAATATTTAAACAATAATTTTTTAAGATGTATTAAATATTGTGTTTTGAATTATAAAAAAACATAAAAAAAAAGAATATTGAAAAAATAAAAAACATGTATCATAAATAAAAAAAATATAACACTTTTACCTAACCAAAAGATTGTTCAGCAAGGATCGGGCTGGTGTCACAGACCTGTGGAATATGAAAGGCAATGCGATGTTGCGTCAGAGATCAATTTGTTTTTCAACAAGTCTGGAGGCAGTTCCTGGAACCCTGGTTCTCCTGCTTTCTATTCCCCTCAGGCCCTCTGGTAATCCGCCGACATCGACCCACTAATATTCCAAATTTATCTTAGTCTGCCTTTCTGACGAAATATTTCGTTTCAACCCCATAAGAGCAATGCCAAATTTGTGACAGCATTAAACGATTGTCGTAAACAGATGGTCGAGTTAAAGTGGTTGTGTAGATTATTACAAAATTAAATTTTATAGTTTACCTCCCAGATGAAAATAATTACATCATTTCATCACTACCTTTATCATGAAAAATTATAAAACTGAATTTTACATTATATATTTTACTTGATATTAACTTTATTAATTTATATTTGTCTTTGTGTTTGCCTTTGCCTTTATCTTTACTTTATTTAATTTATTTGTCTTATCTTATCTTTATTTTATATTTATTTTTCTCTTTTATTAACTTACCTTTATCTTTACTTTGACGCCTCAATCATCTTTTCATGACTATCGTTGGCCAGTAATGTCGTCACAAGACTAAAATAGTTCTAAACTAATATTGTTTATATGTGAAACAATTAGATAGTGTTAGGTACAGCAAGTCGTTTGTATTTGCTGCTGAAATTAGAATAGTTATAAATCAGCATAAATTAGAAAAGTGAATACTTTTTTATTGAAAAAATAATGATGTAGTTCCTTAGCCTTAGATAAACGGTGCCTGAACCTGTTTGTTCGGGAACCCACCTACATTCTGTTTTTTAACGCAAACCAATAATTCAAAATACTAATCTGTTAATTTTTTAGGCTAGATTTAATGGCAATAGTCAAATTATTATATAAAAATATTGTTTTGCCAAAAAATTAAAAAAAAATATTTTATTACATTTAAAACCCTATAACCTTTGAACCATTAGCCTACTTCTACAAATATATGGGTCGTGTCATATTATTGGGACCTTAAAAGCTAAAAACCATTAAATTGAATTCAACAACTTTAGAGCGGATTTTGAGAAATTAACGTTTTTATATTTCTTAAAGATTTTTTAGGGGTAAACTACCCTTAAAAATCAAATATCAAAAAAACAAAAATTGTCTGGAGATATGGCTTCCTTAGCCATATCTCCAGACAATTTTCACCTGTCTACCAAATTTCATAATATTCGGACGATCATTGTGATCTCAGGGTTTTTATATAGACAGAATGACTGACAGAGATCAGTCCAAAAACCAATTTTTTGGATTCAGGTAGCCTCAAAACGGATATATCCACTCTCAAATCAAATTCGAAAATGTTGTCGATAGCAGTAGACCTACTTTCTACATATATACTATATATAAGGGGAGAAAGTAAAATTGACACGAATGTCGTGTAATGGAGCTGGTGTTTACAATTTGCAAGAGACACTGAGTTGAAAATTTTAAGTTTTAAAGCGTCTAAACGTAAATTGATTATACAGTTCTATCACCACCCTTATTTGTTTGCCGAATATCAGGGAGGGGGACATCTTTGATTTCTTACCACACATTACTTTATTTAGGCTGGTGTAAAAAAATCAAGTCTGCAGCCAAGCTCCAACAATAGGGAGTGTGTCTAAAGCTAATAAATTATTCATTCAGCGGCAAGAATAGCCTGAGTCGGCTCAGCTGATGCAGATCACGTCTGGATACAGTAGTGTGTCGGACAGCCTTCACGTCACAATGCTGAGCATTGAGCACCGTCGGCATTGAGCATCGAGCATGAACACACGGGTCTTTTGATGCTCAAGGAGCAATGGATACGTGTTCTTTTCATCAGATAATGTCTATTTTACACTTATAATGACTTTCGCGCGTAAGTTTCGACTCTATAGAGCCAACTTTAGGCGTGAAGGGTAAATTTTACAAAGACTCACTTCCTTCTGCTACCGAAGGTCCTTGGACCCCTTTTTGCTCTCCAGATTGGATGACTTCAAGATATTGATTGGAATTTTTCTTTACAACAGTATTCTTTTGATGATGAACATTCTCTTCATAAACTTTCTTTCTTTCCCCTTAGCTCATAAATATCTGTTGTCGCCATGCTGTATACCTGTATATAATAAATAGCCTTTCTGACTTTTGAGGACTTGAGAAAATGTTGTTAACAAATCCATCATCAGCATTTCTTTGACACTTCCATACTTTCACTGATTAGTTGAACTACCTAGGTGTACCTGTTTTATAAACTAATTATAAATGAAAAATATGAGTAAGATTATTGTGGTGCGATCTTGTAGTTTGTTACTGATTAAGACTGGCATGTTCCTTAGACAGGACTGGTAATTAATAGCCTAACAGCCAATTGCAACTAAGGGGCCTACAGTTAAGTGAGGGATCCGAACAACAATTATTCATCTCACAGAATTACGAACTGGTCTAATTATGAGGATGTTTTTTCAGATGAATATAGTATTTAATAGTGCGGACGTTAATCCACACCAGGGAATATCGCATCCACATGTCACCGCTTATAGCTATCCACAATTCGTAATCCCCAAGTAGCTTGATTAAAGGACTCACCGCCATTCTATTTCTTATAAAAGATTTAAAATACTCCGTGAAACTGGTATAGTAAAAGTACAAGAAAAATACCAGTTACAAAGAGTCTTCTTCACCCCTGCAGAAACACGAAAAATATGCCTCGGCATTCCCTTGCTCCAGATGAAATTAGTAAAGATGAATGTTAAAACCTGTTTTCATCGTGTGAGTATTTTATAATTTTTCACTTTACCAACTACATCAAGCTACTGCGCAATATTATCGAGGTCGGCTAATTATAATAACACAAAATGGCTGTGCTTCGTCTGGTCGTTGTTCACAGTTGTAGCAATTCCCACGTTTAACCTTGAACAGCTGACGCAATCCCTGCAACGTCACCCACAGCTGTTATTTCGCAGAACAGCTGTTACCCGGCCGTGATTCCTCTGGCGCGTCATTGCCACTCCAGTGAACAAATAACTGTAATAGTTTACCTGGAACCAATACTTGTGGTAGTTTTAGAGTTTCCATGGAGGGTGTTTTAAATGTCCTCGGTAAATTATAGGCTAGAGCGTTTTAACCTTGTATGAACTTCCTCTACGTAAAGAGTTTGCAGTACTTCCGATATCTCGTGATGTTGTGGTTTTTTGACAGCATTACGGATGGCTCAAATGTGGGAAAAATCGAAAAATAAACAAAATTATAATTATATTAAATACTAGCAGCAAGCCTGTACTTTGTGCGGGTTGTAGGATTCAGTTTAATGAAGAAAGATCCATCATACTAAAATGTAAACCTAAAATCCTAAACAAATCAATACAACGAAAAAATCAATACCCAGATTTATTATTTAGCATTACTTCACAATTAAATAGATTAGAAAATTTATACTATTATTATAGATAGTTATACGTTAAAATAACTTTTTAATATAGTATGATTTCGAAATGGGTTTAAAATCAATGACCAATATAAACTAACTAATATTGATTCGACAGCTGTTTGTTTTTCTTTCTATTAAATCTTAAAACTACAAAGACAGCTGATTTTTATCAGTAGGTTATTAATTGAAAAGTTAAGCAAAATGCGACCAATATCGCGTAAAAGTGGGTTTTTGAATGCTCGTTATTTACTTTTTAAGGGGTGGCAGGTGCATTTCAAACATTTAAAAACCTTCTCTGGAATGTAGAGAATACATTAAATAAGTTTCATTGTAATCAGTTCTCCCGTTTTTCGGAGAAGACGGCGTAAAATGCCTCCTGTAGCGTCACAGACAAACAATTGGACAAAAATTGAGATAAGACCGGTTTCAGCTTCTCTAACGCACGAAAAGTAAAAATAACTAAAAAATGAATAATTCTGAGCAATGTACAGGCAAAACTAATTTATTTACATATATGGGTCTATTTAAAATAAGCGTGCAATTATATTAAGCTCTAGCTGTCACCAATGTAAAGCACCGTGCTTAAAATTAAAGGAATTTATTGAAAAGTAAAACTGTAATTTGATGACTACCTCAGATATGAAGTCATGTGGCACTTGACATATAGGGCTACACTAGTGGCCTCATACAGCCCGTTATGGAACTACATGACTACAAGCGTACATGAGATACATAACTGATAAGGACACTAGTTATCGCGTAGATCTACTTGTGCAAGTCTGGTTATGTATGTTTGCGAATCGTTCAGCTTCGAATCGCAAGACATAAAACATAATACACTATGTAATGTTGGTCTGGATTCTGAAACACGACTAAACAACTTGTGATTAAAGAGGTGTAAACGTATGTGCAGCTCTTGGTTAACGGTCAGTTCTGACGTAGATATGTCTAAGCTCTGGGGGGGAGGGGTAACCAATTTTAGAGACGCAAAAAGTGTAACGAAAATAGCGTCATATGGTTATGAGAATAGCTGTTTAGATGAACTGAAAACATTCCCTTTAGACATATCCATGATCTAACCTCAGGGAAGGACAATGGACAATGAATAATGAACAAAAGAGTGTATTAGAAGAGTTCAGAAAGGGCGTGGAGTACAAACCATGTGACAAAGACAGATGAAAACGTTCTGTGGCGAAAAATCTCAAAACTCATGTTGAGACACACGAGTATTTCTCCTAAGAAGGAAGCGCCTGGGGAGGTTTTACATTGATAAAAAATATTCTATAGAGCTCCGGTGGGAGTGGAGTGATTATAGGAAAATCACACAGAGAATTTGTGGTTCCGTTTTTGTTATTGTCATGCGGTTTGTGGTATGATTTGAGTAACGGATTTCCTAACCTAACCTAATGTAAAGATAAAAGTTTGACCGCCTAACTTTTCCAAAAAGGAAGGTAACTCAAAGATAAGGTAGTATCTCTCCCTCTCCCTCAAATTTGCAGCTATATGAACATTGTAAGTTTTGCAACCCCAATAAACAAATACCCCCGTCGCAGCAGACCTGTGTACTCAGCGAATTTTCCAAATCAATAATATGGCAATAATAATACAAGTTTGTGACAAGATTGATCAATCAATCAATCAATACCTGTTGCTAAATTAATTTGCCTATTCTCCGCAACATTAACAAGGGAAAGAGTATGCAGGTTTGCTGCTTTGAGGAACATTAAAAGTAGGCATTTTTATTCTGACTTTATACCAAGTTACCTCAGGAAGGGTCGCCGTGCAGGACTTCCCTTTCTTTTTAGAATGTCGTAAATTACTCGTTATCCTAGACTTTACAACAGGGCAAGAGATCCATAAACAACTTAACTACAAATTTTACCAATATTTACCAAAAAAACGTTAATAAAGGTTCTAAAAAAGGTGCACCAAATATCTTTCAAAGAGTGAAGTGACCTCAACTCTAGTTCCAAGCTCTATGTACTTTCAAATGCTTTACTCTCTAGTGTCTGAATTCTGCAGCCAACTTACTGAAACATGTTTAGTGCAGAACAGGTAAAGGGTGCAGGGTGTTCCAACATAGGTCTTCTATATCTACACTTGTGGTTGATCAGGCTGCACTTCGTAAACAATTACGGTGGAATATACATTGCTCTTGAAAGTCGACTCTATGCTCTTAATGTTCTATATATTAACTGGTTAAACATGACCTTTAGATTGGCAAAAAGGGGATTGCATCAACGGTCTATATACCCAGCTGATATAAGTTCTCAGACTTATTGCTACATCACTACACCAAATATGACGATCAGTGCATCCATGGTGGACACTCACCAACTAGATCTTGGTCAAAATGCCACAAACCAAATATGGTCGATACAGAAATGTAACAAAATAAACAGATTTTGTGTTTGAATGAAAGGTACTTAGTTACTGAAATGGCAACCTGTCTACGTATGTAAAGGAATAAGAAATGACTGTAAGATGATTGTTGCGCGATCTTGTAGTCTTGTTACTGACTAAGGCTGTCATGTTCCTTAGACAAACCTGTTAATTAGTAGCCCAACAATCAATGCCATATTCAAGAGACCTACAGTTTGACGTAGAGTCCGAACCACTGCCTCTGAATTACGAACTGGTCTAACTATGAGGGTGGTATTTGCATCGTAAGGTCAACACCACCTAGCAAAAATACAAATGAACCAACCCATGTCATGCTCATGGTCTGTTTTCTGATTAGGCTTGAAGTGATTACGAACGAACCAGGTGTTTGTGGCTTGCAGTATTTCTTCAGAATTTTCTCTAACCACATCAATTTATTTGTCTTATTATTGAAGTGTCATCTACAAACGGAAAATCTCTGATGTGTTAGCCAAGGTCATTTTAAACTATCAAGATGAGTATTGGGCCAAGGAAACATCCTTGGGAACAGTCCATTACGAATCGCGAAGAGAATTCGATGTGATCCGAAACAGCTTGCTGTGGATTCGTAATGGATAACTTAATATCACGCCGATTACACCATAACGGTCCAGCTCGTCGAGGAGTTTGCTTTTGACACACAAAATCAAATACTTTGGTCATGTATCATAGCGTGACCGCAAACTGGTTTCTTTGTCACCAAACGTATTGGCGTTTTAACTGGAGAGGACACTAACCGTATTGCCCGGTAACTGTACTGAGCACCAATTTCTGACCCCAAACTGTCTCTCCAATTCTCGAAATAGTTCGAACCAGTTGAACCTGAATCACAGCTACTTAGAGGTTACGGATTGTGGGTAGTTATAGGCGATGGCCGGTGTGTGTGATATTCTCTGATGTGGATTAACGTCCGCACTATTGAGTAATATGTTCATCCGCAATTATCATCCTCATAATTAGTCCTGTTTGCACTTCAGAGACAAAATTGTGGTTCGGATCCCTCATTTAACTGTTGGTCTCTTAGTTGTAATTAGCTTTTTGGTTATTAATTCACAATCCTGTCTCACAATTTTAATTAAAATAAAGTAATACTATATTTCATTACTAGTTTGGAAAAGCGTTCTTTACCAGTGCGAGATGGGGGAATTTAGATGAAGCACTGGTAAAGAGCTTTTCGGACGAGCATTGAACGATGCTTTTCGTCATATATTTAAACAAAATTAGAGTTTTGTCAGTACATTGCTCACAATTAAACATTTATTAGTTATTTTTACGTTTCATGCGTTATAGAAGCCGAAACGAGTCTTATCTCAATTTGTGTCTGTGACGCTCCAGGAGGCATTTTATGACGTCTTCTCCGAAAAAAGGGGAGAACTGAAAACAATGAAACTAGTTTCATATATTCTCTAAACTCCAGAGAAGGTTTTTAAAGGCTTAAAATCGTCCGCCAACCCTTGAAAAGAAAATCACGAGCATTTAAAACCACACTTTTTACGCGATTTTGGTCGCATTTTGCTTCAGTTTTAAATGAATAACGTACTGGCATTTAATAAAAATAGCTGTCTTTGTATTTTAAAGATTTAATAGAAAGAAAAACATACAGCTGTCAAATTAAAATCAATATCAGTTAGTTTATATTGGTCATTGATTTTAAACCTATTTCGAAATCATACTAATTAACTATACTATAGGTTATTTTAACGTATAACTAATTAATATGGTATAAATGTTCTAATCTATTTAATTGTAAAGTAATGCTAAATAATAAAGCTGGGTATTGATTTATTTTCTTTGTATTGATTTGTTTAGGATTTCAGGTTTACATTTTGGTATGATGATCTTCTTCTTTAATCTGAATTCTACAACCCGTACAAAGGACGGGCTTGCTGATAGTTTTCTTATAAATGTAGTTGTTTTCTGATAGTTTAATGTACAAGAACTTTAATACGAACGAGACCAACTTCATTTATTTCATGCAGAAACAAAGACCACTTCACCACGTGTTCCACATTTCAATAATTGATAATATGAAGTGGGCGCTTAGA
This sequence comes from Nephotettix cincticeps, assembly GCA_023375725.1. Taxonomy (NCBI): domain Eukaryota; kingdom Metazoa; phylum Arthropoda; class Insecta; order Hemiptera; family Cicadellidae; genus Nephotettix; species Nephotettix cincticeps. The sequence continues at coordinate 48,066,451 of CM041788.1, forward strand.
TTATTGGCTTCCTATACTGATAAGGCGATGACTTCATTAGACAAATATATTATTTTCCGATCAATGTTTACATTGTATTGTCCGTTTTATGAGCACACTTAATCTATTCGTTCATTAACCTCTATTGTTTAGCTCTAATCTACTTAAATTACATAAGTAACTGCATTTAATTTTGTCTCCATCTTGGATTTCATTCCCAAAAGAGCAATGGAGAACTTTAATTATTTAGTTTTTGAAAATAAAATTCTTAGAACTATCTATGGACCGAGTATAAGGCTAAGATTATCTGGCCATGTATAGACAAGAGAAGAAGATTTAATGTTGATAATGGTATCGCAGAATCTACCTCGAGAAAAGCGAATGCTAGGACGACCCAGGCTAAGATGGTACGACCAGGTGTGAGGAGGTGTAGGAAAGCTGAGAGGGAAAGATAGAGACTTGTTTTTGTCAAGGCCAAAAACCTACTGAGGTTTGAGTGGCCACATGGGTAAGGTAACAGTTCGGTAGGAACAACGGAGGGTGAGCACGAGAATAAAACAATTTACGATAATGGAATTATCGTCCAGAAAACCATTCAAAAATAAACAGTGTCCTTAGATCAGATTAGATTATTTAAATGGCAACCATACCACAAGGTAGGTATTTTAAGCCAAGTATGAATTAGGATTGGAGTGTATGATGATTGTGGCGCGATCTTGTAGTCTTGTTACTGACTAAGGCAGACATGTTCCTTAGACAGGACTATTAATTAATAGCCCAACAGCCGATGGCACCTAAGGGACCTATAGTTTAGCGTGGAATCCGAAGCACGGCCTCTGAATTACGAACTGGTCTAATTATGAGGATGGTCTTTGCGAATTAGCGTAATATTCTTATGGGAATAAAATCCCATAATGACAATGTAGATTGAGATAGATCCTATAAGATGGCGGAGTTATTAAAGACTGTTAAAATGGATCTGAATATTAGAAAACCCATTTGGTGTTGAACTTTCCCACAAAACGATATAGAAACACATATAGAAAATATAGAAACAATTTCAACTTACTAAACTCATCAGACGTTGAAAGAAAATCATCAACAAAATACTTTACGTGAAGCCATACTTTCATCACACTAAAAAAAATGTTTGTATTTGGGAAATGGGTTAGATCATGGATATATCTAAAGGGAATGTTTTCAGTTCATCTAAACAATTATACCTAAAAACCAAACTATCACGTCACTATTTCAAATTTTGGTCTCGCAAATTGCCAACACCCTCCACCCTAGAGCTAAGACATATCCATGTCAAAAGTACTGCATTACATTATTTTTCTATACTATCAGTAATAAGACACAAAGACTTCTCTCTCTCTTTTCCTTTCTCTTTGATATCAGTGTCAATGTGTGTGCGTGGTGTCTGCTGATGTATGTCCTCGGGTGTGGGAGTGTGGAGTGACGGTTTCTTGGACCAGGACCAAACCCGGACCGATGTAGATTTAGTACTAGGCTCCAAAGGGAAAGTGCATCAAGGCTGGACCAGCGAGTCAAGGCAACAGAGGTCCGTCAACTCTGAAAGTGGGTTGCTGCAGATCTACCGTACAGTAGCATGACATCGCCTTGGCTACAGAGGAGATTGAAACTTTTGTTTTCACCAAGGCCGTGAAATTTTCAATGTGCGAGCTCAGGCCTGCAGGGTTACAGGGTATAATGAAAAATAGAGTACTTGTGAATAGGTTTTCATATGAAAACCCAACTCGCCATTAGAATGTTTCATAGTCAGAAAGGTAAAGTAAAGAAAAGTTTAAGTGGCTTGATCCGGATATCATTATCTTTCTGAAATGGTGACATACCCAATTAAGTATTTTGATTTAAGTGTAAATGTGAAATGGGTGTAAGATGATTGTGGTGCGATCTTGTAGTCTCGTTACTGACAAGCATGTTGGCAATTATTGCATTATTTTGACAAAATATTTCTCTTATAAATATCACCTATTTAAATTAAGCGATTTATATAATCAAAACAAATGTTATTTAACAAATTTGTTCTTTCAGTGTCAAGTGAAATGTTCAAGATTAAAATCAGTTCCATTATCGAAATATTTCTGGACATTGTTGACGCTGTAGTTTATCTCTCTCACTGAAAGTCTTCTCTCAACATTTGCCGGAAGTGCAGCTCAGTAGGAGACAGGAAACTCCTTGTCCTTGGCGGGGGCGGCAGCTGCGGCCAGGACGGGCAGGACCGCCCCCTGGTCAGGCCAAGGCCATCTCGGGTTACACTGTTGCAATCCTCAAGGCCAAATGCACCAGCTGACTGTGTCACACGATAGTGTAAAGTAAACGTCAAGGTTGCACTTCCAGCTGAGTACATCCTCTTGAATTTCCAAGATTATGATTTTTTCTCATAAACAGCGGTTTACGTCTTTGATGTGGAAAATTATGTTGAAACAGTAGGGTTAGCGATATCTGTTGACCAGCAAAGAACTGAATGTGTGATGATTTAATTAATTCAAGGGGTAAGTGGATAAAGGTGGTAAGCATCATCTGGCAAGTTTTGAATTACATAGCTTCACAGTTTTTGAACTGGAGGTTTTTTACTAATGGATTTAAAATAAAAATACTTAGTCAGAAACATATTTATACTTATTATGTTTCTTGTAGCAATGTTTATATTTTGAAAAAATGTTGTTTTATTATTATTTTATTAATTATTTTTTACTTATCACCTTTATCTTCCAAAAAAATTTAAAACTTGGATGGATGAAGGTTGTAAGTGACTCACTTATTTCCTAAAAAGACTTAAATTTTGTAAGGGAGGTTGGGGATAGTAATTTAAACATAAACTACAATGTTATGTAACTGTAAAAGGTTTATTACATAAGAAAAGGTTTATGACATAACCTTCCTAATAAATTAAAAAAATGTAAATGTGAAATGGGTGTAAGATGATTGTGGTGCGATCTTGTAGTCTCGTTACTGACAAGCATGTTGGCAATTATTGCATTATTTTGACAAAATATTTCTCTTATAAATATCACCTATTTCAATTAAGCGATTTATATAATCAAAACAAATGTTATTTAACAAATTCGTTCTTTCAGTGTCAAGTGAAATGTTCAAGATTAAAATCAGTTCCATTATCGAAATATTTCTGGACATTGTTGTCGCTGTAGTTTATCTCTCTCACTGAAAGTCTTCTCTCAACATTTGCCGGAAGTGCAGCTCAGTAGGAGACAGGAAACTCCTTGTCCTTGGCGGGGGCGGCAGCTGCGGCCAGGACGGGCAGGACCGCCCCCTGGTCAGGCCAAGGCCATCTCGGGTTACACTGTTGCAATCCTCAAGGCCAAATGCACCAGCTGACTGTGTCACATGATAGTGTAAAGTAAACGTCAAGGTTGCACTTCCAGCTGAGTACATCCTCTTGAATTTCCAAGATTATGATTTTTTCTCATAAACAGCGGTTTACGTCTTCCATGTGGAAAATTATGTTGAAACAATAGGGTTAGCGGTATCTGGTGACCAGCAAAGAACTGAATGTGTGATGATTTAATTAATTCAAGGGGTAAGTGGATAAAGGTGGTAAGCATCATCTGGCAAGTTTTGAATTACATAGCTTCACAGTTTTTGAACTGGAGGTTTTTTACTAATGGATTTAAAATAAAAATACTTAGTCAGAAACATATTTATACTTATTATGTTTCTTGTAGCAATGTTTATATTTTGAAAAAATGTTGTTTTATTATTATTTTATTAATTATTTTTTACTTGTCACCATTATCTTCCAAAAAAATTTAAAACTTGGATGGATGAAGGTTGTAAGTGACTCACTTATTTCCTAAAAAGACTTAAATTTTGTAAGGGAGGTTGGGGATAGTAATTTAAACATAAACTACAATGTTATGTAACTGTAAAAGGTTTATTACATAAGAAAAGGTTTATGACATAACCTTCCTAATAAATTAAAAAAACTGTTATACATACATTTTTAAAATCCTAACTTATTAACAAAGTTTTTTTACTGGTTTTCCTTGCCTCGGTTTTTCTTAATTCTTCCTTAACAAAGGACAACTGTTCATGAAGATTGGAAATTTTTTCTTCTGTAAGACTTCCCTGAGAAGTTTCATACCTGGGAATCAACACAATACTGGGAGCATGTTGATCCTTTTTTCTTAACAAAGAAACCTTTCGGAAAGGTGTATTTGGATCATAAGTCTCTTTGTACAAGTAACTCCCGTACTCCTCAACACGGATCCATTTAATTCCATCACGAAAACGCACTTTTTCTTGCAACAGGTCTACTTTTCTGTTGTACAAATTTAAACTAGATTCTAGCTTTTCAAAATTCCTAAGATGTTCTTTCATGTCAACTACGGTATTTCTTTTTCCAGCCTTGACAATAATATCCCTATACTGCTCAGGTAGGTAGATATTTTCTTGCCTTCTAAGATTTTTTCATTTTTTCCAAAGTCCCTGTCAGAATCGAGGTAACTGTGACCTACCCAAGGGAACTTTGTGGTCGATCACTTTAAATCTTCCTTTCATTACTAAATATTGATAAACAAGAACTATCATAAAGTTTTTGTTTTGTCCGGAACATGAATCAGACCACGTAATGTGCTTGATGGTTAATAAAGAGTTTATTTTTACCTTTATTTAAAAAAAAAACTAAATGGGTGCCCACATTACCACCTTTATTTATACTAATAAATAGGAATGGATTTTGGAAACACATCACTACTTCAACTTTGAGTTAATAATCTAACTAAAATATTAGTTATTAAGTATTAACACATCACGATATCTATTATAATCTTAAAATTCATACGGAATCAGATCGTTTCGATTATAGTAGCGTCACTCTTATCTGCTGTCTAGTAAAACAGCTGTGGAGATTAGGCTATCTCAACCAAACAGCTGATAAACAGCTGACTGGTCTCGTTCATAGCTTGACACGGGTGTATGGCATTTAAATGGCCGTACATTCGTGTCAGACGTCATCATATCAAGCCCGTTGATGTATTTAGGATCTTCAAAAGATAACCAGTAAAATTCTATTTATCTCCTTTATGGAAATACAGCCCTCTTTGATTTGGAGCGTTGACTAAAATATAATTATCCAGGTGCTATTAAGTAAATTGCACTTTGTTTATTCGATCAAATACTGATACTATACATCACGATGTTTCACTCGTAAAACAATTTATTAAATTCCTTATATTTTATGATAATCCTAGGCAGTTCTGTATCCATAGGAACTAACAATGAAAAAATGCTCTGATTTCTTTTATAATTTTTTATATGAAAAATGCGTATTTTTCATCATTGACAATTTGTAAAACTACTCACTAAAAATCGATTTTTTTATCAACAAAATAAAAAAAGTATTTTTTTATATTTAATTTGCAGAAAATCAATTAATTTTTCGATAACGTTCAAAATACAATAAATCTTTTAATATATCACTCTTAATAAGCATAAAAAGTTTCATTCACCAAACTTCAACGGTTCTCTCGGAATATCAATTTGAAGTGAAACTTAGAAAAAAATCAACATTCAGATAATCTATACTCCACACTGTGAGATTAGGTATATTAAATCACACATGTATCGTGCACGTAAATGTAAAACTGTTTGGAAAACCCTAAATTACGCCACTAATAAATCAAGTATCATATTTGAATTGTATATTTTCTTACTTAAAATAATATAATGTATATACTGTATTTAGTAGAAAAACATTTTTGAACTTCTCAATTTTTATCTTCAGTTTTTATTTACGAGTAGCAAATCCCCTCTAGAATATGCAATACGCCATCTTGGATCAACATCTGTGGTCAGAACGATAGTTGTAAAAAGATTGTTGAGGTGTCAAATTAACCCTTTGAGTGCCGTTGGGTTAAACAGTTGTTTGTTTTTCTTTCTATTAAATCACTTATATATCACATATTCTAAAAATAAATGATCAATTTACTTACATATTTACTTTTTAAGGAGCAGTGAACGATTTAAAGCATTGAAAACACTTCTCTGGAATGTATAAAATACATGGAATAAGTTTCATTGTTATCAATTCTCCTGTTTATTCGGAGAAGACGGCGTAAAATGCCTCCTGGAGCGTAACAGACAGTTAGGCAGACAGACACGAATCGAGATAAAATTTGTTTCGGCTTCTCTTACACACGAAACGTAAAAATAACTCAAAAATGAATTACTTGGGCAATGTACAGGCAAAACTCTATTTTTTATTATTCGTATAGATTTCCTTCTTAGTTGTATCATTACCATAAAGAGCATTGAATTCCACGTAGGAATGATGTTTCAAACATCATTTTGAATAACAACTAAAAATGTTTGTATTTACTTCATCCCTTCATCCCCTTTTAACTTTCCTTCATCTAAACAGTTGTTCTTATGCTTTTATATTAAAAATGCAATACAATAACTCTGGTAAACCTGTTTCATATTTTCCATCTTTAAAATCGCCAACTCCCCCCCAGAGATAAGACATACATGTCAAAAATGTAAATAAGCAAATTTGACTAAATTTTATTTTCAACACTTTTTTGTCTTTCATACAACATAACATGGCCTGGCACTACTCGAACATAAAATGGTTTACCCCAAGTGGCACTTAGAGTGTTAATTGTCGCATACAAAAAACTGATCACCTATTAAGCCTGTGTTAGTGGCGCAGGCTTCAAAGTGTATTACACTATACGGCAAGTAGTTTTGTAGGAGCAGCTTTGTGCTCGTAGCAGGGAAGGGAAGAAGTTGGCGGGAATTGTGACTGGAACGTGACGTGGTCTGGAACTTTCTACCCTTCATTTCCTGAGATAGCACTTCCGCTTCCTCACAGACTGGGACGGTGGCGACGTCCTGTAATTCAGTTATGGAGGTCAGGAATTATGGATAGTTGTGAGCGATGGTCGATGGTTATTTAGAATTATGATTTTTGTAATTTTTAATTTTTATACCTCAGAAGAAACGAAATGGGTCTCTTCTTTTTATCAATTTCTTTCCGACTGTAACGCTACACAACAAGGTATTTTTGTAATGCTTCGCCGTGAGTAACCCCTATAACAAAACTTATTTTTACTATCCTACACCTTTTGGAGAAGCTTTTTATAACTGGCATCATAAGAACGAACTTTTGACCAATTAGAACTTGAATTTTTAAATATAATTTTATAGATATTATATACTCCGCACTATTGAATACTACATTAATCCACAAAGACCATCCTCATAATTAGACCAATTCGTAATTCAGAGGCCGTGGTTCGGATTCCACGTTAAACTGTAGGTCCATTAGTTGCCATCGACTGTTGGGCTATTAATTAACAGTCCTGTCTAAGGAACATGTCAGCCTTAGTCAGTAACAAGACTACAAGATCGCGCCACAATCATCCTACATTCATTCCTCATTCATACATGGCTTAAAATACCTACCTGGGTAGGTCGCCATTTCAGTTAAAAGTATAAAGCATAAAGTATAAGTACTCACTCCTAAATTTCTTGTACATTATACTATCAGAAAACAACTAAATTTATAAGAAAACTAGCAGTAAGCCCGTCTTTTTTACGGTTTGTAGGATTTAGTTTAAAGAAGAAAGATTATCATACCAGAATGTAAACCTGAAATCCTAAAAAAATCAGAACTAAGAAAATAAATTAATACCCCGCTTTAATGTTCAGTATTACTTTACAATTTAAAAAAATTAGAACATTTATATCATTATTATAATTAGTTATATGCTAAAATAAAGTTTTAATATATTATGATTTCGAAATGGGTTTTTATAATCAATGACCATTATAAACTAACTAAAATTGATTTTAATTTGACAGCTGTTGGTTTTTCTTTCTATCAAATCTTTAAACTACAAAGACAGCTGATTATTACCAGTAGGTGGTTTATTGATAATTGAAAGCAAAATGCGACTAATATCGCGTAAAAAGTGGGGTTTTAAATGCACTTGATTTACTTTTAGGGGTCAGCGGACAGTTACGCATTTAAAAACCTTCTCTGGAATGTAGAGAATGTATGAAGTTTAATTGTTATCAGTTCACTGTTTTTTTTCGGAGAAGACGGCGTAAAATGGCTCCTGGAGCGTCACAAATAGACTCAAATTGAGATAAGACTTGTTTCGGCTTCTCTAACACACGAAATGTAAAAATACCTAAAAAATGAATAACTCTGAACAATGTACGGGCCAAAACTCTAATTTAATTTATATAGATACAGTAATCATATCTGTTTTTGTTACGTATTTATTTTTTACAACTGTTATAAATATGGGTAGTATTTTCTTACAACCGTACTCTCATACAATCATACTATACATCATTAATTTTTATTACAATGAGTGATTGATATTACAAAATACAGATGCTCAATAATTGACCAGGGCAATGTATTGATACCAAGATACCTGCACAGTGCTGCCGTCTGGTAGAGACAACTTGGACGTAGTTCTGACATTCTCCGCTAGCCGAATCAGCGCTGCGGTAACCAAATACCAACGACTGCAAGGTTATTTTGTAATATTTTTTATTTTCCTGTTTCGAAATTAATTATACTTATTTTAAACTAATTTTCAAGAGTATAATTATACTAACTTGTACGGATTTTCTATTTTATGCACTGACATACAGATGTTCTCTCTAAGTTAAAAACGCATTCTTCACTATGGTCCTTATTGCATCATTTTGATAGAATTGACCTTTGAGGCAGTAAACTTTAATCTGCAGGCCTATTGCTTCAACCGAAATTGAACAAAGGGCCTTTTGAAACCTTTTCTGATATTGAAAATGATGTGTAAGCATTTTAATATATAATTGGTAAAATTCGGTATTCGTATACAATTGATTATAATAATTTTCAAATACTGTAGGTTTTATAATTAATGATCAATGTAAAAAACATAAAATTGATTTAAACTTAGATTTTAGGTTATTTATTTATTTGTTATCGTTTTATATATCAAGTGTTCAGTAAAACTTTCTAATATCACTAAACTATGGTGTTATGAGCTAATTATTGTATTTTAAGAGGTCGGTCAATTTTTAATTATACAAAACCAGAATTAACTAGACGACAAAATGATTAAATGATCAGTAAAAATTATTTGATAAAGGATATAAAGTTAACTCGTATGTTTACGTCATAGAAGAAACATTTTAAAATACTCAATTGTGGTGACGAAAAAGTGTAGCATACATTTATGTTAAACAAATAATAGTGTTCATGAGTTTACCATGGCAGTTAACCTGCATACTCTTTTCCCATGTTAATCATATGGAGAATAGGAAAACTCCTTTATTTATAGACAAATGTTGATAACATTTGGTAAATGGTCAAAATAAAAATAATTTATGGTAAAAATACATACTTTCAGTGTTCCTCACAACAGCAAATCTGCATACTCTTTCCCATGTTAATCTTATGGAGAAAAGGCAAAGTCATATTTATTACAGATATAGATCAAACCTGTTATATATTATAATTGATTGGAAATTCTCTGAGTACGCAGATCTGCTGCGACGGGAGTATTTTAATTTTACCTTTAAAAAGAAGCTCGATACATTAAATAAATGCCCTAGAATCTCTTTTTCAACTAAAGTAGGCCATTTTGAAATGAAATGATAAAAGAAAGTTACCATCCTACACCAGAATATAACTCATTCTTGATCAGATACTTGTGGGAAGAAACAGCTGCATTAGCGAAACATGTTCAGTAATTCTAACCAGAATACAAGACGACAGACGACTAGACATGCCTTCTGTATCAAATGTCAACTGCTTCTCTACTTGCAACCGATGAAAATTGAGGCAGCACTGGTCTGATTAGTTTTTATGGCTGGGAGAAATATTTTTTTGCAAATTAAAGTATATATGAGAGAGCCAACCGAAAGAGATTAGATAAGATTAGATTATTGATATAGCGACCATACCACAAGGTAGGTAGTTTAAGCCAAGTATGAATGAGGATTGAGTGTAAGATGATTGTGACGCGATCTTGTAGTCATGTTACTGACTAAGGCTGACATGTTCCCGAGACAGAACTGTTAATCAATATCCCAACAGTCAATGACATATCTAAGGAACCTACAGTTTAAGGTGGAGTCCGAACCACTGCCTCTGAATTACGAACTTGTATGATTATGAGGATGGTATTTTCGGATGAACGTAGAACTCAGTCTAGTGTGGACGTTAATCCACACAAGAGAACACTACACCCACAGAACCTCGCTCATAACTATCCACAATTCGTAATCTCCAAGTAGCTGGATTACAGGACACGCCATCGTCCCAACCGAAGAGAGAAATCAGGAAAAAAGGTAAGGAATATACCATTCATATCACAATCACCCGTCAGGCATATTCAGTTACTTTTACTAGAAGTCGTAATACCTTCTTGGTTTGGTCTGTATCTAAAAAAGAATTTGGATATGCACTTCTTAAGCCCAGAGAAAAGCGTTCCACGTTCGAACCAATACACTCTAAGGGCTACTAGCTAGGTCCTTATATATTTGACCCAGAACGGATCAATTAGTAAACCCTATCCGTTTGGTTCGGCTCATTGAGACGGTATGTCCTCTACTGGATTTGATCATGGGCATGTTTAAGGGGGGCATTGTCCCCCCTTAGTCTCTTGGTAAATATCCATATTTTTATCGTTGATATTTGTCAAAAATTGAGCTTTAAAATTCGTAAGGGATTGGTCAGTTGTTTAAGCCGTATCTCAATTGTTACCGAACCCTAAATCGTGATTTGCCAAAATAGACTACATTTTCTTCATTAACATTAGAAAACATTAATGTGCTTCTGATAACACAAAAAACAGTTGTTTGCTTGTATCCTAAAAAATTTTCCCGGACCCTCTTTCTACAAGGGGGTGTTCCATACCCCTCAGACCTTCATGATGTTATACCCCCTCCAAAGAAATGACCTCTAACAGTCTAATCCGCCCATGGACATGATGGAGATCAGAAAACTAGGAACTCAGGAAGTTGAAATTTGTTAGAAAAACCCTGACAAACTCCCCAAACTACAAACGAAGGGTAATGGACGGTTAAACAACTTAAGATTTTACCGTTAAGGTCTACTTCAAACTTTACAGGAGACATAAATACGTATCACTTAATCTAATCTGTAACATGCGTATGGAAACTACCGTCAAGATAATTCAAGTCAACTTTAGGGTTCATACAAAATCACGATTCTGTACCTTAACGCCAAGTACCTGCGTCTTTCCACTCCCTTCCTAAAAGGACAATGATAAATAATTAAAATGATTGCCATAACGGCATTTTGTATACAACTCCTTGTACTTTGTGACATTTTACTTTACTCTTAGTTTACTCCTGTAAAATTGGAAATCTAGTTATTTTTTGGTCTAGTCAACCATATATTTCCAAGCTCTTCTGTTTTCTGCCTGTTCCAAGTTTGCTCCCATTCTTCTTAGGACCTTCACGTCATCCACGCATCGCATTCTTGACCTTTCTAAAGGTCTCTTGCCCTTCACCATCTCCATCTCACTTCTACGCAATTCTCACTTAAAGGTAATAAGGTTCTTTTGGTGAAAGACCAAGTTTTTCATGGTGGCGCCACCGTGAAACCTCCAGTAATTACCTCCTGAAGAGGGCCAACCCATGATGGGCGAAACGTCGAGGACCACCGTGCAACATGCACCAAAAAACTACGCGGGACATTCCGGAAAAGCAAGTGTTACTTCTATTTGTCTTTATTTTTAGAATTCTTCTTACCTTGCGGGAAAAATACTCGTATATGGGGAAGTATAGCAAACAAGTAATAATTAAGCTAGATTATCATATGTCAAGTGTGGAGATATACATAACCCATTATGTTAGGGCAGGGGTTACTTTGAACATTATGAAGTTTATAACTGTCTTAGACCTCTTTGTCCTAGGCTATCCTGAATTTCTTTCTTATTTTATTCGCATATCTAATATCGAATAGAGAACTTCCTTACCATTGGCTTCTGTTTATCTCTCTCTTCAGTTGATTCTGAAAAACTGGTCTGAATTAATAGAGAACAACCGTCCTATTTGGAGGGAAAGGTGTGCCTGAAATGTCGACTCTCTCATTGGCTTGTGGTTCCCGAAGACACTTGTTAGAGCCTAGATCAGTTTGTATTTTGGGAAGAATCATTAAAGCAGCTAGCACCTAGCAGCATCACTAGGATGCTCCAGCATGTTAGTTTTTACACGCTTATTAACCTAATTTTACATTAGCCTAAAGAGCAAATCTTGTAGAAATTTCTACAAGAGATACAATTGGTTTTATTAGGAGTATTGATGTTGATCAGGAAAGATTGTAAGAGGAATCACTGCAGAAACACTCGCAGATTTCCGCTAGTTAGTGTACATTCAATGGATGTGAAATAAAAGGTTATCAGGGGAAATGCATTGCTATACCCGATCCAACACTCAGAATTATCACAATGGTCTTTAAACACCATGTTTCCGTTTCCGGTTGATTCATGAAAGATATGAAAGGGAGTAATTACGTAACTACTATAAAAGTCTGTCGTACGCTTACGTGTGTAACTCTTGGTTGACGCTCCATTCCTCAAGAACGTAACGGGATAAGACAAATTTGAGATAAGGCTTTTATGGTTTTACCAGTCACTATACAGTATTTAACTAACAATAATGAATTGAAATCTAGGTGTATTTTATTATGTACGATGCAATATGTATTTTTTCCTTTTATTTTAATTGATGTTTTGTTTTTTTCATCTTTTGGAAAATAACTAATACACTATAATTTTGAATTCCCTACAATACTCTCATTGTTCCTGAAGAATATTAAATATCATTATTTATTGTGGAAGTCTTGTTACTCACACAGCCTCCATGTTTTTTTACTTATAATTTTTTTTGAATATTTTAGAGGAATCATTTAAAACATTTTGTATGACAAAGCTCCATTTATCATTTCTCAATCATAAAAATCATTATTTTGTTTTCATAACTGTGAAGTTGATAGAAAATTTACAAGAATAAATTTTTTTGGTATAAAATTTCAAAGATTGACACCTGCTAAATAACATATTAACTGAGATATGTTTTATGATAGGTGCGGGTATTGAAATGCAGGTATCACAAAGTCTGAAACAATGATAAATTTGTGGTTTGTATTTATTTAGGTTATTTTAGATTATTCAAAAGTAAAAATGTCATAACCCTATAGTTTAGAATAACTGTAAGGAACTGCTACAAGTAATAAATTATTAACATTTACTTTTAAAATCAGATGATTATTTTGAAAAAAGTATTTTGACTAACTAAGCTGAAAACTTTTGGTGTTATTGTGATTTATATAAATATAGATTTCACTTAACAAGTGTAAAAATTTTCGTTACTCTGTGTATCTCAATGAACACTATAAGAAAAATATAATCGTATTGAACTGTAAAATTTTTGCCTGACGCCTCAATATGTTGCTCTGTGTGGCCTAAATAGACTTCTTTGTGAGTTTAGTCGCATGCCTTAACATGCACTGAACTATGTCAGCAGCATTGCTCATATCTCAGTAATATTTGTGTTTAAGACAGTGCAATCGTGTAATTTTATACCTAATTATTCTTGTAAATTTTCTGTTATCCCCAAGTTAGCCGAAACAAAATTTTAAATGGCCGCGTTTTATGATTTTGAGAAAATTGTAATGTCTTTGTATTTACCATAAATGTTTGTAGCTTGTTGACGCCCATTATTCAGACAACTTATAACATGCATGGAGGGCTGTGCTGTATAGGTTCCGGCTAAAATATTCTTGTGAGGATTGTATGACCCAGTAAAAGTTAGAATTCAAAACATGTATATTATGTTGTAAAATTCTGATGTATAAAATGTTAGCTCTATATGACGTTCCGACCCCCAAGTTATCATGACTCAACTGTAACCGCATGAAATGTCAGCCGCCGCGTGTACGGTTTGCTGTATAGTGATCTGCCGGCTAAAATATATCTTCTTGTGAGGATTGTATGACGTCTAGACCCCCAAGTTAGCATGACTCAACTATATGTATGAAATGTCAGCCGCCGCGTGTACGTTATACTGTATAGTGGTCTGCCTGCTAAAATATACCTTCTTGTGAGGATTGTATGACGCCCAGACCCCCAAGTTAGCATGACTCAACTGTAACCGCATGAAATGTCAGACGCCGCGTGTACGCTGTGCTGTATAGTGGTCTGCCGGCTAAAATATACCTTCTTGTGAGGATTGTATGACGCCCAGACCCCCAAGTTAGCATGACTCAACTGTAACCGCATGATATGTCAGACGCCGCGTGTACGCTGTGCTGTATAGTGGTCTGCCGGCTAAAATATATCTTCTTGTGAGGATTGTATGACGTCTAGACCCCCAAGTTAGCATGACTCAACTGTAACCGCATGATATGTCAGACGCCGCGTGTACGCTGTGCTGTATAGTGGTCTGCCGGCTAAAATATACCTTCTTGTGAGGATTGTATGACGCCCAGACCCCCAAGTTAGCATGACTCAACTGTAACCGCATGATATGTCAGACGCCGCGTGTACGCTGTGCTGTATAGTGGTCTGCCGGCCAGGGCCAGAATAGGGTCACAGCTGTTGCGGTTACATGCGCCGGCTCTTGAGCAACTTCTCATGTATCATGGGAGCTGTCGCGATCTCGGTTACAAAGATAGTGACGCCGTTTGACATCGTGTTTCACCCTAACCTAATTGTTCAACAACATTTCTTATCAGGTAACTTACTACGTGAGTCCGTTGAAGGCAGATCATGTCTAAGCTTTCCGAGCGTAGTTTGTGGTTAAAGATGTAAGTAAGGTTGTAAGAAATTCCATTGTCCGTTTTACTTCAGTTCCAATGCTATTAATCTGCATTTTATCTTCCAAACTTAAAATGATGTACTCTTGGTGAAATTTATATTTTGATAAGAGTTAAAAATTCTTCATCCATTAGAAATAGCTTCCTCCGACGTTCTAATAAGGCTTCTGTAATAAAGGGAATCTGAAATTTAATATTTTCAGAAACAACTCGGCCTCTAACCAATACTAAAAATTTAAGATGAGTGGATAGTTAGGCCCATTTTATATTAGCCTTTAGTTATGCTTCACTTTATTTTTCAGAGACTATAAGTAAGCTCTCTGTATGAGAAGTAACATCTTCCTAAAAACCGGGTCCGGAAAACCTTAGAACAGCATTCCTCAACCGGACGCCCAGGATCGCAGACGCGGGCCATCCAGTCTTCCACGTATTGCAAGACGCTAGACGCAAGAAGGATGCACTGTAGGGTCAGGTGGCGCATCAATATGCAGAGAAGATGGCGGCCGCGGTGCATCGACGATCACAGAGGCAGCGCGCCGTGCGGTCATCTGCAATAATTATACTGATGTGGAGGGGAGGGTGAAGGGTTAAGGCTAAGCGACCCGCGTTCATCTCTGGAATGTGAGCGGGGGCAACCGCTTGGGCTTCTGCAGCTCCTGGACAACCCAGCAGGAGTATTGGGAGAAGATGGACGAGGGAATACTAGATCATTATTGGAAATAAAAATCGTAAGCTGTAAATTGTGCTCGTGGCTGAAGTTTCTTATGAAAGATTTTGTATGGAAGCTTGTAAGACGCAAACAATGTTATTTAAAAAACCTAGTCTGCAATGTTTATATTCTACTTCCTGAACAAGTCTGCTCAAAAATTTAGGAAACGTTGCATTCTCAAACATACTTCTCATTTGAAGAACAAAGTTTTGACATGCATATGTCTTAGCTCTGGGGGGGGCAATTTTTCAGACAAAAATTTGAAACAGTGACGTCATAGTTTGGTCATAAGAACAGCTGTTAAGATAACTGGAAACACTCCCTTTACATAATCCATGATGTAACCTATTTCCTACAGGGATAATACAAACCTTTTTGGAAAGACAAGTCACAATTTTAATTAAATGTCACATTTTAATTAAATCAATCATAACATTTCAGACATACAGCATGGTTTAAGAAAATCCGTATAATTGAAGAGGGGTTTAAAATATCCCAACTAAGTAATTTCTAGCTAACCTCCTTTTAGCCAAACAACTACCTATACTGTATGACAGTCAAGAACACGCAGACAACACTTTACACCTTTGTTGTCGAACACTCCAAACAATCCCTCAAGACCCTTCCAAAGGGCAACGCGCCCCTCTTTACCGAAGGATAAATTCCACTACCTGTAATAAATAACGTGACAGCTCAAGACTGACACAGGCTTCACAACATACCTGCAGACCCACCCTCGATTTGGGGAGGAAAGTGGACACTATGTTTTCAGAAAAGAAAGTAGGGCTCCATTGTCTGAAGTTGCATTGAGCAGGAGTCGGAGCCACCTGCGAGGAGCGATGTTGCCGGTTGGTGCTTGTCTGCGCTGCTGCGGTGTTGCCACGTCGCAGTCCTAACGGCACGACCTCCTAACTACCCGCTTGCCGCCGCTCCTGTCAGTCGCCGTCGCCGGTAGCTCTTTGTTGCCGTCGCGGGAGATCCGGTGATCGGGGGATGGGGAGCTGAAGAGTTTTATTGGCCAAATAATAATTAGCATTAGTGTACAATGTTTTGTATTGTTGACAATGTATTCTTTGATTTTCTAACGTTATTTTGTGTGTTTGAATTCGTTTCAACTTCAATGATGCAAGCCGTTTGACTTCTTCAACCGCGAGTCTGTTATGTGCATTTAGAAGAATTTGGGCACATCATAGAATACAGTACTTTCATACAATTATGAAGTATCCTGTATACTTGTGCATGTGTTTGCTTTCAACTTCGTGGACTGAAAGGTGTTGTCAGTGAGGAATTTTGAATCAGCTATACACAATAACGCAAAGACACGTTTTTCCTATAGGCTTAACATTCCATGTCTTCCAGACCACAGTTATGGCCTACTCTTACCAATACAGTACTTCAAATACAAGAAACAAGCAAACTATCATCCTTTTCCTATAAAAAATAACATATGTCAAGAAAAATTACAAATGGCGTATTTGTTCCTATTCTGTCACAGGAGATAAATGTGTCATAATATCGAAATCAACCATCCTCTCAAATTCCAGAAATTATTAATTAAAAATGGGTAAATTTGTATAGTTAAAACTTCCTGCAGAAATGAGAGTGTGACTTTCTGATATTCTGTTCCCTTTCTTTACAAAGGTTTTTCTTCAGGAACAGCAAGATGACATACGCAAAGCAAACCCTTTACTGGACAAACCTCGTAAATTTTCGCAGTGTGTAACTAAAAAAATATAAACCTTCTCGATAAGTAAATCTACAATAATTTATGTTATATAACATGTTTTGAACTCATCACTCTTTGACATTGAAAAGGATCGAAACACAAACTCACACCGTAACTGGATAACTACTCTCACACTTGCTCATTCTCCAGACTGAAGGATAGAAGAGTTTGTCGGGTATGTCCATTGTTTTGCTCGCATACCCGAGCATTATTTCAAGAACAATGGATAGTTTATGCAACAATTATGGCATTCTGCTAAAAAGTTGGTGCCCACAAAAGTAAAGAACCTTTATTGGTTCAAAAGTAAAACTACATTTTGCCCTGTGTAATATTTAGCCTGAAGAATTAAAAAATAAACAATACATCTTTGTTATCTGTGTCCCAAAGCATTTTGTCAGTACATTAAAAATTGAAAGTGTAGTAGAGATAGCTCAAATATTCTCTCTTCTAAGAGGTTAAAAAACATGTCCTGTTCCATTATTTACTTCGATAACTCATCTAGCGAACAATGGTTTACAAGTCAATTTCAGGACTTCAAGGTTTGCATTTACAATACACAGTGCCTTTCTAGTAGCTTTATAAGGCAACCATAACATACTTCTGTGGAACGTAAACCTTGAAAAGATCTTGTCAGTTCTATTCGTTTAACGCTAGTATCTGCTAGATGTGTTAGGAATGTCTTTCTCAAAGGTTGTCGGTAAATAAATAAAGGAACGTGAACAATTGAGTTAAGAAACATTCAGAGTGTTAATATCACATAGGAAGGATGTGTACAATTGCAATGAGATAAACGTATTTTCCCATCAAATTATACAATTATCATCATTGCTTATAGATTAGGTCACATTCACTGACAAAGAAGCAATTAGTGTCAGGAATTTAAGTGAAAACCCAATGAAATAACCGGAAGCAGTTTATACTGTAAACTTACGTCAACAGCAAACATTATACAGTAGTAATCTGTGTTTACCACCACAATCAGCTGATTGATTATATACAACTGGGTCGAATCCAAACATTCTCACATCGCTTCTGAAACAAACGATAACGGACGCTTGACATGAGTCGAGCATCCGAGGGAGGTTATTCAGCCAGTAAAGACTTCTTCGTTCAGTTTGTTTCGTTTTTTGTCACTTTTTGACATGGATTTGTCTTAGCTCTGGGGGGGTGTTGGCGATTTTTAACATGGAAAACATGTAACAGGTTTCCATAGAAACCACCAGAGCTATTTTGTTGAATTTTTAATACGAAAGAATAAGAACAGCTGTTTAGATGAACTTAAAACATTACCTTTAGACATATCCATGTTATAACCTATTTCCTACAGGGAAGTAAATGAAAATATTTTCGTTTAGTGTCAACACGACTCGAAAAAGTTCCGAAATAGTGTTTTAACCTCCTTGGCGCGTTTACTCCTATACTTGAGTTATTTGAATTATTTATTCAGTCCATTTCATTATAATTCATTTAAAGAAGTTGTAGATTTCCAAAATTTTAAACCTGAAATCTAAACAAATCAGTACAAAGAAATTAAAAATAAATACCCAGGTTAATTATTTAGCATTACTACAATTGAACCATTTTCAATTTGCGTTTAAATTAAAATAACTAAATATAGTATGATTTTGAAATGGGTTTAAAATCAATGACTTATATAAACTAACTAATATTGATTTCTAATTCTAGCAGTGAGCCAGTTTTCTTTATATTAAATTCAGTTTAAAGAACAAAGATTACTATACCAAATTGTAAACCTGAAATCCTAAACAAATCAGTACTAAGAAATTAAATAAATACTCAGCTTTGAAAGCTTTGAAAAACCTTCTCTTGAATGTAGAGAATGCATGAAATAAGTTTCATTGAGCGTCACAGACAGGCAGGCACAAATTGAGATAAGACTTTTTTCGGCTTCTCCAACGCACGAAAAGTAAAAATAATTAAAAATTGGAAAACTCTAATTTTATTTATATATAAATATAGATAGATAGATTGTTCCGTTGCTCAAACCTTGTGGTTTTGAAGAACCAAAATAGGACATTGGGGTGAAATAAAAAACCTGTTATGGAAAACTGTTATGTAAATACAAAATTGTTATTTTTTCACTCAATAAACTGTGTGGAAGGAAAACGAAGGAAAATGTTTCACATTAAACTCAAGAAGGTTAGTAACTACTAATGTAATATGAAACCGCGGAAGTTGGTGACAAATTCCAGACATGTTTGAATATCTGGGGCAAATTATTTGTAATCGTTTGACTCAGGGCAGACTGACCTTGTGGCTGATCTACAACCACCCTATAGAACTTAAATCTGTAGAGTTGATTAAAATACGAATTATCATGGAGAACAAAGTAGTGTGTGCATTTTTATAGCTGAAGTACAAACAATAAATCATGAAGACAAAAGTAAAAGATAAAGAACATGAACATAAACATGATGTATATTTGAATACTTAGAGACCTTGAAGATTTTGACGTGTTGAATTTCAAAATTTACAGCTTTACCATGAAAATCGCTCTTGGTAAAAGTGTTGGTGGGGGATTTAAATGCTCTTGTGAATCTGATCGCAGCTGCTGACCACACCTGCTTCAACCTGACAATTCTATCAGCTGTTCTGTAGATCCAGAACATCTGTATACAAGCGTGTGCCATGTGCCACATCAGATGGTGTTTATCCCGACATTTAAAACCAGCTGTTCCGTAGCCAGTGCTGCCAACTGACTTCTGCGAGGATTGTGGCTGGTCAACAACTAAATTATACTGTAATAAAATGCGAAGAATTTTCAGAAGATTTTATAGGTTATACATTAACTTTTTAATAACACATTATCATTATCCAATTAAATTAATTACCAGTAACGTTGCCTAGATGTACAATGTACACTTAATTACAGTGAAGGATGTATGGCTTGATATACAACGACAGACACTGAACAAATTAGCTTAAACATCACATATTACTCATGAGCATAAAGTAAACAATAAAACAGACATATTTTTAACAAATTTCCATTTCCTGACCTGACATAATTCTTCTTTACTTTAATAAAGGCAGAAGTGAATACTTTAAAAGATCTGTGAAAGACATTTTTGAGTCTGCAATACCTCCCCCGTTTTGGATTTTTAGTCCCATAAAACAAATGTTAAAAACTCTGACACATGTATCACATCAAGCATGAATCTTAAAATTAAGATAAAATTAGAAACCTAATCAAATTAGTTAGAAATCAGAATATGTTTATAATAAAGATATTTACACAATTAGAGTTGATAAAAACTAAAGTAACTTTTATCGGATGTGCCGCCAATATTTTTTGTAAAGTTGATTAATTTGTAGACCATAAGTGGTCTAAATTAAAAAATATTGAATTCTTATCAGTTTGATCGCTAAAAACTATAGAGGCTTTTCAAATAACACCAAGAACAGGGATTTCTGTCATAAAAAACGCCAAATAATCAATATTATTGGATAAGAGTTGGTATTTAACATCATGTGGTTAAGATCTACCATTTATGCTTAAATATCATAATTTATGTGTTCCTCACAGCAGCAAACCTGCATACTCTTTCCCATGTTAATGTTATGGAGAATATGCAAATGACTCTCATATTTATCGAATGATGTCAATAAAACTTTTCATGTATATTGTTGATTTGGAAATTCGCTGAGTACGCACTTCTGCTGCAACGGGGTTATATCTATATAAAATAAATTTTCTGAAATAATAGGATAAAGTCGAGGTGTATTAACAGGATGTGTCAAACAGGGCAATAACATATAAATAAAGAGGTTAGAGCAAACTACATGCTAATACAGTGGGCTAAACGAATCTGACATGGTGACGATTGACCTAGTGTGTGAGTCATGTCTTACGGCATGACCTGACTGACTGATTAAACACAGTATGAATATACAAAGGGATGCAAAAGTAGGTATACAGTAATATAACATTTTGTAGAAAAAGTATTCATACAAAACCCAAATGTTTCCTTTTTATTTGTAGAGTATTAAGAAACCTAAATTAATTCCTAACAATTTTGTACTTGACAAAAATACACACTTCCTTTTTTGTTCCACCTGTTTGCCTTCACAGTCAACACACTGTTGTAACCTTGAAGTGACACTTAAACACGCTTTAACTTAAAAAAATTAAACCAACTTTTGCAATCCCCTGTATACAGGGTGAATACATCAAGTCCCTTCCCTTACTGATTTCCTTGTTAGAAGAGATAAATATCCGTTGGGAAACCATAAAAAATTAACCCAAAGTATCTTTTTAAGTTATCGAAAATTTTGAGAAGCTAGTCATGTGACATGTCTAAAAGCACTCGTAAGGAATTTTGAAGTTGACTGCTACACCTCCCCCCCACGGACAGACAACACTCTAAATACCTTTATATTCGATTTAGGGGGCACAAAAATGGATATATCCACCAGAAACTCAAATACGAAAATTCTGAAGAAAACAATATTCTCTCCTTATACTATCGTATAGGGGAAGAAAGTAACAAATGTTTGTATTTTCTTCCCTGTGGGAAATAGGTTAGGTCATGGTTATATCTAAAGGGAATATTTTCAGTTAATCTAAACAGCTGTTCTTTTAAATAAACTATGACGTCACTGATTCAAATTTTGGTTGAGCTGACTTTTCCTTTGTCTTCTTCACGCTCAAGTTTTCTCCTTGACTCCCAAGAGTCCAGGTACCAGGTTCCAGTTGAGAGTTGAGGCACGTGAACACATAACTCCAATGACGTCACGAGGGGGCGGACTTCTGCAGCCTGAGCAGTTTGCAGTTTACGACTGCAGACGGACCATGATGATGTCATAGCAGCTGATAGAGATCTGCAGAAGGCTCTGTAGTCTGTAGCTCTGTACGCCTACAATTAAGAGGCCGTGGTTCGGATTTCACGTTAAACTGTTGCCATTGACTGTGCTGTAGGGCTATTAATTAACAGTCCTGTCAACGAAACATGCCTTAGTACACTAAGCCTTAAACTGTAGGTCCCTTTGATATGCCAATGACTGTTGGGCTATTAGTTTTAATTGTAGAAAATTTGTAAACAAATTTACTCCTAATAAGGTTAACATGAGGATTTTGACCCTCTGTAGGGCAGAGCCCTTAGGGAGTTTTGGCAAATCGTTTCTTAGTACGCATCTAGAAATAGAATCTGTGTACCACATTAGAAGCTCCAAAGCCTTGTAGCTTTTTAGAAACTGATCAGTCACTCAGTTAGTCAGTGAGTCAGATTTGGGTATCATATAGATCCCAGTTGTTGTTCAGGACTTGTAGGCGGTTAACACACAATTAAATCCGATAGTTAACAAATAATTGTCTTTTTTATGACAGGAAAATTTAAACAATGGGAAATGTAATTCCTCAGATAACACCTTTACCTTTAATTTGACGTCAACCATCCTTTTACGACTTTCCTATAATTTGCTGTCACATGACATTATTCTAATGGGAATAAAATCCAAGATGGCGGAGTTTCTGCAGTCTGGTCCATCCCGGAAACGCTGGCGTAAACCAAGCTAGGTTTCAAAAATTTATTTTTTTACTGCATTAATTGGATTAGGTAAATTGTAATTGCAGCAGTAATTGGATGTGGTAAAATGGGATTTTAGAGAAGACAAGTAGTACGCCCATAGTTTGTTTGGGTTGTAGGATTCTGTGTTAGGGAAAAAGATACTTAATATGACAAACGTAATTAGATTAGATCAGAAAATATGTATAGTTATTAGAATTCGTTATACGTCAAGATAACATTTTAATATAGTATGATTTCGACGTAGGTTTAATATCAATTATTAATATAAACTGATTAATATTAATTTTAATTTGACAGCTTTTTTTCTTTCTATTACATCACTTATTCACATAATATTCTCAAAATACAATGATAAATGCATCAGCTAACAATTTAGTGTTAAAACTACAAAGACAGCTGATTATTACCAGTAGGTGATTTCATTGAACACTGAAAGCAAAATGCGACTATTATCACGTAAAAAGTGGGGTTTTAAATGCTCGTTATTTACTTTTCAGGGGCGGCCGACAATAATTTCAAGCATTGAAAACCCTTTTCTGGAATGTATAGAATGCATGAAATACGTTTCATTGTTATCAGTCTTCCCTTTTCTTCGGAGAAGACGGAGTAAAATGTCTCCTGGAGCGTCACAGACAAACAGACACAAATTGAGATAATACTCATTTTATTTTTGACATGAACATGTCTTAGTTTTGGGGGGTGTTCACAATTTCAGCGACCAAAATTTGAAACAGTAACGTCGTCATAGCTTGAACAGCTGTTTAGATAAACAGAAACATTCCCTTTAGACATATCTATGATCTAATCTATTTCCCACAGGGAAGTAAATGCAAACCTTTTTGGAAGATTGAAGCCCACCCAATCTGGAAGCCCCCCGTAAATCCGCCACTGAGTCAACGCTACAACGGAAGTTGAGATTTCAAAATATCCGCCGTCTCTGTCGGCCTTGATGAAATAACCAACTACTACAGATTCCATAAGAGCACGAGGGTGAGGGTTGCTGATTGCTCACAGAGTCACAGCCTCACTGGCACTGGCCAGTAGCTCTACGATGGACAAGACGTTGTAAGAGGCTGTTATCCGTCTGTGAGTAGACGGTGTGATGGTGAGGTATCGGCAGGTCAAGGGGAGGGGGAGAGGTGGTCCAAGGAATGCGTGAGTCACAAAAGGCGTGGCCTCCGGTCTCTACCTGACAACTAAAACTGGCAAAGTGACTCATTTATTGGGCCAGATAATAGCCGTGGGACGGTAGATAGTACAACAGAACAATTACTTCCTCTATGGAGACGTCACCCGGAGGGAGGGTCGCCGGGGATTCCTCTCAGCGAGTCAAGATCATTCTCGGAAGAGCTGGCTGAATCAGTGAACCCGCAAGTCTACCAGAAGGGTCATTATAGCGGATAGAGTGCGTCAGAATTCAGTTATTCTTACACACCGACCTATCCACCAATCTACGTAGGTATTTTAAAGTAAATATGAGTGGAGACATGTATGTGTCTACGCTCTGGTGGCGGGGGTAGTTAGCGGATTTGTGGAATGCAAAAGGTGCAGCGGAAGAAGTGTTGGATTTTTTTTACATGGATATGTCTAATCTCTGAGGAAGGGTTGTTGTCAGATTTCTGGAACGCAAAATGGTTTAACGGAAGTGCCGTCATATGGTTTTAAGAACAGCTGTTTAGATGAACTGAAAACATTCCCTTTAGACATATCCATGATCTAACTCAGGGAATAAGAGAACTCATCCCTTCCAACTCAGGGAATGAGAGATCTCGGTTGGAAGGCGGGAGCATCCTGCCTCCTGCCAATTACTGGCCGCTCTGGTAGCCAAACCATGTCCCCTCTAATAGGGTCAACCGAGTAACAATTGACTCACGTGCTCAACTACGACTACCAGTGGACCTTGGTGTGCGCAAACTGGCTGTTAGACATTGCAAACACGCACTCAGGTATGAGGTGCATTGATTACTTGCTATTAACAATTAAAAATAAAGTCCACCATTTTGGAAAAAACTTGGACAGTGCCAATCAATTACTTTGTTTGAACAATTCCATCAATGTTTATTTGATCTGTAGAATGTATTTTAATTTTATATACAACATAGCAACGTGGATAGAATCCTTAAGTAAGTAAAAATGCTATCCAAATTATAATGAAGTTAGATCAAGTGTAAAAGATTAAAGAATATTTTGATATGGATATGTCTTAGCACAGGGGAGGGAGATATTGGCAATCCGTTAGACCAAAATATAAAACGGTGACGTCATATGCTTATTGTCGCCATATGGTTATGACAACTGTTTAGGGGAACTGCTAAACACTCCTGTTAGATGGGATAATTACCTTGTTATTTACGGTTTTATCAAGGTTGGATCCATGATCTAACCTATTTCCAACAACGAAGTAAATACAATTATTTTTAACTGTATATGGGCAATACATTTTTTATACCATGTTTATAAAAATGTACATGTTATGTTAATAGAAACGTACATATATTCCCTGGAAAGGTTTTCTCTATCTGCTCTTGGGTATTTTATAAGGTAATACTGTAATCAAAAAGCAAGTAGATTATGCCAACACAGTATGGTAGATTATGACTGACACTATTCAAAATTGTATACTTGTTCAGGTTGGGGTCTCTTGTAAATTAGAAATTCCGAGAGTCAAAAAATATCTGCTTCAGATAAGATCATTTGATACTCCTCCGTGACTACAACATCGAAAGTTGTCTACGAGTTCCCGGTAAACATACTACACTTTCTTCCACTATCTACTCTACTCACAACAGCTGATAACACTTGCTGACGCAGCGATGGAGTCAGCACGACCTTGCACGTGTGACGCAATCAGCTGAGTCCTGCTGCAGCATGGCACACGTGGCTGGCTCAGGATGCAATCCGAGAAACAGGAATTTGCCGAGAGAGGAAAACACTGTTATTTATAAGACCTTGAAATGTTCCTTTCAGTTCTTAGAATTTACTGCTACTAAAAGGAATTCTCCAAGAAAACAGTTGGCCTACTATACGCATTCCTCAGGGTATCTAAAGATCTGAAAATTTTGGTCATTAGATACGTATACTTTAGATTAGATTATTGAAATAGCGACCATACACCAAGGTTGGTATTTTAAGCCAAGTTTGAAAAAGGTTTGATTGTAAGATGATTGCGGCGCGATTTTGTTACTGACATGTTCCTTAGACAAGACTGTTGATTAATAGCCCAACAGCCAATGACAACTAAGGGGCCTACAGTTAAACGTGAATTCCGAACCACTGCCTCTGAATTACGAACAGGTCTAATTTATGAGGACGGTCTTTGCGGATTAACGTAGTATACACAGATACGTAAGTGAATTATAGATAAATCGGTCGGTGTTAGTCATGTACAAATAAAATGTCGTACTAAACCGTGTTTCTTTGACATGGATACGTCTTAGCTCTGGGGATGTTGGCAATTTGCGAGACCATTATTTGAAACGGTGATGTCCAACTTTATCTTTAGTTTGAACCGGTAGCACTGCATTTATCCTAAAACAATATGGTCCTGAAATGAAGGAACTGACTACAGCTAATATACACGTATCACGTATCGCATGACACATAAACATTTTAAAACATTTTCTCGTAGCCAGATAATATCATAACCAGTGGGGAGCTAGCTAGACAGTGTGTAAACACCAAAAAATGACCAGTTAGGACTGAAAATTGTTAAAACTCATAACGAGGAAGGCACAAAATGCATATTGACAAGGCCAATCAAGTACAACTCATCTATTCCTACACGTCCAACAAGAAGCAGTACTTAAATATATAATCTAAAAGAAAACGGTGAAAAATGGGTTGGAAAATAATAACTTAGGTGAGACCAATGAAGAATACACCAGGCAAATTAAAATTGTCAAGCAAGAACAAAGCAACAAACCAAACACTATTGGTGGTCCTTACTTTCTAACATATTCATCCAGAAGCAATACATAAACTGCGTAGACTTCATGGTAACGAAAAATGCTTCTATTTACTTCCTCGTGGGAAATATATTAGATCATGGATATGTCTAAAGGGGATGTTTTCAGTTCATCTAAACCCTATGACGCCACTAACCAAATAACGTCATTGTTTCAAATTTTGGTCTTTCAAATTGCCAACAACCCTTCACAGAGCTAAGACATACCCATATCAAAATATGGCCAAATAATGAGACTGGAACATAATACTTTACTTGCGACCAAGGAAGAACAGACATTATTGTCAAGCAAGAAAAAAGCAACAAACCAACCATTTTTTGTGGTCCCTACCCTTAAACATATTCATCAACATCAAGGAGTGGTACATAAACTAACTGCGTAGCCTACATGATAGCGAAAAAGCTGACAAAATAATGAGACAGGAAAATAATACTATACTTGCGACCAAGGAAGAATGGTCAAGCAAGAAAAAAACAATAAACAAAACATTTTTGTCCCTACCCAAACATATTTATAAAGAAGCGTTACATAACTACATATATGGCAGAGGAAAACCTGACAAAACAACAATAATGTAATATAACAAGTATTATGTATTTGCAACCTAGGAAGAAAAGACCATGAAAATTGACACGATCAAGCAAGAACAAAGCAACAAACCAACAATTTTTGGTGGCTCCTATCCTCTAAGAAGCGGTACTTAAGCTACGTACTTGGCAACGAAAAAGCTGAAATAATAATGAAACTGAAACATGAAACATAGGACCAGGTAAGAACATACCATTCACATTCACACATGACCAGACAGGCACAGACCGGCCAGGCGGAGAGCTGAGAGCTGCAGAACGCTTGCGCGCAACATAAACGTCGCAGTGACTTACGTCCGGCGCGGTGATTTACACACAGTGCCGTGGGAGACCGCTTTGTTCCCGGTCAATCGTAAATTACGTTTACAGTGTAATCTCTCTCAGGAATTCGTTAACGATTCGCGACGCGACTAAGCGAATCTCCACAATTGTGGGAACGACCGGTTCAGACTCGAAACCATCGCACAAAGTGGAAAGTGTTTCCATATGAATTCGTTTGGATTTATGTATTCATTTAGGCTAATGTATGAAAGGGATTAAAACAGCCTGTGGAGCTCTTTAGGTTATTCTTTGTACTTGAGACCCCGCGACTGAGACAGGACGTGTACCACACCAAGATTTACTATCCTGTTTCTGATCAAAACCATCCTGACTGACAGGGTTGATGACCCACCATAAAGCACCTGAAGGTAACGATGTTTGATCATTTCGTGACTAAAACAGGACAGTGAACATTCGTTTCTACATTTTATGCTTGTAGAAAATTCATGTCAGGGACTAGTTTATTGTGCCCAAGAATGACGACGTAAATTGTCAAAACGCGTAACCATATTAGACCAAAATAATGACAAGGCAGACTTCAAAAGACTGTGTCTGGTCTGGGGGTTTATAACTCGCCATTGGGCAGTTATTGTGTTTGATCATCTCGCGACTGAAGCAGGACAGTAGACATGCACAACAGCCTATGTCTAGTCTGGGGGTTTATAACTCGCCATTGGGCAGTTATTGTGTTTGATCATCTCGCGACTGAAGCAGGACAGTAGACATGCACAACAGCCTATGTCTAGTCTGGGGGTTTATGACTCGCCATTGGGCAGTTATTGTGTTTGATCATCTCGCGACTGAAGCAGGACAGTAGACATGCACAACAGCCTATGTCTAGTCTGGGGGTTTATGACTCGCCATTGGGCAGTTATTGTGTTTGATCATCTCGCGACTGAAGCAGGACAGTAGACATGCACAACAGCCTATGTCTAGTCTGGGGGTTTATGACTCACCATTGGGCAGTTATTGTGCTTGATCATCTCGCGACTAAAGCAGGACACTAGACATCCACATCAGCCTATGTCTAGTCTGAGGATTTATGACCCACCCATGGGCAGTTATTGTGTTTGATCATCTCGCGACTGAAGCAGGACAGTAGACATGCACAACAGCCTATGTCTTGTCTGGGGGTTTATGACCTGCTATTCGGGCGGGCCTTTCTTCACTCGGTTGAGTGTGGGCCAAAACCACTCACGAGGGCGACGGGGCTTGTATGATTTAGGCTTTGACAATGCCCTCGCAATTAAATTTAATTTATTGAATCGTAGGTGAATACTATGTACGATGATGGGGTGATTTTGGCAGTGAAACTTATGTTCAGGGTTCCTAAGTGGTTAATAAATCTGTTAAAATTATTTAGCAAAATTTTTGCTGTGGAAATCACTCATGCTGTTAGTTATTATTGTGCTATTATAGTGTGCTATTAATATTTTGTGTTTGTACCAGTTGCCTTTTTTGTCGTTTTGATGGGGAACGGTCCAAACTCTGGCCTTTCTACTATCTAATGTTGACCTGTTTATCACTTTTTTGTTGTGTTTCTCTATATTGCGACTTTTTTGTAGAAGTCCATACTTATTTAGTTTTCATCATATATAGTCCAGTTAATGTCCATTTTCCCGTGTATTTATCCAAGACAGCGCCGATTTTCATGTCGGGGCTGCTTTTTCCCAGGGGGTGAGTGCTACCCCTTGTTGGGAGTGATAAATGTTTAACCAAAAATAAGTCAAGAAATCGATAAATTGAATAATTTTAAGCAACTTTTTTCTACCATTGCAGAAAAATGCGGGTGGCATCCACCCCCTGGGAAAAAATAACCCCCGACACAGGCTAGATTTTATGAAAATCGGTAGTTTATGGGATAAATATAGTTTACACATTTTTTATCGTTATTTACTGGACTAATATTGTATATTAACGTTCGTTGTAACGTTTGTGTAGTAACGTGTACTGTGTTTAACGTTCATATACATTATACGTGTATTATAGTCACAGTTTGTCAAATTTAAAGCCAACTTAGTTACGTTTAGAGAACTCCCCCCATAATTTTTAAGATCGGTTAAATTGTCAAACCGTGTTTCAAAGTAACAAAGAATATTAAATCATGCATACAATTTTTTTTTAATTAATCATTTTCTTTTGAAGTTCTCTCGTTTCCAGTTTACTTTGAATTATGTATTGATGAGTGGGAGCTAAAATTAATAATTTGTGTAGTTCTTTTTCAATAATGTAGGCCCTAAGTATTTAGCACATTTACCTATTTCCAATCCAACAGGTGAAAATAGTGTTTTGGTGTTGTGATATATTTAAACGTATTAAAACAGTTTGTCATTTAAATAGCATCGGAAAGGAACACGAACCAAAATTTGAACACTTCAAATAACAGAATGAAGAAAAACTGCCTCACGTCTGTTTCTTATACGATCTTCTTCGGAACTAAGAAATAAATTTTAAAAATTAGTTTTGCAATGTGTTTTTCGTCTATACCCCAGAACACAGCTGACGTCACCTTCTCCCCAGGCTTTGAAGGTCTTGTCCTTAGCAGATCCGTGTGGTGAATCAGTCAAACATGGGCCTCAGGCTGCAGTCGCACCCCGGCCGAATAAAGGTGGAAACTGGTTCCCAAAGTATCCTCCATCATGCCTAAATGAGCCGCCACGACCATGTCCATAAGTTAAACTGACTGTTTTTAAATCAGCGGCAGACCGGCAAAACAAGATGGCGGCTTAGCTACCGACACATGTGGGTTGGCGGCTGGAGACAGTTTTGGCCAGACTTTCGGGAGGAAAGGTCAACATGGCTTTTCAAGCTTCAACAGTACACTACCTTGAACTTATGGCCTGTGCTGTGAATAGGTACCGTAGCGCCCATTACACAATTGCTACAACTCAACCTAGTGGAAAGTCAAGGACGGCAGCACTAATAGTGAGAATTTCTCTTTCTGTTTTAAGAGAAACCTTGACAATAGTAACCAGGGATGTCAAAGTTCTCATTTGGACATAGTTCTTTCTATGACTTTATTTTGATCAAGGAATTTTGATGATTAATGAACAATAGGGTGGTGCAACGGCAGTGGGAATAATTTACATTTGCCGTGTTTTAAAAACGTTTAACCAATTTTTAGACCATTTAAAGTTTTTCAGACAACATGGGCTATATCCACCGTAAACTAGATATAGCCTTCATCCAGCATAGATAAGATTAGATTAGATTATTGAAATGGTGACCATACTACAAGGTAGGTATTTTAAGCCAAGTATGAATGAGGATTGAGTGTAAGATGATTGTGTGCGATCTTGTAGTCTTGTTACTGACTAAGGCTGACATGTTCCTTAGACATGACTGTTAATTAAAAGTCCAACAGCCGATGGCAACTAAGGATCCTACAGTTTAACGTGGAATCCGATCCACTGCCTCTGAATTACGAATTGGTCGAATCATGAGGTTGGTCTTTGCGGATTAACGTAGTATTTAATAGTACGGACGTTGACATAGATGTGACGTAGACATCAGTTTATGTTTACTCACATTCCAAATTTCGTTCCCTAACTTATCATACTCAGATTTTCTTGCTATTTAATGTAACAAGAAACAACAAAAGATTAAAAAAGGTAACTGGGAACCAAACAAAAACTATTTTTACTTTATTTTATTAATAATTTTTCTTCAGCATTTATGCCTTAAAACATAATATTTGTTGATCAAAATAGTCTATAAAACCTAACACTACTTGTCCACTGTCTGAGGTCGTATATTGTTTTAGCCGTGGCGGAAAATAATGTTTTTTGTGAACTTTAGGTACTGTTTTCTTGAAAACTAACCGCAGTATCAATATGATTTTTAGAATTTTGTCCATATTAGTGTAAAATCCATTATAGACCTAATTTTAAATCATATTTGTTAGCTGTAAACAAATAAAATTAATTTTTCTGGATTTTTAAGACATAAATTAAAAATATATTGGGAACAAAATTCTTGTCAGGTTTAAATATCATAATAGGTAAACATCATAGAGAAAGGAGCCATAAACACTAGGAAAAATTTCACAGATCTGTCTATAATGGTTTATTCTATATGTGTACCTAAAACTACTTAGTTTTAACATGGGAAGTATAGAGGGTCATCTGTTGTGTCAACTATAATTGTTTTCTTAAGTTTAGGCCTTGTAGGTCATTATTACTTACCTACTGATGGGGCATTACAAATCTCAAGTCTATTCTTCATTTCGTAGATCAGCCACTTCCACGCCTCTCTCTCTGCTACCATCTCCAATGTCCCTACACACTGACTCACACCTTTCCTCACTTAGTCATAACATCTCATTTTGGGTCTCCCCACAGGACGTTCTCCAACTGGTACAGCCGTACATCCCTCCTTCAGTCATGTAGCTTCTCCCCTTCTCAGTACATAGCTAACCTAGTCATTTCGATTTGATCACAGCTATTACATTAGGTACATGGTATAAGGCTCATAGCTCTCTGTTTTTTTTCTAATCCACTATTCTCCTTCATCATTCACTGGACCAAATATTTTGCCTAGGACTTTCCTTTCGAATACAATTAAGCGACCTTCATTTTTCTTGGAGAGAATCCACTTTCTTGAGGATCATTAAGGCTTGAAAAACACAATTTAGCGTTATTTCATATTGCATAAGCTGAGGTGACATTGAGACAGAATACTAGACTATAACTCACTCGTGAGATAACGAGATGTAAGATGTCAGTTTATTAGCGCAAGTCAGGCTCAGCCAGATACCTAGCAAGTCGACATGACTGGGCGGATTAAGATTGATTATAAAACACGACGAAACACTAAGCGAAAGAAAAAACACCAGCATGGAGCTTTACGCTGAATGTTTGTAAATCTATTAAGAATATAAGAATAAAACTCAAAACAGCATGTGAGTGAATAGCAATTAATGAAATTATTCCTCTTCAAGGTTTCTAAGATTACAAACTTTAAATCTGGGCAATTTTTAAAACTATATTTATGGTTATGACAAATACTACATAGTTGTTTATACTAAACACAAAAATATATTAAAAGTTCAACCTGTTCATTCGAAATCAATTTGAAGTCATTTCAAGGGATTGCAGTAGGCACAAGGAAGGAACAATGAAGATGAGAGAGAATATCTCGAATAAACGTTTTGGAGTGTGGACTTTGATCATATTGAATGATCATTTGACGCCGAAAAGAATTAAATCTATGAACATCAAGTATTAATGAGATGAATACAGTGAAAAGCTGTAGAAGTATTTCGGAGTAAGAAAGCAAAATTATGAAACAAAATTTCAAAAAGAAAAATATTTCGGTTATTGAAGATTTATTACTAATTTAAACCTACTTCTCCAGCTTCTGAGTTCTGACAGTTCTTCATTATTTTTAGTAAATCTACAACAAAACTATCTGTGATGTCATATCTCAGCTTCACATATCATCTAGTCTTTGATGTTTGATGTTAAAAATGAGCCGGGCTGTAGGACTCGTTCCGGAGAAGGAAAAGAAAGACTCACCGGCGGTCGTCTACAAGGGTGCGCCGGCTGGATCCAGACTGCAAATATTTGTTGAGAACGAACTGGTAGATAAATCTGGCTGCGGCGTCCGGCCATCCGGTTCTGGTCCGGTCATAATGAGCTTCGCTGGGATGACAACGTCTCCCATCTGGACAAGTGGCGACTACTACTGGCAGATGCCAGTTAGCAGAGTTACTTTTGACAAGCTCTAGTAGATGAGGAGGATAAGAGAAGAAGAATTACCTACGCAAATTTGTTCTAGATTAGATTAGACTATTGATATGGCAACCTACCCAAGTAGGTATTTTAAGCCAAGTACGAATGAGAAATGAGTGTAGGATGATTGTGGCACGATCTTGTAGTATTGCTACTGACAAAGGTTGTTCCTTAGACAGGACTGTTAATTAATAGCCCGACAGCCGATGTCATTTAAGGGACCTACAGTTTAACGTGGAATCTGAACCACGAACTTTGAATTACGAATCGGTCTGATTATGAGAATGGGTCTTTGCGGATTAACGTAGTATTTAATAGTGCGGACGTTAATCCACACAAGAGAACAGTACACCCACCGATCATCGCTTACAACTATCCACAATTCATGACCTCCAAGTAGCTAGATTACAGGACGTCGCCACCGTCCTACTCAGTGGGTTTTATGGGCCTCAAGAGGAATATTTAGTGGCAAAGAACATACAGTAATTGATTGTACAATGCAACAAAGGATGACTTTTTCGATAACATACAGACATACTATTAGACACACTAGGCAGAAGTAATGATAATATGTGACCCATCGACCATAATAATACCATGAAACATATATATTCTGCTGAATGATGTGGGACATTCATCATTTAGCTTGATCTACCCACGTTGTCACAAAACTGTTTGGTAAAGAACCGTTTGGTTAAAGACCTTCAGCGGTGTCAAAACATAGACGAAAACACGCTGTTTGACAAATTCACTAAGTTCCGTGGTTTCTTCGCCTTGCTGATGAGTTTCGAAAAGAACGAAAACTAGACAATTTCGCAAACTGGGTCTAAATTAATCCCATTTTGTGCATCATTCTTGACAAACAGCTTGGCTGCTCAAACTCCTTTTGAGCTAAGTGAGGTTAGTTACCCAAAGCCAAAGTTCGACAGGGATCCGTTGCCCACAAGGTTCTTTTGGAAAAAGAGCTGCTTGCTAGAACGTCAGTTTGATAAAGCATAAACATAACTATTTGTTGTTGTTGTGTTTAATTCCTGTTTCCTTCAATTCACCTCTTCAGCTAGAAAGGTTTGTCAGATGACACTAGTCTTCAAGTGTCTCTAACGTATCCTAGGACATATCCATGGCCTTACCTATTTCACACAGGGAAGTAAATACAAACACTATTGAGTTGAAATGCCTAGTTTTAGGCATGGCATGTGAAGGCCTATAGCAGGCCTAGTCCCGCTAAATGATTTTTTTGCATATCCATAAACCCTGTGCCAATTTCTATAAAGATAATAACACCGGTCCCAAACAGTCTCGTTTACCCTCTTATATTTTAATATCCTCGCAGTCGTGACCAGGCGATCCACAGCAAAGCCGCCGCCAATCAGGGCCCGACGCGCTCCCATCAAAGGTAGTTTTATCAGCGAGTTATACGTAGTAAAATAAAGAGATTATCGGCAGTTCTTGGACCAAATGGCGTGGAACCGATGTGTCCGGCGAAGGATGCATTTCGGCAAACGTCAATCCGGTGCAATTATTGAGTAAGGACGGAGAGGCCCCCCACGGAGCGGGCCCTGGGCGGTCGCTGATTTATGGGCCTGGTCTGACGTGGTCGCAGCGCACCTCTCAAGGGTCGCCGTCAAATGGCCGACCCGACAGAATGCCGATGCGGCATTTTCAGTATGGGTGTGAAATCGCCCATATGACGTGTACAGTCCTATCAGGTCGCCGATACTTTTGCCAAATCGGCGATTCAACAAGAGAGTGCGCTTCAGATCGTCAAACTGTCAGATTGCTGGTAAATTGACGCTCAAAGCAGTCACTATAGAATGCCAACCGACAGATCACCAAACTTTAAGTCAAGAATTGGCAATCTGACGAGATTCAAAATTACTTTATAAATTGGTGATCTGACAAGGTGAAATTTTTTGAAACATCGGCAACCTGACGATTAGGCGATCTATCGGATCGCACTTTGAAGTACTCCCCTCACAAAACTTCCGTGCAGACCTTACAGGGTAGAGAAGCTACCTTTGCGGATAATGCAAGAAAAGCGGTCTAGGTTTGAAATAATTTCTAGCACATCAAAAGAGGTTCTCCATGACACAAAGTACCGCTCTTTTATTTTTGTCTTTATCTTTGTATATAGGTTACATGGGAATAGTGAGTGACCTGTCATCTGTCGGATTACAGAGGAGAAGTGGTGCACATCTAAAAGGCTCAACACACAGTATGGAAATGTACATACTTTAAGGATTGCCAGCTTGCTAATACTATTTAGGACTTTATACTTTTAACTGGTATAGAAACCTACCCAGGTAGGCATTTTAAGCCAAGTATGAATGAGAAATGAATGTAGGATGATTTTTGCGAGATCTTGTAGTCTTGTTACTGACTAGGCTGACATGTTCCTTAGACAGAACTGTTAATTAACGGCCGAACAGTCATTGACATATCTAAGGTACCTACAATTAACGTGGAGTCTATACCACTGCTTATGAATTACGAACTGGTCTAATTGTGAGGATGGTCTTTGTAGATTGACGTAGTATTCGATAGTACGCACGTTAATCCACATCCACCGACCATCGCTCACAACTATCCACAATTCTTGACCTCCAAGTAGCTGGTTACAGGACACGCCACAGTCCCAGCCACAACAAAACTACCTGTAACTTAACATTGCCTTTCTGGAACGACTACCATCCATATAGGTATTTCAAGCCAAAGAATGAATGAGAAATGAGTGTAAAATGATTGTGGCCCAATCTTGCAGTCTCGACACTGACTAAGGCTGACATTTAGGCAGGACTGTTAGTTATTAACTCAACAGCCAATGGCATATGTAAGTCACCTATACTTTAACGAGGGGTCCATACCACAATATTTTGCCTCTGAATTACGAACCGGTCTAGTTTAGTGGATGGTTTTTGACTCTTTGAGAATGGACGTAGTGAAAAATAATAAGGAAGTTAATCCACACTAGGGAATATCGCATCAAAGACAATCGGATACAAACATACTTTGAATTAGATCGCATCCACCAGCCATTGCTTATAACTATCCACAATTTGTGACTTCGAAGTAGCTGCAATTCAGGACACGCCACCGCCACAGTCACAAAATAAACTAAAGTGACAAACAGTAAATAGTGTCCTAGGTAGTTTATACCTGTTAGTTAGGTGTTGTGAAGTCTATCACACGTGACTCCGCGTTGCGACCGGATACCCATGGTAGAAGACCGCATCGTCAACCGCTGACCAACAACTTCCGTTGAATCCAAACACTCAACAACCTCACGACTTCCTCTTCTCAGGTGTCGAGACGTAACTTGACCTCTCGCCGTATGCCCTTGAACAGCCAGGAGTGATATGTATGATATTACGCTGTTGATGCCAGTTTGAGATTACCTCTTGGACAGTGGCTGGTGGTCCGATGTCATAATACTGTACCAGAAAAAGATTACGTTCGTAAATACTGCAGCTCAGTGAATTTCCTATGGAAAAGTGAGCTACTCACATGACCCGCGTGGTGACAATTAAGCCCGGGACCATGATAGAAGTTCATAACTTAACCCCCTGAACACGTTTTGTGGGATTCATTTAAAATTATACATGTGTCGACACAATGACGGCTGAAATTATTGTCTTATTATTATGAAATTCGTTTGAGTTGTTCCTTTCTGTAATGTATTGGATGATTTCGTTGGACAACGCAATCGGACTATATTAACTTCACTTTTAGGGGGTTTGTACCCCAAAAACTTCAGCTCAAAAACCACACAATTTAATATTTTAAATCATGACTCTAGGTCTATTGGTTACTGATATTCAAATGGTAAACACAGTACGTTGTCTAATGTTAATCTTATGAAGTATGACTAAAAATCACAATAATTCACCTATTTACTTAAATATTCTTCCAAAATTATGTATGCTAGTCCATCTAGTTAAGGTTTACCATTAAATCCATAAAACCCACAAATTTAATATTTCTTACGACAGCAAACCTACGTACTCATTGTCCAAGTATGGAGAGTAGATAAATTGGTATAACTCGCTAAATTATCGACATAATTTCCAAAAAAATGTGTTTTTCCTAAGTTGCAACCTTAGTATATACCGTGTAAAATAACCCTTATTGCAGCAATCCTGCTTACTCAGTAGTATTCGAATTCGATTACTTTGATGGGAATAACGTAAGTTCTGTGAAATTCGCTCTTCTCACGCAAGCATGCTGCGTGTGATATCGTTTTAATTAGAATAAGAATCGGTTCATTTCCAATTTAATTTTCCGACAAAGTACTTACTATACCTACTACTATTATAGCTTTTTACTTTAAAGGTGAATTTCATTAGAAAATAATAAATTTTGACGAATTTGGATTGTTTGAAATTTCTCAAATCGTGTATCCCGCTTCTTAGATCCCGTAAAATTTTAAATTTATAAGCCTCTTGTTCGGGGTGGTCTTCAAAAAGCTTATCTATAGATAGTCAAGATAATACTGATGCAGACACGTAGTCTGTACTCCTACAGTTTATGAAATTGCAAATTTTTTAGTCTCCCTTATTGGTGAAATATTTTGTTTTTGACCCATTGAACCTTTTTTACAATAAAAATAACAACAACAATGGATGTGTCATAGCACTGGAGGGGGGTTTAGCGATTTTTAGATGGAAAATATGTAACAGATTTCCATAGAAACTACAAGAGCTATTGTATTGAATTTTTAATATAGAATAATAAGAACAACTGTTTAGATGAACTGAAAACATTCCCTTTAGACATATCCATGATCTAATCTATTTCCCACATGGAAGTAAATACAAACATTTTTATTGATATTGAACAACTACAAGAATTGTATCATCAATGTCAAGTGAACAATATTTTAAAAAATAACAAAAGGTAATACTGTAATATATCATTCAATAACATCAAAGTCATAAATATTCAATAATATTTTTACGACTATAGAGTGGTCGGTACAGCTGTCAAAAAATGAACGTTGTTCTTATGGGACTAAACTCCAATATGGCGGAGGTATTGTATCTCAAGTGCAAGTCTGCCGCCGTTAGCCGATCATACCGGTTACTAGGCCTTCGCTCAAGCTAGACTAGGTCAAAGGACAAAGCCTTTCACTTCCATTCTCGCATCTTCTATATCCTCTAGCATCTTACAAAGTAGATGTGAATTATAATTTACGCAGTACCGAAGTACGTCACCAGACAGCGTCAGAAGTAGGCGTACTCTTTTTAAAATACACCAGAGTCCCGGTAATCCGAACGTCCGACTAATCCGAACAACCTGATGGGGAAAATGTTACTGAGTTTCATTTAAAAACGAAAGCAATGTAACACTTAAGTATACCGCACGTTATCTCTAATTATACAGTACTACGTACAAACCGTTAAATACAATAACTTACTTTTTGGAATATAAGAACTGAGTTACAGTATTTTGACGTAACAAAGAAATCCTGTTAGCCAATGCAAAGTTGCGCCATCGTCTCATAAACATCAGCAGTACACTGATGCTCGAGATAGCGTAGACCGATGTCTAGCTACACTCACAGTGCATCACAATAGACTCGACTCTCGGCCCGACTCTTTATCTCTTTTCGGCGAACTACTTTGAGTTCATCTCGGATAGAAAGTCCCTGTAGGAACACATGATGCAGTTCAGGCAAAACTTGAAGTGAACAAACCTAATGTGAACTGAGACAAGACGTATGTTAATTGGTCTAAATACACAGTTCAGATCTAAAATGAAGGGCTTTAATGTAACACTGCATTTACGGATAATCCGATCAGGGCACGGTCCCAATTAGTTCGGATTATCGGAACTCTGGTGTTCTTGGAAAAGCTTGTAGCGGCGACTGGCGCCATACATAAATAATACGTCAATTTTAGTTCACATAATTTGGGGTTTATATCCAGAGACGGCTTTGCATTTGCTCCAATTGCAGTTAGAGAGTGGATTTAACGAAAATAAATCTACTTATGTTACATTTACAACTACAATATACATGAAACTTGTCCTCCAGTCTCATTGAACAATGTGTTACTTCCGCAGGTCGAAAAAGTCAAATATCTTGCAATGCCTTTGGAGATTGACATGGCGCTCTCATGTGTAGAGTAAAGAAATAGCTCTGGATTTAAAACTAAAACAAACTTTCTTGGCTTTTCGATCGAAAATCAAAATTAAGTGTCAATAACGAATCGCTACTATATAAAGTTTTATTTAAGAGTCTGCATCAGTGGTAGCCATCTTGGATTTTAGTCCCGTAAGAGCAATGTTAAATTCTGGCGGAACATACCTTCACTTTGGCGTCTGTAGTGGCGTTAATGATCAAAGTATCGATGTAAAACTTTGGAAGTACATTGATGAGGTGTGGCTCAAGGACATGACCTTTTCAA
This sequence comes from Nephotettix cincticeps, assembly GCA_023375725.1. Classification (NCBI taxonomy): domain Eukaryota; kingdom Metazoa; phylum Arthropoda; class Insecta; order Hemiptera; family Cicadellidae; genus Nephotettix; species Nephotettix cincticeps. The sequence goes on from CM041788.1 coordinate 48,106,262, forward strand.
TATGTTCAAAAATTTAACTTAATATAAAAAAATCCAGGAATATTTTGTTTTTGAATATTTTGTTTGTTTGTTTTGTTTTTATATCAAGTTAAATTTTTGAACATATTGATAAGGTCGCTGTTTATGACCTGTCCAAATGTCGTGTCTCCACCAACCGAACAAGTTCGCCGAATATAACGGGAAACGGATTTTTGGCAACCGCCCAGCCCCCACCGAGGGTCGGAACCCTAATTGGCCCTCGACTGCGGCCTTTTGGCAACCTCGGTTTCATCCCAAAATTTCTCCCTTTTCTCCTTTTCTCCCTGCCTCATTGTTTAATCCCACAAATTATCACTCTTATCCCTTAAAGTTCCTCCCTCCCCCCGGAATCGCCAAAATCAGGAGATGTAAGAGCGAGACGGCAAGGGGCAGTCGATATACACCTCGTATTGTAACAACATAACGTATTGTACAAAATCGTAACAGACGATTTCATCTCTCCATTGTATTTATTCTCTCTCCAGTATTTGTATTTAGAATTTTTGAATTTTAAGGTTTTAATAATAATTTGTTATGCACTTGTATAGGACTCTTTTTGCACCTAGCTGAGAATTTAAATTTAACTTATTACAGAGAGGTTTGTGACCACATTAATAATTTTTTAATAATATATACAGTGAAATTTATATAGCCTACTTTTTAAAATGTCTTATACCAATTGTATTTGTAAAAATTAAAACAAAGTGTATGACAGTATATTTTGTTTAATTGATTCTGCACATTATGAATGTCTTTATTTTGGTTATAATATTATTACAGTATTATATATTGAAAGTTACAAGTCTATCTTGATTTCAAGAAATATCAATCGTTAATTCTTTCCTCAAAAAGTTATTTATGGATTTAAAATAAGACCGAAAACAATTCATAATATTGTACTCTAACATAGTTCAAACTTAACAACAGACCGTTCTTAGACGGTTAGTAATTCAACACTTGAAAGGAATTGGGTATCATGCGTTGTGCTTTGTTATTCTTCGCGTCTTCGCCCGCCGCCTCCTTTCTCGCCCTTCTCTAGCGCACTTTCTTCCTCACCCTCAACCCCGCCCGGCACGAACGAAATCCCTGAAATCCCCATCAGGGAGAACAGCGGTTGCCAAAAGTCCGGACCACGGGTTGTGACACTTTTATAACCCCCTGCGATGACGAATAGGATAGGCGAGGTTGCCAAAAGTCCTACACCCGAATATAACATCGGGCAAACATTTGTTCATCAAACGTCAAACATTTCCGACGAACATTTTCAACAGATCGCAGACAGACGAATCAATGATTTGTCTCGACGAGGTATCTTGTTAGCCTGGTGGTGAGCTTCTTGGACTTCGGTGCAAGAGGTCACGGGTTCAAATCCCGGGATGCCCATTTGGGTTACCCAAAACGCTTTTGGATACAATCTCTCCCTGACTAATACAAAATGCTTCCGGCGTAGAAAGAACCAAAAAACAAAATGTTTGGTGTGGCAGCGAACTTTTTTCCGTCCCTACTCCCATCACGACGCTCTAAATGTTCGAGAAGGTGTCCTCACCATATCAACACCTACAATGTTAGGCGAACAAGTTCGGTTGTTGGAGACGCGGTTTTAGATTTTATTATTTGAGTTTAATTTTATTTTTTTAACTTCTTAGTCCTTGTACTTACTAGGAATTAGTCCGTGTGCTGTTTATTGTTATAATTTACTACATATAAATCAGAAATAATTTTAAATATTTTTTATTACGACTCCGAATAGATTTTAAATAAAAATGATTATAAAAAACCAGGTTAGAAAATCCATACATCTAACTACTGACGTTTCAATATACACCACAACTTAATACTCCTGATACTACTAATACTCCTGATACTTCTAATACTCCTGATACTACTAATACTCCTGATACTCCTAATACTTTCAATACTCCTACATGGCCGAAACAGGAGATGAAGCGATATATTCCGGTAGTGATTGCTCCAGTCCTGTCGCGGCCGCCGAGCGAGCGAGCTGCTTATGAGAACGCACGCACGCACAAGCATAATGAGTCGTAAAGCGGTTCGCCCGACGATCTTTATGGTTATTAAAAGTGAACCGGTCTATTATGGTTATTATGGTGGTCATCGCTATTACTTTCCGAACTAACAATGGGTCATAACTTGGAGTTTCTGGACAAAATTACAGCCCGAGTCGCCACGTTTACATTTTATTTCCACCGAGTTTCGACCTGTTCTTCTTTCAAACTGTTTTAATTTTACAAGTTCCCAGCACTCTTGAACGTCATTTATTTCTGAATGTGATTACAGGGACTGGCCGCCTAGTGTTGGTGTTGAGTGAAGAACGTCCCTGACTGGTCGACCGATGTTGGTGTTGAGTGAAGAGCGTTTCTGACCGACCGACCGATGTTGGTGTTTTTAATGAAAAGCGTTCCTGACTATACGTCCGTTTTAGGTGTTAAGTGAATAGAGTTTCTGGATAACTGAGTGCTCTTGGTGTTGAGCTAAGTGTGTTACTGACTGGTCGTTACTAGACGGTTAAACTTAGTACAAAGTGATAAATGTAATAATTTTTCTTGTCGATCTACAAATTTATTTAATGTATTTCAATTATTATGTTTATGCGTGCGTATAGTTTTGTTTTGTATAGTGCATACATTGCATTAATAAAAAATGGTTTTTTATTTAGTCACTCTTGAAACATTCTTTATGTGAAGGGTAAGATGAGTAAAAGGGAGACTTAAGACGTTCTTGAGACTAGCTGTGAGGTGGGCGGACGGATAGATGGGTGAATGAAGGGAGGTGCAGTGACTAAAACTGACTTGAGACGTTCTTGAGACCAGCTGTGAGGTGGGCGGACGGATAGATGGGTGAATGAAGGGAGGTGCAGTGACTAAAACTGTCTTGAGACGTTCTTGAGACCAGCTGTGAGGTGGGCGGACGGATGGATTTGTGAAGGAAGGGAGGTGCAGTGACTAAAACTGACTTGAGACGTTCTTGAGACCAGCTGTGAGGTGGGCGGACGGATGGATTTGTGAAGGAAGGGAGGTGCAGTGACTAAAACTGACTTGAGACGTTCTTGAGACCAACTGTGAGGTGGGCGGACGGATGGATTTGTGAACTGTTCCCATCTCAACAGAACCACTGCCCGTGTAGACCTACCTATGCAAAACACACGTCCTAACCAACCAAACCTATTATCGCGTTTAGCTCTGATTTGAAACGACAACTTTAATAGATTGACGCAACCGATTTGATATAATTTGTGATTCAATTTTAATCTCCCAAATCTTCGGCTGAATCCTCTTTTCTTCACGAATCTCGTCATTAATATAATCTTGTTTATTATTCCGATTATGGTTAGGAGATACGAATCGTTCCATCTCATATTTGGAAATATTTTGGTGGATGTTCCTAACATCTAGTTGGTGAAATTCTTTTCAGCTATGTTATATACTCGTGATGAGTTCCAGAAAATTCACGTTTTTACCAGTTGGGTTAGGTTTCCGCCAACCGTGCAACACAGCGAAGGTCGATCAGAGAGATTCGTTGGTCATTTCCGTTTCCTGAATCACGAGTTCCAGTCCAGTCGTAATTGAAACTCAAACGTACAATAGAACAGGTTGGTGCGTTCAGATTTTGCTAACGAAGTCATAATTTGATCCCCAAACTACGATCGATCCCATTTATGGACGATTTCTTTTCTCTGCATTATCTAGGAAACAGCGTACAGTGCTGTGGTGTTATTTAGCTAGCGCATAGGTCCATATTAGCCTACATTTCTGAAATGGCTACCAGATAGGTATTTTAAGCCAAGTATGAATGAGGATTGAGTGTAAGATGATCGTGGCGCGATCTTGTAGTCTTCTTACTGATTAATGCTAACATGTTCCTTAGGCTGTAAATTAGTAGCCCAACAGCCAATGACATCTCCCGATCCCACTTTAAACCCCAGGTCCCGGTTAGTTTCTTGTTAATTATCATTATAACACTTTTGTCACTTGTTATTATTACGTTATTGTTGTTACTTACTGTATTATGTTACTTGTTGTATGTATTTTGTTACTTGTTATGTGTTGAATGTATATTGAAGTATAGAGTTACTCCTTAGATGATAACTTTAATATGACACCTCATTCATCTTTTTACGACTATCGTAACCAGTAATGTTGCCACAAAGTTAACATTTATTTCATGAACCTAAATCGAAAATTTCGTCAATGAGGCAGTGGCAGACTGTCGAACACCCAGCCGACAGGAGTCCAGGACCAGTAGTCGTTGATGGCTGATGGTAGTGATGGTTGGCAGTGGGATGTGGGATGTGGGAGGCTCGATTAGCATACGGTCGTAAAGTGAAGTGGGCAGCGAGTGTCGTCATGACGCATGAGGGGATACCTGACACCGGCTATCTTCTTACTGTACTCCGGGCCACTTGGTCCTGACTTGAGCATACCTCCGTCTATATGTATGAATCTACCTGCTCTACTCTCCCAAACTAGTTGTATAGTAAACCATTTTTTTCTTTTATTTTCTCATTACTTTTGACAGTTTTGTTTTGATTATTTACATTTTTGATAACAGATATGTGTATTTTATTAGTCATACAGTTCTGGAGGCACCATAATGAGTAATTAAATTTATTACACTCCCCTTTCCTCTCATATTGACCTCACAATACCCTCCACAGTGGGTTGGTGTCTTACCTCCGAATGAGTATGTCTTATATATGGGTGGGTGTATTTTCTAAAGTATGCTTCAATGTTCTAATCCCCTATACTGATTTGAGGTCTCCATATTTCATATGTCTCTAGGTACGTCGCTAATTCAGCTTTTTACGCACCTCCTGGTTGGAATCCCAAGGTTCATCTAGTCTTAGGAGCCTGGCGAACTCCTGGAATCTCACAATCAGCTCATCCTGAGGAAGGTGTCAAGTGCCAAAAGTCGTAGCCCTCACCACACTAAGCTCGATGCAGTCATACTCGATGTAGCCTGTTAGAATCCTATACGTACAAGATGCTTTCTCACGAGTCAATGTCCCGGGATGAGACCTGCAATGAGACCTACCTAACCGTACAAGGTCTTCTACAATTCTCGGGAAGATAAAATCTCAGGAGGAGAAGCTCCACCCATCTTCTCACCTCTCGTGGGCCCACATCATAAAGTCATGACTTGCATAAGCCCTAAAGACCCCACAGAAAGTTCGGGGGCCCATGAATGGGGTTGAAGTCACGACTTATATAAAACAAGAAAATGATTGTTAATCCTTGTACGCATCATCATCGTTTATATAATTTTATTTTTCGAAAGTACCAGTGGTAGTTTAGATAATCTTTATCAATCTTGGCAAGGCAGAAGAAGCACAGATAACAGATCGGGAACTTACAAATCCACTCACTTCTCGACGACGCGAATAAAACAACACACCTAAGAGGACAAGTTTTAATATACATATTGTTGTAAATCTGGCCATTTTAAAAGCCATTAGAAGTGGCTGAGCGAGCGGTGGACGGAGGCCCGTCGTCACGGCGTGGGACGCCTGGCAGGCCGGTTTGGTTTTTTGTCGCCGACAGTAGCCAAGGACCCAAGACTATCATTTTTAGCTAAACGGCCTGTATTATTGGCCGGCGATCGGGTTTATCTGGCCCATCATACAATTATACATCTCATGGTGGAATGTGGTCCGGGTCCGGTTCCTCTCAGCTGATTGAGCTGTAAATGTGTTAATTATCAGAGGGCGTCAAAGGAATGGGAACATGGGAAACGGATCACTACTGGAACATTGGACCATGGGAAACGAATCACTACTGGAACATTGGACCATGGGAAACGGATCACTACTGGAACATTTGAGCATGGGAAACGGATGACTACTGGAACATTTGAACATGGGAAACTGGTCACTACTGGAACATAAGAATACGGAAAAATGGAACACTGGTAACGGATTACCACTGAAACATTGAACATTGGGAAACGGAATACTACTGGAACATGGGAATATAAAAAATATACAAGGTCACATATACGTACTGAAACATGGGAAGAAGGAACCTTGGAACATAGTTGAATGTAAATTCACTGTTGAATGTGAAAAAACTTATAAATTCAGAACAAACTTGGCCCTATTTTTAATTTTTAGGAGTCAGGAGAGCAAAAAATCTATTATAAATCAAACCCATAAAAACAGTCCTTCAGAGATTATTAATTACGACTAAAAGAATCTTAAGACTAAATATTTAAAACACAACTTAAGATTCTGCAATGCATTTTTGATTTTAGCCACATCAGGACAATGTTAATTTTTTACCAATTTTTTTTCAATAGTCATAGAAAGATGATTTAGATGTTTAATCAACGGTAAAGTCATCTAGGTAAGATTATTTGTTCATTTTGGGAATAATTGCATTTTCCATTTTTACCTTAAAAAATAATTACTTGTTAACTATTGGATATAATTGCGTGGTGATTATATATTTTTATATAAATTAAAATATAATAAATTTAATCATGTAATTCCCTAGATAATGAATGGCCTTTAACTTTAATTTGACGCATGAACCGTCTTAAAGACTATCGTGTAATTATTAATGCTGTTACAAATTTAACATTGTTTTTATGGGCCTAAAACGAAACATTTCGCCAATAAGCATTTTTGATTTTTAATTATCTCCATTAAAAAGCTCATTTACCCATCTTTTATTACTATCTAAAACACGCCACAGTAATTTATTTGATTTAAATGAATTATAGGCCTAAAGAACAATTAATTTTCTTTAAAAAGGTAGAATAAACCACAGCAGAGGACCTTTGAGTCTAGTATTTTTTAATATTAAAGTATGATTAAAAGATAAAACGCAACTTTAGGTTATTGATATCTGTGCTATCTTTGGGTCAATGATCATGGTGATAACCCCATACGTAATTCCTTCTTGATAGTGTAACTGTCTGAATTGCCAATCCAACCTCGTTGTATGCAGATATGAAATATGATTTTGGTGGATGTTGTGTAGGGCCTATTCTCTAGGCCTAGTCTCTTTTGTCAACATGTGTCTCCATCAGCTTGTGTCTTTTAAAAATATCTACACATAAGTAAAAAAATCGTGTATTGTCCGTACATTGGATGGAGTGGATTATGATATTTTTAGTAATTTTCAAGTTTCATATTCCAGAATAGCCAAACCGGGTCTCAAATTCTGTATGGCTGTCTGTCTTTATGTAATGCTGAACAAGATCTTTTTGCAGCGCTTCTCTGTAAAATCGGGATCACCCACTACGACGAAACTTATTTCTGTTATTATATACCTTTTGGAGGAGACTTTTGTTTACTTTAAACAAACCGAACAAAAACCTTTTAAAATTAAGTTATCAGCAATCAAAAACCCGATATTAGTACCATCGATCAGTTGTTTTTTCTCTAATGCTCTAATGCACCATCAGGGAGGAGAACGGTGCACTCCCCGGTGTGTGGGACTCGCACCCAACTAAAACCCCCCGCCTCAGGCTGTTGACCACTTCGGAATAACCTATTAAGGCATGAACCTCAAAGTGGAGCCTCGTATTTAAAGCTCAATGAACTACAACTCCAATTTGGCCTTCTGAGGGAACATCCAGGATGTTACAGATCTTCAAGTTTCTTTCTCTTGTGAACTTTCTCCACGAAGTACGTGATGAGAGTCCAGTTCTAAAAGAGATGTCACCATTTTTTCTACTGCGGTCTCCGGCGAAAATTCTTCGATTTCCATGAGAAGTTGTCTTCTTAGAACTCCCCACCGGTCACACCGGAAGAACGTGTGAAAAGCGTCATCGTGGACACCGTCCCCGTAAATGCAAATCACGCAGTTCCTCACCGGACATGGGTTGTTCCGAGCCTATCTTCACAAGATGGCCAAAATGGACAGTCCAGCTTGTATTTACGGGGACGGTGTCCAAGATGACCATCGATAAGTTTAATGATTCCCACCGACAAGTATTCCAAACTTGATGGGGTCACATGTAATAAATAAAAATTTTAACCATAATAAAAGTCAGCTGCCAACAATATTAGCTCGTTTATATCGATTCTTGATTTTAACCCTGTTTAACATTGATCATAAAACACATGGCCGGCTTACTATTAGCTATTGAAATAAAACTCTGCTGATCAAAAATATTACTGTAACACTTCACTGATGAGAAATATATAAAAGACAGAAATTGAAAAAAAGATAGAGTAGGTTTTGATTGGAATAAAACTTGTTGTACTGCCTAATACCTTCTCAAAAACACGCCTTTCTTTCCGTTCTTTCGGAGCTATAAAGGTTAGGTTCAGCTGGGTTAGGTTTGGTTAAGTTAGGTTTGGTTATGTTAGGTTAGTTTAAGTTAGGTTAGGTGAGGTTAGGTTAAGTTAGGTATTTTCTTATGCTGATATAAGGATAGTGTGTGCTAAATATCAGTGCCCTATGCATTAAAACGTAATACGGCAGCATAATGTGCGTTAAAAGACGAAATGAATTTTTGTAAAATGTACTTTCTACCTTTATACCCTCCCTGTTCAGGCTTTCTAGTAAAAGTTACGTGAATGGTTAGCTCAATGGTCACGTATCCCTCAACCTTGTTCCACATATAGTTTTTCATCCTTGTTTACAAGCAAGGATGGCACAAAGGCTTCTAGTAGGCCGCTAACGTGCCGTGAAGACTGGGACCGTGGCGAGTCCTGTGATCCAGCTACTTGGAGGTCACTAATTGTGGATAGTTGTGAGCGATGGTTGGTGGGTGTAGTGTGGATTAACGTCCACACTATTGAGTTCTACGTTCATCCGCAAATACCATCCTCATAATCATACCAGTTCTTAATTCAGAGGCAGTGGTTCGGACTCCACTCTAAACTGTAGGTTCCTCAGGTATGTCATTGACTGTTGGGATATTAATTAACAGTTCTGTCTCGGGAACATGTCAGCCTTAGTCAGTAACATGACTACAAGATCGCGGCTCAATCTTCATACACTCATTTCTCAATCATAGTTGGCTTAAAATACCTACCTGGGTAGGTCGTCATTTCAAGTTGTAATCTAATCTAATCTAAAAGACCTGGACAGAACCTACGTCGGCTCAGTCCAGTGCTGAAGTGTCCGCTACTCCGCTGTCTAGGCCCTAAACCTAAACTCTACAGGTCTCTTGCCTCATTTCAATGGCCTTCACCAAACATAAATGGATATTTTTAATTATTTTTACAACGTCAGACTACGACAAGAAGCCATAACCTGTAACCATAACCATTAATGGCCAATAATTCTTGCTGGTTTTTTGGGGAAAGAGAAATTATTTTTTTTAATTTATAGTTTTGCCAAGAAGTAATAAAAATTTTTGGGCATAACTTTCAACGTTATGTTTACTGAAATTTAAGGAATGACACGTTATTTGGGACCCTAAATACTATAAACCATGAAATTTTAACCAAAATCCTAGGTTTTTACGAAATTTGAATTTGTTACGTTTTTCAGGGGTTTTAGGGGTAAGTAAGCCTACCCATAAAAATAATAATTAATAATAAAAAATAATTTAAAGTTTGTATAGTCTCAGACATTACACTCGTCAGGTTAAAAGAGACTCTGAAAGATTAGTACACTGTCTCTAGAATTTATTGATGTTTTTCAATATTCATGAACACTCATCATGTACGAAGACGATTATTTCTGAGTACAGAAACGAGTTCAAAGAGACTAAACAAAACAGAAATATGATGAATGAGAGAATTGGGTTCCTTTAGCGGATAATTTGTAAATTTCATTTAGCGGCGGGTCTGTCTGAGGAGGCGGTCAAACCCGTTTAGTCCGAGACTCAAGGCCGCGCCTTCGCTCGTTCACTGGATGCACCCAGCATCCAGTCCCCATAGTCTGCTGTCTAATTAGTGAATCTCTGTCTCTGGAGTTATTTTTGCACCAGTGCAGTGCTGCATGTATAAAATTTCCTTTATGACGTGGGTATGTACATTGGTTCCCAAACCTTTGACCACGACCCACTACAACCTAAACTTTATTTAATTACCCACTAGTATTCAAGATACTTTCAAACACCAGGTAGTAAACTGGTGTTTGGAAGAAGGGGGTTGGAAGTTGTTCCAAACACCCTTCAATGCTTGATAAACTAAAATTTTGTCACGTGTTTTAATTGTTTCCTATGGTTTCAATAAAATATATCCATGCTAAAATTTGACTAATAATAAATTTAAAAATTGTGGTATAGGAGTATAGGATGAAAAAATTACGGTAGAAAAAATTTATCTAATCTTGTGAAAAAATAACAGTTAAAAACTAAAAAATGTTTACTGTACCAGGAAACAAACACGTAACATAATAAAATATCATTAGACCTACTGGGTTTTTTTTACCCTATATAAAATGGGCAAAATACCATTTAGCTGCATATAGGCCCCATGTACAGGTATATAAAATGAGCACGTCTGTACATTGCTCTGAGTTATTCATTTTTACGTTTCGTGCGAATTTCGTTTTGAGAAGCCGAAACAAGTCTTATCTTAATTTGTGTCAGTCTGTCTGTTGTCCGTGGCGCTCCAGGAGGCATTTTACGCCGTCTTCTCAACGCTGGAAAACTGTTAACAACGAAACTTATTTAATCCATTCTCTACATTCCAGAGAAGGTTTTTAAAAGCTTGAAATTGTTCGCCGCCCCAAGTAAATCACGAGCATTTAAAACCTATTTTTTACGCGTTATTAGGTCACATCTTGCTTTCAATTAGCCTATCAATGAACCACCTACTGGTAATAATCAGATGTCTTTGTAGTTTAAAGATTTAATAGAAAGAACAACAAACAGCTGTCAAATCACTATTAGTTTATATTGGTCATTGATTTTAACCAATTTCTACAATATTAAAAAAAATATTTTAACGTATAATTAACGACCATTATAATAATGGTTTAACTGCCAAGTAATGCTAAATAATATAGTTGGGTATTGATTTATTTTCTTGCCAAATGTGAAATTAAAATCAACATTAGTTTTATTTCATATGTATTTTAAAATTATATTACTGTATATTAAAATGTTATACAAATTAAGACGTAAACCAAAATTGTCCGAATGATACTCATATCTGAATTTAATATTGCATTAAATGAATACTAACAAATTGAGCTGAGACTTTGTTTTCCCTTTTCATTTATTAGTTTAGTTTGTTTTAACTTATTCTAATTTCGGGTAAATATTGAAGCATTGGAGTATACATTTCGTAATACACGCGGGCTTACTGGTAGAAATGGCCATGGTTCGTATTCCACGTTAACCTATAGGTCGCTGGTCCCTTAGATATGTCATTGACTGTTAATTAACAGTTCTGTAAGAGGAATATGTCAGTCCTAGTCAGTAACAAGACTACGAGATTGCGCCACAATTATCCTACACTCAATCCTCATTCATACTTAGCTTGAAATACCTACCTTGAAGTATGGACGCCATTTCAATAATCTAACCGCCATTTCAGTAACTAACTAAGTAGAATTTGACACCATGAATACACTTCACGTTCAAAGACTACAGTTAATCATATGTACACAACACAGCGGGTCATATTTTTGTTGACCCCATTTCCGACAGAGAACAAGAATAATAATTCTCTATGGTAGTGCATAGAGTAACTCAATGTTCTGTACGGTATATAAGAACTAATAAATACAATTAGAGTTTTCTATGTAGGCTACAAGTAAATTGGAATTACCATAGCATTAACATGAACAAACATTAAAACAGGAGCACTAAAGTTGATGCAATTGTTAGGTTATGTTGTCTTACAATGGAGAAGAGGTATGTCCTCTTCTCCTGTAGCTGATGTCGTAGTGTAGATAGGAGAATTTGAAAAGGTTTGGGGCTGCTTGACTCGAATTAACATTATTGCAACTAATTGAATCATTGTATTTTGTTTGGTGATTTTATTTTTACTTCCTCCCCTAATACATAGTATAATGGTATAAAGCGAAACTATTGTTTGAATATTCGGTCTCATTTGAGAATGGATATACTGTACGGTAATAGTTTTTAGGCTTCCTGAATAAAAAAGTGATTTTCGGACTGACGTCTGTCTGTATGTACAGACACCTGAACCAAATTGTTACTCTGATTTTTTACAATTAGGTACACGGATTTAGGTAGGAGTTTGGACTACATTTTCAGACATTTTTTTTAATTTTTAGAGTAGTTTACCACTAAAAAACGTAGAAAATGGAATCTGCTCAATCGATTTTGATCAAAATTTCATCATTAATTAAGGGCCCAAATAATACGACCCCACACCACCACCGCCGTATGTCAAACTAAAGTTTTTAAAGTAGGCCTAATGGGCTTTAAAGTATAAAAAAGTTTTACCCGGAAAAAAATCTCTGCCAAACGATAAATTGGTAAAATATGTTGACCAATTTCCATATAAAACAGCTCAAAAAGCATAACAAATTTTATTTTGAATCATTAGTCAATGACTAATTGGTTCCAGAGTAAAGTTAAATTTACTGTCCGTGGTAAACGTAGTACATTGTCCATGAGCACCCAATGTTAATTTTTTTGGAGGACATAAAAAACAATTTCTTCCCTATTTCTCAACGGTTTTCTATGACACTTGGCATGCAGTGTAACTTAACCTCATAGTCATATAACCTCACAACAACTAGTCAAAAAGGTTTGACATTACCTTGGGGTGGGGTGCCAAAAAGTTCTAACAGTTAATGATTTACACAATGTTTTCTATTATTGTTAGTTAAAGAATACGATAACTTTTTTAAAGGTAGGCTGATGTAGTTTTGTATATTATTAAAGGGAGAAAGTATGTGTCAGTCCACTGACACAGTTTGTTTTTAAATTTAAAATTTATAAAAAATTATAACCGTAATAAAGGGTTAATATTTAGACATAGAATGTAAATTATCACTAGAACCAGGTAAACAGTTTTTCTCATGACTTTTATATGAAATATTTTTTACTTTTATTTTTTAACGGTCTACAGTATGTTACTACCTGTTTTTAGCCCCTTAAGAACAATGTTAATTTTGTGACAGCATTACTGACCATTCGATAGTCCTAAAAAGATGGTTGAGAGGTAAAATTGAAGTTAAAAGTGTTATCTAGTGACATATTAATTAACGGATTCAATTATGTGGTAATTATATTTTCCGGAAAATAAAATAACTCCATTGGTCTGATTTCGATGAAATTTGGCATGTATGTGTATATTCACCGTATCTCCAGGCGTTTTTTAATTTTTTTTTGAATTTTTTATTTTTAAGGGTAGTTCACCCCTAAAAAATGTGAAAAATCCAAATTTCTCAAAAACGGCTCTAACGATTTAAATAGTTTATAGTGCACAGAGTACTGAATAATTTGGTACCATCCGAATGTCTGTAAAAATGAAGGTTCAAAAGCTATGGGCTTTTGAATGTCAATAAATATAAATTTAAATTAATTAAATTTTCAGCGAAAAAGATAAAAGTAAAGTATAACTTGACGTCACGACTAACGTTGAAAAGGAAGAAAAATAAATTTCAATTATATTTTATTGATTAATTAAATCAGCTAATCTCGTATTAAATAAAAGGAAAATAAATTTCTTATTTTCCAAAAAGTAAAACATTATTATTATATATAGATAAACTAAAAAACAAATACTAAAAAAGGGATCGTATTTGTTGTATTATTTCAGAATCATAAAATTTGAATATAATTTAATATTATATTTGTTATTCATTTATGATATTATTTTTTTATTGTGATAATAACAATTATTTTATAATATTATTTATGATGTTGTTATTTTCATTTTATTTAAGAATATGTTGTGTAAATGATGTTTAGTTGTATGTGATATTATTTTTAAATTTATGTAAGTATTATATAGATGTTTTATATTGAATGATAAAGATAATTCAATATTTATTATTAACACTTACATTTGAAATCATAACAATTCAAATTTCAATATATCAATAGCAAAAAAAACAATCAAAAAACAAAATTCAAGAAATTATCAGTTTCATTACTTACCTTTATAGAAGTAGGTTGTATAAACGGATGTACCATCTGAATGTTAAAGTTGTACACCTGCGAGGCACTCAATACACTTTTTACACACTTTAAGTCATAGAATATGTGCCATTGCCATATTAGAACATGGTTTCTATACCTTGAATCGCATACCTTTTAATAGGCTACCATTTCAATACTTTATTTCATTATAGTCAGCAGTAACTACACCATCTTGAATTTTAGTCCCAAATGAACAATGTTAATTTTGTGACAGCATTACTAATCACTCAATAGTCGTAAAAAGGTGACCAAGGTGTCAAATTTAAGATAAAGTGGTTATCTAGAAAATTACATTTTCCATCATAGTAAAAACAATTATTATTTAATCATCTGATAATTACTGATTCCCAAATAGTTACCCAACCTTTAATTTGACACCTTAACCATCTTTTAATGACTATTGTGTAACCAGAATGTTGTCACAAAATTAACATTGTTCTAATGAAGCTAAAACAAAAGTAATTCTTTTGTTGGCACTGAAGACTCCAACATTTTAATAGGTAACAGACCAAACCCTTGTCTTGCCTGCCACTGACCTATTGTTAAGATATGTAGCTAATTCATGTACCAATTACAAATGCACCTGAGCCTCGAATCAGATTGACGACTTAGGGATTACATGGTGACCACATTGTCTCTATGCTATCCAGCTGTAAAATATTGAACACTTAAAAGAATTGCTCTAATAAAATTTTGGTTATTACCTATTACCCCTAATAACACATAACGAATCACAAACAAAATGATTTTCATATTTTATATGTTAGCCTCAATATTACTATTTAATAATAAAGAAATGGTTTAAATACCTGCTATTAAATAATCCTTTATTATTGCGTTAGAGTGCAACTAGTTTCGCCTTTGTCAGGCAAGACAGAGATGTATTTTCTTTTTCTATTTAACCTTGATGTTCTTCAAAATATTACTTCAAAATTTTGTATTGAAATTACATATGAGATAGGATAGCATGAATTAAAATAAACATTAACCATGCAAATGGACAGTATCTGGCATAAGTTTAATGACAAGAAGCGATTGTGACCATTGGTATAGTCTCAAACGTAGGCTGGATACTGTCCATTCGCACAGTCAATGTTTATTTTTATTCTTGCTATCACATCTCATATGTAATGTCAAACAAAATTTTGAAGTAATATTTTGAAGAACATCAAGGTTAAATAGAAAAAGAAAATACATCTCTGTCTCACCTGACGATGGCTCTACGAAGCCATAACTAGTTGGCAATAATAAAGTATTATTAAATAGCAACTATTTAAACCATTTCTTTATCAAAAAATATCATTAAATAATTCATGATTACCTATTAAATAAATATCCACTCAAATTAATATCAGCCTTTAAAGAAATGTACCAACAATCAAGAAATTAATTGTCTCAAAATACTGCACAAGAAAGGCTGAAAACAATCAACTAATAGTTTATTCAAAGATTGTTTTAAACAATTTAATGAACTTGCATTTAAACAATAATCTAACAAACACAAACCCAGCTTCTTTATAAAAATATCAGTATGACAGGGAAATGAAAAACAGTAATTTTGTAAAGCACTGTAAAATTTATTATATAATATAAGTAATTTACAAAACAGTTTGTGTATCACCTCAACTGGGTATATTACAAATATGATATTGTATGTGAAATGTTATCAGAGGAATGTATTGTACGATTTGCACTTTTATGAGCAAAACGATGGTCCCGATGGGAATGTAAACCTTCAGTAGCATCATAAGACATGCTACAATTAAATGTTAGTTGTGACACTAGACCTCGTAAAACACAGTGAAATCTCGGAGAGTTTTAGGTACGCGACCTTTACAACGTGCAAGGTCTACAACAGAAATAAACATTGACCGTACCATGAGGCAGAGTGGGTACAGGCAGATTGAAACCAGTTCATCACTTTAAAAATTACAGTCTTTAAGACGATCAATGAAAAAAATGCTTTACTAAAATCACTATGCTTCAATAGGTCTAATGTTTGTACGTATGGCCTACAAACTGAAGATAAGGCACTAACGGATACTATAATATATTTATATACAAATACGCCTCATATAAAACTACATCATTGTTGAAAAGAGTACAAACACAGTACATACAGAAAGAGATATAAATCACATTGGAATTTTTGAACGGCAATATCAGCAAATTGAAAATCGTATTTACAAAACATTAATGCAGCCTTTACTCTCTTATCCAGGATTTATTGTTGGCTACAGACAACCTGTGTTAACACAGTGTCTTCCAAAAGGAGCAAGAGTTTAATATAAATATTACCATAACTAGGCTAATAGTTATAATCATTTGTCTTTTTAAAATACTTCTTACAAGATTAAACGTTCAACAAATAAAACGTTCTTATATCTCCTTGGAATTGACGTGGGCAGTCTTTCATGAATGTCATGGAATGATTATGAACCGAAATAAAATTTAGAGACCATCTATACATGCTAACTAAGATTATAGAATCAAATAAAAATAAATATTCTCATTGTATTGCAAGAACAAATGCAACAAGCTAAAAGTTCCAAAATATGCACTGCCCAGAGGTTTGTTTTGTAAAAGGAAGACTATTTTTAAAACCATAATTGCTTGAACACAATCAGTTGTTTCTCAAGTTTGCAGAAGTTAAACATTTGTGGGGAAATATACAAATCAATTCTTATATATTAATTGCCATCAATAATATTAATAATAACAAACTAAAATAATATACTATGATCACATTTTTTATAAGTCTAATTATAAAATATACAATAATCTCACACTCTTTACTACAAGACTTGGAATACATACAAAACCAGTGGACATAACACCACCGACAAAACCAGTAAAATGGTTTTGCTGAATTGGTAAAACTTTGAGCTCAAATTAGTGTTAGATGTGAAGGACTTAAACACACTCAGATAAAAGAAAAACCTCCATAAGCCAGATAAACAAATATTGCATGATAATATATTGCTTCTAAGAATGTATAGGCCCTTAATAATTGAATGACTTACCAATGACGAAAAATAATTACAATTAATATACAATTCACAAAATGTGAAAGACACCTCTCAGTCTATGATACAAACCTTCATTATTAACCTAAGTGAGTTATTTTAGAGTATCTACTCCTTCCCATGCAAAGCCAAAATAAATTATTCTCAACGTAAAATAAAAACAGGTAGTTAAAAGATAATAAAGGTAAGAGTATTTTAATAAATAAGGTTGCGAGTAACAACTCAATAACAAAATAACAAGTAAGAAGACTTTATAAAGTATTTAAATAACATAATTTATCCTGCTATTGTACGATATAGAATCAGAACCTGCGAGTCCACATAATTCATCTGATGGTACTTAGGCCTAATCTCGTTTTGTGATTACATGTGAAAAATACAATCTCACCATGTAAGGGTGTTTAACAAAATAAAATCAAACTTTAATTAAGCTATTAGTTTTCAAATAGCTCCAAATACAAAGAAGACTAGGTACTCAGAAGGCTAAATTGAACGATTCAGTGGGAATACTTATGTGCTTAAACTTGTAATGTGCCTTCCACATGATTTTACTATCAAGCAAGATTATACAATACTGTATGAAGTTATATCTTACTATAGTTTGTGCTAAAATAACTTTTCTCAAACTGAAGGGAAATAGATTTACTTCATCCACACTGGCTATCTATTGGTGCTATCACGTCTTGTGGAAAAGTTAGGCCAAGGATATTGTAAATTTCAGATTTCAAATCATTTTAGCCAACCATGATTTGGTAAACTAGTAACTCTAAAATGGTTAACTGCAGACTGCTACACCATTAGGGGGGCCTACATAAATTTAACATGCTTTGATTAAATTTGTGGACCAACAAGTGGGCTAAAAATCCGCTACTCTTGGTTTAAACTGGTGCAAAAAATTAATTCACAAACTAAAAGATAAATTATTGTGTAGTATATATCTACAAAAATCAAGAAAAAATAGTTTTGTTAGGGATGAATTCAGAAATTACGACCTCACCGGTACTTTAATTAAAATGAATCATCAAAATTTTTATCCATCCTATCATTTAAGAATAATAAGAATTTATATTATTTTTGAATGCAAATTAACTGAATGAGCCTGGTTATTGTTCTTATTTTTGTCACTGAACAATAAATTTGCAATTGTTACAATTTGTTAATTTGCATTCAAAAATATAATAAATATATCTTGAAAAAAAATCTGTTGAAACAACTATTTACTTCTTATTACATTAGGTACTTAATTAAGCACTGTGCTTCACTTCGATTATTTTAACACCGCAGAATAATTATAAGATGTTAACTTGAACAACATTAAATTGAGTTATAAAAAGCACCGTTGACTAAAATTTTGTTTTTTAATCTCATTTTCTTGTTTGATCTATTTTGTTTGTTTTCATTAAAATGCAGTTAACAAAATAAAATTAAAGAGAGGTATTAAGTCTTTAGCACAGCATAACAAAGGAGGATTGTACATCATAATTAAGATTGCTTCTTTATACAAGAGTAGACTAAAATTCTGTTGGCAACATAACATAAATAAGGGTGGGATAGAAAGCAAATACACTTAAATGATATCATTTTACTATAAAAAATTTATGGTAGTTAAAGGGGAATGTAGGTTCAGGAATATAGCCAAATTGTTTTAGTACAGTTAAATTTGGCTTTTATTAATAAAGCCTATTAATTAATCCAGATAATAAATCTAACACTTAAAAAGAGAACCTTGGCCTTGGAAAAATAAAACTTGAATATCATGCAAGGGTGGTCCAGACCTTCTTAACTGAGTAAACTTATCTACTCAGTAGTAATTTATGCTTAAGGCCTCTTAAGGAAATGAGTTGTGTATTATATCAGGAATATAAAGACCAGTCACTCCTCACTGGTTCAAAGTAAAATTCATGCTCAATAATAGGTTATAATAGTTTATGTCAATATCATTCAGGGGCGTACCAAAAACTGAGTACCAAAGAACTGACAGTGACAACTCTATTAAAGTAATATTTTAACAGTAAACAGTATGAATGAATGTATGAATGAACACAAAGGTAGTGTGTTGTCTTTCTTCAAAAATAATAGTATATTAGCAATAGACTAAAATTACCATATTTTAGAAATTACAAAGGCACATTACTGAACACTTTAGAAGACATCAGTCTCTAAACAGTTTCTTTACCATCTAACTTCTTTGCCAAATCTGATATAAGTTCTTTGAAAATAAGTGGATCGATATTTTTACCCAATTGATACAATACAAACCAATCTCCAATCTGGCATTTTCTTGAGATGGTTTCTATTTGTTCTTGAGGTGACAAACGAGAACGAGCTCGCAAGAGGTAGAGGCGAACTTGGGGACCCATGACAACTGCAGCACGATAGATCAGACTCACACCAGTGACGATTGTCAAGAGAATGAACCAAAACCAAAGGAAAACATAGATTTTCTCATTCACAATATTTAGTGGGAGAACGCAAAGACCATCAAACTTCTGAACAGTTCCTGAGGGACCATATTTGTGGAAGGTACACTTGGTAACCTTAGGAAAAACCCTTGACATAGGATCTTCCCGTTCTTCTTGCTCCATTTCTGTGAATTTGACAACATCTGAGCCATACGTGCTAAACTCACCATCAAGGAAGAAATCCATGAAGTAAATCTGTGCAATTACATTGATGAAGTTGAGCACCTCGCAAATGAAAAATCTGATTGCATAGAAATTTTGAGTGTGAAGATTAGTTGCAAAGTAGTCTACAAGAAGTTTCTTGCGGTCAGTTTTACACTCTTCACTAACAACAGGGCAGTTCAAATCTAGTACCAACATTTTGATTCTTCCACCTTCCCATGTTTTCCAAAGGTAACGTGGGACGTAGAACAGCATAGCTTGAAAGAACAAAACGAAACATACCCACTGGTAGTATTTGTGGTACTTAACCTCGTCTTCTCCTTCGACATGACTGGCCACACCCGGTTGAATAACATCTTTGCCGATTGTTCCAGCGAGACGGTTCGGAATGGTAAATGTAGAATAAATCCAACAGTAAGTGTCCATCACATTGAGAGGAATTTCGTCAACAATGCAGTCGATCGGATCGCCAATGTACTGACGCGAGGTCACCAACAACGAAAACGCCACCAACAATATAACTGTAGCTTTGTAGTGTAATCGGAACACATTATTATCAATACATACAGCGTCTATTTTCAATAGCCCCTTTACGGAGCCAAACACATCAAACATGATGAATTTTTCACTGACAATAACCTAAAAACACACCAACACCAATCCACGCACACTCCTTGGCTCTCTCACTGACTGAAATGGTGATTTCCACTTCCAGTTCCGAGCTGCGCAAACGAGACGCGCAGTTGCGCAGGGATTTCGTGAGAGGGGGACATTTCCCCTCCGTAGCCTCTACAAGGGCTCCTGTGCGTACCACCCTCCCCCCTCATATCCCCTCTACACTGGATTGTTAACAGTTCAATGGTCCGACACCGTGTCTGTGTCTGAAAGTCTTCTGTCCTGTCCCGATGGACATTAGCATCAAACACGAAATCGTTTGATATAGTGTAATCATAGTATGTATACAGTATAAAAATCGTATTGGAATATCATTACATAATATATAAATGAATAATGTAGATTATTAATAACAGTCCGCCGCCCGCGTGTTCGTTACAAATTTGTAATTTATATACGAACGTTTATAGCGTGTGAATAATGAGACTATGCCAACACACAATATAAATACTGTATATACAAGAACTTTCTTGGATGTAAATAAATTATATGAGCGTACATTGTACGTACACGAAAATAAAGGTTGTATAGAAAATGGCGATCAATTTTCAACTGGTCATGTAATTTTTCAATGCAACGATGAAGATGGGTTTTCTCACTGGGCTTGAAGACGAATGGTTGAACTCGTTAGTCATTTACAACATCTCAAGTGATTGAATAGTTGACATTTTTATAATTTTGTTGAATTTCTAAACGGAAAGAGGTTTAAAGGCGGTTAAGTTTGAATATAACGTAGCCACAATTGAAACCCAAAAAGTAAAAAATCAAAAAGTATATCGCGACCCTGCCAGGATTCGAACCTGGAATCTTCTGATCCGTAGTCAGACGCGTTATCCGTTGCGCCACAGGGCCCTTGTTTACCCGGGTGATTGCAATAAAATAAAAACAAGGAGAATCGGTTGGTTAGGAAGAGTGATTTTCCCAAAGTGTTATAAATATAATCAGTTAAACGAATTATTGAGATAATAATGTCATCATAATCTTAAAAATAGGTAGTCTTGATAAACTTATAAATAATCACCCCATATAAATAAATAACTATTCAATAAAATCTAAAAATTAAAAGTATTAACTAAAAAATCTTTAAAATAGATTAATCATAATCCTACCTTGATTAAGAGTATAATATTATATCATATAATATAATTAAGAAAGCAAAAACAACCATAGTTTATAAATAATGTCACATACGTTATTTGATATACATTAACTTATAAAAATAATTAATTATTTTAATTATCTTAAAATAATTTTTAGACGCATTTATCGGATCATAACTTATATATTAGTTCGTAAATTAGGCGCGAACAAAGTTTTTCTCTATGTCCATTAAACTGAAATATTATAGTTGATGGATCAACTAAGTTGTATGCTTATTAATAGCTTTGACTATAAGTTGTATGACTTATATATTATTATTATATGTATTAATTTTAGTTATTTATATAAAATTAGAAAAACAATTTTTACTCAGAAAGTTTATCATGATATAACCTCTGTTTTCCTCAGAGCAACTTATCCAAGTTCGATACCATATAACGGACCTAAACGTTTGCTAAACTATAGCTTAAAAATATATAAACTCGTTAACAACACAAGTGAATAAAATGTATTTACTTGCCTTTGGGAAATATGTTAGATCATGGATGCGTCTAAAGGGAATGTTTCCAGTTCCTCCAAACAGCTGTCTCCATAACCATATGTGAGTGGAGTTAAGGGGGTCATTGTGGGGTAATGCCCCCCAGACCTCTTAAAAGTTTTTGAATTTTAATTACCAACCTTAAAAGTTCTATTATAATTTTTCAGTTGGCAAAGATTTTGGTGAATTTTTACTGGGGTTTTATATTAGTTTTAAGTGAATGTTTCTTTTTCTCGTGAAGGGGAGTCGCCCATGTAAAATCTTTTGATTTTCTAGTATGGAGAAGTCAAATTAAAAGGGTGTTATATTTTACGGTATTTTAATAATACTTTATTGGCTAAAGACTTATTTTTTTTATTTGAAGTGATTAGTTTTATCTTTAATCTGAGTGTATGTTTCTAAAAAATACATTTAGTTAGTTTTTAATTTTTAACTTTTGATGCAGTTTTTATGATTATTAAATTCTATGTAGAAAAAAACCATAACATATAAATAAAATTCCTACACTCAAATTAAAGACCTATATATGTAGAACAAAATTTAAAAAAAAGTTATTGAGATATATTTTATGGTTTTTGAGAAAAAGGTACATTAGTAGAAAAAACAGTTTTTTAGAAAACAAAATTTACGATGATTGATGTAGCGCTCGACTCGGAAAAATGACTGAACAACGCTTTACGAAAATGGCCATACAAATATTTTCAGAAGTCAGAATTTAATAAAATAATGTCTTAAATTGAAGCTAATAATAAAGTGCATAAAAAAATTTTTTTTCCTCCTCCGACTCTCCTTAACTCCGGCCCCCAACATGTAACTTTTAACTCCACTCATAACCATATTTGTCGAATCTTCCGTTTCAAATTTTGGTCTGACGGATTACCAATATCCCCCAAGAGCTATGTCATATCCATCCATAATAATTATATGTGGACGTCCAACAGAGAAAGACACTGGGACGGTGGCGACGTCCTGTAATCCAGCTACTTGGAGGTCACGAATTGTGGATAGTTGTGAGCGACGGTCGGTGGATGTAGTGTTCTCTTGTGTGGATTAACGTCCGTACTATTTAATACTACTTTAATCTATCCTCACACTATCCTCATAACTATAACAGTTCGTAATTCAGAGGCGGTGGTTCGGATTCCACGTTAAACTGTAGGTCCCTAGAAATGCCATTGACTGTTGGCCTATTAATTAATAGTCCTGTCTAAGGAACATGTCAGCCTTAGTCAGTTAGAAGACTACAAGATCGCGCCACAATCATCTTACAGTCAATCCTCTTCCTACCTTGTGGTACGGTTGCCATTTCAATAATCTAATCTACTTGACGTCTCTGGTGACTGCTTGTACCTTACACCCTCCAGGGCATATTAGTTTTGAGCTTTTTTGGATAGAACGTTATAATATTACTTTCTCAACCTATACGGTGGTATAAGGAGTAAGTATTGTTTTCGTCAGGATTTTCGAATTTTCGAACTTCCTGGTGGATATATCAATTTTAGAAAAAAATGGTTTTTAGGGATATCTGTGTGTGGGAGGGATGTGCAGGAGCCTATTGGTCCAATTTTCATACAATTCGGTATGTAGGTAACAATCTACGGTATTTCGAATACTTTTTAATTTTTAAGGGGTTTTTACCCCTTAAACCCTAAACAACACTTAAAATGAAAATTGGTCAAAAACGGCTCTAACAATTTTGAAGAAAATTACGTGATTTACAGACCCCTATAAGATAACCAAAATGACATCACCAGAATTACTCAAAACATTGGGCTTTTAAAAGTCAAATATACTAATTTTAACTTATAATTTCATAAAATAATTTTACCATCACCATTAAAACTAGCCTAGATACTATACAAAGTAGTACTGTATTCTAAATCAGTAGTCTACGACTAACAGTTCCAGAGAAAATTAAATGAAAGTCTGTGGTAAACACAGTACATAGTCAGTGAGCGCGATTCCTTATTGAACTGTTTTCCATGAAACTTCGGTATCGTAAGGTCACATCATCCAACAAAGCCCACTCAGAAAGCTTGGTACTACCAGTGGGGGATTGTCTTACCATGAAATTCTAACAATTAACTTTGTTACTCTTGTTATTTTCATAAATTAGATGATTATTTTTTAAACAATAATATGATATAGTTGTATTAAATAATGTAGATTTTAAATTGAATTAAGGGAGAAAGTATGTGTCAGTCCACTGATACCGTTTATTTTTTCTAGCAGCGCAGCTATTCACGCCAGGTTACTGGATTCGGTTTATACACCATGTCCGCCGTCGAATTCTATTTATTTCACAGAGCTACACCGAATTTTAGTTTTCCGACTTTAAAAATGTCTTAAACTTAACCGCACAGGGCGTCCCGAGATTTGGAAATGATCCTATGTTTGCATGACCGTTTTTTCTTTGTTAAAATTTTAAACTTTTGTTAGATTATTTGGTTCACTTGAAACAAAATTAACAAAAACACAATCGGAAACCACACCAGATAGATTAGACAGATTAGATTAGATTATTGAAATGGCAACAATACCACAATGTAGGTATTGTTTCCTAGTATGAATGAGGATTGAGAGTACGATAGTTGTAACGCGATCTTGTACTGACTAAGGCTGACATGTTCCTTAGACAGGACTGTTAATTAATATACTTAACAGCCGACGACAACTAAGGGACCTATAGTTTAACGTGGAGTCCAAACCACTACCTCTTAATTATGAACTTGTCTAATTATGAGGATGGCCTATGTGGATTAACGTAGTATTCAATAGTGCGGACGTTATACACACGCCAATCCCAGTAAAGTTTCAATCAAAAAGGAATTTTTACGGCTTCCACCTTTCTACGGCTCTTCGGGGTATGTTTTTTCGATGTTTTTGCCAAGTATTATATGATTTTATTAGTGTATATTTAAACCTAGTCTTTCACAGAGTTTGAAATGAAGCTGGGTTATTTATCGTGTATTTTCTCGTCGTATTCTGATCATTTCACTCGAATTATAGTTGAATTCACAATACTAAAACAATTAGAGCTCATTCAGGAAAATCCACACTGATGATTATGTCTAGGCTCGTGGTGGGGTTTTTAGCAATTCGCGTCAAAAAATTGTAACGAAAGTTACGTCACATGTTGGTTATATATAAGGACAGCTGTTTAGAGTAACTAAAAACATTCCCTTTAGACATATCCATGATGTAAGCCATAAGATATTTTCCAAAGGGAAGTACCTACATTATATTTAACAATATTGGAGTTCTCCTTTAGGACGATCCTTTGATAACATTTTAAAATATGTCGCCATGCGTACCACGTTTCCAAACAATAATTTAATATATGACGTTTTATAAAAATATGTCCATAAAAATGAGAATTATTTGCCTATTCTCCATAAGATTAACATAGGAAAGAGTGTGCAGGTTAGCTGCTGTGAGGAACACTGAAATAAGTCATTTCTACCATGAATAATTTTTATCTTAATATTTATACCAACTTTCATCAACATCTGTCCATAAATAAAGGACTTTGCCTATTCCCTATATGATTAACATGGGAAAAGAGTATGCAGGTTTGCTACCATGATAAACACATAAACTATGATTTTTAAGCATAAACTTATGGGTCCCAACCACATGAAGGTAAATATCAAGTTTTATACAAAAATATTGATTAATATGGGAAATATTAATTTTTAACTATCCTCCATAAGATTAACATTGGAGCCCCACAATACAATGTACTGTGTTTAGATTTTTTAATATCTCGGTAACCATTGGAGATAGAGAAAAACTTTAAGGAACTTAATTGTGTAGTTTTTTAAGCTGATTCTAATGGTGAAATATAAAATTATAAATTTTTTAAAATTACATGTGAAAAGCGCAAAAAACCTGATTTTGGGGTACAAAACCCCCCCAAACTATCCGTTCCCATTGACCGATATGTCTGGTTTACGAACTCGTCCAAGCATTTGTAGGAATACACGTCTCTACCAAATTTGGTCTCGATCGGACCATTTTTACGAGAGTTATCGTGTTAACAGACACATATACTGTATATATACATATAATACATACATATATATATATATATATATATAAATTTTAACGACTATTGTTTTTGGACTCTGGCACCTAAAGACGAAAAAATAACATGGTCTCGGGCTTAAGTCTTACCATGAGACCTACGGTAATAGCTTCTTCCCTATGGGAAATTGTAAAAAAGTGCTTTAGAGGGATGATCAAATGTTGAGGCTAGTTTCGACTTGGAACAAGAAGCGAGCAGCAGAGCAGAGAACGTTGAGGCAGGACCACAGATCCTTGTCCTCACATTCCTCGCTTTTGTCTAACTATTGTCTCTGAGTACAAAAAGTAAAGGAAGAGCTCCACCATGAATGGAGCGATGTACCCTGCAGCTTCGACCTTCGATCTGATGACTTTTGCATCGCCTTATCCTTTGTCTTAATCATAGAGTGCGATATAGCTTTGTTATTCTAGCTCCTCGTGCGTCATCGACTGAAAAATGAAATATCCCACAATCCGATTTAAAAATTCCCACTTTATCCTCCTTTTTTCCTAAGGCCGGTCTACCCTGCTGCTGTAGCATACAACAAGGTTTTGAATAATCTTTGTTTTAGAGCATATTAGCAATTATTACCTTTCTGAAATGGCGACCTACCCAGGTACCTAGGTATTTTAGCCAAGTATGAGAATGAAAATGAGAGTAAGATGATTGTGGAGCGATCTTGTAGCATTTTCACTAAAACTGGCATGTTCCTTAGCCTAATTATAATACTCAATTTATCTAAGGGACCTACATAACGTGGTATCCGAGCCACAATTTTGCCTCTGAATTACGAACTGGTCTAATTATGAGGACGGCCTTTACGGATAACGTAGTATTCAACAGTGCGGACCAGGGTATCCACAGGCTATCACTTATCCACAATGCACAGTAATGTGTATTTTATGGAGGACATAAAATTAATGTACTTACGCTGGTATGTTAGACTCAGATATTATGTGAAAGATTTTCTAAAATACTGTTTGAATTAACGAAAGTATGGTTATTTATTTTAACTTGTAGGCCTCACTATATATTGTCTTGGGCCAGCGTAAGTACAATTTTTTACCCTATATTAAACCCCATTCACTGCGTTTTGCTAAAAAAATTAAAGGGATGAAAAACAGCATTATTCTAAAGCTCTGCAGCGCTGGTTTTCCATTTTGGCAATATTATTTAGTCGTTCCGATGCGCCATATTGGATTTTAGTCCCATAAGAACAAAGTTAATTTTAAGACGTGCAACATTTCTGATCACTCGATTGTCGAAAAAATATTGATTGTTGAATTGAAGGTAAAGTGGATATAGGGAATTACATTGTCCTTTTCTATAATAATAGTGACTATTACTTGTTAATCATCGGATATGATTACGTGGAAATTATATTTTATCTAATGTATATAAATAAAATTAGAGTTTTGTCTGTACATTGCTCAGAGTTATTAATTTGTTAGTTATTTTTCCATTTCGTGCGTTAGAGAAGCCGAAACAAGTCTTACCTCAATTTGTGTCTGTGACGCTCCAGGAGGCATTTTACGCCGTCTTTTCCGAAAAAAACGGGAGAACTGATGACAATGAAACTTATTTCATGCATTCTCTACATTCCAGAGAAGATTTTTCAAAGCTTTAAATTGTCCGCCGCCCCTTAAAAAGTAAATCACGAGCATTTAAACCCCCATTTTTTACGCGATATTAGTAACATTTTGCTTTCAACTATTAATGAACCACCTATTGGTAATAATCAGCTGTCTTTGTAGTTAAAAGATTTTTTTCTCTGCCCGAAGGCGGCCTGGCATTTAAACCATGAGGCCACGAAGTACACTGATAGGTTTGTGGTTGTCCTTATTTTTTAGTTTTGTTCTTAATTTATATCATGTGTATTATGTTCAAAGTATGTGTTCTTTTAAATGATTTAATAGAAAGAAAAACAAACAGCTTTCAAATTAATATTAGTTACTTTATACTGGTCATTGATTAAAATCAATGACCATTTCGAAATCATACTATATTAAAAAGGTTATTTTAAGGTATAACTAATTATAATAATGGTATAAATGTTCTAATCTATTTAATTGTAAAGTAATGCTAAATAATAAAGCTGGGTATTGATTTATTTTCTTTGTACTGTTATGTTTAGGATTTCATGTTTACGTTTTGGTATGACACTCTTTCTTCTTTAACTAAATCCTACAAATGACGGGCTTACTGATAGATTAATAATAAAATAGAACTTTAATAATACAATACCCTAGCTAACCATTTTTCTAACTTGTTATAATATATTAACAGTTATTAATGACTATCTTGTAACAAGTTAAGCTGTAAATCATCAACATGATTAGGCTAAAACGAAATAGATTGGATACAAGAGATAGATTGGATGAGTGGGTTTAAAATCCTTTGTCAAAAACTGCACTTCTTGTAAATGACGTCACTGTATTTATTTACGAACATTTACTTTAAGTGCAGCTTATACAAGCACAGATCTCAACGGCCCGGATAGCTCAGTCGGTAGAGCATTAGGCTTTTAACCTAAGGGTCCAGGGTTCGAGTCCCTGTTCGGGCGCTTCATTTTTTGACCCGTGTAAAGCTTAAACATTATAAATTAGTCTCAGAATATTATAGACATGAAACGCAACGTTTTGAATTATAAAAAGTTATTTTGATGTTATCACCCAAATAAAATAAACTCAAATAATGGATTGATACACACTTTTCCTTTAATTAAATTTAAAAAAAACTACAACCCATACTATTAATATCATAATTTTTAAAGTTTTATTGTTTAAAATGTGATTGTTTCAAAAGTAATCATCCAATGTCTTAAAATAACAACAACAGTAAACAAGTTTAAATTAATTGTTTGACATTGTTTGGGGCTTTAACCCACCCCTCCCGCAAGTTAATACGAAACATTTTTGTATGGATTTTATTGATTGATGTGATTCTTCACTAAATACCAAGTTTCATGGATGAGGAAATTTATTTGAAATAATCTCCATAAGAACAACATTTAGTAGCGCTTTCAGACAACGTACAGTACTGCATTTACCTTTATATTTAATGTTCATAGTAAACTTATTGTTTTGCCAGAAAATAACAAAATATATTTTTTATATTTAAAAGGTCATACCATACCATACATTTTCTAGAACACCCTGTATTAAAAAAAATAAAAATATTTTTACGTTATTCCTCGGGGTTGGTTTAGTGGGAAATAATTTTATTTCATCATTGTAGGACCAACGGTTTGTCTGGAATCAATATTGGACACCTTACTTGATTTACCCTGTATATGTCAAAATTATATCATACAAAGGCCGACTACTGTAGATATAAACGTACGTAGCTATTTTCATTAATTATTCCCTATTTTTTACATATTTCTAAGTTACAATTTTTTTTACAAATGACCAGTATTTTATTTTTCTTTCAAGGGGGTTCTTACTGTTTCCAAATATACATAATATGTATATATTAAATTTGTTCTAACAATAATTGTTGTTTTATTACCCTAAAATCACAGGTCCTAGTATTAAACTAGTGTTAGTTGGGTCAATTTTGGCTCCAAAATTTGAAATAATTACCATACTACACATTAATAAAGAAAGCTCTCACAGAACATCAAAATTAAATTGTGGCAAACAAATTATTTTCTGGATAAATAATTAAAACCAGCCCCCATTTAAACATTACAATATAAACAACCCTTGGATAGAATAATTCCCCACTCTACGTTGAGAGAATAATAAAATACATGCTACATGTAATTAGACCAGAGTCCCGCTAATCCGAACTAATTGGGACCGAACCCTGTTCGGATTACCGAATTGTTCGGATTATTATGCAGTGTAAAGTTGTATTAGAAGTACAGTACTAATAAAATCCATCACTTTAGACCAAAACTGTGAATTTAGACCAATTAACTTACGTCTTATCACAGTTCACATATATGTTTGTCCACTACATGATTTGCCTGAACGGCTTCATGTATTCCTACAGGGACATTCTATCCATTATGGACTCGTCATCTCTATATATAAAATTGAATGTATGTCTGTCTGTATGTATGTATGTATGTCCTTTATGCGTTGCCAAACTACTCATCCGATCGCCATGAAATTTTAGGAAGTTGCTCTATATGTGTCCGGGAAGGTTTTATTGAAAAAATATTTTCGAAAACCCCATAAGTTTCCATTTTATGGCGTTTTAAATTTCTAATGTTAACCTTATGGAGAGTAAGTTTGTTTACAAATTGTCTACAATGAAAACATTTGATTTCTTAGCTACAGCTGATTGGTTTACTTTCCATTAGCAATACCGTATGCTTTACTATCCAATGCCATCTGAATCATTCATTAATGTTAAACTATGAAGTAAATGTGTACTGTAAAAAATGAACAGCTTTATTCACCACGTTAATAGTTTACGGTTTTGGGGGATTATGTATTTTATTTTTATTTTCTGTCTGATTAAAGTCACGTGTTTATATGATAATTACAATGTTTATATTATTACGTTTATTATAATAATCAGCTGTTGTATATCTTTCCTATAAAAGCCGTATTACAGTAGGTTTCGTTTGGGTTTGGATTGGATTTGAAAATTGTGAATTTAATCCACTCAGATTTATTTGTTTTATGGGAATGTTATTAATATGTTTTATCGTTTCAGTATTGTTATTCACTATGCAGCGACCCAGAATATATAACCTTTCACAATGAAGCCGTATTGCTATTCGACTTCAGAACATGGCCAATCTTAAATTTACCATGTGTTTACTGTGAGGCGTTACGAAGTTCGCCGGGTCAGCTAGTTAGAAATATAAAACACGAGATACACATTGACACATAAAAACGAACAATGATAAAACAGTGCCATATGTAGGCCTACTTTTTACGCGATCTCGGCCATTGCTGGAGATGAACTCAAATGTTCGAAAAGTAGTTCGCCGAAAAGAGATAAAGAGTCGAGCCGAGAATCGAGTCTATTGTGATGCACTGTGAGAGCAGCTAGACATCTCTCTACGCTATCTCGAGCATCAGTGTACTGCTGATGTTTATGAGACGATGGCGCCACTTTGCATTGGCTAACAGGATTTCTTTGTTACGTCAAAAGACTTAAACTCAGTTCTTATGTTCCAAAAAGTAAGTTATTGTATTTAATTAACAGTGTGTACGTAGTACTGTATAATTAGAGATAACGTGCGGTATACTTAAGTGTTACATTGCTTTCGTTTTTAAAAGAAACTCAGTAACTTTTCCCCATCAGGTTGTTCGGATTACCGGGACACTTGTAATTGTTTAAATTACGTCTACCAATACATTATAAACATATCGTAGCAGGTTGTCTCTGGCCAATATAGAGGTGATCGGTATGTTACACCATAGCTTAGCTCTGGACTTGGGAGATTGTACAGTATATTCCGGCCACCCAGAGCGGTAACATGATCGGCTCTCTCCTCTCTCCCTCCTCCCACTCCTTCCCCACCCCATTTCCCCTCCTCGTACGTGACATTCCCACAATCAACGAGTTCGTTATTTATATTAAAAATACACGATGAAAATATAATGTATATTTTCTCTATAAAATACAAGCATAGTACATAATAAAACTTTTTTATTCATTTTTTCGGTTTATCCGGATTAATGTGGTGGGTCCCGATTGATACAAATGCGATATCATTGAAGTATTCTAGTTTCCAGTTATTTTGATTTGAACTAAATTGTATGAACCACTGGATGGACATTTTAAGTTTTTCTCAATATCATCAAAGTGACTAAGTATGTTCATTGTTGTTTGATTATTAAATAGGTGATTATTAAAGATTTTTCCCAGGACAAAATAAGAATTTAATAATAGGTAATTAAATACACATTAAAGTACAGTAAAATAAAATGAAATATGAAAATATGAAACAGTGAAATAAAATGTAGGAGATTACAATGGGCCGGGCACATACTCAGAAGAGGAAAAGAGTCCAAGCTGAAAAAGGTTTCAACACACAACCCTCTAGGAAGAAGACCCCGTGGGAGACCCAGACAGAGATGGTGGCAACAGGTTAAGACTGACATGGAGAGACTGGGAGCGACAGAAAGAGATGCTGAGGAACGAAATACGTGGAGACAGTTTGTTGGTGCGGCCAAATGTCAACATAGATATAGATGGCCCTGGGAGTAAGAGTAAGTTAGTAAAGTACAGTAATGAAATAAAATTTAAAACGTGAAAATTTGTACACGTCAAAAAATGATTTTTTTTATTTTATTGCACAACTAAATATTTGTCGTATACTTGAGTGTTTATGTGTAGAAAATTCAGGTGTTTGACAATTTCTACAGTAATTATTGGAGTTAGTTTCAAACAAAAATAGGTAATTATGAAATGTAAATTTCATAGGATTTGCAACGCAGTTCTCAATTGTAGGATTCGGCACGCATCCACGCCGCGTAACACGGTGGCACGGTGGCGGGAGCGTCGTTGTGCGTCTGCGTAGTTCGGGTGCTGGGGGCCGCTGATGCGTCTATTAGTTGCCGGGACCGGCCACCAGACAGCGCTGCCGCTGCGACGCTAAACCCAACGAAGGAATGCGAGATTTCAATCGAGTTGGTTATTGAGGTGTAGTCCAATGGCGTGGGTGAATTCTTTGTTCCCCTTCGTTTCCCCCACCACCAGGACCCGTGTTACCCATGCAGTCTGTCCGTCGCCGACTGGTGTATCAGTCGTTTAGAAAACATCGAACATAACCTCAAAATCACCATTTAGGGCCTGTTGTAAAGTGACATTCCCTTACTTAAGTGTACCGAATGGTTTTGCTATGACAGTTTACAGTGCATATAATGTACTATTTTCCGTTGAGGATTTTCTTTTGGGTTGGGAATTTTAAGAATGGGGAAATTAGAGTCTGGGAGAAAATTCCCCCTGATTAACATCATTCGTATTTGAGGTTTGAAAGTGAGATGAGGTCTTAAGGTTGACCAAAGGGCTTTAAATAAGGAGATGAATCAAAATACGCAGTATTACTTTGATAAGTCATAATGTTTAATCCATTTTCTTTTAATTCATAAGAGGGCGTTAAAATAAATGTAGAAAAATATTAAGGAGAGACTGATGAGATTTTGACGGCAGTGCACGAGGAAGGAAGAAAGAGTGTACCGAAGAAACAGTTAAATTAAAATACAAAGATCCATAAATTTTTTAAATTAGTACAGATTGTATTGTTATTAAGGTTCCGAGACAACTGAATTTCAACTTGGGTCTACATCAAAGAATATGGTTTTAATTATTATTTGCTTACGCATAAAAACATAATTTTACCATCTCACAATTGACCAGAGCCACAATGTCAGTGGTTTCTGCTGAAAGCTGGAGTTGACCAGATGACTGGCCCTGGAGACCTACGGTCAGTTGACGGGACGCCAAAAACAATAAAAGGGTTTGACGCGTGATGGATGAACAGATCGAGTCTTGTGACGGGCGTTTGACCGTGGGAATGGTGAGGTCGTGTGAACAAGCCCACCAGCACCAGTGATACCAACGCAGCGCCGCCTCCATAATTGGTTTGTTGCCTGTTTGATTTACCGATGGCCCCGAGCGTCTTCTAGCCGAGGTTTCCGGTCTTCGTCCCGGCTCTTCCGGCTTAAAAGTGGTTATGCATCAGAACAAATCAGCTGATCAGTTGCGTAACTGTGGCTTAGTTTTAAAATGGCCTAGGAGTAAAACCAAATTTTAAATAATGTATGTAAACTTATCCAGGTAAAAACACACAAAAATATTACTTAACAATTGTTAAATTATATCATTAACATTTAAATGTCTACTGTCATTACCTCCTGTATTATGATCTTTGCGGATTAACGTACAGTTCGGTGTCTCCTAGCTTTAAGTGTCTCCTAGATTACGTAAATGCCCTTAAAGAAATGATAATTTGTGTTTAATAAATTTTTGATAAAATTATCAAACTACAGTACCGTAGGAGAACTTATATTGCTTGTACAAAATATTACAAGCATATACAGCACCGTGGGCTGTAACCCGTGTAACAAGTTTATGTTATTAGTTTATCTATGACTAGCCACAGTATCCGTTCTTCAAAAAAAGGCAGAGAGGTGTTCGTAGGCTCTACTGATACATTTAAGTTATTGTTAATTAATTCTTCATTGTTTACAAAATGACAAAACACGAGTGTCTACAACATGACAAAGTAACATCTGTCAAATATTGGGAGAGGATAAGGATTAACGTAATAGAGACAATCATCGGGAAAAAACTTAAAATCTACCATTCCACTATTTCGAACTAATAATTTACTAATTTCGATCCAGCAGTTTATCTGAAAATCAACTTTATTTCTTCTTCTTCCCGAACTGTCAAAATATAGTGTAAACGGATGTTGTCATTAGAAAATGTAGACATTGAAACCTAGGACGGTCACGGCAGCTCTTTCTTCTTCTTCTTCTTCCCGAACTGTCAAATTTTAGTGTTCACAGCTGTTGACTATTTTTTGAAACAATAAATTATTAAATGGTATTTAGATAAACTTTGAAGAACATGATAGTTCTATTACAGATTGTCTTTTTTAAACTTACTTAAGGGAGAAAGTATGTGTCAGTCCACTAATACCGTTTATGTTTTGATTCTTTGAAAATGTAAGCATTAAAACTTAGAACGTTCATGGGATGTAGCCCGAGGGGATTTTAAGGGAACTTATGTGTTGCATGAGTTTAAGATCTACCTTTCTGAAAAATTTCAAACCGGTCGGTTCAGTATTTTTCGCGTTTACTTGCCACAACAAACCCACAAACATACAGAAACCACATCTTCTTTATAATATTATAGATTGTTGAAATAGTAGCGCAAGTAGTTGTTGCCTTGACCGCTGTGAGCGCTACTGCATGTAAAGCCTGTCTTGGCCACTAGATGGCGTCGACCGTCGTCAACATAAATAAACGGTATCAGTGGACTGACACATTCTTTCTCCCTTAAGTAAATTTAAAAAAAAGATAATCTGTAATAAAACTCTCATGTTCTTTAGTTCTAAAGTTTATCTAAATATCATTTAATAATTTATTGTTTCAAAAATAATCATCCCAGTTCTGGAAATAAAAACAAGAGACAAAGTTAAATTAATTAATTCATGGACAGTACATTTAACTTTTCTCTGGAACCATTAGTCGTTGACAAATAATGCAAAATACTAATTTGTTTAGTTTTTTATGCTGGTTTCAATGGTGCCAGTCAAGTTATACTTTACGTTTATTGTTTTCACGGAAAACTATAAATTTTGACATTTAAAAACCCATAACTTTTGAACCGTCATTTTTACAGACATGCGGGCGGTGTTATATTATTTAGTACTTTGTGCACTATAACTATCATTTTTTAATAAAAATCGTTAGAGCCATATTTGAGAAATTTGGATTTTATCACGTTTTTAAGGGCTTTTAGAGGTGAACTCCCCTTAAAAATAAAAAATTCAAAAAATGAAAAAAAACGCCCGGAGATACGGTGAATACATACATGCCAAATTTCATCTAAATCGGACCAACGGGGTAGACTGTGGCTCTGTACACATCCAGACACACACACACACAGACAGACAGACATCACGTCGAAACCCACTTTTTTGGATTCAGGGGCCCCAAAACGGATATATACACTCTCAACTCAAATTTTGACGAAACCCATACTTTCTCCATATACTATGTATAAGGAGAAAGTAAAAATTGAGGTCAATCAAATATATTATCGCTACTTGATCGTTGTGGTGGATTATGAGTTAATTGTGGCTAATTTATTTAACCTAAAGTGAAAATATATTTGCAATATGTTCTAACACGTCAACAGGACGCATGTGGAGGATCACTTAGTTTCAGTGGCCTACTTTCTAAGTTCAGTAAAATTGACTGCATTGTCACTGAAAATTGAAAGGATTGTGTATAAACAAGACGTTTATTTACTTTACAACTATCACCGCCACTCCATATCATACCAATTAAAGTCCCAGGCTAAGATAACCCAGGAATCCATATTGCTGAAATAAGTTTCTTCGTCCAAGATGCTTGAGGTTTAAATGATTTAGCAAGTTCATTTATCCTAATAATTATCCAAGAACAATGGTGTGGCAATCTGAAATCCGTACTTGAAGCATGTTTAAGTGAAATAGCCACATGGGACATTCTCCCATAATGGTCAAGCAACGTTCAAAATGTTTCGCAAGAGTTTGAGACGGCTGATAACCGGTTGTCGGCGACTGCAGCGCTCCTGGCGGCGATTATTTGCATTGTCGATCCAAGATGGCGGCGGAGACCGGTCCCCGTCCCCGATCATCGGCGATAACTCCTGCAGCTTCCCCAGTATGAGTCATCTTCGTCCACCGGTCTTGAGTGCGAGTACAGGTTCCTCGGTTTCAGAGTTCATTATCCCCTGCTGCAGCGGGTCTGTCTAGACTGGCCTGGCTGAGGACTGAGGAACGGTTGTCATTACTACGGGATGGGATTTGAAACATCAACTATGTTTCTCTCAAAAAAACGAGATGCACTGAAGTTATTTATTTATTGTAACACTTCATTTACGTACGAAAGACCGTATTTTATTTCAGCATGTATCAGTCCATCTTTCTTTTGATTCTCTTCGCGTCGTTCCTCAAATATTCAAACAGATACTTAATACTTTTCTTTCAACTGAAATGGCAACCTTCCCAGGTAGGTATTTTAAACCAAGTATGAATGAGAAATGAGTGTAAGATGATTGTGGTGCTATCTTGTTGTCTTGTTACTGACTAAGGCTGATATGTTCCTTAATTCAATCAAATACAAAACAACATAAACAGAAAGCCTATAATACACAAATATAAGATTGAAATGTAAAATAAGATGTTCCAAACCTACCAAAGTGCAAAGAAGGCAGAAGCTATTCGCACGTCAGACATGCGCTGTTACCGCACAGGCAGTTACATATGACGTCAAAGTATGTTCCAGTTCCAATTTTTTCTTAGAAACACTAGTACGTATCAAGGAACAATAGAGATTTTTATCGATTGCCGAAATGGCTGATGGTATCTTTTCGTACTGTCAACATCGAGCGTTTGATTTACGCCAACCAGGCTACTTGTTGAAATGAATAGATGTTGGTTTTTAATAGAAGTTAAGAAATACAAGGTATAAATTTGCATCCGAAATGTTCGTTCCCAAGGAAGAACTTTGATTCTGCTAAGCCCATTTTTTGATGGTTATTTGACCATGTATACAAATTACGCCGAAGGGAGGGATGCAGCCCCTACCTTGGATCCGCCACTGTTGCCGACTTAGTATTCAATAGTACGGACGTT
Organism: Nephotettix cincticeps; assembly: GCA_023375725.1. Lineage (NCBI taxonomy): Eukaryota > Metazoa > Arthropoda > Insecta > Hemiptera > Cicadellidae > Nephotettix > Nephotettix cincticeps. The sequence goes on from CM041788.1 coordinate 48,143,685, forward strand.
AATCCACACAAGATAACCCACCGATCATCGCTCACAACTATCCGCAATTCATGACCTCCAAGTAGCTGGATTACAGGACGACGCAAAAAAGGATATATTTAATAGTTTGTATAAGAATTGGCAGAGGAGAGCATACAGTAGGTCTACATATCATATAATATTAAGTTATTGTAGATGCCAAGGGATATGTTACCGTGAGATCTCAGGCTGTCGTCCGTCTACATGATCCCATGGGCCATGGGAAGGCTACACAGGAAGTGCTCGTTCCACCTTCCTTCATTTGATTGATGGACGAAACTTCGTTTAAAATTCCTCGTTACCGGCTCCCAAATTGTTATATGCTGCAATAAAGATTGATTAAAGATGACCTTCGGCACAGCTGACGGCGGAGTCCGGGTCTAGCTAGACAAATACAGGTGATGTGTAGTATAAACATCTGATTAAATTCTAATATCATTGTATAATCCACATTACAAATTCTGCCACAATTTACACTCCTAAATAAACGGCATCAATGGACTGACACATACTTTCTCCCTAGGTGAATTATAAAAACTACAATCTCTAATGAAACCAACAATATTCTTTAAAATTTATCTAAATAGCATTTAATAATTTATTGTTTCAAAAATAATCATCCAGTTTCTGAAAATAACAACAAAATAATTGTTTACTCCACCCAAGTTATACTAAGTTTTTTTTGAGTGGTTTTGTTATATTTAACTTTGGTCTGGAACCATTCCAGAGAAAAGAATGGTTTTTATTTATCCTAGACAAATAATTCAAAATACTGTTTTCAATGGCAGTGGTCAAATTATATTTTACCTCTATTGTTTTCTGATTCCAATTTGTGTCAGTAAAAATTAATTTGTTCTTTAAATATGGTTTCAAGTCCCAATTTTGTAGTGCAAGCCCTTTAAATAGATCACGGTTATTATCCAGGGTTTTTAATTAAGTCGGGGGCAAACTTCGAGGGGTGGTAGTACTCATAAAAATAAACAAAAAATTCCTATAAACATAAGTTGGAAAATCCATCGTTATCTGCTAGCCACCAAGTTGTATTTTTTTATAATAATCGTTATATCCCAAGAAATTTTTAAGCTAAAAAAACATACTTTGCACACATCTTTATTGGCTAAAGAGGAACATATTCTGCAAGTATAATTTAGATTGTTTTTATATTTTCAAAATAGCGGTGGTTAAAGATCTTTTAACTTAAATAACATCAAAACCAGAGGCATCGTGCCGCAGCCGCTTTTTCGCCACGGCCGCGCAGCAGTCTCTTATCCGTGGACGGATTTTGCTCAACAGATTTGAAATTAAAATTACAATAGTTTATATATCTTGTTGTTATTTAAGTTAAAAGATTTTTAATCGCCGCCATTTTGAAAAAAATAAAAGCAAACTAAATGGTACTTTGAGGATATTTTTCTCTTTAGCAAATAAAAATGTGTTCAAAGTTTGGGTTCTTTATCTTAAATAGTTCTTGAGATAAAACGGGTTTTGTAAAAATTGTGGATTAATCCACTCAGATTTATTTGTTTTATGGGAATGATATTAATATGTTTTATCGTTTCAGTATTGTTATTCACTATGACGCGATAATACATAACCTTTCACAATGAAGCCGTATTGCTATTCGACTTCAGAACATGGCCAATCTTAAAGTTAACATGTGTTTACTGTGAGGCGTTACGAAGTTCGCCGGGTCAGCTAGTTAACAATAAAACTGAAGCTGGAGTTGTCATGGGATCGGGTGGTCAGGTAGGCCTACATCTTACACACATTTGATTTTCAAAACTTTTTTTAACAAAAATTTTATTTACAATCTTTTTAATAAAATAATGCAAACAATAAGTAAATAAGATAAAATTAGGATACATGTGTCAAGATTTGTTCGTTAACAAACCTGACATAAATGTTTGTACTGTTGAAATTTTAATAAAACGATTTGGCAAATTCAAAATATCCAAACACATTTCAATCAATGGCAACCAACCCAGGTAGGTATTTTAAGCCAAGTATGAATGAGGATTGAGCGTAAGATGATTGTGGCGCGATCTTGTAGTCTTCTTACTGACTAAGGCTGACATGTTCCTTAGACAGAACTGGTAATTAATAGCCCAACAGCCGTTGGCAACTAAGGAGCCTACAGTTTAACGTGGAATCTTAACCATTGCCTTTGAATTACGAACTAGTCTAATTACGAGGGTAGTCTTTGTGGATTAACGTAGTATTCATTTTACAAAGTGAGTAAATTGTCTTAATTTTATTTTAAAACCTTTCTCAGAGAAATAAAAAACAATAAAATAACTAAAATAATATAGAAGGAATGGAAATTTGACACATTTAAAATAAATGTTTGTTCTCAATTAGTACTACTTATTGTTATTGGACACTCATCTTGGCACTAAACATAATCTGTTCATGGTTTTTGTTCAGCTTAAGATAACATATAACAGTTATTAATCATGGTGAAACTACTTTTTTTACATAGAATAGTAATTAGGGAAAGGACAATCTACTAACTATGACTGGGATGGTGGCGTCATCCTGTAATCCAGTTACTTGGAGATCACGAATTGTGGATATTAATGAGTGATGGTCAATGGGTGTAGTGTTCTCTTGTGTGGATTAACGTCCGCACTATTGAATACTACGTTTATCCGCAGAGACCATCCTCATAATTATAAGACCAGTTCTTAATTCAGAGGCCGTGGTTCGGATTCCACGTTAAACTGTAGGTCCATTAGCTGCCGTCCGCTGTTGCCTGTTGGGCTATTAATTAATAGTTCTGCCTAAGGATCATGTCAGGCTTAGTCAGTAACAAGACTACAACATCGCGCCACAATCATCATACACTCAATCCTCATTCATAATTGGCTTAAAATACCTTGTGGTAGGGTCGCCATTTCAATAATCTATTCTATTCTATTTAAATAAGTAAGAAATCACACAATGTTTTCCATATCAAGCAACAGAAAAAAAATAGATGGTATGTACTGACAAAAACTCACCAAATATACTTGCCACATTCTTTACTTCAAAAAAATATCATTATCATAGAATATCACAAAAGTTAACAACAAACATTGGAGAATCAACAACAATCAATCATATTATAATAATACTGGAACACACTCTATTGTATCTGATGGTGCACTGTTGTATCGATGGTGACAGCTTGGCGCAACTACCGACTAATAACTAAACAATTTATTAACATTTTGCTAAGTGTCAAAATCAGTTGTTAAAAAAACCAATACCTTCTATTTACTTTCTATGAATTAGTAACATTAAAGCTAACCGATCACCAACACTTATCATTTTATCAAATGTAGAGCGTTCGAGTATTATTATAGATCGATGCACCAGACATAGGCTGGCTCGGACGATAACACACTCATATAAAACTTTGTTCAATTACTACCTTTAGACTGCAGCTCCCCTAAAAATGTTTGTATTTACTTCCCTGTGGGAAATAGGTTAGATCATGGATATGTCTAAAGGGAATGTTTTCAGTTCCTCTAAACAGCTGTTCTTATTCTTATATATTAAAATTCAATATAATAGCTCTAAAAAGTTTCTATGGAAACTACTTCTGTTGCACTGTTTTGTGTTACACAACAATGCTACCACTCCCCCCAGAGCTTAGGACCAATTCGCACAGAAAGGACATATGACGGAGATGTGGTATGGACATACATCTCTTTTACGTCGCTTTGGCGTACCTCGTGGCGCATCTGAAGCGACATATGTCCCTTGACGTCTTGAGAGACCATTAGGTTTTTGAATCTTTTGTTGAACGTTTCTGTGATCATGCGAGACGACATTGTATTTAATATTAGATTTTGTGAGGAAGTTGATCAATTTCCATTTTTGAACGATAAAACTCGCAGATTACTGCAAAAGAAGTCCGCAAGTCCTGGCCGGGTAGAAAATAGCACAAATATTGAATCGCAAAGGCAACTGTTTACTAATTTACAAAAAGAAACTATTTAGGGCCCTCAAGATCGGTTTGAAATTTGAAATGTACGTACAGTACTATAACAGTAGAAATTACGAGTTAAATTATGAGAACTATTCATTTAGCCATTTATTAATAAATTCGTGAATAGCCTGGAATTCCTTATGACGACCAATAAGGAATAAATGTTATTTATTTATCCCGATTTAAAATAAAATAACTACATAGGAATGTTGTTAATATTTACCAAAACATCCAAAGAAAGTCACTGGCACACAAGTTCTGTGAGCACAGCACACACATCGTCTCCACCACGTCCGTTCTGTGTGAATTGGACCTTAGACATATCTATGTCAAAATATACAAATCTACTGTTTACAACAATTGGCCAGAAGACCAGGACAACTGCCATTGGACAGCTGTCATAGGAGTGCCATCATTCAAGTACACCAGGATCTTAAGTAGGCTAGATCTTTATTCCCTACTCTAAGTTCATACTGCCATGGTAGAGTGAGAGTCAAGTTTAAGTACAGAACACTATCCGATTCTTACAAAATTATTTTTGGCTTTCGTTGTTACAGGTCCCTCATTCATAATATACTTCTGCCACTTCAGGGATGGTGCATGTCAAATGGATCTTGAATAATTGTACATCTTAGTAGTTTTATGTTTATCACTAAAAATTTATAAATGAAAAATAAAAGTAATTTAAATCGAATTTTAGAGGATTCAAGACGTGAAAAACTGATCAAAACCTAAATTACTACATTGTAGGTATCATAGTTAACCTTCATTGATTATAGTCATAAATTCTTCTCTGACCAATTCTGGAATATTGTATGTAGTTTCACCTTGTAATAATTATTCTTATACAGTATAATTATTGCATATGGTTATCAGATATTTATCCTTTAACCCATACCTAGACATACAATAGTTTCTCGTACAGATCCCACCTGGATTGGTCCAACACAGTTCCTTCGGCAGTTTTTCGTGCCTTGGTGAACAATGTTCTGTCTACGTAGTTTCCAAACAATACGCTTGTACGTAGCAGGGTCACATGCACAATTGAATTCTAGTAATAATTTTGTATTTTTATTTAATTTTAACTTTATTAGTTAATTATACAGTACATTTTGAGCTGAGATATTTTCGTGTTTTCCTCTGGTGCTGTCTTAGCGGCGCGTTGATTTTCGAGTTATATCCATACTGTTTATTTTACAAAAATTGTTCTATTACATTTATGTTCTTATGTTTGCACTAGTGTCAGCTGACATATAATAATAACAACAGCAGATGAGGTTGAGATCTGTTTTGGTTCAGTAAGAGGTTGTAAACAAATGGTTTACCATCATGTTACATAGAAGAAAAATTATACATATACCGTAAATAAAATATGTTTTTGGAAAAAAACATGTTTTTGTGTAGGGAATTGAATGCTTTATCAGGTGGTATTCATGGTTTAAATAAAAAAATATTCTACAGCGTAAAAAATGTCTAGTTTTGTTTTTTATGTAATAAAATTAATATAATTTAAAAATAAAAAACTAGTATATTTTTATATTCTCTAATAGGGCATTTTTGTGTGTAAAATTTAATCCAAAAAATATAAGTGAAAATCAAACTGAAATCGGTTGTAAACAACTATACTTTTTTTAATTGCAAGAGCACGGTCTGGCAATTGGCTTAAAAATGGCTAGGCCAATGGGTTAACGTTTCATGTTATACCAAGGCTTTAGGCTCTTCTAGATTGAAACATGAAGATTTTTTTCTTTTTTTAAAACTAATATTCCATTCAGGTATTCGTTTTTTTTAAATCTTCCTCAGCTGGGTTAGGTGGGATTTTTCGGTGGTAGCATAATCAAAATTATGCTACCGCTTTGGCCATTAATGATGGAGGTTTGATCTTGATAAAAACTAGGATCTCTTGAAAATATAACCCTTTTACAAGTTTGACACCACAGCCAAACTTGCTCTGCAGATTTCACTGAGATCGAAAGATTTACATTCATTTCTGTTTCACTCTTCTAAGATGCTTTGAGATCATTTCTAGGGTTGTATGGGGCTTTTTTAAGCTTGTGCTTGTGTCCTGTGTAGGCAGACACAATGAAGTCATCCTTTGTTGGGTTCCAGGGCACTCTGGGGTGGATGGTAATGAGGCGGCGGATGGGCTGGCCAATAAGGCTGCATCATCCTCTCTTTGTGGGCCTCAGCCCTTTTGTGGTGTTTCCCGCGCTGCGACATTTCAGACTATCAATTCCTCGTGGAGGGATAGCCATAAGAAAAGCTCCGCCATGGGCGGAGCTCTCTCTGTTAACTCTAGAGTGTTTACCCTATAGTAAGTAAGCTAAATCCATGTTCTCCATCTTGACAGGTTGCTAGGTTCCTGAAACTTGGCAGGAAGGATGCCAAACTTGACACAGGTCAAGGTAGTCTGAGGAAGCATGAACTGCGCATACGAGTCTTTGATTGGGAACCTTCTGTATAGGAAATGTTGGGTTGTTGCAGTTTTCCAGGTCCCTTCACTTGGAAGATTCTCTTTTTTCTAGGAAAGAGACATTTTTAGGGGTGAGCAAAAGGTTGTCAAGGCTGAAGTACCTTGGGAGAAATCCTTTCCTTTCAATGAATGTATGATGCTTCTTCAGAAACACACCATTAAACCTACTTCAGTGCTCTTCTCACTATGTATGATGTGCGTGATATACATGGGGTAACAACGAGTTGTACAATACACGCGACACTGGGGGTGACTTATATGAGGGTGTCTTCGTCCTGGGTCTCGTACAGGTGTAGGGCGTCCGGGGTGGAGAGCGGGGATGGAGGGGATGGGGAGGGGGGTACGATGGTGCTGCTGCTGGTGGACGCCAATGGAGGCGACTCCAGCGGCATCATCAGCAGGCTGCAGTTCTCTCTGTATCCTGATGTGCTGGACGTCTGCAACACGACAGGACCCGCACTCATTTAAGAACTATTACTATGATTTGTTAAAAAAAAGAAAAAAATATGAATAAAATTAGCAGGAAAAAGATGAACTTTTGATTTAATAAACAGTATAAGTAACAGATACTTTCTTCCTTTAAACGTAAAAACTAAAAAATTTAGGTTTAGGGTAAAGTTCAACTCTTCCCCTTTTTTGAGATGATAAATCACTTTTATGAGTGAATTTTATTGAGTGTTGTGATCTTTAAGCTGCCAACAAATTTCTATGAATATGGTTGAGAAACAATAAAGAAATAATTCTTTGATTAATTTATATCATTATCTATATCATTAAGATTAACATTTTGTTATATTAGACTTCTTATTACCGTCAACAGTAAATAAACATAAACTTAAGTTATTTGGATTTTTATTACAGATATACTTAATCAAAATTTTTAGTTAAACAAAGTTTCATGACGTTTCGGGATCTGGAATCGGACCCTGTCCTCAGGTGAGCTAAAACCTATAATATCACACAATTAGTACATAATCAGGACTAAGCATTTAGTGGGATTCAGCTTTATACCGGCTATAAAATCAATCAACAAACCTGTGACAGAGCGCTGTCGTCCTCGTACGAGATGTCAGTCTTCAGCCCAGCCCGGGGGTTGGTCAACTGAGCAGTCTGTAGTGGGGGGCTAGTGGGCGGGGGTGTGATGGGGGCCGGAGGTGATTGCAGCGGGGGGCTCTGCATTGGGGTGGGGGTCTTAAATGGCGGGGGAAGGTCGGGTCGTATAGGAGTGCCCAGTTCCGGCTTTGTTGAGGTAGGAGTCGAAGGCTGTGTGTGACTATAAGTGTGACCGTGGCCCTGAAATGATAATCCAACTTAGACTTGATGATTTGATCTACTTTTTCAGTGATAAAAAACTATGACCAACAAAAACTATGCTGATAACAGGATCTTTTGGCATTGGTAGTACTTCTACTAAAAAATTCCCTAAGTGATACTCCAAAAACACAAAAATACCTGTGGTAGATTTTTATAGAATTTCAATTTGGACCAGTTTATGAAGTATATGAGTAATTAGGATTAACTAGCCAGCAAAATTGCAAGCACCACGGTAGTAAATTGTAAATGGTAAACTATTTTAATCGTACTGGGTTGATGGTCCAGGGTTTCTTCCTAATAACCCCTTAAGGGTTTATTTTTTTTATCTAAACCGTCCCAAAAATGCTTATTTTTTTATTCAAAATTCTTATTGTATGTGTTAAGAAAAGTAGATTAACCTGCAGATGGTCAAGGGCTGAGCTTAGCGTATTAAGGTCATATAAGGACATAATACGGACTTTACCCATATTTTCAAACTAAGCTACTTCTTTGAGATGGTATATAAATATACCATTATTTTGTTTGAAAAAACCTCTATAAGTAAAGTACTTGTGTGCAAAGTAAGAACAGGTATATTTACCTCTATCCTGCTTTTTCTAAGACGGAAGGTTTTGCGGCTCTGGGCCTTGGAGCGTTGCAGCCTCGGCTTCCCTTTAGAGCCGCCGAGATCGCTGGAGCTCTCCTCACCTGGGCTCAGGACTTCTGTGACATTAGATTAGAATAGATTATTGAAATGGCGACCATACCACAAGGTAGGTATTGGCGCGATCTTGTACTCTTGTTACTGACATGTTCCTTAGACAGGACTGGTAATTAACAGCCCAACAGCCGATGGCAACTAAGGAACCTAAAGTTTAACGTGGAATCGGAACCGCAGCCTCTGAATTACGAATTGGTCTAATTATGCGGATGGTCTTTGCGAATTAACGTAGTATTGAATAGCACGGATGTTAATTCACACAAGAGAAAACTATATCCAATGACTATCGCTCACAACTATCCACAATTCGTGACCTCCAAGTAGCTAGATTACAGGAAGACACCACCATTGATGCTTCAATCAAAATGCAAAAAGGAGTATACAGTATTTAATACTATCAAGGTCTGACTATTGAATACTACGTTCATCCACTAAGACCATCCTTTTAATTTGACCAGTTTGTAATACTGACGCAAACTTGTCGTTCGGATCCTACGTTAAACTGTAGGTCTCTTAGTTTCCATTGGTTGGGCTATTAATTAAGAGTCTTGTCTAAGGAACATTTCAGCCTTAGTCACTAACAGACTTAATATTGCACCAAATTCATCTTAGACTCAATTATCTCTCATGCTTGGCTATATCTATCTGGATAGGTAGCCATCTTAGCAGTAAATATCAAAAGTACTGGGTGTTTTTTTTTAAATGCAACCCAAATGAAAAGTTCAGAAAATAACAGTTTAGGGACTTATTAAGCTGATAAGTTGGTAGCCTTGCTTCCTCTACTTCATGACCACTCAGCTGAAATGCATTGTTGCATTGTTATGTCCAATGCCTAGTTGTATTGGACATTTATTGTGAAAAGACTCAGTCTGGTCTTTTTTCAATTTCTATTTCTTTATTGGAAGAAAATAAAAGGTACTGTTGGTTGCAGCAGGATGGAGCAACATGACACTCATTAAAACAAACTACAGAGATAATGAATGGATTTTTTGGAGGCAGACTAATTGGTAAATCTTATACCCCCCAGTTATACCGAGTATGTACCCCGTAATCAAAAAAAGTAATCAGGCTCAAATCCGGAGATCTTATACCCCCCAAGATCTCCGGATTTGAGCCTGATTACTTTTTTTTGGGATACATAAAAGTTAGGCCTTCGAAAACAACCCACAGAATATTCAACAGCTTACCTGAGGTGGGGCCAGCTGATGATGCGTACTTGGACATCAACAGAGCCACTGTTGGATCACTGCCTGGGGCACTGGATATAGATTCTGAATAAAGAGTAATAAAGCCACATCAGCACGAGATGTCATCACGTCAAATTAACCAATTGGTGGCTAAGTTTCAAGATCAATAACTGCTGCCTGGGGCTGACTTTTTTGCTCTAGCCACCTGCAGCTGAACATAGGCTACCTTATAACTAGTACTAGATGTAATGGGAAATTAATCAAGAGACTCACCTATAGTTAGGCACACTCTAACTAACACACTTGTCTGCACACTCTTTAATAACACAAAATTAGCTATATACAATATTTATCCAACTAGGAGCCGGTTCAGGTCCTGTTCCATTAGCACTTTCCTCATTATTCAATTCAATTCAATTAATATCATTTGCAATAAATTCTTCAACCTCTATTTCATCGTAATTATCGTCACTTTCACTGCCACTTTCATTGAGAATATTCTCAATAAAGTCACTAAAACCGGCACTCGTGATAAATGTTTCATCTCGCGACACCATCACAACACAGCTGTGTTGCATTCATCATAAAACAGAACTACATTTGTGTACAGACAGAATGCAGGAAAAAGGTAATAAATAACATTACTTACTAGTGGTGCTATCTATGGAGAAACAGTGTAACTACTAGGGCAAAAGTGACAGGTTCAAGTATGTGCTGCTGCCTAGCAGAACGCCGTGAAACTGCTGAACGAGTACTGTCCGTCTTTAGTCATTAACCCTTTGCGCTCGGATGTCCAGCTGTACTGACCACTAAATATAATCATCTGCTTCTTTGTGAATATTATGTGCTATGTTTGGGATATGCTGCAATCTTTCGGGAAACTAATGAACTAGCAAATCAGATGAATTCCTGCTTCTAAAACCAGATATGTGTTGGAATGCTTAGTACGTTGTTCTGCTATTCCACTGTTGCGTTTACAGAAAAGTGGTGATATTTGTACTCCCTTAGGGTAAATAATAGTACAGAATATTGATGATAAATTTTTATTTAATTCATACTTCTGAACAACCATATTTTTATACTAGAACACGTCAAAAACAACAGAAGTTAACTGAACTAACATAAACCAAAACAAACAAACAAAACGGACATAGTCTCGCTACTCAACCGGACGCAGTGCCACCAACATAACAACGAAAAATAACTTTATTTTCATTACAACTACTATATACATATTAGAAGATGAATATTTTTTCAAAAATCAGTATAAATTTAATGCTAATAACAGCTGTTTTTTGTAAATAACCATACATTTTATTAATAATTCATTATTTATTTTAGTGGTAACCACAGTAGACAATAAACGTAAAAATAACAATAAATGATAATTTAAATTTTGATGACTTGAGGCAATTATTGGAGGAGTATGACGAAAATGTTTCGTCATATTATTTTATTGTGAAATAGATAATGTTGTATTGACATTATTCTTTATTTTCGCTCGTTGTTTGCTTTTTATTGTCCTTACACACATTGTTGTAAACAAACCACGTTTGATACAAAAATAATTCCGAGCTGGTGGGAATGGTTGTCGATCATGGCTGCTGAGCTGACAAAGGAATGTAGTGTGGCCAGTATTGCTGGCCACCCGAGCGGGTAGGACAATATCACGGAAAATAATTCCGAGCTGTCAAGGCATTGGCACGGCCAGTGCTACTGGCCAACCGAGCGCAAAGGGTTAAGCAGCTTGTGAACTGAGACGCGAGTTGCTTAATGACTCTTATTTAGATTAGGTTAAATAAGAGTAGGCGAATGTACTGGTGGTCATATGTTGTACATATAAGAAAGAAAGAAAGAATCCAGAGAATGGCATATGGTTGCATGAGGTCTGGGCAAATAGAGCCAGAGAATCATACTGATCTAGGAACCTGGGTGCCAGACAATTCCCACAAAATGCTCACTATCCCTTCCCTTAGAAGGAAAGGAAGGTACCTCAGATTGTTAGTAGGCATGTTGACAGGGTAGACCCGAGAGGAAGCATCTTAAGGTGATTTAGTCAGTTGGATACATGCAGATGTTTCGGGGACGACTCTAAAACCCCGATCACATTTTTGGCCAGATTGTCTAGCCTTAGCTTATAAAATGCTCCAATTCCTAGGGATACGCACAGTTGCGAAAATTGGGAAATGATAGCCTCATTGAGGAAAAAAAGTAGCTATCAGTTAGCTGACGGGCTAAATCAAAAGCCTCAAGCTGGAGTAATTCATGGGTCAAGGTAATAGAGGGTAGTTATACCCCGGCCTTTGAAAAAAAAACTTATGACCCCGTGATTGGTCGACGTAGAGTGTGACCTCACCTCTGTGTCCAGGCGTGACGTTGCCGCTCTGGTTGCCTCCGGTCAGCAAGTCTATCAAAGAAGGTCGATGGTGGCGTTGGTGGGTGGCAATCTTCTCACAGGACGCATGCTGCATCTCCTTCTTCAGATTGGTCTGTTCATCTGTAGGAATAGTTAAGAATCCCTTAGTACAGTGAAGTAGTAAGTAGTGGTTAATCCGAATCCGAATCATCTGGTTTCCGGATCACAGCGATAGCATTAGATACTCACCGTACTTACGGTCGTCCAGCTCCTCCTTTAGCTGCTTCATCTCGTGCATGAGTTCGACCAGCAAAGCTCCGCGACACTTGGGCGCCACCATGCTCAGACCCGACATCTTCTCCCGCACGATGAACTGCATCTGTCGGTCGTACTCGGACAGCGGGGGCTGGTTCAGCTGGAGAAACAAATAAGAGAATCTAATGACAAAATCCCAGCTGATTCTAATTAGAACTTGTCATTTGATGTGGTAATTCTAGTCCTAAAGATGTTTGTATGAAACATCATTATGGAGTTCAAATATCAAACCAATATTGCATCGATTTTCCTGTTCTAAATTTAAAGTGTATTTATCTATACTATACAAATACAATGCTGTTCCTTGGGAACAAAATTCCTAAATTATTGCTTGACAGATTTTATCAATTGAAGCGTCAAAAGAATGGTATTAAAATTTATTTATGCATATTTTTTCCCATATTTTTATTTTGGAAGGCATGAAGTGCTCATAAAGTAGTAATTAAAAAAACTCAATATCCTTGTTGTACATTATAGTGTTCGATACAAATTGTGTTTACAGTGGTATAGTGACATTTTATTGATGTCTGGGACCGTGGCGACGTCCTGTAATTGTGGATAGTTGTGAGAGATGGTCGGTGGATGTAGTGTTCTCTTGTGTGGATTAACGTCCGCACTATTGAATACTACGTAAATCCTCAAAGACCATCCTCATAATTAGACCAATTCGTAATTCAGAGGCCATGGTTCAGATTCCACGTTAAACTGTAGGTCCATTAGTTGCCATCGGCTGTTGGGCTATTAATTAACGGTCCTGTCTAAGGAACATGTCGGCCTTAGTCAGTAACAAGACTACAAGATGGCGCCAGAATCATCTTACATTCATTCCTCATTCATACTTGGATTAAAATACCTACCTCGGTAGGTCGCTATTTCAGTTAAAAGTATAAATTATAAAGTATGACGGACAGTGTCCGTCATCAACTCAGTCACCAGTCGTTTAACCTCTATTTAGTAATGACGGGCAACATCCGTAATTTGTTGCCAGTGGATTATTCATCAATATACATTCCTAAATAATTAGAATTAGTTTCTAATTATTTGGTGATCCTGAAATTTGACTAAAATTAAAAATAGAATCTTCAGTCCTAACTTTAAAGTATAAAATATTAAATCACAGTTGATAAAGAACTAAAGAAACACTGATGAATTGTAACCTTTTGGTTGATGAAGGGCAAGAGCAGGACGAAGGCGGGCGAACGCTGTGACACTACAAAGTCAATGAAGTTCCAGTAGAGCTGGCGAGCCTCATGGACCTTGCTCATGTCTCGCACAGTTCGAGCGATGCGAGGCCAGTCCTTCACCAGGTCGTTCTCAAAACAAACTAGCATGATCTTCAAACCTGCGTATAGAAAATTCAACATTCTTTGAGAGCAGAATTAATGTAAGTGTTTTACACTTAAAATTATTGTATGTTTATTCTTTCATAATGGCTGACAGACTTAACCCTAGAACTGGTAGAGTCATAATTCATGACACATTTACGAATTCAATAAGAAGTGGCAGGTAGAGGCATCTGTCGTCAATTTAATGAACTTGTTAGACACCATCGCCTTTGTGACCGTGTTGCTTGCAGTATCTAGCCAAAAAGCACCAGTTTTATTTTTAGGTTCTAGATTCAGGTAAAACTCATGCTCACCCAAGAACGCCACCTGGTACACAGACCGAGAGACGGCAGGGCTGACTTTGGTCTCCCTCCCAAGGAAGGTGAAGGAGCCAGCGCGGGTGTCCGACGACGACTTGATGTTCTGCGAGGTGAGGGCTGCACTCTTTGAGGCCGGCGGGCACATGGCATGGAGAATAACCGTCAGCGTGAAGCTGATGTCCGTGTGTCTCATGCAGTGTACGTCTGCGGTGGGAACAACACACGCGTCAACAAACGTGTTTGTGTTGGATGGCTCCAATAATTTACTTTAGTATCTAATAAAATAACGAAATTATCAAGGTGTTATGAAATCTGAAATTTATAATTATAAGATCAACCCAGGAACATGATTGTTAATTGTTATCACCCCACCTTGATTGTGTATAGCTGCCATCTAACATTTTGACTTGGATCATATAATATATTTTTGTTGAAATCTCTATTATTTGTACTTTTTCAAATGTTTAGGCATATTTATTCAAACTAAAATTACAATAGAATATTTGGCTGGGTGGTGTAGTGGTTATAATACCAGACTTCAAAACTGAAGGTTGCCAGATCGAATCCCGAAAGGGTCGAATCTGGACCCAGTCGCCATTTGTCATTGGTCTATTAATTAATGATGCTTCCTAAAAACAGGTTGACATTAGGTAGTAACAAGACTGGGTTTGGACAGTTCCTTATCAATAAGTTAAAAAATACCTCTGGCAAATAAATACACAAAAAATACATGTTTTATCATGTGATTTTTTTAGCCAACATCACTTTACCCTAAATCTCAAAATATTTATTAGTTAAATCGTATTCAAAAGTAAGCGGAATAGCTTTGCCATGGCTTGAAATTTTGTAGTATGGGTTTCTGCCGCTGCCTGTCTAGCGTAACTCTTTACCAGTTCAAGCCACAGGCCATAGAACTGGAATGTTCTATTTGTCTCTAGTAACTGTTTTTGCTAGTGCTGTTTCACTGCTGCTTCGTTTTTTATGATGGCAAGTTTAAGTGAACAACGTGATGAAAATATTGAAAGAATTCTAGAGATTGTGCTCAGAGACCGTGAAATGGTATTTCAGGTAATATTAAACATGAATTTAGAGATAAAAATCTAAACAAATATTTACCATCTAATTTTTAATTTAGGATATATGTGTGTGTTGAAGAATGTATTCTTCATTTCAAATTTAGAACCGATTTTTACAGTCGTTCTTCCATTATTGCGGCCATACACACTTACACTGAAAGTTTGCCTCTGCTAACAACAACCAAGACAATACCGATGTTCTTACTTTGTCCATCAATTTAACCCTTCAAGGCAGTAGTTTTTTAAAGGCCGTCGGACCCTGCTACTATAGTTTCATACAGAGCGTGGAAAAAATCCACGTCATCCTCCTCATCTCATCTGATAATAACCCTACATCATCTAGGTCTAACCAACGGTATATTTCACTAGATCCAGGCATCATAAAAACTACTGAAATAAAAAATAATAGTCTAAAAAATAGCCACCCAACTTTCAGTTACAATAAACCGCCTCACTAACGTTACACTTCAACACATAAGCATCTCTTACAAACACTAACTTCAGCCTGTCTAGGCTACAGCTTAGAATATAATTTGATGTAAGTTTACATCCTAAAGATAATAAATATATGCAAAAAACTACAGTAAACAGGACGTATGAACACCAAGTCGACGCAACGAACAAAGACTGTGCTTGTAAACAACATATCTCTATATCTATTGCACTCACAGCTGATCAAAATGGTTGGAAAATGTAGAGAACTCATAAGCTATATTCTCCACACAGTCTGAGTTTGAAAAAGTTCACTAGGACGTCACTAGAATGCGCCAGCTGACGGATTGCGTGGTGACAAGAAACTCTCGTCAATCTGCAGCAGTGTCTTTTTTTGTCGCCTAGAAGAGTTAATAGTAACGTAGATGTCTACTGGACTGAGCCAACACAACTTCACATCACCTTTCCTTCCGCTGCCGACCCGGAGACACAACGGCAACAGCATGTTCATCAGCATGCTCTCCGTTTTCTCCTGGCTGGGGAACACGGAGCTGCCACCGCAGACCTGCTCCAGCGTGTACGATTCCTGGACACAACGACACGTGACAGGCAACTAAATACTAAACAGGACAAATGTCTCTGTGAATAATCTTTGATAAAGCCTCCAGAAATAGGGAATTTTTAGGGAATTGAAAAGTAGGAAGGAACTTGGGTAACCTAGGGAAGGTCAGGGAACCCATAAGAATAAGCTCAATTGGCTAAAAGGTCCAAGGTCATCAATTATTATTACCTTTCTGAAATGGTGAGGTCGCCATTTACCTACGTTGGTACCAAGGAACAAATTATATCATACCACTTTTAAAAACTATTTTTCTACCTTTAATCATAAACAATACTATAAATAACTAATTTCAAAATAAAAAAATTAATAAATCTCAAACTAAATATTTTGCTATAGATTAATTCTACTTTTTTCAATTAATTATTTAAAACACAGCACGCTATTAAAAAGAAATTTTGCTAATACTCATTGTATTATAACAATAAAAATAATAAATATACAAAAACATAATATAATACTAAATAAAAGGCCTTTTCAGTTGTGAAAGTTGTGCTTACTGCAATGTAATTCGTCACGAAACAAAGGTGCGATACAGACTGAGGGCACTTAACCTCCTGCGCCTTATTCTCCCCACTAATAATACCCCAAACAACAACTATTCTGAGTTTCAGGATAATATATTACAAAGTCCATGTTTTGTAGAAAGGCGTTCACCCCTCGACCAATCAGCGGGTTAACTATGTAGTACCTGGCTGAAAGGCAATACTTTTTTACATAATTGGTGTTAATTAATTTGAATCCATCTCTAAGTTTCAAAAGACGAAATATATTATACATGGGATTATTAAGGGGAAATAAAGGTAACTATAATAGACATAAATTACTGTGGACAACACAGTCATAGTAAATCTAAGATTCAAAAATGTGTAACAAGTAAACAGGGAGTTGGTGGTAGAAGAACCGCACATGCTTCATTATCTATTGTATCTGGTATCAATCCATAACACTAAATCACAAGTGTACACCATCATCAACCTTGAAGTTCGATCACAGTAAATGTAACACAAAATAATTCAGAATATCTCAATCATAAAGGTGTGATATCACAAAAAATACACAGTTAGATCTAACTAAGTGCAAATCTATGTCTAATGTGAGAACACTCCAAATCTCCACTCTTGTTTAATCATTCTCACCATTGTAAGATGTCTGAAAAGCTGAAAAAGATTATCAAACAAATAAAATAATAATGTGAGTTTAACATTTAAATTAATGTAATTTAAACAGTTGATATTAAAGTTATTATTACTCTTATTTGTTCATTAATTATTATTTTTTAACTAATATAAATTTTTATGGGCAATATATTTACTGCAAAATAAACTTAAACTTTAAAACTAACTTACAAAGTATCTTATTTTAACATAGGGTTGATAATGTATTATTTATATTTTTAATTTATTGGGTTTTATACGCCATTAGCATTTTTTTATAATTTTGTTGACGAACGGTCTAAACATAGCTCTTGTTGCTGTATAATTTAGAGTCCAATTACAAATGATCTGTGGTCTGGAATTGAACTGGCGACACTTGGATTTTGAGGTGAGCGTTTATAATAGAAATTAATCTATAATTAATTGTTCTAGCCAATTAAGACACAATATAAGTGATTATATATTCATATAAGAATTATTATTTATAGTGGAACATGTAATAATCCATTCATTCAACTAAATTATAAATAACTAACAAACATTTTTGTTTTAAGTTGTCTTGATTTATGACTGCAATCTTTGGCGATTAAAATTTTAATTAAATTTAAGACTTTATTTTTCACATAAATTCTAATAAAAAATTTTATACAATGTTTTAATATTTAACAGGATAAAAATAAAGAGTGTTTTTGTGCTACTACGTAAAGTGTGTGGTGCTGCAGTTTGTGGGCACACCGTAGACTTAATTATGTGTCTTGAAATTGTGATTATTTCAAACCTTAATTTGTATTGTGTAACAACACCTAGTGTGATAGAGGTAGAACTATTCAGGTTAACTAGCTTGTTCATAGCGAAAAAATATTAAAACCAAACATAATCAATATGTTATATTTTAAGGGCCGAGCTCCCTCAGCTGGACTAGCGTAAAAAACATATAGAATAATCCTGTTACAGAGAGTGCTGATTTTATTAGGAATGCAAAGGAAACAGAATTAGATAAAGGATAGAAAAAGTACTCATGTTATGTTCTGATGTCAGACAAAAATTTGGAAAATACTTGGATGTGATTGACCAGAAAGTGGTTACTTTAAGATTAATGGCTTAACTCTAATGTGTGATTAAACAGGACACACCAGCTTCAGTAAAATCTTCTATGCCCTTTGTAATCCTGTTAACTGTGTACCGTATGCTAACAAAAATAGTATGAAAAAAGTAGTATTCTTTAAAACCTCTGTATCGCACATTTTTCCTACTTTTAGTCCGCTACTTAAAAGTAAATATTTTTAAAACCTCTACTGGATTTTCTAAAGATTTGAATAATGTATTGTTTATGAATCAATCACAATCAATTACTGATGCATTAAAGAAATCCCTGGTTTTGCTCAAATAAGCCGACTGACTGAAAGGATTTCTAAAGGTTAGGCACTAAATCTTTCTACAAAAAAGTTGGTGCCTAGTAAATAATATTCCGTGAAAAAATGGTGTGATTTTTCTCTTATGTATTGAGGAAAAACTTCCAACAATTAGAAATTAAGAACTCCAAATCTACAGTTAGTAAATTACTCTAGGATCACATACCCCAACTGCAAGAACTTGGAGGGCGATGAGGCGAACTACCATGGAGCAGAAGTGGGGCGGAGGCACTTGGCTCATGAGGGCGTTGGTGGCCGATGACTGACTCTCGCCCACTGGCGAACTGTTCTCTCCCAGTATTAGTGACTGGTCACAATATTGCCAATTTTAAAATAGTTACCGTCAGCCATGAGATAAATAATATTTTATTCATAAAAAAGTGATTCAGGCCTAAAATAGGTGTGGAATTTGACAGATAGGCTACTGCTCAAGAACTAACATAGGAGGTAAATTATGTTCCATATTCTTTTGAAAAATTCTTTGCGGAAATAAAAAGTTGTCAACCAATCATCTTTCTTAGTCACTCTCACCCATTTTGTTGTTCTCTTTCAAACATTTCATACATCTACTGTTCCACAGTTATCTTACCTGGCAAGTGGAGACCAGTTGTTTTAAGTTCTGCATGTGGACGATGTACGGGTGGCGGGAGAGTGTCTCGTAAACACCTCGCAACAAGCCGCTAGCTGCCTCCCAGTCAGTGTGACGCTGAACAAAAAAACATCACTTACTTTCAATCCCTCATCACTAATACTGCTAAGTGCCACGGTTGATGTAAATAAATCAGAAAGAACAGTAAGATACTGAAGCCTCAAACTGTTGCACGCTTACACAATCGTTTCTGCCATTCCATTGTTGCTTAGATACGTCATTGAGCAGATAGCACTTCTCCGGTGCGTGTATCGTTATTGCGCTTGCAAGGTATATTTCTTTCATTTTTGGCAGTGTCAGTTTTTGATGACACGTTTTTATGAAAACATATGTTTGTGTAAACATTTTGTATTTGTAAATAGTAAATACTGTTGTAAAAAGGCACGTTGCGGCAAAATGGTAAAAAATAAAAGTTGCCACGAATGAAGCAAGAGAAATACCAATAAAAGGGTCTTTTGGCAACTTATCGAGTGTGAGGACTAGCCGGGATTGTGCGTCCCAGTGTTTTGATGACAAGCACAAGTGAACTTATCACATCAGGGTGGACTGGTGTGGTTGTAAATAGTATATTTTGAAGTAGATATTTTTGTTAGTGAAGTATTTTTATAATTAAAAAAACATAACCTATAAAAACCTGAACTGTGGCCGGTTTAGGTCAGATAATCAAGACTCTACTGTAATGGTATTCCTCAGTGAAGTGTGTAGTTACACACTTTGAACACAGTTTGGTTTAAGAAGATAATTTCTAAAAGCCAAAAAATTGAATATACACACCCTGATGCCAGGTTTCTTGTATATCTTGCTGAATGTCTTGTCTATGCGACGCAGTATAAGGATGAGAGCAGGGCGAAGAGCTTCGTTGGACCAGTCTGTAGATGGCAGCAGTTGTGTGATGTAGTGCTGCAAGCCCTTACCTGACATGGTGTCGGGGTCATAGGGCGACACCTTCAGCAGTGTGTGGGCGATGTCTGCCAGCCTCTGTAAATTATTCATATTAATCCTTGTCTCAAAAGGTATGATTAGCTTTATTAATACATTCACTTCTGAAAAAAATGTTAATACTTTTAACAGAACTGAAAAATATTATAAGTTAAATTACTTACATATGAAGTAGGAAGTATGAAAATACTGTTTCCGTTGATTAAAATGCATCCGATGCACCAAAAAAGACGTTCATTGTTGAGCAGTCGATTTAAGCCATATAATTCAAGGTAACTGACATCAAAGTGTCATTTCTTGACATTGAAATCATTTTATAACATCAAGAAAAATATGTCAAAAGGGGAATGAATTAAAAAGGACAAAGAACTATTAAAAATATACTGGCCCCACTCCCAAGGTCATGTGAAACACTGGTGGCCATTTGGTGCCAAACGCACTCAGTACATTACATAGCTTTGAAACAAGGAACAGTTTAGATTGCTATGGAAATATCCACAAGGATAAGAATTATTTAGGTAAAATATCTAAAAAATAAAAAATTGTAATAATTAAGCTTACAATATGAGATCTAAGATCTAGCAACTCGACTACTTTGCCGTCTTGAGGGAATTTCTTATTGAGCTCGACAAGTCGTGTTGTGCACGTCGTTACAAAATCTGCCACCAGAGAGAGCAGCACATCACGGGGACGACGGAAGTCGTTCCGTAATACCTGAAATCAATCAAGAACTTACTTATGCAGTAGTAAAATAATATTCGGTAGAAAAATCCAATATATACCCACTGATGAAATGTTTCAATAGATATAAACTTGTGTTTGAAGATGATATAAATTGAGAATAAGAATTAGTGTTTATCTTGAGATGACTGCTTTTAAGATAGAAAGCTGGCTACCCATCACCAAACTGGGCTTCTAGTATAAGTTAGTTTTTGTTTTTTTCTTTAAGAACTATCTATTTGTTAAAAAATAAAATACTCATTACCATGTGGAAAACAGCTATAGAATTGACTATAGATGCATTATTTAGGTAAATTTATATCTGAAATCTCATATGGTTAAGTATAATCCAAAAACTGTCAAAATTCTAAGCACCAAAAACTATTTAAAAAAAATCGTTTTTGAGAAGAGATTGCTGATTTTTGGATTTGTAAAATTGTGCCTGGATTTAATTTGATTGTAGTTTAAGGAGTAATGAAATTTTAATACGTCACTATTTCAGAGCTGGTAAGGAGTAAGGGAAAAATATAAAATCACACCTCAAAGGAGTAAAATATTTTTTTCACTAAAATTTATCGTAGCCTACCGTATAAATCAGAAAATTTGTATTTGGTTCAAAATACCCAAAAATGAACATTTTATAACTTTTTTGTATTGAAGTCTTCAAAACATAGACGCATGCACGCATAATGCCAAATTACACTTTTTGCGCTGAAAGGTTATGTCTTTTCTCTTTTTTACTCTTCGTAAAGAATGCTCTCATACTTCACTCTGAGAAATATTATTCACACGCTTATATTTCCCGCCAAAACTTCATGCCGCGGCCACCACCTTTTCCGCCGCAGACACCATCGTATGATACCCCCTCCCCCGAAAATTACCTACCCTACCGAATACACCAATACAAATGTGCCGCATAACTAAATGTCTTTAATTATTGATTTATAACCTAAGAATCGATCTGTACCTTGTTATAAATATATAAAAATATATATGCACAAATTTTGTCAACTGACATTTTGGAACGTCACCACTCCTTTTTGCGTAAACATAAAAAACATTTTAAAACATCAGTACTATTTTGATGCAAAATATGGAACTCCTTAAAGGGTTAAATATTTCTGAAGAACTCACCTCTGAGTCTTCCATGTCCCTCTCATGGTACATCTTAGTCCTGCTCCTGTCGCTCAGGTACTTGGAGTGGGAGTCCTCCTCAAACTCAAACCCTGGAGAGTAAGGGGCTCGACTGTAGTTCTTCTGGCTAGATCCTTTGTGTTCAGGGCTTGACGGGTTAGGCCCATTGTAGTTCCTGGACAGTCAAATTTTAGGTAAAAAACTTCAGGACCGTGACCATGGTAGGAACGGAAAAAAGGACGGATTATCCGAAAGATGTAATATTTATATTAAACGTCTACATACACTAAAATATGTATTATTTCTGAAAGGAAAAGGGCAAACATATGTTCTGCATATTTGTTGGTAATGCAAACCAACTCCTAGTTAAACTGCAGGTCCCTTAGGTGCTATTGACTGTTGGGCTATTAATTATTAGTCCTATCTAAGGAACATCTCAGTCTTAAACAGTATCAAGACTACAAGATTGCGCCACAAAAATCTTACACACATTTCTATACGACCCAACAACCTGGTATGACACTGGGTCTAGGCTGGAGGCTGTGCAAGCTTGGATCAGTTCTCTCATTTTCCTAGATGTTACTGCGTCTGTATATTCTTAACTTTCTAATCCCTTCTTTTGGTGACAAAAAAACTACAAATGCCTGCAATTTCTCTTTTCCTGATATAACCAAATTTCCTCCCACGTTTTGAAAATTTAAACAAACTTACTTCGCTAATCCCTCACAATTGTTGACCAGAGTTTTGATGGCGATGGCCAACTGACTTATAATCTCTCTCTCAGTCTTGCCTTCCTGCAGCTTCCTGTAGCTGGGCAGCCGGATCTGCTGCAGGTAGCAAGGAAGAACTGCCTCCAGGATTGTCTACCAACATAACAACATGTATTCAGTAGAGGGGGTTCACAGTTAAAAATACCCCTGTAGCAACATACTTGCATATTAAAAGAAAATTTCCTATATTTAGAAATTGCTTCTCACGAGACAAACTATTCTTAATCATACCTTGGTGAAGTTATATTAATTTACTAACTCTCCAAAAGAATAACATTAGAAATATGTAAGTAGGTTTGCTGCTTTAAGGGAATAAATTGTGTCATTTAAAAGCTCATTCTAATGATAAATAATAAATTGAAAATTATTTAAATTACTTAAGAATAACGCAAAAAACCCAAATTTTTGGGTACAAAACCAATCCAAACTACCCGTTCTGATTGACCGATATATCTGGATTACCAACTCGTCCGAGTAAATTTAGGCATACATGTCTACCTAATTTGGTCTCGATCAGACCATTTTTACAAGAGTTATCGTGTTCACAGACACACACAGTATTATACATGTATAACATTTTTTAACAACTATTGTTTTGGCCTCTGGGCACCTCAAAACAAAAAAAAATATGCTCCGGGCTTAAGTCTTGCCATGAGACCTACGATAATAGCTTATTCCCTATGAGAAATTCGCTAAAAAATTAAAAGTCACTAACCAGCATCTGCTGAGCGCGCAAGGAGTCTGCCGCATAGGCGACGACCATCACACAGAGTGAGATACAGTCCAGCACCGTCACCATTTCGCTCTCATCGTGGTAGCAGAAGTCTATCGCCTGAAGCGGCTTCTCCTCCTTGACCAGCTCGCCGATGTTGAGGGGGTCAGGGGATGGCGTCTCAAGGCTCAGTAGGAGGCTGAACAGACAAGATGACGGCACCTGCGGACATAAGTGTCTAATGAACCTCTCCAACTCTACATCTAAAACTTTAAGAGGACTACCTGATATAACAATCTAAAGGTTGTCCTACGAGACCCTACTCGACACAGGAACTTTTCCACCTACCTTCTTTTCCATGTACCATTGTTGTCACAGATGTTTCAAACTTCTATTGTCTACTAAACTAAAATATTTATGAATATTTTAAGAGAGAATGTTATTTTGAAATGTTTTAGGATTTAAAGTGATCAAAGAATGTAAAATCACCTTTAAGTTTGCATTGTGTTTTTTAAGAATTTTTACCAGAGAATGGTTTGGCTAATAGATGTTATGCAGCCTTAAAAAGTAAAAATTTTGAGGAATGGGTGTAGACAGTCTCAGTTATAAAAAAATATATCACCTCTATAGCAAAGTCAAAGATTAGTTGACCTAATACCATCAAACTTAATAGAGTTCCGGAATTTTTAATTTTTAAGCATGAGTTCTTCCTTGGTGGAGGACCAATGAAGATACACTTCTCTATCCACGAGTTCAAGTTAGTGGGCTTCCAACACTCCTGAGGTATATCTCACTCTCACTGTACCTATAATCCAAGACTTCCTAGTATTGTAACAGCTGATAAGTATGGACCATTGGCTGGTGACCAGGCTACGTCAAATAAACTAGCATATTGTATTTAATTGTACTTAATGACTGAAAAATTGATTTGCTTTGGAGGCACAAATAATAACACTGAAATGGATTGGGAAAGAGGCTACCATTCTTTATATTTATGCTTTTCAAAATAAATGTAACCTTGCAATAGTTAATGGACAATAGAGACTGTCATTGTTTGTTTTTTGACAAGTCTGTGAATGTTGTATCCATAACATCAATAATCGTTCAAAAGTCTTTCTTGGTTCCTCTTTATCTCTTGATAAGACTCTGCTGAATTTGAATATCAAGTCTAGCCTAAAGTCAGGAGAAGAACTAAGATCTTTTCTATTCTAGACTATTCCTTGAAGTTTATCTGTGTAACGAAATACAAGGGCTATCAAGAAAGCATCAGACGTTTTTGACTAACGCGGTAGTGGGTGGGTCTAGACCCACCATCCTGTCAAAACATTTCTATGTTCAGTAGGCATCTACCAGTTGGCATCTATCAGTTGAAGCGGAATATCAGTATCTTTCTTGGATTTCTTGCTGTGACTAGTTTAAATGTGTGCTGCAAAAAACTTAAACCAATTACTCCAAATTACTACCAATTATTCATAGTCCACTTTGTGAAGTGTACGGGAATAGAATAATGACTGAAAACGTAGTGAGGCAGTAGAGAGTATTGATTTCAAAAATGGCCAAACTAATGTGGACGATGAGGGCCGTTGCTGTAGGGTTGAAATGCCTAGCCACGTTAGTGAAAACTTGTTCAAGGAAATCAATGGAAAAGTACCATTACTGAACTCTCAGAACATTTCCCCCGAATTTCACAAAGTTTAAACAATCGAGTCTTCAGTAATCGTACAAGAGTTCAGTAATCATGAAACGGCGATTTTCACAGACTTTATCAATGATTTCCTTGAACGAGTTTTCACTAAACTAGCTAAGCCTACCTCTATAGCTCTTGTATGTACATTTCACAAAGTTGGTGATGGATTTCAAATCGTTTACAGTTTTTAGCCAATAAAAGTCCAATCACTAAACACACTTTACAAGTGCAAGATTTTCAATTGCAGCGCACAACTAATCACAGCAAGAAAACCAAGATTGATACAGCCGCGTTGCAACAGCTAGATACGTAGGGAACGTAGAAATGTTTTGACACTAAGATGGCGGCTCTTTTCCCACCCACTCGAAAAAATCCGCTACTTTCCAAATAGCCCTTGTATATCAATCAAATTCTTAACAGTATTTCAATGAAGGTAACCTTAAATAATACGTAATCTGATACTTCATTATCAGGTTCGAATACCTTGTGTGCATCTCCGAACTGTGCAGAGTCATCGATATCAAGTATTGCTGACACACTGCCGAACATCTGTAGGATGAAGGGCTTCCGGTTCATAAGGTAGAACTGCTTGACCACGTACTCCACCGTCCTGGTCACGAGCTTGTTGGTCTGATGGCTGGCGTACAACTGTAGGAGGGTCGGAATGATCAGGAAGTACCTGTCAACAAATTGGCACAATCAGCACTAGCATAGTTTACAGAGTGAGTACATTGAAATAACAAATCATTTTATCTGTATATAGATATAAAAATTATAATAATAATGTTGTGGCTTTCATATTCTTTTAAATGAATTTTTACTGCCAACCATGGCTTTTATGGTTTTAATTCAATGACCGGCACACGGTCAGCACGAAATACTCGTTATCTCTCTGTCAATATGAGTATTATAAATAATTGATATTGCAAGGTAATTTACCAGAAGTATAAATAGGTGTACACTAATTTCTTTATTAAACCAAGATATTATAGTTGTAGTATGGCTTTTTTTGCAATTGGGAGGATAATAATGATCTTGAATATTAGTGTCATCACGCTGTTCCTTTTCACAATGAAGAAAAATTAGAATAAGATTTGCATTATTCCATTAATCCTTGACAATAAATAGGACAAGTAAATTTATACAAGTTTTTTCTTATAAACATTATGCAAAAAAATAAAATGGAAAAAATACTTAAGAATAATTAAGATAATTGTTTTTTAATTGTAATGCCAACCAAGCGCAAAGTGGACGCGAAACGATCGCTGCATAGCTATCGGTGATTCTCCTTTTTTAATATATTCCTTGACTACTAACACCTGATGCGCACCCAATCAAGTCATGGCTAGCACTGACAATGGCACGTTCACAGCAGTTGAATAACGCTACCCCTACCTTTCTACTCCATTTCTGCTTGTAGCAGCATAGCTTTAAAACCGGAGAGTTCTTTAACTCTGTATCGTAATCAGACAAGAGCCAATAAAATTCGTTATTGCTTCGTTATCTTTTCGTTTAATTTAGCTAGTGAATAGCAAACACATATGAGACTATGGTAAATTATTGACTATAATAGATTTTAATTTTTGTTTATAATAAATTCATTGTTGCGTATTTTAACAATCGTTTATGGTGTTCAATAAAACATTTAGTGAACAAATTTTACAGTACAATCTTAAAAAAAAACTCACAATCCTCTGATTATTTTCCTTAGAAAGAATAAGATGGTACCAGTATATTATTTTTTTTAAAGTAATAAATTGTAAAATCTTAATTTTATGAAGTAGTAAGTTGAATGAATCCAGTGATATAGTGAAACATAGAGATGATTACAAAGTCTCCAGTTGCTTTTTTAAACTTAAAGATTTTAGAATCTAGGGTCTCTCTGGTACAACTTAAACTTAAGTGATGGAATATACCGTTTCTGTGAAATATTTACAAAGATTTTTCTTTTTAACGGGTATAGAAGTGTAGAATCATACAATCATTTTTGAGTATAAGACGACAACTGAAATAACAGTAATGCTCTAGAAGTAGGCCTACCCATTGGTGGAGAAGATGTTCTTGAAGTTGTGAGCCGCATTGATGTACGTGGCCATGACGTAGCGCAGGATGCAGGCGTCCTCACTGTGCAGGATCACGGCTCCGTTGAGCACGTTGAGGAACAAGTGGATGTCGCCCGAGTAGGCAAAGTTGCCAGCCATCGCCTCAAACATGCGAGCTATCAGTCGTACCCACATGAACTTGTGCAGCACATCCAGGCCTAGCAACTCCTATGACAGAAAATACAAATAAAAAAAAATTAAAAAATAATAATAATAAAAAAATTTATAAAAAATTATATAAATGACATTTAAGATGTTAATGTTATCTCAAGCTTTTTCAAAATTTCAGATGCAACCGCAGTACCTTGCTGGACGCGCCAAGTGTTACTAACGATGAATGCGTAACATGATGAAGAAACACTGTATATTGGGGGCGTTTCCAAGGAGTGAGCTACAAGTACTTAGCGCGATTGGTCACTATTTGACAGTTTTTTTTGTCTTAGGCATTTCAGTTAGATTTTTGCCAGTGTTTATGGTGGTGTACTGTATATGACGTTGCCAATGATGTATACAGGGTGTTTATTAAAGTCGAGGACAAACTTATAGGGATGATAGTCCTCATCAAAATAAACAAAAAATAACCATTTAACATATGTCGAAAAATCTTTCGTTTAGCTGCTAGCCACCATTTTGTATTTGTTACAAAAATCGTTATATCTCAAGAACCAAAAGTAATAAAACCAAGAAATAAAACTTTGCACACATATTTATTGGCTAAAGAGAAAAATATTTTTAAAGGATCATTTAGTTTGCTTTAATATTTTCGTAATAGCGGTGGTTAAAACTATTTTAATTTAAATAACAAAAAAAACCATTAACTTAGAGTCATAAGACATAAAAAAGATTGTAATTTTAATTTAAAATCTAACAAAAATTTGGTTGAACGAAATCCGTCCACGGATAAGCGGCGGCAGCCCACCCATTAAACATTTAAGGTGCATTATATAGCTTATCTGTGGACGGATTGAGTTCAACAACATATCGTTAGAATTGAAATCAAAATTAAAATCTTTTTTGTATCCTTTAAAAATTTTATAAAGTTAATGGTTTTGTTGTTATTTAAATTAAAAGACTTTTAACCGCCGCCATTTTGAAAATATAAAATCAAACCAAATGATACTTAAGGAAAATTTTTCTCTTTGGCTGATAAAGATGTTTTCAAAGTTTGGTTTTTGTAGCTTGAAGTTCTTGAGATATGATGTTTTGTAACAAATACAAAATGGTGGCTAGCGGCTAAACAAAGGATTTTTTGACATACGTTTACAGGATATTTTATGTTCATTTTAATGAGTACTATCATCCCTCGAAGTTTGTCCCTAACTTTAATGAACACCCTGCATATTCTTACAACAATAAAGAAAGTTAATTTCATTCATTTAATTTAAGTTCTATTAATTTTCGCTGAAAAATCCTCACGGTAGCAAACCTACTTCCTCATTTCCCATGTTATTCTTCTGGAGAATAAGAACATTGATATAACTTCCTTCTTGTTTTTAATATTGTGAAAAAACATGTACAGCTCTACATATCCATATTTATTCAATTAAGGTTAATGTATATAACAATATGTCAAAGAAGGATGAAAACAAGAAACTGAGAGTTTATACCTTTCCCATTTCACCTCCTTTGTACAGATCCAGATCTGCTTCAAGGGCTTTTCTTGGAAAAGAAGGCAATTTCATCAGCTCTTCGTGTAGGAAAACCACACGTTGCACCACCTGATATAATACATACAAATAAAAATTAACAATTTCACTCTTGACAATATATGAAATATTTGGCTTTTGGATTTAACATAATGTATGGGTTTACTCAATGATTTTTAACAAATGAATTATAAAACAAGTCGTTTTATACACTATACAAAAAATACAAAATGCCATTGAAAATTAATGAAAAAGTTCTTGAATAAACCCAAAACATGATGTGCCAACGGCGTGTGGCATACATAGACTCCTAAAGGGAGGAATTATTTCCTCTAATCTGACTTTACTGTTTGGATGCCCTAGTTCTTATGGCAGTGTCACCCAGTTCTAGCTTTGTAATTGATCAATAAATATTTTTTTCAGTTCAAAAGAATATTCAATTGAGTGTTAATAATTTGTCTTTTTTTTAGAGCATTATAAAAGCTTAAAAATACAATTTATTTTATCGATTGGCAGTTGGGATTAAAGGGATTCTAGTTTATAACAAAATATTATAAGGTGATTCTGAAAAAATAAGTTTTGCAATGGTGCTGTAATTTTGTGATTATGTAATAAATATTATATATCCTCAATTTATTCTTACAAGCATGTCCTTGTTCTTTGTTAAACAAAATTACTAGTATTTTTCTAGCCCAAAATACCCAAATATTGAAGCCGAAATGTTGAGAATGAGCTTATGTACTAATGTATTTCCTCAAATAAGGACACTAACCATGTCGACATTCTTTAGAATAGCCCAGGTGAGTAGGACTTTGCCGATCTCCACAAACTTGTGCATGAGCTCCTGGCGCTGTAGGGCGTTGAACGCTTCGTCCGCCTTCATGTGCACCAGCTTCAGCTGCGGATACTGTGACCGCTTGAAGAAGTAGAAGTCCCTCACGTACGACGTGGGGTTGTGGATCTGGTCTGGAGTGGAAAACATAGTGCTTGTGTTAGACTTATAGAAGTTAGTGCTTGTGTCATAGAACTGGCTGGATGGGTTATAGTGCTTGCCTTCAAAACTGAAGGTCGCGGGATGGAATCGTGCAAGGGTCGAATCTGGATCCAACTGCAATTTTTTCATTGGGCTATTATTTAATGATGCTTCCTAACAACAGGTCGAGGTTAGGTGGTAACAAAACTGGGGTTTGGACCGTTCTCCATTAAAACTAAAAAACTTAAAAATGTTGGCCAATTCAAATTTTTAAATAAAAATTACTAGAAACTGTAACTTTAACTGTAACAAATGTCAAGAATGCTTTATTGTACCCCTTATCATTACAAATCGAATGGTGTAACTGTAAAAACAATCGGAAGACGGATAACATCATAGCATCGATCAGTGGCTTGAAATAATGGAATTAATGGTCATGGGGTAGAAGGGACCTATTTTAGAAAGCAAAAAATCTATAAAAATACTGGAGGTATGAGGTGAGGGATGTTTGAAAAAAAACAATGGGACTCGCAAGAGTCCCACAAATTTGAAAACAGGTAATCTGCACAATGTCATTTTAGTGAATTTTTCGTATATATTTTTGTATCATAAGTGGATTTTCCTTTATTTGCCTCTATAAAAATTCCTTTATTAAGTCGGGTTAGGAGGGTTCATGAACAATTTTAACAATTTTTAAACTTAATTATGCCATTTTACTCTTTAATTTGAATGCTTTAACTACAGGGGATGTAGGTAACAATGCAGTTTTTCTATACAGTAAACTATGTCATGATTACGTAAAGCTTGATACCTATTAACATCATCATACTTACGGGTTTTGTGATCGACCAAGAAGAACTCCTTGTGGCGTGCTTCATCAATCCCAAAGAAGTCCAGGGATTCCCTGAGTATCTGACAGAACTGGGTGTCCTCCTGGACTGGGAATTGGGAAGGAATTCCTCCAGCATCTTGTTCTAACAATAACAACAGAACTTAATTTTCTATGAAACAATGTTGAGAGTAGATGTTTAATGCATATTGTGTGCAGAACCTGGAATCCAAAACACAAACAATTGCAAAAGATATTTCATTATGGGACAAGATAAATATTAGACTATCTATCCTTTAGATATTTCATTTTTGAGGTTATAGCCTCCAGATTACATATATTTACTATAGTAGTTTAAATACCTTCAATATGTAATCCTTTTTGTTAGTACAAAACCCCCCAAACTCCAAACTACCCGTTTAGATTGACCAATATGTCTGGATTACGAACTCGTCCGAGCAAATGTAGTTATACACGTCTCTACCAAATTTGGTCTTGATCGGACAATTTTTACATTGTCCGATCAAGTGTAATTGTGTTCACAGACGCACA
This sequence comes from Nephotettix cincticeps, assembly GCA_023375725.1. Lineage (NCBI taxonomy): Eukaryota > Metazoa > Arthropoda > Insecta > Hemiptera > Cicadellidae > Nephotettix > Nephotettix cincticeps. The sequence continues at coordinate 48,175,075 of CM041788.1, forward strand.
CACTCATACAAACACACACACACACACACATATATATATATATATATATATATATATATATATATATATATATTTAAGACTATTGTTTTTGGCCTCTGGGCATCTAAAAAAATAACATGGTCCAGGGCTTAAAGTCTTGCCATGAGACCTACGGTAATATGGGAAATTCAATAAACTGAAAAACTGAAATGAATTACCTTGGGGCCCATGCACAATAATTTTCTTTGTAGAAGGGACGTTGGCAGTAAGGAGAATGGAGGCATCACACTGCTCCTTGCGCAGAATCTGCTTCAGATCTTTGAACATGATCCCATGGACACTGTGGACCACCTGATAAAGAAGAGTTGTCAGAATTACAATATATTGGGAAATCAATAGAGGTGTGCGGATATCCGAAAATTCTGTTCGGATTCGGATCGGATCGGATTTCCGAAACCGATCCGAATGTATTTAAGATATCCGGTAATATCCGATAAATATCCGAATTTTCGGATAGACTGTATATTTCAGCAATTTGAACAAAAACAACGAGATTTTCGTCGAGTTAATACCAGCGAAGCCGGAATAATTTTTGCTTTAAAGACGTATTATATAGTCTTTCATCAAAACAATGTCGTTGACTGGTAGACGCGATACACTTATAGCGATTCGAATCCCTAAGCATTATGACAACGTGAAATATATCCCGAAAATATGTGTTCTTGAAGAGTGAATCTATAATTTCACTAAACGGTATATTTAGAAGTTTGTCCCTCCTCGTGAGGGGAACGGACGTAGAACATGACGTAACCAATGATGTAGTTGTACAGAGTGAACGCGGCCTGTTGTGGCAGCCGGGGAACGAAGCGGATCAGGTGACGGAGGATCTTGAACATCAGCTCTTGCTTCTCCCTGGTCAGCCTTTCCAGGATGTAGCGGAGAAAGAGGGCGCTATCCTCGACCAGGCAGTTCCATATCACCTGTAAAAGTTTAACACTACCAGTTACACAAAATAAGAGAGCTGTTTTTTTTTTCAACCAACGATTAGCTGTAAATGAAAGGAAAATGCACAGAAAATAATAATTTTACTACCAAAAGTAAAGTAAAGTCTTAGCTTTTTTTCTACATAATCGCAAAAACGATTGAGGCACTTGTCATACTGTGACACAAGCTTTTTGATACCTTCCTCATAGAATGTTGCAGCCAAAGAGGACAAGTCTTGATGGCGTCCTAAAGTTCTTCGTTAGTAGCGAAGTGCTGCCAACCTAACCATGATTTCAGTTCTCGGAACAGGTGATAATCACTTAGTGCTAGGTTTGGTGTGTACAGTTGATGTTCAAAAACATTCCATTTAAAATTTTTGAGGAGGTATTTTGTCATGTTGGCTCTGTGTGTCTGGCGTTGTTATGGATCAAAACTACGTCAAACGAAAGCATTCTGCTGCGTGTGTCTTATGCTTTAGTCTAGGTCTTGAGTCATAATTGTATACAAAGCAGACCTTGAAATGTCTAGAAATTTATCAGACAGTTGGTAATTGTAAACTTTCGTTTGCATCTCACCGCCTAATCAACAAGCTCAACAAGGCCTACAGAACAGTGGTGACAGACTTGCAACCTTGTCCACCTTCATCATAGACGTCTGTTCGCCTTTCTTTAAATTTTCGACATCATTCGTGAACACTACTATCACTCCTGTTGTTACCATACATGTTGTCATTAAAAAAATAGGTCGGATGAAAAATGTTTTACATAATATAACCAAAAATATAAACCATTGCCTAGAATGAATAACAAACAATTGTTTAGATGAATGAGAATCTTGACAGACATATAAAACATACCTGGTATGCGATCTCGTAGACAGCGTTGCCGTCAGGAGAGACAGCCGCATCGTCCAGCAGATTGATGATCTGTATGACGGCTGAGCACAGACACGAGGGGAACAGAGAGTGGGCCGAGTGAATCAGGTGGCTCGTGTTCCTCTGCTGTGTCTCGCCTTGCTCCTCGTCTCCTCCTGGCAAACACACAAATGTAACATTTACGCATAAAAATCTGTATTTGTATGCGTAAATGTTGAATAACCAAAACTGGTTGCAGGTTTATGAGATTTCAAATCAAGTTTTAAAAATCCCAGTGTCAATGAAAAAGTCATGAATTTATTTTTTAGATTTTGATTGACACCCTATTTGATTTTTCAAGATTTTACTGTTAAAACCTTAAAAAATCAGATAGGGTGTCAAGCATATTCTTCTCTTTGAGTAAACATAATTTTGATAAAAGAATGATGTTTTTACACCAGAATGTTACAAGGGGAAACACATGTATCATTTGACAAAGGTATGGACTTGGTTTTGGCTTTACAGTTCGTAACATTCAATAAAATCCTCAGAAGTTTCATATTGTTCCCTGTTGAGGGGTCGTGTAAGGGGATTACATCCCCTGCAAGACTACTCACCCTCGTCGTGATCATCCCCAACTGCATGATGCAGACTCGGTTCGTATGCTGCCTGGACTGTTATCGGGATTGTAGTCACCAGGAAATTTTCCCTTTCAGATCTCCGTTTATCTTCTCTTGCTTGCAAAGCCATTTTTATCAATTCCGTTTGTTGCTTTTTACGTGTTTTCGTAGCTGTGACCAATGATCGCTGCGTACAAACAATGACAATGAACCAAAGCAATGAAAATTTACAGTGATAACTTATTTTATATCCCTCCAATTATAAAAGCAACAATAATTTCAAACCTAAAGTTTTGTGGGAATTTCTGTGAGATATGAAAAGATGTAATGGGATAATATAGTAAATATATTAATAATAATAGGAGTAATATGGAATATAGTTTGTAACAATACACAACAATGGTTGCATTAAGTTTAAAATTCAATTACTAATTATGTAATAATCACAGTATATAATTCTTTAGGCAAGACGCATATTGAGATGTGACATTACACTATCGCTCATGTAACGTCGTCAAATGCATATTGCAACGCAGTTTTGTGGGTGATCTCATGCCTTATACACTTGTTTTTTGTTTCGAAATGAATAAATCACGATCAAAATTATTATTATTATTAAATCTAAGCTCGGATTCTGACTCGGATAGTGCTACTGAAGACGAGATGTTATTGATTTTTAATCAATAGAAAAGAAACTTAAATATACTAACAATAACTAACAGTTCAAAACAAAAATGTCATGGACAATTTAAAATGACTTTAGAATTACCTGATTCTCTGTTTACTAATTTATTACAGATCAATTAATAATTCATAGAAGGAGTGCATGAGATGATTAAAAAACTGTATCTATCAATTAATTATTTATATTAGACCAACTATATTTTATACAAATTTTTATATCCAAAATTTGACTACACGATAATACATTCTCTACTATCTCAAGATTTACGCTGAATTCCAAATTAATATTCTAAAGACAATTCATATTACATACTGAGAAAAAACTATAAAAAAAACTTGGAATTAAATATATTTATCTGTAAAACTTTATTTTACCTAAAAGCATAGTAGGACAGACGTAACAAACTGTCACGCCAGAGTGCCAAGTGTATCGCGTCTCACGACAATAGCACTATGCCACGTCGCGTTGCCAATTTGCACTGACCCAATTTTCCTTTACCAAAGTTACCAAGATCTTCTCTGTGTGGCGCCACTTGTCGCGCCAGGTCACACCATGGTGTAGCGCCCGGTCATGCCACTGTGTCGCGACACAGTGATGTGCCACATCATGCCACTGTGTCTCACCAGGTCATGCTATTCACGCTGGTCACATCTCAATTAGAGCCCTGCCTTATTTCATTCTTTATATTTATTTAAGAGTTAATTTTCACATATAACACTAATATCTCTATAACACATACAGAGTTAATTTTCAAAATGAGCAGACGTTAACTGATTTAATGCTAAAAAAATTTGAGAATTTTTGTCCTCTTTTCATTTGTTAACAGGTATTGTCTAAGTAATGTCATTTTTATATAATTTATGTTTTGTATTCTACATTGATAATATAAACAACCCATCCAATTAGTGATTTTAAAATTAATTTTAGGTAGGACCTTAACTAAAAGAAGCACTTAAATATTTATTTATTCTACAGGTCTAATTAAAAGTTTGACACTATGTAAACATACAATTACAAAAATTCAAATTTTAGAAAAAATTAAAATAATTATAGTAAAATTTGATTTATTCATGTGTAAATGATTGAGGATTAAAAATCTGTTTTACTTAACGAGAAACAAAATAAAACACAAAAAATGTATTTATAAATTCCAGTGGTTGATATTTTTAAAAGAAGCATCACTAAATAAAATGTTTTGATTTTTATAAAATAAGGATTCCTTTATGAGAAAAATGTAGTATTTGTACATTTGTTTACAAGAAAAATTGGATTATCTGAATCAAATGTGGATCCTATAATTTATTATTGCTTCTGTATGGCATCATAAGAAAGGATGACATTTTAACTACGTTAAACTCTATTTTCAGAGGGAACGAACACATGAAAATTTTACAATACTAATTATTAAAAAATATTAAATAAAAATTGGACATTGACATTCTCTAAAAGCGCAGCAGGTTATATAAAGGGGTGTTTGTAAAACCTACTTTCAAAAACACTGAAAATGTACAGGACCTAAATCTTTAAAAAGTCATGACTATAAGATAACTAAAAGCTTTAATCAATGCAAAATTACTGAAGCACTTTTACTGCCATTGCAAAAATTAAATTTTAAGCCGGGGCTATCTATGTTGTCTAGCTAATTAAATATTCAATGTACAATAATAACTAAATATAAATAATAATGTTTTAATCAAATTAATACTAATATAGCCTATTTGTACATAAATGGATAATTATGTACATGAAAATATGACCCTTACATCCTATATTGTACATTGTGGTAAACAAATAGATTTAAATTGCATGAAAAACTTCAAATAGATTGCCTAGTTTATTAGGCAAAAGTACCGAAGCTATTTTATGAACTAAACCTTCCTAAAAATCTTAATTACATGTCTGCTCTGATTTGTAATTTTTGTAACAAATAATTGTAATACCTTTTTGTGTAATTCACTGAAATTTAATAAATAGTTCTATTCTTGATAGGAAATGAAAATGATTAAAGAAATAGGTTTATCTTATCATATAATGCTTTGAAAGACCAGCAAACATTTTGCATTCAAACTGTTTAATAAAATAATACTACCTTAAAGAGGTTCATAGCTAATATATTAATTAAATATGTAATGAAAGAGAAAAAGATGCAATGTATTAAATTTTTGATTGTGAAGGTATTTAACTGCTTGGGTGCAAATTTCATTGAGGTAAGTAGTTTAAAACTGAGTATACTTTGAGGAAAATTTACAGTAAGAAATACAATTAGTTAATGTTAGTGCAGGATTTAGCAAGCAAACCATGATGCAGAAGCAAAATTTGAATCACAATAATTTTAATAGGGAAATATAATTCATCAAAATTACTTTTAAGTTGCATTACATATGTTTTATAATATTGAATTTATGCAAACAAAAATGTCTATCAAAGTCAAAATTCTTTTTGTGTTATAACCATAAAGGTTGTAGAAATAGGACAGTTCTCACAGAAGAAAATATGTATGTCATGCAAAAAATACGGAATGTAATTTTGTAAAAAATCATTGTAAAGACAGTGATAGCTCCAAATTCGATATTTAGACAATAAACTGGTAATGAAGAAAACATTTAGACATTAAAACTAGAATTACTAGTTTAACTGTTTCTAAACACTTACAATGAACATTAATATAAACAACAATTAGAACATAGAAACAGACAAATAGTGTTTCATCTATTTGAAAATACTAGGTAATTTAGGTATCATATATTTTTAAACTGGTAAACCTAAAATGAACTTGATTGCTATACTAAATCTAATAATCTATCATAAGAAACATTAATTGAGTCTGACTGATGAAGATTTTATATCATAAACTTTCCCCTACTTAAAAACTTTCATGCTAATGCTCCAAGAACCTGGTATATATATTAAAATAATAAGAAAAAATAAATTATGTCGGATTTAAAATTAAATACATTATCACTTTAACAAATTTTAAATAATAGAGACAGTAAATTTATTTAAATTTTTTGGACGATCACACCATGCAAAAATTGCAATCAAATAGGAGTCAAGCAAATGGATTTGGAGAAATTTTTTCTAGTTCATTGTGTCCTAGCCAGCATCCATATGGTATAACTACATAATACTGTTTTATTTATTCTTTGATAGAACCAAATTAATTTTTATTTCTTCATATGTAAGGCAACAAAAAATGAAACTTTACTATTTCACATCCAAACCAGGGGTTTATTTATAACAAAAATTTTTCAAGAAATTCAAAGCTATTTTAATAATAAACCTTAGCAAAGGTTCTAGGGTAAAAAATGTTTGTATTTACTTCCCTGAGGGGAATAGGTTAGATCATAGATATGTCAAAGGGTTGTTTTCAGTTCCTCTACACAGCTGTCGTTACAGCCATACATATGACGTCACTCTATCAAATTTTGGTCTAGCAAATTGCCAACACCCCCCCAGAGCTAAGACATATCCGTGACAATATTATTTCAATTAAAAGCCTCTTTCATATTTGCTAGTAGAAAGGCCTAACAACTAAATTTATTCTAAGACGTTTATTTTTTAATTTATGAATTTTCATTTAAGGTTTTTGCAATAATTATCTGTACTGCATGAAGCCAAAATATGTCATCATAAAATAAAACAGATTCTCTAATGACAACATGAAAATAAATTTCACAACTGCATATATTTTGGAAAAGTTAACTGAAGTTCCTTTGACTCTTCTAATATGTTGGTTCATGACCAAAACTTTTGTTTGCTGGGTATAAGATGTAATATCAATCTAATATGTGTGTTTTATACAATGGTTCATGACTATAGTAATCATTCTCACTATTCTCAGTAAGGAGGGAGCAAGTTAAAAGACAAAAAAGTATTTATTCAAAACTTTGCTTTAAATCTATGAAAAAATCCATTAAATAAAGCTAAAAACTTAAAAAATACTCAGGTTTGGATAGACTAAACGAAATATGGTTTTAATTTTTTGGGTTTACTTTCTAATTTCTACCACTCATATTGATCCACAACATACAGATGAGAAGAAAAATGTTGTAACTTTTTCAGGTATTAAAAAACCTATTTTACTGTGATAATCTCACTGAGTATAAAAAAGATAAAGCATTAGCAGTAAATAAATATGTATGTGAAAAATTACCACACAAAATAATTTGGCTGTGGTCAGGGTGGGAAGAGAAATTGAACAGTTATTTAGGTGTTTTGACATCTATTTGGGAAGAAATTACCAGAAATACATCAGTGGACTGACACATACTTTCTCCGATATGGTGAGGCTTAAAGGTGGCGATCCGTCACCTTTAAGAATAAGGAAGGAATAATGAGGAAGCAATAAGGAAGAAGTAAAATTGTTACAGCTATTTTTGAGCAATTTGGATTTTTCACGGTTTTTAGGGGTGAACTACCATTAGAAATAAAAATTTAAAAAAAACGCCTGGATATACGGTGAGTATACATACGTACATGCCAAATTTAATCTAAATCGGACCAACGGGGGTAGGTTGTGGCTCTGTACACATTCAGACACACACATACAGACAGACATCACATCCATGAAAATCGAAATCCACTTTTTTGGATTCAGGGGACTCCAAAACAGATATATCCACTCTCAACTCAAATTCGAAAATTTTGAGGACAACAATACTTTCAATACAAAACTTAACAAACAATACTTTCTCCATATTTTATCGTATAAGGGGAGAAAGTAAAAATAATCAAGAGCCTACATCTCCTCGTTGGGTTGGACTCCTGTCCAAGAAAATAGACTATGGTGATTGATGATCTATAAAATAAACAGCATCAGTGGACTGACACATACTTTCTCCCTAGAGTCAATTTAAAAACGACAACATTAAATAAAACTGTCATATTCTTTAACGTTTATCTGAATAATATTATTTAATAATTTATTGTTTCAAACATAATCATCCAATTTCTGAAAAAAAGAACAAGAGAAACAAAGTTAAATGTATTGTTAGAATTTAATGGGCGGGGGGACAACCCACCCTATTAATACCAAGCTTTTTTTAAGTGGGTTTTGTTCGGTGATCTGACCTTACGCTGCATACCCAGTTTCATGGAAAACGGTTGCGAAATAAGGACGAAATATATTTTTTAACATTCTCAGACAATGTACTGAGTTTACCACGCACATTAAATTTAACTTTTCTCTGGAACCATTAGTCCTAGACTAATGATTCTAAATACTAATTATGTTAAGTTTTTTGAGCTGGTTTTAATAGAGTTTGTGATTGCGAAATTATTTCATAAAACTACTGTTTTGCTGGAAAATTTAATAAAGTATTTTTTGACTTTTAAAAGCCCATAACTTTTAAAAACCGATGCTTTGAGAAATGAGGGCAGTGTCATTTTGTTTATCTCATAAAGGACTATAAAGCATATAATTTTCATAAAAATCATTACAGCAGATTTTGAGAAACCTTAATTTTACGTGTTTTTAGGGGTGAAATACGCTTAAAAACAATAAAGTCAAAAAAATTAAAAAATGTTTCCGAGATACTGTGGAGTTTTACCTATGTACCAATTTTCATAAAAATCGGACCAATAGTCTCTAGACAACTGCTCATCCCCACACACACAGCCATCACTCAAAAAACCACTTTTTCGATTCAGGGGGCACTAAAATGGATATATCCACCAGAAACTCAAATTAGAAAATTCTGACGACAAAAACTTTATCCTTATACTATCGTTCATGGGGAGAAAGTAAAACCAGAGCAGCTACGAAATTGAGAATAATGAGATATCATGAATCAAGACAGGGGCGATGGTCCTAAACTCTGTTCCTTGACACTCACCATAGGCAGCGATATCAGTGCTTGTCTGTAGGTGTCAAAAAAGAATGAAAGTGACAAAAATGTTATAACTTCAATGTAAGATCAAAATATTCTTTAAATCAAGAAGATACAGAGCTATAACAAATTGTGTTCATAATCTTAAAAATTATTGGAAACATATATTTTAAGATTACTTCTTTTAATGACAATAATAAAAAAGGTTGTTTAATCAATAATTTGTTTGTATATTGTCACTAGAAACCAAATTTATTGAAGATCTCGTAAGTGATTTTAAATTTTGTGTTTCCCACAATTCTCCAAAAGAAAAATTGAGCGACATTTCCGGGACAAACTAATGATTCTCAAGGAGAATTGCAGTTCTTAATCCAATATAAATTACAGGTTTAAACATTTAATAAAAGAATTTGATGATATACAAATTTAAGTAAGCCTTTGAAAGTTCAACACTTCATGCTTCAACATTCTGTGTTCTTGGAGACAAGCTAAGCCATAAGTCAAAAAAGAGTGGCTGCTTGAAAAAAAACCTGGCTAGTAGCTACCACTCCCTTCAGGAAATGTTCTTCTATTTCCATATCCTTCTATCCTTTACCCCCTGCCCCCTTCACCCCATTTCAAAATATTTATTTACCAATAGACACGTTAATCAGCACGTTTATAGTTGTAGTTAAAGAGTTCTTATATGTATCAGTTAGATTTACTTTTCAATAGTTAATCAGTCGTCATCATTTGAAAATTTCTTTCGTGTTTTTGTTTATGTAGAACAAAAAGCGTAAAATAAAATTTGGTACAATGGACATGAAATTAGACGACTATAAGAGGAACGAGAAAAGAGAAAAAGTGAACCAAGTATGACTTAAATTTTGATCATTTGATAATATTGAAAGGGAGAAGTCGAGAACTTAAATTTTAAATTTGTTACTCCAATCCAACCCATACCGTACAATACAGTGTCAAACTGTAAGGTTTACTGTATTATCTTTATGTTACGTTACAAGGAAAACTCCAACCGTGAAAGCTCCGGTCGAGATGAGACCAAGATTTAAATATCAAAACAATTTTAAATGATATAATCACCCAACCATCCTTCCTTATTTTGTGTATGAATCATAGTTTAATAAAGGTTGTATACAAAAATACCCCGTCGCAGCAGACCTGCGTACTCAGCGAATTTCCAAATCAATAATATAATAATTATAATATACAAGTTCAAGTGGTCAAAATTGTATAAACATGAACATTATTATATTCTCATAAGATTAACATGGGAAAGAGTGTGCAGGTTTGCTGCTGTGAGGAAGAAAGCATTTATACCTAAAAAAATTTATTTTTAACATTTATACCAACTTTCATCAACTCTGTCCATAAATAAAGGTTTGCTATTCTCCCTGATTAAATGGGAAAAGAGTATGCATGTTTGCTGCCGTGATAAACACATAAACTATGATTTTTTAAGCTGAATGTCTAACCTCAACCACATAAGCTAAATATGTTTTTATCCAAAAAATATTTTAATAATCTATTAATTTTTCATTATCCTCCATAAGATAACATTGGAGCCTCAAAATACAACGTACTGTGTTTAGATTTTTTTATATCTCGGTAACCGTTGAAGATAGAGAAAAACTTTAAGGAACTTAATTGTGTAGTTTTTTGCTGATTCCAATGGTGAAAAAAAGCGTAAAATTAGAAATTTTACAATGGACATGTGAAATTAGACGCAAAAAACCCCATTTTGGAGGTACAAAAAGAGAAAAAGTGAACCAAGTATGACCGATATTTTTGGTTTACGAATTTGAAGCATTTGTAGGAATACACGTTCTACCAATTTGGTCTCGAAACCCATTTTTACGCGAGTTATGTTACTCACATACATATATATATAACATATAACGTTTACTATATTATATATATATATATATATATATAAAAATTTTAACGACTATTGTGGTCTCTGGGCACCTAAAGAAGACAATTTTAAATGATATAATCACCCAACCATCCTTCCTTATTTTGTGTATGAATCATAGTTTAATAAAGGTTGTATACAAAAAAACATAAAATGATTTTTTGGCTACAGCATCTACATAAATAAAATTAGAGGTTTGTCTGTACATTGCTCAGAGTTATTAATTTTACTTATTTTTACATTTTGTGTGTTAGAGAAGCCGAAACAAGTCTTATCTAAATTTGTGTCTGTTTGTCTGTGACGCTCCAAGAGGTATTTTACACCGTCTTCTCTGAAAAAGCGGGAGAACTGATAACAATGAAACTTATTCCATGCATTCTCTACATTCCAGAGAAGGTTTTTCAAAGCTTGAAATTGTCCTCCGCCCCTTCAAAAGTAAATTAGAGCATTTAAAAACTCACTTTTTACACGATCTTCGTCATATTTTGCTTTCAATTATCAATGAACCAACTACTAGTAATAATCAGCTGTCTTTGCAGTTTAAAGATTTAATATAAAGAAAAACAAACAGCTGTCAAATCAATATTATTTACTTTATAATGGTCATTGATTTTAAACCTACCTCGAAATAATACTATATAAAAGTTATTTTACCGTATAACTAATTATAATAATTAGTTATAACGTTTCAATCTATTTCATTGTAAATTAATGCTAAATAATAAAGCTGGGTATTGATTTATTTTCTTTATACTGATTTGTTTAGGATTTTAGGTTTACATTTTTGTATGATAATCTTTCTTCTTTAAATTGAATCCTACATCCCGTAAAAAGACGGGCTTACTGCTAGTTATAAAATTGAATATTATATCAAAATTAAAGGGGAGAAAAAGAAGGAAACTTAAAGGTTTCAAGAAGACTTGAAGGTTTTCCAGGACACTGTCAAAGTCATGTATTTCAACGACAAATAGGAATGCTGGAATTGAGCAATGCAGTTTCAGAACAGATGATGGTGTTACTGCTAATTTCTCTATACAAATGCAGTCATTTTACTCAATGTCACACTTGTGTAGGTTGTGGTTTAAGGATTGTTAAATGCCGTTTCAAAACATAACAGTTCTCTAATAAATGTTGGGTTAATATAACAGACAAAGACACCAAGTGCTTTCTTGTCTTCAAAGTCTGTCCTTTTTAATCACAATCTATTTAACAAAAACCCTCTAAATAAAATTTCCAATCGAATTCATAAACATAATTTGTAATAACTCTGTATTATTACACTTCAAAATTATTCTTAAAGATACAAAACATATTTATGTGGTTTGTAAGAATAATAGAACCTAGATAGATTCAATATTTGAGAAATCAACTTGTACACAATGTGAAATTTACAGTCCCAAATAAAATTTATTTATAACAAATGAAAAATCGTGAAAAATTAAAATGTAGAATTAAAATGGAAAATTTTTAATATATAAAGCTATAAATTCCCAACAAAATTCATGAAAAAAGACCAAAAAAGCAAGAATCTGGCGTACAAAAAATTAAAAAATGACTACAGGAGAATAGGAGAGTGTCGAGACATGTTAGTGATGGAAAGCTGTCAGTGCAACACAGCCAACCAACGGCAACAGAGACACCAACGGGAGCGAGCAGAGCAGGGCACGAAGAAGCAGACCAATCTGAAATATATGAGTCAACGGAACTTACAAACTTGCTAACACTGTGATGATGGGGTCTTACATGGCTCTCTTGGTTCAACGTGACCTCTTCCACCTTAGTTTTCACCTGAGGCATCCAAGGCGGGTCTACCACTGGGAGCGATTCAATACCGATCTTAGGGGAGGGAAGGGTGAACTCGATCCCGGGAGGGGGGACTTTGAACGTGACGTGAGCACCCTCCTCCATCCGAGGCCAAACTTGGTATCTCAGCTTCCACAGAACTTGGAACCTGCAATATACAGTTTGATTATGTCAGATGTCTTAACCCTTCCCGGACTAAACCTCCGTTTGCCAACTAAGCAGGAAGGGGAGGGGATGGCGCTGATATTTTTGCACCGAATTGTATATCAGAATAATATATTAAAAATTATTAATATTATTAATAATTACCACATTACTCCGCTTCTAAGTCCATGACCCTATCAGCAAAAGCATGTAGCGAGAATATATCATGCTCACCTGAATCCCAGTTCATGCCATAATTTTCGCCCCAAATATAAAATTCCCAACAGGTATACCTATATTTGCCATCACATATTGAGTATGATTTAGATTATTGGGAATAGCAATTTTGTTAAAAAAAATACATTAAAACAACACCAAAATAATATCCATGTATTATTTAGGCACAAAACAGAAAAAGTGACAGAAATAAATGTTGGCAACTGCAAAAATTAAATCATCTTTTAACATGTTGCGTGCGGACCACTGGGATCGGAGTGGTTCTGGTCCCAGCGTGCGGAGCGGACCACTCGGATTCGAGTGGTGACATTTAGGCTAAAATCAAGATGGTGGATCTGGCGATGTAAATTGTGCTGTCACCTGTTGGGATCTAAAACTACAATCAGCTTTGTTATAACACAGTAGCTACTTCTGTATGAGTCACTTGGAATTTGGGCCTTGGGAGTAATCCGCCCCTTCGAATGAATAAATGAATGAAACTAAACTGGCCGCTCCGTTTCCGGCGTCATGCATACAGTACCAGTATTTCCCAATGAATTATGGGAGGGATGCATGAGAGCAGTTAAGTTTGTGTTTTGCCAAATAGTCATGGCAATTTGCATATTTCAAAAGCTCTGCATTTACTCTCCCTGGATGACTTATGTGGAGTGCTGATCCCTGATTTGATCTACAAAGATCATTGTTGCGACAAAACTCCTGTTCGACACGAGTGGCTCCATACATTTAAACATGGTTTGATGAAAAGGGTATATGTACATATTACATATATGGACAGTGTTTTATTAAGTTAGTTAAGGTATTTAGAATTTATTTGTTAGCCTTATAACTTTAGTCAAATCCCCGTGAAATTAACAACAGGAAAGAGGGTACAGGAATATTTAACCCTTGTACTGGCAGTCATCGCAAAATCGACAATTTTTGCGATTTTGCGGACGATTTTTTGTCTTGTCAACTATACAAGACTCGCAGACTTGTCTTTGATGAAAATAAATTCTTGATTCTTGCTGAAATAAAAATATACATCTTCATTATTCTTACAAGGATTTACTAAAATTACATACATAAACAATCAATATTGTGAAATATTATATTATAATTTTTTATTCCTGAAGGCACTTTTTATTTAATATTAGCCAACTAGAGTAGAACCTTGATTAACCGTCACATTCGGGACCGAGACCATGACGGATAACCGAATAGACGGATAACAGAAATAATAATAGCGCCGCTATAACTTAGAACCTTGCTTCACTTAGAACTGCCTTGCATGTTGCAACACACCATTGTAAGTCCTAATTGTCATGATTGCTGCCCAGTATTTAATGTTAAATGATTATAAAAGAGAAAAAACAAAACTACACCAGTTCAACTGAAAAATACTTTATTAAAATATAAACTATGCCTGTTCGTACTGTACTCACTACACACTACGTATAAACAGCACTGTCAACAATTAACGGTAAAGCACGAACACGTTGGCACTGCACTCGAAATCGGCAAAAAATACGGTTCACTGTAGTAAGCCACGCACCATACTGAGCTGAACAGAAACAGTAACAGTGGAATGTCGAAGACAATGTAAGGGATTAACCAGCGAGGATCCAGCTCGGCGCTGAAGCGGAAACATACATTTTTTTGCACTAGCAGGGTGGTGGTTAATAAAGACTGACGGTTAAAAGGGTGACGGTTAATCGAGGTTCTACTGTACTGGGGGCACGCCCATCTCTGTACTGTAATACAGCCAAATTAACAAAATTTAGTGAATTAACAGTTGGTCCGCAATCACAATACTGTCTTGAAACTTTGCTCAGAATCATACTGGATAGCTTCACATACTAGGTAATCAGGGAATCTTTGGTTATATAGGCAATCCAATGATTGTAAGCGCCCAGTGCCCAACCACCCAGCTGCCTGAATGGATGGATGCCCACCCACTATACACTAACCTCTTGGTTGGTCTGAAGGAGCAGCTCCCAGGAAACCGACAGCATATCAACAAACTGGTCTTCAGCCATGACCACGGCACCCTTCACCAACACCCCTAGCATAGAGTGGAATCCATCCCTAACCTAAGAACATCATTTTGTAAATAAATAAATCACATTGAAACTTGGATCATTCAAATTATTCTTTGAATTAAGTTTTCTTTTGCTCTCTAGAGTTTTACTTTAAATACAATTTAATAAGATTATGGTTAGTTAGAACGAAATTTTAGATATTATGTTTTATATGGAAAATATGTGGATGCCAAATTTTTTACCAGGAATTCTTGAAAAACCAATTGGGAATCAAATATTAGTGATTATAGTCAAAATTTGCTGTTGGAGAACTCATATCTAGCTTCAAGGTTATCAATCACCTAGTTGTCTTCTTACAAACACTTTTACTTGTGGTACCATCTTGAAGTCTTGTTACTGACTAAAGCTGACATGTTTCTTAGACAGGACTAATTAATAGCTCAAAAGCCAAATGGCATCTAAGGAACTTTGTGATTCGAACAACAATTTTGCCTTGGTCTCAATTTAGTTTGAATTACAAACTAGTCTAATTAAAAATAAAATAAATAAGAGGATGGGTGGATGAGGTCTTTGTGGATGAGTGTAGCATTCAATAGTGCGGACGCTAATCTACACCAGATTCCAAACCCAGCGACTATTGCTCAGACTATCCACAATTTGTGACCCCCGAAAAGCTGGATTACAAGACATGTCACCGTTCCAGTCAAATACAACAGAATTGATTAATTCAAAGAAATGAGTTTGGCCTTTGAACATGGTATTCAATAGTATTCAATAGTGGGGGTATTAATCCACAACAGGAAATAGTTTATCCACAGATCATTGCTTATAACCATCCACAATTCGATAACAAATCAACATCATAAAAACCCTGAATATTCCACTTGACAGAAATTCACATTTGAACATTCAAATAGTTTACGTTTGTGAATTAATTTCAATCCAGAGCTCTTTTTCTACAACCCTAGTTAAAGTGCTTGTCCTTGTGTCATATATCTTTTTATGTTGTATCTATCTGTTGTAAGGTGGCGAGACCTGTAATCCATCTACTTGGAGGCCACAAATGGATAAATGTGAGCGATGGTCGGTGAATGTGATATTCTCTGATGTGGATTGTGTCCGCACTATTAAATGCTACATTTATCCACAAAGACCATCCTCATAATTAGATCAGTTCGTAATTTGGAGCCAAAAGTAGTTTGGATTCCATGTTAAACTGTAGATCTCTTAGATATGCCATTGGCTATTAGGATATTAATTAACAGTCCTATTTAAGGAACATGCCAGCCTTAGTC
The DNA here is from genome assembly GCA_023375725.1 of Nephotettix cincticeps. Taxonomy (NCBI): domain Eukaryota; kingdom Metazoa; phylum Arthropoda; class Insecta; order Hemiptera; family Cicadellidae; genus Nephotettix; species Nephotettix cincticeps. The sequence goes on from CM041788.1 coordinate 48,191,433, forward strand.
AGTGACAAGACTACAAGATTGTGCTACATACTAATTTCTCATTCATGCTTTACTTAAATACCTACCAAGTCAGGTCGCCATTTCAAAAGGTAATCTAATCTATTTGTTTTGTAATGTACATGAGACAACAGTGAAATACATATTTTAATATAGTCTAAATATAAATTAAATAGTCCATACCTGTGTTTTGATGTATTTCAAAATATGAGGGTAATCTTTCTTTTCTTCATTCTCTTGCTTTTTCTTTGAGTTTGACTGCTCTTGTGCCTTTTCAGCTTCTCCTTCATTGACGTCCTTTGTTGAATCCTTATGACCATCAATGTTTCTATCAATTCTGTAAACTGTAATCTCTTAGAATGTTTACTTAATTGTTTAATTAAAAAGTCCTATTTAAAATGTATTTTATTCTAACAATTGTTCCAAGATGGTTCATTTCTCATTCGCTTTACTTAAATCATATTTTCTATTTGGTATTAATATTTTTTTGTAATTTTTGAATTGTACTATTTAATAATAAAATTTATTCCATTATTTCAAATATGAGGGTAATCTTTCTTTTCTTCATTTTTTCTTTTTTTGTTCTTGTCTTTTGTCATTTCTCCTTTGTTGATCGTCCTTGTTAATATTTATATCAATGTTCTAAATCAATTCTGTAAAATAAATAAAAGAATGTTTAGCCATACATTGTTTCAATAGACAAAGTTCAATTAAGTTAAAATATAAAAACTAACAATCATTCCATTCTAATTGGTTCAGTTTTTTGACGCTCTACTGTATATGATTATTATAGTAAAACAACCAACCGATCTTTCTTAGAGATGCTGTCCTTTCGTCGCACTGGACTCGCGTTGGTGCTAGTTTGCTCGCTCACTTTCCGTCCTCGCTTACCATCCTTCTTTCCATTATCAAATAGTTTCTTCTCCGGTGCCCCGATTACTCCAAATTCTTCTCCATACACCTGAAAGTACCAAATTTTCAGTTTCAAAGCATTTTCAAACAACAAATTCAAATTAATTAATTTACAACAGTGATTTTTAAATCTCACAGGTAGAAGAAATAAATAACTCAGGACTAAAATTTTAACTGTGACTCACCCATTAATTAAATGTTGTCAAAAATATCATCTCATACATTTGTGGTCAGTAAATTATGATATCTATCTATGTAACATAAAAGTATTAAAATGGTTTATCTCTTATACATATGGTCCACAATTCATTTTGGTCACTCATTTAATGTCAGAACAACTTTCAAAAACTTTGATTCAATTTTAAAAATAAAAAAAAAACATTAAAACTTGTTTTAAATTAAACCATTTTTAATTTAATTTAAAAATTTTAATTTACAAAAATGAAAATTCTTACAGTTTCTGGTCTACATGTACACGAGGTGATAATGCCTCTTAAATTGAGATTGGGGGAGCAAAGGCTTAATTGCTTTGAACCATATAAATAAAATAGAGTTTCCTGTGTACATTGCTTGGAGTTATATTTTTGGTTATTTTTACAATTTATACCCCATAAAGCCGAAATGGGTCTTACCAAAATTTAAGTCTGTCAATTTTTAATACCAAACAAGGTATGATTGTAACATTTCTCTATGAAAACTAGTGCATCAAGAATTTTTAAGATAAACATAGTCTGACTAACTAATCAGGCGTGACTAACTTTTAAAGTTTGGTGTTTGAGCCATTTTTCAGAGTTTTAAAAATTGCTTTTAAGACACTAAAAATTCAAGATAGCAGGCTCTTCAGCCAGTGGAAGACAGTAATGGCTTCACCTGTCGCACTGCCTTCATGAGCCTGGTAGCTGCTCGCATGTGGCGTTTGTAGCAGAACGGGTGGCAGAAGGACTGGTGGGAGCAGTAGTAGTTGAACGAGTTGGCCATCTGTATCATCACCTGTGGGTATACAGTTCATTAAATAATCGAATTACAGTGGAACTTGGACACCTCGATCCTCAAGATACTATATAATTAAAATGAATATAAGAAAATGATTAGTTGTCATTATCGAACTCTGCATCTTTTGAGTCACAACTAAATTTTCTAAAAGCAAATTCCAACAGGTAATCCTTAGCTGCCTTGCCCTGTAACAGCAGGATAAGCCCTAGTCAGCTCTCCAGCCATTTTTTGTTGTCACAGATCGAAATCCGGATTTAAATTAGATTACGATTTTGACTGGGACGGTGGCCTTGTTCTGTAATCCAGCTACTTGGAGGTCAAAGCTCTTTACCGGAACATAGTCAAACATAATTTGACTGAGACGGTGGCGTTTTCCTGTAATACAGCTACTTAGAGGTTACTAATTGTGGATAGTGAAGTGATGGTTGGCGGGTGTAATATTCTCTGGTGTTGATTAACGTCTGCAATACTGAAACTATATAGATCCGCAAAGACCATCCTCATAATTACCAGTTCGTAATTCAAAGGGGAAAAGTGGTTCGGATACCACGTTAAGAGGTGGCAGGAGTCAGTCCAGGCGCTCACTGTAACTGTAGGTGTTTGACATGGGATGGGTTTAATTATCTTTTATTTGCTTGTAAAGGAAATTTATTAAAAACAAAATACCAAATACAAAGTATTTTATAGGTCCTCATCAACACATTGATGTGTTAAACTACAAAAACTAAGGTTTAGAAATATTTTATTTTTTTGAAATTAGAAAATTAGATTGTGTGAATCATGACTTGCTGGTAGCAAAATTACAAAAAATTGGCATAAAATACAACTATCTCCGATGGATTAAATCATATTTAACAAATCGTAAACAAAGAACTTACATAACTAAAGATGGTTCCAGATACTACTCTGAATGGGAACCAATACATTGTGGTATTCCTCAGGGCTCAATCTTGGGACCACTTTTTTTTCTAATATATATTAATGATCTCCCCAGTAATGTTCAGAATGACTTGGTTTTATTTGCGGATGATACCACTGCTCTAGTCAAGGCCCACACTTTAGATGAATTAAAAGAATGTGTTGCTGAGACATTATTACAATTAGATAAATGGTTCTCCTTAAATGGTCTCCTTCTAAATAGCACCAAAACTAAATCTATCTTTTTCAAAACACCCTTAAATTGCACAGATACGGAAAATCATAAATTTTTAGGCGTTTTTTATTGACAATAAACTAAATTGGAATGATCATATTGAATATATTTCAAAAAGACTTAGATCATTTACTTTTGCTTTTTCAATATTGTCTACTTGTGCATCAATCGAAACATGTAAAACAGTTTATTTTGCTTTCGTAGAATCTATTCTCCGCTATGGAGTTACATTATGGGGCAATTCTTCAAATAGTAAAAAGGTGTTCATAATTCAAAAACGGATTATTAGAATTCTTAGTAATGTTTCATACAGAGCATCTTGTAAACCCCTTTTTAAAAATCTCAGTATCTTAACCTTTCCATCCCTGTATATTCTTGAAATATTAACTTATGTTCATAGAAACATAAATGATTTTTCTGCATATCTTCCTCAGCATAGTTATCAAACAAGAAATAAATATATTTTTAACTATCCAATTCACAGAACCTCAGCAGTAGAAAAAAGCCCCTTTTATACATGTTTAAAATTTTACAATAAAATTCCAACCTCATTTAAATTACTTAGCAAAACTAATTTCAAGCAAGGAATTAAAAATATTCTCTTAAAGAAGTGCTACTATTCCCCAACTGAGTTTCTGTCTGACAAATGTTTTGATATTCAAAATACCAGAGCTGTAGTTTAGACCTTTTTTACTGTTTTATTGTTTTATGTTATTGTTGTTATTTGTATTTTACTAAGATCTACCTTGTGATGTAAAATTAATTTAGACTAGAATTAAATCTAATGACAAGACACCAATTACGGCTTTTGAAGCAAATTTTGTAATGTTTCCTTTGTGTCAATAAATAATTTCATTTCATTTCATTTCATTAAAATCCCATAAGGATTTAACAAAACTGATTCTGTTGTATTATTTTTGTTTATCAGTGGAAAATTTCAAACTTTGGACCTAAATAAACTTCACATATTCATAAATAAAATGTATTTAATAAATTTTTGTATTTGATTTGCTCTTATCCATAATAATTTTTTTATATGTGTGTGAACAGTTCACACACTTTTATCCGATTATGACCTCTTGAGTGCAAAAAAAAAACAGTCAAAAAGCCATTCAGGGACCTCTGAAAATTACGAAGACTGTCTACGACAGCTACCTTGAGCCAGGGCAGGTGAGAGCTGGTGTCGTCGGCGTCGTTGCTGTCACTCGGACTCTCTGGTGGCTGGTCGTCGCTCAGTATCCCCGGGGACTCTTCGCCGCTCACCTCTCCGCACACACCCGGCTCTGACGTGTCACTCCGATCTGACAACGAACTCACTTTACGTTTTGACTGAATCGAATCTGCTCTTTTAACTACAAACAATTTTGGTCAGCATTAAAAATCTGGATTAACAAAACAATTGCTCTATAAATGAAACTTACTGTACGATTCCTATGTGTTTTTCTATTCGAGTAAAATAATTTTAGTTCGGGTAAACTAGTTTACCCTAATAGATAGAGAAGAGATTTTTCGAGAAGAGACAATTTCGTTAAAAGAACAGATATACAGAATTTGAAGAGTTAACTGAAATCGAAATAGCAAAAAGGGCTTAAATATAAGTTAAGACTAAATAATAATGTGGTCAATATTTTATAAATTAAGGATCTAAGAAAGCAAAATTGTGAATATTTATAGCCATAAAATAAAGGTCAGAAAAGCAATTTTAAACATAGCAGTAACAACTACAAAGCATTTTTCAAATAAAAATAAAAGGAAGCAATGCATTTCACACTTTTGCATGGACTCAAAACTGCGTTCTGAAACTTAACTTAAAGGTTAAAGATTCAATGATATTGCTTCCCTATGAACTTTTTACAACATTGAAAAAAAGCTTTTTGTAACAAACAGTGTATTTTATACCCTTCTATTTTTCAACTACAATCCCATTAGTTCATATTTGTTGGATAGCTCTGATAATGTTTCTGGAAAAATAAATTTAGTGTTTTTTTGTTAAATAGTTTGGCAAAAAATATATATTTTTTTTAAACCTGAACTGCCCATCAATATAGGATAAGAGTCTGTGCGGAGAGTTAAAGACAGCGAGGTACCGTATTAGTCACATAGGCAAGCCAGAGGTGACCGACCGCTCATGATCTTACAGGAGTCGCCAGCCGCTGGTTTCTATCCAAAAACCTTTGCCTTACTGGGCCAGAGCATTACCCCTGAGCTACTTATGTTAGATATTAACAAAAGCTGGATTATCATTTACATATAAATACTTTAGAGTCAAAAATCAATTATTTATCACATATTTATAAGAAAAAGTAGGTACTTTTGAGATTTTGAGAAGAAGGGCATTATATTTTTAATTAGTGAAAAAATAATCTATCCAACACAGTTGTTAGTAAAAATAAATTCTAACGAACAGTACAGATCCATAATCATTCTTTGAGAAAATCTAATTAGTTTGATACGAGTAGAATATCATTGTATGGAATCATGTTATGAACTAGACATTAAACATACAATATATATAGAATGTAATAGAAGTGTTCACAAGTATTAAGAAGAGTAAATAAAGTTTCAAAGATACAGTTTAAGGCAAAAGGAAGAATCCAAAACCTAAGAGTAAGTGGGACCTTAAAAGATGTTTGTATAAATTAAAGAGACCATTGAGTTAGATTCTAGAAATCAGCCATTCTTTATATAAAATTAACGATCTATCATGCACACTTCTGTTGAATTGCCGATTTGGAAAGTTATTTGCAATCTAACAGAACCATATACGACAGATCATCCATGTTTCAAAAGATTAAAAACACCTCATCGGCTATCTATCAGTTGGCCATTTGACGCTAATTATGTATCATATGTATAAATACCCCCGTTGCAGCAGACCTGCGTACTCAGCGAATTTCCAAATCAATAACATAATAATAATATATGACAAGTTTTATAAAAATCTGTCCATAAACATGAGAATTATTTGCCTATTCTCCATAAGATTAACATGGGAAAGAGTGTGCAGGTTAGCTGCTGTGAGGAACACTGAAAGTAGTCTATCTACCATAAATAATTTTTATCTTAACATATATACCAACTTTCATCAACATCTGTCCATAAATAAAGGTGTTTGCCTATTCCCTATATGATTAATATGGGAAAATAGTATGTAGGTTCGCTGCCATGATTAACACATAAACTATGATTTTTAAGCATAAATGGATAGATCTCAACCACATGAAGCTAAATATCAAGTTTTATCCAAAAATATTGATTAATTTGGGAAATATTAATTTTTCCCTATCCTCCGTAAGATTAATATTGGAGCCCCACAATACAACATACTGTGTTTATATTTTTTAATATCTCGGTAACCGTTGGAGATAGAGAAAAACTTTAAGGGACTTAATTGTGTAGTTTTTTAAGCTTATTCCAATGGAGAAATATAAAAATAGAAAATTTTAAAGATTACATATGAAAAACGCAAAAAAACCATTTTGGGGTACAAAACCCCCCCAAACTACCCGTTCCCATTGACCGATATGTCTGGTTTACGAACTCGTCCGAGCATTTGTAGAAATACAAGTCTCTACCCTATTTGGTCTTCATCGGACCATTTTTAGGAGAGTTATCGTGTTCACAGACACACACACATATATATATATATATATATATATATATAAATTTTAACAACTATTGTTTTTGGACTCTGGGCACCTAAAGACGAAAAAATAACATGGTCTCGGGCTTAAGTCTTACCATGAGACCTAAGGTAATAGCTTCTTCCCTAAAAAGCTATATGTTATTCTGTTTGGGAAACTTTAATTTAATGCGTTAATAGCTTTTTTTGTATTAACCTGTGAGGGGTCGCGTCGCTATCTTTTCCACTGGGTCATCGGTTTTTGTTTAATATCTTTGGAATGTCAAGGTCGCGAGCTTCCTCCCTTTGTATATCTTCAAATGGACTTGTACACTGCCCAGTAGACTATACTTCACCTATTTCCTGTGCGTCAGTATTTGTCTGGAGTCTGTTTACGGCGTATATCTGTGGATTCCAACGTAATATTGTAAAGAAGAGATGGTTTGTGTATGTTGTGGCAAGTAAACGTGAAAAATACTTAACCGACCGGTTTGAAATTTTACACTAAGGTGGATCTTGCAACTCATATGCATATTCATTTCCTTGGGCTATGTAAACATCCTCAATGTTTACATTTTTACAGAGTGAAAACATAAAATTACTTGAATGTCAACAGCTGTGAACACTAAAAGTTTACAGTTCGGGAAGAAGAAAGAGCTGCTGTGACCGTCCTAGGTTTCGATGTTTACATTTTCTAAAGTCAACATCTGTTTAAACTACATTTTGACAGTTCGGGAAGAAGAAGAAAGTTAATTTTTACAGATAAACTGTTGGATTGAAATTAGTGATCGAAATATAAGTAGTGGAACGGTAGAAAGTTTTCTTCCGATGCCTGCCAATATTATGTTAATCTTTATCCTTTCCCAATATTTGACAGGTGTTACTTTGTCATTTTGTAGAAAGTCGTGTTTTGTCATTTTGTTATCAATAAAAAATTAATTAACAATAATTTAAATTTATCAATAATATTAAATGTTTTATGTAGCCTTTTTTACCCGTGCGAAGAACAAGTACTTGATAAAGACAATGTAATAGACTTGACATGAATATTATCAATGCTATAACAATTAACTAAGATTCGGAACAAAATGTAATATATTGTAATGTAGTTGATTTTCCTCTTCAGAAGATTTTAATACGTTTTATGTTAAAGATATACCATTTTTTACTGTCTAATTTTCACACACGATACATAAAGAATAGCTGAATTGTGATTTTAAGCAAGAAAAAACAATTAATAAAAAACAAAATCTAAAAAGCTGAACACTGAGAATAGAGAAACAATTAAGGAAAAATATCTGCTACAAGAAGATGAAGCCAAACAAGCAAGAAGGAAGAAGGAAGATAAAAAGTTATTTAGACTTAGAGAGTAGACTCACAGTCACAGTCAAGTATGTCTTTGGCACCTTCCTTGGTACCCCGCCGTAGTTTTAGAGACCGCCGCTTGAAGGAACCAGAAGTGGATGTAGTGGGAGCAGCGGGGGCTGCGTTGGAGCCTGTGCCACGCCGCAGCAGGAACGGTCGGCCCTGTGGCCCAGTCCTGCGACCTTTCTTGTCTTCCACCTGATCTTTCTCTTCTCCCTATTGAAAATCATTTCAGTGCTAATAATTTGCTAAGTTATTCATCTTTATAAACAATTACTTAATACTAAATGTTTTTAACGTGTCCCCCCTTTAACCATAACAAAATCATAAAGAAAGTAAAAGAGGTGACCACACCAATCCCAACTAAGCGTACAATTGTTGTCAACTTCCACCTGAGCCGATCACCGTTTAGTTAAGGTGGGCCCTGTCACCACTGTATCACACATTTGTAAGCCAAATTATAATTGCTCATTGTTGAGAAACAAACCCGAGTGCTTCCGAATTTCATTCATCAGCGAACGCCGTAACCAACTAAACCACAATACTGTCAGACAAAGCGATTTAGTGGTGTATAAGGTCTTTAGTGTTAAAACAGGAAACTCAATGAGGTAGTTCCACTATTACCTAATAGATGGCAGCATAACAGACAATGATGACAACTAATAGTTTCACTAAATTGTCAATGGATGCCACTTGAATTGTCGGGATAGAAACTAACGACGATATATTGGTCCTTAGCACTGAAAAGGTTAAAGTGAAACAATGCATTAAAATGAAGTAATATAAAGGAAAAAATTTCACTTTATGAAAAATTTTAGGCAATCTATTACTATTTATTGTTTTTATTCGAGTACATAAATTAAGTAACCGTCAAAAGTTTAGGTAGCAATAAAATGTAAATAGTATTCTTGTCAAATTATAAAGATATTTTTATTCCAACGAAACATAGTATCGTAAACTACCGACCGGCCGCCAACGCCAGCACCGTAAACTCCCAAATCACAGTCTACAATGTCCAGTGCATAGTAAAAAGAGCAAGCAAGTTATTTTTAAATTTGTTTATAATGAAAATTCCTGAAATATTGTTTTATAATAGGCTATATAACAATCATTTCGTATTATAAATATTTATTAATACATTTCTAATTTTTCACCCTGAAAACCAGTGTGGGAACACAGTTCCCGCATTACTGCACTACGAGATCATATGAAGACTAATTAACCTCGTCAATCAGTTCAAATTTTTTTCAAGGACATTTTTCCGCTTCCTTGAGAACATTTTGAGCTGATTGACGAGATAAAAATTAATTGTTAGAAGGACTTGAGTTTGTCCGTAAAATTATAGGACACCTGTATTAAGTCTATGGTAAATTTGTTATTATTATTACCTTTTATATATAAATTTTAACGAATTTTTTTGGCCTCTGGGCACCTAAAAACGAAAAAATAACATAGTTTTGGGCTTAAGTCTTACCATGGGACGGCAATAGCTACGGTAATAGCTTCTTCCCTATGGGAAATTCGCTAAAAATTTGTTTTTCTTAAGCTACAACTGTCAATTTGGGCTTTAATAGGCAATTAAATTAAACCCATCATAACTCTTTTAAAATGGTCCGATCGAGACCAAATTTGGTAGAGACGAGTATTCCAACATTTGCTCGGACGAGTTTGTAATACAAACATATAGGTCAATCAGAACAGGTAGTTTGGGGAGGTTTTGTACTCAAAAATTGGGGTTTTTGCATTTTTCATATGTAATTTAAGAAATTTTTTAATTTTATCTTTCACCATTAGAGTCAGCTTAAAAAATACACAATTTAGTTCTTTAAAGTTTTGCTCTATCTCCAATGGTTACAGATATAAAAAAATCTAGACACAAGAAAAGATTCCAATTCTTATTCTCAAAGCAGTAACTGATCTCTGCCTCTGAGATCTAACTGTAACAGTTACCTGCAGTGTGACAGTGGTGTTGCTGCTTCCTTCTGACTCATTGTCTGGTTCGTGAAGCACAAAACTGATCTTCCTCTCTGAAGGCAAACCTGCACAAAACACCAGTGAGAAGAGATCCAAGAATGTGATCCTGAACCTTCCAATTGGTTTCGAGCTAACTTTTCAGTTACTATTCATTTACCTGATCCTGGTTATGTAAGGGTGATTATAATTTTGTGACAATGAAAAAGTATTATGAAAAGTGTGGTGAAAATGTTTATCTCATAACTGAATTATGAGTGAAAAAGGAAGAAGTAAGCATCTTCAGCAAACTGAAAGAACGGCAACAGTGTTTATTAAGATTATCAATAAATAATCAAATAAAACGTGTTTTACCCATGTAATTTTATTTTATTGTTGATACAACAATACGTTGGCAAACTGTTATCTTGGACATGGATAGAAATAAAGTGTACTTGTCAATTTATCAATACAGTTATAATAACAAATGATCTGGAAACTAAAAAAATATGCAAAAAATCTAGTGAATGCTTGACTATTCTAGATGACTTTCATGCCTAACTACAATACAACATGAAACGATTCACCAATTAATGATTATTGTTTTCTTCTTTTAGCATACTTCTACTGTACACTACTCAATTTCAACTGTTTTCACTTCTCAAATAAATTTGCAAATCAGACAATACATGGTTCCGCTAACTAAGTGTTCATGTTTAACAAGGAGAAATGTAAGAATGGTGGAAGATGATACCATAATATTTGCAGCGTTTCTGATAGTCTTTGCCCTGAAAGCTGAGATACCTTTTGAATCGAATACAGTCGACTCTCTCTAGTCCGGACTCGGATGGTTCGGACGTCGGATGGTTCGGACTACTTCTTGGAAATGAATCATCAGCGCACGATCACGTTTCTCATGGCACAAATCGACAGGATTGCACATGTCTGTTTATTTCCGGTCTAAATATAAATAAATAACATCACAAACATCAATTCGGTTTACAAATGCATTCGATATGGGAATTTTGACTCATGTGGTTGGGAGAACAGCACTGGAACTGGTAACAACAACGCCAGTTGCTCAACGCAGTTTCAGTTAGTTTCTCTACCTCGAGCAACAGATCAGCTGTGGTTGTAATGTTTATGAGGAAATGGCGTGGATTATGCGTTCAAGAAAACAGTCGAAGCGAAAAAGCAGAAGAAAATAATAGATTTTTAAACATATGTTCAATATTGTAAAGTCAATATTTTTATTCATCTACGTTTGAGGTAATTTTATTAATATAAAGTGAGAGTTCTGTTTTTTTCATACTGTAAAATAAATTTGTAAAGGTTCAATTTGCAGTGCTTTATAATTTCATGTTCATTCTTATTTATGGTGACACATTTAATTTATCAACGCATAAATACTATAATCCAGTGAGTTGGAAACAAAAACCTGAAATGTTTGAGAAAGTATGCTTTAAAATCGTCTTAAAATGTGATTTATCTAGATACTGTACGCTAATACAGGTTGTAATTTATTTATATATACATATAACCGCCTGATGATCCGGAATGTTTTAAATCCGGACAGGGGTCTGATCACAAGGTGTCCAGACTAGAGGGAGTTGACTGTGTGAAAAATTTAATTTTCTAAAGTAAAAAATAAGTTTTAAGTTAGAAAATATACTAATGTTAGTTGGGAAAAATTCTTTGGTAAAAATGAAACAAATTTTTAGACAAGAATTTTAAATTTTTAACTAGTAATACAAACATAAATAGAGTTAACAATTGCATTCATTATTCAACAACAACGAAAAAGGAATCAGTTGCTTTTTAAAACTTCATAACACACTGTTAATTTCGATGTTCTAAAATCTTCTATGCTATGTGATACACCGCTTAAAAAAGTTTAGTTTTCTCCAACTCCTGATTTGGTTGATTTGTTTTCCATTGTGGTTTAATCTAATTACATTTATTAGCTGTTCATTCAATAAAATTGTACATTTCTCCTTGAGTTCAAGTCCCATTTGAGTATCCCTAAACAATTAAAGTGAAGGGCAAAAACTGATAAAGCTAGATAAGTGCATCAACCACCGGCAGCTATTTACAGCAGATGTTAAACATTCCACTGAAACTTATTATTATTTACTACAACATGGTAACAGGCTACATTTTTTATGGAGAAATAAAATAAATTATATTTTTATACATTTTTAACCACTTCATCTCAGTTTTAACATTGTGTTTATAAGCTCGGTATTTATTTCCAAACTGTTAATTATTACCCAAATTCATTATTCAACAATTTTTTACACATTAGGACCTCACATTCCTTTCGGTCAATACAAACACACCAAACCTGTTAGGCTAGGTTAGGTTAAAGTTATAACATTCTTATTCAAATATCTATATGTCTAAAAATAGGGAAAACATAGTTTTTACAGCAATTCATTTTCATTTACATGCAAGGATGAACATACGTAAATACCAGTACAACACAGATGAAGTGGTATTAAGAAATGTGAATATATTTTCAACATTATTGTTTTGTATCTAAAATAAAATATTATCTTCCTTAAAAGGAGAGAATGCAATGTTAAAAAAAAAACAGAAAAAATGACGAACATATAATTTACTCTCAGAGTCAACGTATCCATGTCCACACAACGCAACATCAACACGGTGGTTAGGTTACAGTAGTTCTGACCGTGGAACATCCAGTCACAAGCCAGACCCGGGCTGAACACTCGGACGAATGTGCAGTGCAATGCTAGCTACATGGTGGCTAGCTATCAGTGGTACTGTACCAGCGTTAGACGGTCGTGGAGATAGGCTAGGTATAAGAATACTTCCGGAACGACTCCGCTCGTCCGGGACGTGGAGAAACTGTGGGCTAGACGGGACGTTGAGCGAACGCAGGCTAAGGGCCACTAGGCCAAACAAACAACATTGGCGGAGGTACAAGTACAGGAAATGCTCGTTGAATACAATGTGACGGAACACTGCAATTTTAACCCTCTGAGTGGTGGACCGCCAAGCTCATTTTGAGGATTTTGCAAACTATTTAAAAAAATCATATAAAATCCAATTTTAATGCAAATTTATAATTATTCATATCCATTTTCTTCAAAATAAACAGTACAATGTGAAGATTCTAAAATAAAAAAACCCTGAGGGTAAATGTTAAATAAAAATGAAAAAAACAGAAAATTTTTAGAAAATTTCGTCACATCAGGAACACATAAAAACACAACTAACGTCTAAAATCCCTAAACAGCTGTTGGAACATATTATATTTGTAAAAGTTATACTTAATTAAAGCTGATTTCATGCTTATTGTACCACTCACACTCGTCAAACACGAAAATTATCTCAGCTGTGATTTGTTGGTTTCTTGATTTCGCAACAAAAAATGTCTAATGTGAGTTAGTGCATGTTTTACTCACAGAAGTAACTGCTGATAAAATTGATATACTAATGCTTCAAGACTTATTGTCGTAATAAAATCAATCTCCAGAATCCCAGCTTTCAATTCATTTAAGAATTATCCCCATCCATCAGAGTTTAGAATGCTTAAAATGTAATAGAATGTTACAATTTTTTGTTTATGTCGCCTGCCACTTCCCACAACAACCTGCAATCGACATTTCATGTCGGTCTGCCACTCGGAGGGTTAATTTCTACAATACACTGTAATATTTCTTGTTATAGTAGTCGATGAAATGTTTTTCTAATGTTTAGAAACGATACCCAGCATTATCTAGACTGAGCATCATACTCAAGCCTTACTCAACTCGTTACTCGTAACTCCTGTACGTTAGGTCAAGGGATTGGTGAGTAACCGGAGGAGATAGGCAAAAGGTTTTGGTGATAAATTATAACGAAATCGTAATTGCGAAGTGTTTCATTAATTGGGATTGTGCCATAATGTTATAAGCCATAATCATTAAAATACAGTAGATGCTCGATTGTCTGAGGTCCAGCTAACCAAGCTTTCGGGTTAACTGGGCTAGTTCTCAAAAATAAAAATAGAAATAACATCTTAAAATTAAGACAAGGCGTAGATTTTATTCGTAGCATGAGCAATATTTCAAATTGGCAAGTCGAGTAATGTGCCTCAACTGGTTGTTTCGTTGAGCAGTATACTTATGGTAATATTATTCCGGTTAATTCTGGGAACCATTTGTTCTGTATCCAAGGTAACTTCTGTCCCAATTACCCTGGATAATCGGGCGTCTACTGTACAAGACATAGGAACATTTTTTGTTTTGAGTTTTGATTTATCCTGTATAACATCTTACCTATATCTGCCCCCTAAAAATAAACGGTACCAGTGGACTGACACATACTTTCTCCCTTAAGTAAATTTAAAAAAGACAATCTGTAATAAAACTATTATGTTCTACAAAGTTATTCTAAATATCATTTAATAATTTATTGTTCAAATTGCATGGGGGAACCCTCCCCCAGTAATACCAAGCTTTTTTGAGCTGGTTTTGTTCAGTGATTTGACCTTACACCTCATACCAAGCAAGTTCCATGGAAAACGGTTGTGAAGTAAGGAAGAAATTGATTTTTTTATATCCTCCATAAGAATAACATTGGGCGTTTTCAGACAACGTACTGCGTTTATCGTGGACAGTAAATTTAACTTTTCTCTGGAACCGTTAGTCGTAGACAAATAATTCAAAATACTAATTTGTTTAGTTTTTTAAGCTTGTTTCAATGGTACCAGTCAAGTTATACTTTACTTTTATTGTTTTCGCTGAAAAATTTAAAATTTAATTTTTTGGACATTTTAAAAATAACTTTTCAACAGTTCTTTTTTTGCAGATATGCGGGTGGTGTCAAATTATTTATTACTCTGTGCACTATAAGCTATAAATTTTTAATCAAAATCGTTAGAGCTGTTTTTAGAAAATTGGAGTTTTTAAGGGTTTTTAGGGTGTGAACTACCCTTAAAAATCAAAAATTCAAAAAAATGAAAAAAACGCCTGGAGATACGGTGACTATATATATACATGCCAAATTTCATCTAAATCGGACCAACGGGATAGGCTGTGGCACTGTACACATCCAGACACACACACACAGACACACGGATGGACAGACATCACGTCAAAACCCACTTTTTTGGATTCAGGGGACCCCAAAACGGATATATCCACCCTCAACTCAAATTCGAAAATTTTGACGAAAACAATACTTTCTCCATAATATACTATGTATAAGGTAAAAAAAGGAAGCTAGGTTTTTAGTTTTGGTTTTAAACTAATCCCCTAATTTTTTTAAATTATAAGATATAATACTATTTATTTTCATTCCTACCAATGCAGACATTTATATTTTGACCTCATTCATAACAAAATAGCTCTTGTGTGTTAAAAAACTAAAAATTGAATTTTTATACAAGTATTTTATGATAAGTAAATGAATTTATGTAAAAATTAATATTGCTTTGTATTTTATGGCTTTAAAACTATTAAATCATTCAGAGATTTTTTTAAATTCTTAGTATATTAAATTATTAAAGTTTTTTTCTAGTAATTTTAAATACAGCCATTAAATTATTTTGATGATTGATTTTTTATTAATACTCTACCACATGGATCCTCACTAAGATTTCCCAGAGAGGGAAATCTTCTGTTTGCATCAAATTTTCACCAGGGCCGCAAGCAGTTGCGGCCCATTATTGTTTTTGGTGAAGTACACATTCGGGGGCAAAAAAATATTTTTTGCTTTAAGGAGCACTGAAAGGAGGCTTTTTTTATAGCATAAACAAATTTTAACCATGCACCAAGTTTTATCAACATCTGTCCATAAATAATTGAAAATACAATTTCAAATTTGATTAAGATGAAAAACTAAATAATGTGCCTGAATCTATTTTGAAAAGAACAAATAAATTAACGAAACATTTAATTGTTTGAAAACTAAATTTTTTTACTGTTATTATTTACAGCATTTCTAATAAATTACTTTAAGCATTTTACTTCAAATACTTGTTTGATAAAAAAACATAAAATTAAAATGTGGGTATATTGAAAAGTTCATTTTGGACACCCTGTGTGATTTTTAAGAGGTATGACGAAAAGTACGTTACTGTTTGTAACGCATCCAAAAGTGCTACTGTATATCGGTGCTTGATAGAATTGCACTGTTAACAGCCACTTTCCGAACTAGTGACAAATTACTATTACTGTTTGGCCCCTACAGCCTGTAACTTTTTATCATTTCCGAAAGAATGGTTGAATATGATTTTACGTATTAAATGGAATGTATAATTATGTAATCAGTTGTTGGGGGAGGTTACTAAAAAGGGATGCACAGGGGCCCTCCCTGGACAATTTAAAAAATTAAAACCTAAAAACTTGTTTAAGTGCTGTCAGAAGCATCTTTTTTAAATCGTAAAAAAGAATTATTAAGCCTACAAGAACAAAAGACTTTTTAACTTTAAAAAATACTATTATAACTTAAGCTTATTAGTTAGTAGAGAATTTTATATACATTTATAAAATAATACTGCACGCGGCCCACAGGTCATGTAGTGAAGACCTCTGTTCTACCGGTTAAGATAATTCATTCTATCAATATTCTTAGGTTTAATAGTAATGTATAAAAGTGGACACCACACCCTTTAATGCCCTCTGGGTCGGAGTCCTTGTGACAGATTGTGAATCTAAACCATTCTTAAACACCCTTGAATACACACAAAAAATTCGATCAGAATCGGTCCAGCCATTTAGGAGTTCAATTACAAAATACACATAGAGATGATTTATATATATTAAGATTTTTCACGGTTAATTATCAGAACAAATGCTACACAGACGTATAGGAGTGTTATTAAGGATTTTAATCTACAACATAGTTTAGTTGATATAAATATTCAAAACATCATGCATCAAGAAATTTACAAAATCCTGAAAAGCCAATCATCATGCTGCAATTTAACATTCACGTCAACATTCCACAGAAAATACAAAAATACCTCTTACACTGACAATCTTCCTCATTGTTTTGGTAACAGCCTTGAATCAATAACCAACCAAAAAACCTCTTCACAAATAACTTTTAAAAACTCCATCAATAGAGATAAATTAATAATAAAACAGTATAATTTCTATTTTATATAAATAGATAAAATATAGATAGCAACTGAAATCATGCAAAAATATTAACTGTACACCCTTTCCACCATATGGGAAAAAAACCACTGAGAATCAATCAAAACACAAGAAAGGACAAATATTTGATTGAAAAACTGGAAAAATTAAGACAAAGGTGAAAATATACCTTGAGCGTTATAAAATTGTATTTGGAATGATGGTCAAAAACAATGAAATGAGTTTAGTTTGTATTGTATTTCATCACTAGGAACAAAAACAGGCGTTTTTGATACGAGCACAAGTTTAACAGCCGATGCTTTTAAATGTGCAAGTATATATCAAAAAGCCAATTTTGGGCAGTGTGATGAACTATATTTTTTGTCATACTGCAAATAAAATTAAACAAAGCTCTTAGAACATAAATTATTTCCTGATTTAGATTATCAATAGTTGTCAACCATTTTTGTCGCTTAGACTAATCAGCTGTTATGTTATTTACGTTTTATCAGTTCTTTCTTGATTCCTGATTGGTTGTTTAGGTTATGTCAGTGTTAGTTATTATTATTAATAGTTCGAGCTCAACCATTCGATAGTTTGCTTATTTAAAAGTAGATTAACAGTAGTTTTACAATCGATATCTGGAACGTCCAACATACACAAAAAATTGATAGTGATTGTTGCAGTTACTTTTTCAATTATTTACAATCAAATTCCGACCTTGAATCAAAAGTATCATTAACAATGATCTTTTGAGGCCTACCACTCAAAAAACCGTCATAATAATAGGTTTATGTATTAGGTAGGTCCTAGGAAAAGAAGAAAAAGAAAAAATGCTGCTCTGCAACAGTTGAAGCAGTATGACAAAAAATAATTTAAAATTATCTCTGAACGTTTTAGAAGTTTCTTAAATGGTTAAGAACTGTCATAAATGTTATTCAACAAAACTTTTACATGTAAGATAACAATTTTTACAAAACACTCAAGGTAAATATAATATTTTGGTCAATATGCCAGATTCGTAGAAGTTAAAGGTTCTGCACAATGTTGTGAATCTACAACAGACAACTTAATGCTTGAACCTTGTCTTTCTATATCTGGCAATGAGAGGATTGCCTAGAAAATAATTTCCATCTACTTTATTATGTAAGCGATTCAGTTGATTACAAACAAAATGTACAACTAAACAAGACGACTTCTTAGAAGACTTTTGAATCGGGAACATACAATACAGCGTTGTCTGAAATACCATACTGTTTACAAATGCTAACGCAAGATTTTGCTACAATTAGCTAAAGCTTTTTTAGTGTTCAAACTAAAGAGCCTGTTGAAAATATATCACTATAATCTTGAGAGGTTTAAAGCAATAAAGTTTTCCTCATATTACAATAGCAGGAGGGGTGAATTTAGTATGTAAAAGATAAGTAATAGATTAAATAAATATTTCATACATAAATTAATTGTTTAGAAAAATTTAAAATTTACAAATCAATTAAATTTTATTGAAATTTACGATTTTATTTATTAGGGTTGGTTAGAAAAATTGTGTAATAAATTTTTTATAAATGCAGTGCACCTTTCATGCTTGAATTTCTACTCGACACAGCGATGGAATTTATTTTCCAACATCCCTTGGTCCAGGAGTCAGTGTGTAAACTAATGGAGATGATTGGTGATGTTACCCGTAATGCCAGTGACCGACGAACGAGGGGAAGTCTTAGGTAAGAGAACACTTCGGGCCCGTTTGTCTCCAGGAAGTTGCAGCAGCTGGGGGCTCGAGGGAGCATGCAGAGATCGGAGGCTCAGGGCGTCTACAGCACAACGTCAACATCACAAACACACCTTCCCCCGCCCAACCAGGGTACAAGCCCATCCACTACTTTATTGATGTATTCAATCTATTTACGAGGGTATTTTCAAAAGTAAGTAACTCTCGTTTGTTAAGTCTTCGTGCCTGAAAAATTCCATGCTGTAAAATTCCTATGCAGCTGCCATTATGCATTCGGTAATTATAATTCTGGTTCCCATGTGGGCGTTCCCTACAGTGTTCCAGGCTGAGGTGTCAGCGATCATGGAGTGTGCTTATTACAATCTCAACAGGTGAATTATGGGGACAATCAATACCAATGAGTCTAATGAGCCTTCAGCGTCTTCACACTACATTCATTGCAGTCGGCAGTAGGAGTAAGTGGTAGCTCCATAACTCCTAATTCATTACTACCAAATACATAATGGTAGAAGCATAGGAGTTTTACAGTGCTGCCCCTACACTCATGCAAAAGTTCCCTTTGAATTTCAGAACATTCCTGCCAGGAACCTCATATAAGGAAATAGTGTAACCTACTTTTGAGACAACCCTCGTATTTTAGGGAAGTATGTGTTTCAATGTATTATGCCATCACCACACTAGGCCTAATTGCTGGTGTTGCATTACTGTTGTAGCAACTGCATCTGTTGGTATAAATTCAAATGCTGTGGTTGGCATCACTACAGCCCCAAGCTCCCTTAGTTGTGTATGCATGTAATTGTTTTACATAAATAACACTGCTGTCTGCCATTATGAAAAAATAACTGCTTTATTACCATCCAACGTAATTACTGCAACACCATCACAACAATAGAAAATTAGGCCTAGTGAAAAAGGGCAAACTCCACAAAAATCATCAGACTGAGGACTGAGGACACAAGTAAAATTAATAATAACATTATGGTTCAATCTAAACTACAAATCTTACACCATGATAACCTTAATTTAACATTTCATCTCAGTGTTATATTCATTTTATTCACACACACACACACACACAAGTGGCTAATCCACCCATTAGGTTAAAGTAACTGCCCTAGTTAATTAATAAAAATTAACAAATTTCATTGGAATGAAATCAAACCAAATAGACTTATCTCTCTCAGTAGTATTATCTTCCCCAATAGTCAAAATACTGAAAGCTATTGAGCTTGCAATTCAACCTTTTTGCAGTGACAAAATTCTCAATATTTGAAAATAACCAAAAACAACGATTACGATAACACAGACCAATGAGTTAAATAATAGTGCTGAATAAGAATGCTCGGTTCATAATAGAAGACTCATTAGAACATTAGAATTTTGTACTTTCTCTAACCCTCTCCATTTATCTACTGGTACCTTGTGTTGAAATGTTATACAAAAAGCCAATATTTATTTATCTCAATATGATTTTTATCTAGCATCTAGGTTGGGTCATTTGGAAACCAAATTAGATAACCACTAAAGAGGTCACGGGTTCAAATCTCAGGATACCCATTTGGGTTTGGACCGCTTTCAAAAAAAGGCGTTTGTGTGTCACTAATCATTCTCTGACTCTATTAAAGTGCCTTTGGCACGTAGGAGAAACAACAAACAAATTGTTGAAATGTTAAAATTAATTTGAGAGTGAAAATGCAGAAAATGTTTGATAAATTGATTGTAACATAAAATTGCAAAGCACTTGCAAAGCAAGTGAAATACAGTCAAGGAATGTGAAGCCATAAAAGATCTGGAACAGTGATAAATTGTAAAAATTTTACGTTTTAAAAACTGTGATTAATTTTTATTACCCTTGAAAATGAGTTTATTCAATTAGTTGAGTAAATAAATCCATATAATAGTAAAAACACTCAATTATCTTTAATATCTAAAACTTTCGAAGAATTTAAATACAGATAAAAGAATATAAGAATTTATAAATAGGAAAGTACAAGGTGCGTTCGGAATATATGTTCTGTTCTGTCTGTAGACTCTAGTAGTTCGTTTGTACAACACAATGAGTGTGTGCATCGAGTACCGGCATATTTCGGGAACAACTATGCTCAATTTCAGCTAATCTGTGCGGTACTGTGACGTGCTATCAAAATATTTATGATTATCTCCTGCCACACACTCAAATCTTTGGTTTTTGTGTGACTGTGTTGTATAGATGTTTTGGGACTCAACGGAAGTTTTCTTAACTTTACGTGTTCAAAAACAATTTTGTAAAGCACTGATCTTTACACTCCAGCATTTATGATCTCTCACAAATCCTCGCTTCAACCGAAGCCAACATTTTGTCTGTAAACAAAGAAGGACTACCACAGCGGTCGTTATCATGGACGTTGTGACGGCAACCTTTTAATTCTCGTACCCACTTTTTGGCCACGATTAACAGTATCACCGTACTCTAGCTAAATTTGTCGACGAATTTCTGCAGCAGACGAGTTCCTTGCTTACAAAACCATATCATTGAGCAAACCTCATACTTGGTGGGCGAGTTAATAACCTTAAACATTTTGAGAATACAGAACGGAACTGTAAAGTTTAGCTACAGAGCTAAAATTGAGCACGGTTGTTTCCGAGGTATGCCGTACAGGTCGGACACACTCATTGCAGTATAAGCAAAAACTACTAGTGCCTACAATGAAATGGAACTTACTCTCCGAAAATTCCTCGAATATACATGTGTATATTCGAGGAATGTTCGGAGAGTAGACCTAAATATACCTAAAGATATACCTAACAATAGACCTAAGCATAAACCTAGGCAGCATTACCACATCTAGTCCTTCATTAGAGAAATCAACACATGAAAAATGGAATGACACTTTAAGTTTTATCTCAGATGTTTGTAACTATTTGGTGCATTCTATAGTTAGATTATAGGTAAGATTGATTTTCTATAAGATATAAACAACATACAAGATTAAATAAAACCATGAATATTATAAAAACATATTTTCTTCAGAACACAGGATTGAAAGCACTATGAGTTTCTAAAATCGTGAATTGTATCTTATAAGATGAATGGACAGAACATTATATATTAAACAATTTATTTACAATATTTACAAATATAAAACTGGATTGATTTCAAAATCATATATTTTCAATGAGGTGTAGCATAAAGACTTCAATTGTCAATGAAACGATTACATATTTTTATCAGATACTATACTATCTGTGCGGTTAAATGTACATCTACTAATTTCTACGTAGTATTTTCAATGTAGTGTGATAACAAACAAGTAACACATTGCAGGGTTAAGGACTTTAAAAACTTAGTAAGCAAAAATCCTCACGTTTATGATTTTTTAAACAAATTTTTCGAAACACCAATAAATTCTCCTGAAATTGCTTCCATTTTCATAACACATGGATAGTTCAATTCTAATAATTGACTAGGTGTTTTATCACTAAATACAAACCACTAGAATGTACCACGTAGAATGAAGCCTTTTATTTCTGCCTATAGGTCTACTGATCACATATAAGAGACTATCTGAGATGTATATTGTGAGTTGCACTCAACAGAGTGATGGGCGAGTTTAGGATAAAAATGCAATCAATTTGTTTTTCACAATATATCAATCTCCTAAAAATCAAGAGTTAAAATTGTTTAAAACAATTAGATACCTATAATGGCCCAATACAATTTAAAAAAGGATTTGTTTGTCAAAAAAACCTAAAGTTGTTCATGATGGATTACAGGAGTTAAAAAATTGACAAACCTAGCTCCGTTAGTGGGTGTTTATGCTAAAATATGTTCAATGTCTACGATCTACCCAGGAGTGTCAGGTAGTGTGGGACACACTAAGGTGTACAATGATAACTGGATCGCTTCTAACGGAGCATTTTACTTATTTTGAGCCTGAATGTGTTGATCAATTAATTCTAGTTACCTAAGCACGTTTTGAGCTACTTAAATAGCTGAAAAATGCTTAGGTATACATTCAGGTGTCAAGGCTGTGTCAATATAATAGATTGCTTCATTTTTATTTGTTTTTTTGGAAATAAGTTATTGATCTCAGCAAGGTTAATAGGTTTATAGGTAGGCGTAAAATGCTCGTGATGAGGACACAAAATGTTAGTTCATATAAGAATAACACTAAAAAGGAAGTAAAATTTTAACATTATATTACAATATTTTCGTTTTCATGGAAGAATAATAATTAGTCAACTTTCAGAAAACAACTACAACACAAATTCTTTTAAAGTGAAGTGAATAATAGTTTAAAATAATCATACTGACTGTTAAAAGTATTTCTCCAGTATTCTAGCTCAGTTGTGCCTCACCTTAGCCAACGTTAAAAGTGAAATAATAATATAGTGATAAAAATAATAAAAAAAAACAAAGCCTAGGCGGTGAGGCTAGGTTAAGATCCTATATTAAAACAATTTATTTGAACTTCACTGACTCAGAATTTGAAAGAAATAGAGGAGGAATTACTTTCAATAATTTGTAAAGCCCATAGTAATGTTTAATTAATTTTTTATTTCCTTGGTAAATTATTCACCTTCAGAAAAGTTAATCAATCATAAAAAGGATCAATAGTTTAATCATTCAATATCTTATTGAACTTTATCTTATTGGACTTTTCCAACGTGTCTGTGTTTTTAACTACTCATTTCTGGAGGTGGAGAAACTCCTCCCGTTTTCAAATGATAACCTAATAATTTAGATTATAAATTAAATGTTCAAAGTAACAGATAATTATATCATTTTGTCAACCATAAGGTGCTTATCTATCATGCACAATATAAAAACTATATTGATAACACAATACCCCGCCTCCAAGCTAGTGAGGCGACACAAGGTGGTGTGCGTTCAGAACGAGAGTTGGAGCACGATTTGGAGCACATTCGTTCCAAGTTATCGATATAGTTTTTGTGTTGTGCATGATAGATAAGTATACTTTATACTTTTAACTGAAATGGCAACCTTACAAGGTAGGTATTTTAAGCCAAGTATGAATGAGAAATAAGTGTAGGATGATCGTGGTGCGATCTTGTAGTCTTGTTACTGACTAAGGCTGACATGTTCCTTAGACAAAACTGTTAATTAATAGATCTACAATCGATGGCATATCTAAGGAACCTACAGTTTAACGTGGAGTCCGAACCACTGCTTCTGAATTATGAACTAATTTAATTATGAGGATGGTCTTTGCGGATTAACGCAGTATTCAATAGTGCGGGCTTTAATCCACACAAGAGGACACTACACCCATCAACAACTGCTCACAACTATCCACAACTCATGA
The DNA here is from genome assembly GCA_023375725.1 of Nephotettix cincticeps. Lineage (NCBI taxonomy): Eukaryota > Metazoa > Arthropoda > Insecta > Hemiptera > Cicadellidae > Nephotettix > Nephotettix cincticeps. Next base: position 48,215,551 of record CM041788.1, read on the forward strand.
CCTCCAAGTAGAAAAGTCCAATAAAAGATATTGAATAATTAATAACCAACGCCATTATGAATTTTAAAACATTAAATCATATTTCAAGAACATTTTGGAAAAGGGCAATCCTTTAGTTTCAAGTCTTATATGCAGTCGAACAGGGTAATCCAGTATCGATGCACACAGTTGTGTCAATGTGTGTTGTGCAAAGTGTGTTAGTGTGTCAGTGTTACCCTTGATCCCCGCCATGGATGAGAGCCTCCGAGAGTTCTGCCTAATCAGTGTTGTCACGCTCCTCGCTCTTGGCTTTTCTCCTCCAGCTGAACCTCGTTTACCAAACGCATCTACCCAACAACACTCTACACTTGACACACGCTCCAGCACTGTCCACAAATAATACATGGAGACATAGGCTAAATATTGGCAGCACAGAGAAGATAATGTTATTAGGTAGAAGGTAAAGATTTTACACAATATTAATTTACAGCTACAGAAGAGACATTTAAGCAGATAATTTACAGTAAAACCTTTGCAATGTTATTACTAAGAAAGAGATAAAAACTAAAACCCACTTTTAGGATCGAGACACACCAAATCGAATAAAACTTATCTAAAAAACTCTGGATTCTTTATGAAAGAAAAATTTCAGATGGTTTGTTCTTAAAGTTTTGCACACCGAGTCATGATGGAAGCGCAACTGAGGCAAAAGTCATGGATAAGCAACAATGAGAGACGTTGTGATGCCCTGGTGGATATGTTATATTTGAGTCGATTGAAACAAAGCATTACACACTACGCATTGGCAGTGCTTCAAATATGCAGAGGCCAGCATGTGATTTTCTAAACCACCAGTTTGGATACATAATCACGTTGTTCAATAGACTAAATGTAAACTTAAATCAGTTTACAAATTAGAGTCATATAAACACTAAAACCTCTTTAATCCAGTTTTGCTGGGACCAGGGACATTTCGGATAAGCAAATTTTCGGATAAACCGTTTTACCGATTTTTGGAAGAAAAAGCTAAATAAACGCCTTCAGTTTTTTCTATATTGTATCTATAATACGGGAGTGCATTACGATTGCGTTTCCTTGATTAGTGTTTATACACAGTTAATTTTTTCGATCAGCCGAATAGGCCACGCAGTGCCGGCCGTAAACGCCGTGCAGTACCTGCCGAAAACACTGTGCAGTGCCGACCGAAAACGTTGTGCAGTATCAGCTAAAAACACCGTGCAATACTGGCCGAAAAGGCCACGCAGTACCAGCCAAAAACACCGCGCAGTGCCAGCCGAAAACGCCCTGCAGAGCTGGACGAATACTGTCCGCGCCATTTAGGTTGTCGCAAATTGTGCTGTACATTTCCAACAACATTTTTTATTTTTCTCTTGGAACCAGGAACCATTTAGGATAAATCGGAATTTCGGATAAACCGGAATTTTGGATTAGCGAGTACCGGATAAACGAGGTTTTAGTGTATACTGTATTACATTGCATAAAATCGCAATATTTTTTATGATATTCAGCCTGTGTGTAGTCATTGTAGTTTAGACTGGTAATTAATTAATAAACCTGTTATAAAATAACAGTTAAAATATTTTTTCAAAACTGAAAAGCAAAATTAACCGATGTGCTCACCTTTCTAACAGTCTTTTGATTACAGTAAATTTTTTAATATCCCGAAAAACATAGAACCCTATACAACTGAAACACTTATATTAATAAAACAAAGTAGTGAAGCCAGCCACTTTAGGACGACTACTGAACAGTTACATGGATATTGTGGTTTAGTAAAATGTGATTGGGAAATATGGTTTTACTGAAATTTACGTCTTTAATCTGCAATAATTAAATGGTATGACAGCAAAGCAATACAATAGAAAAATCAATGAATTTTCTATCAACTAGTAAAATTATTACCATTTACTATTAATTAATTTATAATATAACATTATCTGAATTTTTAAGAATAGAACATGGAAATATCATCATGAAATTGCTGGAGATAACCATTATCTACACTTTGATATAAATGACAACTCACATACCTGTGGAAGTTTAAGATATACTGAGAAATGAAAAAATATATATGTAAAAAATAGTAGTAAAATACTGTTAACTGCATAGTAGGTTTGCTCGATTGATATGCAGGCCCTATCATATGCATTGGTTGTATTGGCAGCAAACGCTATGCAGTGTTTTACCAATTGGCGATACATTAGATAGTTGCACTCCTATAGTGGCATTTTCAACAAAATACTTCCCATGGACGGAGTTTACTGGTCTTGAAATTAAATTTAGAATGGTCTAGAAACACCAACACGAATGGTAGAAGAGGGTGAAATGATAAGAAAAACTTGGGATTAAGAAATCAGGTTTGTAGCCAGTTACCCCGGGAGTGACGCTACTGCTAACCACGCAAAGTGATATCGTAAGAATTATTACCAATCCTATCAGGTTGGCACTAATTTTTTAAAGGAATATTTGAAAAGTTTTCGGTGCCGACCTATACATATTGATAGCTGGTCGGTGTTTTCTATGAATAAAACTGACTTTAAATAAACAGCTTCTGCACAATACACCTGACGACGGTGTCTGTATTTGAACAATAAAAATATTATTCCATGTACAAATGTGGTATAAACATTTTTACAACTTAGGATTCTAATGACAGTAGTATCCTCTAATTATAGCGAATTCCTGTGGGAAAGTGAATTAGTCACATGACCTGAATGGTTAAGCCCCGGACCATGATAGAAGTTACGCAATTGTCTGACTATTATAATGTCCGGTAGAGCTCATAATTTCTGTAATATCTCGGATAAAAATACCGCGGGAGTGACGCTACTGCCAACCACCCAAAGTGATATCGTAAGAACTATTACCAACCCTATCAGGTTGGCACTAATTTTTTAGAGGAATATTTGAAAAGTTTATGGTGCCAACCTGATCGGTACTGAATTTGTTAATGTAAAAAGTGATAATTTTCATAAAGAATCCTTAAAAATAAACTAAAGTAGTACAAAGAAATCATATATAATAAAAACACATACAAATTATGATTTTCAACCCAATAATCAGGCCTGAAAGTGGCAGTTAAAGAGTTGAAGGAAGTTATGAATGGAATTGATGAGTGTGAGCCTTCCCTTTATTCATTTAACATTAAATAGAGGGAAAATCAGAACTTTTTTAATACAATTTTGAATTAAATGTACGTTTCATTGTACTGTTTGAGATTTATAGACAAAACCTATGATATATCAAAATATCTTACAAAGTTACACCCGAAGAAAAATACACCAAACAAAAAAACACTTATTATACAAATACTATTGCAATAAATATTAAATACACACCCAGCATTCTCACTAATTAGAACTACTTCACACCAAACACAGATCGGGTTCAACATCGAACATGCTGTACTGGGGAAATATGAACTATAAACCACACCGATCTAACATGCTGAAATACGGTTGTGAAGAATCTCAAAGATTTGTGCGACGGAAAACTTCATACTTGGTGGAAAGGTTGGTTCATGTATGATGCTATGCGTAATGTTCTGGGTGAATAATAATACACAGGAACCAATAATTGAACCATAAAAAAATTACAATTATTCTCCTTACCCTTTTGTAACAAACAACAAATGAACTTTAAGACATAACTTAGTTTAGCTTGTTGAAGCTATTAAATTTGAAAGACTTATTTCGTTGGTTTGAAAAGCCTATAGAATCATTTTTGTATACTTTGGTAAAACGTATAAAATGTTAAATGCTGTAAATTTCTGGATATAAATTATTTTAATAATTTTACCAACAATATCAATTAAGTTCAACTAAAGCCTGTGTACTACCTTGAATGCTTGAGACATAGGAAAACATTGATGGTAATCAAAAGATGAAAATTAGACATCTGATAATGATGCAAAAAGGAATTTGGTTAATGCTTACCAATAATTAGTTGTGTTTGGTTTGTTAAAACAATTCATTAGTATGTTTGTTTATGAGTAATGTTTAGTGTGGTCATTGAATTATATACTGTAGTAATAATAATTGCCTGCTTGACTAGAGACCGTTTTTCAAACGTCTTATGCTGTACATTTACTGGGCCTAAGCTAAAGTCATGAAACCCATCATAGTCATATAAGTAGTTATGAATACTTATCAAGTAGTTTTAAAATTTTTAATTAGTTGGAGGCCAGGTTCAACTTTAGTAAATCCCTGACATGAAAAATGTTGAATTTTCAATACCGGTGTTTATTTTATATATTATATAACACGAGGACTATTCAGAAAGTAAGGAACTTTTCCGCCTAATGCTGCTAGGCGCGCACATATAGCATATATCCGGAAGTGTGAGAGTTTCTGGGGCCTCAGTGGCTATCCAGCTGTGACACTGGAAGCATAAGAAAAGTGAAGTTGTGTATCTTATATTTTTAAGTGATTTTTTATGTTGCTTTAATTGTTTTTATCATCTACACAGAAAAAGAAATACAAAAACATCACATAAACTAAAAAAAATACACTTGGACGCTTGCTGCCACGATTGATAAAACACTATTTTGCTACACCAAAAGTTATAAAAACAAATTTTGCACAGTTTTTTTGTGTGAAATATTAAACTCATTTATAAATGTGTTTTAGGCTTTTTTTGGCCGGTTTTCTGAATCACTGACAAGCAGTCCCGGGGCTGCTGCTGCCACGCCTGTAGCAGCACCGTCGAAGACAGCCTACGCTAACAAGATAATACAATGTACTATTGACTTGTGCTGACACAAGTTTAAAAGTTCTAGCTCTTATCCTGTAGCAGTAATTGATTTAAAATAAATACTTAGCATTTCTTGACCTAGGATATGACGTATCATATAGGGTATTTTTGAAAACATTATTTGATTCAGTTACACAACCATTATAATTGAATTTTTATGCTAATAATTATTTTTGCCAAATAAAATTTGTCTAATGATTGTCATTGGTCATTGAGAATTTTATAGTTTAATAATCTCGTCTGTATTGCATAATCGGTATCAATGACTGAGGTTTGGTTATACTTGTTCCATGTATGAAGCATTAAAGCAAAAGTTACAGTTTAATTCAGATGTTACCTCACATATACAAATGGTTCTAGTACTTTTGATATCCAGAACAGCAGATAAATCAATACCAGTCTTTGTTTTTAGCCTAATTTTTGTGGGAGTTGATGAGCAAGTGTTGACAAGAATAAAGGACATAATCAGGAAAATATGCGATACATCTTAATACAGTCGTATATCTTATACAGTCGACTCCCTCTAGTCCGGACTCGGATGGTTCGGACGATGATCCGGACTACTTCTTGGAAATGAGTCATCAGCGTGCGGTCGCGTTTCACATGGCAGAAATAAACATAAATGAACATGTTGTTCATTCCCAATATAACTATAAATAAATAACATCAAATGTTCAGTTTACAATTGCGTTCGATACGGATCTTCAGTGAAGCTGGTAACGCCAGTATGGGAATTTTGACTCATGCGGATGGAAACACTGGAATTGCCAACAACTTACGTCGAACAACAGATCATCAGCGATGGATGTAATATTTTAAAATGTTTATGAGGAAATGGCGAGATTATGCGTTCAAGAAAACATTTTAAGCAAAAAAGCAGAATAAAATAACAGATTTATTTTCATATATATACAGTATTTTGATGTCAAGAGTTTTTTCTTCTTAGGTTAAAATAAATACGTTTGAGATAATCTTATTAATATAAATAAAGTTAAAGTTACATTTTTCATACTGTAAAACAACTTTGTAAAGGTTCAATCTGCGGTGCTTTATAATTTCATGTTCATTCCTATTTATGGTGACACATTTAATATGGAAATAAAAACATTTAATGTTTGGGAAAGCATGCTTTGAAATCGGCTTAAAATGTGATTTATATAGATGCTGTACGCTATTACAGGTTGTAATTTTTATATATAACCGCGGATTGACCAAATTTTTAAAAATCCGGATAGGGGTCCGGTCCTGAGGTGTCTGGATTGGAGGGGATCGACTGTATTGCGTTTAAGAACATAATATTACATAATCATTTATTATTACGCTCTTACTGCCAATGTTGAAGTAAGAGTACTACTCTACAAAAATTCAAAAATATCGATGAAATATCCCTTTCTAAAATATTTTATAAATCTTAAATGAATAACTTTTTACTATTGGTCATGTAAAACAGATAATACACCAGAGTCCCGGTAATCTGAACTAATTGGGACTGAAACATGATTAACAAGTTGATTGGATTATTTGGAAATTCAGTGTACAATTGAATTAAAAGCATAAACAAAATCCATTATTGTAGTCCTGAACTATGTATTTATACAAATTAACTTCGTCTTATCACAATTCACATATGGCTTTGTCAACTACATGTTAGACAACGGCACCAAGTGTTCCTGGAGGTACGTCCTGTCCTATCCATTATGAACTCGTCATTAGAAATAATATAAAACACGACACACACATTGATATATACAAACGAAGAATAATAAAACAGTGCCGTCAGTAGGCCTCCTTTTTATGCGATCACGTTCATTGCTGGAGATGACTCAAAGGTTCCAAAGGTAGTTTGCCGAAAAGCGATGATACAGAGTCGGACCGTGATGAATTCTAGAATCGAGTCTATTGTGATGTACTGTGAGTGTAGCTAGGTATCGCCCTACGCTATCTCGAGCAACAGTGCACTGCTAAATTCACATTGGCTGACAGGATTACGTCAAAAGCCAATACCTGAATTCATCTGTTCCTAAAACTAAGTTATTGTATTTAATTACCATGTTGTACATAGTACTGTATACTATAGTAGTAATACCATGCTGTAGATTAAAAAGTTATAGGGTAATTCAGATTACATTGCTTCTTTTGAATTTAAACTCAGTAACCTTTTTTCCCCATCAGGTAGTTCAGATTAGCCGGACGTCGGATTACTGGAACTCTGGTGTGTTGAAATCAAATAAGTTAAGGCAGAACACAGATTGTCTTGTGGAAAAACTGCAGGAACACAGAGGACTAGAGTAATTAAACATGTGACATAATAATCTATAATACCTCACAACTAATCTATCGGTGTAATAATGACGTGTTTACTCTGTACTTGTGATGTGTGTATACACATGTTCTGTGTATTCTCGTGATGTGTATACACGTATTGTGTTTCGGCTACACGTGTACTCCAAATGTGAAATGTAATAGTTTACCGGCAGCTGAGGGTCGCGGAGACATTCGTGGAATGAGGACACTTCGCGTGCGATACCTCTCCCCTGGCATTTGCAACAAGTTTCCGCTAGGGACCTGCACTTGAAGCGAATGAACGCTCATGCCATCCGCGCCACAATCATATCGCTCGGACATTGACGAATAGTTTGACACTGAGGGATCAACAGGACCTGTCGTATTAGTCGAAATCTGTTACAATTACGACTTAAATGTTACTGCTCACTTTTAAAAATGAACGTCAAAATTGTCTCAAGTGAAAAGATTTATTCATTCTAAAATTATTTCAGATTTAGAAATGAAGCGTGCATTTGTCATTACTTTGAGATTTTCATATCCTTATGTAATTTGTTTCTGAGGCTCACAGTTTTAATGAAAATGTTATGTAATTTTAAACTCATGAAGCTAAAAAGTAAGTTATAAATTATCATTCTCAAGAAGATATCAAATTCGATTAAGAGTACTTCAGCTATAATACGAGAATCGACTAGATATTTCAGAAGAAGATCGTGTTACTGGGACCAAAAGTTTAACGTTCTAATATGAGGAGAAGTTAAGCGTGTTATAAAAAATGAGTATCAATTGAAGAGCCACTCTGAAGATAAAAAAAAATAACATTTATCTTTTAATCTTAGTTATTCAATTATATACTAGTCTTGAAGTTTTAAAATAACTGTTATATGTATAAAAATGTGGAATTTTTGAATAATTAACATAATTGATATTTTTTACAACAGCTGATGATTTTGAAACCATCTTATTTAAGTTTTAAATTAATAATAAAAACATTCTAAAACTGAAATGAGAAGTTTAACTCCTCTCTGAATGTAAAAGTTTTTTTGCACGGAAAAATATTATATTAGGAACAGTTTATAATTTAAAGAAAAAAAGAAGTTAAATGAAACATGTATTCCACATATAAAAGTGTAAAACAAGATACCCTCTTATTACAAACAACAATAGAAAATCCTCCCAACAACACCGACATGATCAAAAGTCCCACAGAAGAATGATTTGACATTTAGAAAAAAAGTCCCGATCCACAAACGTTTGAGTCCGAGGAGACAATTTACCTGCATCCTTGTCACCAGCAATCGACTGAAGACTCTGTGCCGACGTCTGTGAGTGGCCCATGCTTGAGAGCGCCATGCTCCATCTGCGATTGGCTGTCGAAGCTGTGTAGACACGCTCCCAAGGTGGCGGTCGGTCTCGCGCAGAACTGCGACATGACTTGGGCAGGCTCTGGTATGTCTCGCGCAGAAACGCTGTGATCTCCATGAGTAGTGTACAGGCGACCAGACGCAGTGCAATGGGGCACTCTGCGCCATATGCGAATGAACAACCTACAAATGGATATAGTTTCAGTGGTTTATTACTTTAGGGACCTCAAACTTGGATAATAAACAAGAAAGAAGAAAAGAAACTAATTGTCTTTGAAAACAAGGTCTTCAGGAAGATATATGGACCCAAATATAACCAGCGGGAGTGGAGGAGAAAACACAATAGGAATATTAGAGACCTGTATAATACAGCAGTCATTGTGAGTGAGGTCAAGAGTCGTAGACTAAGATGGGCAGGGCATGTTATGAGAAGGGAAGAAGGGTCTCGAATGAAGATTATCTCTAAAAATAACACTGAAGGAAGGTGACCTCGTGGGAGACCAAAACAGAGATGGTAGGACCAGGCCAAGTCAGATATGCAGAGAGTTGGAGCCACAGAGAAGGATGCAGAGGATAGGTCAAATTGGAGAGGCTTTGTTAGTGCTGCTAAATATCATCTGAGGCCGTGAGTAAGAGTAAGTTAGTATTATTTGTAGAAAAATCAGTTTTTGTACGCACAAAATGGTTACAAAATTTCCTTTTTTAACATGTTTGCTATGTCATACACCCCATTGAGTACATCAGTGTTTTTTTTATATTGCAGGTGTGTAGGCCTACCCAATGTGGTTCACACAGTATATTACTAAAGTATATCCTGTTTTTCTTATGCATTTTAAATGGTTGTATTACATATTTTTTAAATGTTTGTCCACGCCTAGAAGAGGATCTTTAATAATTATGTACCCAATGGGGTACACGATTTCATCCATATGAGGTATGAGTTACACCATCGGGTAAACTTATTAAAAATATAAAAGTTATACATTTTGCTCAATCCATGATACCAACATGTTTTTTTTATCAATACAAAGAGAAATTAAAAAAGTACAGTTTTATGTAAATTGACCTGCGGCAAATATGGAAACTGACATTTTCGCCACTGTAGCGAACGTTTCAAAAAATAGACATGGTTAGTTGGTAAAACACAACAGTAGTGTTAAAACAGGCTTACCTTACTAATAAAAACAACTAAATGAAAACAGAGAACAATAATTAACAAAACGTAAGAACAGTAATATTCTTTATGGACAGACAATAAATGAAGGCTTCTTCAAGAGCCGACCTTGGGCCCCTAATATTTTTTACACACATTGCCGATCTACCTTCACACTTCCCAACTAATTTTACTCTCTGAAGATGCCACAATGATACAGCACCCCTCATAAATTTACAATTTACATAACTGGCTGGGTGGTGTAGTGGTTATAATACCCGCCTTCAAAACTGAAGGTCGCCGGATCGAATCCCGCAAGTGTTGAATCTGGACCCAGTCGCCATTTGTCATTGGGCTACTAATTAATGATGCTTCCTAACAACAGGTCGATGTTAGGTAGTAACAAGACCGGGGTTTGGACCGTTCCCCATCAAAACGTTAAAAATGCCACTGGCGTAGAAATACACAAAATAAAATATAAAATGTAATACTTACCAAACTGTTCATAGGGATGCCACAATAACTGAATATTTAGTAATTTCCTATCACAATTATTACATAACACATAATAATAAAGTGAGCAATTGGAAAAAGTCAGGAAATATCCCCACAAAGACAAAGATCTGCGTGTGGGGAGAGTCTCAGTCTATCACTTGTGGGAAAAACACTTCCTATCCTATCCTCACTATCCTAAACAAAGTGCAATAAAAAGGTAGAAAAGTTTTTAAAATACAAAGTAAAAAATATGCAAAATTCTAATTAAAAAAATCAATTACTTTTAAAAAGGAGAAAATCATGTACGGTACAAGGTTACAGCAAATGTAAAAGAGAGAAGAATTTTAGATGAGAAATTTGAAGAATTTTTGAAAATCTTTTGATAGCTTTGAAAAAATCAGCAAAAAAAGAAGAATCAAAATTGAGATTGAGTTAAAAATAAATAAACGGTACCAGTGGACTGACACATACTTTCTCCCTTCAGTAAATTTAAAAAAGACAATATGTAATAAAACTATCATGTTCTACAAAGTTAATCTAAATATCATTTAATAATTTATTGTTTCAAAAATAATCATCCAATTTCTAAAAATAAAAACAAGAGAGACAAAGTTAAATTAATTGTTCAAATTGTATGGGGGGAATCCCCCCCTTGGTAATACCAAGCTTTTTGAGCTGGTTTTGTTCGGTGATTTGACCTTACGTTTCATACCAAGTTTCATGGAAAACGGTTGGAAAATAAGGAAGAAATGGATTTTTTAGTATTCTCCTTAAGAATAACATTGGGCGCTTTCAGACAACGTACTGCGTTTATCGTGGACAGTAAATTTAACTTTTCTCTGGAACCGTCCACTGGTACCGTTTATTTTGATATTTACGACTGCGTGGGCGGGGGGAGTTGAGGGTGCACCGTTACGGGGCACCCGCAAAAAAAGAAGAATCAAAATTGAGATTGAGTTAAAAATAAAAACTAAATACAATATGAAAAAAAATAAAGTCTACGCGGTTGATTCAAGTTATATTGCGATTTGAATAAGGCCTCCGCATCACTGTCATCCATACCTAGGAGCCATCTCTCTATTCTTGTCCGGAAAGACCCCAGTAATGTCATCTTCCCATCCTCTAACAAAATTTGCTAAATTACTATATACAATATGGGCTTGGTAATATGGATAGATTTGGTTGACCTTTTTTTTTTTTAATAAATTAATATCAATATTATTACTGTTAACTCCATTGATGGAAACATTCTGTTTTCTGCAAATCAATTGGAATCACAAAATATTTTCAAGGTTATGCTAAGGATCGAACCGGCAATATTCATATTATGAAGCGGGTATTCTAACCACTGAGCCACCCGGCCTATTTTTAGTTAGAGGGGTGTGACATACACTCGTCCAAGAAGTTCTCCTCCTCGTCCTCGACAAGCAGCTGTTTCTGCTTGTTCTCGTCCAACATGAGGTTGACGACGGCAGGGATGTGCTGCTTGTCCTCAGCCATCATCTCCTCTAGCCGGCTCCCCAGCGCCTACCATGCAATTACAGGGTGAGACAGTTGGTACTCCTTTTTGCAGGATATTTAACAATTGATTTTTAAAGCAACGGGAAGTGCATGTTTTGAAGTTTGTTTTTCATAACGTAAGGATTTTTCTTAGTCACTTTGTTTACATGTTAAATAGCTTTTCAAAAGACTACCACAAAGAAAAAGAAAATAGTTTTGTGTTTTGGAATTTCATCGATTCCATGGTATTGTTATATTAATGAATAGCTCATTGGGTAAGAAGTACTCAGAAACACACTCAGGCACAAAGCTAATTGGTGGGATGAGTTGACACTTCTGCTACCAACTGATGTCACACGAGAAACAAAATATACCATACCTAGTAAATTATTCATCAATTCAAAGTAAATATTTTGGGTATTATTATTCTACTTTAAAGTTTTCAGATTTAATACCCTTATTATTACTTTTTTTTAAAGGTATTATATTCTGTCACAAGACAGGGACTCTGATCTGAGAACAAACGTATTACGTAGTATACTCAAAGAGCTCATTTGTCATTACTCATCAACAGGTTAAATGGTCCTAATTATAAAATGAGTGTAAGTAAAGTCCGTACCTCGCCCCACTGGTAGAACATTTTTCCTGCGGCTCGCTGCAGAATGTGAGACCGTTTTTGGCCGTTGGGCACGCCACGGTTGGGCAGGGGACCACTCGGCCGGAACATGGGGAAGTTGAGCTTCATCCACGCTGGCCACTGGCCCTTATTGCACGAGTGGACGAAGTAGCAGCACTCAAGCAGGAAGCACGCCTTGGCCACAACCGGTGCTCCTGGCTGTACCAATGATGAATGCAAGTGAGCATTGTTATAATTACTCTTTAATAAAGATTACTTTGTGGCCTGAATCTTGAATCTTCCCTCTAGAACTTTTACCAGGTAATCCTGGATTGTTTGTGTCAATTTATGTAAGAGGAATAAAATAACTTAAAGTTGAAATTTATTAAACTTGAACTTAGTTGGCACAGGCGGTTCGCAAGGAGGTGAGTGGCTCAGAGAGAAACTTGTCGACAGAGTAAAATTGCCATTTCCTTCAGCCTTTGAGTCAGAACTCGCTCAAAATGGGTTTTCTCCAATACCCTAACTTCATCAGGAAGTCTGTTATACATCCTGAAAGGTATGTCAGGGAACCGATTGGAGGTAAACATCAACCTGACATCATGGTTGTGCAAGAGGTTTAGCATCACTGCTTAGACAGGGCTTGAACATATCTAGCAAGGCTTGACCTTAGTTGGTAACAGGGTTGGAAAGTGTTGAGAATAGGTTTCATAGGGCGATGGGCCACATCAATGATTTATCAGCCAATTCAATCAACTAATCTAACAACATTTTGATTCAGTTCATGAGTTATTAACCTTCATCCACTTGCACAAGTGGCAGATTGCCACCATTTTAAGTTTTAGCGCATATTAGGTCAGTCAAGGCCATCAGAAGCTCCAGACTCAGATGTATTCCTCCCCCACTACCAACACAACACGGGGGTAGTATTTTTTCATCTTAAGGTGACTACTTAGGTCTAAGTACGGCTGTACTGAGCGAGAAAATAAAATGTTTGCAAAGGTCACTGCAGTGTTACATAGTGTAAATATTTGAGTAAAGAAGGAAAAAATAACCAAAAACAAATTTTCTAAATTTAAGTTAAAATAAAAAAATTCTTGTAATTTGTTTTGATATCCTAGTTTCATGGAAGTTAATAAATGATATTCGTTAAAAATATCCTTGTAACAAATTATTTAAATATCCTATATTCAAGTACCCACCATTTTTACATACAATTGTGTGAAAAATACTGTCAAACCCTACAAATTGCAATAGGTGGCAAATTATAGCTCTACACTTTGTGTAGAGCTGTGATACAACGATACAAAATAGGGGTAATATCTCTTGTAACCTGTGATGTTTGCAATGGCGAACTAGAAATCAACTTGAGCAAAGCATAGACTGGGGAATTGGCCTGGAGGGAGATAGTTTTACGGTTGATTTCAGCGACTCATCTTGTGCAAATAAATACGACCTGTGGCCAGTTAGGAATTTGGTCACAAAGTAATGAACCCCACCATGCTTTCTTTCCACCTGAGCTTGGACTTTGTGGGTCCAACTCTCTGCTTCCCATTAGAAAATTTCAGAGATGTCATTAGAGATGACGATAGCACTATGTAGTAGATAAAAAGAAAAGTAATTCGAAAAAAAAAACGGTATTTGTGGGAAAATGTGGTAAGGACCAGTAAATCTAAACATTTAATGAATATGCGGATGTAGAATTCAAATGAGTTTTTCACAATTTCTAGTCTGATAATTTAGCTTCTAAAGTTAATTTTACAGCGTAACTATCCAAATTCCGCAGTAAGTGGCACCAACCAGGTCCATAAGTGCGGTGAGCAGATAGGGGTCGGGGATAGTACCCGGTGGACAGGTCTCCAGGAGGAAGGACAGCCGCAACATTCCGTTGAATACAGGTAGCGTGGGGACCAGCTTGCGCTCTTTCAACACCACAAATTCCGAGTCCCCGATGTGTTCTCCTGTCTCCACCGAGTTGCGTCTACTCAGATCTGGAAAGTGAAAGATCCAACTGTACAAGGGAATTTCTCTTCAGTTTTCCAGGAATAAATAAACTTGTGCGAAAGGAGCAGATGTTGCGATAATGGTTACAACAGGCTGTACAAGTCTGTCTGTGTCCTACAAACTCCGAGACCACACTGATCGTCAGTTTTTTAAAACTTGGTACACAATTGACTTTGCCATATCTCCAGGTCATTGTTTTTATTTTTTTAATCTTATATTTTTGACCCTTTAAGGAGTAATGACGTTTTATAACGTCACAATCTCAGATCTGGTAAGGAGTAAGGGGAAAATATCAAATCACACCTCAAAGGAGTAAAATATTTGTTTCACTAAAATTTATTGCAGCCTACTGTAAATATAGTAGAAAATATGTATTAGGTTCTAAATACCCAAAAACGAACATTTTATAACTTTTTTCGTATGAAAGTCTTCAAAACATGGACGCAACATGTGACCTCCAAGAAGCTGGATTACAGGGCGACGCCACCGTCCTAGTGTTAGGGGTATTTTACCTCTAGCACCCCCAAACAACACGAAAAATAAAAACTACTTTAAATAGGCTCTAACGATTTTGATGAATGATTTGTAGTCCTTTATGGGACAAACAATATGACACCGCCCGCATTTCTCAAAACATTGGGGTTTAAAAGTTATAGACTTTAAAAAAATCATTTTGAAATTTTCTGGCTTAAAAATAATCTTAGAAAAAAATTGACCATCACAATTTAAGATATCTTAAAACCTAAAAAAACTAGTATTCTGAATCATTAGTCTACGATTAATGGTTTCAGAGAAAATTTGAATTTGATGTCCGTGGTGTACGCAGTCCGTTTTCTGAGAAAGCCCAATGTTATTGTTTTGAAGAATATTAAAAAATCAATTCCTTCCTTAATCCTCAACTGTTTCATGAAGCTTGGTATACAGTGTAGGGTCACATCACCCACCAACACCCACTCAAAGAAGGTTTGGTAGGAGGGGGAACAACAATTTCAAGCAAATATTTTAACTTGTTTTCTCTTGTTGTTAGTTCAAGAAATTGGATGTTAATGTTTGTAAAAATACATTTTAAATGATATTTAAATGTGTGTCAGTCCACTAATACACATTTAAATTCATCATAACAGTGTTCTTATTTTGTTATCTAATTGATTGTATTTGTAAAATGAGTTGTATTGAACGGAAGAGACAAGTGCTGATAATGGAATACTGATTATTAGTTTTGTTCACTTGCTTTTTAACTTTTATTTTATATTTGGGAGTGTTTATAAAAATTAGATTAACCCTTAAGCACTACTGAAAATTATAATCCCTGTCCATTTAGAGTAAAAATATCAAAATATTATTTTCCCAATGTTTTTTTTTTGGATTTAGGTAGCTTGAATAAAGTATAAAACTGAAATTTGCTTCATTTTTAATTATTGAAGATTTTAAGATTATTTTTGGATGAGCCATTTCAGTTAATAATAATTAGTTACTAAATCCTATTAAATTAAAACATTCACACAATATACACTATTTACTGCTAAAACACAATGAAAATAAACACACATTGACAATAGTTTCAACAAACAAGGTTAACGAAAGTTAAAACAGCTGGCTGTAGTGACTCGCGAGTTTTCTCGTTAAAAGCAGTACGGGAGCGCACGAAAACGGGCCAAAGTCACCTAGCAACTAATTTCAGTCACTATATATTTCAACAAAGCCGCCATATTGGTTTTGTGAGTGCATAGAAGTTAAAGTCACATCTTTAAATAGGGTTTGGTTCTTTAAATAGGTAAATAGGTTTCGGCATTCTTTAAATAGGTACGGTTGTTTTGCAAACTACTGCGCAGTAAATGTGGTAAAATGATTGATCGTGAATAAACTCGTTTACCGTGTCCTGCGACCCTACTGTGCTGTGAGAAATGTCGTCAGCTGCCCAGTAAGGGTTAATTTATCTTACATATTATTACTGTGTCTTATTGAACAAGAGTATAGGAGGATTTAAGGAATACTGGGTAAATAATGGTGGATCATAATACGAGGACTATCCAGAAAGTAGTTTAAGTTTTTGTCTATATTCGCAAGGGTTAGGTCTAGCATGTATAATTTGTCATCGTTAAACATCAGTACATAAAACTCACAGCAACCTTGAGTCTCTTCAACACTGCCATCTTTCTTTTTCCCTTTGCCAAAACCAAACTTAGTGAATTGGTCTTCTACTCTTCGTCTCGCTCGCTGCAAAGTGTTTCCCATACTGAAAACAAAAAAGATTTAATATTTCAAAGTAAATATGAAGCCTGCACTGAGCCAGTAAGATAACTAACCACTTCAATATGCAGTCGTCATTGCAAAATCTTTCATATCTTCAATAGTACTATATTTAATCCTAGTATAACTGTATTTAGTTAATTTTTCAGCTGTATTTTTTTAATTAACCCTCGAGAGGGCGCTTGTTGAGTTTTCCTCCGCACGTGTAGTTTTTATTAAAATAAACATGCATATCGGGTTTACTTGTCAAGCTCCTCACCTCACATGCATCATTCCAGGAATCCCCCGGAATTATTTACAACCCCCACACTCCTTTTGTTTCCTTGTGAGTTGCAATGCAGTGAAGCGATGTCAGTTTGCGGAGGCTTTCTCCATGTGCGCCCTATCGCGCAAGTGGTTAGAGCAGAGTTTAGTTCCTCGTGCGCCCTTCTGTGTTAGAGATAACTTACCATTTTAGTTGTGACTGTTTTCAAGTATACGAGTATTTTGTGTTTCCATTTTATATTACTGTCTTAAAAACGAAATTGAGTCTCCACTAGTATGGATAATACACTGTCTGTGTTAACTGGAATTTACCTGTGGCTAGTGAGATTGGCTAAACAATGTAGCCTACTCTCAGACATTGTATTTCTTAAGTATGTCATGATTTGTGGAAAAAGAATGCTCTGCTGTGCTGGTCTATGCAGACCTAATGATGAAAATTTTAAGTAAGATGTGGATGTCTGGAAAGATCATTTATCATAAATAATTAGAAAATCAACTGCATTGATGTGGCATGCATTGTTTGGTCGGACAAAAGCTTTCCTATATACATTTCTTCTTTTTTTTATCGAAATTTAACTCCTACAAATCAGTATTCAGAATACGATGTCTCAACTACTGGTGGATTTAAAATCAGAAAGTATTTTTTTTCTTGAGAAGGGGCTACAGCCCCTTTAGCCCCCCCCTGTGGGTGAGCCCCTGCTGTTTGATGACAGAGATATTCACACAGACAGAGAGTTGACATTCAGCATGTAGACTGTAGAGAGGTTACTTGTAAATGACAATGATACAATGTTGCTCTCTGTTGCCCCTAGATACAAAGTTTCATGACATAGGATGAGGTTACCTTCCGCTGCTCTTCTGCGAAGTCTTGCTGTAGGAGTGATGTAGAGCGGCAGCCTGGTGGACCAGAGCTCCTCCCTCTATCGGAGAGTCGCTGCCTTCATGACTATCCAGAGAATCTGATCGTCCATGCTCCCGGCGGAACCAGTTTACTACGGAAACCAACAAGACAGTTTGTGTTCATCCATGCAATACATTCCAGGTCCCTTGTTTGAAATTCATTATTGGTGATGGTGGATTGATGTTATTTAGATTTTCATTGCGGACACTTTCCATCACGATTTTATGTAAAACAAAGTTTCAAGACGTTTCGGGATTTGGAATCTGATCCCATCCTCAGGTGAACTAATATCTAAAACATAGCGCAATTAACATATAATCCGGACCAAACCGGTATAAAACTGAAAACATAAAAGTTTAAAGCCATAAAAAAAACTTACAAACAAACCATTCACTAAACATTACACACATAAGAAACCAAACACGTCCACTCGTCACGGAGACTCAGAGACAACTGAAGTATAAAAATAACTGTTTTAAGTATAAAATCGTAAAAATAATGTGTTTTTTGCTCTGTAAACTTAACTTTGTACTGCAATTTTTCATGTAAATTAGAAAGGTTTTGCATTTGAATTAAAAATAATAATAATAAATAAATCTGTTAGACGTATTTCACCTGGTTTTCAGGTTTTTGCGGCAGCTATTTTGTTTCCGGTTCCGGTGGGACACGCTTACTCCTTTCAGTTGTCTTTGAGTCTCCGTGACGAGTGGACGTGTTTGGTTTCTTATGTGTGTAATGGTTAGTGAATGGTTTGTTTGTAAGATTTTTTTACTGCTTTACAATTTTATGTTTTCAGCTTTATACCGGTTTGGACCGGATTATATGTTAATTGTGCTGTGTTTTAGATATTAGTTCACCTGAGGACGTGATCAGATTCCAGATCCCGAAACGTCGTGAAACTTTGTTTTACATAAAATCGTGATGGAAAGTGTCCGCAGTAAAAATCTAAATAACAACATTCCAGGTAGTATTAGGTAAACAAGGACTATTAAAATATTCTGAAAATAATGTTTATCTGCCACACCCTGTATTTTAAAATAACTTCTGATCAGCATGATATTACCAACATGAACTCAACAAGATCAATTCCACTGTTTTATCCTCTGCACACATAGTGTCCGACTGTCCGTCACTCACCCAGGCCTCCGATCTGGAAGCGTGAGGGCTGAGTCTTGAGGGGCAGCATGTGAGGGCTCTCCGTGACGCCGAGGTTGCGTTCACTCTGCCGGGGGGTGAGCACGTGGTGCGGGTGCTTCTTGCGCAGGTTACTCAGTGGACTCTGCACCATTTTGCCTGTTTCATCACATAGCTCCGACTCAAGAAGGCTCTGTAACAATTACATAGTCTCAGTATATTTAACCCTCCAAGTGCTAACATTGCGCTATGAAAAGTCAGTACGCTGCTCTGAGGTAATGACAATGCACTACAAGCGGTTACGTGTAATTGACGTAGAATTATTAAACAAAACAATTTTGTTTGTTTGAAATTCATGATAGCGATGGATTTTTCATTATTTATTTTACAATTAATTGGACTTTTCCTATCACTCTTGTGTTTTAAACTACAACATCGTTTCCAGTGGAGGGCAAAAAAAATTTTGTGTTGTATTTTGTCGTGCTGTGTTTTAGATATTAGTTCACCTGAGGACGTGATCAGATTCCAGATCCCGAAACGTCGTGAAACTTTGTTTTACATAAAATCGTGATGGAAAGTGTCCGCAGTAAAAATCTAAATAACAACATTCCAGGTAGTATCAGGGTATCAGTAAACAAGGACTATACAATATTCTGAAAATAATGTTTATCTGCCATACCCTGAATTTTCAAATAACTTCTGATCAGCATGAGATATGACTAACATGAACTCAACAAGCTCAATTCCACTGTTTTATCCTCTGCACACATAGTGTCCGACTGTCCGTCACTCACCCAGGCCTCCGATCTGGAAGCGTGAGGGCTGAGTCTTGAGGGGCAGCATGTGAGGGCTCTCCGTGACGCCGAGGTTGCGTTCACTCTGCCGCGGGGTGAGCACGTGGTGCGGGTGCTTCTTGCGCAGGTTGCTCAGCGGACTCTGCACCATTTTGCCTGTTTCATCACATAGCTCCGACTCAAGAAGGCTCTGTAACAATTACATAGTCTCAGTATATTTAACCCTCCAAGTGCTAACATTGCGCTATGAAAAGTCAGTACGCTGCTCTGAGGTAATGACAATGCACTACAAGCGGTTACGTGTAATTGACGTAGAATTATTAAACAAAACAATTTTGTTTGTTTGAAATTCATGATAGCGATGGATTTTTCATTATTTATTTTACAATTAATTGGACTTTTCCTATCACTCTTGTGTTTTAAACTACACAACGTTTCTGGAGGTGGAGGGCAAAAAAAATTTTGTGTTGTATTTTGTCTAGTATGAAATTCGTTAAAACAGAATATTGAAACATCAAATACCTCTATGTCGACCTTCTTGACTGTACTGGTGCTAAATAGAAGCAATTTATTGTATTTTTATTTGTGCCTTTTTTTAATAAAGTTTTTTTTAGCGTGATAACATTTGGTCTTTAACTTTCATTTATAAACAAATAGGAAAGGCCAGGGCAGGTTTTCACATTTTTTTCTTTATTTTTTCTAGTAGAGCTACAGTATCCCAAAACGTACCGTAACATTACCGTAAAAATTAAACAAAGTCTGGTGTGAAAACGAGCCCTATCCCTGACAGTGTGCATAATATCACACAAGGGATATAATGCATATTTTTGCATTCATTGAAATACAGTTTCAGAAAGATAGAAGACAATTAATTATAGACAGTAAAATATTAAATGAAAATTGCATAATTTTGTCATATTACACTTATTGTAATGTAATTTTTACTCCTTTCAATATTATTCGGCATCATGTTCGCTATCGCAGTTCATGCATACAAAAACATTGGTTAAACTACAACTGATCAATGTTTAATGAGAATAATTCCAAATGAATGAGTAATTTTAATATAAAATATATTTTACGAAAGACGAATATAGTTTTCGCTGGCAAAATCGTGCCCCGGCCAGTATTTTAAAACTTGCCCCATTACCATTTTTCCATTCAAACTGACCGAAACAGCTAAAAAACATTTAGTGTATCTGTGAACTTTATATAATCAGATCTCAAGACAGGACAAGAGTTGTTTACCCCTGGTATGTAACAAAGCATGTTAGTTACTGAGCCATTGTGTTACGCCTGAGTTACTGTGTTAACACACTTTACGTTTACTGGATTCTAGAATTATAGTCCTCACACCAATCCCTATATAGACACTCAATTTTAATTTTAGCAAGTCTTTTAATTAAGTTTCAAGAGAATGAAGGTTAATGGTATATTAATTAAAAAAGAGAAAGAATAAAATAACCATAACTGGGAAACATAAAATGAAAATTACAGGACACGTTGAGGACGTGCTCCTCTTCTTAAATAAAATTTTCCTCGCATCTCGATCATCCATGACATAACAGGAGCCTCCGTTGAGTTGGTCGTCTTGATCTGTGTGGGGAATGTGCCTGAAAAATAAAAACATGGAAGTTAATAAATAGTTACATAGAATTTAACTTAATAACTAATTTAATAATTTTATCAATTAGAATTGTGACAAAATATCTTTTACCCTACCATGCTATGTTTAACACAAAATGACTGATCACTGTTGGGACAAAATTTTGATATCTTCTTTTTCCATTGAGTGATAAACATACATTTCAATAAGTTTAAAAAAGACTATTGTGCAAATCTTTGATCAAATAAGGCTTATATTGATAATGTCAAATTTGTTCATTCCTGACAAGCTAAATTTGCAATACATGGGGTTGATTCAATGTAACTTTTCTTGTAAACCTCAATCTTAGTCAACAAAACACTTGATCACAATGGGCCTACGTCAAGCGCAGTGAGGTTTTATTTTGTCTCAGTATTAGGCTAGCCAGAGGTGGTCGACTGCTCATAATATAACAAAAGTTGCTTGCTTCTGTTTCAAACCATGAAAATTTGACTTACTGTCAAGTGTGTTGCTCTAGAACTACTAGTTTCAGTACATTAACATTAAAAAATCAAGATCCTATCCATACAAGCCTAAATTTAAAGATATTTAAAGCAATTAAACTTTAATGCTGGCCCTGCTATGGTATTTTTTTCAGGATCAACAAAATAAGTCTTGGTGAAGCAATAGTACCTACTTGTTTCTAGGCCTGCCACTTTGAACTGGTGAAAAGGAGAGTAAAAATTTGTTTTCTCGATAAAAGTGATTGTATACGCAGTAAAAGGGTATAAGTAACAGGGCAAATAAATTAAAACATATAATTCATGAAATTACAGTTAAATCTATCAAGCTAATAGTGACGCTCAGTCGTAGTGAACAATGCTCGATTTTAGTTAAGACTGGAGGGCCTCAGGCGTCGGACGGAAATTTAGACAGGAATGGGTTAATGTCCGAAGGAAGTTCATTCACCTGATTACTCTGGTGGTCTGAGCCTTGGGCTCTTTGCGGTGAGGCTTAATAGCAACATCGATCAGTCCACTGAGAGCTACTCTGCGGAACACACCTCCATGTGCCTCCTTCACGTAGGTCATCAGTTGTCTGACATCACAGTACAGGGTCTGCCAACATTAATAGTTATATTATCTTACTTTTCATGCATACTATGACTGATTATTACTAGCTCAAATAAGGTTGTTTGGGTAGTAGGCTAGCCCAGAAATGGAGCGAGGTATTTCCTTAAATTGCCATGTGCGTTGCAAGGAACAAAATTACTTTTTATTTTGCTTATTTTATAACTCAACCAATTTTATAGTGCAATCCCACTGAAAATCACGTATTTTGAAACAAAAGAATATAATTATTACATTTTTGGTAGATTTTTGCAATTTTTTTAAATTTAAAAATTTGTAGAAAAATATATAAACGATAATAAATAAAGTCATCATATAGGTACAGATATAAAAAATATCACAGATATCGGGTAAAGAGTTTTTCCAGCTGCCAAAGTGACTGATGTGGCAGTCTGACTGATAGCTTAGTAGGTAGAATCAATCCCAGGTCTATTGCATGGTGGCCTACCCCCCAATAGACCTAGGTTTGATTCCTAGTTATGCCATGGTGCTCTGGAAGGCATGTTAAGTGGTTGGTCCTGACTACATAAGTAGTTGTAAGGTCACATCAAAGACACTAGTGCGGCCTGGAAACTCTGAAACTAGACCTTGGCCAGGAGATTACACGAAACGTACTTTTACTTTTATCTGTATTCTTCTCCAGCAGAGGCGAGCACTGCGAATAATTTTCCACATCAAAAAAGATATTTCTGCAAACCATTTTATCCTCAACTAGGAATTTCGACAGTTAATGAATTGTATATACGAGACAGTGTTGTACATTACAAAAAGGAAAATTTAATCCCAAAATCCCAACAGTCATTGGTTTAATACCAGAAATAATAGATATATTGAACAGCAAAAACCAACATTTTTGAAAAAAGACTTGTTTCATAGGTAACAAATTTTTGTTCAATTTACCTAATAATACTTTTAAGGGAACAAATTTGGATAAATTAAAAAAATTAATGAAAAACTACTTATTAACTTTAAACATATACTACAGTGCAACTCGGTTATTGCGGCCTCGGCCATAACGTCAACTCGGATATAACGTCATTTATTTTTAGGTCCCGCCAAACTATATGTATTTACATAGGAAAAAACCTCGGATATATCGTCAGTAAATTCTCAAACCTCGTATATAACGTCAAGAAAATCGGGCCGAGATGAAGGCAACATATAGCTAAATAGAGAAAGTTCGGTCGGTGGTGCAACGTGAGGGCTACGGCTATTGTTTAGCTACATTCTATTTTTAGAAACGGCATTTTATTGCTGTCTTACCGCTAACCACCCCAACCCCCTCCCCTACCCTATATCCGCTGTCGCCGGTGATCAAGGTCAGTGTCAGTGACTCACGTCGCATCAAAGCACTGTGATGCCGTTCGTACGTAACTACAGTTCGTGTAGATATCGTTAGTTCAGTGTATGTCTTTTACAGTTTGTTTTTCGTTATTTTAATTTACAGTATTGAAAAATAATGGCAAGTGTTAAGAGAAAGGTTTTTCTGAAGAAAAGGTGTGAGTTATAAGAGCGTGTGAGGAGGGACGTAAGATAGCAGACGTGTGTTCGGGCTTGTTTTTTAAAATCGAACCAACAGTTGAATTCACCAAGCCGAACTTCATTGCAATATTTTCAAATTCGATTTTTTATATAGTAGAGTAGTCAGTCAGTCATAAACATAAACTTACGGTGTATTTCAAATTACCTTCATTAAATGTCGTAGTTTCATGTAAAAAATGTGTTTCCCTATTTTTCCTCGGTTTTTAATTAAAATGATGTAACCTCTTTTATAGCGTCATTAATTGTGTGGTCCCTTCAATGACGTTATAACCAAGTTCCACTGTATTTTGATGAGTTTTGGTCACAAAAAATAAGTAAAAAATATTAATCTCTATCTCTCTCTTCAGTGGATTTTTCGTTTTGGTTTTCTGATTTTTTTAAAATCTATTAGTGGATTCGGAAATTTCTTTTGTAGTTTTAACCATGTTGTTTTTATTTGTATAAATTTTTGGAGACTATTCAATATAGATAATGTATATCGACAAATAAAGATGTATTTGAATTTAACGAAACTTGCTACTTAAGTTTACAAACATATATTTCACAAATAAATTTGAATGAATTTTAATTTTGTCTCTAGGGATCTTAAAACAAAGAAAATTGTCATAGTCCATGATAATTTTCTTTGTCTAAGTCAGGCTTAAGCCTGACCATGCCACCTATGTTAATTGCTTCTTCCTTATAGAAAATTTGCTAAACACAAAATGAAAAGTGAAAATGTTCACCATATTTTCAGGCAGCTTAAGATCTTTGTTAGACTTGACCAGTCGAGTGACAAGAGCTTTGAACACGTTGACCATGATCTGTCCCTCCACACCTCTGCCGCCTCCACCCAGCCCTGCGCCGAAGTTGGTGGTGTAACCTCCCTGCGCCCCCACATCCGGCGACTTGCTGCAGCTGCGTTTCTGGTCTGCATACAAATATTATTCTAATTATTTAATCTCAAAGTTTTACGTTTTTGGAAACTGGGGTTTACTACAGCATACTCCCGATTCTCTCAGTAGCGCTCTGCTTGGCAATAAAAAATGCAAAATATGGGGCATGCTTTCTTATTTTACGCAGTCATAGTTAGTAAAACTTTTAACATTTTAACTGTTAAGTTATCAAATTTTTTAAAATACTAACCTGGATAATCCAGAATCTGAATGTTTTGGATCTGGATAAACCGGCCCTTACAGTAGTTTTGATATATTTTGAGGTAATTTAACTCATTTTAAATTTTGAATGACCCCTCAACTTAGATTAGGTCATTTAAATGGCGACCAATTACAATGTAGGTATTTTAAGCCAAGTATGAATGAGGATTGAGTGTAAGATGATTGTGGCGCGATCTTGTAGTCTTGTTACTGACTAACGCTAACATGTTCCTTAGACAGGACTGAAAAATAGGCCAACAGCCGATGGCAACTAGGGGACCTACAGTTTAACGTGGAATCCGAAACACGGCCTCTGAATTACGGATTGGTCTAACTATGAGGATAGTCTTTGCCGATTAACGTAGTATTCAATAGTGGGGACGTTAATCCACACAAGAGAACACTACATCCACCGACCATCGCTAACAACTATCAACAATTCGTGACCTACAAGTAGCTGGATTACAGGAGTTCGCCACCGTCCCAGTCAACTTACATTCTTACTACAGTAGAACCCCTCTAATCTGTCGTCTCCTTTGGGATCAAGACAAAGGTTGGAAAAAAATTTTGGATTATCGAAAAAATCAAATATTAATAGGAAAACAAATAAAAATGATCTTTTAACAAGGAGTTAAATATTAGTTGGAAAACTTCCAGATACACTTGAATATGTATTAGTTCTAAAAGGAAAAGGAACCAACAAATTATGTACTATAAATTTGTTGGTTATGCGAACACGGGAACAAAATACACCAAATGTCGTAAATTTGACAAAACGTAATTTTATTGCCTAAATTATATGTATGTGGCTTAATTGTAAATGTGATAACGGAAAATAGTCCATTATGTCATAAATAACTAAACCAAGGGTAGACGATCAAAATGGAGAAGTGTATTATTTTTCCTGCAAAATGAGTTATTATGATTATTGAGTTTTGATAGTAAATATCAGATAAACATTTCAAGATTTGTCGTTTCCGAAATCACATTTTATGCGGAATAATAACCGAATTCTGATACTCGGTGTAACTTTCAATTATTGCTTTGCCTTGCTTATTGTTTTGCCTTTGCTTTGTATTTTAAAATACAAATCTTGGTGGACTTTATTGGTTACTGGAATACGTAGTTGGTGAATCAAATAATCATACCCACTCCCTGGACTGACTAATGACGTTCTTGCATTCCAATAGGTTATGAATTGTGTAATTTCGTCATCTGCTTCAACACTTTCGGTCAATCAAAGATGTTTTGTGTCACAGCTATCAAACGGAAAGTTTTTTTTTATCTTTCAGTTATTATGTTCATTTTATACTGTCTATCTGAAAGTTAGGATACTTACATATTATTGTACGTTAGACACCGGACGAGATATGAAGCAAGCAAGCGATACCAAACCGAAAACAACCGCTCGACAGATGTCCCGTCAGAGACAAGTTGGCAATGTTTGCGAGTCTGAGCATGATCGGACTAACTGGAGTGACGGATCATCCAAAGTCGGATTAGAGGGGTTCTACTGTATGATCAGAAACAATCCATAATTGTATCCATATGGATTGTTGTTAAAATATGAGCAAACAGCTGCAAATCACTCACTCAAGGGTGATAGCAGAGAGCTGGGATCCACACAGAAGCCAACATAGGAATGAAAGAAGTCGAGGATCTCAGGGATGGAGTCGACGTTGACCATGTGACGCAGGTATCTGCCAAACTGTTTGGCACTAGCTCGGTGGAGTTTACCCAGGATATTCTGGCCCTGGGAGCGGAGGAAGTCGATGGGTGGACCTCGCTGGCCCTCTGTACAGCCATGGGGGCAGCCGAGGTGGCGCAGGACTCTGCAACATACAAGTATTAGGAATAAATAACTTTATTGACTAAAAAAAAACATAAATAAATAAGCCTAATATAAATTAAGCTTATTCAATTAAAACTAACATAGGAAATCACCAGTATAATAGTATAATATAATATAATAGTATAACACCAGTAATTCAGTTTAGTACAAACCTATGCAATTTCATAAAGTGAATTAATGAGTTTATTCCAGAAATATTACAGCTACAAATACAATAGATGATGAATTAAAATAAATAACAAACTAAAAAAAAACTATAACAAAACTAAGTATTCCTTAGCTGCGCTGTAAGTTAAAAACGAAACGGTCTTAGGAATCAGCAGACATAGGCAATGCCTGCGTGTCTGCTTAGTTGGTCTTTAAAACATATAATTGACCAGACAATTTTTATGGCTTGTTTGAAATGAAAAAATAAAAAATTGAAAGGATAAGTATGAACTATTTGTGAATTTATAATGAATCAACTGAATTTAAAAGTACTCGATTTTTAATTAATTGTTTGAAACAATGCTACATGCAATGCACAATGCTCTTATAATAAAGATTTAATAGTTTTATGTTGGTCAACTGGCCAGGATAATTTTACTATTAGAAGTTTAATGAAATTTATCAAAATCAAACAATAAATTTCCCTAAAAGAAATAAAATTAAAATAACCAAAACCATATTAAAAAAATAACCTGTTACAAGCCCTGGCTGTATCACATAACACATGATAAATCAGTAAATGAAAAAATCAAAATCAAAATCACACCTGATAACACAGTTCATGACGAATCCATGAGGTGTCTCGATCTTGTTCTTGGGTTTGGTTGGTTCAGGCTCGGGTGGGGAGTTGTCGTTTTCACTGTTGTTGTCCGAGGGCTGATAGGTCTTGAGTACTCCCATATCTATTAGCAGCTCCAGCAAGTTGAAGACCACTTCACACACTCGCAGCGTACAGCAGACGTTGTCTCTCAGTACCACTGAATGGACCGCCTACCCACAAATGATAAGTGACAATTCTTTATCATACAAAACACACTTGAGTGAGGCTGTGCACAGTTGTTTGGCAAGTCGAGAACAACCACAAGCGTATAAGATACATAGTGCGAGGTGGCTCGCTGGCGTGTGGGGTCCACCGTTGTTTTCGACTCACACTCTGTACCAAGATTTGTTTTTTTCTGGAATGGATTGCAACAACTATGTTTCCTGTGGAGCTGCTGTGTACGTTGTCATATATGGAGAAAATCATGAAAATGGAAAGAAGGTGGAAAAGTTGGTGGATGACTTCACTATTTAAAATCAGAGACAGGTAATTAAAATAGTCACGATAAACTGGCTGGGTGGTGTAGAGGTTATAATACCCGCCTTCAAAACTGAAGGTCGCCGGATCGAATCCCACAAGGGTCGAATCTGGACACAGTCGCCATTTGTCATTGGGCTACTAATTAATGATACTTCCTAACAACAGGTCGACGTTAGGTAGTAACAAGACCGGGGTTTGGACCGTTCCCCATCAAAACGTTAAAAATGCCACTGGCGTAGAAATACACAAAATAAAAAAATAAACTTGTGAAGTTTGAAAAACTGAATTAACTAAAACTAAACGTAGCTTACTAACTAACTATAACGCTAACTGTATAATCAAAGCATACACATTTAAAATTAAACACAATATAACTAGAGAATGCAAAGTTTCCAATTGAAGGTAGACAACTAAAATGAGCTAAAGGGATGGGATACGGGACGAGCCGATGCAAGCATATGTTACCTATTACCTCCTAACTGCTATACCCTCTATAAAGCTCGAGCTGAGAAGCCTACGAGTATTTTATTACTGACTCTTCATAAGCATAGATCAGATTAACTTATACAAAAACCTTTTCCAAAATGTACTGGATTTTCAAGAGCTCGGTATTAAATTATACAAAAACCCTCTCCAAAATGTACTGAATTTTCAATACAAAATTTTACAAAAACCTTCTCCAATATGTACTGGACTTTTGAGAGCTTGTTACTAAATTATACAAAAAACATTATCCAAAATCCACTGGATTTTTAAGAGCTTGATACTATATATTTTATACCAGGTGGATCAGGTCAACTTAAACAAAAAACTTCACCAAAATTGATAGAATAATGAAAAAGTTTGACCACAATGAATACCCTACATACTCAGATGTTATAGTTTGTTCATGCTAAGCCTGTGAATAGGACAAATTAAGGTCTTAAGTGAAGTAGAATAGAAAGGGATACTTTTTCTGCTTTCAATTTCTTTACTAAGGTTTCGATAAGCGATTATTTCTGTTGTAGTTGATTTTCCTGTCCAGAAGCCAGGCTACTAGTACAGTTTCAAAACTAGTCTATTTTTTTGTTTCTAGTTGACATATTATTTTGACAGGGCCGTCACATGGGCAGGGCGACCACACCAGGCGCCTGCGGTCAGCGGAAACGGTAGCTGTCAAAAGTATTAATAAGCATTTCTTGGCCATTTCTAAGCAAGTTTGGCCTTGGTGTAGGCTTACAAAGCTTATTTTTGAAAGCTAAGTGTAACTGATTATGAGCTTTTGAATATTATGTTGTATTCATTTATTGAGCTATTTAATGTTTGACACCCATCACTTTGTATATTTCCTGAATTAAAATATTTTCACAAAATTTAATAGCCTCTGTACACATGAGTCGCTGCCATTTTCTATCTCTATTTTTCCTTACAGCAGGCCTTGGGACTCTGTCGACGTAACCCGTCACCTAACATTGTACAACGAGCCAACGACCACTGTGGTATTGATAAAAGGCGCCAGACAACATCTCGCCCCGGGCGTCAATAAACCACGTAACAGTCCTGTATTTTGAGCACCAAAGTCAACTGATACTGACCTTGAGTACAACCTGAAAGTCAATGTTCCCTTCCTTGGTGATATAGAGGTTGGCTCCCGAAGCCTCCGGCGGCTCGTCTGTCGCGTAGGTGATGTTGCTGTCGGTCTGGGACCGTGTCAGGCTTGGTTTGCGCTCCTGGTCCACCTTCAGGCTAGCCGCATCTAGCTGGCTATCTATCGAGCCCTAGACACATATTACATATTGACAGTGTACAGCAAATTGTATAACTGTATAAAATTAAAATTGTATCTGCAATTGTAGAATTGTTAGGGTTATTAAATATAGATAGTAGCTCAAATGGGATAACCATGTAGCCCATGTCTGCAAAATACCCCCTCCACAGCAGACATGTGTACTCAGCAAATTTCCAAATCATTAATATAAAAATATATCACAAGTTTCATCACCTTCTGTGCATAAATAAAGGAGTTTTCCTATTCTCCATATGATTAACCATATGAACCATATGAAAAGCGTTTGCAGGTTAGCTGCCATGATAAACACATCAACCATGATTTTTAAGAATAAATGGAAAAGAATAAATAAATTCTACTCCTCAGTGCATAGGAGTAGAAAGCACTTACTTGGTTATAGACCTGCACGATGGCAGTCTAGTGCACTACGAGAGCAGGTTCGGTTACTTTCCCCAGAGGGCAACACGGTCACGTAGGCGCTAGTGTCTAACAAGTTCACTAAACTGACGACGGATGCCTCCACCTGCCACTTCTTATTGAATATGTAAATGCGTCGTGAATTACGACTTTTGACAGATCTAGGGTTAAATGAGGTGTATTTATTGCGCATATAAATATTTTCCATTACAAACAGTTATCAAAGCAATTGTTTGCCCTGCCCATTTTTTGGGAGTTTCGGGACACAAGGGGAGCACAATTTTCTTAACTTTAGATGTTCAAAAACAATTTTGTAAAGCATTGATCTTGACACATCAGAAAATTTGTTTGAGATACCTGTTGTATGCTCTCACGAATCCTCACTTTAACCGAAGTCACCATATTAAATTAAACAACCAAAGAAGGGTGACCGGAGTGGTCGTCATCATGAACGTTTTCATGAGCACTTTCTAATTCTCATAACTACCTACACACTTTGCTGTCACTATGACCAGTATCACCGTACTCTTCCTAAATTTGTCGATGAATTTCTACAGCAGTTAGGATCTTGCTTACAAAAAATGTATCAGTGACCGAACCTCACACGCAGCGGGCGATTTCGTAATATTAAATATTTTAAAAGCACAGACCAGAATGGTTAGCTACAGAGTTGAAATTAATTGAGCACAGTTGTTCCTGAAATATGCCGGTACACAATGCACCCTTTCATTGCGTACTATCTACTAGTATCCACAACAAAACAGAACTTAATTTCCGAATGTACCTCGTATATTTATTATATTATCAAGCATATGAAATTCACCTTTCTGCGGAAGTAGTCGGGGGAAGGTGTGGGTGTGTGCTCCGTCACCGTTATGATAGGGTTCGGCGAAGGATCTATCTGGTCTCGGTCCCGCCGACTTTCACCGATGTACCTGATACAGACTCGCTGATTACGATACCATTCACATCATAACACATTGGGTTTTGGGATGTAACCTACTTAACATTTATACCGAAACCCCGGTCTCACAGACCCCATGGGATTTTAGTTTTTTTCTATTGGCAAAACTGTTTAGGCGGTGCCTTCCATCATGCTAATACCTTTCTACCACCTCCAATTTGCTAATTGGAGAGGCCAAACCACTTTTTGTTTAGTTTTAGGGCATCCCTTGACCTTGACAGTCAATCTTTGTGCGAATAGTCGGTCTCCCATGCCGAGAGTTTGATACATAAAACTACATACACACAAATTTTATGCATTGTTTTCTTATTTAATATTACTATAACTACTATTTTATGTTGTTTCTGGTGTTTGAAAAGAGATCTTTACTTCTTGTTAGGAATAAAAACTAGGTCCACAAGTTAAATGATATTGTTAATTTATATGACTATTTTCACTATTATTTGTTTTAAAAAGCTCACTTAGTTCTTCAACGACAGTTATATATTTTTAACCTCTAAATAGGTGATTTAAAAATTAATAAGTGCATAATTTTTTATTTTTATTTTGTGTATTTCTACGCCAGTGGCATTTTTAACGTTTTGATGGGGAACGGTCCAAACCCCGGTCTTGTTACTACCTAACGTCGACCTTTGAAACCATATGGGTTAAAACCCCACCAAAAAGGGTTAAAAACCTTGTATAGGGGTCTCTCAGACCGAGGGTTTCGGTTGGCGTTACCACCTATAAACTTTATCTTATGATCATCCATTATTATTGTCTTATTGAAAAAAAAATTAATGATACAGTGGAACCTCTCAAATCTGAACCCTGGAAATCCTAAATCCTGGCAAATCCGAACACGTTCTCGGGAAAACAAAAAAATTAAATCGCTGTAAAAAAATTGTTTAATCACTCACATTTCTTTTCAAGGTTTAACACAAAAAATACAATACAAAATTAAACAAACAAGTTTTTTTTAAATATGTTATTTAACTGTCAAAGTGAAAAAAATCTTCACACCGATGCAATTCCAAGCCGGCAAACATGATGTACATCACGTCGTTCGGCTGTTAGTGATAAGCACTAATAAGCAGGTAAACGCTCACTAGACAGGAGACAGTCGCGAGACACATCCCAGTAAAGACGGGGAGTAGGTGGAGAGTGATTTATTTTCAGCACATGCTCCTAGCAACAAAGACATGTCACAGGATGTACATCAACCCACCTTGAACACTGTGTCACCCAGCCTGTATAACCATAACCCCAATTGCAGCGTCTCCTGTCGCTTACCGCAAATACAGTAACGAAATAAGTGTGTAATAATATTTGCCAGGATATTCTGTTAAGGCCAGATTATTTAATTTTAATTCATATTTTTTCTTATACCTAATTTATATTTAATTTTTTTCTTCCGCCTATCCAACTTTACTTCTTTCTAATATCCTCTACAGACCATCCAAATCCTATCAAGTACAAATTTCAAATCTCCCGCAATACCCCAATTCAAATCAGGACAAATGAGAGTTCAGCAGTCCATGCACCGGGCCTGTTCACCTAGAAGAAGCTACAGGTATTTGGGGTCCTGCCTTTCCATCTTAATTTCCTAGTTTCGATACCCTAAATTCACATTTTATCCAACTTAAAATGCGCTATTACAAATCCAAACACCCTTAAATCTGAATAAGCTTCAGCCCCAATTAGTTTGGATTTGAGGGTTCCACTGTATTTGGATTTTTGCTAAAAATGTGTAGAAAATTATAATAATCAATGATGAAAATTCGTACACTTAAAAATAAGTCATAAAAAATTGCAACTTTCATGGAACAACAATGAGTTTGAACAGGAAAAATTTTTTACTGCAAAAGAACTAAAACTATTAAAATAAAATTCACATCATACTTATCTAATTCACACTCGAGTGAAAAATGTGCACATATTCTTCCTCAAATGGATTTCCTTTAATTTTTTAAACCCTTTTCTAAAATAGCAGTTTTACAAAACTTTGTCCATACGTGAAAACATTTTATCGTATAAAGCAAATAATACATCATGCAACAAACTGCTCTATACAGAAACACTAACCATGAGATGGTTTGATGTGTTCAGCAAGATAGTATGATACTTTTCATCGTAATGCACTAAGTGACATACAACAACAAATGCATAACACAGTATAGCAGGCACAACCTTACAGGGCTAAGAGATCACTTGATAATTTCATCTCTCCTCATATGGTGAAAAATTTAAAATTTTATTTCAAGATGTATTTTTGTAAAAAGAATATACTTAAGTTTACACTTTGTGTAGTTTTTTGTGATTTTGGAAATCATCTACCTTTGATTTAATCAAAAAGATTAAATACAAATTCTTAATGATTCAAATAACAAAAGAAATTGATCAATTTTGATTGTTGATTCTTAGGAAAATAATTGTTTCCACAGAATATAATTATTCAACATATTATACCTAAATTGAAAGGTTTTTATTCCAATGTGAAAAGTAAATAAATATTTGTGTAAATGTGTACATAGGTTCTATTCTTTCTTCTATACATAGTTTAAACCTATAAATTAATTAATAACTATAATAGAATACAGGTTTTTATTAATCAATTTAAAACAATTTCTATAGTTTTTATGATTTCAATCCCTTCATAAAAATGATCAATGAAACTAATATTCACAGCATATTCTGCATTCATAACGGTAACAAACTTGTTTCAAAACCTAAAATTGCTAAAAATTTGTCATGAACAAAAAAATTATTTTTTTACATATGCGTTTTTCAAACTGCTAAAACAAAGATATAGTGAGTGAATCTACATCCCAACAATTTTAACAGTGTTAATTCTTAGTGAATTAACTTGACAGAAATAATGTAAGTTACATTAGACGATTAAATTTTTCAGAGATGATGGTAAAGTAAATTATTACTAACTTTTTACCGTGTAAGGATAAAAGCTGCGATAATTCTTGGTTTTTCACTAAACTTACAGAACTTTATGAATGTTAAAAAAAAGAAACTTGACTAAAGTCCATTTTTATTTTAAATACATCTTCATGAAGCATTAAAAAAGTTATGTACAAAATATGTGATTTATTCCTGTTATTGCAAGTTATACTTTTTTCATTGCAACAAACCCTATCGATGACTCATGCAGCTGTACAGAGTATATTGTATTAAAACAATTCATGTTCACCGTTTTAATAGTTCACCAAACCATATTTCACTGTACAGTCCTTGTGTAAACGTATACACTCCCAAGCATATATATTTACTTTCCAACAGCCACAGGTGGGTATACACAACACATTGCAGGTTACCCCTAAGAAAACTACGTTTGAATGTTTTCACACTTACCCGCCCCCATTTGTCAATTCATCTAGCAAACAGCTACGAGAGAAAGAGACAGAGATTTACATGGGAAGAAGGATGAGAAAGAACAAATACATTCAAAGTTAGAATTAGAGACAGACTATCGATACGGCATACTTACACACTCAACACTCACGGGAACACCAAATGCCACACACTTCTTCTCAATTATCGTACTCAGGAGTTCTAAGTTTAAAACCTGACTAAACTATGGGTATTATGGATATTTTCCATTATACGTATACCACTTATAAAAAAATAGGGACATGGAGCACAAATAATGACTACAACAATAGCTTAGTTTCCAATTTAAAATTCGCTAAAAGCTAATCAAACTGAAATATGTTTGTTTAATAGTTTAAAACTATTTTTGATCAGATCGTTTTCAACTGACAATCTCTATTTTAAAATTTTAACCTGTGACTCTATTATCCATTGTATTGCTATCTCTGTGTATTCGCTAAGCCAATGTCTGACACTTTCCATTGAAGCACATCCTTCATATAACAAACTTTATTGGTTTAACACATTCGCTGCGGAACACTGGTAACCAGTGAGTGGTCTAGTTCCTTGCCGGCACGTTGAGCGCGCACCCATGTGTGCTCTCCCAACCTCAACTCAGCACACAGCAATTGACCGGAAGTTTTTTGTCAGTGTTTCGTAAATGTTTTGAACTGCTTTTCATCGCAAACCGTTTCTGGCTATGTCTACCCGTTTGATTTTTAGACCAAGCGTAATTGTTTGTTAGTTTTAAATGTATATAGTGTGTTTTAGCGATAATATATTAGTATAACCGTTTTTTGTTCTACAACAATGCCCTCTATTTCACAGAAACGACCCATGTGGTCAAGAGAAAGTGACTATTACTTGGATGTGTCTCTTTGCTCAGTGGACGGCCGCCAAAATGCAACTGATGAGGAACAATTTCTGGCTCATTCAGAGATTGAAAGTGACACTGAAAACAGTCCCCCTGTTTACCATATCAGCACTGGAGGACTTAGGCTATAGATAAACATATTATAACTCTATTTACGCAAAAGTTTATGGCATGGAAAGCCAGTGGGGGAGGGTGTCAGGCGCTGACACTCAGCGGTGAGCGTTACTTTCAAAATGGCGGCTGACTACAAATAAACTATTGGAACTGAAGTGGACTCCTGACGCTAAAAGGAATGTTTTTATGCAAAAGAAATTTCAGGGTGGTGAGTTCTTGATTATAGCCGCAGCGAACGTGTTAATCAAGTAAAATATGTAATTAATAATTTATTACAAGAACAATCGAAATGAACATATGAGAAATCGGAAAAAATGCTCAGCTTACACTGACCATCAGTTCCGGGTCAAAATGGTTATTTTTATATAACATTATTAATTATACATTTAACTATTTTTATTTTTTTATTAGGATAAGTAGAGGAAATTGTTTGATGTATGTCGTAAGTGAGTAAAATAAGGTGCATTACTTTCATCAGGAATACTATTAATAAAAATTACCCCAAAAAGAAAAAGTTAAATTGAACTCCCTTGGTGCATAAATAACCATTTCTTCCATGTCAAAACTATCGGAAGTGTAACTAATTTAAAACTTATATTTAATTTAAAATAATTTATAAAAACTGCACGGTATACAATAATTGATGCGATGGGCTGATGATAAACATAATTGCCTGAAACTCTTAATAAAGGGTATTTAGTAAACTACTTAAATTACTTAACAAACTTTGTGTTTGGTTTAAAGTTAAATGAAAGATTAAAACTACAATATTTTTGCAACAGATATTATTGAGGAGGGGGAATATCTTTCCCAATTAAAATTTTAGATGTATACTGGGACTTCAGAAAACTACATTTAAATACAATATAGTTATAGAATACACACATTCTAATTGAACTAATTCTATTTTTCTGGTGTTTAGAAAAAAAACGGTGCCTCATATTGATTTATAATTCAAAATGCAAAATTGGATTCGGTCTTATCAAAATCTTCAAGTGCACTATTCAATTCATGGAATTAATAAACATGAATTGCAATGCAAAAACATGCAACAAAACCAAAACAAATATGCTTTTGACGAAAAACACTATAATAACTAAAGGAGATGAAGTAAAAAGAAATGAATAATATTAGAAGCATCGTTAAAACCATTTAATAGATAAAACTACAAAACAATTCAATAATCAGATTAAGTTCTAGATAATCATTAAAGAGTTTATTAATTTAAAAAAATTAATTATTAAAATACCGATATATTTTCTGTAAAAAAATTAAAATGATAAAATGACCAATAAAAAGTCCCTGATAAGTAATATTTCAACCACCAGACCTCAGCCAATTTTTTAGTTTAAAATGTTTTTTTAACTGTCCTTTTTTATTGACAGTGAACTCCTATTTAGTGGCATGACTACCAACAGATAGTAAAAATCGTGGATAATCCACAAAAATACACAATGTGGATCTATTAAAACTATGACCCAGTATTCTTCACAAACTTTTTAAGTTTTTAGTGTGCCATAAATAATCTAAAACATACAAGTTCTTGGTAAATATCTACAGATATTTCAAAATAGACTCGATCTGCAAACGAGGTAAGCTTATAGACAAGGCATAGTTGAACCTCACTTGATAATAAAAATATAATTTAACTATGTTTCAACAAAATTAATTATTTTATAGAAAAAGACTTAGTGCTTCTCTTTTATTTCTATACTTATATTTTACAAAATAAAAAAAATAGTTCAACTGATTTTTAAAAAGTGATATTATGAAAATAAAAAATAAAATAACCCGGTTATTTAGAAATGTAAGCAGCTGAGTATATACCGGAAAGAGACAAAGAAAATCAAGATACAGAAGTCACTTTTTTAGGTAATAAATGGTATTACTTGCCACAGTATTTAAAGAATTCAAAAATCAAATTCCTAACCAATTTGTATCACTCCATGACCAGGATAAACATAATTACGGAACCATCTATTGATGGTACTTTTTAACCCTTTAAGGAGTACTGTATTTTGCATCAAAATCAACGTCAACATCAAATGACAATTTCAAACGTCTTTTTATGTTTACGCAAAAAAGAGTAGTGACGTTTTAAAACGTCATTTGATGAAATTTATGCAAATACATTTATATATATTTGTAACATGATACAGATTGATTCTTAAGTCAAAATTCAATAATGAAAGACACGAAGTTATGCGGCACGTGTGTACTGGTGTATTCGGTAGTTAATCTGCGGGGGAGGGGGTAGCTGCGGCAGGAAAGGCCGCGGCGTGAAGTTTCAGCAGGAAATAAAAAAATGTGAATAATTTTTTCTCAGCATTCTTCATAAAGAGAAAAAAAGAAAAGATATAACCTTTTTAGCGCAAAGAGTGTAATATGGCATTATGGGTGCGTACATGTTTTGAAGACTTTCATACAAAAAAAGCTATATATTTACAGTAGGCTGCAATAAAATTTAGTTAAAAAATATTTTACTCCTTTGAGGTGTGATTTTATATTTTCCTTCTACTCCTTACCAGCTCTGAGATAGTGACTTTGTAAAACGTCATTACTCTTTAAAGGGTTAAATTTCCCTAAAGTCCCCGACTTCCTGCTATATCTTGATTTTTCAGTTGTATAAACAATGAACCACCAAGTCCTATTATTAAATTAGTAAAATTGAAAAGTAGAAGCAATTGATAGAGTATAAAAAATGGTAACACTAAATGTGACCTCTATAACTTGAACTTACATCTTTGTGAATGGTCGTCAAATACATACGTTATATGGAAAATGATTACTCAATGCTAGATGAAAACAAATGTACAAACAAAGAGAAGCCTTTCACCTGAGGCTGGGCATGCTCTTCCCCTTCACCAGGTTGGTTATCGGGCGAGACTTGGGGTCGAGCAACTTGTTGAGAGGTGATCCGACCCGTGCGAGGTTTTCGTCTCCAGTATCCAGGCTGCGGTGGTACTCCTGCAACCAAGAGAGAAAATAAACCTTCCAAGATGTAGCTTGATTAATCCATTAGAATAGCAAATTTTAGCATTGTGCCAAACCCTGCTCTAAAAATTAAAATTGATGAATTTGTAGACATTTAGAAAAACCTAGTTTTTTACTAAACCTAAGTTTAATAATTTACAACCGATTTCAGTATAATTTTCACTTATATGTTTAGGATTAAATTTTGCAAAGGAAAATGCTCTATTAACGTACAGATGGTGCCATTAGTCTGTGCTCATGGCATATAAATAAATATAAAAATAGGAATGTATGTATGTACATACATACTAGTAGTGTCAGAGCTGCACGTACAGACTAATGAGACTGTCTGTATGTAAAAAATATACTAGTTATTTATATTTTAACTAAAAGACCAGTAAACCAATTAATTGTTTACCACCTCTTACTAAACCTAAACAGACCTCGCCCTAATCTGCTGTTGTTATTATTATTTATTTGTCAGCTGACACTAGTGCCAACAAAGAAAATAAATATAATGACAATTGTTGGTAAAACAAATAGTATAGATGTAACTCGAAAATCAGAGCGCCACTAAGATAGCACCAGAGGAAACCATGAATATATCTCAGCTCAAAATTTACTATATAATTAGTTTTTATAAAGTTATAATTGAATTAAAAAATAAAATTATTACTAGAATTCAATTGCCAATGGAAACTCTCTTCCCTTCTCGTCTACAAGATTTTCAGCCTAAATAAACAAATTAAGTCACCTGACTGAGAAAGTAAATATTTATATTTCTTAAAGTAATTAATAAATAAATAACTAATGTGCCACGAGCACAGACTAATGGCATAGACATAGATTTTTATTGACACAACACATACAAAATATTTAGTAACTGTACAGGTGTCTCGTCAAATGCTTAGTTTTCTTAAAGTCTTA
Organism: Nephotettix cincticeps; assembly: GCA_023375725.1. Classification (NCBI taxonomy): domain Eukaryota; kingdom Metazoa; phylum Arthropoda; class Insecta; order Hemiptera; family Cicadellidae; genus Nephotettix; species Nephotettix cincticeps. The sequence continues at coordinate 48,254,991 of CM041788.1, forward strand.
TAGTCATAATTTTCAATAAAATTAACAGTAGAACAGCAACAAATTAATAATCGAACAAATAATAAAGACGATAAATAACGAGTTAATAAATCTAACAAATAATAACAATAAGCAGCAATAACAATTAAATAGTTTTTCCTATAACAATAACATAAACCTAATAAATACTATGCATCTATGAAAGTATATCAAAACAATTGCTGAGACTAGAAAAAATATCCTAAATAAGATGTACATTTTCATCGTTTAAAAACTCGGTTATTTTATAGTAAGCCTTTCTGATGGCACCATCTGGTAAGACATGTTCTTTATTCCCCCAACAAACATAAATTACCTCTATTGTAAAAGCAACAAAAGACCAGACTAATGACCTGATCGTCCAAAGATTTTGTTTCCATTTGTCCAATCCTCTCCAAAGCTTTATCAGACTTGGAAAGAAGCTTTGTCTCCACAAAAGCTCTAAGGTCAGCCATTTTCATTTTCTTCTTTGCTTTCTCACTGGACCGTCTCGTGTGTGAGGTCTTGTCTACATTAACTTTGTGAACAGTAAAAGGAGCCTCTGTAAAATAACATGATTCGATAAAATGGACTCTCAGGTCTGAATTGGTACTTTTTTATCTACTGAACTCAAAAATTGTCACACTATCAAAGGAAAATGCATAGCCCAAACCAGAGGGACTAAGTTCCTTTATCTTACTAAAAAATTCACTAAAAAATATCTGAAGAAACTTCTCCAACCAAGGTTTTTTCAATGAAATTCAGATTCTACATCCAATGTTAACCTTGACCTTATAAGGATTCAATTTCCTTGATTCCATGAAATAAGATATTTTGTGACAAGTTATTTAGAAGAAGGTTTGAAGTTTTGAAGTTTTAGAAGATTTATTAAAAGATGCAATGCAGTTGTTCAGTAGTTTGTCAAAAAGACAGAATAAATTGCATCACAATTGGTAAAGGAGGTTTTATAAGGACATACATACAACTAGAGAGACAATTGGAAATGAGAGCTTGAAGAATCAGTCAACCAAACAACTTCTGTTTTTGGCGTTGTCAATTTATAACTTACATATTCTTTCTGACTACTGCTATTTCATCACAACACATTGACCTTTTGATTGTCAACTTACCAGCAAGAACATTGATGTCTTTTGGTTCTGGCACCTCTATAAAATCCTTATTCTCCTTTTTCTTGGTTTCAGGACTCTGGTAGAGAGAGACCTCAATCTTCGGTATCGGTAAAGAATTGCTGCGACGTCGCGATTGTTGTTGACTGCTGGAACCCTCGCTCAGGTCTTGCAATCTTTAGGATAAAAGCGCAATATATTTTAGTGCTTTATAGAAATAATAAACTCAACAGGAAAAAACTGAGATTAAATAAGGATATTAGTGGATTTTACAACATAGCAGCTATAAGTATATAAGTATATATCATTTGCCTGAGCCAAGAGTTGGTTCCTGGATTTTATTTTTGGATTGTTGACTCTTTCTGAAAGAGCAGTCAGACGTTTTTCTATTTCTAGCAGTAGTACGATATGATACTCAGGAATAAATATATGCCTGGCCAGCTTAACCCTAGAACTGGCAAAGTCGTAATTCACGACACATTTATAAATTCAATAAGAAGTGGCAGGTGGAGGTATCTGTCAAATTAGTGAACTTATTAGACACCAGCTCCTTCATGACCGTGTTGCCTTCTGGAGGCAAGCAACCGAATCTGCTCTCGCAGTTCACTAAACTGCTACTAGGGTATGTCTTTGCCAAGTAAGCGCTTTAGTTTGACTGGTGGTTGGACCAGTTAGAGCGCTGCGCTGACAAGTGTAACGTTCTAGCCATTCGGAAGTGCTAGGGTTTGAATCTTGACCATTAGCAATCCCTATTTGGCTTGCAAATTTGTGGTATAGTGGAGAGGGGGCCCACCTTAAATATATGGTGGCCAGCTTGGGTGGAAGTTGATGGCATTTATAGGCTTAGTTGGCATTGCAGTGGACACCTATTTTGCTTTTGTGGTTGGTGGTTATAAGGGGGGTGGCATGTTTTATGCTTTTTTTGTCTATACTTAATATTTTAAGAAGATATACATAATTAAGTGAATGGTATAGTTACAGGGGAAAAGACTTGCTAGTTCTTGGGTTAACTAGAGCCTATTTAATCCTTAAGTATATAATATTAAATAAAAAATTGATTTTGTACACTCTTTAAAACTTTAATATGATAACGACTAGAGGTGTGCGGATATCCGAAAATTCGGATCGGATCGGATATCCGAAACCGATCCGAATATATTTAACATATCCGGTAATATCCGATAAATATCCAAATTTTCGGATAGACTGTATATTTCAGCAATTTGAACAAAAACAACGAGATTTTCGTCAAGTTAATACCCGCGAAGCCGGAATAATTTTTGCTTAAAAGATGTATTACCTAGTCTTTCATCAAAACAATGTCGTTGACTGGTAGACGTGATACAATTATAGCGATTCGAATCGCTAAGCATTATGACAACGTGAAATAGCCTATATCCCGAAAATATGTGTTCTTGAAGAGTGAATCTATAATTACACTGAACGGTATATTTAGAAGTTTGGAAAGATCAGGATTTTGAATGATTTTAATTGGTTTAGATATTAAAATTAAATTTTAAATCATTATTCTGAATTAACTAACCGATAATAAACAATGAAATAGTGAATGAAACAATCGAATGTAGCAACAACCAAACCAAAGTAAGGTTACGGCTTCTTTCCGGATAAGGACGTACCTTGAGGTATCAACTAATTATTTTTAATGAGTTTTAATAATGTTTTAATTGGTATAAATAAATATGATAATACGACTTTTACCGGTACCTACTATGACTAAAGTAGTACATCGCTATGCACGACTGAATTGAATTGTTGATTTAATGTTATTGGTAACAAACCATCATAATAGCTCGTTTTGCGACGGGGTTTCCAGCAAAAATAATACTACTTCATTCTGATCATCTACGTAGACGATCAATTGTTTAGTTATCGCATTCTCAACTACTCCGGGTTTGAGCAATACGATAAAGTGTTGCCAAATTTACATTTGGCCTATTTCGTCGTTCGGTGTTCACATAACCAACAAATTTCCCACTTGTTTTCAATCTACATTTTCTCTTTGTTAAATGAATTTAAGCGTTATTAGTTTTACATTTTTAGATGATTTTAAGATGAATAACTAACTAGATTACGACGAGGTACCATAATTTCATGGGTTTTAATATTGTTACACAGCCGATCGGGGTATTTTATCTGCCAAATATTCCAACTCTACGTCTGCGCACAGGCCTTTGTTTGATAGCAGCTGCACTGTCACTGCCCCTGCCGATACGCAGATAGCCGATGGCATCGAGCCAACGTCGTCTGTCAAATCTTGATTCTTTGTTAATGGTGATTTGTTATTATCATTGTAATAAATAAAATAATTGAATCGTTAAATAAAATTGAGAATTAGTTGATGATTAGTAGAAAGTTGATGTCATTTAATGGCGAATTATAAGGTTTCTGTTGATTTAATTTGTGAATCACGCCATATTAAAATTTGTTACTGGTACTTTTAAATGCAGTGAAGTAAAAATTTTAGTTTTGTTGTTCATCCTATGAAGAATTTATGATTTTTTATGTACCATTTAATAATATTGATAACATTTTATTGATTTTTTCCTAATTTATTATTAGATAAGTGTGATTTCACTTTGTTATTGCGAGTATCCGAATCCGAACCCAAACTATCCGATCCGGATCCGATCCGAACTTGAGCTATTCGATCCGAAAAAATAATTCACTATCTGCACACCTCTAATAACGACTACATGGATGCATTTGCAGCCACAGAGGTACTCATTCACCTTCCTGATAGACGCATTTGCTGCCATCTGGTAGTGCATGTTTTATTGCATAATACTGCTACAGGATAAGAGCTACAACTTTGAGACTTGTCAATGGTACTTTGTATATCATGTTAGCTGAGGCTGTCTTGGACGGTGCTGCTATAGGCATGGCAGCAACAGCCGTGGGAACTGCTCATCAGTGAGTCAGAAAACAGGCCAAAAAAGGCCCAAAACGCATTGTAAAAAGTGTATATATAAATGAATTTAATATTTCACACCAAAAAACTGCACAAAATTTGTTTTTATGACTTTTGGTGTAGCAAAACAGTGTTTTATCAATTCGTAACAGCAAATGCGCCCATGTGATTTTTTGTATTCTTTTTATTTCTTTTTTCGTGTTAATGTAAGAACAATAAAATGAACATGAACAATAACCTCAAAAATATAAGGATACACAACACTGTTCGACGGAGCAAACCTAATCCATGTGCTGGTAGCAGCATATGCGTCTATGGAAGTAGGCTTCCATTTTCACACCTTCACCAGCTGAGGGAGCAAAAAAAAGATGTTTACTAGCATAACTAAAGTACAAGGTAAGAACTTGGTGTAGTTTTATATTTCAGGATGGCGAACAGAGTTTCGGAAAATAGGCTGTCGTGAAAGTGTTAAAAAATCCAGATGTATTCGTGATAATCACCTATGATAGAGGAATTGCAGGGCCCAGAACACCCCTTCCTCCGGCCACTGAGAGATGAAGAGACAACGCAAGACAGCCACATCGAGGAAGGTGGCAGCAGCAATGTCATTAGCCGCATTGTCCCCACCCCCTGTCCTCTCTGGACCTCTCTCCCGTCCTGGTTCTTTACCAGAGGGTGCTCTGGAAATAAATTGTATAGTTCACAGGCCTTGAAACCGAAATTACAAAAATTAAGACAAGAAGTAAATTTTATTCGTACCACTTGGAATATTTTAAATTGATTGTTGTTGGCAGGTTGAGTAAGGTGACTACTGGCTGTGAAGTCAAGCAGTTTATTTTCTGGGAATATCATTTTGGTCAATTATAGGAATCGTTTGCCCGCGTGACTTTGAAAAATGTTTTTCTTCATTGTCGCCTTTGTAAGTGGAACTGTCATCACTGACCATTTTGTTTCTAGTGCTGGTATTAAGTTTCGGGGGGGACACCCACTTGAATCCAAGTTGTTTTTGTGACGAATGGACATATTTAGTTTTTAGTGTGTGTGACTATTGGTACATGGTTGTAAGTTTTTTGAAATGCTTTAAACCTTTTTCTTTTCAGCCTTATACTGGCTAAGTCTGGATTATATACTAATTGTGTTTTATTTTAGGTTCTAGCTTATCTGAGGATGGGATCAGATTCCAGATCCCGAAACGTAATTAAACTTTATTTTACTAAAAATCATGATGAAAAATCCCTGTAGCAAAAATCTACACTAGTCTGGTACACAGTATTGTTCGTTACCCCGTAGGTTGAGCTGTAGCCTTCTGGCGAGGGATGGTCACCCTCTCGTATGTGACAGACGCCACCTTGGTGACCCTCGGAACGGGCACCTGTACTTGCTTGATACTGGTAGACGTCTGCGCCTGCACCAATAACCAACAATCAGTCTTTCATTAACGCCTGCACCAATAACCACCATCATCTAATTACAAATAACTTTTGAATATTTTTCACCACTTGTTATAATAAAAATGTTTGGTCTACTTACAAATTAAATAACTTTTTAAGTCGAGCTAAAACATAAATTGAATACAGTACGGAGAATAATTAAGATCTAACAAAACTGATTAGGATTATTTAATAAAACTAATATGTAAAACATAAAAATTAACAATTTTTTAATTCATTGAATGAAATTTTACACTAATTTCACTTCAAAGAATAAGTTAAATACTTGATTTAATTTCCGCTACAGCAGGACCCCTCAAATCCGGCCTCCTAGGGACAGAGCCCTGGCCTTCTAACGATTTGGCCTGATAAAAAAACCTATTTTTTCCACGCTTGATACTGGTAGACGTCTGCGCCTGCACCAATAACCAACAATCAGTCTAATTACAAATAACGCCTGCACCAATAACCAACAATCAGTCTAATTACAAATAACTTTATGAATAACTTTATTCACCACTTGTTATAATACAAAATGTTTTGGTCTACTTACTAATTAAATAACAGTTCTTTAAGTCGAGCTAAAACATAAATTGAATACAGTACGGAGAATAATTTAAGATCCCCTAGACAAAACTGCCCATTAGGATTCACCTTAATAAAAACTAATTTAGTAAAACATAAAAATTGAACAATTTTTTAATTCATTGAATGAAATTTTACACTAATTTTCACTTCTAAGAAATTAAGTTAAATACTTGAATTCTAATTTCCGCTACAGCAGGACCCCTCATATCCGGCCTCCTAGGAACAGAGCCCTTGGCCGGTTAACGATTTGGCCAGATAAAAAAACCTTTTTTTTCCGATAATTTATAAGTAATAAAATTTACGCAGCTGATGAATATAGTTATAAATGGTTTAAACATCATCTGTGATTGTTATTGGAAAAAATACACACGTTTATAAAATCAAGGTTTTTCGATTTCGACGCCAGTCATTAAGCGTGCTTTTTTCCAATTTATTTCTTATATACTAATTGTGTTTTATTTTAGGTTCTAGCTTATCTGAGGATGGGATAAGATTCCAGATCCCGAAACGTAATTAAACTTTATTTTACTAAAAATCATGATGAAAAATCCCTGTAGCAAAAATCTACACTAGTCTGGTACACAGTATTGTTCGTTACCCCGTAGGTTGAGCTGTAGCCTTCTGGCGAGGGATGGTCACCCTCTCGTATGTGACAGACGCCACCTTGGTGACCCTCGGAACGGGCACCTGTACTTGCTTGATACTGGTAGACGTCTGCGCCTGCACCAATAACCAACAATCAGTCTAATTACAAATAACGCCTGCACCAATAACCAACAATCAGTCTAATTACAAATAACTTTATGAATAACTTTATAGTGAATAACTTTATTCACCACTTGTTATAATACAAAATGTTTTGGTCTACTTACTAATTAAATAACAGTTCTTTAAGTCGAGCTAAAACATAAATTGAATACAGTACGGAGAATAATTTAAGATCCCCTAGACAAAACTGCCCATTAGGATTCACCTTAATAAAAACTAATTTAGTACCTAAAACATAAAAATTAAACAATTTTTTAATTCATTGAATGAAATTTTACACTAATTTTCACTTCTAAGAAATTAAGTTAAATACTTGAATTCTAATTTCCGCTACAGCAGGACCCCTCATATCCGGCCTCCTAGGAACAGAGCCCTTGGCCGGTTAACGATTTGGCCAGATAAAAAAACCTTTTTTTTCCGATAATTTATAAGTAATAAAATTTACGCAGCTGATGAATATAGTTATAAATGGTTTAAACATCATCTGTGATTGTTATTGGAAAAAATACACACGTTTATAAAATCAAGGTTTTTCGATTTCGACGCCAGTCATTAAGCGTGCTTTTTTCCAATTTATTTCATTCCATATTTTAGCCATAGATTCACCTTTATCAATATTTTCAATTGGGTTAAGCTTTTTTTTAACTGTCAAAAAGTTACTTTTTCATTTTGAAGCACCAATTTTTTTGTACACTACTGTCAATTTTCAGTAAGCTGAACATTAAACGACACTGCACTAAACACAGAACTCTAACCAATACGTCTCAAAAGACCGTACAAGTACTCAAGGGTTAATGAGATAGGCTATTTAATGAGTTAGCAGAGAAGTAAATTTTTCAAAAAATAATACATCCATATATATACCAAGATTTTATGATTTGATTTTGTTTACACTATACCAAATTTTTAAATCTTTACTATCAAAATGTACTTACATTATTCCCAGACGAGTGAGTGAACTGCACAATGACCTGGAACTATTAGAAAAATATCTTCAACATATATTTCAACATTCAAACAGTTACAGATATTAGTGGAAAGGAAAAAACTGTAGCAAGAGTTTCCTCCTGTTGTTCTTACCATTAGTTCACCTGAAAAAGTGCTATAGTGAAATATAACTCTGTTATTACTTGTGCAGGTCTAAAGAATAATTTGATAACAGGATTAGATTCATACTTAGAAAAAGCAACAACTCAGTCTGTCTTGATTAATTTTGTCTCATTTAACTGCCCAAAGGTTTTGTGGAAAGCACTTATCATTTTTACTTCAGACAGGGATCTAATATTTCATGGTCTTTTGGCCTGAATATACATTAATGGTGGATGTGATTCTTAATCCCCTAATGTATCATTAATTTTTTGGAAAACCTGAATGGTTTTTAGCATTTCTCAAAACTCAATACAGTGTGAACTTAGGTCATGAAAATTTTCGGGAACTTAAGAAACTTTTTTAAATTAAGATAGTCATATTATTGTGTATACTTGTTTCAAACAAATTTATTTCGTCTTAATTGCAATTAATACACATAACTAATAAATTATGTATATTCGTGTGATAACAACTGGCAATGGAAGCTTTAAGGTAGTGCTGCTGGAAGCAATCATGAAGTGTATTGACAATGGTAGACCTTAATTGGTGGGAAAAATCAATTACAAAGCAAACAAATTGAAAGCTTCAAACACGTAAACGAAAGCACATCATGTGGTGCATCGCAGAACTCACAGCATAAACTACTGAAGCAAGTGAAGCATAAGTTACAACTGTTTAAAGATATTGTCCTCATGTGAGCAGGAGCTTTGTAAAAAATAACTAAATTGGGAAAAGTTGGTAAAAACTACAAATAATATTTTTTATAGAAGTCAAACAGTAAAAAAAAATAATATAGGAGGCGTGTTTTTAACATGTTCACGACAGCGTGGGCCTTATTTGAGCAATCCCAATTTTTTAAAATAACGTGGTCCTCCTGAGGCCCACACTCAGCATTAGCAAAGTGTGTCTTGGCTCTGAAGAGGACCATGTTTGTATTGAGTTGCTATAACAATTGTAGTATTCGCGGCGAAATGTTAACAGATAATAAATAGTGTACAACAAATAGAATGTTTTTGATAGACAATCAAAAACTTGTGTACCTGTATTGGCCCACAGCCATACAAATATTAAGGGTAACAAAATATATATATATATACAACATAGGTAAGTCACACTTTGCTCATAATGACAGATCATTTTATGAAAAAACACGGTTTTATCAAATATAACCTAATATTTTAACCTGTATATTTAAAATATTGGCGCAACTACAATCGTCACAAACTTGTTAATGTAATTTAAAAATAAAAAAATGTGTCCGTTTTGTTTTAATTTACATTGTTGTAGACACTAGTAGTCTTGGGAGCTTCCCGCATTTTGGCTTCACAGAAAACATAGACTTAAGGGTAAAATCTTTACATGGTTGGTGGATCAATAAAATAATCAACTTAGTTTGAAAAGTACTTCAAAAGCATCAAGCGATCGAGTTAAAGCATATAAACTACGGATTTGAAACAATAGGATAGTAATGATTGTATCCAAGTAAAAATGAACTCAAGATTATTATGATCATAACAGATGAGCCAAAGACTGAAAAACCACTGAGATGAATTTCATGCAAAAATATAAGATGTATGAACAAGCAGTGAGTAAAATATGACAAAAATGACTGAGCAATGTATTTTAAGACCTGCGGAATCCCAATATGAGTCGAGAATCTAAAGGCCTCCAATTCAATTGAAAAAAAGAAATAGTTAAAGAGAACATCTCATGCCATGTTATTTGGAAATAATAGACCACATACAGTACACCAATGTTCATACACATAGAAGTTTTTTTGACAATCTTCATAAACTTCGAGGAAAGCAAAGTACGGTAACTGTATGCACAAAAGTTGTCTCACTCACTAAAAATGTGAAAACCTTTCCATATTTCAGTTTTCCAGTCTCTTTACCACGAAGCTCAAATATTGAATGTTAAAAGCCTATGAGTAAATCCAAGCACTGCTAGTTAACCTCCAAAAAAATACACAATATAATTTAAGTTCCTTTAACCCTTTCAACTATACATTTTTATACCTATTTGTCCTTTTCAGATATCATTTAACTCAACATATGGTGAACATTGCTTTTTTGATGTTCAAACAATACAGGCAGGTAGTAGCATTTGTCGTTAATTTAGGGAACTTTTTGAACTTAGTGAACTCTCTGCCATATGTGAGCTAATGCTGGAACTAACTCAATGGAGTACACGTTTTGCCGCTAGAGTGTGTTTTATAGCCAATAAAACACTTTCAGACGGTGGTACTTGGTGTCGTGGTTAGAGGCGTTCACTGACAAGTGAAACGATTGAAGCCAAACATACTTTATACTTTTAACTGAAATGGCGACCTACCCAGTTAGGTATTTTAAGCCAAGTATGAATGAGGAATGAATGTAGGATGACTGTGGCGCGATCTTGTAGTCTTGTTACTGACTAAGGCTGACATGTTCCTTAGACAGGACTGTTAATTAATAGCCCAACAGCCGATGGCAACTAATGAACCTACAGTTTAACATGGAATCCGAACCACGACCTCTGAATTACGAATTTGTCTAATTATGAGGATGGTCTATGTGGATTAACGCAGTATTCAATAGTGCGGACGTTAATCCACACAAGAGAACACTACATCCACCGCCATCTCTCACAACTATCCACAATTCGTGACCTCCAAGTAGCTGGATTACAGGACGTCGCCACCGTCCCAGTCTAAGCGAACAGAGGTTCGCGGGTTTGAATTCCCACCATGAGCAATTCCAATTTGACTTGCAAATGTGTGGTACAGTGGCAGGATGGCCCAACTTAAATAAACAGTGACCAGCTAAGTATTGAAGTTGTGGTATTCGTAGGCTTAATTGAGATTGCAGTAGACACCCGTTTTGCATCTTTTACCATTGTATAGTTTAGGGGAGGGGGCATGTTTTTTGTCTTTGTTATAGACGACTACTAGCAGACATTAGAGTTGGGTTAAAACCAGCTCTATATACATCAATGAGTAGATGGTAATAATAGACATGATAAAATATTAGTTCATTTAATCATTGGTCTGTAACAATAATTTTTCAGTCATAATATTGTATTTACTACAATTTTTTTCAAGAGATTCAATTTTTTTGTAACCAAAAAAAATCTTCCTTATTTGAAAGTAGTGGTTTTTATAAATATTACAATGTAATATACAACCTAATGATGTTAATAATTAAATATTTAACATTAGGGGGCTAGTAAATAACAACTTATCTTAAATTAATGTTTATGTGAGTGGCACACAGTATCAAAATTAATATATTCATGCCGTGTTCTTAGATCTACTCCTTTTATTATGTCTAGTCATATCTTTTATATTGTTTCTTATTAGATCTTTATATTATCCGGAAAGTTTATCCTTTATTTAAATCTCTAAAAGTCAAGATCCAATCCTATCTTTTCTGGATTGTTTTTTAATTTGATGATTGCAGTAAAGGTCATTGGTTGCAAAAAAAGTTGTAATATAAAGTTTGTATTCAATCAAATTCAAATTAAAGACACCAACCTACTCTGATGAGTACTTTGAGGTGAATATGAAGTAAAGGGTCGGCCCTGGAAAGCTAGCACTAGCACGGTGGAGAACATGCTATGCTGATTACAGGGTGTTCATTGTACTAAAATGTAAAACAAAAGCCGGGGCTATCTAGAAAAATTCCTTTAACTGATTCAGGTCTAAAGACGTACTATATCCGTCTCAGATCACGAATTGCGTTATGGACCAAAGACGGACAGTACTCGTTCAGCAGTTCCATGGTTTTCTGTTAGACAGCAGCATATACTTGCAACTGAGATAGTATGTGTGTCATATACCTTCACCAATCAGAGAAGATGTGTTCATCATGCTTTCTTCATGTCTAGATCATTTCACTGAAGACAGAAAAAGGCTCAGATTCGCATTTGGTGTTCTGTTCCCAGACATAATTTTGCATGAGTATTGTGGTACCTTCTAAATCAGTGTGTGTGGATTGAAATAACACTTTTTGGGCTAATAACTCTTCTGCTAAAATTAACAAGATATACTTAGATGACATCATGCCTTTTATGGGTTTTTCGTTTCTGGTAGGTAACATAAAAAGAGCACGTTGTTCCCTGTGGTGTAGTGGCAAATTTTCCAGTATGGGAACGCTAAATAAATATATTTTTCAAACTATAAAGAAATTTGTAATGGGGGGTAGCACCTAACCGGCCACCGCCGTTAGCTCAGTAAATTGCAGTCTAGATATATCATGTCCATTGGCAAATTGTACATACTAATACTCAGGTTAGGTTAGGTTAAGTTCTTTGTATAGTTATAAAATATACCATCAACCATTTCAGAAAATGATGAACCTCTGATGTTCCTGGATACAATTTTTTCTAAGAAATATTGATGTCATGTAGAATGGATGTGTGCGATAACCACGCACGTAGACTTTTGAATAGCCTCTGCATATATTTAAATCCGTTTACAATGAAAATCTATATCATCATTTAAGAATCAGCTGAGTTTACAAATGTTTCTTAAGTATTGCTTTATAATGGGTCATTTACGACAACAATTTAATAAATCACTATTTATCAATAATTTTCAAAATTTTCACAGTGAAAACAAGTGTAGGAATGCTGTTTCCGCATCACAACATCACTGGTTTCACCCTATCCCCTAGGTTTAAAACAAACCAAATCTCTTGACTACCCAAAAGAAACGTTTACTCTACCTTGTCTGTTGGTAGTCTGGTTTTCCCCTCTGCATGATTTGATAAGAAACATGTAGTTAGAAGTTTGGCTTGATTTTGTAGGGAATGCTCATTGTTCAAGAAGTACAATGCTTAAGCAAGAAATCTGCAGTCATAATAACATGACATAGTGATTGTCACGATCTATGCCTTCCACTGTTTCACTGGCTTGGCATCTTCAGCGTCTTTGGACAATACACAGTGCTGATTCAATACTTCCAGAAGTTACCAGAGAACAGTGTCCCACCTTGAACTGTAGGAGAAATGATTGTTACATCCCAAGATGCAGACTGAATGAGAGCATGGATAAATGCCTATCCAGTGAAAAATACACAGTCTATAACAGGTTGCTTCAGGAATTTATGAATCTGGAGTTGATGCCATTCAGTTAACAAATAGGCTGAACAATTGGCTAAGAGTTTTTTGTTTCTTAAAGTTTTTGATAGTCTTTCAAAAATTGATCACAAAATGAGCTTGTAGATTCCTCTTCCTCTAAGACTGTCATAACAAACCCCGAAAAATCCTTTGTTCCCGATGGCTGTGTCATAAAAATTACCGGAACACAATGTTTAACCAGCTTTTAGAGGCCTCACTATTTACTTGTGATAGTCTGACGACTAATCATAATCCATTTCCTAACTGTAGTTTACAAAAAGTCAACAAAGTCAAATCTTCCCAAGGCCTATTAGAGATCCTACATGCTTTCAACTTTCTACTCTATACTACTCGCAAACCGTAGCATCCGCTATTGCATCCATTCCAACAAAACAACCCCCACTCACCATGTGATCTTCCTCAGCACTTGAACTTTCTTCGGGAATTGTTTCAGGGAATGCTATGTCTTTTGGAGATGAAACCCAAATATTCTGCAACAATTTTTTAAGTGCTTTTTTATTACTAGTTTTGTTATTATGTATTTGGAATGAGAACCATGAAGGTAAAAACAAATCACCAACAAAGACCAACGATATAATACTGCCGGTTTCAAATAGAATGAGGTGAACATAACTCGGATCAGTGAATAACTACCTACATAAAATGAATAGCCAAGGTTACAATGTTTGAATCCCAAACGGAAATTTGTTTTGTAAATCTGGATTGATGAATGGGGGAAAACTTTTTGTGTTATTTAAACTATTTGTTGGAAATTTTGTAAATTTAAGAAGAGAATTTTAAAGTATATTAAGTGGAAGATATATGTAAAAAAACTTACTGAAATGGAAAGTCTAAATAATTCAGACCATAAAAAAGAGGTATCGTCACAAAAATGACTGAGAAGTAATTCATTCTTCTTAATAGAATAACTACTCATAAACTTCGTCTAGCCAGATTTCAAAACAAATCTTAACATACAAACATGCAAGGACATTTAACATAGCAACATTTAATGTGGACAGAAAATAAAGACAATTTTGCCAATTCAGGTAAAGTTGATAGAATAACACTACACACATTGCAAAAAGTTTTCATGTAAAAAACCAAACATCACGTTTGATAAGAGAGAGAGGTAAACGGAGTATTAATGAATTGTATAAGACACAGACACAGACTGTAACTAACTTTTTATCATAGAGGAAGTTGAATGTAGAAATTAACCATATCAATTTATTTCTATTACAACATTTACGACACCTAAAAAATTTGGATCTGAATCACTAAAATAATTAAATATAAAAGTATATTTCTGGAACACCATGTACTGTGAATACATGTGCAATGATGCTTGAAATTATTATAAAGTGTGGGTGTGGGTGATTTTGTATGAAGTTAAAATTGTAGGATATTAACACATTCACTGTTAAACCTTACACTGTTGAGTTAGAAATGTGTGGAAAAACTTGTAGGGCATGGTCCTGATTTAAAATTTCTAGTTTTACAAATAATATAGACATTTTATGACAGCATACTGATAACAGTACTGAGAAAAATTGTAACACAATATTTGAATATAGGGTATTGACGTAAAACAACAGCTACTACGACACAATGTGTTAAAAATCCTACTATGACAGGTCCATCAACTTTTTCCTTCCGCATATGCTTACTTACATTTAGGACTTGTTAAAATAATACCATGCCACCAATCAGAATAAAAAAATACAGTGCAGCGCTGTGTAATGAAACTGCTGTATACAGTGGTGGAGTGGAGCCGGAGCGGTCCGGAGCACCGCTCCGGCACGGCTTTTAGAGACGGAGCGGCGCTCCGGCACAGCTCGTGTAGCCGAAACTCAGATTTGTATACTTGTACTTTGCCTTTTAATACAGCGTGGTAGGTAAGCGAGTGGCTCGCATCATTTCATTATCAACACGCAATATCAAGGCAATTTTAGGTGTTTTACATTAACCCTAACCTAACAACATCGTAACACCAGAATCAGACACTAGGGCTTACTTGAAGACCATATATCTTTTTATAGTATCTAGTTTTTTTATTCAAAAACATATTAATTTTTACAACAAACTTGAGACTGATTAAGAACTGTTGAGATTATTTGTATTTTCAGTCTTCAACCATTTAAATCCTATTCATTTTAATCTCCGTCTAAGATATTTATTTCAACACACTCTCTTCCTACAGAACAGCCTTTAATTTCGATGAAGTTGCGGTGTTTTTTACAAAATAAAATTTGAGGATTTTCCTCTGTATTATGTGGTGGGTAAACTCATCTACAAATATGCTCTTCTTCCTTGACCTGCACTCTGCCAGTTTGGGTTGTAAAAGAAAGCGAACCCTTACTAAAAAGGGACCGTTTGCCTTCGACTGCAATACTTTGCATGAATACAACAGATACCCCAGGAGCATCACTAGTCGCTTTAGCAAAATTAAACTTCGGTTGATGTAATTCTTATTTAAATAGATAAATTCATTGTACACAATTACTCGCGTTTGACCACGCAATGTCCTTCCTGAGGAACTTGCAGACTATGACTACCCATTACCCCCCCCCCAAAGAGTAACGGCCTTCCTGGAAAGGACCGCTCCGGCACAGCTTTTTTTAGCACTACACCACTGGCTGTATATTAGATGGGATTTGGATTCTTCACTGTCCAATTCAAGTACTGTATCTAACTAAGGAGAAGGTACAGAATGTGTTAAAACACCTTGTTTCTCACTAATATGTAACGTGTTAAGTAACTACTTTGCATTTACTGAACCCCTGAATTACCTCCTCATCTGTCTGCCTGGTCATTGCCGACGAAGATGTTGAGCCAAAATCAGTAGCGGACGCTGAACCTGGGGTGGGGCTGTCACAAGTATGAACCGTTTCTGTTCCTCCGCTTCCTGAAATGTACATGGAGTCAACATAAGATATTTTGTGTGCAAGTCTAAATATAAAAACTTTTTAACACGTTCAATGCTGATATTTTTTTATGTATGCCAAGTCTTGTGCTAAAGGCTTGAGGTAGGGTTTTTGTTACTAATTTAAAAAAATATTTTTTAAACATTAAAATCGCGAACGAAGCATTACACATGGTGAAGCAACAACTACAGAAAACATTTACGGTCAAACATAACCTTCAATATGGTCAATGGTTCAATCATGCATTGGTTCATGGCTCTATAAAAATCAGTAAAAAATTGGATGTGCCCTGGAATGTTGTACTTACACGATGTCCGCATATGGGATGGATGTGAAGTGATACATATAAGTTACGTGTGGTTTGCAGCGAACGTGATATGAAAATCGAATATCATATCAGATTAATCAAAAGCCAAATTTTCTTTCTAAGCTACTGTTCAGTATTTAACCCTAGAACTGCAACACATTTGTCCCTTAACTGAATGATATACTTATTATACAGCTCCTCTTAAATAACCATTATAAACAAAAAAAACCCAACCCCCCTTAACCATAGCCTACAATAGTAAAAGAAGAAAAACAGGTGTCCACTGCAATCCTTAAATCCTGCAAATGCCGTCAAACTCCACCCAAGTCAGTCACTGTTTATTTAAGAATGACCCTCTCACCACTATATGACAATTTGCAATCCAATTAATTTGTAAAAATAATATTTCCACATTATAACTCTTTTTATAACTAAGTTTATGAATCTAACAGGGATCTTGACATTGACAGATATGTTAAAAAACTCACGTCCAAGAAAAACATCTCCAAAATGAGGGCGAGGGCCTTTGGACATCTTTGTCCACAGGTCTCGAGGCTTAGGTTTGGCATGAGCAGTGAAGCACGGAGAGTTTGGGTGTCGGTGCTCCCACATCGCCTGCCATATTTTTATACCATTTTCCAGACGAAATGTTTGTAAGTCTGACTCTTTAATTTGATGACACAGAGGAGCAAATAGGTAGACAAAGAGCTGGAATCAAACAAAGATAAAGTAACAAAAAATCAACTACAGTGTTAATAAAGCTAAGTGTAGAGCTGGTACAGTACGCTAGGCCTAATAATATCATCATAATCATCTGAAAACCTCAATTAAATTAAATAAAAATAATATAAAGTCTGGGGCTGGTTTTAGAAACAGACTAAACGGTTTCTAAATTGGACTGCTCATATGAAGGCACAAATTAATTTATCCTTAGACTACAGTTTAAAGAGTTTATTAAATACCAACATTGATGGGAGATCAAGGTGAAAACTTTTTTATTCAAATCCATGTTCTTGCATTCATGTGAAATTCAGAATTAATGTTGCAACTAAATACTATTTCACATGTCAACACTTGAAACATCATAACTATAATAACAATACCACAACTTTGTTAACTTAGAGAATGTTGGCAGGATTAAAAGGAAGATTCCTGATGGATTATTATCAACTAAGCTAGAACGTGACATCGCTATCGCCTCTGGTTGGAATAATGAAAATAATTATATTGGTAGTTCCAATATCCCTCGCAACGGTGAGGAGCGCTAATGTTTTGTACATAGAGTAAAAACATAGGTTAGAGCGGACTACCCAATCAAATGTCTTTATTTGGCCTATGTGGCAAAACCTGGACCGAAATAAAAATTGTGCTGTCGAGCGACCAAAATTCAAGGTCATCAAAAACCCAATTTTCTCTTTTACTTCAAAAGGTAGAATAATGTACAGTTAATGCATCATTATTAAATATGAAGAAGTTTAAACTTACATAGGTTTAACTTGCAGTACTTAGTTAGTATTACTTACATCGTGAAATTTCGTTTTGGCATTATGACGGCAACATTAATTAATTAATGTTGCGTTCTCTTAAAAAGACCTAGATAGTTGGTTGTAATACACGAGATCATTACAATCTAGGTTATCTGTGACAGGTTATTTTGAATGAAATCTAACCTTTTACAGAACATTTTGTTTGAAAATATGGACTCGCCTACAAAATTTCAACGCATCTCCGTCTACCAAACCCTGTTTTCGATGGGGGTTTCATTTAAAATTTAAAACAGGATTGTTCGAAACCACATTGTATAGTTGCAATTTGACCGAAAGTTTGAAGTTCATTATCGTCATGCTCTTGAACGCAGATGAGTTATCTAAATAAATGTGGTGTATAGACTACATTACTACATAGACTACATATAGACTACATACTACAGCATCAAAACTCACTGTTATAGCCGGTATAGAGAACAGATAGTAGAAAGGAGAAGTGTGATAGATGCCTTTCTCGTAGTCTGCGTCTGCACATTCCTCGGCAGCATCGAGTATGATCCAGTGCAATATATAAAGTAATTTGGTCTCTGCAGCCCCGAGGTTTTGAAGATTTGTGTCTTTTCTGAAAAATTGTGTATTCTATAATGATGGCGCACAACTTTTTTGCTCACAGGTGGTTTTACAGCCCATATGGTCTATAGAGCATTTATACATTCAAAATTCGTTTGAATTCCTAGAAAAATAAATCTTTCGTCTTCGATTAAAGCAATATAGGCCTACAATAAAGTCATACCCATCTAATTACTATTCCCAAATGCACTTTCTAGGATACTTATACTCAGTGAAATTTCTCCTTTAAACATTACATTTTAGATGTTACCACCTGACTTGCAAGAGCTGCAGACAACGGCGTGGTTCTGGTTTAATTGAGGAATCCCGTAATAATGACTTCGGCGAACATCCCTACTATCAGAGCGTTTGTTGATAGGCTGACTAAGGCTTTAAGATGCTGCATAAACATATCCGTGGGACCTCATTCTTCATCTAATATCGCACTAAAAGCAGTGACGAAAGTCTGAACTGAGGCCTGAAGGGGCCCTAAGGAAAACCTTGAGATGTAGCCCTCTTATTAACTTGTTCTTCTTTAGGGCCCGGGGCATCGCCCCTATTGCCCCATTGTAGCTACGCCACTTCGACATCAGATTCCTGACTGAAGCTTCTGCACTACTGATCTTACTGACATCGACTGCCAATTACTGACTACTGTACAGTTATGGATAGTTCACGCTACTAGGGTACATCATAATTCAACCAGCAAAATCCTCATTAAGAGTAAAAAATAATAGCCTGAAAGAGTTGAACATTTCAGTCACCCCCTCCTGTTGTTGCTGCCGCTGATGAAACATCTGGATTACCTTTCTGAAATGGAAAATTACCCAGGTATCGAGCCAAGTATGAATGAGAAGTGGGTGTAATATGATCGTGGCGCGATCTTGTCTCATGTGGGACCTACAGTTTAATATGGGATCTGAACTACTTTTGCCTCTGAATTTATGAGGATGATCCTTGCGGATGAACCACACCAGGGAATTTCACAATCACCGACCATACTCATAACCATCCACACGTCCACCTCCAAACAGCTGTATTACAGGACAGCCATCGTCCCAGTCTACTATAGCTAGGAAAGCTAAGCTTTTGATCTAAAGGTTAGGCTCACCTGTTGTGAAGAAGTGAGGCTGCACAATGCATTACATGAGGGAAGGCGGCCTGCACCAGACGCCACCGGGGGACGGACTTGATGGCCTCGGCAAGGTTGGAGGCTAACCCGAACTGAATATTCTGCACGAGAACCTTCTCGAACGACTATCAAAATATGTGTACCAGCATTATTTTACACTGTCGTGATTACACAAATCCCTTGGTAACAAAAGCCACATAAGTAGCCTATTGTAATTAATTACGGAATAACCTAGGAGAAAGAAATCATTGAATGCATTTGATATAAATTAGGTCTATCTAACTTTCCTTTTTACCATTGGATTTAGTTAAAAAACGCACAATTTAGTATTTTGAACCACGACTCTAGGTCAATTGGTTATTTAGATATTTAAAATGGTAAACACAGTACATTGTACAATAATCTTATGAATTTTATTCTTTGGACTTTTCCTTCCGCGTCAAGTGTCTAACTACACCACGTTTCGAGAAATAAACTCCTCCCGTTATCAAGTGACCTTAATAATTAGAATCTACATTACTCTACTTAACCTACACTTTTTGGGGTTTTTATTATTTTTCACACACGTGTGAATTTTTGTACGCGTGTTCCATGTTCCATGTGTAAGAATGGATGATGTTTCTAAAAAATAATAAAAAAATAAAACCCTCAAAAAATGTTGGTTAAGTAGAGTAATGTAGATTCTAATTAAGGTCACTTGATAACGGGAGGTGTTTCCTTACCTCCCGAAATGTGGTGTAGTTAAACACTTGACGCGGAAGGAAAGTTCAAAAGAATTAAATAAATAATTACAAATCCTCAGCGATTATGAGTTTTAAAAATACAACTTTATGGAAATAGCTAAAAATCAAAAACTCACTTATTTACTTAAATTCCTCGAAAATTTGCTATGCATGTCTATATAGTTAGGTTTTATTAATACGTTCATAAAACACCCAAATTTAATGTTTCTTACAGCAGCAAACCTACATATTCACTGTAATTCGTACGGAGTATACATAAATTGGTATAACTCGCTTAGTTAGTGCCATAATTTGATAAAATGTATGTGTTTTTCCTACCTTAGTGAACAGTCTTAATATATGCACAATACCAGGTAAACCAATCCTTATTGCTGCAAACCTACATGCTCAGTACTATTCGATCGTTATTTGATCTCGTTATTTATTTACTTTCAAGTGAACATCAACAATAAATGACCTACACTCGAGGGTCACTTGCACAAAGCAAAAACTATTGTAAAAATGATAAAATATAGACCTAAACATTACAGCAATTTTATTAAATTTTAAATTCCTATAAACCATATAAAATTTAAAAATACAATTATACACATCTTGAAATAAAATTAAAAGAATTTATTTCACAAAAGAATAAGATTTATCTTACCTTGCATGCTTCTTTCAGCTCCTGTAAAAAATATTTAATTAAGTACACCATTTTAAGCGTATATTAGTAGATCTAATACTTCTCTCTCTTTTTTTTTTTTTTTTTTTGGGCAGGTGGTAACTCTTTATGAGTACCCCCGCTCCTAAGAGGGTTATGTGGAGACTCCACCGTTAAGCGGTGTTTACCCAAACTAAACCCACCTTCCCCCATCCGTCCAGACGTGTATGCGCAACTTACATACGGGCGAAAGGACTTCATTTGAGCGACCACAGCATTAGCGTTTACCGCTGTAGCTGCTGGATTACCTCTTGGAATGGCTAAAACAATCAAATCAGAACAGGGCCGGAGCAAGTGAAATATCAGATGTTAATCAAAATATAATAAACACAAACTTAAATTAAGAAGATTCAACACATTGATGTGACAGGCTTTGGCTGGGCAGGTCATGCTGTTCCTACGGCGGGTCATCCAGGATGGCGATGGGCCTGGGCCTCCAGACCTCTGCGACATCATGCCGTGTACAGAGTTCCCTGACGTGCTCTAGGCTGGGCTCGGCTGCTTTCTGAAACAGTCCATTGGCTTTTGTTCTGTTAAATAGGTCAAGAGTTGGGACTCCCAACGTCCTCATAATTACAGAGTTCCTGACGAACCACGGTTGTCGTGTGATTCGTCTCAGCGACTTCGTCTGGATTGCCTCTAGGCGTTTC
This sequence comes from Nephotettix cincticeps, assembly GCA_023375725.1. Classification (NCBI taxonomy): domain Eukaryota; kingdom Metazoa; phylum Arthropoda; class Insecta; order Hemiptera; family Cicadellidae; genus Nephotettix; species Nephotettix cincticeps. The sequence continues at coordinate 48,276,576 of CM041788.1, forward strand.
CTGTTGGTCTTGCTGGCCAGAATCCACCATGCTTCTGAAGCATACATAACACAAGAGCGCACAATTAGTAGGAACATGGTGACCTTCGTCCTGACCGGGATTGGGCTCCTCGCTGCAAGAAGTGGCCACATCAGCCCCAGGATTGCCGTTGTCTCAGCAACTTTCCTGTCAACATGCTGTTTGAAACACAGGCGTGAGTCCAGGGTGACACCCAAGTACTTCACGGACGTCTTCCACGGTATCCCCACCCCGTCTAGCTGGATCTCGGGTGGAGATGTAATTATGAGGACGTTGGGAGTCCCAACTCTTGACCTATTTAACAGAACAAAAGCCAATGGACTGTTTCAGAAAGCAGCCGAGTCCAGCCTAGAGCACATTAGGGAACTCTGTACACGGCATGATGTCGCAGAGGTCTGGAGGCCCAGGCCCATCGCCATCCTGGATGACCCGCCGTGGGAACAGCATGACCTGCCCAGCCAAAGCCTGTCACATCAATGTGTTGAATCTTCTTAATTTAAGTTTGTGTTTATTATATTTTGATTAACATCTGATATTTCACTTGCTCCGGCCCTGTTCTGATTTGATTGTTTTAGCCATTCCAAGAGGTAATCCAGCAGCTACAGCGGTAAACGCTAATGCTGTGGTCGCTCAAATGAAGTCCTTTCGCCCGTATGTAAGTTGCGCATACACGTCTGGACGGATGGGGGAAGGTGGGTTTAGTTTGGGTAAACACCGCTTAACGGTGGAGTCTCCACATAACCCTCGCAGGAGTGGGGGTACTCATAAAGAGTTACCACCTGCCCAAAAAAAAAACAAAAACCTTCTGAGTAAGACTTGAGGAGATGGACCGCTGCCGCCGGGAGCGGGGACTCGCTGAGCTTGAGCTAATACTTCTCAGGTTCAAAGTTCAACCACGAGATTATTTTTACATCACCTTCGCATTGGAAATGATTAGTCCCAGAGCACACATAAAACTCTTTTTTTTCTTTCTTTTTTAAACATAAAACTCGTTCATTACAAACTATTCTAGACATCCATATAGAGATGCACCTATATAATTTATAACATAAGCTACGATTTTATAATTTATCACTGTTATTACTGTATATGTATGGTTGGAAAATTTACCTACATTCATTCTGAGTAAATTGTATATTGTAAGCGGGATCCATGTAATTTCTCGTCATTCACTATTTTTTCATCCTCCATTTTTTTAGAGCACACATCTTTTTTTCTTTCTTTTTCATAAAATCGATTACAAATAAATAAAAATATAGATTTATATAATTTATAACATAAGCTACGATTTTATAATTTATCACTGTTATTACTGTATAGGCCCTATTGTGCCTTCACATGTGGTTGGAAAATTTACCTATTCATTCAGAAAATTGTATACCAGTACAATATAAGGGGGATCCATGTAATCGCGCGATAAATAATCGTGCGATAGCCTTTTCTCGTCATTCCTCCATTTTTTCTCTCTGAAATACATTGTTGCTAACCTATAGAAATCGAGAAGGTGGAGAAAATAAATAAAATATATTCAGGATTTATGTATTGGCTAAAGCCGCAAATACATGTTAACTTTAAGATTGGTCATGTTCTGAAGTCTATTAGCGTTAAGTTAGCGCTTCGTTGTGAAAGATTAGACATTCTGGGTCGCGGCACAATAAATAACAATACTGAAACAATAAGACATTCCAAAAGTATTTTTTCCCAGATTTAAAAATTGAATTAGGTTTATTTGCTATGTCAATGGAAATGGGAGATTCTAAGCTATAACTCTAAGCAAAACAGTTTGTATTTACTTCCCTGTGGGAAATAGGTTAGATAATGGATATGCCTAAAGGGAGGGTTTGGTTGCTTGCAATTTTGTAAAGAAGTCTAAGTAGTTTTGCCGTTACCCCACAGGTAGAGCCACGATCTGTCAGTGATACTGAAGTCGATAAAGCAGTACGTAGTTTTCTATGTCACCAACAGAAAGCGCGCATATATACACAGGTGAAATTACAATTACAAATATCCATTTTAATCACCAAAACACATTAAAACCGTGTATATTTTTGATTTTATTATGCTATTAATAAAATTCCAACAAAACAACACATTTTACAAACATTACCATGTTTATACGTTTATTAATTTTACAAACTTTTAATTTAGTTCTCGATATAAAATAATAATATAGCTGTGTTTAAGTTTACACTCAATTCATAACCCAATTCGTGTATCTCGACAAGTGAGAAATCATTCTTTGGAGAGCTTTTGACAGTTTCCCTCAACTGGGTTCTGTCATGGCTCCATTAATTCATTCTATGTATAAATTCAGTAGAACGAACTCAATTCACTATATAGATTATTTATACTTTTCCAATAGCTAACCTTTTGAATTTATATAAGTTAGTGATACTTCTTTAAACAAGAAGACTAAATACACGCATTACACGAGACAGAAAAATGAAGTTATATTTGAATGACATTCTATTAGTAAGAAATTTTTAACTTGAAGGATCCTATTCTATAGAACACAAATAAAAAAGTATATCATACTGTGATTATACCAGTATTAATATATGGAGCTTAACAAGCATTTTAAACAAAAAAAGACAGAATGAAAACAAAATCTTGGCAATGATTGGATATGGAGAAGTTAAACTTTGGATAACACATGAGAATAAAGAAAGAGATCGTACGCAGCCCGCTGGCGAGTGGGGCAAATTTACTACTGTACAAGATTTTATTAAAACCATTGTTGACTTATGGTATTCAGCTTTGGGGCACCACATGTATTTCCAACATTGAAATTATTCAACGCTTACAATACAAATTTATAAAAAGTTTTCTGAATGGCCCCTGTTACATAAATAATGAAATTCTAGATAGAGATACAAACATTTCATCAGTGAAACAAGAGATAACTAAATTTAGCAACCGCTACCAACAGAAATTAGAAGCTCACCCTAACCACCTGGTGCTAAGCCTGTTGGACAACAGCAACGTTGTATATAGACTTAAACTGTGCTCTGTGCTAGACCTTCCTCATAGATTCTAACCTTTGATTTCCTTTTTGTAATTTGTTAATCCTTGTGCTGACAAGGGACTTATTAAAGGTGATTTATTTTGTTATTTTGATTTACTAAATATTCTACTAACTTGAATAGACTGTAAATAAAAATGATTGTTAAAACAAAAAAAGTTGATGTTTAATATATTTTGATTAACATCATTTCTGTTATTTCATTTGATCTGGCCCTGTTCTGATTTTATTGTTCTAGACATACCAATAGACAATCCAGCAGCTACAGCTGAAAGGCCACTGCTGTGATTCGCCCAAATGAAGTCTATTTGCCCGTATTTAAGTTGTTCATACACGTCTAGACAGATGAGGGAAGGTGGGTTAAGTTTGGGCATACACCATTTAACGGTGAAGTCACTACATAACCCTCGCAGGAACGGGGATATTCATAGAGTTACCACAAGCCACAAACAAGAGGCGACCGCTCATGATCTGACAGGAATCACCGGCCGCTGGTCTTGATCCAGCAACCTTTGACTTACTGGGCCATAGCGTTACCCCTGAGCTACCATTCTGATAATATAATGAGAGCTAAAGCTTATAGAAACTTCATAATACCATATTTTATCCCGTTTCCAAATTATTTTAGGTTGTTTTCCATTAGCCCTAATGGAAACTGTAGATTACTTATTATCTTTTTCGACTCCAACGCGTCTGTGTTTTTAATTGCACAACGTTTCTGGACGTGAAGAAACTCCTCCTGTTTTCAAGTGATTACCTAATTTAAATATTGTAAAAAATAATTAAAATCAAAATATAGGCTTATCATGCACAATACACAAACAAGTACCCAAATTACTTAACTAATTTACTAATTTATATGTAACTATTAGGTAGTAGCTTGAAAACTTTAAGTTTATTTACCTGTAGAAATGTCGTGTATTTAAAACACAGACGCATTGGAAAAGTTCAAAAAGACAATACTGTACTAGTAATTAATACCCAATGCCACTATGACTATTAAAGATTCTGTAGGACGACTCTATAGTCCTCTAGAGGGTCTAGAAAACAGACTGTACTCAGTCTATATTCTATCAGGACGATGCTATATATTTCTATTTTCAAATACACCCGTGCTGTAGCTTATCACATTGGAAGTTACATTACTGTATTTTAATTTTCATGGGCAATTATATAAGGACGGTGCAATAAGTTTTATGTAATGTAACCATTGATTCGATGCTGTCAGAAAATTAACATTACTCTTATGGGGCTAAAATGAAACCAGAGTCCCGCTAATTCGAACAATTTGGGAAAATACCCTGTTATGATTATAACTTATATATGCATAGATTGTATGATTATATGATTATTATTTGGGATTGAACCCTGTTCGGATTATCCGTAAATGCCGTGTAAAGTTGCATTAAAAGTATTAATAAAATTCATTATTTTAGATCCGAACTGTGATTCAGCCCAATTAACTTACGTCTTATCACAGATCACATATAGGTTTGTCCACTACATGTTTTGCCTAAACAGCATGTAGTTGTTCCTGCATTAATGTTATGGACTCATTAAAAATCACCATCATCTTTATATATAAAATTGAATGTGTGTATATCCTTTATGCGTTGCCCAACTACTCATCCGATCACCATGAAATTTTAGGAAGTTGCTCTTTATGTGTCCGGGAAGGTTTTAGTGAAAACATATTTTCGAAACCCCCATAAGTTTCCATTTTATGGCGTTTTAAATTTCTAATGTTAACCTTAGGGAGAGTAAGTTTGTTTACAAATTTTGTACAATAAAAACATTTTATTTCTTAGCTACAGCTGATTGGTTTACTTTCCATTAGCAATATGCATTACAATCCAATGCCATCTGAATCATTCATTAATGTTAAAACTATGAAGTAATTATGTGCTGTACAAAATGAACTGCTTAATTCGCCACGTTATTAGTTTACGTTTTTGGGGGGGATATGTATTTATATTTTTATTTTCTCACTGATTAAAAGTCACGTGTTTATATGTTGGCCAAATAAAAAATAATTACAATGTTATTACGTTTATTATAATAATCAGCAGTCTCTTCGTTTCTGTATTCTTATTTACTATGCCGGGACCCAGAATATATAACCTTTCACATTGAAGACTTCAGTACATGGCAGATCTTAAAGTTTTATAACACGTATTTACTGTCAGGCGTTACAAAGTTCGCCGGGCCAGCTAGTTAGAAATATAAAAACACGACACACCCATTGACACATTAAAATGAACAGTGACACAACAGTGCCGTCTGTAGGTCTACTTTTTTTACACGATCGTGCTCATTGCTAAAGATGAATTCAAATGTTCGAAAAGTAGTTCGCCGAAAAGAGATAAAGAGTCGATCCGAGAATCGAGTCTATTGTGATGCACTGTGAGAGCAGCTAGACATCGCTCTACGCTATCTCGAGCATCAGTGTACTGCTGGTGTTTATGAGACGATGGCGCAACTTTGCATTGGCTAACAGGATTTCTTTATTACGTTAAAATACTGAAACTCAGTTCTTGTGTTCCAAAAAGTAAAGTTACTGTATTTAATTACCATTGTATATGTGGTAATGTATAATCAGTGATACTGTGCTGTACATTAAATTGTTATAATTCAGTTTACATTGCTTCGTTTTTAATTTAAACACAGTAACCTTTTTCTCCATTAGGTAGTTCGGATTGCCGGAACTCTGGTACTTCGCCAGAAAGGCAGACTCTTAAGTTTATTTATCTTTAACTTATGAGAAGTAAAAAAAAACTTACGTGGTGTCCTGGAGCATGTTGGCAAAACTGGAAACATGAAAGAGTCGTTAACGTCGTCTTATTGAGATTCAACTAAAGTCTAACTAGAGTTAAGACTAGCTTAAGCCCGTCCTTTGAACGGGTTGTAGGTTTCTGTTTAAAGAAGAAAGATTATCATAACAAAAAGTAAACCTGAAATCCTAAAAAAATCAGTACAAATAAAATAAATCACTGCCCAGATTTATTATTCTGCATTACTTTACAATTAAATAGATTAGAACATCTATAACGTTATTATAATTAGTATTTTTAATTTTCTGGGAAAACGATAAATTTGTAAAATAGTTCGACCACCTCCATTTAAACCGGCTCAAAAAGCTTAACAGATTAGTAGTTGGAATCATTAGTTTACGACTAACGGTTTTAGAGAGAAGTTACATTGGCGACGTCCTGTAATCCAGCTACTTGGAGGTCCGAATTGTGGATATTTATAAGCGATGGTCGGTGGGTGTAGAGTTCTCTTGTGTGAATTAACGTCCGCACTATTGAATACTACGTTAATCCGCAAAGATCATGCTCATAATTAGACCACATAATTCGTAATTCAGAGGCCGTGGTTCGGATTCCAAGTAAAACTGTAGGTCCATTAGTTGGCATCGACTGTTGGGCTATTAATTAACAATCCTGTCCAAGGAACATGTCAGGCTTAGTCAGTAAAAAGACTACAAGATCGCTCCACAACCATCTTACACTCAATCCTAATTCATACTTGACTTAAAATACCTACAATGTAGTATAGTCCCCATTTCAATGATCTAATCTAATTTAATATAATCTAAGCTGGCCGTTCCAAAAATCTCCCAACTGAATTTTCGCAAACATAATCCTGAGTCATATGAATAACATGTTCATATTTATTATGTAACACACGAATTTGCACAAAATCACAGACATATTAATCTACATTTCCCTCGGGTCGATCGTTTTGTCGTTCCGTTTTACTGTTCTTGAAGGCCTTTCGGAAATTCATGAAGCCCACCATGATCAGCAGCACGATGATGACGATGGTCAGGTTCCCAAGGTTCACGAAGCTCCACATGATGCTCGGTTGTTTGGACCCGTAACATTCTTTCTTGATTTTGAAAAAGAAATGCTCCGTCATTCGGTCGAGTTTACAACTATAGAGGGGCTTGACTGCGAATTTCAAACTTATAGGTTATATTTTACGAGAGAAACAATAACACATGTTTGAAACCTCTGATACATTTTTACCCTGTCCCCTTATAAATAGTACAATATATGGAGAAATATTGTTTTCGTAAAAATTTTCGAAGTTGAGTTGAGAGTGGATATATCCGTTTTGAGACTTCCTGAATCCAGAAAAGTGGTTTTCGGACATAAGTATGTATGTCAGTCGGTGTAAAAACCCCGAGACCACGATAAGCGTCCAATTTTTATTAAATTTGGTACACGGGTCCACTTTGGCCCTCCAGACCATTTTGTATTCTTTGAAATCTTTTCGGGTAGTTTACCCTTAAAACCCCATAAAAATAAGTGTAAAAAACGCAAATTTCTCCCTAATGATTTTCATTAAAATTTCATGGTTTATACTAAGGTCCCAAATAATATGACACCAACTGTATGTCTGTAAAATGAATGGTTCAAATGTTACGGGCTTTTAAGTGTCAAAAATATCGCATAAATATATAATTATTGAATTTTATTAAATAATTTGACCATCACCATTAAACCCGATTTAAAAAACTAAATAATGTATTTTGAATCATTAGTCTAAAACTAACGTGTCCAGAGAAAAGTGAAACTTAATGTCAATGGTAAACGCATTACGCTACGCTCCAAATGTCTCAACCGTTTTCCATAAAACTTGGTAATCAGTTTAAGGTTACATCACCCAACAAAACTCACTCAAAAAAGGTTTGATACGACCCAGGGGTGGGGAAGAAATGCCTCAAAATCTTTCTAATAATTAATTTAACTTATTGTCTCACATTAAAAAATGGTTTGAGAAATTGGATGATTATTTTTGAATCAAAAAAATGTTTAATTATATTTAGTTAACTGTAACTTTAAAAAAGGTTGTAGTTTTTTAACTTAATTAAGGGAGAAAGTATATTTCAGTCCACTGATACCGTATATTTACTTTCTCGCCTTATAAGGAGTAGGCCTACATGTGGAGAAAGTATTTGCTTTCATCAACATTTTTGAGTGTTTCTCAACGGATCTTCATTTTTTAAATTTTAATCGTGAACGGTCTAAATCTTAAAAACTAATATTAGGTCCAGAATTGAACCGGCGACTCTCGGACTACGAGGCGTGCGCATTGCCTGTGAGCTCTGAACTACCCAACTGTTAGGATAATGTGAGATTATCTCACCTGGCATGATGCCTCGTGTAGCTTTCCCAATTTTGGACGAATGAAAGGGCTGTAACAATAACAAACTTAGTTATATATTACATCATTAGAAGAGTCATATCACTCTAACATCACCTAACCCCTAACACTTAACATACGAGGACTGTAAATAAATTAGGGAGAATGGTTCTATAATACGTTATATCTATAATATTTTAAAGATATGTTTTCTGTATGTTTATGGGTTTGTTGTGCAAGTAAACCCAAAAAATACTGAACCGACCGGTTTGAAATTTTACATAAAGGTAGATCTTAAACTCACACAACTAATAGGCATATTCATTTCCTTAAAATCCCCTCGGGCTATGCCCCGTGAAAGTCCTAGGTTTCAATTTTTACATTTTCAAAGTATTTCAAAATAAAATTACTCGAATTTCAACAGCTGTGAGTACTATAATTTGACAGTTCGGAAGCAGAAGACATAGTTACTGTGAATGTCCTAGGTTTCAGTGTTTACAGTTTCTAATTTCACCATCTGTTTATACTATTTTTTACAGCCCAGGAAGAAGAAGAAAGAATTTCTATTTGTGTAAATAGTGCGCAAACGATGTCGTAGGCCATGACAGTTTGCACTCGAATTACACACAAGACTTTTCCGTTTTTTATGTTTGATTTTTCCGTTGGGATAAATGAAAACATAACTTTTAGGCTTTCGGTAACCTCAGCTTCATTGCGCAAAATGGGAAGTTAGTGTTATAGGAACGACTACGTCTATCAGCTGACTGAGCGCTTAGTGCACGGTATTGGTTAGTTTCATAGATTTGGAGTGTTCCGTACATGTGATTGGCCGGTTACTTTGCCATACTAGGGTGGATATGAGATCATATTCACCCTAGTGCGGGAATGTACTACTTATACGTTCTGCCAACAGTGTGAATTAGTGTGTTATCGTGCGGTTGTTGGAAAAGTTCATTTATACACATAGACTGCTGGATCGAAATTAATGTTGCCGAAAATGGTAGATTTTAAGTTTTCTCCCGATGCCAGTCTCTATTACTTTAATCCGTATCCTTTCCCAATATTACTCAACAGCTTTGAGTTGTTCAACTCTTTCTCACGAATTTCTGCTCTTGAGGAGCATTTACTGGTTGTCACAAGGGGCCCAACACCCTAGTAGCGTGAGCTACCTGTCAATAGTCAGTACACTTAAGTCGTCAGCAGTCTGTAGGATCAGTAATGCAATTTCAGTATCAGTTCCAGTCAGGAATCTGTGGTCGAAGTTGGGGAATTTCCTGGACAATATGGTGACGAATGTGGTCCCACGGAGATGACTCTGCAGAATCTTCAAGCCTCACGGTCAGTCTATCCACAAAGGCTCTGATGGAAGGGTCGTTGGTCGAAGTTCTTGGTACGGAATCCCTCACAAACCAGGGAAACCCCGTTTCCTGCTTTGGACAGCAAACAGCTGTCATGTTGTAGACACTCGTGTTTATAAATTAGGAACTTTAAACATTGAAATTTAGGACATTCACAGCAACTGTGTCTTCTGCTTCCCAAACTGCCACAGGAGAACTGTATCAGTACACTGATACTGTTTATTTTAAAATATAAAAAGTAGGTAGAATAGGGTTATTTCCTACCTGATCTGGTGCCACAAGAAGACCTGTATGGGCACGGGCAGGGCTTGGTCGTTGTAGGCGTCCGCCAGAGTGTCGGCTGGCTCCAGGTCTGAGGCGGCCTGGGCTTGAGGCACGTGTCTCTACAAGAACACTCCAGTCACGAACCATTCTTGTTACCCCTTTTACTTTCTCCCAATTATTCGATAGTATATGGAAAAGTATTGTTTTCGTCAAAATTTTAGAATTTCAGTTAAGAGTAGATATATCCGTTTAGGGATTCCCTGAACTCAAAAAAGTACGTTTCGACGTGATTTCAGTCTATCTGTGTGAGTGTGTGTCTGGATGTGTACGTAGCCACAGCCTACCCCGAGGGTTCGATTTAGATGATATTTAGTATTTATATACATTTACCGTATCTCCAGACTTTTTTAATTTTTTCATATGTCTGTGAAAACGATAACTTGTAAAAACGAGACTTGTCCGATCGAGACCAGATTTGGTAGAGACATGTATTCCTACATTTGCTCGAACGAGTTCGTAAACCAGATAGAGCGGTCAATGGGAACGGGAAGTTTAAGGGCATTTTCTACTCACAATCTTTTTTGCATTTTCAATATGCAATTTAAAAATTTTTAAATTTTGTCTTTCATCATTAGAATAAGCTGAAAATACTACACAAATAGGTTCCTTAAAGTTTTGCTCTATCTGTAACAGTTACCGAGATATAAAAAATCTAAACACAGTACGTTGTATTTTGGGGCTCCAATGTTAATCTTATGGGGGATAAGGACAAATTAATATTTTACTTATAAATCTAAATTTTTTGATGAAACTTCATGTGGTTGAGATCCACCATTTATGTATGAAAACTATGCATGAACTTTGTGCATTTATGCGTGTTATATTCAAGTGTTTATCATCGTAGGTAACCTGCATACTCTTTTCCCATGTTAATCATAATGTAGGGAATGGGCAAACTCCTTTATTTATGGACATATGTTGATGAAAGTTGGTATAAATGTTAAGATAAAAACTATTTATGGTAGAAATGACTACTTTCAGTGTTCCTCAAAGCAGCAAACCTGCACACTCTTTCCCATGTTAATCTTAAGGAGAATATGCAAATAATTCTCATATTTATTGACAGATACTGATACAACTTGTCATATATATTATTGTTATTATATTATTGATTTGGAAATTCCCTGAGTACGCAAGGTCTGCTGCGACTATGGCTATATTATTTGGCAAGAATCGTTCTGTAAATCAGTATTTGTGACAGAGAAACGCTCGATGAATAAAATTCTGTTTATTAATGGAAAAACTGATAAGAGAATTGTACTTAATTATGAGTATCGTTTGAGGGACACTTCACTCTTGAATGTACAATAGTAGTATTGTAGATTAAATAATTTTTAATGTACAAACATAAGTGTATTTATTTTAGGATAGATCTTTAATAAACTGCGGATGGAGATATTATTTTGAAGAAAATGATAACAATCGTCCAGAACTGACATATTATCCACACCCTAGCTCCCGAAAAGGCAAGAAAATCCATACAGTCGGGTTATCTAATTTATTCAATGTCATTTCTGTCTGTAATATAATTTGAATCGTCATGATGTAAGCAAGTGATCGTTGTAAGAAGTGGTTTACTTACAGGTGAACAGGAAGGAGATCTGTGACGGCCGCTCCGCCGTGTAGACGCCGCCATCATTGATCCGGTCGGATGCTGGGCCGAAGATAGCCGAGAACACCCGAACAGCTCATCTCACCCCTGCGAGTAGCCGAAGATTGCCGAATACTCCCGAGCACCTATCTACCCTGCTGAGTCGGTAGATCGCGAGGGGATATAACCGTCAATTAAATTTTGTTGAGTTATTTACTGATTTTTATTGTGGTCTTATTTCTACCTAACGTCAATCTGTTGTTAGGAAGCATAAATAGAAAGATTATAGTGAATATTAATTTTCAATATTGTATTTTTGTGAGTTTATTTACGAACAGTTAGTTTATTTATTAAAACAAAGGTAAGAAATAGGCAAATACAAAGAGGTAAGGTCGCGTAAACACAACAGGTGACGTCACTGGTACAGAAATGTTTACGTTTACACTCCAATTGCCAAAAATGTCAAAATCTCTCAAATGATTGATCCTAAACTAATTGGTGGACATATTTTACAATGAGTCACAATTTTTGTTACAATTAGTAGGCATATTTTTGAACAAAACAACGACAGAAACCCTTTTATTTTATTTTACAGCCTGACACATGACAACTGGATATTTTATATCAGCTTAACACGTTAACTACAGAAAATAGAATTTAACCATATTTTAGAAGCTAACCAAATCTTAAAATGAACATTATTCAGTTATTTATGTAAATAAACAATTATCAGGATCTTTAAAATCCATAATGGCGTTGGTTAATGTAGTTAAAAAGACGCGTTGGAAAAGCACAATAAAATATATTAGATTAGAGTAGATCATTGAAATGGAAACCATACTACAAGATAGGTATTTTAAGCCAATTATGAATGAGGATTGAGTGTAAGATAATTGTGGCACGATCTTGTAGTCCTGTTACTGATTAAGGCTGTTATGTTCCTTACACAGGACTGTTAATTAATTGCCCATCAGCCGATGACAACTAATGGACATACAGTTTAACGTGGAATCCGAACCACGGCCTCTGAATTACGAATTGGTTTAATTATGAGGATAATCTTTCCGGATTAACGTACTATTCAATAGTATGGACGTTAATCCACACAAGAGAACACTATATCCACCGACCATCGCTCACAACTATCCGCAAATCGTGACCTCCAAGTAGCTGGATTACAGGATGTAGCCACCGTCCCAGTCTATTGATAAGATAGATATAAAAGATATTGATATAAGCTTTATTTCCCAAGAATGTGAGGATACAAATATTTACCAAAACCTAAAACAAAATCATAAATCTGATTATTATTACTCTCTAGAATTTGAAAATATATTTATTACTCACCGCCCACTAATTTTATAACATAATGATCTCTACGACTCTAACAACAGGAATATAATTTAAAATTTATACAAAAAATTATTCTTATCGTGCTGCTGTTACCCACCGTTCATCTATGGTATACTTATCTTTTATCACGTCCACGTTACTACTAATAATACTAATACTACTAACACTAATAATAATAATCACTATTAGCGATTCTGCCGACACCTATAAAAGGGCCTGGGGCTCGCCCCAGCGAGCGAAGCGAGTTTTTCAATATGCCACCATTTTCCCTACAAGTGATAGGGAGCTGAAATTTTACCAGAGTATTTTTAAAACGTACTTCATAAGTTGTGTAAAAATTCAAGATGGTCGTTGCATAAATGGCTAAGTTATGAAATAACAATCGTTTAAACCTCTTCGTGGGACGCCCGGTATTTCAAAATGATACTATATTAAAATATCATTGATGTATAACCTGATTCAATAATAAATTTTAATAATTGTATATATTTTATAATTATTTGATTTGATTTATATAATTGAAAACTAATGTTAAACAATTAAGCTGAGTATTTAGTTTTCTTTGTTTTATCTGATTAAGATTTGAGGTTTATATATTTTTATGGTAGAGCATCTTTCTTTAACACTGAATCCAATTCGTAAAAAGGACGGACTTCGCTACTGAATTAAAATTATGAATGTTTTCATTCATAAAACAGGAATGACATTAAAGTATGTAGTCTACACAAATAAGAGGAAAAACTGAATTTGCATTAAGTATGATTTCCAGGAAAATTAATGGACAATTTTTTTACAAACAACAACAAAAAAGTAAATGGTCTTCCTACGCCATTCGTTGGATAAAGGTGGCAACATTTGTTTGGATTAACAAAAGCCTCAATGATTTACAAAGGACGCCGTTATCTTGGTACCACTGATGCACTTTCCTTGCTGTGATTCTTCTTCTTCATTTCAGACATCTATATACAGGGTGTATCTGAAATATACTGAAACACTTTGGGATATTGTTTTTGAGGTCAAAAGGACCAAAACATGACCTGTGCATATATTTTTTATGTAAAAAACCAGGTTGGATATGTATTAAATTTGACACGCGATCGAACCTGGTTTGGGGCCGTGTGGCTACGATCGGGCTCTAGGTAATATTTACAGTACTTTCCACTTTGTTTTCATCATAGGCCTAGAATCCTTTCAGTTAAACCATATCTTTAGCATCCGTAACATCCAACGCTTCCACTAATATTTTTCTCACACAGAGAATTTTGTTTCCTGAAGTTAAATCAATCTATACATAGACTTAAACTTATAGTTTCAGCATACACCTTTCACCTTCTACATCAGTATACATCTCATACATGACAGGTAGCAATAAACATCCCACTATCAACTCACACACACACACACACACACACACCACCCCCTAAATATTCACTAAATTCACCTTTAAAATACCCCCATAACTATACCTATTTCTCTACACTGCATTAGTCCCGAAATAATTTAATACCTGAAAACTCTGAAAACAAACCCGGTAACACAAACGTAATATCAATTTGAATATTTTATAACTTTAATATACAGCTTGTTATTGTCCATAAATCATCTGGGTCCGAGGCTGAAATCGACTCCCGCTGTTCTGATGTGATTCCTCTTTCTCTATGGTTCCTTCTTCTTCTTCTCGCCAATGTCTCTCTTCCGCTTCTTAACAAAAGCCTGATCCTTCTTTTTCTAAGCCAAACGGTGATTTATCAGACGTCATTATATGGAATTCGCCGGTTTTCCTAAACAAAAAATTGTAGTGTTAGTTATTTATTTTCGTATAAAGTATATAACCGCTGCACTAATGTTTTTGTGTTACATGAGGCAACACAAAACCTGACCATTGTCCCATATCCGCACTGTCCTTAAGGTATGGAATACTCTATTGAAAGGAACATACATCGCTTTTACTTAAGTTCATGGGTAGTTTATATATTTCTCATAATATTACTAAAATTTATTTTTATAGACAAACCTGTGCTGATTGTCTTTCTCCTATGTTAATACAGTAATATTAATCATCTGTTTGTATTGGGATTTGTTTATATTTATGTTTATGTTTTAATAATTCAGTAATGAAGTGTTTCTTTCAATACAAATTTATTTTACTCAATTGAGAGATTGATTTTTTTTAGTAAATAGAGAACAACACAAAAAGTATCAACACGAGTTGAAAAGCAGACGGTTAGTGATATCCGGCCGAAATCAATTGCTCTTTATAAGGACCAATAGATATATAAATCAACGTGGTGTCCATTAGATTGCATGTGAGTGTACAGAAGCGTTCATACATATCGACGTTGTGCCCATTAGATTGCATATGAGTGTACAGAAGCGTTCACACATATTGACGTGGTGCCCATTAGATTGCATATGAGTGTATAGAAGCGTTCACACATATCGACGTGGTGCCCATTAGATTGCATATGAGTGTATAGAAGCGTTCACACATATCGAAGTGGTGTCCATTAGATTGCATATGAGTGTATAGAAGCGTTCACACATATCGACGTGGTGCCCATTAGATTGCATGTCAGTGTACGAAAATGTTCAGACATGGACTTCGCTGCGTGCGATGTGTTCGGTACGACCCCTATGTCGTAGCCTATGCTATTGACTCCTGCGAAGCTATTGTTCTGTTATAGGCTACGTACAGTTACAGTTCGTTGTTTAGTATATTCCAATTGGATTGTATGGAGTTCATTGTTTTGAATTCATTCTTGGTGATGGTTGGGTTAAATTATATTGATTTAAAAAACAGACTATTAAGGAAAATGCTTCTTGAGCACTTCTGATGAGCAAGATTGGGACGGTGCCCGTGTCCTCTATTCCAGCTACTTGGAAGTCACGAATTTTGGAGGATTAACCACAATATTGAGTGCCACGTTCGTTTGCAAATACCATACTCATAGTTAGACAAGTTCGTAATTCTGAGGTAAAAGTGGTTTGCATTCCACGTTAAACTATAGGTCCCATAAATGCCAACGGATATTGGACTAATAATTAACAGTCCTGTCTGAGGAACATGTCAGTTTTAGTCAGTAACAACACTACAAGATCGCGCCACAATAATCTTACACTCATTTCTCATTTATACTTGGCTTAAAATACCTACCTTGTGGTATGGTCGCCATTTGAAGTGATAATGGTAATGAGCCCTCGTTACGTGTGGACGTGTTTTTGTGCGCAACTTTTGTTACGTTGCACACGGTGCCCGCAGCGAAATCGATGCCTTAGTTAACCGGGACTCAAAGATGCAGGTTTCAGAATATTAGAAATATAATATATAAACAAAATCGTAACGATATAGATGTGTTATTGAGAAACGAATGATTCTCATGCTACATGCATCTGCACCACAGTGACTGATGCCGCTACTAGATAGTGGTCGTTAATCTAAAATATTATAGAAAAAGTTGGACAAATAAAACTTACTTTCCTGAGGGAGGAAATGTTAATGAGAAATCTTCTTCAGTATTGCATACACAATTTTAGAAATCATTGCCACTAAATGTAGATGATGATTACCACAGGAAACATTATATAATATTGAAACAAAGTGGAAAATAAAACCTTTCCTATAAATGCAAAACAATTTTGAACCTCAGTATTGCATTGACAACTCTCCAAAACAGATACAATCCAAAAGAAAAACACATCTCTTGTTTTGATATTGAACCTGTAAAAAGTATTGAATTAACACTTATTTCAAAATAATTTTTTGAATTTTTGATAATCTCAAAAAAATTGTAACAATGCTTGTTTTCAAAACTTTCAAGATTTTAGCGAATTTCCCATAGGGAAGAAATTGATACCGTAGGTCTCATGGTGTGTGTGTGTGTGTGTGTGTGTGTCTGTTGACACGATAACTCTCGTAAAAATGGTTCGACCTACATTTATTCGGACAAGTTCGTAATCCAGACATATCGGTCAATCGGAACGGGTAATTTGGGGGGGGAGTTGTACTCAAAATTATTTTGCGTTTTTCATTTGTAATTTCATTAAAGTTTTTTTAAAAATATTATCTTTCACCATTAGAATCAGCTGAAAAGCTACACAAATAAGTTCCTTAAAGTTTTGCTCTATCTCTAACGATTACCGAGATATTAAAAATCTAAACACAGTACGTTGTATTAAGGGGCTCTGATGTTAATCTTATGGAGGATAACGAAATATTAACATTTCACTTATCAAAGTATATTTTTGGATAACATTTGATATTTAGCTTCATGTGGTTGAGATCCATCCATTTATGCTTTAAAATCATAGTTTATGATGTTTATGTTCATAGTTTATCATCGCAGCTAACCTACATACTCTTTTTCCATATTAATTATATAGGGAATCGGTGAATACCTTTATTTATGAACAGATATTGATAAAACTTTGTATAAATGTTAAAAATAAAAATTTTTTATGGTAGAAATTCCTTCTTCCAGTGTTCCTCCCAGCAGCAAACCTGCACACTCTTTCCCATGTTAATCTTATAGAGAATAGGCAAATAATTCTCATATTTATCGGCAGATATTGATAAATGTGTCATATTATTACATTGCTTTCGAAATTTGCTGAGTATGAAGGTCTGCTGCGACGGGGATATTTCGTGTTTGAGTTTAGATTTTTCTTGTATAAGATTTAAAGACACTCCCTTCTCCCTTGCTAATTAATGTAATTGTTCTGGTGTAAAGAAGTAATTCTTTAATTCACTGTCAACATCCAATTTTCTACGGCACTTTAAATGCTAATAATATTTAAAATCAAATAATAGTAACATGTAGTAATAGTAACATGTGGTCTCGGCAGAAGCTCAGGCGAATGAGCAAAACAACAGCTGGCCAGCTGATTTACAACCAGTGCTGTCAACTTATTTCGCACGCATATGGCTTTGTCTGCATGTTACGTGCTTAGTATTTCGTGCCTTCACATTGCAAATCTGGAGTGAGGTAAAGTTACTTTGACGGTAAGTTCACCGACGAGGCATTTGGTCACTTTGAATCCTAAAATGAGTGAGGTAAAAGGTGCATTATTGGGTAAGTGCTTGTAAAAAATATTCTTACGTCCACATCCGGGCTGGAAGTTGCCGCCATTGAAGATGATGTCCACGGCGTTTCCCCTCAAGGAGTTACCCATTCTGTGGGAGTTGGTGTGGTACGTGTGGAAGAACTGCGCGTCCTCCGGTGAGGGGCCATCGTACAGCGTCTTAGCTTTTCCAAAGGAATTTGGATCTAAAGCTGAAGTTACAATTATATTGTTAATAGTTATGTAAACAATATGTATTTATTTTACAATTAGTTGGACTTTTCCCATAGCTTTTCTATTTTGAACTCCACAATGTTTCTGGAGGTGGAGAAACTCCCCCCGTTTTCAAGTGATAACCTAATAATTTACATTATAAATAGAATTTTCAAGTTATATATATTAATTATATCATGTTATCATGTAGTCAATAATACTATACTTACCTATCATGCACAATATAAAAAACTATATTTATAAAGCAACAAATAACATAACACTCCGCCTCCGAGCTAGCGGGCTACTTGAGATAGCGTGAGCGTGGAACAAAAGATGGAGCACGACTACCCAACACTATCCCAGTGGCGGCAACCTAGCGTGCCCGCTAGGAGCGCTAGTGGTGACGTTATCGGTCACGTTTCCTAACCTACCTAAAATTAAAGAATTACAACGAACGGAACCATATAATAACGAACGGAATGTTATAATAAATCTGATAAGTCAAAGCAGCATTGATGTGAGACAATTATGGGTTCCCCTACTGGCGGCCATTAGTGGCCACTGCTTGTGGACGCTACTATTGTCCACACACTTGTGTGAAACGGATATAGCTACTGAAAAAATTCAAAAATGTTACGAGAGCCATAACTATGGATGCGATGTTGTAGGTTTGAAGATGGAAAATGGCATGGCGTAGCCCATGTAGTGGTAATTTTTATTCGCGGTTGCATGATTTTGACAAGAAGGTCATTTTGAATGGTGGCATCTCCCTCCCACAGCTGTTATCAACAGTTTTAAACAATTCTAATGAGGATTTGAATTGTTCATACTTACACAATATGGACTTGATTTTCTGTTTCGATTGCACCTTTATCTCCCTAGCCACATGGATAATCAGTTGAGCCGAATAGCAGAAGCCAATCAAGTTAATGCCTTCAGCCTTAATCCCAGTTGACATAATGAAGTCTGCGAAACTTCTTGATACACCCTGTTGTACGTTTCAATTGGTCAGAACACTCATGAATATTTTAATTGAGTATATTTTATAAATTAAAATGACGAACTATATTTATTTATGCGCTCTCTGCACATGAAACACCTAACTTATTAGTTTTAGGAGCTATAAATATCGTGAAAGTTATAAAAATATATTTCTGTCAGATTCCAATAAACAGCTTTGAGGATTTAAGTTAGGTATCAAAACATAATAATGGTCTTTGTGCGAAAGACATTTTTAGCAATAGTGGATCTATATAATTTAAATTATTATTGCGGAAATTTTTACACCTTGGTACTGTATATTCTAGGTTCTAGTTTAACTGAGAACGGGATTGGATTTCAGATTCGAAACGTCGTTTTATCATGTGATGGAACGAGTCCGCAATAATAATTCAAATAGCATTGTTATGCTCTTTGTATTGAAAAATAAAAATTCAGTTGATATTTTAACAAGTCTTTCACTTCTCACACGTGAAATTTGAGGGTGCTCCTAATTACAGAATAGAGATGAAAATATTGACATTAATACTTACTCCGTAATTCCCAGTTTTTCCAAAAGCTTGCCTCGCTGCGGTTAGCGCCATGGAATCTTCCATTGCACTCATATCAAAAACGAAAACGTTGTACTTCCTTATCATATTTCTCATTGCCATAGCTGAGACAGATTGTAACAATAACATAGATTTAATTATTCATCAAAGTAAGAAGATAGGCCAACTCAATAGGCCACTTCGCAAAAGTGTCATTTATCCCTTTATACATTAATAAGGTATCAATGTATCAAATGTGTGGTATAGTGGAGTGGACGGTCCACCTTAAATAAACGTTGACTGGCTTGGGTTGATGTTGACGGCATTTATAGGCTTAATTGGGATTGCAGTGGACTCCTGTTTTGCTTTGTTGATTAGTGGGCATGTTTTGTAGGTTTTTTGTGTAAACTTTGTATTTTATGAAGTCAAAGAATAAAGACAAATCAAAGTCAAAGTCAACTAAAAAAAATAAAGAATAAAAATTTCAAAAGCTCCGCCACTTGGAGGGTTTATAGTAATTTACACATTGTAATAAATGAATCTTAACTTTAAATGGTTCATTGACACACTTTATTTTTATCCACATATCCACATAGTAACTTGCGCCGGGGCTTTTTTGTGGGGAGGAGAGGTAATACCAATGCACACCTCAGAGACCCGGTAGTGTGGGACTCGCACCCACTAAACCCTCCCCTTCATCTCCTAGGACTAGACTGTTTTGCACATTATTTCGGGCTAGACCTTTTGATTGTCACGTCACTAGGGCATTCCTCATCAACGTGATCACAGTGCTAAAGACGAACGAGATCGACCTCTTTCGCAGATAGGAGCAAAAGTACCTGTGCCCTGAAAAGAATTGTGTCACGGAAATGTTGACCTTTCCGTGCTGCCCCTTCTGCATCAGCCTGCCCAGGGCTGCAACTGCTTTGGTGGTTTTGCCAGCAGTTCGCCTCACCTGCTCGCCGAAAGAAAGCTCATTGTCAATCATGACTCTATGTCAGTCTTGACTCCAAGGTATTTAGCAGCAGATTTTGTTTCGAGATTTTTGTCTCCTATCTGCAAAGGGATCACGGTTGGAATTGTTCTCTTCGTTAGGACAACGATCTCTGTCTTGCTGATCACCAGTGAAAGGCCATGAGATTGCATCTCTGACCATAACTAAGGCAAACTTGAGTTTAGCATGAACGACGTCTCTTGCTGCTGCTATGGCAGCGAAATCATCGGAGCCCACGAGAAGACTTTCTTCTGGCATCTCGACTCTCAGCAAGCTGTCATGTGACACATTCCAGAGATCGGGCCCCAAAATGGAACTCTGCGCAGCCCCGGAAGTGGAGACTCGCCGCTGACGTTCGATCGTTTGTACAGCAGCACGCGATCCTTCAGATACGACTCAATGACTCTCAGGACTCAGGAGGTAGGGAGGTACGTGGAACGTGTGCTCAAGCGCCCAAAGCATATCGCTCCACTTGGCGGAGTGAAAATCTTTCTTCACGTAGAGCGTAGCTAGGGCTTTTTTTCAAAAAAAGCTAGGGCGAAAGGAAGAGGGTGTCTCCGGTGCAGCCTTGGAAATCAAGACAATGTGAGCCATTTTCCATGTAGAATGCAAAACACCGTCGGATAAGCATGTGTTGAAAATTTTTAAGAGAAGTCTTGTATTTTTCTCTGCGACGAGCTTGAGAATTTCTAAGGGCATGCCATCAGGGCCAGGCGCTCTTCTATTTTGGAAGATCGGACGGCGGTGTTAAGACTTTCCGGAAAGCTGGGAAAGCACTGATATCTCAGCGATATAACTTGCGCTGGGCAACGCTCGTATATAATAAATCAATAAAATATAATTAGACCTACTGTTTGGTAAAATAATTATACTTTAATGAAAATATCATTCATTAATTTTATTTTTTATTATAATGATTATATTTTATGAAACAGTAAAATTTACGAAAATTACTAAAGACAATACGGCTTACCAAATATAATGTTTTTGGATATGTGGTCATTTGCATTTCCGGACAAAGTAGTGACAATCATCACCGACTCTAGATCAGACTTGTATCCGCAATCATGGTTCGTGATGATGGATGCAGCTGAAGCAAGTTTTTCGCTACAACTATCGTACTTTTTATTCGCATATAATACTGTCAATGCGGCATCTTTGTCGTATGGATACCTGGCTAATGGTTCGTCCGGGGTTTCCAACTGTTCCAAAACTGGTATCAGTTCTATTTCTGGTTTCCAATTTTTGGCCGACGGACCGTTAGGATTTTTCATCTGTGGCAAGTCTCGTTGCCTTTCTATAACCGGTTCCCAGGTTTTTCTACAATGAATAAACTGTATCAGAAATGTTGCATATGTACCCTTTTTAAAATGTAACTTAAACCAAACAACTTATGTTATATTTCATATCGTATTCCTACCAGCAGTGTATTTATTCAAAAAAATTAGTCAAAATTCTTTCACAAGGTCACTTAATTCAAGAAAATATTATATCATCCATGAAGTGCCTTTAGAGATGGAAAAGTCTGAAGACTGAAGTACGAATCTCTAAAAAAACTTCTATTGAAATTCATGCCAAACTTTTTCATTCTTTTTCGTAAAAATGTTCTATTGCTTTTAAAAAGGAAGGACTTATATTCATAGGTAACTCAGGGACAACGTTCTGGGCCTTAAGCCAAAGGTTGCAGGATCGAAACCGGCGGCCGACGACTCCTGTCTGATCATGAGCTAGTCCTCTGGCTAGTCCATGTGACTATTTCGGTACCTCACTGTCTTTTGTCAAAAAAATTATAATTTTGACACATATTATTCAGCAGTAAATCTGTACCGGATAACCAGCTCAGACCTACGCAAGGGCAAACACCGTTTTGGGGACAATTAACATAACTTTAAAAATAATACTGCTTACGTGACGAGATGTACAGTGATGTGGTTCTTGTACTCTTGCTCAGGTATATCTTTTCGGTACGGATATAAACTCAACGTCGAAAATCCACGTGTCCAGCAAAAGCACATAGCTAAAATAGTAAAACATTACACAAAAAATAAACACCAAAACATTGAATACCTGATTTAACAGGGTGTTAGAAAAAATACGTCTAACTACAATTACATAGTATAAATTCATCTTAACTAGATATAATCAAACTACAAGAATTGTAATTGAAACTCAACCATATTTTACAGTAAAATTATACTTACTTGAACTCAGTATGAGAAAAATTGTTTTCATTTTTGTCCCTTAAGTGCGATCAGACACGGCGGGTGTGCAGCATTCGCAGCAATTAGACGGCACATGCGTAGTAAATTAGTAAATAATTAAACTGTCATCTGTCACGAGATGACGAATGTAACATACTTGCAGAGGTGACGTCATCATATAAACTAAAAACGCGGTTAGTATGTTTAAAGTGTTTTGCTATTAACCTTCGTTTGAAAGAAGGGATTCTCTGTCATTAAATATCTCTAAGGTCCCATCCATAAGGGCGGCGAGTTTTTCGGCCAATATCTCTTGCACCTCTTGTGGAAAAATATTTGACAATATCATGTTCACTCAGCTGAGTGGTTTATTTTTAAAGATTACCTTTCGTCTCACTCACAGTTTGGGTTTAGGCAGTGTGTCTTCACCTCGGACTCTATAGCGGCTTAGTATCCAAGATTTTATATGCTTTTGAAAATTGTGACAGTGCTTGGGTAATATTCTATGACCTTAGCAAAGTTTTTAATTGTGTAGACCATATGATTTTACTTCTTAAGCTCATCCACTATAGAGTTCGTGGTGTTTCTATCCGTATTTTTGAATCTTACCTAGAAAATAGTAAACAGATTGTATGTGTTGGAGGGGAGTGCTCTAGCAAATCTGTGCTGAGCCATGGTGTCCCTCAAGGCTCGGTCCTTGGACCTTATGACATTAATGGCCTGCCCAGTTGCATTCCTTTCGTAATTATACGCAGTTGATACCACATTCCTGATGTTAAGCCCAAGCTTTGACTTATCGAAAAACAATGCAGATCTAGTTGTCAAGGTAGGTCTGGCTGGTTCTCAGCAAATCAGTTCTTGTTAAATAAAGGCAAAACAAATAATATTAGTTTTATTCTGTACCTGAAAATTCGTATTCTTCATGCTGTGCAAAATATCTGTGTTTGATGTTTGACCACAAATCGACACATGCCCCTCATGTTCAAAATTCGGGCAACAAGTTGTCAAGAGTAATTTTTTTTGTTCCTAGATTAAAATTGTATGTACCTCCTAATTTCTATTCGTAGTGGTTTTTGGTGTTGAATACACAGCTAGGCCTTAAATCTGTATGCTTATGATTGTCAGCTGCACCTGCCTTTAATTTTATTATTAGAATTTTTAGTTATTATTGTTAGCAACCCCAGTGTTCCAGACACTGGGGTAATGTATATAAATATTGTACATACACATATGATTGTATCTGTGTGTCTGTGAACACGATAATTCTCGTAAAATGGTCCGAGACCAATTTTTTAGAGATGTTTATTCGGACGAGTTCGTAATCGAGATTTATCGGTCAATCAGAACGGGTACTTTAGGGGTTAGTACCCCAAAATATCTTTTTCCATACGTAATTTTTGAATATTTTACATTTATGGTTGAGATCTACAATTTATGCTTAAAATCATTGTTCATTTGTTTGTCCTGGAAGCTAACCTGTATACTCTTTTCACATTTTAATCATATAGAGAATAGGTAAACTAGATGTTGATAAAACTTGGTGTATTGTCTAAATAAAAATTGTTTATGCTAAAAATGCCTACTTCCAGTGTTCCTCATAGCAGAAAACCTACATACTCTTTCCCATGTATCTTACGAGAATATGCTTTTTTTTATTAGCAGATATTGATAAAAATTGTCACATAATATGATTACCAAAATAACTATGGGAAAATTCACTGAGCACCGAGGTCTGCTGCTACATTAATTTAATACCCACATTAAATTAATCTACACAATTTCACACCAACCTACATTAGTCCCGAAATAGTCTCAAATTTTTAAAATTCTAAGAACAGATCCGGTGTTAGAAACATATAAGCGTATAAAATGTTTATAGCTTTAATATACAGCTTGTTTGTGGCAATCAACAATCTCTAGGATCATCTCGGAGTCTGAATCTGGATCCTAGACCTTGTGACGCTGATTGTGATTGCTCTTCTTCCCTTGTTCATTTCATCTCTTTTCTTCCTACTCATTATCCTCTTCACAGTCAACGCCTGAGCCTTTAATACCTAAGCCATATGGCGATTTATCAGATGTCTTTAAATGGAATTGACCGGTAGTCCTAAATAAAACAATAATTTTAGAGTCAGTTATTTTCATATAATACATGACCTCTACGCTACTCTACTTCAACACTATAGTTATAAGAGAGTTGTCAACACAATCGCTAAACACTGAGCCATGATTGCACCGACCTTAATCTCTGAAATATTCTATTGATGAGAATCTATTGATTTTATTTAAACTACATTTTCTATATTCCCTTTCCTGGCAGGTATGGATGGCCTTATTAATAATGTAAGTTTTTATATACTCTAGTCTCCTTTCATGTTTTTTATTTAAGAACATGGCTAATGATTAATATTACTTTTGAGAATTCATTAATGTACCCTTAAAAATAAATATGTTGGGCACAAAACAAAAAAGTTTAAGCTTTTTGTACAGCAGGGGAAATATTACGTATTTACTTCTTGAAAAGGTAGTCTATATGATAAGTGGTTCCTTTTTTGTATTGTTCCTGGGTCAGTACAAAATCTAAATGTAACATTTAAATCGCACGTAAGTTATTATATTACCTCACACAGCCACCATTTTTAAATGTTTATAAAAAAACTATTGTTTTTATAGGAGCAAATTTAAAATGGCAGCCAATCATTAATTACAAACAAGAATGAATTTCATAATTGGCATTCTTATAAATATAAGTAAATCATTTATTAGATAATCCGAATACAAATTCATCCTTATCCTTATTTTCTTATTTTTGAAAAAAGAAAAAGAACTTTACCAAAAACACTTTCTGTGATGGGAGGTTGTTGGAGCACATCCAAAGAATGTGATTTTTATTGTTGAGAATATTGCATAAAAGTACCCATACTAACAGCCACCAATACTAACAGCCAATTCCCCCATACCAACTGCAAAGCTGTTGTTCCGATGCAGTCTAGCACATTTTCGTGTATTTCAGTTTGATGATATGGAGTTCTTTGTTTGAAATTCATTTTTGGTGATGCTTGGTTAGTAATATATATTTATATATATTTACAAGAGCACAGGAAACAGAATGTTACTTGATCAAAATGCTACAAGAAGAGAGCAAGAAGCTAAGTGCTACTTGAGCAAAGTGCTACAAGATGGGCTCAAAAATCAACGTGCTACTTGAGCAAAGTGCTACCAGAAAGGCTCAAGAATCAACGTGCTCCTTGAGCAAAGTGCTACAAGAAGGGCTCAAGAATCAACGTGCTCCTTGAGCAAAGTGCTACAAGAAGGGCTCAAGAATCAACGTGCTCCTTGAGCAAAGTGCTACAAGAAGGGCTCAAGAATCAACGTGCTCCTTGAGCAAAGTGCTACCAGAAGGGCTCAAGAATCAACGTGCTCCTTGAGCAAAGTGCTACCAGAAGGGCTCAAGAATCAACGTGCTCCTTGAGCAAAGTGCTACAAGAAGGGCTCAAGAATCAACGTACTCCTTGAGCAAAGTGCTACCAGAAGGGCTCAAGAATCAACGTGCTCCTTGAGCAAAGTGCTACAAGAAGGGCTCAAGAATCAACGTGCTCCTTGAGAAAAGTGCTACAAGAAGGGCTCAAGAATCAACGTGCTCCTTGAGCAAAGTGCTACAAGAAGGGCTCAAGAATCAACGTGCTCCTTGAGCAAAGTGCTACAAGAAGAGAGCAAGAATCAACGTGCTCCTTGAGCAAAGTGCTACAAGAAGGGCTCAAGAATCAACGTGCTCCTTGAGCAAAGTGCTACAAGAAAGGCTCAAGAATCAACGTGCTCCTTGAGCAGAGTGCTACCAGAAGGGCTCAAGAATCAACGTGCTCCTTGAGCAAAGTGCTACCAGAAGGGCTCAAGAATCAACGTGCTCCTTGAGCAAAGTGCTACAAGAAGGGCTCAAGAATCAACGTGCTCCTTGAGCAAAGTGCTACCAGAAGGGCTCAAGAATCAACGTGCTCCTTGAGCAAAGTGCTACCAGAAGGGCTCAAGAATCAACGTGCTCCTTGAGCAAAGTGCTACAAGAAAGGCTCAAGAATCAACGTGCTCCTTGAGCAAAGTGCTACCAGAGGGGTCAAGAATCAACGTGCTCCTTGAGCAAAGTGCTACCAGAAGGGCTCAAGAATCAACGTGCTCCTTGAGCAAAGTGCTACAAGAAGGGCTCAAGAATCAACGTGCTCCTTGAGCAAAGTGCTACCAGAAGGGCTCAAGAATCAACGTGCTCCTTGAGCAAAGTGCTACCAGAAGGGCTCAGGAATCAACGTGCTCCTTGAGCAAAGTGCTACCAGAAGGGCTCAAGAATCAACGTGCTCCTTGAGCAAAGTGCTACCAGAAGGGCTCAAGAATCAACGTGCTCCTTGAGCAAAGTGCTACCAGAAGGGCTCAAGAATCAACGTGCTCCTTGAGCAAAGTGCTACAAGAAGGGCTCAAGAATCAACGTACTACTTGAGCAAAATGCTACAAGAAGAGAGCAAGAAGCAAGGTGCTACTTGATCAAAGTTCTACGAAAAGAGCTCAAGAACCAATGTGCTACTTGAGCAAAGTGCTACAACAAAAAGAAAGAAGCAATGTGCTACTTGAGCAAAGTGCTACTTGATAAAATTGCTACAAGAAGGGCTCAAGAATCAATGTGCTACTTGAGCAAAGTGCTACAAGATGAGCTCAAGAATCATAGTGCTACTAGTTGTGTGCGTCTCTTATGTGTTGCACACGGTATCCGTAGCGATGTCGATGGCTTAGATCAGTGGTTCCCAAACTTTTTTGCTACGCTACTCACTACAACCTAAAAATTATTTTGCGACCCACTAATGTTTAAGACACTTTCAAACACCAGGTAATCCCCTTCAATGTTTAATAGACTCAAAATGTTGTCACGTGTTTAATTGTTTCCTTTGATGTCAATAAAATATATTCAAAATAAAATTTTACTAATAATAAACTAAAGAAATTATGGTATGGGATAAAACAATAGAAGTACTAACTAAAACTAAAAATTTATTCAATCTTTACCAGGAAACACACAACAAAAAAGAAATATCATTAGACTTTAGTTTTTGTTTTTAGTTTTTTTGTGAATTTTGAGTTCGTGTGTTCATTAAATTATGCATTTGTTTTTCAAATTAAAATTTACTTTTGTGCCATGTCGCGAGACGCCTGACACCCTTCCCCGGCCCACAGTTTGGGAACCACTGGCTTAAACAAACGGGCCTCAAAAATGCAGGTTACACCATATTCAAAAATAAAATCAAATATAAACAGAATAATAACGTTATGGGATTGTTTGTTGATAAACGCGTGTTTATCATGTTCAAGAATCTCATCTGCGCCATAGTGTCCGATGAAGCGGCTAGATGTGGTCGTTAATCTAGAATTTATAGATAAAGTTGGACAAATAAAACTCACTTTCCTGAGGGAGGAAATGTTAATTGGAAAAGTTCTTCTGTCTTGCATAGACAATTTTTGAAGGTGACCCAATCGTTACATCTCCTCGCCACAAACAGATCGGGGTAGATGATGATCCACCACAGAAAGATGACAGCCCGCCGATGACTGAAAACATTACGATTGGTTTTGCCTGCAGACACAATAAATGGTATTAGTCAAGTTCACTCCCCAACCCTATCCTTCTCACACCTTCCCATCTGCTGCTTATGCATTTAACCCTGAACATCTAGATGTCACCTTACAGAACTCTACTCCTTAACCTCATCTCTTACACGCCTGACAATCTGAAAAGTGTTAATTTATTTAGTAATTTAACCTGTAAAAGTAAAACGTTGCAAATTATTTTGATATTCAAAAATTACAATTTATTTAATACTAAAAATTTTGCAATTAAAGTTTTTGCGTGAACGAAATCAAAGTAGTCTGCACGCAATGAAAATAACGTAATAAACGTAAATTAACCCATTGCCTTAACTAACGATGGGTTTTAACTCTTGCAGGCGACAGGCCAACTGACAAGCCAAATTGAGACACTGAACTGAAACATCGAAGTGAGCGTGTGTAGATCATTGTTTGCCCTCAGTTAGAACAGATAGTTAAAAATGAATATAGATGTGACACACCAAACTGACTGTGTGGTGGGCCCTTGACAGTCTGACAGACTGACCAAATCACAGACTGACAGTCCTATACCAATTATTACACTTTGTCTATGGAAATAAATTATTGTTCTTATTAAAAATATGATATTCTCACTTTCACTTCCAGGCTGGAAGATGCCGTCGTTGAAGACGATGTCCACAGCGCCTCCCCTCAAGGTGGTTCCAAATTTGAGGGAGTTGGTGTGGTACGAGTGGAAAAACTGTGCGTCCTCCGTGGAGGGACCTTTGTACAGCTTCTTTGCTCTTTTAGAGGAATTTGGATCTAAAGCTAGAGTTATAAATTATATAAACAATATGTTTGAAGTTTTAATATCTTAAAAATATGTTTAAAATGTAAAGCAAAAATTAATAAGTAAGTAATAACTACGTCTCAAAATACCCCCGTCACAGCACACCTGTGTGTACTCAGAGAATTTTTCAGATTTTGCCTATTCTTCATGAGATTAACAAGGGAAAGAGTATGCAGGTTTGCTATTGTGAGGAACACTGAAAGTTGGTATTTTTACCATAAACCATTTTTAATTTTGCCCATATAACAAGTTTCATCAGCATCTGGCCATAAATAAATGAGTTTTAATTTTCTCTGTAAGAAAATGAAAGAGATTCATGGGAAAGAGTATGCAGGTTTGCCGCTGTAAGGAACACTGAAAGTCAGAATTTTTACCATTGGCCATTTTAATTTTGATCATATACCTAGTTCCATCAACATCTTCCCATAAATAAAGGAGTTTGCTTATCCTCCATAAGATTGAAATTGGAGCCCCAATATAGTATAATGTACTGTGTATAGATTTTTAATTTCTTGGTAACCGTTGGAGATAGAGAAAAACTTTAAGGTAACTAAATTGTTTAGTTTCTTGGGCTGATTCTAATAGTAAGAGTAAAATTTGAAATTTTTAAAAGTTACATGTGAAAAATACCAAAACCCCCAAACTATCCGATCGATTCACCAAAATGTCTGCTTTACCAATTTTTGTCCGAGTACATGCACATACATGAGATACACGTCTCTACCAAATTTGGTTTCTATCGGACCATTTTTACAAGAGTTATTGTGCTAACAGACACTTATATATAGATTTATAAATGAGGCCTTACGAGGACTTCCTTCCTAGGTCCCCGCGCCTGGTCCCGAAAAGGCAGTTTTCGTTGACAAAAGTTACATTTTCAGGATATATATAACACTTTTAACATATATAAAAATTTTAACGACTATTGTTTTTGGCCTCTGGGCACCTCAAAACAAAAAATAACATGGTCCCGGGCTTAAGTCTTGCCATGAGACCTACGGTAACAGCTTCTTGCCTATGGAAAATACGCTAAAGTTAACTCTTATTAATAAAAAATACCCCCGTCACAGTAGACCTGCGTACTCAGTGAATTTGCAAATCAATAACATAATAATATATGACACGTTTAATCATTATCTGTCGTTAATATGAGAGTTATTTGCCTATTATCCAAGATTAACATGGAAAAGAGTATGCAGGTTTGATGCTGCGAGGAACGCTGAAACTATGTGTTTCTACCTTAAACAACTTATATTTTTGACCATTTATATCAAATTTCATCAACATCTGTCCACAAATAAAGGAGTTTACCTAATCTCTATATGATTAACATGGGAAAAGAGTATGCAGGTTAGCTGCCAAGATAAACACATAAACTATGATTTTTAATCATAAATGTATGAATCTCAACCACACAAAGCTAAATATCAAGTTTCATCCAAAAATATTGGATAGTAAGTGAAACATTAATTTTTCCTTATCCTCCATAAGATTAACATTGGAGCCCCTAAATACAACGTACTGTGTTTAGATTTTTAATATCTCGGTAACCGTTGGAGATAGAGAAAACTTTAATCAACTAAACTGTCTACTAGTTTTTTAAGGCGATTCTAATAGTAAAAGATAAAATTTGAAATTTTTTAAAATTACATGAGAAAATTGCAAAAAAACCACAAACTACCCGTTCTGATTGACCGATATACGAGGGGGTACCCAAAAGTAACCGGAATTTGTCTGCCGAGGTCGGAGCTTTGGTAGTACGGGTGAGCGCCACTAGGGGATATCTAGCGCAACTCTTTGCCAGTTCAGAACCGCGCGGGTCGTTGAGCTAGCTCATTCTGTTCGTCTGTAGCGTCATATTTTGCTATAGCTGTTTCACTGTTGCTCCGTTTTTTACACTGGCAAGATCAACGCGCCACTATGAAATTTTGTTTTTCACTCGGTAAAACCGCTGCTGAAACTGTTTTAATGTTGAAAACTGCTTACTAAGATGATGCTTTGGGAAAAACTCAAGTGTATGACAGGTTTTCTCGATTTAAAAATCGAGAAAAAATCGATCGATTTAAAAACCTTTCGATTGATGACAAACCTCGTTCCGAACGTCCATCAACTGCCCGATTTGATGAAAATATCGAAAAAAATGCGAGAGCTTGTGCTCACAGACCGTCTAAAGATAATTGATCAACTGTCAGAAATTAGTGCAATAAATTGGAGCTCGGTTCAGCGAATTTTAACTGAAGATCTAGGAAAGACACGCATTGCTACCAAATTTGTTCCGCGGGCTCTGACTGACAATCAAAAATCACGTCGAGTCGAAACATGTCATGAACTGAAAGAACAGCTCAGAATCGATCCAGATTATCTTTCAAAGGTTACTGGTGATGAATAATGGAAAAACAAAATTTCACAGCGACACTTTGTTCACTTAAACTTGCCATTTTAAAAAACGAAGCAACAGTGAAACAGCTACAGCAAAAAATGACGTTACAGACGAACAGAATGTGCTAGCCCAACGACCCACACGGTACTGAACTGGCAAAGAGTTGCACTAGACAGGCCCTAGTGGCGCTCACTCGTAATACCAAAGCTCCGACCTCGGCAGACACACACACACACATAATATAGGCACCTAAAGAAGAAAAAATAACATGGTCCCGGGCTTAAGTCTTACCATGAGTCTTTACCTATGGCAATGGCTTCTTCCCTACTGAAAATTCGCTAAAACTAATTGTAAATTACCAGTATTAAACGTAAAACATAAAGGAAGACTAGTAAAGAAAATAAAATATTTGAAACAAATAATTTTATGAAGTATGGAAAGTAAAATTCAAACGTATCATCTCAACTAAGGAGGTATGTTGATTTATCCTACGCCAACCATTCTGTGATTTGGTTGTAAGACCTCTTATCTCATTTAGGCAAAGGTTAGGTTGCTATCTAACTACAATTTTACAAATTCGCTTACAATTTTAGGGTTCCCCTAAACGGATGTATCCACTGAAAAATTCGAAAATGTTGCGAATGCTCTAAATACTAATACGATGTTTGAAAGGTTTGCAGATGGAAAACAGCGTAGTATACGTAGTGGTGATTCTTATTCGCGGTTGCATGATTTTGACTAGAAGGTCATTTTGAATGGCGGCATCTCCCTCCCACAGCTATTATCAACAGTTTTAAACAGTTCTAAAGAGGATTTGAATCGTTCGTAATGTTATAGTCAATCTGATAAGTCAAAGCAGCATTGATGTGAGACAATTATGGGTTCCCCTACTGGCGGCCATTAGTGGCCACTGCTTGTGGACGCTACTGTTGTCCACACACTTGTGTGAAACGGATATAGCTACTGAAAAAATTCAAAAATGTTACGAGAGCCATAACTATGGATGCGAAGATGGAAAATGGCATGGCGTAGCCCATGTAGTGGTAATTTTTATTCGCGGTTGCATGATTTTGACAAGAAGGTCATTTTGAATGGCGGCATCTCCCTCCCACAGCTGTTATCAACAGTTTTAAACAATTCTAATGAGGATTTGAATTGTTCATACTTACACAATATGGACTTGATTTTCTGTTTCGATTGCACCTTTATCTCCCTAGCCACATGGATAATCAGTTGAGCCGAATAGCAGAAGCCAACCAAGTTAATGCCTTCAGCCTTAATTCCAGCTGACATAATGAAGTCTGCGAAACTTCTTGATACACCCTGTTGTACATTTCCATTGGTCAGAACACTCATGAATATTTCCATTGATTATATTATATAAATTTAAAATGATGAATTTGATTTAGCGCTCAAGAACGGCGCTTTAGGGCTGCCACTGTAGCAAATTAATAACCATTTCAATGCGTTTTCTTTTTCTTTATACAGTATATGTACAGGAATATTTTGCCACCTTTATCGGTAGATATAGCCTTTTAAGCCTACCTCATGCTACATATTAATATTTCACTTTTCACTTATCGATGCCATTATGTAAACTATGTCATTGAAATAAATTAATAAATAAAATAAAAGATCTGCACATGAAACATCTAATTTATTAGTTTTAGGAGCTAAAAATACCGTGAAAGCTTATTGTATAAGAAATATTTTTTGTCATATTCCATTAAACAGCTGTGAGGATTTAAAGTTAAATGTCAAAGTATTGTGATTGCTGCTAATAGTGGATCTATGCTATAAATTATTATTGTGGAAAATTTTCACCACACCTTGTTTTAATTTTTTTTGTGTCTATCTACGCCTATCGGCATTTTTTATCGTTCTGATGGGGAACGGTCCAAACCCCGGTCTTGCTACTCTTTAATGCGACCTGTTTTTAGGAAGCTGGATTAATCAAAGTCTAATAACAAAATGGCTTCTGGGCCCAGATTCGGCCCTTGCGGGATTCTATCCGGTGTCCTTCAGTTTTGAGGCGGATACTATAACCACTCAGCCACCCAACCAGTTACTGTATATTCTAGATAGAATCCAGTTCACCTGAGGACGGGATAAGATTTCAGATCCGAAACGTTGTTTTATTATTTAATGGAAGAAGTCTGCAATAAAAGTTTAAATAGCATTGTAATGCCCTTTGTATTAAAATATAACACTTCTCCCACGTGAAATTTGAGGGTGCTCCTAAAAGTTACAGAATAGACATGAATTATATTTACATAAATACTCACTTCATAGTTTCCTTTCCATCCAAAAACTTGCCTCGATGCGGTTAATGCCATAGAGCGTTCCATTTCACTCATATCAAAAACGAAAACGTTATACATACTTAGCATATTTCTCATAGCCATACCTAAGACAGATTGTAACAATGGCATAGGTTTCAACAACGTTTATATAGGACACTTCACAGTCATAGAAGTGGTATTTACCCTTTAAGGCATAAATGCATATATCTGTAAAAGATGAATAAAATGGACATTTTCTAGTCTGTGGAAATGGTGACAGCGGATGTGAGAATTGAAGAGCGCGAACTGGGCGGACGGTACTAAACAGTAAGTTTAGTTGAGTTGAGAACTCCTTCGAAGGAGTTTTTTGGCCAATAATGAATATCTGACATAATTAAAAAATTAAAAACAAGTTAACTTATTATTTTAGGGCGGGAACACAATAGACTGTGCCTCTCTAAAGTCCAGATACACAAATAGATGGACGTCACTAGTAGTGTCAAAGTACAGACTCTGGGTATAACGGAACTTTTAATTAGGTGTAATTGACCTAGGACGTGACGTTACAAGCGCATAGACCTATGACGTCAAACCCTGACCTACCGCACTCTGAAGTCACACGTTTGCAGAGATTAAACTAGGCCAAGGTCATGTAAAAACATTTAAAAAAAATATCTTACACCAAAAGCGGTGAACGTTTGGTGCAAGATATATTTTTTTTATTTATTTATATATTACAAACAGCATTACAATATTTGTTCCTTACAATAGACAATCAGAATCCCCGTGTGTAGACTGCGTAGCGGGTGGAGCGTATGGTGAAACATTGTAAAAATCCAATCCAGGGTCCAAATTCAATTTCCTCTTCATTTTAGGAATGTTGTCTTCTTTAAGTTGACAATTCAAACAATCAGTTTTCGAAGCGGACAGTTTAACGATAACCGAAAATCCGTTATTTAATACCTGTTTTAAATCATCGTAGAGGTCATCCAATAGTATGCTATTTGAAATTCGAATTTCATCGTAAGTGATATTCTTTACCTTCAAACTCATAATGATGTTTATCGAACGTTGTCGCAAACGTGAGTGAAAGAGCGACGCACAGGACGCTTGTACATATACTTTTTTAATACCTCAACATTCGGCTTCGAATCGGAACTTTCTGACGATTGTACTAATTGATCATCCTCTTCATCATCGTCTTCTTCTTCATCACTACCAGAATCCTTATCTTCCTCTTGCGTTTGATATGGAGAGTACGGTTTTCTAAAAGAAACATGGACTCTATCGTACTTTTCCACAAATAAATCCCATTTCCAAGACGGCAATTTTTCAAAATCATAGTAATTTGTACATTGTACAACATCGCCTTTATAACAAGTAACAATCATTCTGATCATCATATCAACCCTTTTTTCTTACACTGATGTTACACTCCTGCGAATATTGAAAGCCGAATGACAAGCGATGGTGGGTAGATACCTTAGCTGGAATTTGCCCCACCACCCAAAATCTGGACCAACGCTCATTTTCTCCCACTATACACACACCACTTTAAACGAATTTAAAAAGGGATTCCAAGTTGTCGTTTAACTTTTTGTATAATATTTAGATTTTTGTTCTTTTGATACGTTTTACATTTACATATACAATACGAAAAATTGTTGCATTTCGTACAAGCTCTTCCATCAACATGGTCAATGTTCATTATGTTAAAACACTTTGAATTACAACAGTAAACCGATCGTGCAGTGTTCATGACTGAAGCTCGACCAAATTCAGACTGGAAAAAACGGTTGACACTCCTCCATTTCATCTGTTGTCCCCCCACCCCATCATTGCAAATTGTTAAAAAAACTAAAAAATAATACTGATAGAACTATTGGAGAAAATACATACGGATTAAACTTAATCAAAGATGCTGTTGAAGATTCCAACGTTCTACATTCAATATCTTGAAAGTTGTTTGAAAAATTTAAATAACTCATATGCTTTCTTAAAAACCTTCCGCTTAAACGTTGATTTTCAAATACAAGTTCCC
This sequence comes from Nephotettix cincticeps, assembly GCA_023375725.1. Taxonomy (NCBI): domain Eukaryota; kingdom Metazoa; phylum Arthropoda; class Insecta; order Hemiptera; family Cicadellidae; genus Nephotettix; species Nephotettix cincticeps. The sequence continues at coordinate 48,312,521 of CM041788.1, forward strand.
AATCCAAACTATTTTTGTAGATTTCAACAAAATCTTCGGTAAGATTTTGGTACTTTGAAATTACATCCCAACAGCAGTTGTTCAGAATCGGAATCATCTCTAGCAGAAACCTTTCTGTAAATTGTTGTCTTTTTAAAAGTTTTTGATACAACAAATAATTCTGAAACAGAAATAGAAATACCGTTACAGAGTAATATTATTTCTTCAACAATCTATTTTACCAAACATTTTGAAAAACAATTGGAACAGTTATTTGATTTTTAAAGCTTTGTTTTGCAACACAACGGGTCGCGCGTGGGCGCGCGTAGTCTGACACCTTTGACGCATGTTGCTCGGTTATAGATCCATTATGTTATATTAGAGGATTGTACTACAACTGTTTATATAAAAAAAAATATTTTAGATTTTCCTTGGCCTAGTTTAATCTCTGCAAACGTGTGACGTCACAGTGCGGTAGGTCAGGGTTTGACGTCATAGGTCTATGCGCTTGTAACGTCACGTCCTAGGTCAATTACACCTAATTAAAAGTACCGTTATACCCAGAGTCTGTACTTTGACACTACTGTCACTTCATAAATTATCAACGTTATTTTTAGTGGATGTATACTTAGGCCCTATCATAGCCATACACAAAGGCTTATTTAATATCTAATAAAATTAGGTTGTGTGATATTATTGCGTAAACTTGTGTAGCTAAGCGAAGCAGCTGTTTGTCCTCTTAAGAATGTTATTTTATTGTAAACTAGCTGACGCGGCGAACCTCGTAACACCCAACAGTAAATATGTGTTAACTTTAAGATTAGCCACGTTCTAAAATCGAATAGCATTACAGCTTCGTTGTGTAGATATTCTTGGACGCGGTATAGTGAATAACAATAGTGAAACGATAAGACATGTTATTAACATTCCCACAAAACAAATAAATCTTAGTGGATTGATTCACAATTTTCTAATCCAACCTAAACCCAACCCTCAAACCTAAACCCTAACTGTTATACGGCTTTTATTATAATACAGCTGATTATTATATTAAACGTAATATGTATAAACGTTGTAACCATTTTTTATTTGGACAACATATAAGCATGTGACTTTTAATCAGATAGAAAATAAAAATATATAAATAAATAATCCCCGATAACTGTAAACTATTACCGTGGCGAATAAAGCTGTTCATTTTGTACAGCACATATTTAATTCATAGTTTTTTACATTATGAATGATTCAGATGGCATTGGATGGTAAAGCATATTGCTAATGGAAATTAAACCGAACAGCTGTAGCTTAAGAAATCAAATGTTTTGACTGTAGAAAATTTGTAAACAAACTTTATTTTTTATTTTTTTATTCTGTTTTGCCAATGGCAGGCTCAGCCTAAGCTATGCAGCCTCGAAGTACACTGGTTTTATGGATTTCCCATCTTCCCATCAAATTTAGTGGCCATCCCAGGGATCGAACCCGTCACCTCTTGCACCGAAGTCCAAGACGCTAACCGTTAGGCTAGCAGATGTCCTAAAACAAACTTACTCCCCATAAGGTTAACATTAGACACTTGAAACGTCATAAAATAGAAAATTATGGAGTTTTTGATAAAGGAAATATCACTAAAACCTTCCCGGGCATCTAAAGAGCAACTAACAATTTAATTATTGAATTAATTAAATTAATAGAAATTAAAATGGAAGATATTAATTCTTTTCTAGATACTTATAGAGAAATATATTGTTCATCAGTTGAATTCCTCAGTGATATAGATTTAGTTTTTAAAACCGATGAAAACTGTTTAAATTTTGTATATATATTCGTAGTTATAATAAGAATTTTGATGATTTTTTATTGTTGCTGCAATCTATTGATTCAAGTTTAGGGGCAAAAATCGGAATGATGGAGTGTTGATGTATGTGAGGGAGAGAGTGAATGTGTGTGGATGTGATGAACTGGAGCTGGGCGACGTGTACGGACTGTCACTGAACTTTGTACACCGTGATAAGCGCTTTAATCTGGTAGCGGTGTACCGCACTCACGACAGCGACCTAGACAATTTGACTAACGGTATCAGACAGTACTATGATCACATGTCTGACTCAACAACGTGCATTTTCATGGGCGACATAAATGCTGATTTATTAAATACAGATAACAAAACCGAACGATACTTGGATGCTTTGTATGAATGTGGATTTATGTGCGGCATAAATGAGTCCACTATAGAGGTGGGTCATAGTAAGACAGCCATTGACCATATTTTTATGAGGTATTCGGACTTTAAAGCACTGAGAACTGCGGTGGTGAGGACTGACATCACTGACCATTACACAGTTTGCCTACAGATCAACTTTCACGCACATTCCGTGGGACGTGTTACACAAAACACGATCATTGATAAAAACATTCTAAGCGTAATGATAAAAAACTGTGACTGGACAGAAATTACAAATATGAACAATATCAACGACGCAACTAATCTATTTTTTGACAAAATTAATCAAAACATTATTCGATCTGAAAAAATCCGTCCAATCTAAGTTCACGTAATAGAAAGCTAAAACCATGGATTACTCATGGTTTAGTCCGTAAAATAAGGCAACGAGACTAATTAAGTAAAGTTTTAAAAAGACAACCATTTAACACCCAGCTTAGTAATGAATTTCATAAATTAAAAAATGAATTGGAGTCAGAAACCAGATTGGCCAAAAATAATTACTATAGGAATAAACTTTTAGATTCTAGTTCATAAGCAGTTTTGGTCAGTTATGAATGAAATGACAGGTAGAAATGCAAAAAAGGACATCTTTCCACTTTCTCAATTTACAAGCAACAGACCATCTACAGTTACGAACTCTGACATAAGACTGCAGGTGGCTAGGAAAATGTGTTTAGTAAAGCGGAAAGAGCTATAGCCAAAATTAAGAAATGGTTTGACCAAAATATTCTTACTTTAAATATTAAAAAACTAAGTTCATGCCAACATCCCTGCGTGCACAAGGTGACCCACTCAACAATGAATTGAAAATTCACTCCTGCAGATCTTTCCAGAACAACACGTGCAACTGCCCGGCGATTGCTGCAGTTGAGAAGTATAAATATCTTGGTGTGATCATGGACGCCAGGCTTTCCTGGGCGGACCATGTGTCCTACATAAATAAAAAATTGAGAAAATGCATATTTGCGTTTCATCAACTAAAGCAGGTTCTCCAATTGGACGAAATTAGAATTGCATATTTTGCTTTCGTGCATTCGCTTATTGAGGGGGTAATTATTGCCTGGGGTGGCGCTTGCAACAGCATACTGCAACCCCTTGTGGTTACGCAGAAGGCGATATTGAAAGCAGCCCTAGGTAGAGGTCGACGATATCCTTCGGATGCCTTGTTTAGTGAGATGAATGTACTCGACATAAAACAACTTTTCGTCCGAACACTGGCAATTCATATCTTCAAACACTCTGGTGACATATTTGAACGCACGCTACATGACTATAGGACAAAATACGCATTGGACGTGGGAATTTAAGTGCCGAGACTAAATAGGACTTTTTCTACAACCAATTGTTACTATCTGGCCCACACTTTATACTATAATCTGCCACAAAATCTACGAAATTTTGACATATCCCTGGAATTATACAAGAAGCTTCTCTTACAGTGGTTTAGGGTGATTGGACGAGACGGTGTCTATACAGTTTTACATTCGCCATACGGACCGAACTAGCTAACACAGTGTGCGAGCATGTTTTGGTGATGAGTGTGTTATACGGTCAGTCGACGTTGGTTTCCAAATGTCCGACTGGCTAAGGACGTCTCGTTGCTGGGCCATGCAGGGACAGAGCTTTGACGGCCCTGTTTAGCAGGGCTACCAGCCGCCTGATGGTCTCGGTTCGAGGTAGCGTCGATCCTGGAAGCATCGCTATCTGGGATCAAGGGTCCGGTGTGTGAGAGCTGTGTGATTGTGTGCATGGATGTTGTGGTGTTGTGTGAGTGTCGAATGAAGGGCTGTAGGTCGTAAAAGGTATTCCAGCGTGGGGGGTAGGGTAGGAGGGGATGATGGTGGGGTGGGTATATTCGTCCTCTTTGCGGTTCGCGGCGATTGCTGCAGTTGAGAAGTATAAATATCTTGGTGTGATCATGGACGCCAGGCTTTCCTGGGCGGACCATGTGTCCTACATAAATAAAAAATTGAGAAAATGCATATTTGCGTTTCATCAACTAAAGCAGGTTCTCCAATTGGACGAAATTAGAATTGCATATTTTGCTTTCGTGCATTCGCTTATTGAGGGGGTAATTATTGCCTGGGGTGGCGCTTGCAACAGCATACTGCAACCCCTTGTGGTTACGCAGAAGGCGATATTGAAAGCAGCCCTAGGTAGAGGTCGACGATATCCTTCGGATGCCTTGTTTAGTGAGATGAATGTACTCGACATAAAACAACTTTTCGTCCGAACACTGGCAATTCATATCTTCAAACACTCTGGTGACATATTTGAACGCACGCTACATGACTATAGGACAAAATACGCATTGGACGTGGGAATTCAAGTGCCGAGACTAAATAGGACTTTTTCTACAACCAATTGTTACTATCTGGCCCACACTTTATACTATAATCTGCCACAAAATCTACGAAATTTTGACATATCCCTGGAATTATACAAGAAGCTTCTCTTACAGTGGTTTAGGGTGATTGGACGAGACGGTGTCTATACAGTTTTACCAACACCAGACCAAACTAGCTGACAAAGTGTGCGAGTATGTTTTTTGGTGATGAGTGTGTTATACGGTCAGTCGACGTTGGTTTCCAAATGTCCGACTGGCTAAGGACGTCTCGTTGCTGGGCCATGCAGGGACAGAGCTTTGACGGCCCTGTTTAGCAGGGCTACCAGCCGCCTGATGGTCTCGGTTCGAGGTAGCGTCGATCCTGGAAGCATCGCTATCTGGGATCAAGGGTCCGGTGTGTGAGAGCTGTGTGATTGTGTGCATGGATGTTGTGGTGTTGTGTGAGTGTCGAATGAAGGGCTGTAGGTCGTAAAAGGTATTCCAGCGTGGGGGGTAGGGTAGGAGGGGATGATGGTGGGGTGGGTATATTCGTCCTCTTTGCGGTTCGCTAGTCTCTGCCTAGCCATGTCAACACGATATCTAGCTTGCTTTTTTTCTCTTCGGTGACAAATACGACTCATTTCCACACACGGGATTTTCCTATGTGGAAATTAATTTCACGTATGTTTTTGTTTCTTTAACCTACTATTTTTTATGCAGTTTTTGTGGTTTATTTTTCTTTCTTATTTGTACAGTAGGTTAAGATTACTAACTTTTTGTAAAAACTGTACCTATATGTATATTTTTTTGCGATAAATAAAAATTTTTGATTTTTTTGAACTTTCTAAAATGTCATGCCGATCGGATGAGTAGTTTGGCAACGCATAATAGACATACATACTTTTACTTTCTCCCCTTATACATAGTATATGGAGAAAGTATTGTATTCGTCAAAATATTCGAATTTGAGTTGAGGGTGGATATATCCGTTTTAAGGGTCCCCTGAATCCAAAAAAGTGGGTTTTGACGTGATGTCTGTCCGTCCGTGTGTCTGTGTGTGTGTGTGTGTGTGTGTGTGTGTGTCTGGATGTGTACAGTGCCACAGCCTACCCCGTTGGTCCGATTTAGATGAAATTTGACATGTATATATATAGTCACGGTATCTCCAGGCGTTTTTTTCATTTTTTTGAATTTTTGATTTTTAAGGGTAGTTCACCCCGAAAAACCCTTAAAAACGTGATAAATCCAATTTTCTCAAAAACGGCTCTAACGATTTTGATTAAAATGTGATAGTTTATAGTGCAAAAAGAACTAAATAATTTGACACCACCCGCATGTCTGTAAAAATGACGGTTCAAAAGTTATGGGCTTTTAAATGTCAAAAAAATAAAATTTTTAAATTTTCAGCGAAAACTATTAAAGTAAAGTATAACGTGACTGGTGCCATTGAAACCAGCTTAAAAAATGAACAAATTTGTATTTTAAATTATTTGTCTACGACTAACGGTTCCAGAGAAAAGTTAAATTTACTGTCCACGATAAACGCAGTACGTTGTCTGAAAGCGCCTAATGTTATTCTTATGGAGAATAAAAAAAAAATCAATTTCATCCTTACTTTCCAACCGTTTCCATGAAAATTGGTATGAAATGTAAGGCCAAATCACCGAAGAAAACCAGCTCAAAAAAGCTTGGTATTAACGGGGGGGGGGAGTTCCCCCATACAATTTGAACAATAAATTATTAAATTATATTTAGAATAACTTTGTAGAACATGATAGTTTTACTACAGATTGTCCTTTTTAAATTTACTTAAGGGAGAAAGTATGTGTCAGTCCACTGGTACCGTTTATTTTATTCATACAGATATGAAAGGCGACATCGAACGTTTGTATATATTTAAAATTAAAATCCAACGACAAATATAACTACCGTTCTTCTAATAAAATCTATATCTATGAAAGAGGATGTTTGTATGTATGTATATATATATTTGTATGTTGGAAGTTTATACACTCGGACACCGTTGACGATTAGCCATAAACAGTGGTACACTTAAGTAAAATTTCATGTAGAAGGTTTATAGATAATCAATTTTGTTGTAGCTCAATTGGGTTTCTCCCAAGAAGCTCAAAAAGGATCCCATATACTATGGAACCAGAACTTTGTTTACATTATAGCTATTTCCTTTTCAACAGCTGATTGCTTTACTATATCAGTATAGACTCGACAGATGGAAGCACTTGCATTTGTTTATGTTTTTTATTTTGTTTACATTTTGGTTTTAGGGTTATGCGAGTGACTAAACAGTTTATATTTTTTAATTGTGACTTATTCTTGCAGATTTTTCTACTGTGTTACGTTATTTTAGTTTATAATGCTATGGAATTTTACACGCACATTCCCTACCGCAATTAATTGTATTGTTATTACTAAGGACTGCCGACAACAACCACGGGGGCCTGGTGGCAAAGCTAGTGTATTATATTTTACTAAACAGTATAATTACTACAAGCAATACGGGCTTACCAAATATGATGTTCTTGGCAATGGTATCGTATGCATTTCCGGATAAAGTAGTAACAAACATCACTGATTCTAGGTCAAGCTTGTATCCGCAATATTGGTCCGTGATGAGGGTTGCAGCTGCAGCAAGTTTCTTGCTACAACTCTCATAATTTTCATTGTTATAGAAAACTTTCAGTGCGGCGTTTCTGTCGTATGGATAACTGGCCAATGGTCCTTGAAATTTTCCCATTCCTGGCAAGTTCGGTTTCCAGGTCTTTCTACAATCAATGAACTGCATGAGAAACCTTGCATATAAACCCTCGTTAAAATTTAACTTAAACCAATCAAATTTCATTACAATTCAATTCTTATTCCTTCAGTTCAAAAACACTAGTAAAGTTTCTTTCACAAGATTGCTCAATTTAAGATAACATATAACAGCCACAAATTGTCTTTAAAGATAATACATTTTTAAAGATTACCAAAGAGATTAAAACTATTATTCGTTTTTTATCTTGTTTAGGACTAATATTATCTTCATTTATTAAGGTTGCCTTATGTTATCAAGTTTCTAAAATAACAAATAATTAATTTTTACTTCCTCCCCCTGTACGATAGTATAAGGAAAAAGTTGTTTTAGTCAGAACTTTCCAATATGAATTTTTGGTGTTATATCCATTTTAGTGCTACCTGAATCGAGAAAAAGTGTTTTTATAGTGATTTCTGCGTGTGTCTATATATATATATATATATATATATATATATATATATATATATATATGTGTGTGTGCGTGTGTGCGTGTGCGTGCGTGCGTGTGTGTGTGTGTGTGTGTGTGTGTGTGTGTGTGTGTGTGTGTGTGTGTGTGTGTGTGTGTGTGAGACAAAGAGAGAGAGAGAGAGAGAGAGAGAGAGAGATGCGCAGAAGCCTAGAGATAGGTCCCCCATGAATCGAAAAAAGGGGTTTTTAGATTGATGTCTTTGTGTGGGGGAATGTTGGGTTGTGCAGCCTAGTGACTAGAGTATTGGTAAGAGTTTCGTGAAATTTGGTATTTAGGTAATAGTCCACGGTATCTCGGACACATTTTGTTATTTTTTTGAATTTTTAATTTTATTCACTCCTAAAAACCCAAAACAAATAAAATTGAAATTTATCAATTACGGCTCTAATGATTTTGATGAAAATTATATGTTTTATAGTCATTTATGAGATAAACAAAATAAAACCACCAGAATTTCTAAAAAAAATCGGAGTGTAAAAGCGATGAATTTTATAAAGACAAAAAGATTTTTGAAAATTTTCTGCGAAAACAATGAAGGTAAAATTAACACATAAAGTATAATTTGACTACCACCAAAATCATGTTCAAAACTAAACAAATTAGTATTTTGAATTATTTTTCTACGACTAACTTTTCCAGAGAAAGATTAAATTTACTCCATGATTAACGCAGTACGTTGTCTGAGAGTGACCAATGTTATTATTATGGAGAATAATAAAACAAAATAATTTTTTCCCAACCGTTTTTCATGAAACTTGGTATGAAGCGTAAGATCACAACACCCAAAAAACCTACTCAAATAAGCTTGGTGTTACCGGGGGAGGAGGGGAGGAGGGGAGTTCCCTCATACAATTTTAACAATTAATTTAACTTTGTTTCTCTTGTTGTTATTTTCAGAAATTGGATGATTATGTTTGAAACAATAAATCATTTAATGATATTTAGATAAACATTAAAGAATACGATAGTTTTATCAAAGATTGTCATTTTTAGATTGACTTACGGGAGAGAAATGTGTCAGTCCACTGCTACCGTCCTTGCTGCCCATTTTTACCCACCTTGCAGTAGATCTGATACCGGGTACACAGATCAGGACAATCAACAGACAATATTACAAATACCCCCGTCGCAGTAGACCTGCGTCCTCAGCGAATTTCCAAATCAATAACATAATAATAATATATGACAAGTTTTATCTTTATCTGTCAATAAATATTAGTATTATTTGCCTACACTGCATAAGATCAACATGGGAAAGAGTATGCAGGTTTGCTGCTGTGAAGAACGCTAAAAGTAGGTGTTTTTAGCGTAAAAAATTTATATTTTGACCATTTATATCAAGTTTCATCGACATCTGTCCACAAATAAAGGAGTTTACCTAAACTCTATTAGAACAAGGAAAAGAGTATGTAAGTTGGCTGCCATGCTAAACACATAAACTATGATTTTTAATCATAAATGTATGGATCTCAACCATATGAAGCTAAATATCAAGTTTCATCCAAAAATATTAGATAATAAGTGAAACATTAATTTTTCATTATCCTCCATAAGATCAACATTGGAGCTCCAAAATACAACGTACTGTGTTTAGATTTTTTAATATCTCGGTAACCGTTGGAGATAGAGAAAAACTTTAAGGAACTAAATCGTGTAGTTTTTTAAGGTAATTATAATTGTGAAAGATAAAATTTGAAGTTTTTAAAAATTACATGGGAAAAACACAAAAACCCCATTTTTGGGGTACAAAGCCCCCACAAACTACCCGTTACGATTGTCCGATATGTCTGGTTTACGAACTCGTCCGAGTAAATGCAGGAATACACGTCACTACCAAATTTGGTCTCGATCGGACCATTTTTACGAGAGTTATTGTGTTCACAGACACACACACACACACACACACACACACACACACACACACACACACACCCACACACACACATATATACATATATATCTATTTATTTATAAATTTTAACAACTATTGTTTTTGGTTTCTAGGCACCTAAAGAAGATAAAATAACATGGTCCCTGGCTTAAGTCTTACCATGAGACCTACGGTAATACCTTCTTCCCTTTGGGAAATTCGCTAATAGTTTAAATACTTCTTACTTGACCAGATGCACAGTGATGTGGTTCTTGTACTCTTCCTCAGGCATATCTTTTCCGAGCGGGAATAATTTGTACACCGGTAATCCGCCTTCCCAACAAAAGCACGTGGCTGAAATAGAGTAACATTAAAACATTACACACCAATTAAAACAATGAATATCCAATTTAACAGAGTGTCAGTAAAAAATTCACCTTAACTAAGGCAACAAATCTATCTAGAAGAATTGAAAACTCAACTACTGATTTTACAATAAAATTCCACTTACGTAAAATTAGTATGAGAAAAATGGTTTTCATTTTTGCACGTCAAGCACGGTCTGCTACTGCGGTTGTGTAGTCCTAGCTGCAATTAGACGGAACAGGTGTTGACAATTAATTAGTGATAACGATTACATGTCATCTGTCATAAGGTGATGAATGAGACATGCTTCCAGAGGTGATGAATTTAACTTAAATTCAATACAAAATGGATATTAATTAAGTTTTGCCCTAAATATTCTTCCTATTAGATAGTCTAAACAGATTGTAAATTAAAATAAAGTTAAAAAAATATTTATCATCTCAGGAAAAGTAATCCGTCCGCCATATTAGGAAAATATGGGAACTTCCTCAAATTTATTACGTACATTAAAGCAGCATGGAAGTATAAATGGGGTCCTCCATAAAAATTTTACCCTCATATAAATATAAAAAGTTGGCTATTTGAAAACTTCAGGCTGGACATCCGATATTTCAAATCCATATTTATAAAAGAGGGTGTTTGTATATTTGAAGTTTATATACAAAAGTTATATTATATATACATATATAGAGTCGCCCATAAGAGGTTTACTGGGACATAATGTAAAAATGCTAGCTATTAATACCCCTTAGGCTGGACACGTGGTACATGAAACCGGTTCGAAACATTGACATAACATACTACATTAACTACATTAACATAAAATAACCTACTGTATTTGGTACGACACCACTTTTTTAAACAGGGTGTGAGGTAATATCGGTCAAAGCAACCCGCAAATTACGCGAACAGACAACAAGGTTACGCCAACACCTGTTTTTGATTAGCAAAATTAGCTCAACGAGACCGCACTCGCTAACGACTTAAGCCCCAAATTGAGTTTACTAGAATAGCTGTGTTTAATATAGTCTTGACCAGAATATTATTAATCTTTTAATTGTATTATTTACATTTATTTAATCGAAATAGTCATTCAAATATTACGGTTTAATTTTTACTTTATCCCCTTTTACATAGTATATGCAGAAAGTATTGTTTTCAAAAAACTTTCAGATGCCATTTATTATTTTGTAGCCATACAAAATACTTTGCTATAACCCTTTTATTTCAGATCAAATTCAATTCAAATAAAAGCTAGAAACATTTAAATAATGAATGTCCGATTTCATAGGGTATTAGTAAGAAATACATCTTAACCTCGATTAATCTGTATAAATACATAGAGTTTCGTCTGTACATTGCTCAGAGTTATTTTTTTTTAGTTATTTTTTTACGTTTCATGTGACAGTGAAGTTGAAACAAGTCTTATCTTAACCCATCAACTGGTGACCGTCGCAAAAGCGACGGTCTATCACTCTCAACAACTGGTGACCGTCGCTTTTGCGACGGTCAAACATCGCTACGTATTATCGACTTTTCATAGTAAAATAAATGTATGGTCGACGATATATTGTTATCATTCGATTACGGATGAAACGATCTATCGATATATACCATTCAATAGGGATTAAATTTTGTTCAGCTGGAGAAGAGAAAAAGAAAACAATGCTACTTTTCAAATGCGTCGTTAGTCAATGAGATCTCTGTTTACGTTCGCCGAGGTTAATGTTTCAGTTTGGTTATGAGTGATAATTGCTTACTTATTTCTTGGAATAAGTAAATATATGTTTTGACTATTATATTTGTGAAGTTTTAGCTTCGTTTTGCTGTAAAACAATCTATATTTAGTTATGTAATTAGAAAGGGGTGGGACCTTCCTGAAATAAAAATGGTCTGTTGTGTTTTTGAATACGTAGGCCTATCATATTTTATAATTAAATTTCTTGTTTTTATATAAATATTTTGAAATAGATAGAGACTATGTAGATCTATATAGTGACATTAGAGAAATATTGTTTGAGAGTGAAAAATTGAGTAAATTTGCCAACTATTATAGTGTTACTATGGTGATACCGATTTTGAAAAAATTGCCAATTCTCGGTTATGGTGTTATTATAGACATATAGATGTGTAAAAGTCAATCAAACTGTATATTTTTAAAAACTAGATAAAATTTATGACAGTTTGTATATTTTGGAAATACAATTTATACCGTATTAACTATTTAGGGGGGATGGTCTCCCCCTTTTACTTTTTGGAAAAAATGTTTTTTTCACTTATAAACTATGAATATAAAAATAAAATTATAAATATAATTATAAAATATATTTCATTCTAAAGTAAGATAAATTGTGAAGAAAATAATATATTTTAATATAAATTTTGACCATATTTACTACTTTTTTAAAATACCCTTGCAAATCATCAAATAATGGCCTGCCAATACACGCACTGTAATAGCCAGTTGATCGGTTAATTTGTGTCCGCCTGTCTGTCGGTGACGTTCCAGGAAGCATTTTACGCTGTCTTCTACGAAAACAAACGGGAGAACTGATAACAATGAAACTTATTTCATGTATTCTCTAGATTCCAGAAGGTTGAGTCACTGAGTCACAATGTTTCACCATTGTAGCAATTATATAGTAACATAAATATTTACATATAAGATGATGAACTATACAACTGAGCTGTATAACAAACAATAATACCCCGTAGCAGCACATCTACGTACTCAGCGAATATCCACCTCAATAATATCGCAATAATAATACAAGTATATAACAAATTGATCAATATACCTGTTGATAAATTAGAGTACTTTGCCCATTCTCCGTAACATTAACATTGGAAAGAGTATGCAGGTTTCAGGTTGTTTCTGATGTGTGGGACACTGAAAGTAGGCATTTTTACCATAAACAAATTTTATTTTAACCATATACCAATTTTTATCATAAATAAAGGAGATTGAATATTCTCCATAAGATTAACATGGGAAAGTATGCAGGTTTGCTGCTGTGAGGAACACATAAACTATGATTTTTTATCATAAACGTATTGACCCCGACCATATACAGCTAAATACCAAATTATATCCAAAACTATTGATTAATAAGGGAAATATTAATTTTTCCTTATCCTCCATAAGATTAGCATTAGAACTCATAAATACAATGTACTGTGTTAAGATTGTTTAATATCTCGGTAACCGTTGGAGATAGAGGAAAAACTTTAGGAAGCTAAATTGTGTAGTTTTTTTTTTAAAGGGTCTGATCGAGACTAAATTTGGTAGAATCGTGTATTTCTACATTTGCTCGGACGAGTTTGTAATAGTTTATGTGTTCCTCATAGCAGCAAACCTGCATACTTTTTCCCATGCTAATCTTGTGGAGAATAGGCAAATACTCTAATTTATCAACAGATATTGATTGCTCAATCTTTGCATATACGTGTATTATTATTGAGGTGGAAATTCGTTGAGTGCGCAGGTCTGCTGCGACGGGGTATTAATTTTTAGGACGTTCTTTTGTTTTTTGATAAGAGAGATTGTACACAAATCCAACGCGTTTTAAGTTATAGTTTATTAAAGCTATGCTTATTTAGTTTAATATCAATGGGAGAAAGTATGTGTAGGTCTAAATCCACTAATACAGTTTACTTAAATGTATTTGAGAATATTTAGGTCAGAGAACTCCGTTTTCCCAGGGGAGATATTCCGGCGTGTGAGGAGTTTCAAATCATATCCCATTCCTTGCCTTGTCACCCCCCTCTTCTCTCTCTCTCTCTCTCTTATCAAATCCTACATTGACATTCCTCACCCTTCACTCGTATCATCCCAGTATTCATGAATGAGATAAAATCCTTTCTTTCAACCTTGACCTTGAACTCTTGATTCATTGACCTCTGTCTTTGCGTTGTCTATCATATTTCGAAGTGTCTTTGATTTGTGCGTATTAAATAATTCTTTTGGACGACAATTTTTTCGTCCAATCGAATTCTTGATGTTAAAATTTTTCCCTTATGATATTAAGGGGATCCACTAAATTAAGTCGTGTTAAAAGTAATAGTAAAGTAATAGTAGAGTAAAAGTAATAATGTTAAAAGTAACAACATTTTGGGTAAAATTGCATCGGTTTCTCAAAACAAATGGCAATGGATGCACTTACTCAGCTTAAAGTTTAAAAAGGATTATGAATGTTAAAAGTTGAATCTTTAGACTTTGATAACACTGTTAAGTTGTAAGTTTTCACATTTCTCAAGCTCGAGGAAAGTAATGCAGACAGCTTAAACCCTGCATAGCTTTAGCTTCCATTGTTGAAGTATTTCAATACTTTTATCCAATTGGTATATGACTACAAAAATACCAAACCCTTCTTAACTCTCCTAGTATAATCTACCATATTGATTGTTAATTTTCACTTTCTCCCTCTTATAAGATAGTATATGGAGAATATTGTTTTCGTAAAAATTTTTTTATTTTAGTTGGGAGTGGATATATCAGTTTTGGGCCCTGAATAAAAAACATGGGTTTCGACATGATGTCTACCTGTCCATGTGTGTCTGTCTGGATATGTACAGAGCCACAGCCTACCCCGTTGGTCCGATTTAGATGAAATATGTCTCTCCAGGCGTTTATGATTTTTAAGGGTTTAAGGGTTTTTAGGGGGGTTTCACCCCTAAAACTCCTTAAAGCAGCGGAAAATCAAATTTCTCAAACATGGCTCAAACGTTGTTGATTTAAAACCAAATATATTGATATTTTAATAATTTGTCTATGAATTATGGTTCCTACCTTGAAGATTATCTGTAGGATGGTCAGAAAACACAAGTAAGCTGAAAACACAAAGGTTTAAAGCGGTGAAAAACTTTACAAACAATACCATTCGTCGATAGCCACCAAAATATAACTCAAACAGAAAGAGTTATATTTTTTACTTTATGCTTAGTATTCTCATAGACAACATGACTTAACCAGGACCGGTTTTATTAAATTTTTAGGTCATTTTTAACATAAACGCTATATTTTACATTTTATTTAACACCCGAAGAACCCATTACGGCCTAATTTTAACGGGGATACTGAAATCCGGATAAATATTTCGCTAGACGTAACTCGCCAATGAAGCATTTCCAAATCCACGTTTCTATAAACCTTTTTCATATTTTCACTTGTAGAATCAGTTCCTCAATTCATTCCGTTTCTTTATGAATCACCTTGTATGCTGTAGATATCAATAAACCGTTACAAAATGAGGTGCACAAAGTCGGCTTGAGGTGGGCAGATACCACTGTTACATACCAATTAACACACGCTCGCGGCACACCTCTGAAACCAATCCTGCACCATCGCTTTAGTGTTGAGTGAGGTTGTGGTTTGGGTTAGGATATAATTAAGGTATGTTATTCCCAGTTTGAATACCGAGTTAAAACCAAACTCATAACGTTGTCTACCACTATATAAGTGGAAAAGGTATTTATTCCTTCATATATTTCTAATTTTACTTTTTGATTTATAAGGTTAGTTTACTCTAAAAAACGTTATAAAACTAGTAAAAAAGTTTTAAAAACAGTTTTTACTAAGAATTTTAGTCCTTCACAAAACTATACCCTTGCTTGTTTAAAATTTCGACAATTTATAAACGCATGTGAACGATTGGTTGCAAAATATAGCTTACTTAAAATAGTACTTAATGGTATCTAATTATTGTGTAAATATAGTTTCTCTCAGTACAGATTTTTGGGCTAATGTTTTATAATTAAAAATAAAATGTTTCTGTTGACCAAAAAATATTTATACATACTGTGTTTATCATAATAATCAGCTGTATAATTTTATATTTTCTTTTTGCTCTCTGAAATGTATAAAAGAATTTATTTTGTGTATTATTATCGAATATTTAATTTTGTGTTTATGTGCGTGTGCGTGTGCGTGCGTGCGTGCGAAAGTGTAAATACACACTCTCGCACACGCAGGTCAGCTTACACTAATCACATGTACAAAATATTCAGGGAGAAATTATGAAATTAAGTCCAACTTCCCCGCGTTGGTGAACATTTGTTTTCTGTCGGACACAAAAACTAGATTAAGGGGATGCGAGTCACTTGTTGCCTGTGTTGTTTATCTTGTCAGACTGATGTTTCTCTACAACCCTCATCCTTCCAACCTAAAAAACCACTACCTTATAGAACCACCCTACAATTCTTTATGCATGACACTTCTCAAGACTATCATCATTATAATGAAACAAGACTACAAACGATCATTAAATACGCAATTATATTTTTAGAAAAACGTGAAACGATATTTGAAACTGTCGTTGGCTTCAGAATGGGAATTTCTTCAACTCAAAACCAAGAAATTTTAAATTATAATAAAATTGTTTAGTGGTATTCAAAATGGTATTAGCTACAAAAATTTATTTTGAGTTTTTAGTTTTCAGGAAAGCAAATAGTCATGTCATTACACAGATACCGTTTATAAACTGCGTTTTCAAAAGGTTACAACAACTTAAAATTCTTTATAACATTAAAATAAAACAATACACATGGTATTGTATATATTTCATCATGTATTGAAGAGAAAAAGTTGTTCTTTTTCTTCGTAGGAGTAAACCTATTACCATTGTTAAGAATATTGTTGATGATACCTTTGATTCGAGGTCAGCACTCGATTGTAAATAATCGATAAAGTAGCTACAACATCATCGGACTTTTGTGTATTTCGGACGTTCTGAATATCGATTGAAGCTGGTATTCGACTATTAAATGGAACTATCGATAATTATAACTAACTCAGAAAACGTAAGTAACAAAATACCTGATTAGTCAAAAGTGACAAAAATGGTCTACAACTATTGATACCAAATCAGGTAATAATTTATGTTTTACGAGTTTGTTTGATTTTATTTGCAGTACAACGGATACAACGGAAAACATAGTTTTCATTATGCTCGTATAAAAACTCCCGTGTTTGGTCCTAGTGATGAAATATAATACATAAATAGTAATACAAAACACAGAGATGGCATAGGATTCTAGAGTATGAAATGTCGAATGTGAACTATTCGAAATACAACGTATTGTATTATACGTTGCGTTGTATTAAACGGTGTATTGTATTACCAATGTGTAGTATTATAATGTGTGTTTATACAGCAAGAAAGAAAGAACGCTAGCGTCTTCACTTTCAGGTCTACCACCCACGCAACTTATAAAGATCAAACTTCGCACAACTAATGAAATTAATAATTTATTGTTAACTAGCTAACCCGGCGAACTTCGTACCGCCTAACAAGTTCTTCTTCAGTTGATTAATTCGCCGTGTTCCAAAGTCCAATAGCATGCTTCATTGTGAACGATTGACATTCTGGGTCGCAGTATAGTCAATACTATAATCCTGATACGAAAATATATTAGTAACATTTCCACAAAACAAACAAATCTAAGTAGATTGATTCACAATGTTCAAATCCAACCTAAACCCTAACCATACCAAACTACAATAGGTTTTTTTAAAAGAAAGATACAATCTTCTGAATCATGTCATTGTTTTTAATAATACTCGCATAATCTAACATTCAATTAGTACACTTGCACAAAACAAAAAAATACAACTTATAATAATTACACTCCAATAAACAACCAGTAATCTATAAATACTTACGAATCCAAATCAAAAGATCCATAAAAATTGGTCCAGCCGTTCTCGAGTTATTAGTGGTGTAACTAACACGACTTTGTTTTATATATTATTTAAATTGTTAATATGAATATTTATACTAACATTAACTTTTAATACGAAGACAATCGAACGAGAACTTTCACTAGGGATGCATTGACTATTGAATATTGAATTGATCAATGTCTGAAACAAGTTGCTCATTCCTGTTCCACTTAGGATGTAAGATAGGGAGCTACCCTTCCCTCTCAACCCCCTGCCACCACCTCTGCCATCAACGATATAAACAGCAGTTTATTAGAGAAGTTCAGTTTCACACCACAGAGACATTTAACCATTATTTGTCTTTCTCTAACGGTTGAATTTTCCTATCTATGTCACGCCAAAAAGCTCATCCATCTAGTGATTTAAACTAATGAATTTCACTCTAAATTTGTTTTTACGGTTTTTATTTACGACTAGCTGACCCGGCGAACTTCGTAACGCCTCACAGTAAACACATGTTAACTTTAAGATTGGCCATGTTCTGAAGTCGAATAGCAATACGGCTTCATTGTGAGAGGTTATATATTCCGGGTCGCTGCATAGTGAATAACAATACTGAAACGATAAAACATATTAATATCATTCCCATAAAACAAATAAATCTGAGTGGATTAATTCACAATTTTCAAATCCAATCCAAACCCAAACGAAACCTAACTGTAATACGGCTTTTATAGGAAAGATATACAACAGCTGATTATTATAATAAACGTAATAATATAAACATTGTAATTATCATATAAACACGTGACTTTAATCAGACAGAAAATAAAAATATGAATAAATAATCCCCCAAAACCGTTAACTATTAACGTGGTGAATAAAGCTGTTCATTTTTTACAGTACACATTTACTTCATAGTTTAACATTAATGAATGATTCAGATGGCATTGGATAGTAAAGCATACGGTATTGCTAATGGAAAGTAAACCAATCAGCTGTAGCTAAGAAATCAAATGTTTTCATTGTAGACAATTTGTAAACAAACTTACTCTCCATAAGGTTAACATTAGAAATTTAAAATGCCATAAAATTTAAACTTATGGGGTTTTCGAAAATATTTTTCACTAAACCTTCCCGGACACATATAAGGCAACTTCCTAAAATTTCATGGCGATCGGATGAGTAGTTTGGCAACGCATAAAGGACATACATACATACAGACAGACATACATTCAATTTTATACATAGAGATATCTGTAATAAATTACTTTTATCACTCAAGTTCAAATACACGTATGATACGAAATCAGTTAAATGTGGGTATATTGAAAAGATCAATGTGGACACTGTATGTGGATCAATTCAAGTAATCGGCTTCACCTCGTACTTGAAACTCCTTCACACACCGATGACAGTCACTGTCCGGACTAGTGACGAAACATACTACTTTCGTTCGAGCAATATAACAGTTGGATGTAATTTACATTATTATTACCAAAGTAATGTTTCATTTAGGTCATCTGCTAGCCTAACTAATAGCATGTAGAAGGGGTAACGGGTTCGATCCCCGAGAAGGCCACAAAATTTAGATGTGAATTTTCATAAAAAATAGTGAGCCTGCCATTTGTAAGACAGAATAAAAAACGGTCTCGTTTACCTGTAGGAATTGTATGACGATTTTTCAGTGGAGATTAAAACTTAATTACATACGGAAACAAAGGTAATGCTATCGGACAGTTTGTATCGATTACCCCCCCTTACCCTTAACCCTTCCACCCTCGCTTCCACACACAACCCTCGGTCTTGACACAATAACCCTTTTTCGTTCACACTTGAAGCGATATGAACGATCTATCTTACACCGTCGGCAAACACGATGTGTGAAGGGGTTTCTTTGTTTATCAGACCAAAATTTTAGCCTTTATTTGAATACAATATGTGCGTCTCAAAGATGAGACGAGTTTGTTTCCGGGCCACGATCGAGTGCGGAATTTGATAAAGGCACGTATTAACACTTTTAATCCGAGTTATGAACGATATTTTTTATTACACTGTTATCATAATAAGAAAACTAATCTCTACATATAAAATTGAATGTGTGTATGTATGCATGTATGTCCTTTATGCGTTGCAAAACTACTCATCCGATCGCCATGAAATTTTAGGTTGCTGTGTCTGGGAAGGTTTTAGTGAAAAAATATTTTCGAAAAACCCATAAGTTTCCATTCTATGGTGTTTTAAATTTCTACTGTTAACCTTATGGAGAGTTAGTTTGTTTACAAATTTTCTACATTTTCTACATTTGATTTCTTAGCTACAGCTAATTGGTTTACTTTCCATTAGCAATATGCTTTACTATCCAATGCCATCTAAACCATTCATTAATGTAAAACTATGAAGTAAATATGTGCTGTTCAAAATGAACAGCTTTATTCACCACGTTAATAGTTTACGGTTTTGGTGGATTATGTATTTATATTTTTATTTTCTATCTGATTAAAAGTCACGTGTTTATATGTTGGCCAAATAAAAATAATTACAATGTTTATGTATATTACGTTTATTATAATAATCAGCTGTTGTATATCTTTCCTATAAAAGCCGTATTTCAAAATTGTGGATTAATCCACTCTTTTATTTATTTATTTGTTTGATTTATTTGTTTTATTGGAATTTTATTAATATTTCTTATCGTTTTTTATTGTTATTCATTATGCCGCAACCCAGAATATAACCTTTCACAATGAAGCCGTAATGGTTTTCGATTTCAGAACATGGCCAATCTTAAAGTTAACATGTGTTTACTGTAAGGCGTTACGAAGTTCGCTGGGTCACGGTAATATTGTTTTTACAGCTGATTTCAATTTTTACAACTTTCATTGGCAGTATTGTTAAAGCTACTCGCGCTGAGCGTTACTAATGTCAGAAATCATAACTAAATAATTGTATAAGTAAATATCCAGCTGATTTACCCGGCCTAGGCCGGGAAAATTTACTTTCTGTACTAGCAACTAACGTCGAAAGCAGCTGTTTTCGGTAGAGTGTAACGTAACACAACATAAAATATAACAATATGCAATACAGTCTAGATAGTATAAAACCAACAT
Organism: Nephotettix cincticeps; assembly: GCA_023375725.1. Classification (NCBI taxonomy): domain Eukaryota; kingdom Metazoa; phylum Arthropoda; class Insecta; order Hemiptera; family Cicadellidae; genus Nephotettix; species Nephotettix cincticeps. The sequence continues at coordinate 48,333,340 of CM041788.1, forward strand.
GAACTCCCCAGAGCCGGATATACGTCGTGAATTTCCGCCTGGGAATATAGTAGTAACATATGCATGTTCTCTGTCAAGTTATTCGTAGCAGCAGCTTCCACTGTTTTCAGACCCACTCATTTCAAGGTTCAACAGTCAACAGCTTATCATCTTAAAGATTTTATCATGGCTATCATATTATGTTTTTTTTTTAAATTTAAGCCAACACATTGGATTTAGCAATTTATTTAACTCACCTTCACTTTCACTTCAGTTTAAAAAACAGGTCAATTCGCTTTTGCCACTATTGCAATAGAGGAGGTCGAGACTCTTATTAGACCCAAATACAACAGGCACAACCCTTGACCCTAACTTTCTTCACCTCAGCTCTTTTGATTTCTTCACCGAGTATAGTGATTTTTAAAAATCAAATGGTTGTTGCCATCGAAGAATGGAGATGGTATCGAACTATAATACGCAAATTCTTGCACCGTATTACAAAATACCCCCGTCGCAGCAGACCTGCGTACTCAGCGAATTTCCAAATCAATAATATGGCAATAATAATACAATTATATGACAAGGTTGATCAATCACTATACTTGCTTATAACCTTGCTTATATAATGCTTATAACCTGTTGATAAATTACATTATTTGCCTATTCTATGTAACATTAACATGGGAAAGAGAATGCAGGTTTGCTGCTGTGAGGAACATTGAAAGTAGCATAACACACACAGGAACAACTATGGTTTTTTAGCATAAACGTATGAATCCCAACCACATAAAGCTAAATACAAAGATCCATCCAAAACTGTTGGTTAATAAGGGAAATATGAATTTTTCCTTATCCTCCATAAGATTAACATTGCCCCAAAATACAACTTACTGTGTTTAGATTTTTTAATATCTTGGTAACTGTTGGAGATAGACAAAAACTTTAATGAACTAAATTTTGTTGTTTTTAATAGAATTTTAATGGTCAGATATAAAATTTAAAATATTTTAAATTACATATGAAAAACGAAAAAACCCCAATTTTTGAGTACAAAACCCCCCAAACTACCCGTTCCGATTGTTATCTGTCAAATTCACAATTAAAATAGATAACAACTATCTGCGGTCTACGCACAGGCGTCTGCCTATGTAGACCTTTCCTTGCTGAATTGTGGAAAATTGTGACACTTATTTCTTATTCATACTTGGCTAAAATACCTACCTGGGTAGTTCACCATTTCAAAAAGTAAATAAATTGATCCTTTATGAATAGATGCACTCGTAATTACTAACCTGTGCACTCCCAGCGGTCAACCGGACGATCCTGTGAGCTGGAAATGCCATTAACACGATATTGATCAAGCCTAGTTAGCTTAGGTAATCAATATCGCACTGGGGACTGAGCTTCGCTGGGATTATATTCAAAATGACATATCATGCCTCTAGTGTTGATTCTGTCACTCAATTATATATTGATTAATAAACCTGTAAATGGTATCGTAACTCCTTGGTATGATTAGATTATTAAAATGGCTATCATACTACAATGTAGGTATTTTAAGCCAAGTGTGGATAAGAATTGAGTGTAGGATGATTGTGGCACGATCTTGTAGTCTTGTTACTGACTAAGGCTGGCATGTTTCTTAGACAGGAATGTTAATTAATTACTCCAAAAGTCAGTGGCATATCTAAGGGACCTACAATTTAACGTGGAGTCCGATCGACTGCCTCTTAATAACGCATTGGTCTAATTATGAGGCAGTAGTATTCAACAGTGCGGACGTTAATCCACACAAGAGAACACTACACCCACCGACTATCGCTCACAACTATCCACAATTCATGACCTCCAAGTAGCTGGGTTACAAATGGTTAGTTATGTTGATTTCGCTTCAGTTTAGATTAAATTAACAACAATTTTTTTATTAAATTACGTTAAAATTGAGGTGCAATCGCCTGACAACATCCATAAACCTATTTGATCTTTTAATTTATTTCCTAATTTTTGATCTCTTAATTCAGTATAAAAAAATTCACATCGCATTTTGATCACAATAGATGACCATGTATCTATTATGCATTATGCATTCATTGGGACATTATGCATTCTACTGAATGTTAAAAGTTCAATTATGGCCTTTGATACAATGAATAATTGTTTTAATGATTAATAGAGTACTTAAACTTTTCATTCAGTTTTGGGTTTTGTATATGTGGCGGCAAAGCCACATGAAAAAATAAATAACATATGTTTCATTATTTACCTGTTTTTTTACAATCAGTTTTGTTGTGGAATCGCTTGTTCAATACATGCAAATACCGTACATTACCTTCTACCAAACTCGGCCTATATTTTTCCTTCAGTATACAACGAATGATTTTTATGTTTACTAGGCTGATCAAAAGATTTCATATGAGAAAATTGATGTTTACAACATCACATTTTAGACATGTAAACCATGGCAACCCATTAAATAATATAATATAATTTAATAAATAATATTGGAGAGAATATATACAATAATGCTTGAGTAAATGAAAAAAAGTAGGTTTTTGAAAGTTTAAAACATTTCAATTTGCTATCAAATATGTTTACACTGAGATACCTATGCACGAAAATCGTCTAAACATAATCAAGAATATCTGATAAAAATTTTATTACAGATTTATTCAAAATTTTTCATTTAAACTATGGTAAAAACACAAATTTGAGAATACGGTTTGGAAACTTTTAAGTCTTTTTCACTATAAAATTTCTCTGGACCAAATGAAATTCTTTCTAGTTCTTTTTTATGCTCCTTCTCTCTCAGATTTGTATTTTTTTCTCAAAAGTTTCCTGTGCCTCTTATATTAAAAAATGTTGAATATTTGGCATAAATCACTCATCGCAACGGTTTACTTTTAAATTTATTTTATTATGAATATTGTCAGATTGCCATGAAATTATATATTCTTATTCAGAATAAAGTGGTTTATAAAGAAAATAAAAAATACCCTATTTATAGTGGCGGGTCACCTTTAATAAGAGTAAAAATATTCATTCAACTTAAAAAATGAAAAAAAATTTAACATAAAGCTCACAGCATGCTCGTGTTTATCTGGCGTACAATAACACTGCTCCCAACACAACACGCTGTGCTATGCTACCTGTTGTTGTACCCGAGCTAACAAAGTTACAGACCTGTACTCACTAATGAATGTTTGCTGCAAATCCCTTCCCTGCTGAGGTGTTGTAGTCGGTTCTCTGAACAGTGGAAATCCACAATACATCTACGACGTCACAGCATCGATTAAGGGAGAATGTTAAAAAATCGGTATATTTAGCAGATTAAAAGTTAGCGATTAAATACTATTTACTAGTAAAATATAGATTAGATTAGATAATTGGGTGACCAAGGTATTTTAAGCGAAGTATGAATGAGGATTGAGTGTAAGATGATTGTGGCGCAATCTTGTAGTCTTGTTACTGACTAAGGCTGACATGTTCCTTAGACAGGACTGTTAATTAATAGCCCAACAGCCAATGACAACAAATAAGGGACCTAGTTTAACGTGGGATACAAACCACGTCCTGTAAATTACGAATATGTCTAATAATGAGGATGGGCTAATGCAGGTTAATGTAGAGAAAATTCATACCTAACGATGTTCTTTGTGAATTAACGTAGTATTCAATAGTGCGGACGTTAATCTACACAAGAGAACACTACATTCGCCGACCATATTTCACAACTATCCACGATTTGTGACCTCCAAGTAGCTGGACTACAGGACGACGCCACCGTCCCAGTTCTAAAGAGGTTATTATATACACAATATTATGGTGCTTGCTGCCTTTAACGAAAAGAACTAATGCATAAAAATTATAAATAAAAACCATTCACTGATCATTACACACATAAGAAACGTATTGACACGTCCACTCATCACGGAGACTCTAAGACAACTGAATAGGAGTGGGCGTGTCCCAACGGAACCGGAAACAAAATGGCCGCGGCAAAAATCTGAAATCCAGGCGAAATATGTCTAACATTTTTTTATTCAAATACGAATTCTTCCTAATATACATAAAATATTGCAGTACAAAATTAGTTTTACAGAACAAAAGCACATTATTTTTACAATTTTATACCTAAAACAAAAACCTAAATCCCCTACGAGCTTTACTACGAGTTAGCATACCATGAGAATTTTGTTTCGGATTTATAGGAATATCATTCACAGACACTTTATTTTCACTATCCTTAATTTCTTTGCTAAGAATTGGCAGCCACAATGGTCGGACTTTACATAACGTGATGGAAAATGTCCGCAATAAAATTCTAAATAACATCAACACCACCATCAACAATAATGAATTTTCAACAAAGAAGTTTGTGTAGAGTTGCAACGGAGACTGCAACCGTTGGAAATGTGTTACGTTGTAAACGGGCAGCATATTGAGAATCTCCAGTGTTATAAAACAAAACTTGAGAGAATCATGCATTTTTAGTATTATTCATGTATCTGTTCAATAAAGTTCAATAAAGTGTTTTAAAACAAGATTAATATTTATGGACACCCGGTATTATACACGCTAACCGCGTGTTTAGTTATATGATGACGCCACCTCTGGGACTGTGTTTTGTTCGTAATCTCGTGGCAGATGGCAGTGTAATTATTGTCACTAATTTACAATACCTGCGCCACCCAAATCGTTTCTTCACAACCGCAGTAGCTGATCATGAAGGCACAAAAATGAAAACAATTTTTCTCATACTGGGTATTAGTAAGTGCAATTTTGTTGTAAAATCACTCGATAACTGTTCAGTTTGTTTAGGTAGATTTCATCGCAGCTAATGAGTATATTTACCAATATATTAAGTCGGGATATTCATTTTTTTTAAGTGCATAGTTTTGATTGCTGTGTAATGTTTTCATCTGTGACTTTTTTAGCCGGGCGCATATGTTGGGCCCTCGCAGACCCGGAGACCAAATCATTAATTGAAAGTGATAAGCCAGAGGAAAAGTACAAGAATCGCATAACAGTACATCTGATCAAGTAAGTATCTATTCAAACTAGTTTTTAACGTTAGTAGTCATTAAATGTTATACAATCGGTGTTTGCCAAAGCGGATGTCTGAACTGTGTACCCGCTACAGACCTGTTGCAAGGTGGACAGTAATGGGCAGCAATGAATGCGATGTGTCAAACAATAATTAATTACAGTACTGTTAATTTATAACCAATAAACTTAAGATGTTTGACTTTATCTCACTTATAAGATAGTATATTAAGGCAAATTTTGTGTAGTCACCGTATCTCCAGACTTTTTTCCACTTTTTATATTTTCAATTTTTAAGGTTAGTTGACGCCTAAAACCCTTAAAAACATGAAAAATACATATCTATAAAAAATTGCTCTAACGATTTTGATAAAAATTTAGCAGTTTATAATGCCTAGAGTACTAAATAATACGACACCATCCGAAAGTTTGTAAAATGATGGTTCAAAAGTTATGGGCTTTTAAATGTCAAAAAATCTGTTTTTTCCAAATAATAAAGAAAAGTTTTTTGGCCGAACAATAAAGCAAATTTTAATTTGACTGTCACCATTAAAATATGATAACTCAGAGTGGCAAAGTCCTTTATTTATGGACCGATATTTATAAAACCTGGCATATGATGAAAATAAAAATAGTTTATAATAATGATACCTTCTTTCAATGCTCCTCACAGCAGCAATCTTCATACTCTTTCCAATGTTGATCCTATGGAGAATAGGAGAACTCTTTTATTTATGAAAGATATTAATCAAACCTGTTATAAATTACCTGATACAATGTTATCCTAAATTAGTTTCGCTTTTATTATCTTAAATTTACGTGTAAAATGAAATTTGATAATACTTTAGAACTAAAGAAATAAATACAGAATGGAGTATAACATGAGCTGAATATCTATATAAATAACATTATAGTTTTGTCTGTACATTCCTCATTTTATTAATTTTTTATTTATTTTTACGTTTCTTGCGTTAGAGAAGCCGAAATAAGTCTTATCTCAATTTGTGTCGGTTTGTCTGTCTGTGACATTTTACGCCTTTTTCCGAAAGAAAACGGTAGAACTGATAACAATGAAACTTATTCCATACATTCTTTACACTCCAGAGAAGAGATACCTAAGCATGAAATCGTCTGCCGCACCATGAAAATTAAATCACGAGCATATAACAACCCCACGTTTTACACGATATTAGTCGCATTTTGCTTTCAATTATCAATAAACCTCCTTCTGGTAATAATCCACTGTCTTTGTAGTTTAAAGTTTCAATAGAAAGAAAAACAAACAGCTGTCTATTTATTTGTGAAGTAATGCTAAATAATAAAGCTGGGTATTGATTTGTTTTCATTATACTGATTTGTGTAGGATTTCAGGTTTACATTTTGGTGTGATAATCCTTCTTCTTTAAACTAAATCCTACAAACCGCACAAAGGATAGGCTTACTGCTAGTTCAAATATAAATCCATTGGTTTAAGTTGCACTATAAGGCGGATATCAATGTTAACCTGATACAGTTTCTTCATTTTAGAAAGACCTGGAAACCAAAAATACAGGGGATGCCTGACATGTCACAGACGATAGACCCCGATGAACCATTTGCCAGATATCCAGGTGACGAAATTTCCGCTAAAAAGATATTCCGCACACGGAAAAAATATGAAAGTTGTAGGCAAAAACTTGCTACAGCTGTTTCCCTCATCAATGAAGAAGAATGCGGATACAACCCTGATCTTGAGTCGGTGATGATAGTCACAACTTTGTCCGGATTTGCATTTGATCACATGGCCTCAAACATTGTATACGGTAAGACGTATTTACTCTAGTAATATTAAAGTTAGTTATAATATTAGCTAATTTTGTGTCCTGTAATCCAGCTACTTGGAGGTCACGAATTGTGGATAGTTGTGAGCGATGGTCGGTGGGTGTAGTGTTCAGTGTGGTTTAACGTCCGCACTATTGAATATTGTTGTGCACATGTTTATATTGTAAAATATCTTTGTCTCAACCAAAAGGAAAATTTTTAAGTTCCAGAGAGTTCTGGTACACTCTGTATATTCATCTAGTTTTTTGCTCAACTTGCTTTTTTTTCTCGAACAAATTATGCAAGAATTTAAAAGATTTATTCTTACCTTGTCCATACGCCTTCTATATACATTAGTGTCCTCTTAAATAAATATTTCTTGCGAATTTCTTGCATTAATCTCTTCCACGTGAGAAATAATCTGCATACTTATCTACTTAATCTGTCCTTCAGATGTTGCATATAAATCCAATTCCTCCTTTGTCATATTGACACACTGTAGATAAAATGACTGTCTGTACTCAGAACAACTAATAGCACAACGTCTTTCACACTTTAAATTACACTCCCCGCAATCTCTAAACATATTTATGACTTTATATATATATATATATATATAATATATAAAATATATTTACTATTTTTAATCTATGTAAATAAAATTAGAGTTTTGTCTGTACATTAATTGGAACTATGATATTTTAGAATATTTCTGTGTTTTATAACCCCGAAAATCCAAAATGAGTTTTATATAAATTGTCTACCTGTCTATCTGTCTGTCCGTCTGTTTTTCTTTCAACTAAACAAGACATTTTTGTTTGCCTTCTCATAGTATGATTTCGGGTTTAAAATCACGGATAAATATAAACTAACTAATATTGATTCTAATTTGACAGCTGTTTGTTTTTCTTTCTTTTTAAATTATCAAACTAAAAAGACAGCTGATTATTACCAGTAGGTGGCTCATTGAAAACTGAAAGCAATTATCGTGTAAAAAGTGGGGTTTTAAATACAAGTAATTAATTTTTCAGGTGGCGGCGGACGATTTCAAGCATTCAAAACTTTCTCTGGAATGTAGAGAATGCATTACAGTTTTATTGTTACCAGTCCCCCCCTTACAAATTAACTCTAATTTATCTAATTGCAAACTATGTTTACTAATAATAACTTTGATATGAATGTATGTTTTTGTTGTTTAAGATAACAAGTTTAAATTTTGTCATGATATAAATTATACTTTCTCTTGACACAGAATCCTACATCTTGTAAAAAGAACGGACACAGTACTATTAATTATAAAAATCGAAAAAATAAATAAATCACTTTATCTACTTTTCTTTGAATAACCTTTACATTGATCAAGGTCTGTGGAGGGAGCACCCGGCACAAATGTCTGTCCTGCACGGTGTCTGAGGCAGAACTGATTTAAATACCTTAAATTAGTAAACGACGCTTCTGCGACTCTGCAAAGTGTCTATTTAGACTTTAATGATCTACTAAAACCTATGTTATTGTTACAATCTGTCTCAGCTATGGCAATGAGAAATATAATAAGGAAGTACAACGTATTCGTTTTGGACATGTTTGAAATAACTGGTTCTATCTGGCTAACTGTAACGAGACAAGTTTTCGGATTAAAAGGAAACTACGATGTAAGTATGTATGTTAATATTTTCATTTCTATTCTATAACTTCTAGGTCACCGTTAAATTTCACTTGTGTGAAGTGAAGGATGTTTTGAAAAATTAATTGAATTAATCATTGTATCTATACAATAATGAATACAGTATTTATACAGATCTCGGTGAAATCTGATTTTGTAAGTTACGGGGATGACTACAGTTAAACATATACGTTAACGGGGGGTTACGTTTTAGGTGAAATCGGGCTTTTAAGTAGCATTGTAACGAAATAATTCTTAAAATTTGAGAAATAAAGGATTTTCGAGTTGAAAATAAGCAAGATAGGTTTAATGTCCAGGAAAATTCCGGTTTCTTGACATATTAAGTTTAAAATCTAAAAAATTAACATTAATCTTATGGAGAATTAAATGTAAACAATACAAATCAAACCATCTGTTTATAACCATTTCAGAGTTATTGATTGAAGATGGTGGTGAACAATATGTAAATAGAGGATTTGCATAAATATTTATCTTCTTTACGTAATAAATGAAAAATTAGAAAATTAGAAAACAATTTGTAAAAACTAAAGGGTGTAATAACCGTGCAAAATAAAATCTGGTAAAAATTTTCCAAAATATTTTCTGTTTTAATAGAAAACTTATCTATTGTATTGCTTGAAGCCACTGTAACAAAACAATTGGAGTAAATTAATTTTCTCTTTTGCTTTTAAACCTTCATCACAACACAAACACAATCAGTTGAACACAGGCTGTATAATATAACTGATTAATAGCTGTATGGATAATTAAATAAACAGTACCATGATCAGCTCAATCAATTATGGTCGGCTAAAAGAGCTTAAGCGACAGCTTTGCTTAACAGACGCCGTGGCTCAGTGCTAGCGTGGTGGGTTCACGTGCGGAAAGTTGGGGAATCGATCTCCGCCGGGGAGAGTTACATTTCTGTTCAGAGTTTATGCAAGTTAGTAAAAAGGTTGGTTTTATTTAAACTGTGCTACATTGAGTAATACATTGACTGAGATGGTGGCGTCATCCTGTAATCCAGCTACTTGGAGGTCACGAATTGTGGATAGTTGTGAGCGTTGGTGGGTAGGTGTAGTGTTCTCTTGTGTGGATTAACGTCTGCACTATTGAATTCTACGTTAATCCGCAAAGACCATCCTCATGATTAGACCAATTCATAATTCAAAGGCCGTGGTTCGGATTCCACGTTAAACTGTAGGTCCATTAATTGCCATCGGCTGTTGGGCTATTAATTAACAGTCCTGTCTAAGGAACATGTCAGCCTTAGTCAGTAACAAGACTACACGATTGCGCCACAATCATCTTACACTCAATCCTCATACATACTTGGCTTAAAATACTTACCTTGTAGTATGGTCGCCATTTCAAAAAATCTAATCTACCTAATCTAAAATGTTTCATGTTAATTAAATATTATTAGTAATATCAATGAAGAATATTCATTCACATATTTATGAAAGTTATGACCAATTTAAATATGCCGCAGGATGTATCAAAAGAGTTTGCCGACTTCATTATGATGAGTAAAATTAAGGTGGACGGCATTAACTTGATTGGGTTTTGCTATTCGGGTCAACTGATTCTCCACATGGCAAGGGAGATAAAGAAACAATCGACACGGAAAATGAAGTCCATATTGTGTGAGTACGAACAGCTAAATTTCTGTTCTAGAATGGTTTAAGCTTATCACAACAGCCTTGAGCTGGTGAGAGCATTCAACATTACCTCCGAGTCAAAATTGTGCAACCGCAAATAGAATTAACAGCTATGTAAACTCATATTATTTTCCATCACCCCATCCACAAGGTAGTTGTGGTTGTGTAGCTGTAAAGACGGTATGTATAGATTTTAATGTTTGCAAGTTTTTCGAATTTAGAATATTTTAATTAATGGACACGAAAGTTCAAGGGAACCTTGAACTTAAAAAAAATTTGGAAAATTAAGCGGAGTCCGACGTCTAAAATCGTAATTATTCATAATTATTATTTAATTATAATTTTTTGGTTGAAAAATTTAGATTTTTGCTGTAAGTTTTGATACCAAAAAAACAATAAGTTATCATTAAAATATAAGCTCTATATAGTAATTTTTAAAATTTGGTTTGCATGGAGGTTTTATGCAATCTACTAGCAGCTGTTACACCACCAACCTAACTGAATCCTCGATTGCCGGAAACTCTTTTTTAACGCAGGTACACTTTGGAAAACGTTTAAGATATTTTGATGAACATTTTGTCACACTATATTAATTGCATATTGCAGCTTTGGAACTTAAATTATTATACTTGGTTCACAATGTGGTGTAAGAGAGAGGGATTCATGAATATATAAATCTATATGTATTCACTATAATTTTATAATCCAAGTTCTAACGAACTGTTAGATATTGAATAGCAACTGTGCAAAATTTGAGCTGCCTATGAACAGTAAGTCTAGGAGATATATGTACCTAAAATATGAGAATTTAACATTGGGCCTTATGGAGCGTCGGACTACCCTTAAAGGAATACGGTAACAAAATGCAGTTCGTATTCGAATCTAAAAATTTTAAAAATATAATAACTATATATGAAGGAGTATCATATTTGTTTTGCTGTTCATGGTTGTGTATTGACCTATTAGAAAACCATTCTACCCATTGCCTAAACAAGATAAGAAACCATTCAAACGGGTCTAGAATAGCTGGCTAATCCACATAAATTCAAATCCCTCTTAAAGTGAGATAATTTTGACATGGATGATGTCTAATCTTAGCTCTGGGGGAAGTGACGTCATTTGGTTATAAGGACAGCTGTTTAGAGGACTACTCGACTCCATGAAATGTCTGTTAATATTGTTGACTGCCAATATTTAATTTGCTATACTAGTTTTCCGTTACATTTTCTTTAATTATTTTTAACAAATTCATTCATTTTAGCGATTTTCCTATGAAAAAGTGAGCTATTAAAATGACCCACAGGGTGGCAGTTCCCGGGACCATGATAGAAGTTCATAAGTCATCCCTCGGAACGCGTATTGGAGAGTCATTCGTTGGGCAGCGCAATCATACTACATTAACTACACTTTTAAGGGGGGGGTTTGTACCCCAAACATGTGTTTTTCATTTCATTCATGTATGACTCTTGAAAAATCCAATTTTTAATTTTATCATTGGATTCAGCTCAAAAAACCCTCAATTTAGCATTTTGAATCATGACTCTTAGTCAATTAGTTACTGAGATATTCAAAATGGTAAACACAGCACGTTAATGTTACGTACGTCTAATGATAATCTTACGGAAGCAAACCTACGTGTTCATTGTAATGGAGAGTAGATAAATTGGTATAACTAGATTAGATAGTTAGATAATACTCGTATCTTGTATTTGTTTTTACTTAGTGAACAGCTTAAAATGTAAGCACATTACAATATACAACAACCCTTATTGCAGCAAACCTCCATGCATACTCAGTACTATTCGATTACTATGATGGGAATAATATAAGTTTTGTGAAATTCGCTCTACTCAAGCCAGCTTGCTGTGTGCGATCTCTTGCAATAAATGTTTTCACATAATTACTAACTCAATTTAATTATGACGTCAGCTTTAGATCCACATACCCTGGGAGTCTCGAGGGTGGTCCATGGAGGCCCTTCTCAAGAGGACGCGATGGCCGTCCACTCGTATCACACCAACTCCGCCATCTTGGGCACCAACAGGAGAGGCGCCAATGTGGACATCGTTTTCAATGGCGGCATATTCCAACCTGGATGCAACAGTAAGAGTTCTAACCATAACGCCTCAGGTTCAAAAACAACAACATTTTGTTTACGTTAAAACGCTGGAAACCCCGCTTTTTCCAATAATCTCCCTTCAACCCCGGAATTTTAAGAGTCCTTCCGACACCCCACGAAGCATTATTTTGGGGTAGGATTTTGGGCGCTAGGTTTCCGAACCCTGTGAGGTGCATTCTTTAATTTTGTTTTATATTCATGAAAACGATGCTGTATAATATCAGACAGTAGATTGGATAGGACTACGGGTAAGCTTTTTACAGGTCAAATGATCTACCCAAAAATAATCCCCATAAGATTAACATGGAAAAAACGTGCCGATTCTGTTGGATCTTTGCCAGTTTGTCACTACTAGAAGTAAGTTATTAATACTGATTAGAAACCAAAGGTCAGATCAGCCAGTGAAATCAAACACCATCAATACACATTCCTTGGTCTTGTTCTTAAGATACAAGTAAACCTGGCTCAAACTAAAAAAGCGCGCTAGGTTTTCCGAAACCTTTGTGGCACATTCTTTGTGAAATTTGTTTTTTCCATAAAAATGATGTTGTATAATAACATGCAGTAGACTGGATATAAATAACGGTCATTACTATTGAGCAAAACGAAATTTTAAAAAAAAGCTCACCATATTATTCTGATGGGAAAAACTTGCCAATTATAAAGTTAAAATGGCCTAATATGTCTACTTTTTATAAAACAAAGCCATTGAACACCTTCTTTATTCTTTATTAATTAATTTTCACACCGCTTTCCTTCTTCTATTATAATACTCCTACTGAACAAGTTTATACTCGTATTATGCTTTTCTTTTTCTACGTTCATTTTTTGTACTTCTTTTTGGATTTGATAATTTTTTAACGTGCTATTTTGGTTACGATATTTTTTTTGTAAAAAATGTTATTTTAAATTTTACTGCGAAAAATAACTACGTTTTCCGTTGTGCGACAAAATATAATTATTTAAGCGTATAGTAACGCTATTCTTTCATTATTTTTTCACTATAAAGGTAAACAATGTGTCTCATTCTACTTATATCGCTCATTATGTCTACAGTCAACTTCTCGTGCAGCCACATGCGGTCATATCTCTACATGTTGTACCTAATCATCTACCCCGATCTGTTTGAGGCGAGGAAATGTAACTCATGGAGCGCCTTCAATCGCTGTCAATGCTACCATGAAGATCCTCTCACATTGACGTTTCCTCCCTCGGAAATGTAAGTTTCATTTGCCCAACCTTCTCATAAAATAAAATAAAATAAAAAAATAATGGTTTTAGTTGGGAGTAGTGACGTCACCGTGTGAAGAGGTACCGGACTCTTTAACGGACAGTAGCTAGTGGCCGTCATTAAGACAAAATAATTTGAGTTTAGTGGTCAGAGGACAGTAGCGTGGTCACGTGACCTACTGGCTGCAATTTTTATCCTTGCATTAAAAGTTTTTGGCTGCCAGTAAAGCACCGGACGCTGTGGTTGATCCACGATATTTTTTAATATTGAATATTATTATCATTTCATATTATATATTATTATTTTTATTTGTCCACTGAACATGAAGTAACCTACAGAAATCTGTTTTAAACATTATGAATTGATGCAATAAATATTTATTTAAATAAATGATTTTTAGCTAGCTGATAACCGGAAGTGTTAATAAAGTTATAACAATTTGTTACTGAACACTAAACTTGTTTTATCATAACATTCCGCGGATATTCGTTTTAAAAAGAACTTTATAACAATAGTTTGGCTTTAATGTACTGAGAGCTACACCCTTTCAATTGTAGCTTCAAACTCGTCAAATACATCCATCTTAAGGCAGAACTCGACACATATTGATGTCATTCATCAATAGCTTAAACGGCATGTTTTTTGAGATATAAAACATGCGATTTTGCTGATTGACTATCTTTTATTCTAAGAGAGGGGAGGGGAGGAGGTAATACTGATACAGACCGGAGAACCCCAGTACTGTGCGACTTGCTTGTCACTACAACAGTACACCTCCCCAACACCACTACTAGGACCCCCAGGACTAGTCCGGAACTGTTTAGCACATTGATTGCTAAGGAAGTATGAGAAACGTAGGCAGAGAGGTGTAGGTTCACTGTTGGCATAGATCCAATGTAGTTCAAGTTATTTCTCAGATAATATCCTCATCAACAATGAAAAATCACTTTGGACGTGCTCCAACAACCTCACACTAGTAAATGTAAAACCTTATTTATTTTTAGTTGATTTACAAAATGACGTATCGTTAGATTTATACTAAGATTATGTAAAAAAGGTTATTCTTATAAAAAAACTAATTTTAAATTTATTTGTTTTATAGAATTTATGAATTACAGCCATTTTCAATTCGCACGTAAATTGTAATACGTAATTGTAAAATCTGTAAGTAAGAACGTACCTTTTCCACTGTTTTCACACGATAAAATTTTTTCATATTTTGTGCACGACCCTATGTATTTTCTCTTATTCAAGGGAGTGTATCATTGACATACACACAAAAGTGTAACAATTCTTTAGACATTTACTGTAGTATGATTCTACTTATATTTAGAGCTTATGATACTTTATAATGCTCCAAGATTTATTTACCATCACCTACCTGTATAAAATAATAGGTAAAGATGTATCAAAGTATTTAAAGATTTTAAACAGATGGATAAGTGGATTAGAAAATACTGAAGATGTTTTGAGACCTCGTGTATTTTTTTAACGTCAATTTACTAACTTTACTAATTTAGCTGTCCCTAAGCTAAATATTCAGTATATGTCAGAGCTTAAGGTCAGTCTGATCATGACTCAGTAGTCTGGGTTTGTGTTGGAACTCTCATGTACCTGGATTGTTTTTTGTGGAGTGGTGTTGATATCATACACTATACAAAACTGACAATAAAATTGTTTTCTTTTCAGTGAAAACGGCATATTCCAAATAAAGACTTCTCAGAACGAACCATATGGTTTAGGAAAAGAAGGTTCAGACAATAAATGTGAAGAGAAGGAAGCGAAGAGAGGATACCAAGGTAAATTCGTAAGCTCCACATGTCCTAACAATGCATTATACTAAGGTGATTGTTCCATGTCAGCTTGGGGTCCAAAGCAATGCCAAGGTAATGTCGTAAGTGCCACACGGCCTCATAACGATACGGCAAGAAAAATTGTTCTCAACTTGAGCCACAATGTCAACCAGATATACAGTACTCCAACAACTCTTTTTTAAAAATCAAACACAAATTTGCTGGTCACTTGTTCGTTGTACCAACTTTGAAAGGTTTGAAACAGTTTCTCAAACATTGAATCGAGGTAGTAGAGTTCTTTATCACGCAAAGGTACAACACAATTTGGGTTTACCACTGTTTTAAATTAGTGGGGGAAGTAGACTTTCTTGGGAGGCAGGTCAAAGGCTTTGGGCAGTTCAGCGAGGGCCAAAGGGAAATAGTTTAGTGAGTCGATAAATATTACATTATAATTTTCCATTAGAATATTTTGGTGCCCCTCATTACTAGTTCGGGAGCAAATTTTGGCTCTTCCATGAGATACTTTAACAAAAGCTGATAGTCAAACCGCTGTTCGTTGTGAGAAATCACACAAAGATTTTTACGGACAGACATGACATAGTCCATGAATGATGAAACGAATCTAAGTTCAATACTCTTGTACGGTTCTGAAATGTTGTGCAATAATTCCATTTATACACAAATGACAAAACGGTTGTGAAACACAAAAGTTTACTTGATGCAATTTTTTCTCTAGACCAGAGCCTTGTCCTGACAAGTCTTAAGATCGAAGAATGTAAACAGGAAATTTTTAGTTTTACTGTAGATTTGCATAAATAGCGGTAATATACTTACTGCTATGTATAATATATTTAGTTAATATATTCATATAATAAACCTTATATAATAGATTAACTTAACCTTATATACATATAATAACGTGACGTAACATGTAGGCTGGTGCACCTGCATAGAAGTTGGTACCCATGGTTGGGTTTATATTTACATATAATAAAGTATGTTATTAGAGGGGTTGGAACCCCTGTATATTTATATACATTTTAGTTACTCAAGTTAGGTTGGTACCCCTGATAGGTAGGTAAAACTATATTAGGAGAGTGCACTTGTTTATTTTTATTCATTTTTATACATATAAAACACCCCTGTTAGGCTGGTAACGCTGGCTATATATACACTTAATTAGGTTGGTATAATATTGAGGTCGGTATAGTCTATAACATATTTAGTTATAGATGTTTCTCTGAAAGCATGTCTCATTCGTCACCTCATGACAGATGACATGTAATCGTTATCACTAATTGGCCACACTTGTGCCGTATAGTCGTTGCTAGCACTCCACAGCCACCGTAGCAGATCGTGCTTAAAGCACAAAAATTATAACTATTTCCCTGATACTGCGTTTAACACAGTATCAGGGTAATCAATTACTTAAGTAAGTGCAATAGTTTTATTGATTTTACAATAAAATTGAGTCATCAGTTTGTTTAGTTAGAACTAGCAGTAAGTCCGTCGTTTGTACGGATTGCAGGATTCAGTAAAAGAAGAAAGATTATCATACCAAAATGTAAACCTGAAATCCTAATCAAATCAATACAAAGATAATAAATAAATGCCCAGCTTTATTATACAGCATTAATTTACAATTAAATAGATTAGAACATTTATACCATTATTAAAATTAGTTGTACGTTAAAATAACTTTTTAATATAGGATCATTTCGAAATGGGTTTAAAATCACGGACCAATATAAACAAACTATTATAGATTTTAATTCGACAACTATTTGTTTTTCTTTCTTTTAAATTATTAAACTACAAAGATAGCTGATTATTACCGGTAGGTGATACATTGAAAACTAAAAGCAATTATGGCGTGAAAAGAGGGTTTTAAATGCTCGTTATTTACTTTTCAACGGGCGACGGACAATTTCAAGCATTCAAAACTTTCTCTAGAACAGGGATAACTGGTAACACAGTTATCCCTGTTTTTTTTCGAAGAAGACGTTGTAAAATGCGTCCTGGAGCGTCACAGATAAACAGACAGACACAAATTGAGATAAGACTTGTTTCGACTTCTCAAACGCATGAAACGTAATAATAACTAAAAAAATGAATACATCTAAGCAATGTACACAAACTCTAATTTTATTTATACAGATTAATCGAGGTTAAGATGTATTTTTTACTAATACCCTGTGAAATCGGACATTAATTATTTTAATGTTTCTAGTGATGTTTTAATCTGTCACTATTTTAGCAATGAGCTGGTTTGGAAGAAATAAGCCCGAGGAAAACAAGGGCAACAAGTACAGGAGTCACATTTCTGTGTATTTGGTCAAGTAAGTAGGTAATCGAACTATTTTAAGTGTCTGTTAAACAGACACGCAAAACAGTCTGTACGCAAAACAGTATCAGAATGCGATGAGAAAAACTACTTATTTGTACAGTCAATAACAACACATAACCTTTAAATTTAAGATGATATCAGTATTTTTCATGAAGAAAAAATAGAATAGACGATGGTTCATGATGGGAAAAACTGTTGACGATTTGATTTGGTTATTTGTTGGTATTTATGTTGGTTTGCTTATGAAATGATATGATGTATTATTTGACAGAGCAATGGATGGACAGTAAAGGCGAAAACTGTAAACAAGGGAGATTATAACCAGTGATATATCTGTAAAGTTTGTCTAGTAATAAGGCTGGGAGTTAAAGTCCAGCAAAACTATTCAGGCTGACCTAGGCCATCTGGAAAACTATTTTTTCAGCACTTTTTTTACTAAGAGGTCATCTAATAGGGTATAATTAATATATACAGAGTGTTCATAACAGTTGAGGAAATACTTTGAGGGATAATACTATTAACAACACATGTCAAAAAAATCCTTCGTTTAGCCTCTTGACGCCATTTTGTATTCGTACTGGTCTAATTATGAGTATGGTGTTTGTGGATTAACGCAGTATTCAATAGTGCGAAGGTTTATCCACACAAGAAAACACTACACCCACCGACCACCGCTCACAACTATCAACAATTATTCGTGACCTCCAAGTAGCTGGATGCAGGGGCCGTAGCCAAATCCCCACACATATTTTGGGTTCTGCCGAAGGGTCGAAATTAAACGCTCATTAGTGGGGATTAAAAAGGGTCAACCAGGAGCCCCCGAGAATGATCAACTCCCACAGCCGCCCGCCCAGGTAGGAGCAATCAGGTTGGGTCTTTAGGGAGAGAATGGGAATTATTTTGTCCCCGCGCCTTGTCATCACACGTGGGTGAGTGTCCGTCGTTCATTCGATTCCGGAAAGGTCCGTCTCCATTCACTCCAGACGTTGATCTATTCCGAAGAATACAACAATTCCGTAACCTGACCTGGACGCTTGTATGGGTTGATTGTTCGCACTTCATTGTTTCCATGTCTTTATGGTTATGCTTATACAGTACTGAACAAATCAGTAAGCCTAGTACAATTTGTCGGAACTAAATGGTGTTGGAATAACTGTATAAAATAAAAGCAAAGTAATATAATCATCCTAAATATTTTGATTTTGACAGAAAACAAAATATGAAAAGACCAAGGCCAGTTAAAATTACCTAAACTCACTGGCCCAAGCGGCCGCTGTGTGTGGATTGGTAGCGCGGAGATCTACCAATTCGGTGATTTCTTGATGGATTATTTAAATATTTATATATTAATTATTATTTAAAGATTGCGTTATTTTTAAATACACGTTTAGGTCTAGTCCTATATATTTCACCGAACAATGCTCGGTCACCAGGTACTAATAATACAAACATTCATTTTGTTGGCCAATATTGTTATAAAAATAATTATATATGGCTCTTAAATCGTTCTCAACTTACTAATCCGTAACATATTATTTCCTTATACATGTCTTATCAAATCACAAATCTTATTATGTTGGTTGCCTGGGAATTCAAAATTCCCTTTTCCCTCGTTTTGAGGCCGCTACCTGGCCGGGCGGCCGTGGGAATTGATCATTCTCGGGGGCTCGTAGTTGACCCTTCTTAATCCCCTCTAATGAGCGTTTAAGTTCGACCCTTCGCCAGAACCCAAAATATTCGTGGAGATTCGGTCACCCCCGGATGCAGGACACGTTAGCGTCCCGTTTTTTGGTGATTTTTATTGTTACCTTTGAACTTTGCGTGAAAATTTGTTCAATGTGTACAGTGTCTTTTACTGTCTTTTAACTGAATGTGTTATTTAAACAATGTAAAATTCACCTAATTAGAAGTAATCAAATCAACTCGATGATCTTTTAATCTACAGTATAATATATACGGCAAAAACAGCTGTAGTCGTACACACATATTATGAATAATTTCACAGACAAGGAAAATTAAACATATTTTATGAAAATATGCCCCCTTGATATATCCATGATCTCAACTGTTTTTCAAAAGTATACACAATAATTTTTGCAAACGTCCTGTTGTAGAAAGACTTGGAAACCACAAATAGAAGGGATGCCAGATTTGTCGCAGATGGAAGACCCTGACAAACCGTTGGAGAGGTATCCAGGTGACCCCAGCATCGCTCTTAAAATATTCAACACGCGTAAAACTTACGAAAATTGTAGCCAGAAAATTGATCAAGCTAGACTCCTCATCGATGAAGAAGAATGTGGATACAAGCCTGATCTTGAATCAGTTATGATCGTTACTACTGTAAAGGGATCTGCATATGATCGTATGGTCTCAAACATCGTATTCGGTAAGCGGAGTTCTCTATAGTAATAACAAGTAGTGGATACAATTAAATGGTTCGACATTGCTTTCATATTCACAATTATTAACCCTTCATCATGCGCACTGTTTTGAATTGAAACACTATAAGGCGCATGTGGAGATTACATTTGGCAAAATAAAAGTACCTTACCTTACCTATGTGGCCACTCAAACCGTAAAAGGTTTTTGGCCTCGCCAACAGCCGCACGCCATCCGTCTAGGTCTTGCATGAGGTCTGGTGCAACATCAAGCTTCTGCATGTCCTTCTGCACCTGATCCCACCACCTTAGTCTTGGGCGCCCCAGTGGTCGTTTGCCTCGTGGAAGATGCTCTAAAGCTATTCTTAATGTGGAGTCCAGCTCCCTTCTATTAACGTGACCTTAGTCTTCTGCATTTGATTAGATTAATGATGTCAGGATCTTGATAGAGAGTTCTTAATTCCCTGTTGGTCCTTATATTTCATGTACCTTGTTCATAAACTGGTCCAAATATTGAACGAAGAACATTGCTTTCAAACACTCTAAGTTTCTTTTCCGATTTCTTGGTAAGTGACCAGATCTCAGATCCATATAATACTAAAGGTAGAATCATACTCTTGTACAGCCTTAATTTAGTATTTATAAAGAGTATAAATACTATTAGAATTTTAATTTCAAATCAAACGGTACTTTGGTGAACGATTGGTCCACGGATAACCGAGAAAATGCACTTTTAAAGTTAGAATACAGGCCCACGCGCCACCGCGGCGCGGCAGTGGCAAAGAAGCCGAGTTGTGCCAGCTAAACTCCGCTTCTTTTGGTTTTTTGTTATTTTAATTTAAATATTTTTAATCGCCGCCATTTTGAAATATAAAAGGAAATTAAATGATACTTTGTAAATATTTTTCTCTTTAACCAATAAATATGTGTGCAAAGTTTGGTTTCTGTATCTTAAATATTTCTTGATATATATAGTTTTTTGTAAAAAATACAAAATGGCGGCTGGCGGCTAAACGAAGGATTTTTCGACAAATGGTTATAGATGATTTTTTATTTATTTTGATGAGTACTACCACCCCTCGAAGTTTGTGCCCGACTTAAATGAACACCCTGTATATTCCGGGAAAGAGGTGCGTGACGTACAGTCAAGTGCCGACTTAAAAACGAACGTTTTCTTCGTTTTAAAGGAATTGAAGTACAATATATTTATATTTTAATATTGAATTAGTCGTTTATAAATGCAGATTTGATGTATTTATTTAAGGTATTTGGAAAAAATTCCTTCTGGTATGGAAAAATATGTTATGAGCAATAAAATAAGTTATGAAATAATATTTCATTGTAATTTTTAACTACTTTCATTGAAAACTTGACTATTATCTATTAGGTGTCTACTGCAATCCCAACTAACCCTACAAATGCCGTCAACTTCCAACTAAGGTGGTCTCCGTTTATTTAAGGTAGGCCCTCCACTCCACTATAACACACATTTGCAAACCAAATTGGGATTGCTCATGGTCGGGATTTGAACCCTAGTCCCTCCGAATGGCTTCGACCGTTGTACTCGTCAGCACAACGGTCTAACCAATACACCAGAAAGGACCACCGAGAAATCACTTATTAAACAATCATACTCTAGCAGAACGACAATGAAATAACTCAACGGTTTCACGATAGTTCATACATTAGCTCGTACATGGCAGCACCGTGGTGGTATTAATGATAAATAGACGCTGCAGCGTCTTTACCAATCCGAGGGTTAATGTAGCTGGGGTACAATCTTTGTCGTAATACACGTAATTTCTTGTATCTTTAAAGATGTTTTTGGAAGTCGATATAATTATCATTACATATCCAGAAAAACAAAACAGGATCATAGTATTCAGGTTGTTGTAGCGAATTCAAAACATGTTATTTTTCTTTAGGTGCCCAGACAAAACAATAGTCGTTAAAATCGTATATATATATATATTATCATTCATAAGTGCCAATGAAAAACAAAACAGGATCATAGTATTCAGGTTGTTGTAGCGAATTTCCCATAGGGAAGAAGCTATTACCGTAGGTCTCATGGTGAGACTTAAGCCCGGGACCATGTTATTTTTTCTTCTTTAGGTGCCCAGAGTCCAAAAACAATAGTCGTTAAAATTTATATATATATATATTTATATATCTTTAAATAACAACCGAGTACCCTTATGAATATATTACTTCGAAATGTTTATAGCGAATATATAGTACAAATGTTTGTACATAAACATTTGTACTTCTTGAAGATGGGATGATTCCCGAAACATGTCGAAGTAATAATTAAAATGTTTCATAAGGGTACTCGGTTGACTTATTTAAAGATAATTATATTAGTAGCCCTACTTGATGAACTAAATAGTGAAATATATATATATATATATATATATATATATGTGTGTGTGTGTGTGTGTGTGTGTGTGTGTGTGTGTGTATATGTATATGTGTGTCTGTGAACACGATAACTCTCGTAAAAATGGTCCAATCAAGACCAAATTTGGTAGAGACGTGTATTCCTACAAGTTCCTACGAGTTCGTAAACCAGACATATCGGTCAATGGGAACGGGTAGTTTGGGGGGGTTTGTACCCCAAAATGGGGTTTTTGCGTTTTTCACATGTAATTTTTAAAAATTTCTAATTTTATATTTCACCATTAGAATCAGCTTAAAAACTACACAATTAAGTTCCTTAAAGTTACCGAGATATTAAAAAATCTAAACACAGTACGTTGTATTGTGGGGCTCCAATGTTAATCTTATGGAGGATAGGGAAAAACTAATATTTCCTATATTAATCAATATTTTTGGATAAAACTTGATATTTAGCTTCATGTGGTTGAGATCTATCCATTTATGCTTAAAAATCATAGTTTATGTGTTTATTATGGCAGCAAACCTGCATACTCTTTTCCCATAATAATCATATAGGGAATAGGCAAACTCCTTTATTTATGGACAGATGTTGATGAAAGTTGGTATAAATGTTAAGATAAAAATTATTTATGGTAGAAATGCCTAATTTCAGTGTTCCTCACAGCAGCAAACCTGCACACTCTTTGCCATGTTAATCTTATGGGGAAAAGGCAAATAATTCTCATATTTATGGACAGATTTTTTAAAAACTTGTCATATATTATTTTTATTTTATAGATTTGGAAATTCGCTGAGTACGCAGGTCTGCTGCAACGGGTGTATTTTTATATGTGGGGATTCATATTTTTTTGAAACAAATTGTGTGCACTGTAGTCTTTACATTACCTGATCAACTGATCAAGATGCGATTCCTTCGCCGATTGGAATTCTATCAAACATTTCTACGATGTCACATGACTCGAACACCTACTTAAATTCTTTCATTGATACGATAGTATGAACACAAAATAATATAACAACCATCAGCAGAACTCAAAAGCCTACGTAATAGTTTCACTAAAACCTTTTTTACCGCACATGGTGTAGAAATTATTGTTTTCGTTAAAATTTTCGAATTCGAGTTTTCAGTGAAAACATCCAGTTAGTGGTCCTCTGAACCCGAAAAATAGATTTTTGAAGTGACGTCTGGACGTGTACAGATCCATAGTCTATACGGTTGGTCTGAATCAAATAATAATTGCTCTAATTGAAATGTAAGTACTTAGAATGTATGAATTTATTTTTTAATTTTTAATTTTAAGGGTAATTTACTTCAATAACCTTAAATCACGCTTCTCCTACTGAAAGAAGTGTCCTATTTAGACTTCTAACGAATTCTAATACCTATTTTATTGTTACAATCTTCCTTAGCGTTTGCAATGAGAAATATGATAAGGATTTACAACGTTTTCGCCATTGTTTTGGAAGAAATGGATTTTAATATACAAAGTACTATTTTGATCCAAATGTTTGGAGGAAAAGGAAACTATGAAGTGAGTATCTATGTCAATATTTTTTATGTATATTCTTTATCTTCAAGGGGCACCCTTTAAATTCAATTGTTGCAGGTGAAATACGAGTTAAAATATATACTGAATTGTACGAATTGAAGATTGTACAAATAAAGTTATAATGCTATTTTAAACTACTATTTTGAACATCCATCACTAACAGTAAAATAAAGTTTCACGATGGTTCGGGATCTGACATTTGATTTGATCACATTCACGATCAAGCTAAATCCTAGAACATAAAAAGATTAATACACTACAATAGTGGTTTGTTTTAAAAATAGTATTGGAAAACTTCCCCGATAATTTAAATAACATAAATGCACCATCACCAACAAACACTTTCAAATAAAGGAAATTACAATATTTTGACAGCTAACACAGAACCTCAAAGCTGTTTACCAGAATATGGTAAATTATATTTGTATGCTTTATTTAATTTTCACAATACTCAAAGTTTAAAAACGTATATAGTTGATGTTTCTGCTCAGGTTTAAGTAATGCTAAAATAATATTCATGTATTGAATTTAATATTAATAGTATAGTAATATAAATGAAAATGTTCAATTGAAATATTTATGAAGGCTATAAACAATTGAAATATTCATGAAGGCTATAACCAATTGAAATATGCTACAGGGTATATCAAAGTTAGTTACTGAATTCATTATGTCTTCCAATGGGAAAATCAATGTGGAAAACATTCACTTGATTGGCTTCAGCTATTCGGGTCAACTGGTTCTCGAAATAGCTAAAGAGATAAAGAAGCAATCGAAAAAGAAAATCAAGTCTATAGTGTGTGAGTATGAACAGTTTAAATCTATTTTATAGCAGTTCAAAACGGTTCGATTTACCCGTGAGCTGGTGGGAAAATTGAGCACTTCATCCAAACAATAATCATATAAGCGGGAACAAAAATTACCGCTACATATACTAATGTCATTTTCACCTTTTAAACTACAAGATAGTGTCATTTAGATTTTTATTACGGATATTTTCCATCACGAGTTTAAGTCAAGCTATGTTTCGGAATCTGGAATCTGGTCCCGTTTCCAGACAAGCTACAACCTTTAACATTACACGATTAGTACATAATCCGGACGAAACCGTTATAAAGCTGAAAAAGTTTGAAGCAGTAAAAAACTTATAACACTATACTGTACACCAAAAGTCATGCACACAAGAAACAAAACAGGTCCATTCGTCACAAGGACCCAAAGACAACTGAATTGGAAAGGGCATGTCCACATAGATAGACACAAAATGACCACGAAAAAACCCTGATATCCAGGCAAAGTGTGTCTATCAGATTTTGATACTAATAGATATCCTAATACCTCTTACGACCCTTGCTACGGGTTAGCATACCATGAGAATTTTGTTTCGGACCTACAACAATGCCAATCAGAGATACTTTGTTTTCCCTACCCATAGTTTCTTTATTAAGAATCGAATCGTCAGCCATAATTTCCGCATTTCAACTGAAAATATATGCAATAAAAATCTAAATAACACGAATCCACCATTACTAATAAGTAATTTCAAAGAGTACAAGATAACATTGGTAGAATTTAAGTTTCCACAAAATCTTTTACAAAGGACAAATTACTTTAAGGGACACTTGAATCTAAGAAAGTTTGGACCAATGTAGAAATGACGATGGCGTGCAATTCGTATATAAAGTACGAAAGTAAAGTAATTAAATAATTAGTATCTTATTAAGTTTAAAGATTTATAATGTCTATGTTTCATCTTCCTGATTTTGTATTGTCATATTAGAAAACCATCCTACAATTAGTCTACTAGCCTAGGGCTTCTCAGCCCAAAATCTGGAGTTGGATGTCAATCCATTTGAGAGACGATTCCGCCTCTCACGATCTCCTGACAGGAAATCGTCCCCGGTAACGATGCCAGAGGAAGAACTGAGGGTTCTGGCTCCCTCTCAAGCCACCCCGCCCTGCAAAAACGCCACGACTTGGGTGGAATCGTCTTTTGAGGCCATAATCTCTTTGGCGTGGTCCGAGTAGGAGGATCTTTTGCTGAAGTGCATAAAGACGGTCACAGTCATGAAGGCAGCGACCAAACGCCAGACAAACATCAGTAAGGAGGTAAAGACGAGGATTCTCACCCTTGAGAAGAACATGAAACACATCCGAAATCTGAGGACGTCGTGGCAGTCATCCTAGAAGGCACTCGTCTCCTCCTCGACTCAGAACACACTACCGAGAATGTGCTCTGGCATCCCGAAGCGAGCCGCTACGAGCCCCACAGAGCCGGAGTCCGAGAAGAAGAAGAAGAAGGATAGGCGTAAGAGCCAGGCCCAGACAGGTGAAAACAAGAAGCCTGAAGTCCAAACTAAGGGCAACCCCAAAAACGTGAGAGGGCCAAGGAAACGCCCAGAAGCCATTCTTATAAAGCCATCAGCCGGGAGGTCCTACGCTGATGTGCTTGGAGAGATTCGGCAGAAGGCAAAACCGGAGGAAAAAGGAACCGTTATTAAGGCTCTCCGGAATACAATAGCCGGGAACCTGCTCATTGGGCTTGGTCACTCGGCTGGGAATGCAGACCACCGATACGACCTATGCACCGACCATCAAAATATCCTAAGGGAACATGCCACAGTCCGTTACCTTGAACCTAAGGTCACTCTGGAGTTGTGCGACCTAGATAAACTCACGACTGAGGGCGAGGTCGCGACGGCCGTCAAGTCCGTGCTAGGTGCTGCCGCCGAGATGAAGGTCGTCTCTAAGGCTATCGTGGGAAAAAACTGGAAGTCCTCACGCTAGGAGCTAAAGAGGGGGTAAAACTTTTGGTGGAGGAAGGCCTGAAGATAGGTTGGGTCAGGTGTCACCTTTGCGAAACCTTGCGTCGCACACCGATGTTTTAAATATCTGGGGTTTTGGCACGTAGCTGCACTGGCCCCGATCGAAGAACTACGCTTCAAATGCGGCAGTCCGGAACACAAGGCCGGTGGTTGCACCTCTACCGAGTCCTGTGTCCTTTGCGCGGATGCAGGTCTGAAGGACAACTTCATGAAGCATGCTGCTGGGTCGAATCGCTGTGAGGTCTACAAAAACCTCTCGAGAAAATTAGATCTTCTTTTCGGAAATGATTCGTTTGCTCCAGCTAAACATGCAGCGAAGCAAAACAATTGATAACCTTCTGTAACAGCTTGCCACGGAGCAAGGCGCTGACATGCTGTTGCTCAGCAAACCGTACCGAGACCGACAGACCCCTCATTGGATGACGGACCACTAACTGCGGCGATTTGGATCCTCTACGCCGGGAAGATTCCTACCATGGTCTCCAGATCAGGTAATGGCTTTGTGTGGGCGAGGAGCAGGATGATGTCTTTTTCTCCTGCTACCTTATGCCGAATCAGCCAGCCGCTGATTTTCGCCGAATGGTTGACGCCCTCGAGGATGAAATTCTGAACGTCTCCGGTTTTTTCGTCGTTGGAGGGGATTTCAACGCCAGAGCAGTGGAGTAGGGCATGCCTGCGACAAACATGAGGGAACTGTACATCCTCGATATGGCCGCCAGGACCGAACTCCATGTCCTTAATGTGGGTGATGTTTCCACCTTCCATCACCCAGGATATGGAGAGACAATTCCATAGACGTCTCTTGCGCCTCCTAGAGCTTCCTTTCCCGGATTTCTCATGCTGGGTACTTGAGGACTTCTCTGCCAGTGATCATCAGACGATCTTTTTGAAATTCGCTCTGTTGCCGGCAGTGGACTCGTGCCTCCCAGGAAGACGTCTATGCAATGGAAATTTAATCAACATCAACATCGAGACGTTCCGTGAGCTGATCTCTGGTTTGACTGTGGACGAATCATTGGGAGCGGAGGATCTCTCAAGCCGCACTTTATGGGCCATTGAGGTGGCATGTGACGCCTCTATGCCAAAATAGGTTATTTATTTAGTTTGACATTATTTCTCATTAATTTTTTGATAATAGTTTAAAATAACTTTACTTAAAATTGTTTACTTAATTATTGACTCAACCTTGTTTTGGATTCAGCTTTAGATCGACAATCCTCTGGAGCTGCAAGGCTACACCTCGACGGCCCCTCCCTTGATAACGCGCAGGTCATTCACTCGTATCACACCAGCTCCTTCTTGTCGGGCACTCTAGCAAGAGGGGGCAACGGAGACATTGTCTTCAATGGCGGGAATACCCAGCCTGGATGCAAAATATGTAAGAAATGGCACTAGAACACCCTGGGTAAAAATCAAGAAATTATTGTTTTTGTTATACTACTAAAACCCACTGTTTACTAAAATTGCCTTAGAAAGTTACAAGTTTGTAGTATTAGCAACAAAAGGGGAGGTTGAGGAGTAGGTGGCAGTGAGGTGACATCTATGTATTAAGATTTGTAGTCCAAGCAAGGTATGGCGAAGCGATATATATTATTATTTTTACTATACATATTAATAAACATTTGTTTGTTTGAACTTCATAATAGTGATGGATATTTAATTATTTGTTTTACAATTAATTGTACTTTCCTACCACTCTTGTGTTTTAAACTACACAACGGTTCTGGAGGTGGAGAAACTCCTCCCGTTTCCAAGTGATTACCTAATAATTTGCATTAAAAATTGAATGTCCAAGCTGGAGATATTAGATATATAATTAATATCTAACTTTAAAGACATCAATGTGTTTTTTTTCTCGTGTTGCCAAACGAAACCAAATAGTGGTTATAGATAACCCATTGTTGTAACTATGCTTTTCATAAAAAATGTTATTATTTTAAATGTAACTGGGAAAAGTAACAAATTATTCCTTTCTTTCTATATCTTTAGTGTGGGACAGGTATGTCTCAGTTCACTGATACCAATCATTGTGTCTACAGACTACAAAGGATGCAATCACTCGCAGTCGTACGTCTACTTGTTTTACGTCATCATCTACCCAGGTATATTTGTGGCAAGAACATGTGACGATTGGAGAAAATTCAAAAATTGTCTATGCTATACAGAAAAACCTTTTATATTGGCATATCCTCCCTCAGAGAAGTAAGTTTTACTCGTCCAAACATTTCATTTAGCGTTTAGAGTAAAATCCACGAGTGAAATCCATCTGTCAGCACCTCCGTATGCTTGTGGTTATATGCACAACGTGGAAGAAACAGTTCCTAACAAACGTCTACACATGCGTTAGACATTCATGTTGTAATTAAATAAAATAAAACATTGTACAATTTGAGTACATGCCATTATTTTGATTGATTTTGTCAGTATTCTACTTTTACTTTCTCCCCCTGTACGATCGTATAAGGAGAAAGTATTGTTTACGTCAGCATTTTCGATTTTGAGTTTCTGGTATATACAGTACCAATTATAGTGCCCCCTTGAAAAAGGAGTTGTAGAGTGATTTTTGTCTGTGTATGTGTGTGGGGGTTGTGTGCAGAATTCTAGATATTAGTGCCCCCTAAATAAAAACAGTTGTTTTAAGAGTGATGTATGTGTGTTGGGGTATGCAGAAGCCTAGAGACGATACTATTGACCCGATTTTCATGGAACTCGGTAAGTAGCTAACAATAAACGGTACTCTTTTTACTATAATTTTATTATTTAACAGATTTTGAATTTTTTGAACCAATAAATGATTAAGTTATATTTAGATAAACATTAAAGAATATTATGGTTCAATTAAAGATTGTGGTTTAAATTGACTTAAGGGAGAAAGGATGTGTCAGTCCACTGATACTGTTTGTTGTTATAGTTTTAAACAAAGTTCCTATCAAGTAAAAATGGATTCAGCCTATTTCTTCAAAAGTTGGTTTACTTTACTTAGTTCAATTATTTACAAACAAACTAATGAGATACCTAAGAGATTTTTCACACCAAAAAATACAGATAATCTCTAAAATCTCTAAAAGAAGCAAAAAATACGTAATTTTTCCACTATTGTGTAGACAATTAAAAGTTTCTTTTTTGTGTCAATATATTAATTTTTTCTAAAGCTACAAACTCAAAATGTGAGATTAATTGTTAAACATGCAATATCTTATATAATAAACACGAAAGAGGACTACAGTAAAGACAGAAAGATAGGGCACCCCTGCTGAATATAGACAATTTTAAATTAATATTCGAATTGGGGTTTTGTATAGGAATTAATATTTTCTTATTAAAACAGACGTAAAGTTAATTACAAAAATTACAAATAGATAGTTTGGCTTTAATAAAGTATTTCAGAGCTTAAGGTCAGGACGGTGACGTCTCAGTGGTCAGCCTTTGTGACGACAACTCTCATAGCTTTAGTATCGTAAGGGCAGTAGTGTAGAGTTTATACACTACACAAAAATAACTAACACTAAAATTTTTTTGTTTAGAGTAAACAGCATATACCAAATTATTACGTCCGATAAAGTGCCATATGGCTTAGGAATTGAAGGTTCCGACAACAAGTGTGAAGAGAAGATAGCCAACAGAAAAAAGAAGGAAGACGATGGAGCAAATGAGAAGAAAAATGTGAGGAATCAGAGTCCCGGGGATGGGAATTCAGAATCAGAATCAGATCCGTTATGATCGCTGGACCACTTCATGTGAAGGAACACCATAAAAAGTTGTATAATAAATCTATAACAGGGCTAACATGCTAATATGCTCCCATCACCGGATCTGTTATACACTCTTCAAATTTTAAATTATTTTAGGACTAACTCATATCGACAAGATATTCTGACAAAGTTAAATACTATTGAATACTGCGTCAATCCACAAAGACCATCCTCATAATTAGACCAATTCGTAATTCAGAGGCCGTGGTTCGGATTCCACGTTAAACTGTAGGTCCATTAGTTGCCATCGGCTGTTGGGCTTTTAATTAACAGTCCTGTCTAAGGAACATGTCAGCCTTAGTCAGTAACAAGACTACAAGATCGCGCCACAATCATCCTACATTCATTCCTCATTCATACTTGGCTTAAAATACCTACCTGGGTAGGTCGCCATTTTAGTTAAAAGTATAAAGTATAAATCATCAGATCCAAGACTAAGAGCAAATAAGTTCTTCTAATCCTTTTAGTTTGTTACAACTTCATAATTATTGTATTAATTATTTTAATTTAAAATTGGTAAATAAAAATAGACTGTAATTTTTACCAAAATGGCCAAAAGGGTAACAATTATATAAACTTGTGATACATCTTAGGTAGATTATAAATGGGCATATACTTAATTCTACAGATCCAGCCATATTTGATATTACTCTTCGGTATATATTTGATTATAATCGTATAATGCCCGAGACAGAGGATATCACAGTGGTATGACGTTTACTTAGCAAGCACCAGGTGTCTCTCACTAAGTTTGCAGACAAATGTTTACCTCCACGTATCCAGCCATAGTTGAAGTCACTCTTTAGTATGTATTTGATAAAAATCAATACAAGGTACTTAAGTAAAAGTAATTCTACTTTATTATAATGTTAATTTTTACAGTTTTTTCAAACCATTGTTCACGTGTGTAACCGGAGAATATAATTAAATATTGTTGATACTTTTACTCTTTTAAAATTATTATTTCTGGCCAGTTTAGAGCCAAAGGTAAATATAAGGTTTATGAAGAAGTCGATGCTACCGAAATTAATGGGCCAATAAGGCAAAGTGACATAGTAATAATTGCCAGGAAAAAGGTAAAGGTGTTATAATTATGGATGGAAAGGTTTTTATATTTTATAGCTTCAACAGCGGTCAAATACTCCTTTAGGATACTTCAAAATCACCTTTACAACATTTCAAATTAATTACAAAATTAAATATTCTGTAACTCAGCTACTTAGAGGTCACGAATTATGGATAATTATGAGGAATGGTTGTTGGATATAATGTTTTCGGTGTTTATTAACGTCCCTACTATTAAATGCTACATTCATCCTCGAAGATCGTACTCATAATTAGACCGTTAGAATTAGTAGTTTAAGGAAAAAAATGTGTCGGATTCCACGTTAAACTTTAGGTCCTTTAGATTTCATTTGCTGATAGGCTTTTAATTGACAATCCTGTTTAAGAAACATGTAGTTAGTAAGACTAAAAGATCGCACCACCAGCATATTACACACATTTCTCATTCATATTTGGCTATATCTACCTGGGTAGGTCGCCATTTCAAAAGGTTATCTAATCCACGAGTAAGAAAGAAAGATATTCAATATATTGTTAATTTATCCATGGTGGATAATTCAAGAAGGTCAATTATTTCTACGGTGTATCCACATCAAATTATACAGCATAAAATAATTATAGCGCAAATCAAACCAATTATATGATACACTTGTGATACATCTTAGGTAGATTATAAATGGGCATATACTTAATTCTCCAGCCATATTTGATATTACTCTTCGGTATATATTTGATTATAATCGTATAATGCCCAAGACAGAGGATATCACAGTGGTATGACGTTTACTTAGCAAGCACCAGGTGTCTCTCACTAAGTTTGCAGACAAATGTTTACCTCCACGTATCCAGCCATAGTTGAAGTCACTCTTTAGTATGTATTTGATAAAAATCAATACAACGTACTTAAAGTAAAAGTAATATATTTAATAGTGCTACTTTTTTTGGTTGTGTTCCTGGGTTCCCCCACTCCAAATCCCCACCGCAGCGAAGTGTCTGCGGCGCTTAGTCTTGGCCTGACAGCCGAATAAGAAAGAGCTTCCCATTGCTTGGCCCGCCAGGTGTGAGCTGCGCTCAATGATTCGTTTTTTGACTGCCAAAAACCTTCCGTCCGGGGAAATTCATTCCCAGATGTGCGAAAAATATGGAGAAAGGTGTATGAGCGTACAACATGTACGCAAATGGTACAGGGAGTTCAAGAACGGACGTACCGACGTCCATGACGAGAAGCGTTCCACGAAAATTCAAGCAAGCGCAAAGTGCCGGCAAGGAAAGGCGTATTGTTGTGCGAATTCTTGCCCAATGGTGAAACAATCAACGCTGGCCGCTACTGCAAGACACTGCAAAAACTTCGCCGTGCCGTTCAAAACAAGAGGAGGAGTATGCTGTCCAAGGGGGTGCGTTTGGATCAGGATAACGCTCGACCGCACACTGTTAACGTTACCAACGAACTCATCGCTAAATTTGGATGGGGTATCGTCAAACACCCACTCCACAGCCCGGACTTAGTCCCCAGCGACTACCACATCTTCCCTGATATGAATAACCACCTGGATGGAACGGATTTCGGCGGCCGAGAAGAAAAAGGAAAAAGCGGTTCTCAGCTATCTGCGCGACTTGGCGGCAAACTTCTTTGACTCGGAAATTCAAAAGCCGGTACACCGCATGCAAAAATGCATTGACCTCGGTGGCAACTACATAGAAAAATAGGAAAAAGTCTGAACTTTCCGAATATGTACTGGTTTATGCAAATAAACATGTTTTTCACTGAGTAAAATCACAGGGAACCTTACTTTACGGACAACTTATTGTTCTTAAAGTAGTTACTTTCCAAATATATATATATACATATATATATTTTTTACATAGCTTGTTTCCCATCAAGTTTTTAAGAAGTTTATCAGTCAAGTTCTTCACAAGCTTGTCGGTCAAGTGTGTTGCCAGTGTTGAAACTCCGTACTAGACAGATTGTAGAACTGCTGAAAGCTTGGCGGTTTTCATGGCCAACTTTCATGAAGTTTCTACTTGTGTTTCGGCCGATTTGACCCAAACTTACCTCAAAACAAACAAAACACCTATTTTATTTTAGTGTCACCAATTTTTTGAAATATATGACAAAGAACTTTTTAAAGATAAAATTCCATTAGTTTCAATAAGATGTAAAACTTCAAATTTGTTTGAAGTCCAACAGGATATATTGATCAGCCAATCCGGGGGTGGGGCAGGAAGTATAGGAGTAGTAACCGGAAGTTCCATTGTTGGCCATCCCCCAGTAGCAGTCGTAGCAGCCTGTTGCTGTCACTTGTTGCAACTGACAGTTTTTTCTGACCTTTTTGATCTAAAACTTAACATTTCTACGCCTTCTTCAATTTTTCCTGCAATTTTACGTATTATTTTTCTATTTACTACCTTGAAAGTAAAAATCATTAATGAATATTTTTATGAAAATAATTTAAATGCCCGATGAATCCAGGGGTGTGTTTTTGGACGTTTTGAAAAAGATAACTGATGAAAAACCCCCGTTAAACCCTAAAAATTAGACTTACACGCATTAAAATGTTTGTATTTACTTCCCTGTGGGAAAAAAGGTTAGATCATGGATATATCTAAAGGGAATGTTTTGCTTAGTTTAAACAGCTGTTCTTATTCTTTTGATTTAAAAATTTAATTCAACAGCTCTGGTATTTTCAATAGAAACCTGTTACATATTTTACATCTTAAAAATCGCCAACACCTTCCCTGACCTAAGACATATCCATGCCAAAAACATATCTGCGTCAGTCTAATGGTACATATTAAGTCTAATGTTCACTTTTATAACATAAAATATTCTAGCTCTCTATATAACCAAAACTTGGCTTTAAAATCAGGTCCGTGACACGTTCGTCACACCAACTCAAAAATAGGAACCTCTTCGTGGTACACCCGGTATATTGAAACGTAAAAAATTACCATTTTATTTTAAATAGAACAAATTAAAAAAAACTAAATACTACGAAGTGTCATAGTTTTTAAATTACTATAAGAGTTTCTGCATGGCTGTTTTAGAGATGACCAATTATTATCAATATTTTTCCTTTTTTGGTTTGCCCAATAAAAACCCTCTTTGTATTATTATAGTTGCCCAAAACACGAAAAAACATGTGAAAGGTGAGAACGAAAAAGACCAAAATAGGTCATTAACAGAATTTCAAAATGAACACTGAATTTAAGTCTACGCAGTAAAAAAATGGAGTTATCCATCAAAGTATTGTGGTAGTAATCCAGTTAAAAAGACTATGATTTTATTTTAAAACACAAATATATTATATGTTAACTGAATTCACGGTTAATATATGATTTGCTTTCTTTCCTTGGTGTTTGCGTGTTAGTCTTCTCCCTTAACGACAGTTATTATCGGCCCCATCTTCCTCGTAGGCGAAGGGCGGCTTGGAATTTGTCCTCAAGTACAAAGCTCCTTTATAGCTAAATGGAAAACAATTTTAATTAGCTTAATACAATAATTAATTGACATGAATTCAGTTATTTAAGAAGAAATAAATAAAAATAAAAATATATGATATAGCCCCTGGATTTATTTTAAAGAGATGCCTAAAGTTTTATTTTACATTTTTTTATTATGCCATCCATATTTATGGATGGATGGTACCGTAGAGATGATGACAAAATGGTGCATGCTCTGCACAATTGGTTAGATAATAATGTAGAGGTATATTTTTTTATTTTAGGCCTTTTAATGTGACACGATAAATTTTACTGCATTTGTAAATTCATTGGATGCATTCGAGAATCGCGTATAGGGATAAATTATTCTATTGGTTTTGACTCATAGACTAGGACCGTGGCGACGTCCTGTAATCCAGCTACTTGAAGGTCACGAATTGTGGATAGTTGTGAGCGATGATCGGTGGGTGTAGTGTTCTCTTGTGTGAATTAACGCCCAGACTATTGAATACTACGTTATTCCGCAAAGACCATCCGCATAATTAGAAAAGGTCGTAATTCAGAGGCAGTGGTTCGGACTCCACATTAAAATGCGGGTCCCCTAGATATGCCATTGGTCCCTTAGTTGCCATCGGATGTTGGACTACCTATTTAATTAACAGTCCTGTGTCTAAAAACATGTCAGCCTTAGTCAAAACAAGACTACAAGATCGCGCCACAATTATCTTACAAGAGATTGCATTACAGCACACAGGACCCCGCGGACATGACACCAGTCAGCTACTTGCTCGGGCCACGTAAACATGTGTGAGACAGGCTTGTCGAATAAATTTAATGTTGTGTTTTGTAATGGTGTGTTTTGTAGTATGTGATTAAATTAACGACGCCTAGTGGCTGAACATTATTGTCTGAAGATGGCATCTTAATGCCGAAACGGCCGTATCTAAATATTACGAAATTTGATCTGTTGACGAGTAGTTAGTTAATTATCTTACACTCAATCCTCACTCAAGCATGGCTTAAAATACCCACCTTGTGGTAGAGTCGTCATTTCAATAATATAATCTATAGAGTGATAATAAAAAACTGAAGTTTACAGAACTTACTCGCCAGAGGGAGGAAATGTTAAATCATGCGTTTCGTTTTTCTTGCATTTGCACATATAGAAGTCTAACACCGAGGTGCATTGTCTCCCTATGAACTTCTCCGGGTAGAGGATGATGTACCACAGCATCACGACGACCCTCATGTTACTGCATCGTAAGCTTACTGCCAGACAACATGAGGAAGTAAAGAACTTTGTCAAAGATGTTAGAATGTTAGCATGTTAGCATGTAAGATGTTAGATGCAAGACGTAAAAAGTGTAAGGAAAGTGAAGTGGAGTGGTCACGTGATCAATGATTGAATAATAACATAAGAAACATTTTTATGGTATTATTCAATATTTTTAACTGGACTTAAACAACTCTCTGTGTTTTTAACAACACAACAATTCTCGAGGTGGAGAAACTCATGCCGATTTTAAGCGTTCACCTAAAAATTTACATTAAAAACTGAAAGTTTAAGTTGTACAGATATTAATTATATCTTGATTTTAATAAAACTATCCTTATCTATCATGCAGTGCTCCAACTCTCGTCCTGAGCGCACGCCTTCGTGTGTCACCCCGCTAGCTCGGAGGCGGAGTGTTATGGTTAATCGTTATCAATATAGTTTTTTGTATTGTGCATAATAGATAAGTATAGTATTATTAAAAATATTATATAATTGATATCTAATTCAAACCTTTTTTAATGTAAATTATTAGGTGATCGTTTGAAAACAGAAGGAGTTTCTCCCCTTCCAGAAACGTTGTGCTGTTTAAAACACAGAAACGTTGGGAAAGTCCAATAAAAGATTAAATAATTAATAGCCAACCTCAGTATATGGTATTCTTATGATTGGTATTTTGCTAGTGAATCCCTGAAATACTAAAACGCTACATTATATTCTATAGCTAACGGAGATACTAAAGAAGCTACTATGCTTTTTTGGAAACATTTTGGATTTTAAATTCGAATTTTTTAAATTTTTTGAGCTATAAGTGATTTTTTAGAGACAAGTTTAACGTATCCAACAGGACTGATCAACTGGAAACCAAGAGCTATATATGTAAGTTCTCAACAAACCTTCATTGAGTATCGCTAATGTGTAGTACATATAAGCATTACGTGTATTGAAAACTTTACACACTTCTTCATATTAATTTCCTTTAAAATCCCTTAAAATCACAGGCTACGCTCTGTGAACGTCCTAGAATTCAATGTTGTTCAATGTAAGAGTTTTTAAAGGATGTAAACATAAAATTACTTGAATGTAACAACAGCTGAGGACACTAATATGTGACAGTTCAGGAAGCAGAAGACACAGAACATCCTAGAATTCAATGTTTACAGTTTCTAATTTCATTATCTGTTTACACTACTTTTTACAATCCAGGAAGAAGAAGGAAGAAAATTCATTTTTACAAATAAACTGCTGAATCAAAATTAATATTGCTGAAAATGGTAGATTTTAAGTTTTCTCCTGAAGCCTGTCTATATTTCGTCACTCCTTATCCTTTCCCAATATTACTTAACAGTCGTTACTTTGCCATTTTGTAATGAATAGAAATTAATTAACAATTTGTAAAATTATAGTATGTAAATCAGTACACCTCTCAGCCGTGTGAAGAACGGATACTTTAGCTAGTAAAAATATAAATACTATCAACGTAACGTTTTCAGATTCACACTAATTCTATTAATTCCGCCAAGAAGAAAATAAGAAATTTTGTAGTCATGGTTAGTTTGGATTAAATTGAGATATAATCTCACCTCCACAGCCAGGTTGTGTGAAGCCGTTGTTGAAGACGACGTCCACCGTGGCGTCACGCCTGAACGTGCCCAGACCCAGTGAGGTTGTGTGGTAAGTGTGGACCACTTCGGCATCCTCTCTCGAAGGGATGAAGATATGTGTGCTTCGTACCATCTCCCACCCAGTCGAATGTGGTTCTAATACTGTGGTAAAATGTTTATCACTTTATGGGGACTAAGGTGACGTTTCCTCTCTAATGAAATCATACTTACTTTTCTCTCATGCCCACTTTAAAATACCTTCGTTATTTCAAGTCTAAAGGAATAGGAAATAAACGGTATCAGTGGACTGATACATTCTTTCTCCCTTTGTAAATTTAAAAACGACAATCTGTAATAAAAATATCATACAGTATACTTCAAAGATTATTTAAATATCATTTAATTTATTGATTCAAAAATAATAATCCAATTTCAACAAGAAACAAAGTAAAATCAATCGTTATAATTGTATGGGAGGAAAACCCCTTCCCAGTGATACTAAGCTTTTTTGAATGGTTTTTGATATTGTATGTGACATAACCCAACAAAAGCCAAATTGTTAGCATCTGATGAAATGATGAAATTTATGATCTTCTGGAATGACAAGCTACATGGGACGCCTTCCAGATAGACAGTAAAGAGCCACAGGAATTCCTCAAGAATTCCGGCCAGTCTCAACCTGGAGGCAATGACAGGAGTCCTAGGAGAGACAGGAAGGAACTGAAGTCATAGGGATGATCTTGGTCTTAAGGACCAAGACCTAGTTCCATATAGGTCCTAGACCTATCTAGAGAAAGAGGTCCAAGACCTCCGTCTCTGGATGCCAATCTCTCTGGAAGCCAAAGGACTTTCTAGTTTCTTTTTTATGTACCTAATTTAGATTTTTGAACTAGTCAATGCTAGTTATAAACCCAACCAGGGCAAAAACTCTAGTACGCTTATTTCATTTATTCAATTGATCACGTACAATTGTCCTGCCCAGCCAAAGCCTTACACAGCAATGCGTCACCACTTCTTAATTTATATATATACTTATACGTATGTTTAATATACTTTGATTAACATCTGAAATTTCGCTTGCTCCGGCCCTGTTCTGATTTCATTCTAGCCACTCCAAGAGGTAATCCAGCAGCTACAGCTGAAAAGCTAATGCTGTGATTCGCCCAAGTGAAGTCCATTTGTCCGTATGTAAGTTGCTCATACACGTCTGAACGGATGGGGGAAGGTGGGTTTAGTTTGGGTATACAATACAATAGTTTACAGGAAGACCCAGAAAGTCATGTAGTAGGTTTTGGGCGAATCTTGCAAGATCAAAATTGGTATGTCGCTAAATCACTTTACAGTCCTCTTGCATGTGGTGAGGAGTAGTTGTAGTTATAATGCCAACCTTGCTACTGGTATGGACTACCAAAGGTTATATTAATGAAGATTCAATTTTCTCTCACCCAGTAAGGACTTGACCTTTTTCTCCCTGTTCGTCCTTATGGCCCTTGCAATGTAGCCGATTAGCTTGGCGGAATAGGCATATCCGACCATGTGAATGCCTTCCACCTTCATAAGATCTCCATCTACCGCATTTTTTATGAATGTGTAAATTGCATTCGAAACACCCTAGAACAATGTATTATGAAAACTCCAAATAAATGAATATATATATTTCAAATCACGATTCATTTTACATTTAATATATAACAAACAGGGGAGTAAGAATAACATGGTGAAATTTAGTTTTTGCTCAGTTCAAAACTTAAAACCGGCTATACAAAACAAAAACTATATATATATTAAGAGTAGTATATTCATAGGAGGGTGCAAAACTACAGTAGTTTGTGAGGACTTTCCAAATGATCCCAAATGCGTTCAGAATCGGTGCGAAATAACATAGGTCCAGCTATCAGTAACAAATTTATAATTTTTGTTTTATACAGCCGTTTTTAAATTTTTAACTGAACTGAGCAAAAAACCAAATGTGCAATAATTGCTCACCATGTTATTCTTATGGGAAAAACGTGGTTCTTTTGGCTCTTTGCTAGTTTTCCTCTAATTAAATGTGTAAGGAGTATATTGGTTCGAAGAACTAGAAACGCCATTTTTACGGTCAAGTGTTTATTTAACATAATATGCCAGTTCTAAAAGGTCATTTATCAAAACGAAAGATTGAATCTCAATATAATAAATATAAATCAAAATTAATTGTAAAGTATGTTCGTCGAACGAGGAATTTTTTTGGAATTTACCGCTGCACTATCATAGCCATTATTGAGTGAAATTTTTGAACCCAATAGCTTATTGTGGAGTTTTGGAAAAACTATGGGTTTTGTTACTACTCACATTGTAATTTCCTTCAGATCCAAAAATTTCCCTTGTGACTGTGATTCCCATGGACTTGTTCAAATCTTTCAAATCAATTACGAAAATGTTGTATTTTTTCAACATATTTCTCATGGCAATCGCTGAAAAATGAGGTGAAAATTGAATCATTGAAGGATAAAGAAAACTAATTGGCTATTGATTAAAAAAGTAGCTTACAAAAGATCATCACCTGGGGGAAATTAAGGTAGGTTGTATGAGCTCATTATTGTTTTAGCAACGCGTAGATTAAGAGCGGATATATGGCACTTTTTTACGTGAGTGGTAAAACACTAGGTTGTGATTGACGAATAAAAGGTTAACCATTTTAACATACAGGGTGGTTATAAAGTCCCTTACCTCCTATTATTTTTTTATTTGTTAGAAGAAATAAATGACCTTTGGGAAACCATAAAAGCCTAACCCAAAGTATCTTTTGAAGTTATCCAAAAGTTTGAATGCCCAAAAAAATGGGGGATTTCGACGGCAACTGAACATTTTCCATCGTAAAGCCCCATCGAGATGTACCTCATTTTAAAGGTCTTGAAATTTAAAGACAATTGGTGAAAATTGGAGGTCTCTACCTCAACCCGGTACAAAATGTTGGCATTTTGAAAACTATGACCTTGGGTTTTTTAAGTCCCTTTCCCCATTGGTTTTTGCTACAATTTACATTTAAAGTGATTTTCAAGTATGGGATTCATTTTAATACGTGCATATTCTAACTTTTGTAGTAATTAAAAATTTGGGGAAGTACCTACGGTCTAAGATGTAGGAGTCAACTTTCGAATTCCTTATGAGAATCTAGTCAGGTGACCTGTCAAATAGCACTCATAAGGGATTTGGACTAATTGGATGGACTCCTACATCTTAGACCTTAGGTACCTCCCAACATTTTTAATCATACAAATCACATGGAATCAAGAAACGCTTAAGGCAACTCCTGGAATATCCTCGAGTTTCCTTCCAGCCTGATATCCTCAGGGAGGCTTTTAAAGAGCTTGATTCCTGCTTGAGACAGCAGGTTCATGACGGCTCAAGATCTATTCTGGGAAAGTCTGTACAATTCTCTATCTTTCCTGTGGTAGTCATGTACATATGCACCTTGAATAGGTATGTACTTCAATTTGCAGAATGAAGTAGTTTCAAGTATGTACAGACTAGCCAGAGTAAACATCTTTATTTCCCTGAGGATATTCCTGCAGGACTCTCTGAACTGCAGCTTGGCCATTACTCTAATGACTTTTTTTAAGAGGAACAACCTTCGGAAGTCTGCTTCAGAGCAACCACCCCACGTAGCGATGATGAGGATACCATGTAAGCCCACGATCAAGAATAATTCCTAGGAATTTCGTGGACTCGACCTGTTTATTGACAATGTCGTCGATCATTACTGTCAGGTCTTGTACTCGGGCACTCGAGTGGAATACTCAATTAGGTTTCTGAGGATTTATTTTCTGCAGTTGTTTTCTGAAAAATAGCACAAAAAAAACAAAAAATATCACAATTGAAAGTGTTCTGACAAAACTAAGAGTCTCTTACCTAAGATAATATTCTTGATCATCGGATCCTTTGCATCTCCAGGCAAGGTAGTGACGAGGAATATTGATTCCACTTTGGAGTCGTAACCGTGCGGGCCTCTGAGAAGTTCCAAAGCGTCTACTAACGGAG
This sequence comes from Nephotettix cincticeps, assembly GCA_023375725.1. Classification (NCBI taxonomy): domain Eukaryota; kingdom Metazoa; phylum Arthropoda; class Insecta; order Hemiptera; family Cicadellidae; genus Nephotettix; species Nephotettix cincticeps. Next base: position 48,375,287 of record CM041788.1, read on the forward strand.
CCTTCCTACTATCGTAACCTTTAACATCTTTGAATGTCGTATAAGCATCTTTGTGACTGCCTGGAAACATGGCATACGGCCTGTCTGGGCTCAAATGTTTTTTTGGCATCCCATGTATTTTTGGATTCCAATTTTTACTGGAATAAAAAACAATGATATTTATATTATTGTTTTTTATACAACACAAATAATTATGGTCATTAGCAATGATAAAAGAACAAATAATTGTTAAAAATGACTATTGCGATTACAGACATGTGAACCTAGTTTAATCTGTCTCACACCAAATTGAAAGTATAATGTATACGTACAAAATTTTATAAGTAATTTTATGGTAAAAAATATATTAGTCATAATAATTTAGAGTATGATCCATGATTTCATGAACTCCGTAGGATCTTTTAAATGTTGGGGAATTTTTATACTTTATTATTTCTTTTAGTAATTTATTAATTTATTTTATCCCTACCTGAGATGGAAGGTTTAAAAATATTAAGCCTGCGTTGGTTAACTCCTAATTTATCACTTGTTTTTCTGTTATATTTATGAAATCACTAAACTGATACATTAGTTTGATACTGACACTTTATTTCATTCACAGAAACCGCGTTTTATGTACAAAATTTCAAAATGAATAATTTTTTAACGTCTCATTGTTTATTTACTCTCCCCAAGGTAAAAAAGACCAATACAGTGGGTTAGCTTCTCTTGTTTTTCCGTTAAGGTCGGTTTGCCAGTTCTTATAATCGCATTGCGCACATTTTTATGCGAACTAATCATAACTATCATTATTATACTTTTAGGCAAAAATATAAGAATAAAATATGAACATAACGAAAGAGAACTGAGACAGTGAGACAGAAAATGGAATCTGGTCTGTGGATCCCACTACCCAACTAACCCACCTTAACTCCCTATTCCCTCCTGAACCCTTCTATTCCTTTTCAATTAATCCAAATTATATTTTCAATTATTTGTTGAATAAATTATAGGCACTCCATTATTTTCTATAGTAATTTTGCCTTTTTCAGGATCAGGATCAGGATGTGAGGTTTCAGTGGGCTGAAGGCCCACTGCGGCTGTTATAGGACTATGTCCTCTTCAGCCAAGGATAGGTTTTGAGGTTAGGTTTAGATTGCGGGTTGAATGAGGTTTTGGTTTCGGGTACTGTGGTTATGGTTAGTGAATGGATGGTTCCGGTTTTAGAACAAAGACGGTTTTTGAACAGAGCTAAGCCGAGGGCAGGTTGCTCTCGACCGAAACGAGTGTCTGGCATTGTTTGTTGTGTTGGGTGGAATAGGGTTTAGGGTGGGTTTGTTTATTTATTTATTATCTGTAGGTTTGGGTAGAAGGAGATTAGTATCAAAGACCAGAAAAAGCAGGGATTTGCATCCCACGCCCAAACGAAAATCTGGCTTTGTTTTTTGTGCTGGGAGGGTTAGGGTTTAGGATGTCTATGTTTATTTAATTTCTGCTGGTTGGGGTGGGGGGATGAAGTCAAAGACCAGAAGAAAGCGGGGATCTGTGTCCCACGCCGAAACGAGTATCTGGCTTTGTCTTATATGAGGGATTTAAATGGTAGAAGAGCGGGAGTAGGGAAACCACAGTCATAGACAAGGCCGGACATGTGTGTCCTAACCCGAACGATCGTCGAGACTGTGGTCAGTTGGTGGATAGAGCGGGTTGGACTATGGGTTTTAGGGACATTACCATTAAAAGCTGAAACTAGGGTCTGTATCTGAAACATGATAAACATTAATACATTCAACACAAGGTGGTGGCGTTAGGTTAGGCGATAAACTGTAGTGGGAAGTGTGAAAACCATAGCTATGGACTAGGCCGGGCGCATTTGCCCTAGCCCGAACGAGCGTCCGGTCTATGGTCGGTTTGTGGGTAAATAAAATGGCCTTTTTCATTCACTCTGCAGTCCTTTCGTTCTCTCTATCCCTCAACGTACAACGCACTGCTTTCGTTATCTTTCTTACACATCCAAAACCATCCTCATAATCTATAACTTGATTCTAATGACCTTTGTTTAGGACAGTAACGTTTCAATTGTAGGTACACATAATAGGTTTTCATTAGTTCTACGCTTTTTTTTGCAACATGACCCGTCCATAGTTTGGAGTGGAATGAAAATTTTATTTTATTCTTTTACTTATTTGTTTGCGTACTAAATATTCTTCACCCCATATATTATGTGTTCATGTAATTAAGTTTCCAATTTTACTTAGCTACGATGTCCAGAAATAATTATTTATACAATTTTGACATATCTATGAGCAGAGAAATTTCTAAATATACAGTATCAGTGGACTGAAACACACTTTTTCCTTAGGTAAATTTAAAAACGACAATCTTTAATGAAACTATCATATTCTTTAAAGTAATATCATTTAATAATTTATTCTTTTAAAAATTATCCAATTTCTGAAAATAACAACAAGAGAAACAAAGTTTAATTAATTAATTTTTAAAACTGTAAGGGAGAGGGAAACCCCCGCTGGTGATACCAGGCTTTTTGAGTTGGGTTTTTGGGCGATTTGACCTTACGCTTCATACCAAGTTTCATGGAAAAACGGTTGGAAAATGAGGAAGAAACTAATTTTTAATATTCTCCATAAGAATAACATTGCGCGCTGCGTTAATCATGGACAGTATATTTAACTTTTATCTAGAACCATTGGTCGGGGACAAATAATTTGAACCACTAATTTGTTCAGATTTTTAAGCTTGTTTTAATGGTGATGGTTAAATTATAGTTCATCTTTAAATGAAATGAAATGAAATGAAAAATTCTTTATTTTAACAGGCAAAGTTAGGGCCACATGGCCCTTTCTTACACTTAACCTGCATTAAAACATAAAAATATGAACATAAAAATAAACTTATCATAGATTACAAACAAAATATACTTAATAAAACATAGAATATACAAAATCTTTATTGTTTTCGTGGAAAAAAATACTTGACTTTTAAAAGTCCATAGCTTTTAAACCCCGATGTTTTGAGAAATGCGGGTAGTGTCATTTTGTTTATCTCATAGGGGACTATAAATCATATGATTTTTATAAAAATCGTTTGAGCCGGTTTTTAGAAATTATTATTTTCCGTGTTTTTTGAGATTTAGGGTATTTTACCCTTAAAAATCAAAACCTAAAGAAATCAAAAAAGTGTCTGAGATACTGTGGATTGTTACCTACATACTGGATTTCATGAACATTGGAGCAATGGTCTTGTCTCTAGGCTTCGTGCACATCCCTCCCCCACACACTCACGCACACACAGATAGACATCACTTTAAAACAACTTTTCGATTTATGAGGTTGATCCGTCAATTCAACACAACCTACTTTAAAAAAGTCACTTCTTCATTCTACACTAGAAGAGACTAATCATGATTAAAAATACTTTTTATTCTTAGGCGAATTCAGGACCACATGGTTCTCTTTTACAATTAACCTAAATTAAAATAATAATAAAAATATTAATAACAGTAACAATGAAAATATCACATATGAAATCATCATAGAATTTAGAAACTTCAAAAAGCTTAAATGCAGGAGGGTTTTTCAGAAATTGAAAGGAATTTCTATTAGGATCCAAAAAATATATACTATAGCCTTCCAGCCAAATTGGATACACAAGATAGATACTTCCATGTATACTACACCATGACATCTAATTATTTAGCAAAGTCCTGTACCATTTGACAACAAATTAGCAGAGTTATTGCTTTAGACGAGTATGCATTAGGGTCTTGTATATCTCCGTCTCCCTTATACAGACTAAAGGACCTCCAATCTACATACCTCGGACATTCTAGTCCTTAAACCCCTCAAAAACAATAATTTACCCCCTCCAGGAAAATAATTTTACAAAACAAAGAACAGATACAGTACCATCTACCCAGACCACCTTTTCATTTATTTCAGTTCCTTTAATACCCTTAAGATTTCCTTGTCTGACACTGAAACTAACTAATTTTACGAATTTGGCCGGATCCTGTTTTGTAAATAGTTTATTCCAACATTTTTTTGAAATATGAAATGAAATAAATGTATAAAAACCAAAAAAATATAATCATGCAACTAACTTATTTAACAGAGCATTTTCAACAGGAGATTCTCACTGTACGAATGTGCTATTATATACGTTTCCCTTACATGACAATGTTACAAAATCACTTGTCACACTACTTACTCGACCAAATGTACAGCGATGTGGTCCTTGTATTGAGCCTCAGGAATGTCCTTATTCCATGGAAGATAGCTGACCCACTCTGGAAGACTCAAACACGACCCCGAGGCTAAAAATAATAGAGATGCGTATATTCATCATAGGCCGAACATGCTCTAAACATTACAACACTTGATGGTTCTTTACCCTAATATTTTTGGCTACAAACCTTGGTATTTACAATATTTGGTTGAATAAAAAGACACTTTGGCTAAAAACAGTTCGACAAAAAATTCGAGTTGCGCAGAACTGATTTTTGGAACAAACGTTCCCAGTGACAGCGGTAAAAGGCCTGCAGGGCCATGGTTCGGGGTGAGAGGGTTGAGGGAAACTGCGAGCCTGGGCCCTTCGGGGGCCCGAACTCTTAAAGAATACGCTCTGGTACACAGGCCCCCACCTATCATGAAATATTTATAACAGTACTGTCAAGAAACTACTGCATTAACCTTTAACATACTTATGTATAAAGAAGGTGCTAAGCTTCATTATTTAGAGAGCTGGATTAAAAGTTTATTATTGAAGCCATGATGAATGTCTATCATCATAGCCATCCATCTTATCTAGACTGGGACGGTGGCGACGTCCTGTAATCCAGCTACTTGGAGGACACGAATTGTGGATAGTTGTGAGCGATGGACGGTGGATGTAGTGTTCTCTTGTGTTAGTTAACGTCCGCACTATTGAATACTACGTTAATCCACAAAGACCACCCTCATAATTAGACTAATTCGTAATTCAGAGGCCGTGGTTCGGATTCCACGTTAAACTGTAGATCCCTTAGTTGCCATCGGCTGTTGGGCTTTTAATTAACAGTTCTTTCTAAGGAAAGTGTCAGCCTTTTTTAGTAACAATACTACAAGATCGCGCCACAATCATCCTACACTCATTTCTCATTCATACTTGGCTTTAAATATCTATCTGGGTAGGTTGCCATTTCAATAATCTAATCTAATCTAGCACTACTGTTTAGATATTGCTAAGGTATTGTTTGTAAATCGTGGTGAGTAGTGCAACAGGCTATGTCTTGTCGGCGTCTCAAAGTGTAGGCTCGCCGGCCTGAAATATGCGAAACATCCGGTCTTCCGAGGAAACACTTGTTATATTTCATCACTAGGACCAAAACTGGGCGTTTTTATACGAGCACATATCAAAAAGTGAATTTTGGGCCGTGTGATGAACTATATTTTTTCGTCATAATTCAAAGAAAATGAAACAAACTCGTATATAAATTAATTGTTACCTGATTTTTATCATTGGTAGTTGACCATTTTTGTTGCTTTAGACTAATCAGCCGTTATGTTACTTACATTGTAGCAGTTCTTTCTTAATTCCTGAATGGTTATAATTTAGGTTATGCAAATACTGTCCTCGAATCAAAAGTATCATCAACTTATATCTTTTGATTTTGATTGATTTTTCCTAGGACTCAAAAATCATACTGATAATAGGTAAAGGAAGAAAAAACGGCTTTTGCGTAAATATTATACATTGATATGGATAATAGGTCTTAGCTCTGTTGGGAAGGGGGAGTTGGGGAGTTTTCGTGAACAAAATTTGAAATTGTGACGTCATTTGGTTAGTGACGTTATATGTTTAGTGACGTCATAGTTTGGTTATAAGAATAGCTGTTTGGATGAAAACGTACTCTTCAAACATATTCATGATCTAACCTATTTCCCAATGGGAAGTAAATGTATTATATTAATTTATATACAAGTTGAAAACTATTGACAATTGTGTTCATGCAGTAAAGGAAGTGTCCTCGTATGAATAAATTATTCCATTCACTCGTTGAATTAATTAAAGTGCTTCACTTTTCCAGATCGCTAAACACTTGTCAAACATCCTATATACCTGCATGAAAGCGCTGGAAAATACTACATACGAAATAAAACTAGATGATCTATATCGGTTAAAACTTAGAACTATATTTGTCAGCAGCAGAATGTCAGAGAAAGAGCTTTGCTTAGAATCCAACCCCCCCACCATAACTGTTGAGCCAAGCCTAGCTGGAAAATGTTTTTGAATGTATTATTGGGAAGGCCTGCGGGTTCTAATGGCCAGAATGCAACAATGTTGTTCCTTGAAATCCCGAAAACATAATTGTAATTCGTCTGTTACTTTGGAATTTGCTTAATGAGTTGCCGTCACAAATCCGTACTCCTGATCTAAATACAAAACACTATCGTCTCATTCACTTTACTCACCGGAATTCACTAAACTCAAAGTGAGCAGCAGGAATATGGCGAATATGAATATGACGTTCATCGCTGTGAAAAAAATCTGAGTAGTGAACTGGTTGTAAAATCTTAAGCGGCAGTATTGGTGTCAAACCTAAACTTTGATTGGTGCATACATCTGTTTTCAAATCTGTTCCATATTCGTAATAAATTACAGCTTAATTTGTTAATAACTGTAATTTGTCAAGAACTTATTACACATCTGACGAATTGAACCTAATAAATAACCTACTCATATCATCTATGCTAGAAGATTTAGGATTCCAGTCATATTTTAAAAGTAAAACATTTAGACCTACAAAAACGATTGTACCGAAAAAGTGTTTTTTTATTCTGTTGAAAAAATATTAATATTTCTAAACTAAAATCATTCTGAATGTAGCTTTGCATCACGAACCACTAGTACCCTAATTGTATATATAGTACATTTATTTAGGGTATATATATATATATACATATATATATCAGTAAGTTTGTAATTATGTGTAATTATATATAAATATGTAAATTTTTTTAGCAAGTTTCTATTTGTGTTTGGGCAGATTTGATCCAAACTTTCCTCAAAACCTATTTATAAATAACCGGATACATGGATCCAGGGGGCAGGAAGTATAGGAGTAGTAACCGGAAGTTCCATTGTTGGCCATCCCCCAGTAGCGGCGTTGGTAGCAGCCTGTTGCTGTCACTTGTTGCAACTGACAGTTTATCTCTGGCCTCTTTGATCTACAACTTAACATTTCTACGCCTTCTTCAATTTGTCCTGCAATCTTATGTATTATTTTTCTATTTACTACCTTGAAAGTAACAATCATTAATGAATCTTTTTGTGTAAATAATTTAAGTACCCGATGAATCGGGGTGAATTATTGGGTGGTTCAATAAGATAACTGACAGAAAAAACGATTAACCTTGAAAAGTATACTTAACACATTAAAAAACGTATGTGGGGTTGATCAGTTAAATAGTACATACAGTATTAAGTCCGATGTTCACTTTTATTTAGATTAGATTTGATCATTGAAATGGTAACCATACTACAATTTAGGTATTTTAAGCCAAGTATGAATGAGGATTGAATGTCAGATGATTGTGGCGCGATCTTGTTGTCTTGTTACTGATTAAGGCTGACATGTTCCTTAGAGGACTGTTAATTAATATCCCAACAGACGATGGCAACTAATGGACCTACAGTTTAACGTGGAATCCGAACCACGGCCTCTGAATTACGAATTGGTCTAATTATATTATGAGGATTGTCTTTTATAATATCAATATGGTTCTACTTGACTTAAATTTTGTTGAAAAGAGGGATCCCTGGGTTTTTATAATAACTTTCTTGTATAAAGAAAACAAAAATTATTTTGTAATTATATAAAAATTTATTAACTTTACCTTATTTTTATGTTTCTTAACGACTGAAGATAATTGTACTTATCCCCTCTTTTGGATTCATGGGTAAATGACATGCTTTAATTTAAAAATAAGAGCTTGATGATAAAAAAGTATGTTCAACAAGTAAATGGTCTTTTCACAAAAAACATCATCTCAGTGAAGAGGACTAGAACCCGAGCAGTGAAGAAATGATAACACTATTGTAGTCATATAAACAACTTTATGAGTTTTGTTCAACAGTTTATCAGAATAAAAATATACATTTAAGCGTAAATAGACCATAGACCTATTTTTAATCATGAGGAAAACAGTTATTATTTAATTGAAACTAGTAGTATACAAGTTCACCCGTGAATTTATTTTGGAACTGATTTAGATTTACATAAACCGAAAGAGCAACAACCCAATACAATCTACTTTTCTAATATATAATGAATTAATAATTTGGAAAGTGATTTTCCCAGTTAGCCATAATCCAAAAGTATGATTTAACATATCAGTTAACATAATTGATAACACATCAATTACACATAACTATCATATTTCGTATCACGTTCACGTATCATATAATGTGAAATATCGCATATCTTTAACTGATAACGTATCAGTTTTAAAGGTGCAATTCCAATGTGTAATTGCTTATCTAATTAAATGATTCGTCGTGATGGGTGAAGCATTTTGCATGCAGTTAAGGGATGACCATGAAATCTCCACTACATTGCTGCCTATCAGGGTTTGGATTTGCAATTGTGTGTGCGTAGTATCTGTTTGAGTCATTTCTCTCAGGAGGCCTTTGATCAGTGGTCTAAGCCAAGGTGTCTGAATCGGTGGGCAATTTCAGTCAAAATTTCACGTGGGCTACTGAATCTCTATATGAATACGAAGAAGATCTATGAAGCTATAATTCTAACCTAGTGGCCTTTTCCACTACCTTGGTAACAGGTTATCATTAAGTCCCAGACTTAATTTTTCCCAGATTTTGAAACATTTGAAACGAGTATTATCATCTTAATACTGGGTGTCCACAAAAGGTTCATCAGGTTTTAGAATATTTTATAGAGCTTTTGGTTAAAATAATACTGTTATGAACTATACCACTGAAAAAAGTCTTCAAGTTTCTTTTGAAATCCTATAGATGTTCTATGTGCCGCCCATTGATTGCAAAACAGGCTTCCAAGCTAAGTTGCAGATGAGCCCAAACATCTGCCGCCAGCATTTGCTGCGGATTGAAGCCACTGCATTTGAGTTTGAGCTTTTGTATTTTCCAGTACACTTGCTGTGGCTTTAAATTAGCGGTACCAACGCAGGGTACTCCAGTGTGTAGGAGCATCTCAACGATTATCAAAGATATATTTTGGTAATGTTTATAACATAAATGGTTTTCTCAACAACTTTACCCATTTTTAAAAACAACACCTTAGAATCAGTAACAATAGGTTACAATCAGTAACAAATATTTAATTATTAAACTGAAAGAACTGCTCTTTCAACACATTGTTTCCTTAAGTAGTGTGGGATAAAAAATCAAAATTAAATACAAGCAAATAAAACGTAATGAATCTTTTTCGGATACCCGATTCATTAGATAAAAGTACCTGGTGACCGAGCTTTGCTCGTTTATACATGTATTATAAAAATTAATCAGAAAAATTAAAACACATTTATTACTCAATGAAAACATTTATGTGGTTTAAATAAAACCGATTTAATACACCATAATTAATATAGCACTGAACAAAAAGTATTGCCCCTGATGGGGTTAGAACACGCGACCTTCGTGTTACGAGGCCAATACGCTACCGCTGGACCACGACGTCTGCCAAATGAGCAACGCCAGTTAAGGTGTTTTAGCCAACCTCAATTGTTTTAGCCGATCATTTACTGTTTAGCTATCCATACAGTTATTATTAGCCTGGGACCAACTGATTTTGATATTTAATTTAATTGATAATTGATAATTAATTGGTTTGTTACAGTGGCTTCAAGCAATACAACAAATACGTTTTCTATCAAAACACGGAAGATTTTAGAAATACTCTTTCCTGCTTTTATTTCGCATAGTTATGTTACCCTTGAGTTTTTTGAAATTGTTTAGTAACCTGATAATTTTACATTTATTACATACATAAATAAGTATTTATGAAAAACCTCTATTCACGTATTGTTCTTTGCCGTCTTCAATCAAGAACTGTCAAACGGTTATAAACAACTGTTTTGGTTTGTATTGTTTACATTTTATTCTCCATAAGCGTAATGTTAAACTTTTAGATTTCAAACTTAATATTACAAGAAAACATGAATTTTTTCGTTACAAGTTTTACGTTACATTGTATAATTGTATATTTTATTGTTACATTGTATAATTGTATATTTTATTGTTACATTGTATAATTGTATATTTTATTGTTACATTGTATAATTGTATATTTTATTGTTACATTGTATAATTGTATATTTTATTTTACTTGTTTTACTTGAACGTGTTTTTGGAATCATACTACGAATGAAAAAACAGGGATTAAAAATAGAACTAGTTATAAATTAGTAGATTAAATTATATTCGATAAAATTCTTTCAATGTCTCCCTCATGTTTAATCCAAACTATTTTCTCTAAATAATACAAATAAAAGTCAAACACATTCACACTGACCTAATGGAGGTACAAGACACCGTATTCAGTCTTACAATAGCAATGTGTCGTATGTGTGTTACACGCATACGACACATTGCCATTGGTTGGTGTTACTAGTATAATAGATACCGACAGACAGTTTCTTCCTCATCTAACCAATATTTTATTGCTCGTAGAATGGATTATAAGTAGATAGGTTAGTTAGCTACTGAAATGGCGACCTACACAGGTAGCGAGCGATTAATGGAAATTATAAATGAATCTGATGATTGTGGCACGATCTTGTCCGAACCACTGACGCTGAATTACGAACTGGTCTAATTATGAGGATAGTCTTTGCGGATTAACTTAGTACTCAATAGTGTAGATGTTAATCCACACAAGAGAACACTACATCCGCCGACTACATTGCTCATAACTATTCACAATAATTCGTAACCTCCAAGTAGCTGGATTACAAGACGACGCCCCACGGTTCGAATTTTGTTCGAGTCATGTTTGTACATAACCGCGTATTTAGTTTATAACATGGAGCCTTCTCTGGAAGCATGTCACATTCGTCACCTCATGACAGATGACATGTAATCGTTATCACTAATTGACCACACTTGTGCCGTATAGTCGCTGCTAGCACTCCACAGCCACCGTAGCAGATCGTGCTTAACGCACAAAAATGAAAACTACTTTCCTGATACTGTGTTTCAGTAAGTAGAATAATTTTATTGTAAAATCTATACTTAAGTGATCAGTTTGTTTAGTTACAATTTATCGTAGCTAAGATGTATTTTTAGTGAATTTCCCATAGGGAAAAAGCTATTACCGTAGGTCTCATGGCAAGACTTGACCGGGAGTATGTTATTTTTCGTCTTTAGGTGCCCAGAGGCCGAAAACAATAGTCGTTAAACTTTATATATGAGTGTCTGTGTGAAGACGATAGCTCTCATAAAAATGGTCTGATCGAGACAAAATTTGGTAGGGACGTGTATTCCTACATTTTCTCGGACAAGTTCGTAAACCAGACATGTCGGTCAGTCGAAACGGGTATTTTGTGTTGTATTTGTACTAAAAAAAATTGGTCTTTTGAGTTTTTCATGTGTAATTTAAAACTATTTTAAACTTTATCTTTCACCATTAGAATCAACTTAAAAAACTACACAATTTAGTATCTTGAAGTTTTGCCAACGGTAACCTAGATATTAAAAAATCTAAACACAGTACGTTGTATTTTGGGGCTCCAATGTTAATCTTTTGGAGGATAAGGAAAAACTAATATTTCACTTATCAATCAATATATTTGGATTGAACTTAGTATTTACCTGTATGGGGTTGAGATCTATCCATTTATGCTCAAAAATCATAGTTTATGTGCTTATCATGGCAGCTAACCTGCATACTCTTTTACCATGTTAATCATATGGAGAATAGGCAAACACCTTTATTTATGGACAGATGTTGATGAAACTTAGTATAAATGGTCAAAGTAAAAATATTTTTTGCTAAAAATGCCAACTTTAAATCTTCCTCAGAGCAGCAAACCTACATACTCATTCCCATGTTAATCTCGGGAAGAATAGGCAAATAACTCTCATATTTATCGAAAATATTGATAAAACTTGTTATATATAGAAATTTGCTAAGTACGCAGGTCTGCTGCGACGGCGGTGCTTTACTAATACCATGTGAAAACAGACATTCATTATTGCCATGTTTCTAGTTTTGATTTACATTGATTAAATTGCTGAATGATGTTTTTATCTCTCACTATTTCAGCCGTTCGCATGACCTGGGCAGGCGTACACCCACTGACCAAAAATGTATTGTTCGGAAGAAGTAAGTCTGAGGAAGACATAGAGACGTACAAGAAAACGTACAAGTACAAAAGTCGCATTTCTGTGTATTTGGTTAAGTAAGTAGTTCTAGGAACAACAGTTTCGAGATGTACTAAAATAAGTTTTCTATACCTCTTAATATAACATAATAATACTACTGAAGTACCATCATACTTGTACGACCATAACTGGACATTTCGTCAAAAGTGACTCTTAAAGGTCGCAGTAAGCCTATTGTATCGCTTAGGGGGAATAATATTTTTTATTATTCCTTCAAGATTGCTCTTCATTGTTATTCCGGGCCGAAATGGGTGAAGTTCCTCATGCTTTTCTCGCAATTAATGCTCGGGAAATGAAGGGTTCTGCCTTACATTCAATTGACATTCCGAAATATGATTTATTATATATACCAGATATTAGATGATGTAATCAGATATTAGATTTTGTTTGTATATTTGGCTTAAATTTGGAGAAACGTCGAAGTTAAAAGGAACGGTCTCAATGGAGTGTCTATAATAAAACTATCGTAAATTTATCAAAATATAATTTAATAATTTATTTCTTCAAAAATAATCATCCAATTTTTGAAAAAAAAAACAAAAAAATAGAAACAAAGCTAAATTAATTGTTGGAATTTTATGGGGAACTCCCTACTATCCGGTAATATCAAGCTTTTTTCAGCGGTTTTGTTGAGTGACCTCACGCTGCATGGTTTATGGAAAACCACTTGGGAATGGTACTCAAATTAAACTTTATCTTTATTGTTTCATGAAAAAATATGAAAAATGATATTTTGACAATGAAAAGCCAATAACTTTTAAAAACTGGAGAAATGCGAATGGTGTCATTTTGTTTATCTCATAAAGGACTATAAACGATAAACAAAATTGTTAGAGCTGGGGGTTTTAGGGGTAAAATACCCTTTAAAAATTAAAAAAATAAATATCCTCCCGAGATACCTTAGATTAATACTTAAATGCCCAATTTCATGAAAATTCGACCAATAGTTTCGTCTCTATATCCCCCCCACACAGAAATCGCTAAAAAAACCCTTTTTTCGATTCAGGGGGCACTAATATCTAGGCTTCTGCACATCCCTACACACACATACACAGACATACAGACAGAAATCCTTATAAAACCACTTTTTGATTGAGGGGGCACTATAATGGATACATCCACTAGAAACTCGAGTTTGAAAATGCTTACAAAAACAATACTTTCTTCTTATACTATCGTACAGGGGGAAAAAGTAAAAACCTCAGCACGATAGTTGGTGACCGGTGAGTTGCGTTGCTGTAGCTGTAGCAGACATCCTACACACCATAGAAGTGCGACTCACTGGTCACAAACTGACGTGATGTTATTAGTTAGTCACTGAAATTGCAACCTGTCCAGGTAATTTAAGCCAAGTGTGAATGAGAAATAAGTGTAAGATAATTGTGGCGCGATCTTGTAGTCTTATTACTGACAAGGGCTGACATGTTCTTTAGACATAACTGTTAATTATTAGCCCAACAGTAAATGTTATATCTAAGAGACATGCAGTTTAACGTAGAGTACGAACCACTGCCTCTAAATTACGAATTCGTCTAATCATGAGGATGGTCTTTGTGGATTTAATAGACGTACGTTATTCCACAGAAGAAGAACACTACACCCACCGACCATCGCTCATAACTATCCAGAATTCTTGACCTCCAAGTAGCTGGATTACAGGGCACGCAACCGTCCCAGTTTTTTGTGATATTTACTTGAACATTTGAACGTTGGTGAAAATTTGCTTAATGTACATAGTGTCGTGTTTTAACTCAATCCAATACTATAATACGAGCAAGGTTTGTATATATATATATATATATATATATATATATTTGCACACGGATCTCGAAAACGGCGCCGAGGATTTTCTTTAAATTTTGGAAATAACTAATTTCCGAGTAGAAAATAAGTTCTAGATAGGTCTAATGTCCAGGAAAATTCGTATTTTCTTGTAATATTAAGTTTAAAATCTAAAAATTTAACATTACGCTTATGGAGAATCAAATGTAAATTTGCACACGGATCTCGAAAACGGCGCCGAGGATTTTCTTTAAATTTTGGAAATAACTAATTTCCGAGTAGAAAATAAGTTCTAGATAGGTCGTATGTCCAGGAAAATTCGTGTTTTCTTGTAATATTAAGTTTAAAATCTAAAAATTTAACATTACGCTTATGGAGAATCAAATGTAAACAATGCAAACCAAAACAGCTGTTTATAAACGTTTGACAGTTCTTGATTGAAGACGGCAAAGAACAATATGTGAATAGAGGTTTTTCATAAATATTTATTTTATGTATGTAATAAATGTAAAATTATCAGGTTACTAAACAATTTGTAAAAACTTAAGGATAACATAGCTGTGCGAAATAAAAGCAGAAAAAGTATTTCCAAAATCTTCCGTGTTTTGATAGAAAACGTATTCGTTGTATTGCTTGAAGCCACTGTAACAAACTAATTAATTGATGTAAATTAAATCTCTCTTTTGCTTTTCAATCCTCATTCCGTTTATAAAAAAATCAGTTGATCACAGGCTAATAATAACGGTATGGGTAATTAAACAGTAAGTGATCGGCTTTGGCTTTTGGAAAAGACGTTAAACGACATCGTTCAATTGACTAACCTCGTAGCCGAGTTGTAGCATGTCGGCCTCAAGAACTATAGGCCGCGAGTTCCATCTACATAAATGTTTTCATTGAGTAATAAATGTGTTTTAATTTTTCTAATTAATTTTTATAATAAATGTCTTATTCTAAACGAGCAAAGCTCGGTCACCAGGTACTGTTTTATTTAAAGTCAAAGTCTCCTCCACGAAGTAATCGAATCAACTCGATGATGTTCTGACCTATAACAAACAGCACAAACAGCTGTACATACATATATCAAGGTTCATTAAACAGACAGTCAAATTAAACCTCTTTTTATGAAAACATGCCGTTTAGACATATCCATGATCTAACCTATTTCCCAAAGGGAAGTAAATACTCATATACTAATTTTTGCAAGCATGCTGATACAGATTCTTCATTGTAGAAAGACGTGGAAACCAAAAATAGAAGGGATGCCAGATTTGTCGCAGATGGAAGACCCTGACAAACCGTTGGAAAGGTATCCAGGCGACCCCAGCATCGCTCTTAAAGTATTCAACACGCATAAAACTTACGATAGTTGTATCCACAAACTTTATCAAGCTACAAGCCTCATCGATGAAGAAGAATGTGGATACAAGCCTGATCTTGAATCCGTTATGATCGTTTCTACTATGTGGGGATCAACGTTTGATCGCATGATCTCAAACACCGTATTCGGTAAGTGACTTTGAATGAGTAATATTAATGTTTACGGTTTGAATACGGTTTGATAAACAAAACTATAGTAACACTTTTAATTGCAATTGGATTCAACTGGTTTCACATTGCTTTCAAATTTATAATAATTAAATAACATTGTAAGAGGGCGGAAAGATGACTCGTTTCGCTTACTTTAATTGTAATACAAATTGCAAGATGATAACATCAAATCTTATGTTATAAACTCATACATTTAACACTACCTTCTTCGTTAGAAAGTTAGTGTAAAGTGATTTGTTGTTGTAGATTTTTTTAAGTTTAGGCCTTAGATGTGTCTAAGTGTAATAAATAATAGGCTGGTTGTCAATGAAAGTGCAGTAGTTTATAAAAAATTACAATCAAATATTATTTTATAACATATTTTATTGTTCATGACATACTTTTTTTCAATACCAGAACCAGTGATTGATGAACAAACTGATGAAGTTATTGAAGTACAATATATTTATTTTAATATTGAATTAGTTGTGTATAAATGAAAAATATTATTGATATTTCAATTAAAGTAAGTTAAATTTGGAATGTAAGTAAGAATATGGAATATAATTTAGCTCCAAGGTTTTTTAAAAAACTTTTCATATTGGGAAATTTACTCATACAACCCTTAAAAACGTAAAAATCTGAATTTCTCAAAAACTGCTCGAACGGTTTTGACGGGATTTAGATATATTATGTTTTAAGCTATTAAGGTCTCAATAAATAAATAATGTTTCGAATGAAACCTATTTTGAAGGTAATAGCTTCATTCCTAACTTTACCAAACTTATTGTTTCATATCGTCCTTCCATTCTCACCTCCACACACATTCGCAATGTCACCATTGTCACCTATCAGAACATTTTCATGTTATTTATTATTTAAATATATGCACATAAATGCATATATACTTTAAGTAACACACGCTTCTACATCTGTGAGAAGTGTCCTTTTTAGACTTTGATGAATACTTAAACTTGTGTTATTGCTACAATCTTTCTTAGCGTTTGCAATGAGAAATATGATAAGGAAGTACAACATTTTCGTTATTGATATGGATGAAATGCAACAATCTATGAAACGTACTTTATTGGGCCAAATATTTGGAGGAAAAGGAAACTACGAAGTGAGTATTTATGTCAACATCTTTTATGTATATTCTTTATTTATTATTGTGGTATGCTTCAGAACTGGTATAAAAAATTATAGTTTGTTTTATATTACCTTTTATCGTTCCAGTTCAAGATGGGTTTCAGCGCTGGTTGTGCCATGCTCATGTAGATCGCCAAAGAGAATATCATAATGTTAGGACGTCGTCATGGATGAAACATAATATGAACTTAAAAGACACAACGGTGATCCTTTTGGTGTAGTGGTTAGACCGTTGTGCTGACGAGTACAACAGTGCTGACGAGTGAAGCCGTTCGGAGGGACGAAGGTTCGAACTCCGACCATGACCAATCCCAATTTGGCTTGAAAATGTGTGGTATAGTGGAGGGAGGGCCCGCCTTAAATAAACGGTGACCGGCTTGGGTGGAAATTGACGGCATTTGTAGCCTTAATTGGGATTTCAGTGGACACCTGTTTTGCATTTATGGTTATTGGGTATAATGGGGAGAAGCATGTTTTGTGTGTATAGTTAGTATTTTAAGAAGAGTTGCATAAAAATAAAAAATTCAAAGTAAAGTCATAGCACTTGGAGGGTTAAAATACAACTATGGTTTCAGTGCTGGATTCACCATGATCACGTGGATCGTCAAGGAGAATAATATCATAATGTTGTTATATAAAGGTCAGTGTCTTGGATGTCGTCATAGATGAAACATTTGATACGAACTCAAAATGACACACCACGAACATAAAAAAAATTCCACTTGAGACTGAAGTAAATTGTATTGAAGTTAGAGAGTGATGCTGTTTTAAAACGATAAATTGAATTAAAGTTCCAATTTAATTTTTAACAAAATAATTGAGAGTGATAACCTCTTCCGGAGGAGTTCAACTCATGAAGTACCAAGTTCATCTCTTCACTACACCCGTCCACCTCAGTGTCCTGTTGGCTCTCGCGACGATCCGATCTATAATTAAATTCTAATACAGGCCTGTCTACAGTTCCATGAAACTATGCTTGTGCGCTAGTTTAACAACCCGTCTTGAACTGGGACGAAAAAAGGTAATATAAAACCAACTATATATATTCTTTAACTTGAAGGAGCATCCTTAAATTTCAAGTGTAAGAGGTGAATTGCAAGTTGAACTATATACTGAATTGTAGGAATTGTAGATTATACGAATGAAGTTATACAGTAATTATATTTAAATTAACATTTCGCATATCCATCACTAATAGTAAACTAAAGTTTCACGACGGTTCAGGATCTGACATTAGATTTGGTCCCATTCACGATCAAGCTAGATCATACAACATAAAAGATTAGTACAACACAATTATCGTTTGTTTTACAAATAGTATTGGAAATCAAATCAAAAATCAAAAATGTTTTATTCTGCAATAATAGACTACATATGTGATACAAAAACAAAAGGAAAATATAGAAAATAAACACACATATATATACATGATAAATATTTTAGTTAATGCAGAATTTCCACATAGGAAAACCCCCGTGCGTGGAAATGAGTCGTTTTATCGAATTAAAAAAAACATTAAAAAATATTACATATAACTAAAAAAAAGTATTTTGTAAAGAAATTAACTTTGGAGACTGCTGGCTAAGCTGCGATGAAGGAAAAAAATTAATGCATAATAATATAAAGATAGTGTTTTATGTTCAATAGTTCCTAATAAGCTTCCTAATAATTTATTACTGAATTTACATAAAAAATAGAATTTGAATCGATTGAGACCAAACAAAACAACTCTGAGAGAAATATGACATCCCATCAACCCCCATAAAGGCAATCAGATTCACATACATTCCTTCACTCACACAACACAAGCACACCAGCAAACACACATACCTGATGATAATTTAAATAACATAAATGCACCATCACGATCAAACACATTCAAAAAAGCAGAATACAATAATTTGACAGCTAAAATAGAACCTCAAAGCTGTTTACCAGAACATGGTCGAACATAATTTTACTGGGACGGTCCTGTAATACAGCTACTTAGAGGTTGTGCGAATTGTGGATAGTTAAGTGATGGTTAGTGGATGTGAAATTCGGTGGTGACGATTAACGTCCGCACTATTGAATGCTACATTCATCAGCAAATACCATCCTTATAATTATACCAATTTATAATTCAGAGAGAAACATGGTTCGGACTCCGAGTTGAACTGTAGATCCCTGAGATATGCCATCAGCTGTTGGGCTATTAATTAACAGTCCTATCTAAGAAACATGTCAGCCTTACTCAGTAACAAGACCACAATATCGCGCCACATTCATCTTACACTCAATTCTCATTCATACTTGGTCTAAAATACCTACCGTGTGGTTGTTTTTAGCGAATTTCCCATAGGGAAGAAGCTATTACCGTAGGTCTCATGCCCAAGACCATGTTATTTTTCGTCTTTAGGTGCCCAGAGTCCAAAAACAATAGTCGTTAAAATTTATATATATATATATGTATATATAAAATTATTTATGGTAGAAATGACTACTTTCAGTGTTCCTCACAGCAGCTAACCTGCACACTCTTTCCCATGTAATTCTTACGGAGAATAGGCAAATAATTCTCATGTTTATGGACAGATTTTTATAAAACTTGTCATATATTATTATTATTATTATATTATTGATTTGGAAATTCGCTGAGTTCGCAGGTCTGCTGCGACGGGGGTATAGGATATTTAAAATTTAATATAAACAGGACAGTAATATAAATGAAAATTTTAAATTGAAATATCCATGTAGATTATAACCAATTGAAATATGCTACAGGGTGTATCAAAGGTAGTTACCGAATTCATTTTGTCTACCAATGGGAAAATCAATGTGGAAAACATTCACTTGATTGGGTTCAGCTATTCGGGTCAACTGGTTCTCGAAATGGCTAAGGAGATAAAGAAGCAATCGAAAAAGAAAATCAAGTCTATAGTGTGTGAGTATGAACAGTTTAAATCTATTTTATAGCAGTTTAAACTGTTTAGTTTACCCGTTAGCTGGAAGAAACATTCAGCACTTGATGAACAACAAGATAGTGTATTTTAGATACTATATTTACTACGGACATTTTCCATCACGAGTTTTAGTAAAGCGAAGTTTCGCGACGTTAATCTGATCCCGTCCTCAGGGCAGCTATTACCTAAAACATGACACTATTAGTACATATGCCAACAATGTCATACACCAATAGTCATGCACATAAGGTAAAAATCACATCCACTCGTGACAAGGACCCAAAGACAACAAATTGGAAAGCGCATGTAACCCCGGAAATGGAAACAAAATGGCCCCAGATTGGGACTGGGAAACAAAAGTGTGTCTAACAGATTTTTATACTCTAATAGATATCCTAATGCCTCTTACTACGAGTTAGCATACCAAAGAAATTTTTTTTGGATTTACATTAATACATTAATTATTAGAGATACTTAGTTTTCCCTATCCATAAGTTCTTTATTTAGAATCACCAGCCATAATATGCGTATTTCAACTGAAAATGTATGCACTAAAAATCTAAATAACACAAATCCACCATCACCAATAATGAATTTCAAAGAGTACAAGATAATATGGGTAAATATAAGTTTTTGCAAAAGCTTTTGAATTTTGATTTTGTCAAAGGACAAATCCCTTTAAGGGTCACTTGACTCTAAGAAAGTTTAGAAAATTGTAGATGAGACGATGACATGCAATTCGTAGCCTATATAATTACTAAATTGAAAAAAATAGTATCTTATTAAGTTTGAAGAGTTTTAATGTCTATGTTTGATTCTCCTGGTTGTATATTGCCCTATTAGAAAACCTTACTACCCATTGCCTAACTGAGATAAAACCCCACACAAACGTATCTCAGTGAAGCTGGCTTGGATAAAATAGCATCCCTCTTAATGTGAGATACCTTTTTTGACCTTTCCTTCTTGCCCACTCGTACGCAGAAACGCCTGTTTCAAATATTTCATTCCCTGCAATAGTTTTTCTTAAATATTTTAAATATATAATTCTTTTGACATTAATATATCTTAGCTCTGTGGGCGGTGGTATTGGCAAACAGTCAGACTAAAACTTGAAACGGTACCGTCATAGTTTAATAAAGTCATATGATTATAAGATCAGCTGTTTTGAGGAACTGAAAACAAAACCCATTATCATTTACGTAATCTAACCTATTTCCTATTGGGATTTAAATACAATCTTAAAACAGTGACGTGATATGGTTAGTTAAGTCATAGTTTGGTTATAAGAACAGCTCTTTAGATAAATTAAACACATTTTCTTAGACATATCCACAATTTAATATACTTCGCATAGGAAAGTATATACACTAATCCAATGCTATTCTTGTGGAGAATATTAAAAAATCAATTTCTTCCTCATTTTATAACCGTTTTTCATGAAACTTGGTATGAAGCGTAAGGTCAAATCACCCAACAAAACCAATTCAAAAAAGCTTGGTATTGGGGGGGGGTCCCCCATACAATTCGAACATTAATTTTAACTTTGTCTCTCTTGTTTTTATTTTCAGAAATGAAATGATTATTTTTGAAACAATAAATTATTAAATTATATTTAGATAAACTTTGAATAATATGATAGTTTTATTACAGATTGTCTTTTTTTAAATTTACTTAAGGGAGACAGTATGTGTCTATTCACTGACACCGTTTATTTATTTTGAGTTTGGAGTTAATTATTTCTCAATAAATTTAAATTTAAATCTAAAATAACTTCAAATATAGATTTCTTCGGGGGGTCGGACCCTTTAGGAAAAAAATGAAACTTTCAGTTGTTTATCTAATTTTATTACATAGATATTTAGCTTTTATTTAAGGCCTCGTTTAGTAAACTCACCAGAAAATTTGTATAGCCTATATAAAAACATGGTAAAATAGTAATAAAGTAAAAATATTAGTTCAATCTACTTGTAAAAAGACAAAAGTATGTATTTTTAAACAAACAAAAAATTTAGTTTGTAGCTTTTATGGTTTTTCAGAAAAAAAGGGTGACAAACTTAACATGGAGAAGATAAAGGGTCGTAGTCCCCATATTAATTTGTTTTATGACTTCAGCTTTGGATCGACATACCCTTGGAGCTTCGATGTATTACCACGATGGTCCGTCCCTTAACAACGCACAGGTCATTCACTCGTACCACACCAGCTCGCCCTTCGCGGGCACTCGCGGCAGGGGCGGAAATGGGGACATTGTCTTCAACGGTGGAATAACCCAGCCAGGATGCAATATATGTAAGAAGTGGCACTAAAACACTCCGGGGTAAAAAAAAAAACAAATTGCTGTAATTTTTAACTGCTGAAAACCTACTGTTTACAGATATTGCATTAATAGGATAACAACCAAACAATATTTAAAGAGGGTGGCATATTCTGGTTTAGTAGTATAACCAGGTAGATAAGGCGTGGGGAGGACGAGTTTGAAGGGTGGAATAGGCAGTGAGAAGGTGACATTATCACTATAAGGTGAAGAAACGGAAAAAAAACAGAAACGACAGTAGGTAGAAAATACCCCCGTCGCAGCAGACCTGTGTACTCAGCGAATTTCCAAATCAATAATATAAAAATAATAATAATATATGACAAGATTGGTCAAAATCTGTCGATAAGCGTGAGAATTATTTGCCTATTCTCATAAGATTCTCAGGAGATCTTTTTATACCTATATCTACTTTAATAATGTGCCAACTGCAACAAAACCGGTGTTTATAGTTAATCCATTGTTGTAAATTATGCGTTTTGTAAAACAAATTATTATTTTTGATTTTACTGGAAAAATAAACAAATTATTTCTTTCTTTCTATATCTTTAGTGTGGGACAAGTACGTCTCAGTTCACTGATACCAATCATTGTGTCTACAGTTAACCTCGAGTGCCATCACATGCAGGTGTACGTCTACCTGTTTTACGTCATCATCTACCCAGGTATATTTGTGGCAAGGACATGTGACAATTGGATCCACTTCAAAAATTGTCTATGCCATACAGAAAAACCTTTTACATTGGCATTTCCTCCCTCAGAGAAGTAAGTTTTACTCGTCCAACCATTTCATTTAGCATTTAGAGTAACAACCACAAGGACTATCTATCAACGCCTCCGTCTGCTTGTGGTTTAAATGCGTAAAGTGCGAGAAACAGTTCTTAACAAACGTCTACACATGTAATTATTTTTATTTCAATCTATTTTTATTATTTTGAAACGAGGTGTCTAACGGGTAACTATAGATTCAGCCAGATTTCACCAACAGTCAGTTTATTTTACTTAGTCCAATTGACAAAACACACAAACCGGTGGTTAGTCTAGTGAATAGTAGACCCAAGTGTGAAAAAATAAATATAATCTCCAAAAGAAGCAAAAAAGTACGTAAATTTTAAATTTTTTTCATTTTTTCTATTACGTTCATTTTTGTTTACGTTTTGTAGACCGTTAAACTTTTCATTTTTTGCGTCAATATATATTTTTTCTAAACCTACAAACTCAAATTATACATTAATTGTTAGATTCTATATCTTAAATAATAAACACAAAATAAGATTACAGATTATAAAAACATCGCATTATTTATAGCCATCCATAGCGCACCGGAAATTGGAAAGATACGGCTGTTTTAGATAAGATTACATTAGATTGTTCCGGCTGAAAATTTTTAATTACTACACAAAGTAGGGGTCACTATAGGAATGGTTTTTATTAAAAACAAAAAACGTAAAATACCTCAACATTTCAAGGAAATAAATAGATTCCCATTAATAAAGTATGTCAAAGCTTAAGGCGAGGGCGGTGACGTCTCAGTGGTCAGCTTTTGTGACAACAACTCTCATGTAGATTTAGTATCGTTTGAGCATTAGTGAAGAGGATATAAAATATACGAAAATAACTTACACTAAAATTGTTTCGTTTAGGGTAAACGGCATATACCAAATTATTACGTCCGATAAAGCGCCATATGGCTTAGGAATGGAAGGTTCCGACAACAAATGTCAAGAGAAGATAGCCAACAGAAAAAAGAAGGAAGAAGATAGAGACAAGAAGAAGATAAATACGAGGAATTTCAGGGACGAGACTTCAGAATCAGATTCAAATCCTTTCTGATCACAGAACCACTTCATGTGATCGAACATAATAAAAAATTGTACATTAAAGCTATAAAATAGTTAATACGCTAGTATGTTACTATTGCCAGATCTGTTATGCAATTTTCAAATTTTAAATTATTTTAGGATATAGATTATTCATATTGTCGAGAAATTCTAACAAAGTGAAAGTATCCGATCCAAGACTAAGAGCCAATAAGTGCACACACTTTTAGTTTGTTACAAATACGTAGATTATTATTGTGGATCCCACAATAATAATCCGAAAGTTGAAAGTTGATAATTTAAAAGTTGATCCAACTGTCATAATTTAAAATTGGTAAATAAAAATAGACTGTAAACACAGTTCGCCAATTAACAATCATACAAACAATTTCATAAAGGTAATAATATTTATACTATAATTTGCCAGCGAATGTTAACCTAATAGTCTGTTTTGTGCATCGCTGTATGGCGTGACGGGTAACAACACTAGGTAAATATAGAAATTTAAACTATTACAGTATTATAAACTAAGTATTAACTGTCATGCTATGAAGTTAAATGCTGAGAAAGTTAGAGACGGTGGTGATATTTACGATTATATGAGAATGAATGGGATCATCGTTCTCCCTAATACCGACAGAGCAATTCTTAATATTCTTTACTTTCTTTGTGAGATAAATTTTATTGTGATTGTTTCATTTTTCCCCTAATTCAACATACAAATTTAATTATTTCGAAAGTTACCTCATTTGAGATGTCAGTTTTATACAAGTAATAGACTATGCATACTAAGTTTTTATGATCTAATAGTGGGGTTTCAATTGTAAACTATTATACGAAGAATTAAAATATTTCCTATTTGTACCTCTGCATCAAGTAGCCCGAACGGGCTTGTTTACGCTAGTTAAATTACCTGTATTGATTGTTATACTAACTAACAACTTCATTATTCTTTTAAATCAACTTAAAATTTCTATTTTCAGACACGCTTTCTGATCAAGAAAATGCAAAACGTGTAATGTTATTTAAAGGCGAGTTTTCTTCTCAAAAGATTCGAAACTTGGCTTTAAAAAAATAACAAAAACAGGCCCTAGTCTCTACTAAAACAAGAGAAATATTGAGCTCAAATAGATCATTTGGTGGACAAATTAAAGTCTTTTGCTGTTTGTGAAATGAAAGTTTCAATACTACTTTTTATACCAAGAATTCAGCTAAATTAATAGTTTTTTGTACCTTTTGTCGTTCTTTTTTTCATAGCTAACTCACTTTGACATTATTTTACAAAAACACTGTATTAACAAAGCACATTTTAATTTTTCAAAGTAGAGGTAAGACACCATTGGATTGAAATTTTTTCGGTTTACTATTTATAGATATACTTTTCATAACCCTTTCAAATCATCTAATTCTACAAGATCGTGCCACAATCATCTTACACTCATTTATCATTCATACTTGGCTTAAAATACCTACCTGGGTAGGTTGCCATTTCAATGATCCAAATCTAAATCTATTCATTTACTGTTTCTTACCTTCCAAACATCTTCGACCTTAAACTGGCATTTCTCTATTTATCTTTCTTTGAAAAATAAGCTCAGCTTTTACGTCTTCTGTGTTTAACATGATCGGTTCCATACGTGATAATTGGTCTTACTAATGTTTAATCAAGTCTGCTTTTTTGTTCTGAAAACTTATTTTGATTCCAGTGCTGTACAATTTGCGAAATAAAGCTCTGTTCGTGACCAATAGTCTATTAGGTGTTTCATTTTAAATTATATTTTTGGGGGGTTGAGAGATACCTAAATATTTTATTTCGAACTATTTATCAAACAAGTGTTCTCCTTATTTTACAGCATCAATAGCTAAACTAGTTTCCCCTGGAGCAACCGCCAAGTACTTTGTTTTTCCAACATTCACAGCTAGTCCTTCTAGTGCTATGTCATCTGCTTATGCGCAGGTCTGGTTTGAATTATATTTTTATATTATATTGAATTATATTTCCATACATCTTTTTAATAACACAGTTTAATGCTAGGTTGACTAACACTGATGGCAAAGTAACTTCCTGTTTATGTTGTACCCCTGAACCTATGTTGCAAGCTAAACCTCTTCTAGAGTCAACCATCACTGCTGTTTTGGTATTATCATCACTGGAATTGGTATTAACTTGTGCTATTTTACTAATAGAACGAATCACACAATAAGATTCATGTAATACGAGAACTGTTATTCCATATCACGTCAAGGTTTTCTATTTTTGTTTTGATAAAAATAATGTGATATGTAAGTAATATAAAGTAAACCCCTTCCCTTAATAGCGTGTTACTGGAAATTACTAATAAATGGAAGGAAATTCATGAGAATATATAACTCATTTATTGGTTCTTTACTAAGACTCGTTCTTAGAGAAGTGATATTCTTTTTTTATATATAAGCTATTTGTTTTACATAGCATGCCGATCGAGCTATTAAATGCTTTCCCATCAAGTTTTTATAAAGTTTGTCACTCAAGTTCTTTACAAGCTTGCCCGTTAAGTTTGTGGCAAGTGTTGAAACTCCGTACTAGACAGATTGTAGCAAACTTGATGAAAGCTTGGCGGCTTTCTGTGGAAAACTTTAGCAAGATTCTATTTGGGTTTTGGCCGATATTACCCAAACTTATCTCAAAGCAAACCAAATATCTATGTAATTTTACCGCCATTACAAGTATTGTAGTATAATAACTAAGATATTATAAAGGTAAAATACCAATACATTAGTTTCAATAAAATTAAACAGGTTTTTATTGCGGACATTTTCCATCACGATTTTATGTAAAAACAAAGTTTCACGACGTTTCGGGATCTGGAATCTGATCCCGTCCTCAGGTGAACTAATATCTAAAACATAGCACAATTAATTAACACATAATCCGGACCAAACCGGTATAAAGCTGAAAACATAAAAGTTTAAAGCAGTCAAAAACTTACAAACAAACCATTCACTAACCATTACACACAAAAGAAACCAAACACGTCCGCTCGTCACGGAGACTCAAAGACAACGGCAGTTGTCTATGAGTGGTTTGTTTGTAAGTTTTTTGACTGCTTTAAACTTTTATGTTTTCAGCTTTATACCGGTTTGGTCCGGATTATATGTTAATTGATTGTGCTATGTTTTAGATATTAGTTCACCTGAGGACGGGATCAGATTCCAGATCCCGAAACGTCGTGAAACGTTGTTTTTACATAAAATCGTGATGGAAAATGTCCGCAATAAAAATCTAAACAATATCAATCCACCATCACCAATAATGAATTTCAAACAAAGAAAATTAAACAGGATATTTTTTCAGCCAATCCAGGGGGCAGGAAGTATAGGAGTAGTAACCGAAAGTTCCATTGTTGGCCATCCCCCAGTAGCAGCCTGTTGCTGTCACTTGTTGCAACTGACAGTTTATCTCCGGCCTCTTGGAACCACAACTTAACATTTAGTCTTCTTCAAATCGTCCAAAAAATCTTATGTATAATATTTTTCTAATTACCTCCTAGAAATTTATAATCGTAAATTTACAATTAATAAATACATATTTTTTTAAATAATTTAAGTGTCATTGAAACATCGGTGTGTTATTGGGTGTTTCAAAAAGATAACAGGTAGAAAACCCGAACATTGAAAATTAGACTTACACACACTAATAAACATATGTGGGACCGATCAGTCAAATGCCACATACTAATTTTAAGTCTAATGTTCGCTTTTATAATATCACTATAATTCTAACACTCTATCTAACCAACACTTGGCACTAAAAAAATGGTTGGAAAAAGTAACCACTGGTATTTTTCATAGTAACTTTATTTATGAAAATTTAATTTAATTTGCAATGATATGATACCTGCATTACATATTTTTGTTTGTACATACTCAATGAGAAGTTTGAATTTTCGAAGATGTTTATTAATAAAGCCTTCGTTTAAAAATATCTCATCGTTAAATTAAAACAGTACAAGAAAATTTAGAATTTATGAACAGATTGTTCTTCAGTGGATCCAAAAGATCAGTTACATTACGTATCATATCACGTGACATATCAAACATATCAATTTAAATGGTGCATTACAACATCTATACTCAATTAATTAAATCTCCGACATGATGGGTGAAGCATTTTCTATACTAATAAGCAGTATAAACTCCCCATTTTGGTGTACGAAACCCCCTGAAACCTTTCGGTTATACTGAGTTATCTGGTCTTTTAACACATTCTAATAAATATTGTATTACGCATCTCTCTACGAAGGCTTATTATCTATGAGAATTCACAAAAACTTTGAATCGCTCATTATCTTTTAGAGAATACTATATTATATCGAGTTACACATCAAAGTATTGTGGCGATAATCCAGGTAAAAACACTATAATTTTATTTCTCAACTCAAATGTATTAAATTGAGTTTAACATATGATGCGCTTTCCTTCCTTGGTGTTTGCGTGTTAGTCTTCTCCCTTAACGACAGTTATTATCGGCCCCATCTTCCTCGTAGGCGAAGGGCGCAGTGCTACTTGTTCTTAAGTACAAACGTCCTTTATACCTAAATTATGTAACAGTTTTAATTGGCTTTAGTATAATAAACGATGAGACGGTGGCTCATCTTTTGATTACAGGATAAGTTTTAATACCAAAACTTGTTCATTTGCCAATAAAAATTCAAACAAATTTTACATCAATTTTTTTCAAATAGGGTCTAAATGTCATTTAATTAAACAAAATAACACTTTACTTAACTTAATACTCGTGACTCAGACCTGCCATTTTGTCTAGATACATTGCTGAATTAACACGTTCAATGCGGCGGACGCCGATCGGTGCCTCGTGCAATAATACATTTGGCGTTAAAATATCAGCTGATCGCTTATTTCATGTGTATTCCGCGCTGCAGTGTGTTGTTGTTGATGAGTTCACTTATGTTTTGGTGGTAATCGTTCGTAGTTTTACTTGTGTTCGTAATAGTAAAACTAATGGATGAAAATCTAGGACTTTCAAACAGTAAAAAACGAAAATGTGGTGGTTAAAAATAATATTGGTCTAAATTTAGTCCTTACAAATGTAAATGTGTATGTTTATCTTTAAGTATCACACAAGCTTACCATTTTTACTTCATGTTTCGTAATCAATGTTCTATTCAAAATACGGCTTGAACACATGGAAATACTCGTATTTACGGTTTATTTTTATTGCACAATATATACGTGTTATCTTGCAGTGTGGCTTTTTATTTTAGTATTTCCTAAATGCAGATGTTTCACTATTCATTTGAAAACATATTTAGGTCTTTGTAGCAATTGATTCATGCACGGACGACTATAGGCGCTCGCAGCATTCATCACCAAAACCTTTAAAATTTATTGCTGGGGGCTGTGGAAGCCTATAGGCGTCCATACATAATATTCAAATATATTGTCTATATATTACATAGAGTAAAAGATGTGGCACAAATATACTTCATACTACAAATATACTACATATTGAAAAAATAATGATGCAACTCCTGAGGAAAGAATCGCGAATAACAATGAACGTGAACTAAACCTTTGTTTCTATCCAACATTATGGATCTTTTATATAAGAAATGAAATATATTTTATAATAAAGCAGGAGTTTACAGAACTTACTCGCCAGAGGGAGGAAATGTTAAACCATGCGTTGTATATTTAAGTTTTTTGCATCTACACAGATAGAAGGCGACCACAGAGGTGCATTGTCTGCCTATGAACTTCTCCGGGTAGAGGATGATGTACCACAGCATCACGACGACCCTCATGTTACTGCATTGCGAGTTAACTGCCAGACAACATGAGGAAGTAAAATACTTTGTTAAAGATGAGAAATAAACTTACACTTTGTTTTGACATGGATATCTGTAAGCTCTGAGCGGGGGTGACAATGATTATCACCATCTTTGTAGCGAAAAAAGTGATATTTTCGTTACCGCCCTTAAGTAACGAAGCCACAAAAGACAGTATACGTCTAAAAAGAAAGTTTTCAGTTCCTCTAAACAACTACCCTTATAGCCATATGACGTCACTAAACACATGACGTCACTTCCCTTCCAAACTTAGATCTGACGGTTAGCCAATACTCCCTCCCCCCGAAACTAAGTCATATCCATGTCAACTACAAGGCTTTTTGATAACATTCACAAGTTTTTTACACTTTTAGAATTTTAAGTGATTTTTAAGAAACTATTTTGTGCGAGTAAAGGGCAGGGGGTTAGAGATTACACGTTGGAGGGCACGGAGTTAATTTCTCAGTTTTTGTTACAATATTGCATATGTTTGGCTTCCCTGTGGGAAATAGGTTAGATCATGGATATGTATAAAGGAAATGTTTTAAGTTCATCTAAACAGCTGTTCCTTTAACCAAATATTCAATACAATAGCTCTGGTAGTTACTATGGAAACCTATAACATATTTTCCATCTTACAAATCACCAAAGCCTCCGCCAGATATAAAACATATCCATGTCAAAAATAGAGAAAAAGGAAACATTTTTACATAAAAATAATATAGAAAAACTGTAAAAATCCATAAAAATATCTGTGTCAAATAAAAAATTATAATATAACTGTTAAGGTTGGTAATACAAATTCAAAACCTTTTAAGAGGTCAGGGTATCATATCATAAACGATATAAGATACTAATATTTAGTGTAAAATAGATTCAGACAAATAGGAAGCTCGCCTTGTACATAGGAGTTGTTTTAAATAAAGTATTTCATTGGTGAAGATTTCCCAATTTGATTTATGGTATGAATATTGTCCGGAATAATGTGTCGGGGATCCAAAAACACGGTTTTCGTTTTTCCATCTCTTTGTTAAGGATGCATAGCTCAAATTTACACAGAAAGGTGATACAACTTAGTTTATGGGTAATAACTGTGTATCGCCTTTTTTAATGTTACTTAAAACCTATTTAGGTAGTAGTTATTAAATAGAACATGGACCTACCCTCAAGTAGCAATTAAAATGACCTATTTTGTAGAGTTTTATGGAAGTTTCTATAAAATTGCTCATGTATGAGATAAATGGTAATTCTTTTTCTGGTAATTAATGAGGGCATTTTATTATTTCATTTTTATTAAATATAAAAACGATTTTTAATAAATGTAAAAAACGTTTGAAGTAAATATTTCCAAAGTTGGGGCTATATTTTTATTGAAATATTTTTTGTAACCACCTGAATCATAAATTGTCTTAAACTTTAAAGTACGTTTACGTAGAATATTAAAAATGTTACGTTTATATCAACAAATGTATTTTTTGAAAAATAAAATCATAAACACTCACGCTACACGAACCGGCAAACTACTGCTGTGAATGTCGGCTTAAAAATCTAAATAATAGGAAATAACAATCAACAGGTTGGTCAACTGATCAAAACAATATTCATAAATATTTCCTGAAGGCCTTAGCAACACCATCTATCGGGGAAGTGGAACCACGTGGAGAAATACTGCGTATTTACCGACTCGTGGTCTGGCATCCAGTCCGCGCTCGGCTTTACGAGTACTACTCGTGTGTCTACCCCAAAAAATATTTGTAATAGGTAGTATTCTGATTTACACTGATCCTTTCCACAAAAAAATTTGCAGACTTGGTTGGTTTGCATTAAATTGAAAATACTCCATTCCTACATAATCTCACCTCCACAGCCAGGCTGGTAGCTGCCGTTGTTGAAGACGACGTCCACCGTGGCGTCACGCCTTAACGTGCCATAGTTGAGAGAGTTGGTGTGGTAAGTGTGGACGACTTCGGCATCCTCTTTCGAGGGGATGAAGACAGATTTGCGTCGTACCATCTCCCACCCAGTTGAATGTGGTTCCAATACTGAAATAGCAAGAGTTTGTAAAGTGCTTGCCCACTTTGGGGGGGTTACGGTGATGTTTCATCTCTAAAAAATTGCGAGCAGCTTCACGACTGGCTAGGACGTTCAGTAGCTGTAGTACCCACTTCCTTTATACACTGTTGACCTAGATTCACAACTTAGTCACTGTTCTATTCATTCCTATGCTGACGACTTGAACCTAGTTTTATCTTATCCATTGACCGAAGCAGTTTCTTGCATAAATTATGACTTGATAAAGGTGAAACAATGATCTGATGATCATAGGCTTCAGCTGAATCCTGATAAGTCCTGATAAGCTGAAGTGATAAGTTTTAAGAATTTTAAACTCCTCTGTACAAGGCCAACACAACAACAATCGTGATTTGAAAGTTATTCTTGATGACAGGCTTCTCTACTTGTATGTAATTCATCAAAGTTCATTGAAATTGAGATTCTAAGATCAATTTTCCTGAACATATGAGAATTTGCTAAACGGTTGTCACTAAATTAAGGATGTTTAATAGGTTTATCTTTGTCTTGCCAGTGTCAACAAAACTTGAAATTTTATGTGTCATAGCTCTTCCTTCTATATATTATGCTCTTTTATCTTTTGCTCACAGCCTCATTCATGAAAAATATGAATATCTCACAAGA
Organism: Nephotettix cincticeps; assembly: GCA_023375725.1. Classification (NCBI taxonomy): domain Eukaryota; kingdom Metazoa; phylum Arthropoda; class Insecta; order Hemiptera; family Cicadellidae; genus Nephotettix; species Nephotettix cincticeps. The sequence goes on from CM041788.1 coordinate 48,407,736, forward strand.
TTTCAGAACAGTGTTGAGATTTGTTTTCAACTTAAAAAAGTGAGTGCAGGTCTAAGGTAAACATCTTGACAGTTAGGCAATGCTGTGTCCTTCGGACAAATTTATTAGTTCATAAAACTCTTGTAACAGAGTGATCCCAATTTCTAAGAAGGAAGCTGGTTTTCAGGTCTGAGGTGAACGTTAGGTTTAATCGGCAGGAAGGCTCGCTCCATATACCACGCGTCAGAACGGAACTGAGAAAGGTATTTTCTTATTTCGGACCCCTAACCTACAATGTCTTTCCTGCTGACCTGAAGGCAGCAAATTTGCCCAAGTTTATAAAGGTATATCACCGGTTCGATACTGAAAAATCTTGATACATATTTGTAATGGTTTGACAGTGAACCAAGTTATCTTTTTGATATTTGGGCTAATTTCGGCATATGAATTTCAAACAATAATACAGACAATTATCACACAAATCTGTCCCTCATACTCCACTTAAAATAACGTCGTAGTCTCAAGACTATGGAAATGTACAAACACCCAACAATTTATTAGGGCCTACACGCCCTAGTAAATATCGGTAAGTAACCCTAAGAGTACACTTTACTACATATTTACCTATACCACAAGGCACCCCTCCCATAAAGACAGTGAAGAGCTGCCACCACTCCTCCAAAATTCTGCTCACAATCAGCCAGGAGTAAATGGAAACTCCAGGAGACAAGAAGGAACCAATGTTATAGGGAAGCCTGTCATACTGGATGGTGGAAGGAATTTCCAGTAATTTTACAGCTTTTTTTATGAACATACTTTAGATTTTTGATCTCGTCAAAAATACCGGATTATCCTGTAAGTCAAATAAGTCATATTAAGAGGACTCGCAGTCATCTTGCATGTGGTACTGAGCAGTTGCAATAAACATGCCAACCTTGCTACTGGTTTAGACTATTTAAAGGTTATATTGAGGGAGATTAAATTTTCACTCACCCAGTAAGGACTTGACCTTTTTGTCCTTGTTCGTCCTTATGGTTCTGGCAATGTAGCCGATTAGCTTGGCGGAATAGGCATATCCAACCATGTGAATATTCTCAACCTTCAAAAGCCCGTGACTTATCGCATCACTGATGAACGTGTAAATTGTCCTCGAAACACCCTAGATCAATAGATTAAGGTCACAATTTTCAATGAAGAGCGAAATTGTTCTTTCAAATGGTAAATTAATTTTACATAATATAGCTATACCGCCTCTTTGGAAAAGTAACTTAAAAATACTTTCTTTGTCCTGTGAGTATAACAGCTAACCTATAAAGAACTCAAAAATATTTCTAACTTTATATTCACAAAATTAAACTAATCTATAGAAATCACCTGCCCTAATAGTAACATAGTACCGGGAGACCGACCTTTCCTCGGCTTTGTTGAAATAAGAACTATAAAGCAAAAGTGATAGTTGTTTACTGAACAACCAAATCATTTTTTACTAACTTGTATAAACTCTGAACAAAAAATGTAGCCTCCCCAGGGGATCAAACTGAGCCATGGCGTCCGCTCTCCTTTGATGTCGTTTAGTGTGTTTTAGCCAACCTCTATTATTGGAGCTGATATTGACCTTTCATGTTTCAGCTTAGCCATTGTCAATCGATTTCAAACAGAAAGATCCACTGGCTCAAAAAATTATACATCTTACACATTATATTTAACGAACATTTATTAGAATAAGACAAGCCTGTCACCGACACTACCCCGCTAAGTTGTAGAACAAGAACAGACTTACGGGGAAGTTCAAATCATACCTGGTATCAGCGTTTTCAGTGGCTGATGTAGATAGATTGCCACCACGGAGAAGGGCGTTACAGTGGGTGTTGTTACAACACCTGATACGATAAGTACGACATTACTGTCAAAAAGAAGCAGATGTATTAGAGGAGTTTGAAATACATAAATCCTTAAAGAATTAGGATTTTAACGGATACATATTCATAAAATATTTATCAAATCTAATTATATATGCAACGCCATTTTCCATGGCGGAAGCCTGTCTACATGAGCTGATCGCATAACCACTAATAACGTAGATAACACGAGACAATTTGAACTTTCCCAGCAGTCTATTTTGCTTTTGAACGTGGCGTGGTAATGGCAGTGACAGGACCGTTTTATTTTTAATGATCGTTATGTGTAATGAGAGACGTATGAGTTTTATTTATGACCCAGATGATGTTTATGTTTGGGGTCTTTTCACAATAGAATAGAATATATTATTGAAATGGCAACCATACTACAAGGTAGGTATTTTAAGCCAAGTATGAATGAGGATTGAGTGTAAGATGATTGTGGCGCGATCTTAAGTCTGACATGTTCCTTAGACAGGACAGTTAATTAACAGCCGATGGCAACTAAGGCTCCTACAATTTAACATGGGAACCTTTGAATTGGTCTAATTATGAGGATGGTCCTTGTGGATTAACGTATTATTAAATAGTGTGAACGTTAATCCACACAAGAGAACACACACCCACCGACCATCACTCACAACTATCCACAATTCGTGACCCCCAAGTAGCTGGATTACAGGACGTCGTCACCGTCCCAGTCATTAGAAGGCATGTAACGAGAAGGATACATCCAATTGAATTGCAGGCGGAGGTGTCTATTAAACTTTTAGCTAAACTATTTTGTCACAGGCGCCCATGACCATTATGAATGAACGCCCAGTTGCACGCCGATGGGAGATGGAAGCGTCTACGCGGCCAGCATGCTGTCGCGTACCTTTTGGTTGTATATGTAAACAATTGTGAACATATGAAACTGTAAAATAGTGTTTCCAGTAGTATTTATTGACTTACTGACTAGGTGAAAACTTTATATCCTTGAAGAGATGCTACATCCAGTAGTGAAATGTGTATCTGGTACAAAACCTACGCGAGATCTACAGATAAAAAGGTACATAAACTTCATATTAAAACTAATATGGGAGGTACGCTCTGGAATTTACTGCTGCAATAACATAGCCCATAATGAATGAAATTGTGGTACCAAAAATAGTGGAGTTTTGGGAAAATAATTCATTATTTTACTGCTCACCTCGTAGTTTCCTCTAAATCCGAAAAATTCCCTCAGCACTGTGATTCCCATGGAGCGGTTCAAATCTTTCAAATCAATAACAAATATGTTATATTTTATCAACATATTTCTCATTGCCATTGCTGAAAAATAGTTTAAAATGTAATCTTTGAGAGTATAGAATAAAAAGAACTATCTATTAATTTTAAAACAGTATCTGACTAAAGGTCGTCATTAGAATAAAATAAGACAGGTTTCAAAGCACATTAATGTTTTAGCGTTTACAATTTTTTAGAGAAGGTATCAAAATTGTAATTTTGCCGACATGGTATGTTTCAAGTGAGTGGTAAATTACTAGTACACAAATAGCCATTATCATGTAAGCGAAACTTAATTTTTTTATTGATACGAGACTCACTAGCGTAAGTACATTATCTATCCAATATACCTTGTGAACCTTTTACAAAAGAAATCTATAATCAGTAAATTATCCATACAATGCTACTAGCATCGAACATTAAACTTGAGACGTACAATATTAATGTATCTAAAAATATACTGAGAATAATCATATATAAATTCTAAGACCAGTTCCTGAATGAGGAAGATTTCTTCTTTAAAACTACGTTAAAAACAGAAAAATGTAAAACAATCGTTTACCCACCCTGCTTGCTGTAAATATTTGGACATCCATCTAAGTTTAGAATCAATAATAACTCCAAGATACTCATAATGGCCTACTCTCTCTGTTTTGAGACAGTCGCGCGCGCCGGAGGTCGGGTCGTCACACGAGTGCAGCATCAGTCTGAGGTGCTCCGGCGGCCCGCCCCCGGTACGCAATGCTATGGGCAAGCACTTTCCGTGAAAACCATTTTTGAATCAAGAGTAGATCGTATTTTTGTAAACGATTCCCACGAACGTCCAGAAAAAAACTAATTGTTCATGGATATGTCTAAAGGGAATGTTTTCAGTTCATCTAAACAGATGTTCTTATAACCCAACTATGACGTCACTGACCATATAACGTCACTAACCAAATGACGTCACTGTTTCAAATTTTGCTGTCGCAAATTGCCAACAACCCCCCATAGAGCTATGGCATATTCATTTCAAAATTTAAAACAAGCTAATATTGATTCATCAGCTGATGGTTATATGTTTTTGTAGCTTGTATAGATTAAATGCTCTGTAAATATATCACTCTAAACTGGGTGTTTGAGAGCTAGTTATTTTGATGTAGTAGGTTGTGGGTCAGTTCAAAGTAAATTAAAACCGAATTCGATGAGTATGGAATTACAATAATAAGTTTTGTCATAGTGGGTGCTCTCATTTTAATGGAGAACCGTTACAAAAAGATTGAAAGGCATGTAAAAATTAAGGTAATGCCTATTTCTACATTTTCAGAGTGAATAAAATATTGAAATAACCAAAAATATCACAATTCCAAGCAATTTTTTGAAAAAATACTATAATTTTATTTAAAAATATTACGTAATAACCTCTTACCTAAGATAATATTCTTGATCATCGGATCCTTTGCATCTCCAGGCAAGGTAGTGACGAGAAATATTGATTCCAGGTCAGGATTGTAACCGTGCGGGCCCTTGAAAAGTTCAAAAACGCTTCCCAACGGCTCCTTTCTACTGTCGTAATCTTTGACATCTTTGAATGTGTTATAAGCATCTTTGGCATTGCCTGGAAACATGGCATACGGCCTGTCTGGGCTCAAATTTGATTTTGGCATCCCGTATATTTCTGGATTCCAATTTTTACTGGAATAAGGTTAGTTTTTTAGTTAGTTTAAAACGTTAAAACCGTTAAAACGTTAAAAAGTTAGTTTTAAGTTAGTTAAACCCCTTAGTTTTTTAACCATTGGGGTCTCAAAACTTTAAAATGTATTATTGTTCAACATCGTAACTCTTTAATTGTTTAAAGGTAACAAGAAAAAAACAGTTAAAAGTCAATAATTAGCTTCTCTTGTTTTAATAAATAAAAATAGCAACATAACAAAAACTGTATTCCTATAAAAATGTCGGGGGGGGGGATGAAACGTCGTAGAGGAATAGCTGATTGCTGCGTGTGGATCCCATTGTCTATTCCTTTTCAATGATTTTTTTACAATTAATTATGACATATTTTTGAGAAAACAATTACATTTAATCTGCTATAAATTTTAAGTTTAGGAAAATAAGTTAAATTTTCTCTTTTTCCTTTGAACAAGGTTAAAACTCTACCCGCCTCACATTTAGAGCTTCATCACGATTTTCCACCGAATTACTTACTCCTACAAAATTTACATTGTGCTGTTCCAGCTCTAAATTTGTTTTGCTCTTACAAACTCCTCCCCAAAGCTCAGCTCCATACAATAATATAGGTTGTACCAGAGTATAAAAAAATATAGTTTATCGTAACACATTTATCGATATAACACTAAGCCTGTAAATGATTTCCTTATAAATAGCTGCTCTCACACACTTGCTCGATATAAATAGCTTTCTGTTGCATAACTCATTTACTACTTTTACTAGATAAATGCTAAATGGTGCGTCCTTATATCTTTTAGCGAATTTCTCATAGAAAAGAAGCTATAACCGTCTCATGGCAATACTTTAGCCCGGGACCATGCTATTTTTTTGTTTCGAGGTGTCTAGAAACAAAAAAAATAGACGGTACAAAATTTATATAAATACATATATATATATATGTATGAGTCTGTGTACACGATTGCTCTCCTAAAAATGGTACTATCGAGACCAAATTTACTAGAGACGTGTATTCCTACATTTACTCGGAAGGGCTCGTAATCCAGAAAATTCGGTCAACCGGAACGGGTAGTTTGGGAGGGGGGTTTGTACCCCAAAAATTAGGGTTTTTGCGTCTTTCATATGTAATTTAAATAATGTTTTAATTTAATCGTTTACCATTAGAATTAGCATAAAAAATACGAATTTAGTTCCTTAAATTTTCGCTTATCTCCAAGATATAAAAATATCTTAACGCAGTAAGTTGTGGTAAATATGTACGTTTTTGTCTTAGATTTCCCGGAGTTAGAAATTATTTTGTATTTGTTTTTGTATTATTTAATTGTATTTGTTTTTTTATTGTATTGTTAAAATTTATATTTGACGTTTGCTATACGATGTTTTAACGTCGTCAACTGCAATAAATATATATTATTGTTATACTACTTACTCGACCAAATGTACAGAAATGTGGTCCTTGTATTGATCCCAAGACATGTCCCAGTTCCACGGAAGATAGCCGAACCATTCAGGAAGACTCCAACACGTTTTCAAGGCTAAAATGATAGAGAAAATGCATACTTTCATTAACGACAGACACTAATTAACCCTTACCGAGATGCGGCCACTATGCTAAAAATATTTAGATTGGGCTCAAGAAAAAGATTGTGAAATTTTGATTTTTTCCACTTTCATCTGATGGTTGAAGTTGATTGTACAAACTTCATATCAAAAAATTATTTTTAACCTGGATATTTCTACGCTCTGGAGGGGTGTAGGTGAATTAGATTAGATTACCATTTGAAATGGCGACCTGCCCAGGTAGGTATTTTAAGCCAAGTATGAATGAGAGATGATTGTGGCGCGATCTTGTAGTCTTGTTACTGACTAAGGCTGACATGTTCCTTAGACAGGACTGTTAATTAATAGCCCAACAACCGATGGCAACTAAGGGACCTACAGTTTAACGTGGAATCCGAACCACGACCTCTGAATTACGAACTGGTCTAATTATGAGGATGGTATTTGCGGATTAACGTAGTATTCAATAGTGCGGACGTCAATCCACACAGGAGAACACTACACCCACCGACTATCGCTCATAACTATCCACAATTCGTGACCTCCAAGTAGCTGGATTGCAGGACGTCGCCACCATCCCAGTCACTTGAATTGCTCGACCAAAGTATTTAACAGTAATGTCATTTGGGTAGTGACGTCACACGGTTTTTTTTTCGCGAGAGGTAGAAAAAGTGCTTTATGTACACAGGTGGCCAGCTGACACACCCGCAAAAAAACCCACAAACAATCATAAAGAAACCATATCTTATAATAATATAATAGATTGGTTTTTAAAATAATATCAAAAGGGAGAGGGAAACCCCCGCTGGTGATACCAGGCTTTTTGAGTTGGGTTTTTGGGCGATTTGACCTTACGCTTCATACCAAGTTTCATGGAAAAACGGTTGGAAAATGAGGAAGAAACTAATTTTTAATATTCTCCATAAGAATAACATTGCGCGCTGCGTTAATCATGGACAGTAAATTTAACTTTTATCTAGAACCATTGGTCGGGGACAGGTAATTTGAACTACTAATTTGTTCAGATTTTTAAGCTTGTTCAATGGTGATGGTTAAATTATAGTTCATCTTTATTGTTTTCGTGGAAAAAATTACTTGACTTTTAAAAGTCCATAACTTTTAAACGCCGATGTTTTGAGAAATGCAGGTAGTGTCATTTTGTTTATCTCATAGGGGACTATAAATCATATGATTTTTATAAATCGTTTGAGCCGGTTTTTAGAAATTATCATTTTACGTGTTTTTTGAGATTTAGGGTATTTTACCCTTAAAAATCAAAACCTAAAAAAATCAAAAAAGTGTCTGAGATACTGTGGATTGTTACCTACATACTGGATTTCATGAACATCGGACCAATGGTCTTGTCTCTAGGCTTCTGCACATCCCTCCCCCCACACACTCACGCACACAAAGATAGACATCACTCTAAAAACAACTTTTCGTTTCAGGAGGTTGATCTGTCAATTCAACACAACCTACTTTAAAAAAGTCACTTCTTCATTCTACACTAGAATAGACTAATCATGCTTGAATGAATGATTGAAAATACTTTTTTATTCTTAGGCGAATTCAGGACCACACGGTTCTCTTTTACAATGAACCTAAATTAAAATAATTATAAAAATATTAATAACAGTAACAATGAAAATATCACTCATGAAATCATCATAGAGTTTAGAAACTTCAAAAAGCTTAATTGCAGGAGGGTTTTTCAGAAATTGAAAGAAATTTCTATTAGGTTCCAAAAAATATATACTATAGCCTTCCAGCCAAATTGAACACACAAGTTAGATAATTCCATGTATACTACACCACGACATCTAATTATTCAGCAAAGTCCTGTACCATTTGACAAAAAATGATCATAGTTGTAGCTTTAGACGAGTATGCATTAGGGTCTTGTATATCTCCGTCTCCCTTATACAGACTAAAGGACCTCTAATCTACATACTTCGGACATTCTAGTCCTTAAACACTCTCAAAAACAATAATTTACCCCCTCCTGGAAAATAATTGTACAAAACAAAGAACAGATGCAGTACCATCTACCCAGACCACCTTTTCATTTATTTCAGTTCCTTTAATACCCTAAGATATCCTTGTCTGACACTGAAACTAACTAATTTTACGAATTTGGCCCGATCCTGTTTTGTAAATAGTATATTCCAACATTTTTTTGAAATATGAAATCAATTAAATGTATACAAACCAAAAAAATATAATCATGTAAAACTTATTTAACAGAACATTTTTAACAGGAGATTCTCACTGTACGAATGTAATGTATATACGTTTACCTTACTTGACAATGTTACAATCACTTGTCACACTACTTACTCGACCAAATGTACAGCGATGTGGTCCTTGTATTGATCCTCAGGAATGTCCTTATTCCATGGAAGATAGCTGACCCACTCTGGAAGACTCAAACACGACCCCAAGGCTAAAAATAATAGAGATGCGTAAATTCATTATAGGCCGAACATGCTCTAAAAATTACAACATTTGATGGTTCTTTACACAAATATTTTTGGCTACAAACTTTGGTATTTACAATATTTGGTTGAATAAAAAGACACTTTGGCTAAAAAATAGTTCGACGAAAAATTCGAGTTGTGCAGAACTGATTTTTGGGACAAACGTTCCCAGTGGCAGCGGTAAAAGGCCTGCAGGGCCATGGTTCGGGGGAGAGAGTTGGGGGAAACTGCGAGCCTGGGCCCTTCGGGGGCCCGAACTCTTAAAGAATACGCGACAAGCCCTGGTGAGCAGGCCCCCGCCTATCATGAAATATTTATAATAGTACTGTCAAGAAACTACTGCATTAACCTTTAACATACTTATGTATAAAGAAGGTGCTAAGCTTCATTATTTAGAGAGCTGGATTAAAAGTTTATTATTGAAGCCATGATGAATGTCTATCATCATAGCCATCCATCTTATCTAGACTGGGACGGTGGCGACGTCCTGTAATCCAGCTACTTGGAGGACACGAATTGTGGATAGTTGTGAGCGATGGACGGTGGATGTAGTGTTCTCTTGTGTTAGTTAACGTCCGCACTATTGAATACTACGTTAATCCACAAAGACCACCCTCATAATTAGACTAATTCGTAATTCAGAGGCCGTGGTTCGGATTCCACGTTAAACTGTAGATCCCTTAGTTGCCATCGGCTGTTGGGCTTTTAATTAACAGTTCTTTCTAAGGAAAGTGTCAGCCTTTTTTAGTAACAATACTACAAGATCGCGCCACAATCATCCTACACTCATTTCTCATTCATACTTGGCTATCTGGGTAGGTTGCCATTTCAATAATCTAATCTAATCTAGCACTACTGTTTAGATATTGCTAAGGTATTGTTTGTAAATCGTGGTGAGTAGTGCAACAGGCTATGTCTTGTCGGCGTCTCAAAGTGTAGGCTCGCCGGCCTGAAATATGCGAAACATCCGGTCTTCCGAGGAAACACTTGTTATATTTCATCACTAGGACCAAAACTGGGCGTTTTTATACGAGCACATATCAAAAAGTGAATTTTGGGCCGTGTGATGAACTATATTTTTTCGTCATAATTCAAAGAAAATGAAACAAACTCGTATATAAATTAATTGTTTACCTGATTTTTATCATTGGTAGTTGACCATTTTTGTTGCTTTAGACTAATCAGCCGTTATGTTACTTACATTGTAGCAGTTCTTTCTTAATTCCTGAATGGTTATAATTTAGGTTATGCAAATACTGTCCTCGAATCAAAAGTATCATCAACTTATATCTTTTGATTTTGATTGATTTTTCCTAGGACTCAAAAATCATACTGATAATAGGTAAAGGAAGAAAAAACGACTTTTGCGTAAATATTATACATTGACATGGATAATAGGTCTTAGCTCTGTTGGGAAGGGGGAGTTGGGGAGTTTTCGTGAACAAAATTTGAAATTGTGACGTCATTTGGTTAGTGACGTTATATGTTTAGTGACGTCATAGTTTGGTTATAAGAATAGCTGTTTGGATGAAAACGTACTCTTCAAACATATTCATGATCTAACCTATTTCCCAATGGGAAGTAAATGTATTATATTAATTTATACTTGGGTTCGCTCAAGTTGAAAACTATTGACAATTGTGTTCATGCAGTAAAGGAAGTGTCCTCGTATGAATAAATTATTCCATTCACTCGTTGAATTAATTAAAGTGCTTCACTTTTCCAGATCGCTAAACACTTGTCAAACATCCTATATACCTGCATGAAAGCGCTGGAAAATACTACATACGAAATAAAACTAGATGATCTACATCGGTTAAAACTTAGAACTATATTTGTCAGCAGCAGAATGTCAGAGAAAGAGCTTTGCTTAGAATCCAACCCCCCCCCCACCATAACTGCTGAGCCAAGCCTAGCTGGAAAATGTTTTTGAATGTATTATTGGGAAGGCCTGCGGGTTCTAATGGCCAGAATGCAACAATGTTGTTCCTTGAAATCCCGAAAACATAATTGTAATTCGTCTGTTACTTTGGAATTTGCTTAATGAGTTGCCGTCACAAATCCGTACTCCTGATCTAAATACAAAACACTATCGTCTCATTCACTTTACTCACCGGAATTCACTAAACTCAAAGTGAGCAGCAGGAATATGGCGAATATGAATATGACGTTCATCGCTGTGAAAAAAATCTGAGTAGTGAACTGGTTGTAAAATCTTAAGCGGCAGTATTGGTGTCAAACCTAAACTTTGATTGGTGCATACATCTGTTTTCAAATCTGTTCCATATTCGTAATAAATTACAGCTTAATTTGTTAATAACTGTAATTTGTCAAGAACTTATTACACATCTGACGAATTGAACCTAATAAATAACCTACTCATATCATCTATGCTAGAAGATTTAGGATTCCAGTCATATTTTAAAAGTAAAACATTTAGACCTACAAAAACGATTGTACCGAAAAAGTGTTTTTTTTTAATTCTGTTGAAAAAATATTAATATTTCTAAACTAAAATCATTCTCAGTGTAGCTTTGCATCACGAACCACTAGTCCCCTAATTATATATATAGTACGTTTATTTAGGGGATTTATAGGGGATATATACAGTATATATTATATCAGTAAGTTTGTAATTAGAATTTTTTCAGCAAGTTTCTATTTGCGTTTGAGCAGATTTGATCCAAACTTTCCTCAAAACCTATTTATAAAATATTTTATTTTAGCGCCATTCAAATATTACATATAATAACTAAGACCATTAGTTTCAATAAGATGTAAAACTCCAAATTTGTTTGAAGTCCAACCGGATACATGGATCCAGGGGGCAGGAAGTATAGGAGTAGTAACCGGAAGTTCCATTGTTGGCCATCCCCCAGTAGCGGCGTTGGTAGCAGCCTGTTGCTGTCACTTGTTGCAACTGACAGTTTATCTCTGGCCTCTTTGATCTACAACTTAACATTTCTACGCCTTCTTCAATTTGTCCTGCAATCTTATGTATTATTTTTCTATTTACTACCTTGAAAGTAACAATCATTAATGAATCTTTTTGTGTAAATAATTTAAGTACCCGATGAATCGGGGTGAATTATTGGGTGGTTCAATAAGATAACTGACAGAAAAAACGATTAACCTTGAAAAGTATACTTAACACATTAAAAAACGTATGTGGGGTTGATCAGTTAAATAGTACATACAGTATTAAGTCCGATGTTCACTTTTATTTAGATTAGATTTGATCATTGAAATGGTAACCATACTACAATTTAGGTATTTTAAGCCAAGTATGAATGAGGATTGAATGTCAGATGATTGTGGCGCGATCTTGTTGTCTTGTTACTGATTAAGGCTGACATGTTCCTTAGAGGACTGTTAATTAATATCCCAACAGACGATGGCAACTAATGGACCTACAGTTTAACGTGGAATCCGAACCACGGCCTCTGAATTACGAATTGGTCTAATTATATTATGAGGATTGTCTTTTATAATATCAATATGGTTCTACTTGACTTAAATTTTGTTGAAAAGAGGGATCCCTGGGTTTTTATAATAACTTTCTTGTATAAAGAAAACAAAAATTATTTTGTAATTATATAAAAATTTATTAACTTTACCTTATTTTTATGTTTCTTAACGACTCAAGATAATTGGACTTATCCCCTCTTTTGGATTCATGGGTAAATGACATGCTTTAATTTAAAAATAAGAGCTTGATGATAAAAAAGTATGTTCAACAAGTAAATGGTCTTTTCACAAAAAACATCATCTCAGTGAAGAGGACTAGAACCCGAGCAGTGAAGAAATGATAACACTATTGTAGTCATATAAACAACTTTATGAGTTTTGTTCAACAGTTTATCAGAATAAAAATATACATTTAAGCGTAAATAGACCATAGACCTATTTTTAATCATGAGGAAAACAGTTATTATTTAATTGAAACTAGTAGTATACAAGTTCACCCGTGAATTTATTTTGGAACTGATTTAGATTTACATAAACCGAAAGAACAACAACCCAATACAATCTACTTTTCTAATATATAATGAATTAATAATTTGGAAAATGATTTTCCCAGTTAGCCATAATCCAAAAGTATGATTTAACATATCAGTTAACATAATTGATAACACATCAATTACACATAACTATCATATTTCGTATCACGTTCACGTATCATATAATGTGAAATATCGCATATCTTTAACTGATAACGTATCAGTTTTAAAGGTGCAATTCCAATATGTAATTGCTTACCTAATTAAATGATTCGTCGTGATGGGTGAAGCATTTTGCATGCAGTTAAGGGATGACCATGAAATCTCCACTACATTGCTGCCTATCAGGGTTTGGATTTGCAATTGTGTGTGCGTAGTATCTGTTTGAGTCATTTCTCTCAGGAGGCCTTTGATCAGTGGTCTAAGCCAAGGTGTCTGAATCGGTGGGCAATTTCAGTCAAAATTTCACGTGGGCTACTGAATCTCTATATGAATACGAAGAAGATCTATGAAGCTATAATTCTAACCTAGTGGCCTTTTCCACTACCTCGGTAACAGGTTATCATTAAGTCCCAGACTTAATTTTTCCCAGATTTTGAAACATTTGAAACGAGTATTATCATCTTAATACTGGGTGTCCACAAAAGGTTCATCAGGTTTTAGAATATTTTATAGAGCTTTTGGTTAAAATAATACTGTTATGAACTATACCACTGAAAAAAGTCTTCAAGTTTCTTTTGAAATCCTATAGATGTTCTATGTGCCGCCCATTGATTGCAAAACAGGCTTCCAAGCTAAGTTGCAGATGAGCCCAAACATCTGCCGCCAGCATTTGCTGCGGATTGAAGCCACTGCATTTGAGTTTGAGCTTTTGTATTTTCCAGTACACTTGCTGTGGCTTTAAATTAGCGGTACCAACGCAGGGTACTCCAGTGTGTAGGAGCATCTCAACGATTATCAAAGATATATTTTGGTAATGTTTATAACATAAATGGTTTTCTCAACAACTTTACCCATTTTTAAAAACAACACCTTAGAATCAGTAACAATAGGTTACAATCAGTAACAAATATTTAATTATTAAACTGAAAGAACTGCTCTTTCAACACATTGTTTCCTTAAGTAGTGTGGGATAAAAAATCAAAATTAAATACAAGCAAATAAAACGTAATGAATCTTTTTCGGATACCCGATTCATTAGATAAAAGTACCTGGTGACCGAGCTTTACTCGTTTATACATGTATTATAAAAATTAATCAGAAAAATTAAAACACATTTATTACTCAATGAAAACATTTATGTGGTTTAAATAAAACCGATTTAATACACCATAATTAATATAGCACTGAACAAAAAGTATTGCCCCTGATGGGGTTAGAACACGCGACCTTCGTGTTACGAGGCCAATACGCTACCGCTGGACCACGACGTCTGCCAAATGAGCAACGCCAGTTAAGGTGTTTTAGCCAACCTCAATTGTTTTAGCCGATCATTTACTGTTTAGCTATCCATACAGTTATTATTAGCCTGGGACCAACTGATTTTGATATTTAATTTAATTGATAATTGATAATTAATTGGTTTGTTACAGTGGCTTCAAGCAATACAACAAATACGTTTTCTATCAAAACACGGAAGATTTTAGAAATACTCTTTCCTGCTTTTATTTCGCATAGTTATGTTACCCTTGAGTTTTTTGAAATTGTTTAGTAACCTGATAATTTTACATTTATTACATACATAAATAAGTATTTATGAAAAACCTCTATTCACGTATTGTTCTTTGCCGTCTTCAATCAAGAACTGTCAAACGGTTATAAACAACTGTTTTGGTTTGTATTGTTTACATTTTATTCTCCATAAGCGTAATGTTAAACTTTTAGATTTCAAACTTAATATTACAAGAAAACATGAATTTTTTCGTTACAAGTTTTACGTTACATTGTATAATTGTATATTTTATTGTTACATTGTATAATTGTATATTTTATTGTTACATTGTATAATTGTATATTTTATTGTTACATTGTATAATTGTATTTTATTTTACTTGTTTTACTTGAACGTGTTTTTGGAATCATACTACGAATGAAAAAACAGGGATTAAAAATAGAACTAGTTATAAATTAGTAGATTAAATTATATTCGATAAAATCCTTTCAATGTCTCCCTCATGTTTAATCCAAACTATTTTCTCTAAATAATACAAATAAAAGTCAAACACATTCACACTGACCTAATGGAGGTACAAGACACCGTATTCAGTCTTACAATAGCAATGTGTCGTATGTGTGTTACACGCATACGACACATTGCCATTGGTTGGTGTTACTAGTATAATAGATACCGACAGACAGTTTCTTCCTCATCTAACCAATATTTTATTGCTCGTAGAATGGATTATAAGTAGATAGGTTAGTTAGCTACTGAAATGGCGACCTACACAGGTAGCGAGCGATTAATGGAAATTATAAATGAATCTGATGATTGTGGCACGATCTTGTCCGAACCACTGACGCTGAATTACGAACTGGTCTAATTATGAGGATAGTCTTTGCGGATTAACTTAGTACTCAATAGTGTAGATGTTAATCCACACAAGAGAACACTACATCCGCCGACTACATTGCTCATAACTATTCACAATAATTCGTAACCTCCAAGTAGCTGGATTACAAGACGACGCCCCACGGTTCGAATTTTGTTCGAGTCATGTTTGTACATAACCGCGTATTTAGTTTATAACATGGAGCCTTCTCTGGAAGCATGTCACATTCGTCACCTCATGACAGATGACATGTAATCGTTATCACTAATTGACCACACTTGTGCCGTATAGTCGTTGCTAGCACTCCACAGCCACCGTAGCAGATCGTGCTTAACGCACAAAAATGAAAACTACTTTCCTGATACTGTGTTTCAGTAAGTAGAATAATTTTATTGTAAAATCTATACTTAAGTGATCAGTTTGTTTAGTTACAATTTATCGTAGCTAAGATGTATTTTTAGTGAATTTCCCATAGGGAAAAAGCTATTACCGTAGGTCTCATGGCAAGACTTGACCGGGAGTATGTTATTTTTCGTCTTTAGGTGCCCAGAGGCCGAAAACAATAGTCGTTAAACTTTATATATGAGTGTCTGTGTGAAGACGATAGCTCTCATAAAAATGGTCTGATCGAGACAAAATTTGGTAGGGACGTGTATTCCTACATTTTCTCGGACAAGTTCGTAAACCAGACATGTCGGTCAGTCGAAACGGGTATTTTGTGTTGTATTTGTACTAAAAAAATTGGTCTTTTGAGTTTTTCATGTGTAATTTAAAACTATTTTAAACTTTATCTTTCACCATTAGAATCAACTTAAAAAACTACACAATTTAGTATCTTGAAGTTTTGCCAACGGTAACCTAGATATTAAAAAATCTAAACACAGTACGTTGTATTTTGGGGCTCCAATGTTAATCTTTTGGAGGATAAGGAAAAACTAATATTTCACTTATCAATCAATATATTTGGATTGAACTTAGTATTTACCTGTATGGGGTTGAGATCTATCCATTTATGCTCAAAAATCATAGTTTATGTGCTTATCATGGCAGCTAACCTGCATACTCTTTTACCATGTTAATCATATGGAGAATAGGCAAACACCTTTATTTATGGACAGATGTTGATGAAACTTAGTATAAATGGTCAAAGTAAAAATATTTTTTGCTAAAAATGCCAACTTTAAATCTTCCTCAGAGCAGCAAACCTACATACTCATTCCCATGTTAATCTCGGGAAGAATAGGCAAATAACTCTCATATTTATCGAAAATATTGATAAAACTTGTTATATATAGAAATTTGCTAAGTACGCAGGTCTGCTGCGACGGCGGTGCTTTACTAATACCATGTGAAAACAGACATTCATTATTGCCATGTTTCTAGTTTTGATTTACATTGATTAAATTGCTGAATGATGTTTTTATCTCTCACTATTTCAGCCGTTCGCATGACCTGGGCAGGCGTACACCCACTGACCAAAAATGTATTGTTCGGAAGAAGTAAGTCTGAGGAAGACATAGAGACGTACAAGAAAACGTACAAGTACAAAAGTCGCATTTCTGTGTATTTGGTTAAGTAAGTAGTTCTAGGAACAACAGTTTCGAGATGTACTAAAATAAGTTTTCTATACCTCTTAATATAACATAATAATACTACTGAAGTACCATCATACTTGTACGACCATAACTGGACATTTCGTCAAAAGTGACTCTTAAAGGTCGCAGTAAGCCTATTGTATCGCTTAGGGGGAATAATATTTTTTATTATTCCTTCAAGATTGCTCTTCATTGTTATTCCGGGCCGAAATGGGTGAAGTTCCTCATGCTTTTCTCGCAATTAATGCTCGGGAAATGAAGGGTTCTGCCTTACATTCAATTGACATTCCGAAATATGATTTATTATATATACCATTATATATATTATATTATTATTATTATATATTTGTTATATATATTATATATTATATTATATATTATTATATTATATATATTAATATATTTGATGTAATCAGATATTAGATTTTGTTTGTATATTTGGCTTAAATTTGGAGAAACGTCGAAGTTAAAAGGAACGGTCTCAATGGAGTGTCTATAATAAAACTATCGTAAATTTATCAAAATATAATTTAATAATTTATTTCTTCAAAAATAATCATCCAATTTTTGAAAAAAAAACAAAAAAATAGAAACAAAGCTAAATTAATTGTTGGAATTTTATGGGGAACTCCCTACTATCCGGTAATATCAAGCTTTTTTCAGCGGTTTTGTTGAGTGACCTCACGCTGCATGGTTTATGGAAAACCACTTGGGAATGGTACTCAAATTAAACTTTATCTTTATTGTTTCATGAAAAAATATGAAAAATGATATTTTGACAATGAAAAGCCAATAACTTTTAAAAACTGGAGAAATGCGAATGGTGTCATTTTGTTTATCTCATAAAGGACTATAAACGATAAACAAAATTGTTAGAGCTGGGGGTTTTAGGGGTAAAATACCCTTTAAAAATTAAAAAAATAAATATCCTCCCGAGATACCTTAGATTAATACTTAAATGCCCAATTTCATGAAAATTCGACCAATAGTTTCGTCTCTATATCCCCCCCACACAGAAATCGCTAAAAAAACCCTTTTTTCGATTCAGGGGGCACTAATATCTAGGCTTCTGCACATCCCTACACACACATACACAGACATACAGACAGAAATCCTTATAAAACCACTTTTTGATTGAGGGGGCACTATAATGGATACATCCACTAGAAACTCGAGTTTGAAAATGCTTACAAAAACAATACTTTCTTCTTATACTATCGTACAGGGGGAAAAAGTAAAAACCTCAGCACGATAGTTGGTGACCGGTGAGTTGCGTTGCTGTAGCTGTAGCAGACATCCTACACACCATAGAAGTGCGACTCACTGGTCACAAACTGACGTGATGTTATTAGTTAGTCACTGAAATTGCAACCTGTCCAGGTAATTTAAGCCAAGTGTGAATGAGAAATAAGTGTAAGATAATTGTGGCGCGATCTTGTAGTCTTATTACTGACAAGGGCTGACATGTTCTTTAGACATAACTGTTAATTATTAGCCCAACAGTAAATGTTATATCTAAGAGACATGCAGTTTAACGTAGAGTCCGAACCACTGCCTCTAAATTACGAATTCGTCTAATCATGAGGATGGTCTTTGTGGATTTAATAGGCGTACGTTATTCCACAGAAGAAGAACACTACACCCACCGACCATCGCTCATAACTATCCAGAATTCTTGACCTCCAAGTAGCAGGATTACAGGACACGCAACCGTCCCAGTTTTTTGTGATATTTACTTGAACATTTGAACGTTGGTGAAAATTTGTTTAATGTACATAGTGTCGTGTTTTAACTCAATCCAATACTATAATACGAGCAAGGTTTGTATATATATATATATATATATATATATATATATATATATATATATATATATTTGCACACGGATCTCGAAAACGGCGCCGAGGATTTTCTTTAAATTTTGGAAATAACTAATTTCCGAGTAGAAAATAAGTTCTAGATAGGTCTAATGTCCAGGAAAATTCGTATTTTCTTGTAATATTAAGTTTAAAATCTAAAAATTTAACATTACGCTTATGGAGAATCAAATGTAAATTTGCACACGGATCTCGAAAACGGCGCCGAGGATTTTCTTTAAATTTTGGGAATAACTAATTTCCGAGTAGAAAATAAGTTCTAGATAGGTCGTATGTCCAGGAAAATTCGTGTTTTCTTGTAATATTAAGTTTAAAATCTAAAAATTTAACATTACGCTTATGGAGAATCAAATGTAAACAATGCAAACCAAAACAGCTGTTTATAAACGTTTGACAGTTCTTGATTGAAGACGGCAAAGAACAATATGTGAATAGAGGTTTTTCATAAATATTTATTTTATGTATGTAATAAATGTAAAATTATCAGGTTACTAAACAATTTGTAAAAACTTAAGGATAACATAGCTGTGCGAAATAAAAGCAGAAAAAGTATTTCCAAAATCTTCCGTGTTTTGATAGAAAACGTATTCGTTGTATTGCTTGAAGCCACTGTAACAAACTAATTAATTGATGTAAATTAAATCTCTCTTTTGCTTTTCAATCCTCATTCCGTTTATAAAAAAAATCAGTTGATCACAGGCTAATAATAACGGTATGGGTAATTAAACAGTAAATGATCGGCTTTGGCTTTTGGAAAAGACGTTAAACGACATCGTTCAATTGACTAACCTCGTAGCCGAGTTGTAGCATGTCGGCCTCAAGAACTATAGGCCGCGAGTTCCATCTACATAAATGTTTTCATTGAGTAATAAATGTGTTTTAATTTTTCTAATTAATTTTTATAATAAATGTCTTATTCTAAACGAGCAAAGCTCGGTCACCAGGTACTGTTTTATTTAAAGTCAAAGTCTCCTCCACGAAGTAATCGAATCAACTCGATGATGTTCTGACCTATAACAAACAGCACAAACAGCTGTACATACATATATCAAGGTTCATTAAACAGACAGTCAAATTAAACCTCTTTTTATGAAAACATGCCGTTTAGACATATCCATGATCTAACCTATTTCCCAAAGGGAAGTAAATACTCATATACTAATTTTTGCAAGCATGCTGATACAGATTCTTCATTGTAGAAAGACGTGGAAACCAAAAATAGAAGGGATGCCAGATTTGTCGCAGATGGAAGACCCTGACAAACCGTTGGAAAGGTATCCAGGCGACCCCAGCATCGCTCTTAAAGTATTCAACACGCATAAAACTTACGATAGTTGTATCCACAAACTTTATCAAGCTACAAGCCTCATCGATGAAGAAGAATGTGGATACAAGCCTGATCTTGAATCCGTTATGATCGTTTCTACTATGTGGGGATCAACGTTTGATCGCATGATCTCAAACACCGTATTCGGTAAGTGACTTTGAATGAGTAATATTAATGTTTACGGTTTGAATACGGTTTGATAAACAAAACTATAGTAACACTTTTAATTGCAATTGGATTCAACTGGTTTCACATTGCTTTCAAATTTATAATAATTAAATAACATTGTAAGAGGGCGGAAAGATGACTCGTTTCGCTTACTTTAATTGTAATACAAATTGCAAGATGATAACATCAAATCTTATGTTATAAACTCATACATTTAACACTACCTTCTTCGTTAGAAAGTTAGTGTAAAGTGATTTGTTGTTGTAGATTTTTTTAAGTTTAGGCCTTAGATGTGTCTAAGTGTAATAAATAATAGGCTGGTTGTCAATGAAAGTGCAGTAGTTTATAAAAAATTACAATCAAATATTATTTTATAACATATTTTATTGTTCATGACATACTTTTTTTCAATACCAGAACCAGTGATTGATGAACAAACTGATGAAGTTATTGAAGTACAATATATTTATTTTAATATTGAATTAGTTGTGTATAAATGAAAAATATTATTGATATTTCAATTAAAGTAAGTTAAATTTGGAATGTAAGTAAGAATATGGAATATAATTTAGCTCCAAGGTTTTTTAAAAAACTTTTCATATTGGGAAATTTACTCATACAACCCTTAAAAACGTAAAAATCTGAATTTCTCAAAAACTGCTCGAACGGTTTTGACGGGATTTAGATATATTATGTTTTAAGCTATTAAGGTCTCAATAAATAAATAATGTTTCGAATGAAACCTATTTTGAAGGTAATAGCTTCATTCCTAACTTTACCAAACTTATTGTTTCATATCGTCCTTCCATTCTCACCTCCACACACATTCGCAATGTCACCATTGTCACCTATCAGAACATTTTCATGTTATTTATTATTTAAATATATGCACATAAATGCATATATACTTTAAGTAACACACGCTTCTACATCTGTGAGAAGTGTCCTTTTTAGACTTTGATGAATACTTAAACTTGTGTTATTGCTACAATCTTTCTTAGCGTTTGCAATGAGAAATATGATAAGGAAGTACAACATTTTCGTTATTGATATGGATGAAATGCAACAATCTATGAAACGTACTTTATTGGGCCAAATATTTGGAGGAAAAGGAAACTACGAAGTGAGTATTTATGTCAACATCTTTTATGTATATTCTTTATTTATTATTGTGGTATGCTTCAGAACTGGTATAAAAAATTATAGTTTGTTTTATATTACCTTTTATCGTTCCAGTTCAAGATGGGTTTCAGCGCTGGTTGTGCCATGCTCATGTAGATCGCCAAAGAGAATATCATAATGTTAGGACGTCGTCATGGATGAAACATAATATGAACTTAAAAGACACAACGGTGATCCTTTTGGTGTAGTGGTTAGACCGTTGTGCTGACGAGTACAACAGTGCTGACGAGTGAAGCCGTTCGGAGGGACGAAGGTTCGAACTCCGACCATGACCAATCCCAATTTGGCTTGAAAATGTGTGGTATAGTGGAGGGAGGGCCCGCCTTAAATAAACGGTGACCGGCTTGGGTGGAAATTGACGGCATTTGTAGCCTTAATTGGGATTTCAGTGGACACCTGTTTTGCATTTATGGTTATTGGGTATAATGGGGAGAAGCATGTTTTGTGTGTATAGTTAGTATTTTAAGAAGAGTTGCATAAAAATAAAAAATTCAAAGTAAAGTCATAGCACTTGGAGGGTTAAAATACAACTATGGTTTCAGTGCTGGATTCACCATGATCACGTGGATCGTCAAGGAGAATAATATCATAATGTTGTTATATAAAGGTCAGTGTCTTGGATGTCGTCATAGATGAAACATTTGATACGAACTCAAAATGACACACCACGAACATAAAAAAAATTCCACTTGAGACTGAAGTAAATTGTATTGAAGTTAGAGAGTGATGCTGTTTTAAACGATAAATTGAATTAAAGTTCCAATTTAATTTTTAACAAAATAATTGAGAGTGATAACCTCTTCCGGAGGAGTTCAACTCATGAAGTACCAAGTTCATCTCTTCACTACACCCGTCCACCTCAGTGTCCTGTTGGCTCTCGCGACGATCCGATCTATAATTAAATTCTAATACAGGCCTGTCTACAGTTCCATGAAACTATGCTTGTGCGCTAGTTTAACAACCCGTCTTGAACTGGGACGAAAAAAGGTAATATAAAACCAACTATAATATATTCTTTAACTTGAAGGAGCATCCTTAAATTTCAAGTGTAAGAGGTGAATTGCAAGTTGAACTATATACTGAATTGTAGGAATTGTAGATTATACGAATGAAGTTATACAGTAATTATATTTAAATTAACATTTCGCATATCCATCACTAATAGTAAACTAAAGTTTCACGACGGTTCAGGATCTGACATTAGATTTGGTCCCATTCACGATCAAGCTAGATCATACAACATAAAAGATTAGTACAACACAATTATCGTTTGTTTTACAAATAGTATTGGAAATCAAATCAAAAATCAAAAATGTTTTATTCTGCAATAATAGACTACATATGTGATACAAAAACAAAAGGAAAATATAGAAAATAAACACACATATATATACATGATAAATATTTTAGTTAATGCAGAATTTCCACATAGGAAAACCCCCGTGCGTGGAAATGAGTCGTTTTATCGAATTAAAAAAAACATTAAAAAATATTACATATAACTAAAAAAAAGTATTTTGTAAAGAAATTAACTTTGGAGACTGCTGGCTAAGCTGCGATGAAGGAAAAAAATTAATGCATAATAATATAAAGATAGTGTTTTATGTTCAATAGTTCCTAATAAGCTTCCTAATAATTTATTACTGAATTTACATAAAAAATAGAATTTGAATCGATTGAGACCAAACAAAACAACTCTGAGAGAAATATGACATCCCATCAACCCCCATAAAGGCAATCAGATTCACATACATTCCTTCACTCACACAACACAAGCACACCAGCAAACACACATACCTGATGATAATTTAAATAACATAAATGCACCATCACGATCAAACACATTCAAAAAAGCAGAATACAATAATTTGACAGCTAAAATAGAACCTCAAAGCTGTTTACCAGAACATGGTCGAACATAATTTTACTGGGACGGTCCTGTAATACAGCTACTTAGAGGTTGCGAATTGTGGATAGTTAAGTGATGGTTAGTGGATGTGAAATTCGGTGGTGACGATTAACGTCCGCACTATTGAATGCTACATTCATCAGCAAATACCATCCTTATAATTATACCAATTTATAATTCAGAGAGAAACATGGTTCGGACTCCGAGTTGAACTGTAGATCCCTGAGATATGCCATCAGCTGTTGGGCTATTAATTAACAGTCCTATCTAAGAAACATGTCAGCCTTACTCAGTAACAAGACCACAATATCGCGCCACATTCATCTTACACTCAATTCTCATTCATACTTGGTCTAAAATACCTACCGTGTGGTTGTTTTTAGCGAATTTCCCATAGGGAAGAAGCTATTACCGTAGGTCTCATGCCCAAGACCATGTTATTTTTCGTCTTTAGGTGCCCAGAGTCCAAAAACAATAGTCGTTAAAATTTATATATATATATATATATATGTATATATATGTATATATACAATTATTTATGGTAGAAATGACTACTTTCAGTGTTCCTCACAGCAGCTAACCTGCACACTCTTTCCCATGTAATTCTTACGGAGAATAGGCAAATAATTCTCATGTTTATGGACAGATTTTTATAAAACTTGTCATATATTATTATTATTATATTATTGATTTGGAAATTCGCTGAGTTCGCAGGTCTGCTGCGACGGGGGTATAGGATATTTAAAATTTAATATAAACAGGACAGTAATATAAATGAAAATTTTAAATTGAAATATCCATGTAGATTATAACCAATTGAAATATGCTACAGGGTGTATCAAAGGTAGTTACCGAATTCATTTTGTCTACCAATGGGAAAATCAATGTGGAAAACATTCACTTGATTGGGTTCAGCTATTCGGGTCAACTGGTTCTCGAAATGGCTAAGGAGATAAAGAAGCAATCGAAAAAGAAAATCAAGTCTATAGTGTGTGAGTATGAACAGTTTAAATCTATTTTATAGCAGTTTAAACTGTTTAGTTTACCCGTTAGCTGGAAGAAACATTCAGCACTTGATGAACAAGATAGTGTAATTTAGATACTATATTTACTACGGACATTTTCCATCACGAGTTTTAGTAAAGCGAAGTTTCGCGACGTTAATCTGATCCCGTCCTCAGGGCAGCTATTACCTAAAACATGACACTATTAGTACATATGCCAACAATGTCATACACCAATAGTCATGCACATAAGGTAAAAATCACATCCACTCGTGACAAGGACCCAAAGACAACAAATTGGAAAGCGCATGTAACCCCGGAAATGGAAACAAAATGGCCCCAGATTGGGACTGGGAAACAAAAGTGTGTCTAACAGATTTTTATACTCTAATAGATATCCTAATGCCTCTTACTACGAGTTAGCATACCAAAGAAATTTTTTTTTGGATTTACATTAATACATTAATTATTAGAGATACTTAGTTTTCCCTATCCATAAGTTCTTTATTTAGAATCACCAGCCATAATATGCGTATTTCAACTGAAAATGTATGCACTAAAAATCTAAATAACACAAATCCACCATCACCAATAATGAATTTCAAAGAGTACAAGATAATATGGGTAAATATAAGTTTTTGCAAAAGCTTTTGAATTTTGATTTTGTCAAAGGACAAATCCCTTTAAGGGTCACTTGACTCTAAGAAAGTTTAGAAAATTGTAGATAAGACGATGACATGCAATTCGTAGCCTATATAATTACTAAATTGAAAAAATAGTATCTTATTAAGTTTGAAGAGTTTTAATGTCTATGTTTGATTCTCCTGGTTGTATATTGCCCTATTAGAAAACCTTACTACCCATTGCCTAACTGAGATAAAACCCCACACAAACGTATCTCAGTGAAGCTGGCTTGGATAAAATAGCATCCCTCTTAATGTGAGATACCTTTTTTGACCTTTCCTTCTTGCCTACTCGTACGCAGAAACGCCTGTTTCAAATATTTCATTCCCTGCAATAGTTTTTCTTAAATATTTTAAATATATAATTCTTTTGACATTGATGTCTTAGCTCTGTGGGCGGTGGTATTGGCAAACAGTCAGACTAAAACTTGAAACGATACCGTCATAGTTTAATAAAGTCATATGATTATAAGATCAGCTGTTTTGAGGAACTGAAAACACAACCCATTATCTATTTACGTAATCTAACCTATTTCCTATTGGGATTTAAATACAATCTTAAAACAGTGACGTGATATGGTTAGTTAAGTCATAGTTTGGTTATAAGAACAGCTCTTTAGATAAATTAAAAACATTTTCTTAGACATATCCACAATCTAATATACTTCACATAGGAAAGTATATACACTAATCCAATGCTATTCTTGTGGAGAATATTAAAAAATCAATTTCTTCCTCATTTTATAACCGTTTTTCATGAAACTTGGTATGAAGCGTAAGGTCAAATCACCCAACAAAACCAATTCAAAAAAGCTTGGTATTGGGGGGGGGGTCCCCCATACAATTCGAACATTAATTTTAACTTTGTCTCTCTTGTTTTTATTTTCAGAAATGAAATGATTATTTTTGAAACAATAAATTATTAAATTATATTTAGATAAACTTTGAATAATATGATAGTTTTATTACAGATTGTCTTTTTTTAAATTTACTTAAGGGAGACAGTATGTGTCTATTCACTGACACCGTTTATTTATTTTGAGTTTGGAGTTAATTATTTCTCAATAAATTTAAATTTAAATCTAAAATAACTTCAAATATAGATTTCTTCGGGGGGTCGGACCCTTTAGGAAAAAAATTAAACTTTCAGTTGTTTATCTAATTTTATTACATAGATACATAGAAAATTTTTATAGCCTATATAAAAACATGGTAAAATAGTAATAAAGTAAAAATATTAGTTCAATCTACTTGTAAAAAGACAAAAGTATGTATTTTTAAACAAACAAAAAATTTAGTTTGTAGCTTTTATGGTTTTTCAGAAAAAAGGGACATAAGGGTGACAAACTTAACATGGAGAAGATAAAGGGTCGTAGTCCCCATATTAATTTGTTTTATGACTTCAGCTTTGGATCGACATACCCTTGGAGCTTCGATGTATTACCACGATGGTCCGTCCCTTAACAACGCACAGGTCATTCACTCGTATCACACCAGCTCGCCCTTCGCGGGCACTCGCGGCAGGGGCGGAAATGGGGACATTGTCTTCAACGGTGGAATAACCCAGCCAGGATGCAATATATGTAAGAAGTGGCACTAAAACACTCCGGGGTAAAAAAAAACAAATTGCTGTAATTTTTAACTGCTGAAAACCTACTGTTTACAGATATCGCATTAATAGGATAACAACCAAACAATATTTAAAGAGGGTGGCATATTCTGGTTTAGTAGTATAACCAGGTAGATAAGGCGTGGGGAGGACGAGTTTGAAGGGTGGAATAGGCAGTGAGAAGGTGACATTATCACTATAAGGTGAAGA
Organism: Nephotettix cincticeps; assembly: GCA_023375725.1. NCBI lineage: Eukaryota > Metazoa > Arthropoda > Insecta > Hemiptera > Cicadellidae > Nephotettix > Nephotettix cincticeps. Next base: position 48,434,698 of record CM041788.1, read on the forward strand.
AACGGAAAAAAAAACAGAAACGACAGTAGGTAGAAAATACCCCCGTCGCAGCAGACCTGTGTACTCAGCGAATTTCCAAATCAATAATATAAAAATAATAATAATATATGACAAGATTGGTCAAAATCTGTCGATAAGCGTGAGAATTATTTGCCTATTCTCATAAGATTCTCAGGAGATCTTTTTATACCTATATCTACTTTAATAATGTGCCAACTGCAACAAAACCGGTGTTTATAGTTAATCCATTGTTGTAAATCATGCGTTTTGTAAAACAAATTATTATTTTTGATTTTACTGGAAAAATAAACAAATTATTTCTTTCTTTCTATATCTTTAGTGTGGGACAAGTACGTCTCAGTTCACTGATACCAATCATTGTGTCTACAGTTAACCTCGAGTGCCATCACATGCAGGTGTACGTCTACCTGTTTTACGTCATCATCTACCCAGGTATATTTGTGGCAAGGACATGTGACAATTGGATCCACTTCAAAAATTGTCTATGCTATACAGAAAAACCTTTTACATTGGCATTTCCTCCCTCAGAGAAGTAAGTTTTACTCGTCCAACCATTTCATTTAGCATTTAGAGTAACAACCACAAGGACTATCTATCAACGCCTCCGTCTGCTTGTGGTTTAAATGCGTAAAGTGCGAGAAACAGTTCTTAACAAACGTCTACACATGTAATTATTTTTATTTTAATCTATTTTTTTTATTTTGAAACGAGGTGTCTAACGGGTAACTATAGATTCAGCCAGATTTCACCAACAGTCAGTTTATTTTACTTAGTCCAATTGACAAAACACACAAACTGGTGGTTAGTCTAGTGAATAGTAGACCCAAGTGTGAAAAAATAAATATAATCTCCAAAAGAAGCAAAAAAGTACTTAATTTTAAATTTTTTTCATTTTTTTCTATTACGTTCATTTTTGTTTACGTTTTGTAGACCGTTAAAATTTTCATTTTTTGCGTCAATATATATTTTTTCTAAACCTACAAACTCAAATTATACATTAATTGTTAGATTCTATATCTTAAATAATAAACACAAAATAAGACTACAGATTATAAAAACATCGCATTATTTATAGCCATCCATAGCGCACCGGAAATTGGAAAGATACGGCTGTTTTAGATAAGATTACATTAGATTGTTCCGGCTGAAAATTTTTAATTCCTACACAAAGTAGGGGTCACTATAGGAATAGTTTTTTATTAAAAACAAAAAACGTAAAATACCTCAACATTTCAAGGAAATAAATAGATTCCCATTAATAAAGTATGTCAAAGCTTAAGGTGAGGACGGTGACGTCTCAGTGGTCAGCTTTTGTGACAACAACTCTCATGTAGATTTAGTATCGTTAGAGCATTAGTGAAGAGGATATAAAATATACGAAAATAACTTACACTAAAATTGTTTCGTTTAGGGTAAACGGCATATACCAAATTATTACGTCCGATAAAGCGCCATATGGCTTAGGAATAGAAGGTTCCGACAACAAATGTCAAGAGAAGATAGCCAACAGAAAAAAGAAGGAAGAAGATAGAGACAAGAAGAAGATAAATACGAGGAATTTCAGGGACGAGACTTCAGAATCAGATTCAAATCCTTTCTGATCACAGAACCACTTCATGTGATCGAACATAATAAAAATTGTACATTAAAGCTATAAAATAGTTAATACGCTAGTATGTTCCTATCACCGGATCTGTTATACAATTTTCAAATTTTAAATTATTTTAGGATATAGATTATTCATATTGTCGAGAAATTCTGACAAAGTGAAAGTATCCGATCCAAGACTAAGAGCCAATAAGTGCACACACTTTTAGTTTGTTACAAATACGTAGATTATTGTTGTGGGATCAACTGTCATAATTTAAAATTGGTAAATAAAAATAGACTGTAAACACAGTTCGCCAATTAACAATCATACAAACAATTTCATAAAGGTAATAATATTTATACTATAATTTGCCAGCGAATGTTAACCTAAATAGTCTGTTTTGTGCATCGCTGTATGGCGTGACGGGTAACAACACTAGGTAAATATAGAAATTTAAACTATTACAGTATTATAAACTAAGTATTAACTGTCATGCTATGAAGTTAAATGCTGAGAAAGTTAGAGACGGTGGTGATATTTACGATTATATGAGAATGAATGGGATCATCGTTCTCCCTAATACCGACAGAGCAATTCTTAATATTCTTTACTTTCTTTGTGAGATAGTTTTATTGTGATTGTTTCATTTTTCCCCTAATTCAACATACAAATTTAATTATTTCGAAAGTTACCTCAATTGAGATGTCAGTTTTATACAAGTAAAAGACTATGCATACTAAGTTTTTATGATCTAATAGTGGGGTTTCAATTGTAAACTATTATACGACGAATTAAAATATTTCCTATTTGTACCTCTGCATCAAGTAGCCCGAACGGGCTTGTTTACGCTAGTTAAATTACCAGTATTGATTGTTATACTAACTAACAACTTCATTATTCTTTTAAATCAACTTAAAATTTCTATTTTCAGACACGCTTTCTGATCAAGAAAATGCAAAACGTGTAATGTTATTTAAAGGCGAGTTTTCTTCTCAAAAGATTCGAAACTTGGCTTTAAAAAAAATAACAAAAACAGGCCCTAGTCTCTACTAAAACAAGAGAAATATTGAGCTCAAATAGATCATTTGGTGGACAAATTAAAGTCTTTTGCTGTTTGTGAAATGAAAGTTTCAATACTACTTTTTATACCGAGAATTCAGCTAAATTAATAGTTTTTTGTACCTTTTGACGTTCTTTTTTTCATAGCTAACTCACTTTGACATTATTTTACAAAAACACTGTATTAACAAAGCACATTTTAATTTTTCAAAGTAGAGGAAAGACACCATTGGATTGAAATTTTTTTGTTTACTATTTATAGATATACTTTTCATAACCCTTTCAAATCATCTAATTCTACAAGATCGTGCCACAATCATCTTACACTCATTTATCATTCATACTTGGCTTAAAATACCTACCTGGGTAGGTTGCCATTTCAATAGTCCAAATCTAAATCTATTCATTTACTGTTTCTTACCTTCCAAACATCTTCGACCTTAAACTGGCATTTCTCTATTTATCTTTCTTTGAAAAAAAGTTCAGCTTTTACGTCTTCTGTGTTTAACATGATCGGTTCCATACGTGATAATTGGTCTTACTAATGTTTAATCAAGTCTGATTTTTTGTTCTGAAAACTTATTTTGATTTTAGTGCTGTACAATTTGCTAAATAAAGCTCTGTTAGTGACCAATAGTCTATTAGGTGTTTCATTTTAAATTATATTTTTGGGGGGTTGAGAGATACCTAAATATTTTATTTCGAACTATTTATCAAACAAGTGTTCTCCTTATTTTACAGCATCAATAGCTAAACTAGTTTCCCCTGGAGCAACCTCCAAGTACTTTGTTTTTCCAACATTCACAGCTAGTCCTTCTAGTGCTATGCCATCTGCTTATGCGCAGGTCTGGTTTGAATTATATTTTTATACTATATTGAATTATATTTCCATACATCTTTTTAATAACACAGTTTAATGCTAGGTTGACTAACACTGATGGCAAAGTAACTTCCTGTTTATGTTGTACCCCTGAACTTATGTTGCAAGCTAAACCTCTTCTAGAGTCAACCATCACTGCTGTTTTGGTATTAACTTGTGCTATTTTACTAATAGAACGAATCACACAATAAGATTCATGTAATACGAGAACTGTTATTCCATATCACGTCAAGGTTTTCTATTTTTGTTTTGATAAAAATAATGTGATATGTAAGTAATATAAAGTAAACCCCTTCCCTTAATAGCGTGTTACTGGAAATTACTAATAAATGGAAGGAAATTCATGAGAATATATAACTCATTTATTGGTTCTTTACTGAGACTCGTTCTTAGAAAAGTGATATTCTTTTTTATATATAAGCTATTTGTTTTACATAGCATGCCGATCGAGCTATTAAATGCTTTCCCATCAAGTTTTTATAAAGTTTGTCACTCAAGTTCTTTACAAGCTTGCCCGTTAAGTTTGTTGCAAGTGTTGAAACTCCGTACTAGACAGATTGTAGCAAACTTGATGAAAGCTTGGCGGCTTTCTGTGGAAAACTTTAGCAAGATTCTATTTGGGTTTCGGCCGATATTACCCAAACTTATCTCAAAGCAAACCAAATATCTATGTATTTTACCGCCATTACAAGTATTTTAGTATAATAACTAAGATATTATAAAGGTAAAATACCAATACATTAGTTTCAATAAAATTAAACAGGTTTTTATTGCGGACATTTTCCATCACGATTTTATGTAAAAACAAAGTTTCACGACGTTTCGGGATCTGGAATCTGATCCCGTCCTCAGGTGAACTAATATCTAAAACATAGCACAATTAATTAACACATAATCCGGACCAAACCGGTATAAAGCTGAAAACATAAAAGTTTAAAGCAGTCAAAAACTTACAAACAAACCATTCACTAACCATTACACACAAAAGAAACCAAACACGTCCGCTCGTCACGGAGACTCAAAGACAACGGCAGTTGTCTATGAGTGGTTTGTTTGTAAGTTTTTTGACTGCTTTAAACTTTTATGTTTTCAGCTTTATACCGGTTTGGTCCGGATTATATGTTAATTGATTGTGCTATGTTTTAGATATTAGTTCACCTGAGGACGGGATCAGATTCCAGATCCCGAAACGTCGTGAAACTTTGTTTTTACATAAAATCGTGATGGAAAATGTCCGCAATAAAAATCTAAACAATATCAATCCACCATCACCAATAATGAATTTCAAACAAAGAAAATTAAACAGGATATTTTTTCAGCCAATCCAGGGGGCAGGAAGTATAGGAGTAGTAACCGGAAGTTCCATTGTTGGCCATCCCCCAGTAGCAGCCTGTTGCTGTCACTTGTTGCAACTGACAGTTTATCTCCGGCCTCTTGGAACCACAACTTAACATTTAGTCTTCTTCAAATCGTCCAAAAAAATCTTATGTATAATATTTTTCTAATTACCACCTAGAAATTTATAATAGTAAATTTACAATTTATGAATATATATTTTTTTAAATAATGTAAGTGTCATTGAAACATCGGTGTGTTATTGGGTGTTTCAAAAAGATAACAGGTAGAAAACCCGAACATTGAAAATTAGACTTACACACACTAATAAACATATGTGGGACCGATCAGTCAAATGCCACATACTAATTTTAAGTCTAATGTTCGCTTTTATAATATCACTATAATTCTAACACTCTATCTAACCAACACTTGGCACTAAAAAAATGGTTGGAAAAAGTAACCACTGGTATTTTTCATAGTAACTTTATTTATGAAAATTTAATTTAATTTGCAATGATATGATACCTGCATTACATATTTTTGTTTGTACATACTCAATGAGAAGTTTGAATTTTCGAAGATGTTTATTAATAAAGCCTTCGTTTAAAAATATCTCATCGTTAAATTAAAACAGTACAAGAAAATTTAGAATTTATGAACAGATTGTTCTTCAGTGGATCCAAAAGATCAGTTACATTACGTATCATATCACGTGACATATCAAACATATCAATTTAAATGGTGCATTACAACATCTATACTCAATTAATTAAATCTCCGACATGATGGGTGAAGCATTTTCTATACTAATAAGCAGTATAAACTCCCCATTTTGGGGTACGAAACCCCCTGAAACCTTTCGGTTATACTGAGTTATCTGGTCTTTTAACACATTCTAATAAATATTGTATTACGCACCTCTCTACGAAGGCTTATTATCTATGAGAATTCACAAAAACTTTGAATCGCTCATTATCTTTTAGAGACTATACTATACTATATCGAGTTACACATCAAAGTATTGTGGCGATAATCCAGGTAAAAACACTATAATTTTATTTCTCAACTCAAATGTATTAAATTGAGTTTAACATATGATTTGCTTTCCTTCCTTGGTGTTTGCGTGTTAGTCTTCTCCCTTAACGACAGTTATTATCGGCCCCATCTTCCTCGTAGGCGAAGGGCGCAGTGCTACTTGTTCTTAAGTACAAACGTCCTTTATACCTAAATTATGTAACAGTTTTAATTGGCTTTAGTATAATAAACGATGAGACGGTGGCTCATCTTTTGATTACAGGATAAGTTTTAATACCAAAACTTGTTCATTTGCCAATAAAAATTCAGACAAATTTTACATCAAATTTTTCAAATAGGGTCTAAATGTCATTTAATTAAACAAAATAACACTTTACTTAACTTAATACTCGTGACTCAGACCTGCCATTTTGTCTAGATACATTGCTGAATTAACACGTTCAATGCGGCGGACGCCGATCGGTGCCTCGTGCAATAATACATTTGGCGTTAAAATATCAGCTGATCGCTTATTTCATGTGTATTCCGCGCTGCAGTGTGTTGTTGTTGATGAGTTCAGTTATGTTTTGGTGGTAATCGTTCGTAGTTTTACGTGTGTTCGTAATAGTAAAACTAATGGATGAAAATCTACGACTTTCAAACAGTAAAAAACGAAAATGTGGTGGTTAAAAATAATATTGGTCTAAATTTGGTCCTTACAAATGTAAATGTGTATGTTTATTTTTAAGTATCACACAAGCTTACCATTTTTACTTCATGTTTCGTAATCAATGTTCTATTCAAAATACGGCTTGAACACATGGAAATACTCGTATTTACGGTTTATTTTTATTGCACAATATATACGTGTTATCTTGCAGTGTGGCTTTTTATTTTAGTATTTCCTAAATGCAGATGTTTCACTATTCATTTGAAAACATATTTAGGTCTTTGTAGCAATTGATTCATGCACGGACGACTATAGGCGCTCGCAGCATTCATCACCAAAACCTTTAAAATTTCTTGCTGGGGGCTGTGGAAGCCTATAGGCGTCCATACATAATATTCAAATATATTGTCTATATATTACATAGAGTAAAAGATGTGGCACAAATATACTTCATACTACAAATATACTACATATTGAAAAAATAATGATGCAACTCCTGAGGAAAGAATCGCGAATAACAATGAACGTGAACTAAACCTTTGTTTCTATCCAACATTATGGATCTTTTATATAAGAAATGAAATATATTTTATAATAAAGCAGGAGTTTACAGAACTTACTCGCCAGAGGGAGGAAATGTTAAACCATGCGTTGTATATTTAAGTTTTTTGCATCTACACAGATAGAAGGCGACCACAGAGGTGCATTGTCTGCCTATGAACTTCTCCGGGTAGAGGATGATGTACCACAGCATCACGACGACCCTCATGTTACTGCATTGCGAGTTAACTGCCAGACAACATGAGGAAGTAAAATACTTTGTTAAAGATGAGAAATAAACTTACACTTTGTTTTGACATGGATATCTGTAAGCTCTGAGCGGGGGTGACAATGATTATCACCATCTTTGTAGCGAAAAAAGTGATATTTTCGTTACCGCCCTTAAGTAACGAAGCCACAAAAGAAAGTATACGTCTAAAGGGAAAGTTTTCAGTTCCTCTAAACAACTACCCTTATAGCCATACGACGTCACTAAACACATGACGTCACTTCCCTTCCAAACTTAGATCTGACGGTTAGCCAATACTCCCTCCCCCCGAAACTAAGTCATATCCATGTCAACTACAAGGCTTTTTGATAACATTCACAAGTTTTTTACACTTTTAGAATTTTAAGTGATTTTTAAGAAACTATTTTGTGCGAGTAAAGGGCAGGGGGTTAGAGATTACACGTTGGAGGGCACGGAGTTAATTTCTCAGTTTTTGTTACAATATTCCATATGTTTGGCTTCCCTGTGGGAAATAGGTTAGATCATGGATATGTATAAAGGAAATGTTTTAAGTTCATCTAAACAGCTGTTCCTTTAACCAAATATTCAATACAATAGCTCTGGTAGTTACTATGGAAACCTATAACATATTTTCCATCTTACAAATCACCAAAGCCTCCGCCAGATATAAAACATATCCATGTCAAAAATAGAGAAAAAGGAAACATTTTTACATAAAAATAATATAGAACAACTGTAAAAATCCATAAAAATATCTGTGCCAAATAAAAAATTATAATAGAACTGTTAAGGTTGGTAATACAAATTCAAAACCTTTTAAGAGGTCAGGGTATCATTGCCCCCCACCCCCCTAAACTCTGCCAGTGGTAGCGGGATTGATTTAGTGAAAATCAAACACTTCATTTATCACCCTTCAAATTACAACCAAAAATGTCGTCATGTCTCAAATCTTAAGTGACGAAATCCTTATTCAGTAGCTTTAACAAGCTTTGTATTAATACGAGTTCTACTATTGTTTAGTAAAAATAAACAATACCTGAATTGAAAACTGTGTACATTCTACAGCTCTTTTCTCCTGAATAATCAAAATATTTATTACCATCTTTGTTACCTACAGATAACAGCTATGTCACAAAATGCAGCACCCTTGGATATATCCATGTTCTAAGCTATAGTATTTCCCACAGGGAAGTGGTTTTTAATCGACATTAATAAATTATTACTACGATATAAGATACTAATATTTAGTGTAAAATAGATTCAGACAAATAGGAAGCTCGCCTTGTACATAGGAGTTGTTTTAGGTAAGTATTTCATCAGTGAAGATTTCCCAATTTGATTTATGATATGAATAGTAGTAGTAGTTACTAAATAGAACATGGACCTACCCTGAAGTAGCAATTAAAATGACCTATTTTGTAGAGTTTTATGGAAGTTTCTATAAAATTGCTCATGTATGAGATAAATGGTAATTATTTTTCTGGTAATTAATGAGGGCATTTTATTATTTTATTTTTATTAAATATAAAAACGATTTTTATCAAATGTAAAAAAACGTTTGAAGTAAATTTTTTCAAAGTTGGGGCTATATTTTTATTAAAATTTTTTGAAACCACCTGAAAGTATTTTTACGCAGAATATAAAAACGTTGCGTTCATATTAACAAATGTACTTTTGAAAAATAAAATCATAAACACTCACGCTACACGAACCGGCAAACTACTGCTGTGAATGTCGGCTTAAAAATCTAAATAATAGGAAATAACAATCAACAGGTTGGTCAACTGATCAAAACAATATTCATAAATATTTCCTGAAGGCCTTAGCAACACCATCTATCGGGGAAGTGGAACCACGTGGAGAAATACTGCGTATTTACCGACTCGTGGTCTGGCATCCAGTCCGCGCTCGGCTTTACGAGTACTACTCGTGTGTCCACCCCAAAAAATATTTGTAATAGGTAGTATTCTGATTTACACTGATCCTTTCCACAAAAAAATTTGCAGACTTGGTTGGTTTGCATTAAATTGAAAATACTCCATTCCTACATAATCTCACCTCCACAGCCAGGCTGGTAGCTGCCGTTGTTGAAGACGACGTCCACCGTGGCGTCACGCCTTAACGTGCCATAGTTGAGAGAGTTAGTGTGGTAAGTGTGGACGACTTCGGCATCCTCTCTCGAGGGGATGAAGACAGATTTGCGTCGTACCATCTCCCACCCAGTTGAATGTGGTTCTAATACTGAAATAGCAAGAGTTTGTAAAGTGCTTAACCACTAATATGGGGGTTACGGTGATGTTTCATCTCTAAAAAATTGCGAGCAGCTTCACGACTGGCTAGGACGTTCAGTAGCTGTAGTACCCACTTCCTTTATACACTGTTGACCTAGATTCACAACTTAGTCACTGTTCTATTCATTCCTATGCTGACGACTTGAACCTAGTTTTATCTTATCCATTGACCGAAGCAGTTTCTTGCATAAATTATGACTTGATAAAGGTGAAACAATGATCTGATGATCATAGGCTTCAGCTGAATCCTGATAAGTCCTGATAAGCTGAAGTGATAAGTTTTAAGAATTTTAAACTCCTCTGTACAAGGCCAACACAACAACGATCGTGATTTGAAAGTTATTCTTGATGACAGGCTTCTCTACCTGTATGTAATTCATCAAAGTTCATTAAAATTGAGATTCTAAGATCAATTTTCCTGAACATATGAGATTTTGCTAAACGGTTGTCACTAAATTAAGGTTGTTTAATAGGTTTATCTTTGTCTTGCCAAAGTCAACAAAACTTGAAATTTTATGTGTCATAGCTCTTCCTTCTATCTATTATGCTCTTTTATCTTTTGCTCACAGCCTCATTCATGAAAAATATGAATATCTCACAAGGTTTCAGAACAGTTCTGAGATTTGTTTTCAACTTAAAAAAAGTGAGTGCAGGTCTAAGGTAAACATCTTGACAGTTAGGCAATGCTGTGTCCTTCAGACAAATTTATTAGTTCATAAAACTCTTGTAACAGAGTGATCCCAATTTCTAAGAAGGAAGCTGGTTTTCAGGTCTGAGGTGAACGTTTGGTTTAATCGGCAGGAAGGCTCGCTCCATATACCACGCGTCAGAACGGAACTGGGAAAGGTATTTTCTTATTTCGGACCCCTAACTTACAATGTCTTTCCTGCTGACCTGAAGGCAGCAAATTTGCCCAAGTTTATAAAGGTATATCACCGGTTCGATACTGAAAAATCTTGATACATATTTGTAATGGTTTGACAGTGAACCAAGTTACCTTTTTGATATTTGGGCTAATTTCGGCATATGAATTTCAAACAATAATACAGACAATTATCACACAAATCTGTCCCTCATACTCCACTTAAAATAACGTCGTAGTCTCAAGACTATGGAAATGTACAAACACCCAACAATTTATTAGGGCCTACACGCCCTAGTAAATATCGGTAAGTAACCCTAAGAGTACACTTTACTACATATTTACCTATACCACAAGGCACCCCTCCCATAAAGACAGTGAAGAGCTGCCACCACTCCTCCAAAATTCTGCTCACAATCAGCCAGGAGTAAATGGAAACTCCAGGAGACAAGAAGGAACCAATGTTATAGGGAAGCCTGTCATACTGGATGGTGGAAGGAATTTCCAGTAATTTTACAGCTTTTTTTATGAACATACTTTAGATTTTTGATCTCGTCAAAAATACCGGATTATCCTGTAAGTCAAATAAGTCATATTAAGAGGACTCGCAGTCATCTTGCATGTGGTACTGAGCAGTTGCAATAAACATGCCAACCTTGCTACTGGTTTAGACTATTTAAAGGTTATATTGAGGGAGATTAAATTTTCACTCACCCAGTAAGGACTTGACCTTTTTGTCCTTGTTCGTCCTTATGGTTCTGGCAATGTAGCCGATTAGCTTGGCGGAATAGGCATATCCAACCATGTGAATATTCTCAACCTTCAAAAGCCCGTGACTTATCGCATCACTGATGAACGTGTAAATTGTCCTCGAAACACCCTAGATCAATAGATTAAGGTCACAATTTTCAATGAAGAGCGAAATTGTTCTTTCAAATGGTAAATTAATTTTACGTAATATAGCTATACCGCCTCTTTGGAAAAGTAACTTAAAAATACTTTCTTTGTCCTGTGAGTATAACAGCTAACCTATAAAGAACTCAAAAATATTTCTAACTTTATATTCACAAAATTAAACTAATCTATAGAAATCACCTGCCCTAATAGTAACATAGTACCGGGAGACCGACCTTTCCTCGGCTTTGTTGAAATAAGAACTATAAAGCAAAAGTTTGCTTTGCTTACTGAACAACCAAATCATTTTTTAAAACTTGTATAAACTCTGAACAAAAAATATAGCCTCCCCAGGGGATCAAACTGAGCCATGGCGTCCGCTCTCCTTTGATGTCGTTTAGTGTGTTTTAGCCAACCTCTATTATTGGAGCTGATATTGACCTTTCATGTTTCAGCTTAGCCATTGTCAATCGATTTCAAACAGAAAGATCCACTGGTTCAAAAAATTATACATCTTACACATTATATTTAACGAACATTTATTAGAATAAGACAAGCCTGTCACCGACACTACCCCGCTAAGTTGTAGAACAAGAACAGACTTACGGGGAAGTTCAAATCATACCTGGTATCAGCGTTTTCAGTGGCTGATGTAGATAGATTGCCACCACGGAGAAGGGCGTTACAGTGGGTGTTGTTACAACACCTGATACGATAAGTACGACATTACTGTCAAAAAGAAGCAGATGTATTAGAGGAGTTTGAAATACATAAATCCTTAAAGAATTAGGATTTTAACGGATACATATTCATAAAATATTTATCAAATCTAATTATATATGCAACGCCATTTTCCATGGCGGAAGCCTGTCTACATGAGCTGATCGCATAACCACTAATAACGAAGATAACACGAGACAATTTGAACTTTCCCAGAAGTCTATTTTGCTTTTGAACGTGGCGTGGTAATGACAGTGATAGGACCGTTTTATTTTTAATGATCGTTATGTGTAATGAGAGACGTATGAGTTTTATTTATGACCCAGATGATGTTTATGTTTGGGGTCTTTTCACAATAGAATGGAATATATTATTGAAATGGCAACCATACTACAAGGTAGGTATTTTAAGCCAAGTATGAATGAGGATTGAGTGTAAGATGATTGTGGCGCGATCTTAAGTCTGACATGTTCCTTAGACAGGACAGTTAATTAACAGCCGATGGCAACTAAGGCTCCTACAATTTAACATGGGAACCTTTGAATTGGTCTAATTATGAGGATGGTCCTTGTGGATTAACGTATTATTAAATAGTGTGAACGTTAATCCACACAAGAGAACACACACCCACCGACCATCACTCACAACTATCCACAATTCGTGACCCCCAAGTAGCTGGATTACAGGACGTCGTCACCGTCCCAGTCATTAGAAGGCATGTAACGAGAAGGATACATCCAATTGAATTGCAGGCGGAGGTGTCTATTAAACTTTTAGCTAAACTATTTTGTCACAGGCGCCCATGACCATTATGAATGAACGCCCAGTTGCACGCCGATGGGAGATGGAAGCGTCTACGCGGCCAGCATGCTGTCGCGTACCTTTTGGTTGTATATGTAAACAATTGTGAACATATGAAACTGTAAAATAGTGTTTCCAGTAGTATTTATTGACTTACTGACTAGGTGAAAACTTTATATCCTTGAAGAGATGCTACATCCAGTAGTGAAATGTGTATCTGGTACGAAACCTACGCGAGATCTACAGATAAAAAGGTACATAAACTTCATATTAAAACTAATATGGGAGGTACGCTCTGGAATTTACTGCTGCAATAACATAGCCCATAATGAATGAAATTGTGGTACCAAAAATAGTGGAGTTTTGGGAAAATAATTCATTATTTTACTGCTCACCTCGTAGTTTCCTCTAAATCCGAAAAATTCCCTCAGCACTGTGATTCCCATGGAGCGGTTCAAATCTTTCAAATCAATAACAAAAATGTTATATTTTATCAACATATTTCTCATTGCCATTGCTGAAAAATAGTTTAAAATGTAATCTTTGAGAGTATAGAATAAAAAGAACTATCTATTAATTTAAAAAAAAGTATCTGACTGAAGGTCGTCATTAGAATAAAATAAGACAGGTTTCAAAGCACATTAATGTTTTAGCGTTTAAAATTTTTTAGAGAAGGTATCAAAATTGTAATTTTGCCGACATGGTATGTTTCAAGTGAGTGGTAAATTACTAGTACACAAATAGCTATTAACATGTAAGCGAAACTTAGTTTTTTATTGATACGAGACTCACTAGCGTAAGTACATTATCTATCCAATATACCTTGTGAACCTTTTACAAAAGAAATCTATTATCAGTAAATGAGCCATACAATGCTACTAGCATCGAACATTAAACTTGAGACGTACAATATTAATGTAGTTAAAAATATACTTAGGATAATCATATATAAATTCTAAGACCAGTTCCTGAATGAGGAAGATTTCTTCTTTAAAACTACGTTAAAAACAGAAAAATGTAAAACAATCGTTTACCCACCCTGCTTGCTGTAAATATTTGGACATCCATCTAAGTTTAGAATCAATAATAACTCCAAGATATTCATAATGGCCTACTCTCTCTGTTTTGAGACAGTCGCGCGCGCCGGAGGTCGGGTCGTCACACGAGTGCAGCATCAGTCTGAGGTGCTCCGGCGGCCCGCTCGTGGTACGCAATGCTATGGGCAAGAACTTTCCGTGAAAACCATTTTTTAATCAAGAGTAGTTCGTATTTTTGTAAACGATTCCCACGAACGTCCAGAAAAAAACTAATTGTTCATGGATATGTCTAAAGGGAATGTTTTCAGTTCATCTAAACATATGTTCTTATAACCCAACTATGACGTCACTGACCATATAACGTCACTAACCAAATGACGTCACTGTTTCAAATTTTGCTGTCGCAAATTGCCAACAACCCCCCATAGAGCTATGGCATATTCATTTCAAAATTTAAAACAAGCTAATATTGATTCATCAGCTGATGGTTATATGTTTTCGTAACTTTTATAGATCACATGCTCTGTAGATATATCACTCTAAACTGGGTGTGTGAGGGCTAGTTATTTTGATGTAGTAGGTTGTGGGTCAGTAAATTAAAACCGAATTTGATGAGTATGGAATTACAGTAATAGGTTTTGTCATAGTGGGTGCCCTCATTTTAATGGAGAACCGTTACAAAAATATTGAAAGGCAGGTAAAAATTAAGATAACACCTATTTATACATTTTCAGAGTGAATAAAATATTGAAATAGCCAAAAATATCACAATTCCAAGCAATTTTTTAAAAAAAACTATCATTTTATTTAAAAATATTACGTAATAACCTCTTACCTAAGATAATATTCTTGATCATCGGATCCTTTGCATCTCCAGGCAAGGTAGTGACGAGAAATATTGATTCCAGGTCAGGATTGTAACCGTGCGGGCCCTTGAAAAGTTCAAAAACGCTTCCCAACGGCTCCTTTCTACTGTCGTAACCTTTGACATCTTTGAATGTGTTATAAGCATCTTTGGCACTGCCTGGAAACATGGCATACGGCCTGTCTGGGCTCAAATTTGATTTTGGCATCCCGTATATTTCTGGATTCCAATTTTTACTGGAATAAGGTTAGTTTTTTAGTTAGTTTAAAACGTTAAAACGTTAAAAAGTTAGTTTTAAGTTAGTTAAAACCCTTAGTTTTTTAACCATTGAGGCCTCAAAACTTTAAAATGTATTATTGTTCAACATCGTAACTCTTTAATTGTTCTCCTCAAGGTAACAAAAAAAAACAGTTAAAAGTCAATAATTAGCTTCTCTTGTTTTAATAAATAAAAATAGCAACATAACAAAAACTGTATTCCTATAAAAATGTCGGGGGGGGGATGAAACGTCGTAGAGGAATAGCTGATCGCTGCGTGTGGATCCCTGTCTATTCCTTTTCAATTATTTTTTAACAATTAATAATGACATATATTTGAGCACAACAATTACGTTTAATCTGCTATAAATTTTAAGTTTAGGAAAATAAGTTAAATTTTCTCTTTTTCCTTTGAACAAGGTTAAAACTCTACCCGCCTCACATTTAGAGCTTCATCACGATTTTCCACCGAATTACTTAGTCCTACAAAATTTACATTGTGCTGTTCCAGCTCAAAATGTGTTTTCCTCTCACAACCACGCCCCCAAAACTGAGTTCCATACAATGATATAGGTTGTACCAGAGTATAAAAAATATAGTTTATCGTAACACATTTATCGATATAACACTAAGCCTGTAAATGATTTCCTTATAAAATAGCTGCTCTCACACACTTGCTCGATATAAATAGCTTTCTGTTGCATAACTCATTAACTATTTTTACTGGATGGATGCTAAATGGTGCGTCCTTATATCTTTTAGCGAATTTCTCATAGAAAAGAAGCTATAACCGTCTCATGGCAATACTTTAGCCCGGGACCATGCTATTTTTTTGTTTCGAGGTGTCTAGAAGCAAAAAAATAGACGGTATAAAATTTATATACATACATATATATGTATGAGTCTGTGTACACGATTGCTCTCCTAAAAATGGTACTATCGAGACCAAATTTACTAGAGACGTGTATTCCTACATTTACTCGGAAGAGCTCGTAATCCAGACAATTCGGTCAACCGGAACGGGTAGTTTGGGAGGGGGGTTTGTACCCCAAAAATTATGGTTTTTGCGTCTTTCATATGCAATTTAAATAATGTTTTAATTTAATCGTTTACCATTAGAATTAGCATAAAAATACGAATTTAGTTCCTTAAATTTTCGCTTATCTCCAAGATATAAAAATATCTTAACGCAGTAAGTTGTGGTAAATATGTACGTTTTTGTCTTAGATTTCCCGGAGTTAGAAATTATTTTGTATTTGTTTTTGTATTATTTAATTGTATTTGTTTTTTTATTGTATTGTTAAAATTTATATTTGACGTTTGCTATACGATGTTTTAACGTCGTCAACTGCAATAAATATATATTATTGTTATACTACTTACTCGACCAAATGTACAGAAATGTGGTCCTTGTATTGATCCCAAGACATGTCCCAGTTCCACGGAAGATAGCCGAACCATTCAGGAAGACTCCAACACGTTCTCAAGGCTAAAATGATAGAGAAAATGCATACTTTCATTAACGACAGATACTTATTCACCCTTACCGAGTGGCGGCCACTATGCTAAAAATATTTTGATTGGGGTCAAGAAAAAGATTGTGAAATTTTGATTTTTTCCACTTTCATCTGATGGTTGAAGTTGATTGTACAAACTTCATATCAAAAAATTATTTTTAACCTGGATATTTCTACGCTCTGGAGGGGTGTAGGTGAATTAGATTAGATTACCATTTGAAATGGCGACCTGCCCAGGTAGGTATTTTAAGCCAAGTATGAATGAGGAATGATTGTGGCGCGATCTTGTAGTCTTGTTACTGACTAAGGCTGACATGTTCCTTAGACAGGACTGTTAATTAATAGCCCAACAACCGATGGCAACTAAGGGACCTACAGTTTAACGTGGAATCCGAACCACGACCTCTGAATTACGAACTGGTCTAATTATGAGGATGGTATTTGCGGATTAACGTAGTATTCAATAGTGCGGACGTCAATCCACACAGGAGAACACTACACCCACCGACTGTCGCTCATAACTATCCACAATTCGTGACCTCCAAGTAGCTGGATTGCAGGACGTCGCCACCGTCCCAGTCACTTGAATTGCTCGACCAAAGTATTTAACAGTAATGTCATTTGGGTAGTGACGTCACACGGTTTTTTTTGGGAGAGGTAGAAAAAGTGCTTTATGTACACAGGTGGCCAGCTGACACACCCGCAAACAAACCCACAAACAATCATAAAGAAACCATATCTTATAATAATATAATAGATTGGTTTTTAAAATAATATCAATCCATAATATTATAGATCGCTTTATAACATTATAGACTGCTCGTTTAAATTTGCCTGTTACTTTACAATTTTTTAAAATGTATTTTCATCACAAATCCTTACTCCTGATGAAATAGAAAACACAAACGTCTCTTTCCATGCACTCACCTGAACTCAAACTGAGCAGCAGGAGTATGACGTTCATCGCCGTGGAATAAAGTGAGTGGTGAACTTGTTGTGAAACTTGAGTGGAAAACGTGGTATGCAAACTTGAGCGGCAATATTGGTTACATGTACAAACCTTAGCTATGATTGGATCGTACACCTGTTATCAACTCTGTTCCATATTTAATTACATTAAAGTGTTATAACTACACAACTAATTAAACATATGACAAATTTAAGGTAATTAATAACTAGCATGCATTCTACCATGCATTATTTCTTTTTCTTTTTCTATGGAAAAAGAAATAAGCTTTTAAAATATATTAAAAGCACATTAACTAACTTAAACAATGATTGCACCACGAAGTGGAATTACTCTTCAACTCTGGTGTGAAAATCATTAATATTATTAGATTGATACTATTCTGAATGTAGCCTTACATCATCAGAGATACCAGGCTCTGACATACATCTATTATCAGGGGATAAATATACATACACTGATGCTTCAACTTTTAGCATGTCCCTTTCAGTCCCTTTTTCATTTCAATTTTCATCTCAAGTTCCCTTTCCTGTGGGAAATAGGCAAGATCATGGATGTGTCTAAAGGTATGTTTAGGTGTATCATTTCATCTAAACAGAACTCTTCTTATAACCAAACTATGACGTCACTAGCCATATCATGTTACAAAAAACGTTACTGTTTTTTTTATATTTTGGTCGCGCAAATTGCCAACACCCCCCTCCCAGAGCTAAGACATATCCGTGACAAACGGTAAGTAAAATGATTGTATTTACTTACCTGTGGGAAATATATTAGATCATGGATATGACTAACGGAATAGTGTTAGTTCATGTAAACAGCTGTTCTTATGTAAATTATGACGTCACTAACCATGTGACGTAACCAACAAAATTGCGTATTTTTAATTCTGGTCGCGGAAACATGAACAAATATTTTCACCCCTAGTAGACACTAGGCCCAATGTGATACTTTATATTTTTAACTAAAATGAAGCCTACCCTGAAAGGTATTTTAAGCCAGGTATGAATGTGAAATGAATGTAGGATTATTGTAGCGCGATTTTGTCGTCTTTTTAATGACTAAGGCTGACATCATCTTTAGACAGAACTGTTAATTAATAGCCCAACTGTCAATGGCATATCTAAGGGACCTACAGTTTAACTTGGTTGAAACTTCAAAAACTTGTTACTGTCTTCTTTGTGTTTGACGAAGGCTGACATGTTCCTTAAACCGAATTGTTTAATTTAATTTAATTTTTGGTTTTAGATGAAATAAATGATTTTTTAATGGCTACTGGGCTAATTACAAGATTTAATGTGGGAAAATCGGTATGTATAAACAAATCACATTAGAGGGTTTTTTTCAAATTTTATAACATTTTTCTTAACCAATTACATCTATCTAAGCTTAACGTGGTGTCCGAACCACGACTCTGAATTAAGAACTAGTTACGAGTCTAATCATGAGGATGGTCTAGTGTGTGTTATAGTGCGGACCCTAATCCACAAAAGAGAACACCACACCCGCAAAGCATCGGTCACAACTATCCACAATTCGTGACCTCCAAGTAGCTGGATTACAGGACACGCCACTGTCTCAGTCTGAGATTGTAGACTATAGAGGTTAAAAACTCGTTTAAATTCATCACACTCATTGTTCACTCATACTCATTATAATTTCTCATGTTGTTTGCGTTGGTGTCTCAAATACGAATCTGGAAAAAGGGTTCTTTTTATGAACATTTACACAAGCTTCTACCTTAACATTTCACAAATCTCGGTAACCCAACCTTCAAGTTTAACTAGTTTTTCGTGTAATTTATCAACAGTCTCGCGTTTCCATAGACTATCCGTTTACCCGACACCCGCGGGTGGCAGGGTGGGAGGTCGGAACCCGCGCAGACGCCACGTCCCGGCTCGACCAGTCCAGTCCAGTCGCTTCCAGGATCCCGTGAAGATGGTTCGCGCCTCGCTCCAGCTGCGCCTCCTGGTTGCCTGTGTGCTGGCCGTGGCCTGCATGGCCTGGCCACAGACCGTCATGGCCATCGATCTGAGCCGCTTGTATGGCCACATGAGCGCCAAGCGAAACAGTAAGTCCCCTACCTGTTAGAGACCTGTGGCGTCATCGACCAACCTCCCCTCCGTCCCCCACCCACCCTACCACACTGCGATCCTCACAAAGGATATTGGCTAACCTGTTACATTTGTAATATTACTTGTTTTTTTATACTTCGCGTAATTCCATCCGATTTCACCACCCGAATATTTTAGCTAAAAAATTTAAAACTGTAGTTAATTTTGCTTTTGATTTCTTGTTAAAAATTATAAAAACTTAAGGGGACCCGCCGCTATCTTCAACATTTTTTTAGTTTTTTGTTTTTGATGCAATGAATGATTTATTAATTGTTACTAAGCTAATCAAAAGATTTAATGTGAGAAAAGTGATATGTATAAAAATCACAATTGGGAGTTTTTCAAATTTTATATTATTTTTCTTAATTATATTTTCTCGAATTACTTGTTCATTAATCAACTAATTGCAAAAGATAAGCTACTATTCTGAAAGCTAAGATTACAAGGAGCATTTATATGCATATAACCCATGGTAACCCAATAAATAAAGATATTTGAGGGATTATTTTCAATAATACTTGCGAAAATGAAAAAAGTAGTTTTTTTAACTTCATACATTGAAATTTACTATCAAATTACAATGAGATACCTATGCATAAATATCTTCTCAATATAATCAAGAATATCTGGTAAAACTTTTATTATTTTAGGTGCAGTACTTACAGATTAATTCACAATTGCACATTTTAATATGGCAAAACACAAATTGGAGAAAAAACCTTTTTGTAATCATAAATTAGCAAAAATCACGAATCGCAACATTGCACTTTTAAATATATTGGTATCTAAATATAGTCAGATTAGTACAAAACTACATATTCTTACTCAGAATAAAGGGTTTTATAAAAAATAGAATAAAAAACCTTTTACCCTATAGATAGTGGCGGATACCGTTAATTTATACCTTAGTAAAACTATTCATTAGCCTAACCGCAGATAAGTAGTTTATTTTTAACATACCATTCTTACAGCTGAGGTTGTTATTCTGGTCTTACGGTAGAATGTATTTAGTTTTTGCCAAACCAAGGATTAATAATAGAAATAAACAGTATTATTAAACTAATGCATTAGATACCAAATCTATTGTAAAACTGTTATAAATTTAAAATTTTTATAAAAGTTAATATCTTTATATTTAATGGTTTAAAGCAATTGGATGCGTTGCTTCGAAAATGTTTAATATCGTTCACATATAAATAGAAAAACTAGAATGATTTAAAAAGTGCAGATGATGAATTACAATAAATAACTATGTGAAAAAGGACACAAAGTTTTAGACACAGAAAATGGGAAACAAACACTTAATTTGACGAATCTTTAACAAAACAACTTTAAAAGTAATTTCAAAATATTCAAACTCCATTTAAAAATTCGATTTTGGAAAGTGTTAACAGATAAAAATTAAATGTTAGTAAAAAAATGTTAATAATTATAAAAATAATGTGAGTAAAGTATTAAATTTTGAAACCCGGTTTTTCAAAGCTTATAGAGTAGTTTCAACCAATGATTGTGTAATTCATAGGTTTCAAGGTCCAGAGTAGGCTATTCAGGATTGTGCAATTCGTCGGGCAATGATTTAGAAAAAAACTTGAATAGTTTAACTGTTCGTGTGGTTAAATAAATATAACTTATGTCAGATTCAAAATCTTTATCCTTCGTATTTTGTACAGTATTTAAGTAAAAAAAATATAGAATCATATTAATAAAACAAGGAATCTTTGTAAACATACTCGGGTTTATTTTATTTTTCTATTCATCTAATTTAACTTTTACTTATTAGCTTCACTATAACTTTACCAACTTTTTAGTATAAAATTTAAAGTGTAGAGTGCAAATGAAAAATAATGTATGGATTATACTTTCGTAATGTCTATTAAAATCCTGGTCTTATTAACATTTAAATTTAACGTGTTATTATGTAATTTGGTAATAGTCTAGTTAAAAATGAGACTGAGTTCGGAATTTTTGGATTTCCCAGCTGTTACTATATTTTATATTGTTTAAGATTTTAAAACTTGTTAACATGAATCTTTTTGTTTATTTGACTTAGTATTAAGAAAACCGAAGCTCATAAGGCTGGGTTTCCGTGTTTATGTCCAGGTGGCTTCAAAAATGATCATTATTGACCAATGTTATAACAACAAAAAATATTAATATAGACAAAAAATCACGTAGAAAATAGCATTGATGAAATTTTCAATTGGGCTTATAGTGTTACCTTGAGGTAGCCCTACACCTACAAAATCATCAATATAATCTCCTACTACGTCAGCATGTCGACCTTTCAATGAGAATGTTGAAGAGAACGTGAATAAAATATAAGAAGCAAGATTGAGATTCCAGGTCAGTCTTATTAGAGAAGAAAGTTTTCTTTTGCATTTCATGTTAGTATTGCTCAGTAAATAATAATAATATATTTTATAACTAAGTGCAAACATACCAAGAAACCGTTGATTTAATATTCTAATAATTAATTGTACAATTTTAAGTACCTATGAGATTTGTCGAAGGCAAATAAGAACTACATGCCTATTTTCTAATATAATTATTCAAACAATTTATAGGAAATGATTTAAAATTATCTATTACATTCGTTTAAAGTAAAGTTTACATATGGAATTCCACATTGGATGAACATCAAAGGGTTGAGTTACTATAGTTGTGTGAGCGTAAAACTAGTTTACAAAACAAAGTTTCATTCGCAATTATTGTATTAACCAAACACAATAAACAAATAATCGAATGCAAATGCAATATTAAAAAAGATTATCATTCAAAATGTAGAGCTAAGTGTGAGAAAGAAAATATAAATAACTACTTGATAACTAACATATTTAGAGATGTGTTCCTTAACATAAAACCACACATATTTTTCAAAAATCACAAATAAAATTTAGTACAACCATAGAAACACAAGCTGCATGCTAGTACTAAAATGCAAATAAAAAAAGGTATCCATCCGAATCCAATAACATTAGTGTTAAATTGATTCAGATAAACTGATAAAAAACACAAAAAAATAAAATTCTAAATTCGCTAAAAATCTAATCGAATTCTATTGCCACACATTTCCTATTGCAAGATAAATTCTTCATACGGGTTCAATGTTAAACCTTACAGCACTTCTTCAAACTTGTGTCTTTACCCGTGAACACTCAGCTTAAATGACAAACGTTGCTAATTGCAAAAACAAACTTACAAAGTTGACTTTGCCAAAGGTTAACAAAGGTTGATGAGAGTCACTTGATTGGGTGGTATCAAAAACACGAAAAGTACACTCAACTGATCAATTTATCAGGATCAATTTATACAGAAATTAATCCGTATTTTGTAAAATAACCCATATATATAATTGAATGTATGTATGTATGTCCTTTATGCGTTTCCAAACTACTCATCCGATCGCCATGAAAATTTAGGAAGTTGCTCTATATGTGTCCAGGAAGGTTTTAGTGAATAAATATATTCGAAAACCCGATAAGTTTCCATTTTATGGCGTTTTAAATTTCTAATGTTAACCTTATGGAGAGTAAGTTTGTTTACAAATTGTCTACAATGAAAACATTTGATTTCTTAGCTACAGCTGATTGGTTTACTTTCCATTAGCAATATGCTTTACTATCCAATGCAATCTGAACCATTCATTAATGTAAAACTATGAAGTAAAT
Source organism: Nephotettix cincticeps (assembly GCA_023375725.1). Taxonomy (NCBI): domain Eukaryota; kingdom Metazoa; phylum Arthropoda; class Insecta; order Hemiptera; family Cicadellidae; genus Nephotettix; species Nephotettix cincticeps. The sequence continues at coordinate 48,458,054 of CM041788.1, forward strand.
ATGTGCTGTACAAAATGAACAGTTTAATTCGCCACGTTAATAGTTTACGGTTTTGGGGATTATGTATTTTAGCGAATTTCCGTCTAGGTGCGAGGTCTTTAGGTGCCCAGAGTCCAAAAACAATAGTCGTTAAATTTTTTATACATACATATACATATATATATATATATATATATATATATATATATATATATATATATATGTCTGTGAACACGATAACTCCCGTAAAAATGGCCCGATCGAGACCAAATTTGGTAGAGATGTGTATTTCTATAAATGCTCGGACGAGTTCGTAAACCAGACATATCGGTCAATGGGAACAGGTAGTTTGGGGGGGATTTGTACCCCAAAATGGGGTTTTTTGCGTTTTTCACATGTAATTTTTAAAAGCTTCTAATTTTATATTTCACCATTGGAATCAGCTTAAAAAACTACACAATTAAGTTCCTTAATTGTGAATTGAAACACAAATTTCTCAAATTTCTTGTGAAACGATTTTGATTAAATTTTCATGGTTTACATGTGTTAAATGACTGTAGATTCAATGGTTAAAAACAATGGTTGTTATATACTTAAATATAAAACAATTTAATTTTTTTGGCAAAATAATTAGTTCATAGAATAGAATGACAATCATTTTTTAAACTGCCTAAAAATTTAAACAAATTAGTAATTTGAACCATTAGTCTTTAACCAACAGTTCTAGAAAAATTTGAATTTTAGGTCCCGGATAAACGCACCCCGTTTCGTTAATGAGAGAGTCCAATGTTATTCTTAAGGAGAATATTATAAAACCAGTTAATTTCTTACTTCTCAAACATTTTCCATGAAACTTGGTATGCATTTAAGTATCTCATCGCTCTACAAACAAAACCTATTCAAAAAATTAAGCATTAACCTTATTATGACCCCAACAATTTCTAACAGATATTTTAACTAATTTCATCTTTTTGTTACTTTAAGAAATTAGCTGATAATGTTTGTAATAACAATTTTTTAATATGTTTAAATAAAACTTAAATAATATGATAGTTTAACTAAAGATTGTAGCTGTTTAGTTTAATTATGGGAGAAAGTATATGTCAGTGCAGTGATACCGTTTATCTGATTTCGAATGAAAACGCTAGATGGAATAAACTCGGCCAACCAAAGCGAGCCAGTTGAGATTTCGTGGAAAATATAAATGCGGACAAGGTTATGAAAAGCTCTTGAGAATTTAGAGGAATGTAGAGCTGGGGTTGCGAGTAATGCTACACCACTCTGAAGTTTAATTAATTTTCTTATAACAAGATAACTCAAAAACTAAATCTAACTCGAACACGAAACAACAGTGAAAGAAAGTCAGTTTGAATTCTGAATAATTTGTTTTCATTTACAACGTTACTTTTAGTGGTTATAAAATTATTTATTTTATAGAGCATACAATTTTGCTTTTGCCATGAAAGAATTTATGAAATAATTAATAATTGTACACAACAAACTATACAAAATTAGCCATTTTAATGGTTTATATCAAAGTTGGAACCATAAAGTAAATTATTTTTACATACGGTAAAACATAAATTTGTAAATATTTAGGTTGTTAAAGTAGCATAAAATAGAATCGTGTGACTAGAATGAAAACTTTCTCGGAAATTCATTAGTGATTGAAGGGAATTTATATACTATATCAACTTACCAGCTTCAATTAATGTCATTTTTTCCAAAGTACTCAAAATTAGGCTTGTATAAGTATTAAACCTTTTTATTCCACCCATCTAGGGGGAAAAATTACTTAAAATTTACTGCGTGTTATTATCTGTACCTTAATATATTCACATTTTCATAAATTCCGAAATTAATGCATTATTGAGGTTTTAAAAAATTATCAGAATACTAATTTTGAAAGCAATGTTAATGGGATTCATTAATCCGTCCACATAAAACTAATAAAAGGATAACAAAGCTCATAAATAGTGTGTAATTGAGTAGTGTTTTCATTTGATCAGCAACATGCGAGTTGTCAATCAACTGCGATCGATATGTGCTAAATTTTGCAAGCATTTCACTGATCAAACACGTTTGCATGGAAAACACGGCGTAATACAATGTTCGTTGGGCATTCAGGTGACGTAGATTTACGTCATCCACTGACCTTGACTGGGACGTTGGCAACGTTCTGAAATCCGACGTTCTGTAATCCAGGTACTAGGAGGTCACGAATTGTGGTTAGTTGCGAGAGATGGTCGGTGGGTGTAGTGTTCTCTTGTGTGGATTAGGGTCCGCACTATAACACACACTAGACCATCCTCATAATCAGACCAATTCGTAGCTCAGAGGCCGTGGTTCGGATTCCACGTTAAACTGTAGGTCCATTAGTTGCCATCGGCTGTTGGGCTATTAACAGTCCTGTCTAAGGAACATGTCAGCCTTAGTCAGTAACAAGACTAGAGATCGCGACACAATCGTCCTACACTCAATCCTCATTCATACTTTGCTTAAAATACCTACCTTGTGGTATGGTTGCCATTTCAATAATCTAATCTAATCTAATAACGACCATAAAAAGTGTAGGGCGCTGGAAAAGGGTAGAGCGCCAGACTTTTGTGCCCAAGGTCCCGGGTTCAAATCCTGCCAATCACCAATGACTTTACAAAAGTGATAATTTAGCAACCCAATATGCCTAGCCTGAAGTAATGTGCAAATAAGACTTTCCACCAAACACGACATACGTTCGGAAGGTAAGTTCCGACTTACGTACTTTTCCGTCGTTATTAAGAGTATCACTGTACTCTTGCTAAATCTGTTCATGGATTTCTGTAGCAGACTGGTTCCTGGTTCACGTGAAGGGAAAGTTGATAATCATAAAATTTTGAAAGGACATCACAGAACCGTTTATAGGACACTGGTTCCGTAAGTATACCGGTATAGGACACACATGCTGATTGTTGTAAGATAACAAACTTTAAGTGTCCACAGCAAAACGGATCTTACTTACCGAACGTATTATACACTTTAGGGTCTGTATATTTTGCTTTTTTGAACAACACGGCTTAATACAGTGTCCGTTGGGCACTATCGTGACGTAAATTTGTCTCGCTGTCTGTTAAATAATACACTTTAGGGTCTGTATATTGTTTCTTGCACACAATGCGTAATCCAAAGTTCGTTGGGCGTTTGCGTGACGTAAATTTCTGTCAACCACTGTCCACTAAATAATACACTTAGATTGTTCACTTGATGTTAATCGTTTTTGGTGAGGCGTTTGTCATGGGTTGGTTACAAAACCCCTTCTTAATCTTGGGATCAACTGCAATATCCAAAACCAATGAAATCTACTTTGTAAAAAATCGAGCAAATCTGAAATATATCCCTCTAAAAATAAACTGAAAAAGTGATTAAATTTCATGTAACTATTATATTTCTTAAGTCTTATCAAAACAAAAAATAATATTTGTTTTCAAAAATATTCATCAAATTTCTGTCCCACAAAAATAAAAATTCTGATAATACAAAATTTGTATCACGGATGTGATTAGGCATCTGTCGAGATAGGCCTTCATGTCAAGACCTTCACAGTTCCTCATTCAATTTGCAATTTTGCGTAATTCAATTTTTCATACCAGTTGTTTTCTTATCCGTTGTATAAATTAAAAACTCTAAAAAATAATCACACAATCTGAATCTTCGTATATAAAAAACAAGTAGTAAGTCTAAGGCGATGTCAAATCATGCATTTATTTAGATGGTTCTCGGTACATATTGTTTGAAGTAGGAGTGACTTAAAAGGCAACAATGACACTAGCAATTACAAAGCCGTTCCTCACAGCTGATGTGACTCATTACTTCCAGAGGTGTAAAACAGGCCAACAACGACGCCATAAGGGCGTGGCTGCCGTATGGGGCTGTTACTCTAATGGGTTGGCCTATTAATTTCACATGGGATGTATCGAAAATCGTGTCCCTCCATTCATTAACAATAGTTATTTAAATCACAAAATTAATTGTCAGAGCAAAATTATTATTTTTAAAATAATATAGGTCAGCACAATAAAAATACAAGTTTGGTCTTAACCAAATCAGTCAAAATACATTTTATTTTATCTTTAAAAGTCAAAAGACAAAGGTCTTTGAGTCTCGGTGGAAGTCAATTATACAATGCCGAACAATGCAATGTCAAAAACAGTTGGAATAAAACGCATACTTCTGAGAAGAATTTGGTTTCAATAGTTCACACACAACTAATGCTGTCACGGGGTTCTTACAACGAAAGTTTTGTTGGAGAATAATCTCACGTTTCGGGCGTATCGCGTGGCCAGCACGCTCCCCTGATCTGATCTGAGCGTCTGTGACTTTTTTTGTGGAGCTTCTTAAAATCTAGAGTGTACATGAGTAAGCCTCACACATTGGGAGAACTAAAAGAGACCATAAGAGATTTTCATCCTCTCCCCTGTAATCTATCTATAATATTATAAATAAGAGGTGGTTTCTGTATGTTTGTTTGTGGGTTTGTGGGTTTGTTGTGGCAAGTAAGAAAAATACTGATCCGACCGGTTTGAAATTTTACACAAAGGTAGATCTTAAACTCATGCAACACATAGGCATACTCATTTCCTTAAAATCCTCTCGGGCTACGCCCTGTGAACGTCCTAAGTTTCAATGTTTACATTTTTAGAGAATGAAAACATAAAATTACTTGAATGTCAACAGCTGTGAATACTAAAATTTGACAGTTCGAGAAGAAGGAGAAGAAGAAGAAAGAGCTGCCGTGACCGTCCTAGGTTTCAATGTTTACATTTTCTAATGACAACATCCGTTTGCACTATATTTTGACAGTTTGGGAATAAGAAGAAATAAGGTTGTTTTTTCAGATAAACTGCTGGATCGAAATTAGTGAATTATTTGAAATAGCGGAATGGTAGATTTTAAGTTTTTTCCGACGACTGTCTCTATTACATTGATCCTTATCATCTCCCAATATTTGACATATGTTACTTTGAAATGTTGTAGACACTCCTGTTTTGTCATTTTGTAAACAATTAAAAATTAATTAACAATACCTTAAATGTATCAGTAGAGCCTACACCTTTCAGTCTTTTTAGCCCGTGCGAAGAACGGGTACTTTGGCTAGTTCTAAGTAAAGTGTTTGACAGTTTTGGTGCGAGACTGGAAGAAATAAGACACCATTTGGCGGGCGTAATCTTTAAAACCTAAACTGGTCAATTTTGACATTATTATGTAGTTTGTCGTTAATGGCAATCAATAACAGTCTGTAATAATCGATTAAACCTATCGTACCCCTGATCATCTTTGACTTATTCGTAATTCAAATTGTGTCGGTGTTTTGCCGCACTCTGTATTAAAAGAACTTAGTCATGTTCTCTAAATGAATTTGTATCGTATAAAATGCATTCATTTAATGTTAACAACTATTTGACCAAATACAATAACAATTGCACATATAAGACAAATGAGGAAAATATAATAGTCAATTTTATTTCCATGGAATTCTAAAATTTCCCGAATAAATAAACCGGGAATAGTTGAACATTTCCGGTAAACTGCATTGTTAATCTGGGTCAATGCATGTAGAATTAAAGGCCATTCATCACCCGGCATTTGTGAGAAAACACAATATGCATTGTCAACGACAAAAGAGAACTCATTACTATCGCGCAGACCTCCACATCTAATCATAATAACGTCATTAAATCACATTTTATCGGAAAACTGTTCCATCCCAATAGTAACCAATGATTCGAGAGAAATATTCAAGAAATAATGAGGTATTGTATATTTTAAAATGGTGTATTACCCTAATTATGTTGGAAGCTGTAATCGGTTGAGGTTTCCATTCCAGCTACATCATTATCTCTAAAGGTTCTAAATTCAAACAAAAAAATTATGTAGCCGCGTGAAAATGTTCTCAACATCTATTTTTTAATAAAGATATTATCTTAAGTATAAAAGTGTTTGTGTTTGCAATTATTTGTGAGTTTCTTTTATTTTTTACCACAAGATTTGTATCAACTGAACTTACGCTCCCGGAAACAGTATTCGACATCAGATTAGCACCAGAGGGGGCGCGCGCCTGACGGCAGCTTGGCACGAAACACATGTTTTATGCAGCTTCTTGAAGTCCCCGCTTAAGTCCCGAACCAGGATTATTTTTGCAGATTAGTAATTTAATTTTACAAGACTAAATACTTAAATTAGGTTTTAAGTAAAATGGTTTCCTACCCTGGTATTTTAAGATAATTGGGACGGTGGCGACGTCCTGTAATCCATCTAATAGATGTCACGAATTGTGGATAGTTGTGAGCGATGATAAGTGGATGTAGTGTTATCTTGTTTGGATTAACGTCCACACTATTTTACACTACATTAATCCGCAAAGACTATCCTCATTATTAGTCCAGTTCGTAATTCAGAGGCAGTGGTTCAGACTCCACGTTAAACTGCTGGTCCCTTAGATATGCCATTGACTGTGTATTTTTTATACATTCTTCTCAGGTCAATGAAAAATATTAGTGAACAATGACACAGTGGCTGTTCAAAAAAGAAAAATGTTACTAGTGAAATGTCCTAGACTCGTATGGATACCAACTTTCAATCAACCTAAAAAGTTACGTAACTACTACTCATATTTGGACTACACGTACTTCGACTATGCCATGCAGCCAAGCAGCCAGCTGCCGATAAAAGTATTGTATTTACTTCCCTGTGGTAAATAGGTTAGATAAGATCATGGATATGTCTAAAGGGAATGATTTCAGTCCCCTAAACAGCTGTACTTATATACATTTGACGTCACAAACGAAAAATTACGTCACTGTTTCAAATTTTGGTCGTACAAAATACCAACAAGCCCCTAAGACATACTATGTCAACAAGAATTGATGGCGAAAAGCACTGTAACTTAATAATAGTCATTTATCAATTCTGTGGACAATAATTAAAAAAATATATATTCTATAACCTTAGAACAAGCGGTTATTCTCACAGTAAAACTTACAAATAAAGTGATTGAATGCGACTTTGTAAGTCACGAGACCCTACTTAAGAGGATGAAACGATATTTCATTTTGACGTAGCCCGCTGCGGCTCGTCATATTTATTGAAACCGTAAATTCTGCTTTGCACAGGGCCACGGGGCCGCGATGCGGTCGATTGTTACAGTGTTACGAGTGACTTTTACCAAAGTACTCTCCTGCTGTGAGGATTCTGCTCTGGTGTTGCTGTAAGTTAAGTTGTTACGGTGAATATGTAAATCAGTATATTTCATCACTAGGACCCAAAACAGCTGTTTTGATACGAGCGTAATTTTAATAGCCGAGGCGTACCGAGGCTGTTAAACTTGTGTCGTATATCAAAAATCCAATTTTGGGCCGTTTGATGAACTTTATTTTTTATCATACTACAAGTAAAACTAAACAGACTTCAAAGACATACATTATTACCTGATTTAGTATCAATAGTTGTCGACCATTTTTGTCGCTTTATACTAATCAGCTGTTATGTTACTTTTGGGACTAAAGAAACCATAATAATGATAAGTTTAGTCCAAAGAAGAAAGAAAACCTTGAATTGTGTGTGATATAGAATCCTATTTTGGATAATTGTTAGAATCTAAGTAAACATTTTAATTTAATAATATTCCTAAGTACAAAAGAGAATATTAATTTAGCTATTTATTTAATCCAAATGAGATTTAACTAGTATACAAATTCGTATTTCTTTTAAAACAAATTGACTATTTATTTACAACTACATAGAGTAAGAAATGTTTTTATTAAAGTGAAACTCCTAATTTAAGCTGTTGATGGCAGTAGGATAAGCTTGGCAAAGGAGTGGATCCACCTTCTTAACTTTTGAATTAGTATTTAAGTCAGGTAACCGAGTTTAGTGTACGAAACTTTGTAAGAAGGTGAAAGGTGAAGTCTTCATCCTAACACAACATAGTGGCATTAATCTCTCTGTTAACATGATGTTCTAATTGAGCTACCAAATACTTTAGAAACATATTAAAATGTTATTGTAATTATACTGTTAGGACGGAATTGTAAAATGTCACTTCGACAACATATTAACCTAAAATCTTATAAAATAAATAAACGGTATCAGTGGACTGACACATACTTTCTCCCTTAAGTCAATTTAAAAAAGTCAATCTGTAATAAAACTATCATGTTCTTCAAAGTTGATCTAAATATCACTTAATTATTTATGGTTTCAAAAATAATCATCCCATTTCTGAAAATAAAAACAAGAGAGACAATGTTAAATTAATTGTTCTAATTGCTTTTTTGAGTCGGTTCTGTTGAGTGATTTGATCTTACGCTTCATACCAAGTTTCATGGAAAACGGTTGGAAAATAAGGAAGAAATTGATTTTTTAATATTCTCCATAAAAATAACATTGGGCGCTTTCAGACAACAAACCGCGTTTATCATGGACAGTAAATTTAACTTTTCTCTGGAACCGTTAGTCGTAGACAAATAGTAGTTTTTAAGCTGGTTTCAATGGTGCCAGTCAAGTTAGTTTACTTTTATTGGTTTCACTGAAAATTTAAAAATTTGATTTTTCTGAAATTTAAAAGCCAATAACTTTTGAACCATCATTCTTACAGACATGCGTGTGGTGTAAAATTATTTAGTACTTTGTGCACTATAAACTATCAAATTTCAATCAAAAACTTTAGAGCCATTTTTGAGAAATTTGATTTTTCACGTTTTTTGAGTGTTTTTAGGTGTAAAACTACCGTTAAAAAATCCAACAAAAGAAAAAAAGGCCTGGATATACCGTGAATATATACATACATGCCAAATTGAAAGAAATATTTAAAACGAATATTTACTATTGTCTTTTTTGTGGATCGATTTAAACGTTTGAGGTGTTACCAGATTTACACGGTTGGTATCCTGATTTGTATTACCATTTCTACTTATTGTGTATCTTACCATTTTCAAGAAAATATACTAGTTTTCGAGTACGTATATAGAGATTAAAAAAACTAAAATGGCTAGCATTTTGGAAATTACCACCAGAAATATTAAATTTTTCTAGTCATAATTACGTAAAAAAACACAAAAAGTCGTGGATGTCAACTTGAAAAAACCTTAACAGTTTTGCTTGTGTTTTTTTATTGGAAGAAATTGGTTATTGTATACTATTTCTACGCTGGAAAATGCATTTACTTTACTTTACCGAACCATTAAAAAGCTATAATACGATATCTTAGGGGTTTTAAGCAATTGTGTAGCTTAGAGTACATCTGAAGCCAAAAGTAAGAAATAAAGTTGAAAAAGAAGATCTACCCGGCAAGAAACAGACGGACGGTAGATACGTGACATCACAGAGTCTTGATGTACTCTAAGAGCTTTCTTTGTTTTTATCGCTTGAATCTGCCATCTAATGCACTCTTCCCTGTTGTCTGATGAATGTTTTCAACAATGAAAAGCAATTTTAATCCACACTGTTAATTATGATTTGAAGTTTTTGTTTACCAAATACTTAAATCATGACCGAGTACTACCTTTACGCAATACGTGTAACGGAAGTGAATTCATATGGTCATGAGAACAGCAGATCAGAGGAACTGGAAACATTCGATATAGACAAATTTTCCACAGGGAAGTACATTAATGTTTTGTTTTTCTAAATTCTTTAATTGTTAATATGTATTACCTTTCAACTCTGTGTGGTTCAAAACGTTGACAGAAACCAGAAGGTATCTCCAATCACTTCAAATAAAATCTCTTTAATGCCATATGAAACTCTACATCTCTTCAGCAAATGACAATAACAATTACAAAATATATATTCAGACTATTTCCTTAGAACTTGTATAAAGTCTTTCACTTTATAAAAAAAATCCAGCAGGAACTGTTTTACGTATTTTTTAATAGAATAGCATTTCCACATTCAATAGTAGATGGAAAGCTATTGCAAATTTTAATACAGCTGTACTAAGTATGGTTTAAAAATATGTGTGATTGATTCTTTTTGAAAAGTACTCAACACTCCAAGATATAGATGTAAGGGACAGTTAGTAATTGAAAATATTTAAAATAGGGAACGCACGATACGGTTCCGTCGATTTCTGCAATTATCCTTCTTATGTTTTTTGTAAAATGAAGATTTTTCTTATAAATACTCAATTTATTACTTAATGTTGAATGAAATCTAAATAAAATTTAAGGAAGGTTTCCGCAGAATTTAGTTTGCCTTCCATTGTCATAGTGTTAATTAAATAATTGATCAATACACTCTTTTGTCAACCCATCACATTAACCTGTAGTGTCAACTCCCCCTCCAACACTGGTAATTTTAATTTTCATGAAACATAATACACACTATATTTCATTTCGATTTATTCATTAAAAAACAACTCACACTCTCCTTTACCTGTAACTGATAATTTACTTGTTCAATAACCAGTACATTCAAATCTACCCCACACTACTCTTTATTTCCAATCACTATTATAAACTCATGTTCATTTACAGCCAACAGTAAAACATTTTCATATAACATGTCATATAATTATCCACAAATCGCATAATAATGACAACTACTATTGAACATGAATCATTAACAAAAGAACATATCCACAAATCTTTCACTCTCATCACAATCGCCCTTCGTGCAAATTAAATTTCTTGTGGAATAATATAAATACATTGTTGTCTATTTCAACAAAGCGGACAATTAATCCGGGATTGTGTTATTCTATTAACAAGCTTCATTAAGAGATTTTTTCGTAACCAGGACATTTATCATTTAATTACCGTATTTTATGAACTAAGTTAAATTCTACGCTATTCCAAATACCAACCATAAAAGGATGCCATCAATTTTTTGTCGTTGAAAAACATGTCCTAACCCCCCCGAATTTCCTAAAATTGTTTAGGAATTTGTATCCCGCACATTATGTGATAAAAATGCATTTTGTTACTAAACATTTAATATTACTTAGTTCAGCTATCAAGCAACTCACCTGAAAGAATAAAATGGTTTAATAAAAGGAGAATATTCAAAATCATATTTTCAGAGATAATCAATAACCAAAATTCATGTTTGCCTTACAAACTGTTTGGATGCAATTTCATTGATGTTTGTTTTGTGTTCCATTATTAAATCAAGTGTTGACAAGGTAAATATAGCTGAAAATTAATAGAAAGTAAGCAACTCTCGTTATTCATATCAATTCTCAATCACAATTGCGAGAGTTCAGGTTGGAACTGAACCTCCATGATTATTGTTGCCACAACACCAAGAATAAATAACAACTTGCGTTTTTTAGGAATATAATTTTGCAGCAGAAAATACCAAACAGAGTCGTTTTTTAATACCTATCTCTATTTATTAGAAGAAATAAAACAACCTCTCGTGTTCCAGATCACCAGAAATTACAATTAAAGACAAAGTTCTAATCTTGACAAACTGAAACACGTAAACTTTTTTGGTAAGCAAATATATCATAATATTAAATTTTTAAACATTCTTCTAACCTTTTTTTAACACAATTACCCAGAATAGATTCTATATCACACATATTTCATTTTTCAATTAAATGAAAGGGAAAATATTAAATTGACTGACGTCACTGCGGAAATAAAGATTTACAACAGTAAACCGATTCTACTAGTCAAAATTAAAACTGTAAAACAATCCCACACACGGCCGATGGTTATAATGACGTAGGTCAGAATTGTCGATGGCCTTTTGTATAACAATGGAACCACTCAGCATTCGCCGAACGATGAGGAAGCTGACGCTGAATCTGATGTCACGTAGCCAACAAGACTTTAGGGCACGTCCCTCTGTTACCATTTCATCCTTTTCCTCAACGATAACTTAGTAGATAAGTTAGTCGGATTTTTACAATTTAGGTCTAGTAAGAAATTTTTGAAAATTTTTGTTTTAACTTCTATTTTGTAGAGCGTCATTTTACGATCATGCATTATATTATTGTTTGAAGGATATTTATGTAAGTATTTTTTTACATGCCTACAAGTGCAAATCAGCTGAATTGATCAGCTGATTTCCTGTTTTTCCGAAAACTTACTTTTTTACCTTTGTACACACTTTTCTCAGGAACTAATAAAGATAATGAAATAAGATCTTCACGCACTGTTTCTACGGTTACTAAGCACAGTTTGACAGAATTTTTGACAAGGAAATGTCTTAGCTCTGGGGGGTTTTGGTGATTTTTAACATGGAAAATATGTAACAGGTTTCCATAGAAACTATCAGAGCTTTTGTATTGAATAAGAAAGAAAAAGAACAGCTGTTTATATGAACTGAAAACATTTCCTTTAGACATATCCATGATCTAACCTATATCCTACAGGGAAGTAAATACAAACATATTTTATTATGAGCCTTAGTTAAAAAAAGTAATTTAGGACAAATATAACATCAAAACAACGTACGTAACAAATCATTATGTAAAAATCCAGTGTTAAAGTGTGATTCAGCAACCAATTCAAATTGTTTTATTATTTTCGGAGATAAGTGAACACCAAAATACCAGATTTAAAATGCTTGATATAGGACCTTCCAGGTCCCCTTAAATTTCATTTCACTAAATTTCACACCATGGCCTTTTCCAAAAAATCATGAAATTAAGCATTTTTTGTGACTATAAACTCGTTTTATTTTCAGAGAGTTAAACGTGCTCTCATTGTAAATTTTGGAATTCTTATTTTAAATTGAATATCCTTGAATACAGGAACGTGTCCTGTATTCAAGCTACTTTGAGGTTACGAATCGTGGATAGTTGTGAGCTATTGTCAGTGGTTATGGTATTCTCTTGTGTGGATTAACATCCACACTATTAAATAGTACGTTCATCCACAAAGACCAACCTCACAATCAAACCAGTTCATAATTCAGAGGCAAAGGTGGTTTGGATCCCACGTTAAACTGTAGTTTCATTAGATTTAATCGGCTGTTGGGCTAATTAATTCACAGTCCTGTATAAAGAACATGTTAGTCTAAGTCAGTAACAAGACTACAAGATCACGCCACAATCATCATACACTCATTTCTCATTCATGATACCTACATGAGTAGGTCACAATTTCAGTTAATATTATAAAGTATGCCACCCGTTTAGGCATACCCAGTTTTCAGGGTGCTATCTCTTTACGTTTTCATAAAATCAGAAAGTTGCATGCAGTAGGTCATCAAATGCATTTAGATATACAGTAATTGAAAGCATCACTTTTAGGTTAACATTGAAGGCAGATGATTTGTAAGTTTAGTAAACTTATTGACACTAAGTGTGATTACGTTTAGATGGAAGTTTTCACCGACTTCTGAGAAGAGAGATAAAACAGATAAGTGCTAGTTCGTGCAGGGCAGCCCTCTAGGGGGTTGTAGGGAACATGACCTGGCAGGAGAAGAATCAATTCTAAAATTCATTCCAGTGTTTTTGTATAAATATTTAACAAAATTAAAATTCTTGAATTATTAGCGTATGTATATTTTATATATTACCACCCATCAATAGTAAATTTATAAAGAATTTAACTTCAAGTCTAAATACAGTATTTACATTCAATTTTTCTCCAATTACCAAGTAATCCTTAAAAGTTTAATATTATTTTATAGCTTATTTCTGTATAAATTTATTGTTATTTAGTATTGTTGATGGTTTTAATTTTTTTATTGAATTGAATTTGTCGAATATGCTATCCCTAATTTATTGACGCCTTCTAACCATATTTGAAAATATATATGTATAAGCACTGGGTGGCGTATTTTCAATTTCCGAGACGCAAAAAGTGAAAAACGTGACGTCATTGATCATGTGACCGCAGAATTTCGTTTATAATAGTGATACACTTAATATTTTGTAAAAAATACATAAAACACTAAAATCGACGCTATATTCCAGAAACAATGAAGTTACTAGATAAACTACAATGCTTATTAAAACATTTTCAATGAAGTTGTATTTTTTATTTTGTAAAGTTAAAAAACTTTAAGAAACTAGTCCATGCTTCTTTCGGGATGTTGTCCAACGATCGTCCAATGAAGTAGCCACCCTTAAAGATATCCATGATCTAACCCATTTCCCACTGGGAAGTAAATATTTTTATTTGGAGTAACCTTTGTTCTAAAATTACTTCTATTTATTTTCTTAAAACCTTAAGTTTTGTAGAATTGTTTATATAAGGTCATCTGTACTGAATATTTCAATACTATTGTTGATTTACTTCACTGAAAATATTTTAAAAGTGAAAACCCAATAGAAGACATGGAATCTTCAATTGATTCAAATCTGGATCGGGAACTATCGGGACTTGATCTTACATTCAAATTCTTCGTCTGAGGGATTAAAGGAGTCGGTTTCTTTTGTGCATTTATTTTAAAAGGTTTGATCAATTTTATAAATAATTCTTGCTTATTTCTTCATCTCACTAAATACTAATACATTTGTGATACTATCACAGGAAGCATCTTCTGATTATCTGATTTCTAGTGAAAATACTTTATTTTGTACTGCATATCTTTAATCTAAAACAAATTTTGTATTTCAAATATTCTGTTTGTGAAAACATAAGTTTATATTTCTACATATAAGTAAAAAATACAAAGCATTAATAGTTTTTTGTGGATTTTTATATTGACAAAGTTATTTCAACAATTTAAAAAAATTTAAGGGTCTAAATGTTATCTCAAATTATAGATTTTATTATATAAGGTGCTTTTTGAATCCTATAAGTTTTAAAATTTAAATATCACATTTAAACCGTCTGATTACTCAGTTCCTCACATAACCAACATTTTTTTTAATATTTAAAACTATATAACGTAAAACTTTTAAAATTGTTGTGCTCTCTAGTAACAGTAAAATCATGAAACGAACGAACGACTATGAATAAAAAAATAAGGAATGAAAAAATTAATATTGAGTTCAGAATGTGTACGAATTTCCAACGTTAATTGAGAATAACTATAAAACTGTAATTCTGATTTATTAAAATCACATTAGGAGCAATATTATGACAAACTTAAGTTTGAAAATCTAATAATAAATAACAAAACTATGTATAGTGAGCTAGAGTAATTTCTCCAATGTAGTAAAGGTTATAACCTAAAAAAATCTCCTACATTTAACGTATTTCAACACACGCTAAAAACTGTTATATCATGTCTATTTTTTGTTTGATTTTCAAAAGTGAGAACCACCAAATTTCTATAAAATTATTTTGAAAAAAGCCATACCTATAAAACTACCATTGGAATTCTGTTTTTAAAGTTATGCTAATGTAAAACTTTCATTTGAGGTCATTTTACATTTTAACGTATTGATTGACGTCGGGTATTCGTCAGAGCATAATTTTAAACGGTGACGTCATATGACGTTAAGCTGTTAAGAGGAACTGAAAACATCCACTTTAGACATATCCACGATCAAACCTATTTTCCACAGGAAATTAAATGCAAACCTTTTTTCATGAGTTATCCTCACTAGTACTAGAATACCTAAAAAACAAATAATTTACGTTAAATAGTCTTTGAGGAAAATATATTGAATATAAAACCAAAATGGCGTTTATATGGCGTTTTGAAACACTCTGGGTAGTTAAAAAAGGTTAAAGATTAAAATAGAGTGCAGACAGTTTTGTTTGAGAATGCTCACCTTAAAGATTAGTATGTATACCTATTACTTTTACTATGAAAATTCATAACTATTATTTTTGGTAAAAGGTGGAAGGACAGTCCTGTGAAACAAATAAAAGGTAGCACTTTTGATTTGTTTTACGAGGTTATAATGGTTTATAATAATAATTAGTGATCAATTACAGCACAAGTATTTTATATAGTCCATTTCCTGAAATAACAACACTTTGAAGTGTAAGTCGTTGAACATTTACAGAACCAATTAAATAATTGAAGGAAAATTTATTATTAAAATTAAGTCCATCGGAAATCCATTATATTACCTTGAAATTAGTTCAATTAACTATAATTGCACTTCGGCTTTAATTAGATGTTTCAATAATTCTATTGGATAGTCGGAAACAATTGTGTAGTATTGCTTTGCCCAGAAGGATCAATACGCATTCATTTACTGTTCTCTCTTATTTAATGTCCCAACAATACTCATGTCTACCTTGTATTACAGTCACTGGTTTTTCCGTTTGGCTATTTAATTTCATTTTACATTTATCAAGAACGTACACAATGTTAGTGAAATTGCAATAATTTTCGTTGAACAAGAAAATGAATTCTGTTTCGTAACACAACTATTGAGTTTTTGTGAAAAATAATAGAATGACTTTATTTCCATTTAAATTCGTAACAGAATAATAGAAATTGTCAACAATAAATAAAATACATAAAATAAATAAGTCTAAGACAATAGTTCACAATAAAATAAAAAGTTCATGACTCACACCAGGCTGACTTTCTCTGGGAACTTACTTACTTAAAAAAGAAGAAAAAAGTATAATAAATCAAAATTAAATAACAGTATAGAGAAAATTCTGGTCTCTTTAAATGCCAAATAGAGATTCAATAGCAAATCTTTTAAACATAAAAAATCGATTAGAAAAAACTGTGCTATCAAATTAAATAAAAAACAGTAATCTCACATAAATGCATAATATAACAATAAAAACAAAAAAGATATACTTTATGGGTCTACTTCGTACTTGTATTTTTTTTATTTCAATGCAATTTAAAATGTTTTCATAGACAACGGTCTAACCATTCGATATTTCGATTAAATATTCGATTACCAGTTTCACAAATACAAAAACGTCAATAGTGATTGTTGCGGTTACTTTATCGATTATTTACAGTCGAATACTGACCTTGAATTCAGAAGTACTATCAAAAATGATCTTTTGTTGCCTAGGACAAAAAAACACCACGATTAGAGGTTTAGTCCTAGGAAGAAAAAGAAAAACTTTTGCTCTTCAACACATGTATCTAAAACAACTGTTTTTGAAGCAGTATGATGAAAAATGTTTATATTTACTTCCCTGTGGGAGATAGGGTAGATCATGGATATGTCTAAAGGGGATATTTTCACTTCATTTAAACTGCGGTTCTTAATATTTTATATTAAAAATTCAATACAATAGCTCTGGTGGTTTCTATGGAAACCAGTTACATATTTTCCATCTTAAAAATCGCCAACACCACGCAGAGCTAAGATATATCCATGTCAAAACATATTTATTTGAAAATACGAAAAGGCCAAAAGATAGGTTCAGCTCTGACTCAGTCAAACCTTAGATAGTCCTGGCACGTTTTTGGTCTCCTTAGCACCAAAGTGGCTGACTAAATAGATTAGGAATTACAGTTGCTGACCAATCTTTCAGAGAGAGAATTTGATAAAATTCAAATAAATAAATCGTTTTATTGTCATAATGATTTACAGCATGACAATTGTCATAATACAGAATAATACTCTAAATAAACATATTTGTATCAGCTAAAAGTCCTGCAATAATACTCTCTGCTACAAGAAATGTTCGCAATTGTCTAACTTTTGATGTCTGTATCTTTTTCTTTTGATAAGGGCAATTTGTTATAAAAATTGATTATTTATAAAAATTTTTTTAAAAAAAAAAGTTGTCTTGTGCTTAGGGATTATTTACAGTTATTGTTCCTAAGATTATATGATTGAATTCAATAAATGATGTTTATTTCTAATAAAAAAAGAGGCTTCATAAATGTCTAAACTTGAAAAAGAAGAAAACTTGAAATTATACACAAGATGATTTCTAAAACAACAAACTGTTTTTTGAAGCAAAAAATTGAATGTTTTTATAATATTACTATTTAGCTTATATGATAGAAGAATAGTAACTGTCATAAGAACATCGGTCACAAATTTTGAAATTCTCAATGAAAATATTGTTTTTGAGCTTATAACATTAATTTCTAAAAATCGCCAACAAAGCCAAAAGAAAACTATGTCACATGAATACTAAACTTAAAGGAGGTACAAGAGTTTTCTGATTCTCTAAAATCAATGGTCGTCTTATCAAAATTTATTTGGTTGATCAAATAAAGTTTAAGAAGACCTGACCTGTGGACGGTCCTAGTGAATAACATTTCTTTGTAAATACATTTGGTTCTACACTGATCTGTTATTTTACTTTCTTTCAACATATACTCTCTTTCGGATTTCACTCTACTTGATGGTTAATCGTCATAAAAAATATACAGAATATTTTTCACGTTTTTCTACAAAATTAGGTTCTAACTTGAATAGGGGTTTCAGAAATTCTAATTTTCAGAATTTCAGAAAATACAAATTCTGAAATATAAAAAATGTTATTCCCATAACTTTCACATAGTTCTTTGGTATTTACTTTAAACGTATAGACGTAATCATTAGAAAAGATCCAAACTAAAACGTGACACGGCTAATAGCTGGTGACCGAGATGGTCAAGAATGGTCATATATCTGGGAGCCAACAACAAAATCCCTGTTTTTTGGTGAAGCACTATCCTCCTGATGCATTACCTCCTCCTCCCCACAAAAAGAGGTGGTATCCAGTCATTATTTAACTTTTGATTTGTTTTAATAACGTTTGAAATTATCCCCTATCTCAGCTTAACTGGTGAATTCATCAAATGTAGTTGTTGGATTTTTATTTCATAATATTTTCTTACCCTGCATGAGTTTTCAATAATAAATAAATTCAATTATACATCTAGTTTTTGAAATGTCAAAATATTTTGTACATAAAGAGATGAAATAGTAATTTTTTATAAAACAGCGCATCCGAATTCATGTTCTCAGACACTTATAGCCAAAGTCCCAACTGTTGAGACCAACTTCTGCTATTCAGCAGCTCGTCAATGTCATTCACAGCAAAGTTGCTGAACACTTTGACCTGGAAAATCGGTGGTGTGGTTCTATTGTTCAGTTTCACTTTGAATCGTAGTATCACAAATTAGGGGAGTTTGGTAAATTTTCTCCTCATATCTCAAGTATTAAGTTTGTACAACATGAAATAATTAAAATATTGGAGGAAGATGTATAAGGTAATTTTAGATAAATTAAGTGATTCAATTAGCTTTCACATACTCTAGGATTTGATTAGCTTAGTAAAGATTAAATATTTAGATTTTTATTGCGGACATTTTCCATCACGATTTTATGTAAAACAAAGTTTCACGACGTTTCGGGATCTGGAATCTGATCCTATCCTCAGGTGAACTAATATCTAAAACATAGCACAATTAATTAACTTAAAATCCGGACCAAACCGGTATAAAGCTGAAAACATAAAAGTTTAAAGCAGTAAAAAAACTTACAAACAAACCATTCACTAACCATTAAACACAAAAGAAACCAAACACGTCCGCTCGTCACGGAGACTCAAAGACAACTGAAAGGAATGGGCGTGTCCCACCGGAACCGGAAACAAAATGGCCGCCGCCAAAACCTTAAATCCAGGCGAAACACGTCCAACAGTATTTATTAATATTATTTTATATTCAAATGCAAATCCTTTCTAATGTACATGAAAAAATTGTAGTACAAATTTAACTTTACAGAGCAAAAAACACATTATTTTTACAATTTTATGCTTAAAACAAAAATCTAACAGCGGCGGTGGGACACGCCCATTCCTTTCAGTTGTCTTTGAGTCTCCGGACATGTTTGGTTTCTTTTGTGTGTAATGGTTAGTGAATGGTTTGTTTGTGAGTTTTTTTGACTGCTTTAAACTTTTATGTTTTCAGCTTTATACCGGTTTGGTCCGGATTATATGTTAATTAATTGTGCTATGTTTTAGATATTAGTTCACCTGACGTCGTGAAACTTTTTTTACATAAAATCGTGATGGAAAATGTCCGCAATAAAAATCTAAATAATATCATCCACCATCACCAATAATGAATTTCAAACAAAGAAAAGATTAAATATTAAGTTTAGTTTAGTTAACCCAACAAGGAAATGGCAAATCATTTCGATGCTTAGACACTGGGAATTTCCAAGTTAATTTTGAATTGAAACAGCCCAATAAAACTAGTTAGATTGAATAACAGAGATTTTTTTTAAATTTACCTAAGGGAGGAAGTATGTGTCGGTCTGCTGATACCGTTAATTTTGTATGTAAACAGTTTCGGTCTCTGGCCTAGGAAAGTCCAGTATGACGATGATAGGCGATAGTAAGACTATGGGGCAATAACACATTAGACAGAAAGAGCTATGACGATGATTTTAGATATGTTTTAAAGCATTTAAAATAATTACTTGGAAAACAATTATTGTTTGTGAGCAGACAGGACCTCGTTTGAACTATTTAACAGTAATGGATAATGGTTTTACTTATGTCCTCAATTTCAGTTCACTAGTGTTTAATTGAATACGAATTCGAGATAAAACGATCTTTGTAACTGACAGAGTGGTCATTAATTGATAGACCGACATAGATAAGCTAAACTGATCAATACGACTGGGGAGGGACGGGATAGACCATAAACATATTAGAGGATAACTGATATTTACGCCAGCGCCATGAAGTATAGATGATCCATAAAACGTTATTGTTCTGCAGATAAGGGAACAGATGAGCCTGTGTTTATGTTAAAGCGGTTCATGAGACAGTAATTTGTCCCACTAAAATGGGTTACTGATTATTATACTCATTACAACCTTGAACTTCGTTTGGTGGTAAAAATTTACATTTATGTACGTTTGATTTTTTTAAACCTGAACTAGGCTCAGGGTTTGTACGGTGGTAGAATGGTAGAATATATGATAGTAAACGTCGAGATACCGTAGTAGTATGATAGTCGCATGGGATAGCCAGAGGTGGCCATTCATAATTTGCTGCTGGTTTCGATCAAGCGAACTTTGACTTATTGGGACTAAATAAAATTTAATCAACAGGGATAATTAATTAACTCCATGTTAAACAATTAACATCCCTTTCCTAAGGGAGACACAAGTTTTTGTTGATAATTCTAAAATAGATATGGATAAAGTTTAAATTTGAAAGTTGCTTTTATCTATGATACTGTATGCTATTTGACGTATGATGATATTTGACATTTTTGAGTTTTGGCTATGTACATATTTTCAAAAACTATTGACTAGATAGTGTTGCAGTGTTCAATATCAGAATAAAGCTTAGCTCATTAGGAATGCAATTGGCGTAGAGTAATCTGCATGTTCAAAAAATTGGATTTTTTCACTAAAAGGGCCAATATTTTGAAACGAACCGAGATATTCAAAATCTGATTGCGCCAAAACGTTTTATTAGCAAGAGCTTTAATAAGATACATAAAATTATGTTTGTTTGTATTTGATATTTCTGAGATTCGAACTAGTGACCCTCATTTTCTGGAACACGTTATTACGTTATTGTATGGGAGGGTTTGTTTAGTGTGAAATAATTTTATTGCATTATTTTTTTCTTTAATTTTTGTTTTCTATCAAATAAATAATGATAGTAATTAGTTTTTTGTTTTTTTCATATACTTTTTAGCTTATTAGAGAATCTTTGAAAAATCTTTCCAATTTTTAATCATTAGGTTTCTTTTTAGAGCTACTAGTATGAAGGTATTATACATGTTAAACTTGAAAAAGACCTTGGAAAAGCCTTTAATAGAAAAAAGCCTTCCCTTCCAACAAATCAAAATCGAGAACTACTTACGAGAAGTATTTTATTATTTTGAAGAATGACTTTCCCCTCACGATAGGCAATACAGTGACACACGAGGTCGATTAGACTTTATGCTCATGCACGTTTCACAGCGGAAATTCCTAAAACGACCGGTAGAGCGAGGCACCTGTCACGCAACCTAGTCTGCGAACATGAGGCTTCTGGGAAATGTTAAGTGGGCCATTTGGATTTGTTCGACCACTTTACATTTACGACGTGGTTACGACTCCTTGTATGTTAAGAACATCATGTCATTTGCACGTGTCATATTATCTTAATGCACCCTTCCTGAGCGTTAGACGTATATATACACTAACGATACCAATCACTTGTGAGCGTTAGACGTATATATACGCTAACGATACCAATCACTTGTGAGCGTTTGACTTATATATACGAAACTCAATTTGGAGTTTAAATAGTGTTTGACGTATATATACGTCAAAAAGTTAAAACGTAATTTTGGGTTTTAAAATTGTTTCTTGGCTGACTATAGTTACCTTAGGTCAGAAACAAATTATTTTTATAATATATTTTTATTTCTTTGGTAAATTTATGTTTGGTTGGTTGGCATCACTGATCTCGAAACACCTGTTCCACCATTCTACCGGCTAGCCGAGTCATCCTTGTGTTATTGTTTCGCACCCTCAGACATTATTTGTTTACCTCTAGTGTAATGACACATATGAAATTTATTTTCTCAGACTGCTACTGCGATTTGGAAGGCACGTTAAGCCGTTGGTCCCGGCTACATGAGTAGTAGTTTGGTCACTTCAGAGGCACTAGTAAGACCTGAAAACTCTAACACCAGACCTTGGGCAGAGGGTTACACGATTATTATTATTATTACCTCTAGTGTGATAAACGTTAGTGAAATATATATAATATTATTATGGTTTCATGTTTGTTTGTGGGTTTGTGTGTTTGTCCTTTTCAATAACGCAAAAAATACTGAAAAATTGTAATTTTATACAAAAACAGATTAAATCATGCAACACATAGGCAACTCATTTCCAATTTCGGCTATGTAACATAATGTTTACATTTTTAGAAATGAAAACATAAAATTATTGAATGTCAACATTATATTTGACAGTTCGAGAAAGCAGAAGACAGTTGCTGTAAATACCCTGGGATTCAATGTACAGTTTTAATATGATACCTTTACTTAAATTTATGAAGAAAAAGAAATAAAATAATTTTACACATAAACGTGTCAAATTAGTGTTTATGTTCGAAATAGTGAATGGTAGACTCGATGCTGCCTCTATTACGTTAAGCTTATCTCTCCCAATACTTGACGTCATGTAGATATATACTAGACACTAGTGCGTACAATAAAGAATTAATTTTCATAACTTAAGACGAGTATTATTTTTTAGTGTGATAAGGGTTAGTGAAATATATTCAATAGACTAGACTGTGAATTTTTAGGAAGACATAATACAACTGCTGAATATACATGCTAAAACAACATGTCACAAAACATGTAAGCAAATCTTTTAAATGAACAAGGTTTGTACAATTAACTTCAACCGTCAGATGAAATTAGAAAAATATAAAAATTTCTAAATCAATTTTTTAGACCCAACCAAAAGACTTTTTTCGGGTTGCCGTGTAAAGTGGCAAATGTTATATATGTATAAATACTTCGCATTCAAAAATGTTTTGACAATTACCTTGTAAATAGTTTATTTTTTTAACATTGGTGCTAGAAGCATGTAAATTAAGTCGCAATTAGTTGTTGCTATAGTGTCAGTTCAAGTAAAAGTCTACGTATTAATTTTTTAAAGTGGTAAATTGAAAGTTATCCAATGAGTTAAAATAAAATCACAATAGTAACAAAAACTTTAAATGTCAAATCAACTAAGTTACAGCTAAAGGAAGGAACGGTTCGTTTGGTGTTATCAGGGCACTTCCCTAGAGTGTAGCGTAATCGTTTTATATCACTGAACCAATCTTGTTTCAAATAGAATCATATCAGATATATGTTTTAAGAAGAAAGAAAATTCCATTTTCTCTGTATTAGCCCGCGGATGATCGAGGGGTGAGTGCAACACTCACTTTTCATTTAAGTTTCTACAAATCATTGAGTTTAATATATTTAGACCTGAAGCTCAGAATATATGCTGTTTGGGGTGTCAGAAGTGAGGGGGGATACGCTGGGGGAGGTTAAGTGACCGTCAATCTGTCCTGCACCTTTGTTTTGTGACGAGTTACAATGCAGTAAGTACAACTTGCAAAACTAAAAAGGCCTTTTAGACCAACTTTTAGATTGTAGGCTATTTTTATTCATAAGTTTTTGATTCTTGAATACAATAGTTTTAATGCAAAATTTCGCTGGCATCAAGCTCTTGATGGACCTTTTCTCTATTTCAAGTGAGTGGGGAAAATTTTCCCAATGTATACTTATCATATTTTATGTAGAAACTAGTAGTAAGCCCGTCCTTTGTACGGGTTGTACGATTCAGCTTAAAGAAAAAAGATTTTCATACCAAAATGTAAACGAGAAATCCTAAACAAATCGGTACAATGAAAAAAATCAATACGCAGCTTTATTATTTAGCATTACTGGACAATTAAACCATTATTATAATTAGTTATACGTTAAAATAACCTTTTAATAAAGTATGATTTCGAAATAAGTTTAAAATCAATGACCAATACAAACTAACTAATATTGATTTGACAGCTGTTTGTTTTTCTTTCTATTAAATCTTTAAACTACAAAGACAGCTGATTATTACCAGTAGGTGATCATTGATAATTAAAAGCAAAATGCGACTAATATCGCGTAAAAAGTTGGTTATTAAAAGCTCGTGTTTTACTTCTTAAGAGTCGGCGACCAATTTAAAGCATTTAAAACCTTCTCTGGAATGTAGAGAATGCATGAAATAAGCTACATTGTTATCCGTTTTCCCGTGTTTTCGGAGAAGACGGCGTAAAATGCCTCCTGGAGCGCTACAGAAAAACAGACAAGAATTAAAATAAGACTTGTTTTGGCTTTCATAACGCATGAAACGCAAAAAACAACTGAAAAATGTACAGACAAAACTCTAATTTTATTTAAATAGATTTGTGCAGATAACCATTTATTTATTTATCAATTCAATCAAATATAACGAGGCGTGTTTAATCTTTGACTGGATACAGTTGTATTTGTATCACTAGAATTAAGTTCGTCCCTCGCACATATTAAGTTAAAATATTCTGATAAAAACTGTCCTTAGTATTGGTTCAATAAATTATTAAGTAAATTAGTTTTAAAAGATTTTAATACATTATAAAAAATACTGTAAAACCTTACTAAATTGTATTTCCTATTGATTTTTTCCTATCTATAAAAAAATTAAGTGAAATAAAGTTGATGGTTGGAACTTAAATTGAAGTAAAATATGTCGGAGTATAACATCATTCTTGTCCGCAAAGGTAGAAAATACTTTTAACAAAGGCTGAACCAATGCGAGGATAATTCGAAGTTGGACGTTCAGCAGCAGTTCAAAGGCACAGAAGTTCGTCAGCACGTCAGCACGTCAGCAGTTTAGCTGGCTTTATCTCTGGCTTTATCCACGTTTACTTTAGAACTCTGTTAATACACCTTATTCCCCGTACTCGATTATTATTTTGAAATTATATTATAGATTTAATTTAATACAGCCTAGACAAATGTAACGATAAATTAAGGAGTGATGATAGTTAAACTTATACTGTACAATCAATGATTAGTATAATTTAAAATAAATTACAAAAAGTATTAAAGTACATTTAACCATTAAAAAAACGTAAAAGTACAGTTTAAACATTTAAAGAGGATATTGAAAGTATAGCTGAACCATATTCCCGTTTGAGTTTACAAAAAGTCAATACATTACTTAGTGGTGTGTTTTTTACCTGTTTTCTTTAAAAAAAGAACCACTCACCCTATATTTCTCTTGTGGGGTAGAGCGAACCCTTAATGTGTAAGGGTACATAGTTCGTGTAAGTGCCCACCCTATATTTCCTATATATTTTAATCTATATTTCTGTAACACTAAACAAGTTTTTTGCAACGCTTCTCTGTAAAAAGGGAGCATCAACTATAATGAAATATATTTTCACTCTACTTTTTCTTTTTTAGATCGTTTTTGTTTACTTTAAATTAACTTTAAACCTATAAACTAAGGGTTTGAGCTCTCAAAAATCTAGTTTTAACCAATAATATCAACAATGTTTTTTTAAGTTTTACTACTCAATCTATTAAATATGCTTTAACAAAAATAAATTGCTGGCTATCAAAACAAAATCATTATTTGTTTACGTTGATGATTTATTCTAAACCTATAATCACATACTATTCTACTGTATAAACCAATGCTATCTCAATGTAAACGAAACTTAATACATATTGTGTTAACATTGTAAATCAGTTCTACATAAATAATTTGAGAATTTATTTTTCCTTGAAGTTTTTACTGAATTTTGTTTTTGGTGAACAATTTGGCAAAATGGTATCAGATATATAAAACTAAGTCGTGTTAGTTACACCATTTATAATTCAGAACGACTGGACCGATTTTAATGATCTTTGATTTTTTTATTCGTCCTTGCTCCGAGTACCATAATAGGCATATTTAGTTTTGTATTTAACCTCAGGTCTAAGCCCCATTGTCCTTTAAGGTTTGTATATAATAAGCTTATGAAGAGAAGACGAGATGCTTTTTGATCATATATACACTTAAATTAAATATTTTATTAACAGCTGATTTTGTTTTGCTTTATCAATCGACAGCTAACGCTATTTCCGTTACTTATAATTCTCTATTTCCTTAAAATGCAGACATTTAAGGCGGTACGAGGTTCACCGGGTGAGCTAGTTAAAAAATAGATCGCCTAATTTTAAGGCCACTAAAACACATTATGGCCGTTATTCAATAGAATCTGGCTTCCCATCAGGGAACGTGGAGTTAGGGCGAGATCGTGCAGCGAAGACTTAGCCATTAGCCGATTACGTGATATTGTGACGTCACCGCAGTGGTTACGTACAAATCCATAGCGACGGGGGCAAATTTATACACGTTAAGCTCAATATTTGTGCGAAATAAATAAAAAATCATTTTGGCTGATGAAATATGGTGTCCACTTTGTATTCTACTAGTTCGTTAAAATAGTATATTTCGTTACTAGGACCGAAAATAGTTGTTTTAGATACATATCTCGGTTGAAGAGCAAAATTTGTACTTTTTCATCCTAAGACTAAACCTAGTATTATAATGATTTTTGAGTCCTAGATTGCTAAAAAGCATTGTTGATCATACTTTTGATTCGAGGTCAGCATAACTAACACAGACATAACCTAAACAATCAATCAGGAATCAAGAAAGATCTGCTACAGCGTGCTATTTAAGTTGTAGAAGTTCTTTAGTCTAACAGCGGATTGGTCTAAAACGACAAAAATGGTCGACAACTATGTTTTACGAGCTTTTTTTAATTTTATTTGCAGTATAAAAAGAGTAAAAATAAAGTCCATCACTCTACCAAAAAATGATTTTTATTATATACTCGCACATTTAACAGTCTCGGCACGTCTCGAATGTTAAACTTGTGCTCGTATCTAAAACGTCCGTCCGTTTTTGGTCGTAGTGATGAAATATATTATTTCCCTTATCTCTAAATCGTTTTTCACACAGTTTGGTATGCAGTTTAAGGTCTTATCGTCCAATAAAACCCACTCAGAAAAGGTCCTTATAACCCCCGGAAGGGAAAAGGACCTGGTTCAATAATAATATTGTCAACCTTTTCAACGTAGATAGAGGGTGTGTGAAATAAATTCGATGACTATATTTGAGGAAAATTGATCAAGGTTATTTTACTAGACATTAAAATATACGATATTTTAATTTTATGTACACATTATTTAGTTTATTTTAAAGTGAGAAAGAACGTTTGAGTTTCAGCTATCTAATAGCCTATTTATTATTAAAATTTTGTAGCAAAAAGTGAAAAAAATTATGAACAAAAATATTCAACGATTTTGTTTCTTACCGATCAAAGATTTATTATTTATTGAGCAACAGTATAGTTCTCTAAAGAAATTATCTCTTCTTTTTTATTTATGATAAAATAGATTAAACACATCATAGCTCCCCTTCAATTTTATTCACTTCAGGTTACGCACCAGATTGTTATGGTGTCTGAAAAAATATATATACAAAATAAGGTAATGTAGCAAAATACTATATATTGAAATATATTTTATACAGAGTTTAGTATGTCTATTTTCAAAGGGTTAGTAGCTTTTGGTTTCAAAGTAAACTCAAAGAATCATTTATCTACTTTGTTTAAAAATCTAGATAAAGGTTTCCTTCTTAGTATGTAAAGGAGGCTTCTTGTGGTCTGTCTGTTGTCTGTACAACAATAAAGATCATAAAACTACTAATAATTAAAATATTCATACATCATTATTAATGCACCTGGGAGAAAGTAAAGAAACAATTTCAAAAGTTTTCAACGCATTTTTTAATCTTTATTGTATACTAGCGAAAGTACCCGTTCTTTGCACGGGTAAAAAACTGAGAGGTGTAAGGCTCTACAGATTCATTTAAGTTATTGTAATTAATTCTTTTATTGTTTACAAATATGACAAAACATGTAATATATATTCAAACATGACGTAACATATGTCAAATATTGGGAGAGGATAAGCATTAAACTCCATAGAGGCATAGTAAAAAAATCTACCATTCCACTATTTTAATTTTAATATTATTTTCGATCCAGCAGTTATTATGTGTAAAAATTAACTTTATTTTTTTTCTTCCCGAACTGTCAAAATAAGTAAACGGATGTTGACATTAAAAACTGTAATATATATTTGTTGTCTTTTTTGAACTGTCAAATTTTAGAGTTCAGCTGTTGACATTCAAGTAATTTTATGTTTTCATTTTTTAAAAAGAAACATCTAGATAATTAGGTTCACAGCGTTAGCCCGAGAGGATTTTAAGGAAATGAGTATGCCTATGTGTTGTCATGTTAAGATCTGTCTTTGTGTAAAATTTCAAAGTTTGGTTCATATTTCATTTCATTGCCACAACAAACCCACAAGAAAAAGAAACAAACACACAAACATACGCATTTTTTAATCTTTATTGTATATTAGTAATATTTAAAACGTCATTGATTATGGAGTATATAACTAATATTTTCCATTACAGTATTTTAGGGATTCGCTTTTAAATCTTTAAAAATATGACTACCATAAACATAAAATATCCGTTAACTTTATTAATGACGTCACCTACGTTACACCTTTTGCATCTCAAAATTAATAACCCTCCATAGAGCGTAGATATATCCTGTTAAAACTTAATTAGTTTGTCGTAAATTTTAAGTTATTTTACATGGTTCTTAGCTTAGAATAAAAACTTTTGCCGGTCCAAAATTGTTGTGTGTAAGTGGTAGTTTTTTTACTTGAAAAAAAGACACTTTATTCAAAAACATCTCTTTTTGTTTCGGTAACAAAGGGCATCGTTTTGGCAACACAGAAAATGGTCCCAATAGTAGTTTCATATTCCAGTGAGCTTCCGTCACCAAAAACCCTAATTTGTATTCAACAGAAACAAAGGTTTAAAGCGTTGTCGGAGATAATAGAATATTATTCGTCTTCCCAATTTGTTTAGGCTTGTGATTTTAACCAGTGTTTTCCTCCGGTACCACAGTGTCAGGCTGAAACGAAATTCCAACTTAAAATTTCTAACGTAAAATCAACCATTATTTACTTTCATTTAAGATATATAAAAGTTAATAACAGATAAATTGTATTATTTTGGTAATTATATAATGCAAGAGGAATATAATTATTAATGACATAAATAACTCAATCTATAACGTGATTACAATATGAAAATAATAACACACTAATTATTTAATGAATTCAACCAATAAATAAAAAAATACTGGGTGATTAAAAAATTAATTACATTTACGTGGAAAAATATAAAAGCACCATCTTTTGACAAATAAGTAATATTTTTTTGACAAAATTACGTTTTTGTATAAGGAAAATTCATTTGAGATAAAATATTTACAGCAGATTGTTTGTGAAAGTGGATTTATGTTATTTAGATTATTATTGAATATATTTTTCTTGATACTGCACAAACCAGCTGTTTTCGAATTTAGTTTTGACTACAGAAAGTAATGTTTTCCCGGCCTAAGCTGGGAAAATCAGCTAAGAAGTTTTACCCACATTAGTACACTAGAACATATTTAACTACCAGTAAAGGTTGTAAAAATTGAAATCAGCTGTAAAAAAATATTATTGATGCCACTCTACTGGTACTAAGGGGATCAAATGGGCAACTAAAGATCAGTTTAAAAAAATATAACTCAAGAAGTTCTCTTAACGTGATTGGAGTGTAATGAAATATATCGTTCATAACTTGGATTGAAAGTGTTATTTCGTACCTTGATCGTATTTCTGTTCGTGTAAACTCAATCGTGGCTCAGAAACAACCACTTTCCATCCT
Source organism: Nephotettix cincticeps (assembly GCA_023375725.1). Taxonomy (NCBI): domain Eukaryota; kingdom Metazoa; phylum Arthropoda; class Insecta; order Hemiptera; family Cicadellidae; genus Nephotettix; species Nephotettix cincticeps. Next base: position 48,488,193 of record CM041788.1, read on the forward strand.
TGTAATAAAATTTAATATTCCATCACGATTCGTAAAACAAAGTTTCACGACGTTTCGGGATCTGAAAGTGCTTCCAGAGCGCTTGTGACGTGTGAATGTATGAGATCCCATGTACTTTGTTGTTTACGGTCCGGTGTTGAGTGCCACACTTTTGTGGCTAGTTACTTTTCGTGAGTTTGTGCTACTTTGGAACAGATGTTTTAGATACAAGTATTGGAGAGAAAAAGTTATTCTCTTTTTTCTCAGGACTAAACCAATTATTATGATGCTTTTTTGAGTCCTAAGCCTAAAAAGATGATTGTTGATGAAACTTTTGATTCGAGGTCAGCTTTCGATTGTAAATAATCGATAAAGAAACTACAAAAATAATTTATCGATTTTTTATGTATCTTGAATGTTTTGGATATTTATTGTGAAACTGGTAATTGACTTTTAATTCGAATGAATAAGTTTGAACTATCGATAATAATAACTAACACAGACATAACCTAAACAACCGATCAGGATTTTTTTTATTTTTATAACCAGTATATTTATTTACAATCTGTTACATCAAATTATAACAATAAGTAAATGAGATAAAAGGCGAAATTAACATCAATTGTTAGTGACAAACCATTGAATGAACTAACATTATTATAATTTAGATAACTATTTATAAATTATTTGGTTATGATGCTGATTATATAGATTTGATATGATATGATGATTATAAATTATTTAATCACTTAGATTTGTAATATTGTGCATCTTCAGCCGGTATACCGTCTCACTGTTGTCCAAAAGGTTCACAGCTAAGTATTTTAGATGGTTGTTGAGTTTTTTTCATACTTGTCACTGAATTTCGGGATTTCTTCACGAACAAAAGGAATTTTGAGATCACGATGAGTAACTTGATTTGAAACATACCAAATCTAGAAAAAACTGCTACAACGTAAGTAGCATAACAGCTGATTAATCTAAAGTGGCAACAATGGTCGACAACTATTGATATAAAATCAGGTAATAGTGTATATTTTACGAGTTTGTTTAATTTTACTTGCAGTATGACGAAAATATAGTTCATCACAAGGCCTAAAATTGGCTTTTTGATGTATACTTGCATATTTAACAGCCTCGGATATTAAACTTGTGTCCGTTTTTGGTCCTAGTGAACAAATATACTATGACTTTAAGTTTTATACCACCTTATACTGAATTATGGTTGTCAAGTTTTAGATACCAGCACATCTGAGGACGACAACAGACCCCAGATCCCGAAACGTCGTTAAACTTTCTTTAACAGCTCGTTATGGAAAATGTCCGCAATAACAATCTAGATAATATATAGAGAAAAACATTTAATCAAAAAGTATATGATCTCAATTTACATTTAAAAGAATATACTTATGTGGTTCAAATTAACCATAAAGCTATTCTATCGTTGAGTATTGTATTAAATGTATTATTGTATCTAAAAACAAAAATAGTAATTGTAAAAATATTTCAGTTAGTTTTTATTCCAGCAAAACAATGCACAATAGCTCATAAATGAATGAAAAGGTGTGTTGAGCGGAGCGGTAAATTAAAGGTAATTATTGTCCTGATTTATTGGCGAGATGCATTAAAGAGAGAATCAATATATTTTAGTTCAACAGTTCATGATTGATAACATATAATATAATTTTCTATTTGTATAACTTAAGGATTTTTAAGATAGGTTTACGTATTGACAAGTTGAATACGGTAAAATAACATAGATTTCTATTTCATACATAAAGAACTAAAACAAATTTAAGATACTTAAAACTTAGAAGCATAAATGTAAAGCTTTGCGAAAACTGCATAAAAGATGTAAATGTTTTAAATTGACGTTGATATTTGAATAAAATCCCGCTTCTAAACATTACGTAAATTATTGCAAAACAATTTGAATTAGCGACTTTGAACTCTTCGAAGAGAATAAAGACGGCTGGCTCTCGTACACCCTGTCTTTGTCACTGGGAATTTGAAAGTAAAATGAAGTCAGGATAAAACCAGCTTCGGTCTCGGGTGGGATTTGAAATATTACATTCATCCACAATATGCGATACTGTCTATATATGTGTGGCATAAAAGCTAATATAAAACACATTCGGATTTATATGTTAGTTAAAGGGCAGTGTGTTTTAAAAATAATCTGTTTTGACATAGATATGTCTTAGCTCTGGAGGAGGGGGGTGTTGGCGATTTGCATGACCAAAATTTGAAACAGTGACGTCATATGGTTATAAAGACAGCTGTTTAGAGAAATTGAAAACATCCCCTTTAGACATATCCATGATCTACCATATTTCCTACAGGGAAGTAAATACAGAAATTTTACAAATTATTGAATTGTAGAAAAATAGTATATGAATTGGTATTTAGATGTGATAGTGATATGTACTGCTTGTTGTTCAGCTACGTAGGAAGAAAGAAAGGGTTAATGATTTACTTTTTCTTTAAATTTCCGATAAAAATTTTAGCGATATTATATCTCTAGGTATCTGTACGTAATAAGTACTTTAAACTGTTCGCCAATCAAAAGCATCCATTAATCGTCAAAAACACGCACACACGGACAGACAGACATGACTTCAAAAACCACTTCTTCGGATTTTGGGGACCCCAAAACGGATATATCCACTCTCAATTTACATTCGAAAATTCATACATAAATCTTTTTTCTCATATTCTAAGTATGTATAAGGGGAAAAAGTACTAGGACGAATTTGAAATAATTCGTTTTTAAATAAGTCAACTAACCTTAAATTTTAGTGTAATATATTTATACTGTATTTCAAAATGGAGTAGTTCTATTACGAAAAGGATCATAACATATTTTTAATGTGTGTGAGCTCTTCCAAATGGAACCTTAAAAGCCTTTGAACATTAGGTGCAGTCATGAACATTTAATGGTTTAGAATTTAATCTCATAAATTCGGATTTAACAGAGTGGTTCCATGTGTGGAATTATTTTTGTCTGATTACACTAAACCTTTGTGTAATTACTTTTGTCTAATCTGTGTTTTACCCTTCATTGCATGAAGCCACAAACATCTTACTATACATATATTCTTAGTAATATATCATACGTGAATCAGTCACTAAACCTTTGTTGTACTTACTTTTGTCTAATCTGTGTTTTTACCTTTCATTGCATGAAGCCACAAACATCTTACTATACATATATTCTTAGTAATATATCATACGTGAATCAGTCATAATATATTTTATTTACTAAAATTATTCTTTTTTAGCGAATTTCCCATAGGGAAGAAGCTATTACCAGGTCTCATGGCAAGACGTAAGCCCGGAACCATGTTATTTATTTCGTGTTGAGGTGCCAATGGTCCGATCTAGACCAATTTTCGTAGAGACATTTATTCTTACATTTACTGGGAAGAGATCGTAAACCAGATATATCGGTCAACCGGAATGGGTAGTTTGAGGGGGTTTTGTACTCAATATGGGGTTTTTGACGTTTTTCATACGCAATTAAAACATATTTTAAATTTTATCTTTTATCATTAAAATCAGCGGAAAAACTTCACAATTTCGAGCTTTAAAGTTTTCTCTATCTCCAATGGTTATCGAGATATTAAAAAATCTAAACACAGTACGTTGTATTTGGAGGCTCCAATTAATCTTATGGAGGATAATGGAAAATAAATATTTACTTCTCAATCTATACATTCCAGATGAAACTTGGTATTTAGCTTCATATAGTTGAGATCCATCTATTTATGCTTGAAATCGCAGTTTTTGTGTAACAGACACTGACCACATTATTTTTTCCCTTGTTAACTAAGAATATAACATTTATTTAATACGTTTTTTTATAGATTTTAATAGATTTTATCATCACACCACCTACCTTATTAACACACCACCTACTTCCATTTAAAGCACTTCATGTCCGAACAGCTAATTATTCGCAAAATATCCAACGGAAACACAATAACCCAAATTTGTATTCAGTGTTAACCTCAGAATGAATTGTTTGGCGGGAACAATAGCATGTTTTGCCCTCTGTTCTGTGTTGGGTTGACTTTGAAGTTTTAATCTGTATTTTCAGGTTTCGGTGTTTACGTTTTGAACCCGACGTTTTTCGGTATTTTAAAGATATGATAAAATCCTTGTAAAACCTTAACTAAATAATTATACTCTATGATATGTAATTAAGTTACTAATGATTTTTCGTCTCTCACCATTGCCATATCTATACAAATCTTTTCAATTTTTCCACATGTTTTCATACATATTACACATATTTTCCAAGTACTGTTTATAATAGAAACAAATAGCCAGCTTCCAAAGTAAAACGAAAATTAGTATAGTTAAATGCTAAAACGGCTCCCTACCTTTCTTCATATTATCATATGTGTTTTAACTGTTTACATTGCGTATTAAAAAGTGGATTCGTTATATCTATTGATCATTTAAAACATAATGATCCGGCTCGAAGGACCATTTTGTTGTAACTCACTCTTTTTAGTATGTTAATATTCATAGTTGATTTTTGTACTGTTTCGTAATCATACAATATCAAATAGGTATGCTGACGTATAATGGATTTGATTAATTTTATAACTATTATTTAATCTAATTTAAAACCATTAGTAAAATATTGAGCTGATTTTTTTCTCTTTATTTATTCAAGATAATTGTTATTCCTGATTCAAGGGTTCGATCCTAGACCTTAGTGCAGAGCTTCCCAAAATAATTTATGTGTTAAGTTACTCCTTAACTGCTGAAAACACCTCCGTTATAGACATACAAGCAAAAATACTTTTACCCAAAAAAAGAATAATCCTTATGTAACAAATGGAGGGCAGCGTTTAGTCACTTGTCCCTCCAATTAGGCTAATGGCTCTCTCTCCCTCCAGAAAACTGACGCTGCGTAATTACTTTAACCACAAATCATGTATTCACTTGCCTTGTTATTAAAAAAAAACTATAAAACTAATATTAAGTGCATAATTTATAATTTGAAATAAAACGTATTATTTTATTTTAGAAAAAATTTTAACAAAAAAATGCCATTGTATTTAAAGTCTGATAACGGAACTATTTCAAACAAAACGGAATGAGAAAAGTTGATGCACTGTGTCACTTTATTGACTCAGCAGTTGGCAGCACTGGGTGACACGTAACGCTGACCTGTATGTTGGCTACACTTAACCAACAGTTTATGTGCATTAGTTTAAAACTCAATTTATTTACTGGTTTATGTATTGTAAATTAGATATTTTATAACCAGGACCTAAAGTGATCCGTTTCGTACGATCGTAAAGTATTGCAGGTTCGTGTCCATGTGGTACTTGTATACCATATTTTTCCTCGAATTGGAAAATCCATTGAAGTAATTCACACAAAATATATATTTTCTATGAAAATGTGTTTTAAGGGGAACCGCCACTATCAATCGGGTAAAACATTTTTTGACGTTTTTTATAAATCACTTTATTCTGAATAAGATTATATAGTTTTGTGGAATTCTGACTATGTTTAGATACTAAAATAAATTTAAAATTAAAATCTTACAATTTGTGATTTTTTACATTTTCCAAAAAAAGATTTTTTAAATTCAAGAGGTACAGAATACTTGTAAAAAGTGCATGCTGCAGAGAGGAGAAGCAGAAAAACAACTGTAAAGAAAAACAGGGTTTTCCTGTTCCATGTTTTAACAGCTTTTAAATGTGAAAAGAGACTTTTAAAGCTTTGCAAACCAATTTGTAATTTTACCAAATTTGAAATGGGAAGTTTTAAACGATTCTGTAAGTAATTTACCTAATGTAAAAATAACCAGTTATTCTTGGTTATATTAAGAAGAGTTTGGTATCTCAGTGTAAGCATATTTAATAATAAATTTCAATGTTTTAAATTTAAAAAACCCCATTTTTACTAGCGCAAACATTATTGAAGATATTCTCTCCAATATCTTTTCCTATTGGGTTACCATGGTTCACATACACCAAATTGTTCTTGTAGTCTTAGCTTTAAAAACTTAACTTAGCTTTTGCAATTGGTTGATTAACAATAAAGTTATTTATCAAAATGTAAATGAAACATGAATGTATTGTAAAAGTTATCGTATCCTTAAAAAAATACATGTCAATTCAAATTAAAAATATTTTGTATTTACTTCACTCATAGGTTAGATCATGGATATGTCTAAAGGGAATGTTTTCAGTTTTAGAAAAAATTTTAACAAAAAAATGCCATTGTATTTAAAGTCTGATAACGGAACTATTTCAAACAAAACAGCTGTTATTATTCTTTTATATTAAAAACCCAATACAGTCGGATAAATTATTATAAATTATAATATTATAATAAATAGTAAAAATATGACAGAAAACCATTTACTTAGAGGGAGATTGATTTGGAGACATGTTGCAACTTGAAGTCTAGCAGGAGTTAAGAGAAATATTTGTTGAATCCCTGAGGTGCTTTTGATAACCTCCGCGTCGCCCACAAATCCTCACTTTCCGCCCACACCAACTGAAAATGTCAGCTTCATTGTCCTTTTCTCACAGTGGAAGTTTCAGTTGGGGTCGTTTCGTACACAGTTTAAACTAAGATCGTCTTTATAGGAAATAAATGGAAACAAAATACGGGTAAATTATGTAATACCCAATATATGCAAACGAGCTGCTCAATACGATGGATGTATTATGCTAAGATCAACATTGAAAATTAATTGAATGCTGATAAGCTTTATAAATATAGCTAAAAGATTACTAATAAACCCAAATATTATCAAGGGGAGTTCGTTTACCCTTATCTTAGCCATGTTAAATTATTAAATTTTCGGTACCATCTTCTTAGTAACTTACATGGTATCAATACAATTTTTGTATTATTATATTAATTAGTATTTAGGCAAACTTTTAACACGGTTTATTTTTAAATTCATATTTTTTATGTTTTCGAAAAACTTCTTTAAAACCTGTGTTTTTACTAATTGAAATTGTAATTGTAATTGTGAAATAACTTTTTTTACCAAATTCAACTTTCAAAATCTTTCGAATTAATTTTTTTCATTTTCAAATTTGCTACAAGACAAAACCAAAAACTATTAAGGTACCTCTAGTAGTTCCTGAGAAATAGGTACCGAAGTGCAAAAAAACCAACTTACAACAACTTACGAGAATTCACATTTAGAGTTAGTCACGGAGCAATGCCTGCGTTTCAGAGTAGCCCTCAACTTTTGGGTACATTGCTTTAGACAAAAAATCATAAAATGAGTTCTACTCAACCGATTTGCATGAGATTTGTTGTAAATTAATTCTATAGAGGTATAGAAAAAATATCCGTAATAAAAACCCCTAATATGTTTATGTTTACCAATCATATTAGAAGAAAAAAAATTTAAAAACATTACATTAAACATATAAAAAATATTTGTTAATGGTTCTCAAAAAAACTGTTGCTTTAGTAAGCTTTAGATTCTTTATTTTAGATTCGTCGTTGATTATTGCGGGCTGATACTATTTATATTGATATTGCGGACATTAAACATCGTACACTAAAACACGAAAATTAACTTTGATCAAAATCGAGACTACTATTTTTGAATCGATTGATTTTAATTTGAATCTAAATTCTGTTTATGGTTAACAAAATAAATTATATATACTTGAATAATCAAAATACAAATTAATTAATCAATTAATTACTACACGTAAAAAATAATTAATTAGACCAACAACTAAACTATTTGAGAAGTTAAGAGTGTTGTTGGGTAAAGTGAAACTGGAAGAATCCCAGTACAAATAAACCTCCAGTTTCAAAAGCAATGTTGTGCATTTTAATGCCTCCGTCAGCCACAAGAGACCGCTTCAGGCATCCGGGCCTAACATATTCACAAAGGAAAAAGACAGATACGAAAATGATGTCTCATTTTTTAAGCAATAATATAATTGAAAAATCAATACCTTTATAAAATGGTCAGCTCACAATACCTTAAATGGATGGATACAAAAATATACTTTGTAAGTTATTGTGTTATTAAGTTAGGTCATTGTATTTAATAGCAAAGAACACTTTATTAGAACTGAAAATTTTAAATTTAATTTGTTACCATATAATAACCAGTACGAATTTGTAATTAATATATCTATCATGGTTGAAATGATTTTAAAAGTAAATGTCAGTCTTGAACATGTCATAAATTAGTTTAGGATTAATCCTTTTATGCATAACAAATACTCTGAAAATCTATACGGTTCATCAAATTTTGAAATTGTTCGTTTATCTAAAACAATAACAGCTTTGTTAAGAAACAAAGAACTCCCAGTGGCCTTAATTACACTGGATGGACAAATTCAATGAATGGACAGTAATTATTAAATTCACCCGACGCAAAAACATTTACTTGAAAGTAAAAAAATACTGTTTGATGGTGAACTTAAATAATATGATATTTTCCTCCCACACAAATAACTAATCCAAACGCATTGTTTGCAGAGAAACGCTTTTATTGTAGTAATTTATAGTGAATGGAAACAGCATTAATGGGTCACAAATTATTTATCACTTCAAAAGCAGAGGAAGTGGAAATGATCAATTCAGGTTCTCGTTAAAATAGTTGCGCTTTTCCTCTTTCAAAATAGGAGCGTAAAAGGTTTTTAGTCACGCTTATAGTTTATAACTTCTGTTGGTTAAGGTTTATAATAATTGTACAGTTTTATCAATATTTCAAGAGCTCTAATACTAAAAAGATTTTTGAACTGAAATTATTAGAGGTTTTTAATAAAGATTTTTCTATCAGGAACTATTTAAAATAAAAAATATATATTCCTACAGTACAGAAAACTTAATGCAATTAAAAACTTAGAAATAGATTGAAGCTCAAAAGCATTATTTATTAGATATTTCTACTTTATTTATTTTTAAATTAAAGAATATTAAAAAAAGTAAATGAAAAAGAAAGGTAGTGAGGGTAAAGAACACAAAACTGTTCAAGATTTTATATCAAAACGATTCACCCCTCCTAAATTGTTTTCTTGTTCACCTCGACCATTTATATAACAACTTTTACCAAATGAATCGACTTATACGAACAATTAATGCCTATCGAAACAGCTTTTAAAGCATCGAATTCTGACTAAAGGCACAGCTGTTGCTAAATGAAACACTTAGAAAAATTCGGACAAATTAATAAAACTGTATTTTATTGAGAGTGGTTTTCAGTTTCAGAATAGTCGCGTATTGAGAAGTAATGTTGTGCTGTATAGTATTTTAATGTCTAATGTGAGGTGAGTTTCCAGCACGGTAACTCAGGGATAATGCTCTGGTCCAGTAAGTCAAAGGATGCTGTATCGAAACCAGTGGCTGGCGACTCGTTAATTAGCCTACAAATTTTCCTCATGAATAAGTGAATATATACTCATTAATATTCACACTGTTTTTTAATTGTTGATTTTTAAAACCATGCAAGTTAATTAAAAACAATACTTTGTCATATTCCATTCGTTTGGAGAACATTTTTGTATATTTTACGTTTACCTTTGCCCTACTAAACTCAAATTAAGAGATTTCAAGAGCCCAGTTTTTCACGATAGTAGACACTTTGACAAATAACTCAACTGTACTGACGTACTGTAGTTTAGAAAATCAATATTGCTTTTTTATTGTTAGTCATAAGAAACTGTACTAAAAAGAAATATTTTGCTTACGAAAACTCTGATACAACTTTATAAATGATATTTACACTCGTAAATAGATAATATTTATTATTACAAATACGAGTATGATTAGTTTGTTGATTGAAAGGAAGTTGTAGCGTTTAATCCAAAACATGGCTTCAGCTCGTACCCAGAGGTATGAGGTATAAAGGGATACGGTGACGGGTACAATATTAATCGCGTCGTCTTACACGGAGTAATCCAACTTGCAAATTAAACCTCAGCCTTACCGATGCACTTGTGGTGAGCTGGTTGGTTGATACATTCGAGCGCCTAATATCAACTCAGAATAGCATAGTAGCTTTTATAATCTCTACACTACACCTACAAATACATATATTTTCATCATGCAGTACTGCTTCAAAATCAGCTGTGTTAGATACGTGTGTTAAAGAGCAAATGTTTTTCTTCTTCTTCCTAGGACTAAACCTATCATTATGATGATTTTTTCAGTCCTAGGCCACAAAAGATCAATGTTGATGATACTTTTGATTCAAGGTGAGCATTCGATTGTAAATAGTGGATAAAGTAACTGCAATAATCATTATCGATTTTTTGTGTATTTTTGAGGTTCCGGATATCGATTTTAAAACCGGTAATTGACTATTAAATCGAACTATCGAATGGTTGAGATCGATGATAAAGAACCAATCGGGAATCAAGAAAGAACACAACGTAAGTAAAATAACAGCTGATTAGTCTAAGGAGACAAAAATGGTCGACAACTATTTATTCAAAATCGGAATAGTATATTTATGTTTTACCTAAATGTAACTCTAAATTGTATATTTTGACCAAAATCATGAAACAATTAAATATTACGTTGTAAATACTGTTTAGAAAAACTAAAGGTAATTTTAACATTTTCTCTTGTAAAAAGTAAAATCAATAAACGTTGAAGCTCCATGACTCAGTCACGTTCGGTGAACCTGAACGTCTTCAATTATTAGTTTGCAACTGAATCAAAGTTACAGAGGCAATGCTTCAAGCTTCATTGAGATGAATTTGCTGCCAATGGAGGTCCTATCCTAATTTAACGCACCAACATGAATATTTGAAATTTATCTCACTTCATGGCAGTTTTTAAAAAGTTATATAGTATATATCCATTAAAAAATATAATGTATACGATAGTTTACTAACATGTGATATGTCGTTTACTAACATAAACGTGTAACAGAAATGATAATAACGGAAATTGTTAAATAATACAAGAAAATTTGAAGTGAATGTTCCTTCAAACTTTTAATAGTGTTAAAATTCTGACATTGCGTAAAACGATAATTTTTAAAAATATTTTATATTAACGGTTTTGAATTCTTAAGTAACTAGTAAAATCTTAATCCACTGGTGACGTCTTAAAAGTGGTGACGTCCTGTAATCCAGCTACTTGGAGGTCACGAATTGTGGATAGTTGTGAGATATGGTCGGTGAATGTGATGTTTTCTAGTGTGGATTAACGTCCGCAATATTGAATACTGCGTTAATCCGCAAAGACCATCATCATAATTAGACAAATTCGTAATTCAGAGGCCGTTGTTCGGATTCCACGTTAAACTGTAGGTCCATTATTTGCCATCGGCTGTTGGGCTATTAATTAACAGTCCTGTCTAAGGAACATGCCAGCCTTAGTCAGTAACAAGACTACAAGATCGCGTCACAACCATCTTACACTCAATCCTTATCCATACTTGGCTTAAAATACCTACATTGTAGTATGGTTGCCATTTCAATTATCTAATCTAATCCATTGTAATAGTTGAAATTCCGTTAATGTTTTGAATGATATATATAAAAAAATCTTATCCACACCAATAATTAAAACATTATTACAGTTATTATAATCTGTCAACAAGTTTCGTTGGAAGCTTATGGAATACTTAAATACTAGAACTCTATAAACCATAAAATTAAAGTCAATACAGAGTTGAATAACTACCAAACGATTCTTTTGGGGGCAGATGGGAGATGTAGCCATATAGTTATTTAGTTAGGACCTTATAACTGGGTAAAAACTAAGTTTAAAGATTTAAAAATAAGTTATTTATTATTTTTTGACATGCCTATATCTCAATTCTGCAAGAGTGGGTATTGGAAATCCCTCAGACCAAAATTTGAAACGGAAGTGGCGTCATATGGTTTGAAGACAGCTGTTTAGAGGGACTACAACATTCACTTTATACGTATACATAATCTAATCTATTTCTCGAAGGGAAATGAATACGTCTTTATTAATTAGTCTGGATACTGCTTGTAATTATCTACAAGATATATTAGTAAAAAAATATTATTGTAACATACTTTTGGAATAATTAATTTATTGTAAAAAACTTGGATGAATTCACAGCGATATGCCAAAGCGACTAGAGACTTAAAAGCTTACAAAGAAACTTTATGAATATGCAAGACTTGGGCTTTAACTTGATTTATTCATCGGTAAGATTATGTCGTTATACATTAGAGTTAATTAAAATGCTGAGTATTTTTTAGTCGTGTTTATGATATCTTCTTCATTGATCTCAATTAACTTTATACCTTTTCAATTAATGAGGCTGAAGTGTAATCTGTTTAAACCTCAACTTCTTAACGCCATATGCCTGTACGGTGAAGACAGCGTCTCCTGGTGGCTAGCAGGGTATTTACACAGGAGTCGTCGTCATGTTGCCCACGAGAGAACCAACCCTTTGGTGTTTTTGGAGAGTCATGCGTCTTGCCCCCTGTAATGTAAAACCCCACGCATGCGCAGAACTTATTTCTAGTCACGTCTTACGGCGCAGGGGGTGTGTTTTGTACGCACTGCCTCATATTTCAGGTGAGTCGTACGTAGTAGCATACAGGTTGCAATTTTGAGTCGTAAAGTGTCGCTTCATGGTAATGAGAAGCCAAATAAAGAGTTTATTGTCGTTGTAGAAGATTTTTTGTCTTTCATCAACTCTTCGTAGGCACCCCATACTACTTTAAGTCACAAGCAATAACACGGCACTTTCCTCAGATGACGACATTTTCTCAAATGAGTTCCGAACTCCTCACTTTGTTGCCAGCGACATCAGAAATGTTGGCGACATTGTGACAGCAATACCAGTGTGTAACCCACCTTAACAGGTGGCCGGAACCTTGATTTTGAAACATACAAATTTGTATTGCTTACTTTTTAGTAAAAATCTCAATTCCCTTTTCAGCTGAAGGTCAATTATTAATTAACACGTAGTTTAATACACATTTAATACATAATTTTCTAATTTCATAAAGTGTTTACATCCCCTAAGTCAATACTATAAATAAATCATAATACGATGGAACTATTTCAAACCAACAACTAGATGAATTACAAATTATATAATATTTGCGTCATAGTTTGAATTCGGTGGTTTACCATTTGATATTTATTTTGCAAATATGATTTCCCTCGCGACATTAAAATATTGAATTCTCAACACCAGGGCTGCACAAGTTTTATTGAATCAGCTATACAAAGCTTGATTGTTGAACTAAATTGTTATTGTTATGTGAGATTTTTAAAAATGAGATATCATAGTTTTAGTTTACCTTCATATAACTCGTGTATCAAAAGGTCGTTTCACCTAGGCCTGCAAACATTGCAGTAAGTAAGTATTCTGTTTTCTATAATAGGTCTCTTCTACCCTAATTATGATTATTAATTAATTCCATTTTCTTTAAGCTACTGATCAATGCTGTGGTGGTATCCGTCGTCGGATTGTTTTGACAGTTATACCATTCGATTTACAATAAAAGGTCTACAAAAAAGCATACCTGACATTTTTTTTAAGTTACAAATTTCTACTAATTTTTATTTAAAATTTTAAAATGGCCGCCATTTTTAAATTAATGTATTATCTAACTAAGCTTTTTGTTTTATAATTAGATCTCAACCAAAGTAAGAACCATACCAGATACGAACCCAATCGGTCATACTGTTCCTGAGATATACATTTTTAAAGAAATACAAAATGGCGGTTCTGGTAAACGAAGTGTTTTTGAAAAAATCTTATTTTTTATTTTATTTTTATTTTAACCCATAAAACCATTTCACAGAGTTTGGTACTTTACATATGGGACACCCTGTAAGTTAGTGGCCGATACTTTTTTCCTTTAAAAGTTACTTAAACTCAATAATAAACCTACCAACAATAAAACCCACCCGTTTTACCCGCAGATGTTTTCTCCTCAAGGTAACAGTAATAACTACTTTTGAGTATTTTAAATACACAAACATAGGAAGCAAGATTCATTAAAAATACAGAACAATAAGTAAGAAATTGATTTATCCCATTAGAATAAAAATTTGACGTAATTTTAAAGTTAAATTTTTATTTGGATTTAATAATGGACAAAACATTTTGCCGGTATAAGTCATTTTACTGAACTAAAAAGGTAAATTAGGGAGAGGTTTGTGTTAAAAATAAAGTTATATATATATATATATAATTAGTACATAAAAAGGATTAATTATCCTTAAGAAAATAAAATAAATTTCATAAAACATTTTTATTGACCTGTGAATCGAACGAAACTTCTATTCATAAATAAACGAATAAAACTTTACTGAAAAATTAATCCATGCCTGATCTATTTTAGTGAAACTAAACATTCATAAAAGCTACGCGTAATTAGTTTTCAAATAAATACAAATATATCTAAATAGACAAAAAACTAAATTGTTATAAATATTTTTACTGGGCGGAAGAAATGGGATGGATCGGCAGACAATACATTTTCTCTGCTCGACTAATTTTCCGAGCTTTTGTGCTCGGGAGAATGTTTTTGTTGGAATTATTCGTAATGGATGAAAACATCAGTGAAGCAAACACGTCATTTGTCATGGTGAGCGCGTGTTTTGGACAAACTGTCAAATTCGTGGGAATTTCACCTGAACGTGACAGTGTGACTAATTAGCTGTTTTATTTTAATGAATCTCTACAGTTTTTTCCTTCAAGTTGCAATGAACTTTTTATATTAACTTGCTTTCTAACTCATCTATAATACAATAAAGAAAAAGTGGTTTCTGTATGTTTGTTTGTTTGCATGTCTGTTGAGGAAACTAAAAGCGAAAAATACTGAAACAACCGGTTTGAAATTGTGTACAAAGATAGATCGTAAACTCGTGCAACTCATTTATATTATTTATTTCCTTAAAATCACCTCGGTCTAGGTTTCAGTGTTTACATTGTCAAAGAATATCAAAATAAAATTACTTGAAAGTAAACAGCTGTGGGCACTAAAATTTGACAGTTCGGGAAGAAAGAGCTACCGCGAACATCATTTTGAACATCAACATGAAACAAGAAAGTTCACTTTTATAGACAAACTGCTGGTTCAAAATAATTATTGCTGAAAATTATAGGTTTTAGGTTTTTTTCTTCGTGATTCATGCAGATCATTAACAGGCAGACCAATGCCTGTTTGAGTGGCATTTGCAGCCACGTTATGTAATACTTTTTGTGTCAAATTTACTTTGTAATTACAGTAATATTTGTTAGTTTCTTTTCATATTTCATAATTCAGATGACTCTTATGTGTTTGGCTGCAATAAAGATATACATTATTTATTATTATTACAATTATATACAGGTCATGCAAAAAATACCAAGCAAAAGTAAAAGAAAATGTTTACTTTTAATGCATGTAAAAGGAGCTCAATATTTAATCAAAAGTTTAAAGCGTTTGAATTCCAGCTTTTTCCGACGTAGCCTGGAAGCTACAACTTGCAAATTAAACCGCAAACTTAACCGTTACACTTGAGGTCGGTGCTTGCAACATCCGCAAGTTCAATTTGGTCCGAGCATAACTTGGTAACCTACTTCATCGGAACGTTTCCAATCACCTTAATGTTCGTGCAAGGTGTTTTAAGGGGGCTCTTAACATCTATATAAATAAAATTAAAGTTTTGTCTAATTTACAAACCGCACAAAGGACGGGCTTACTGCTACTCTTATATTAATAACGTTAAGATAATATAACTTATCTCCTTAACCATAACTTCTATGACAGTGATTTGTTTTTGGGTGTTTATGCTACCTTCGGTAACACATAAAATTTTAAAATTAATAAAGTTTTAGGTATAATAAAAGCTTAACCCTTTCAGGAGTGTGGAAGTCATGTGACATCCAATTTGGATTTTCCTTGAGGTGTAATGTTAAAAATTTGAAAAATGACTAAAAGAGTGAAATAAATCATAAAAAATCATTACAAAACATATTTTTTGTTTTAATTACTACTACAAGACGTTTTTTTATTTTAGTAAGGACGTCATATAACGTCCCAAAAATATAATGAACTTCAGAGATTGTTTATTAAATTCTGTATAAACCCAAACAGGTCAAAACATCCATGTAAAGAATACTGTTACATTCCATGAATAAATGGAAATTTCAAAGCCCCAGCTTCAATCGTTTCTGGAAAATGGATCATTTTATATATGAAAATAGAACTTGCGGAAAAATATTTTTAACTTAAAATGGCAGTTAAATTGCTATCGAAATACTTTCAAAATTAATGTCCTCTGATTATAATTATAACAAACCATTTATGCTATACATTTTTTATTTGGAATAAAAACCTAGAATCATTTAAAAATAAATTTGTTTCATATTTTTGAGGTACTGAACCCCCTTAAAACTTCATGTAACACCCAAAAATATGTTAAAATATTTTTTACACTGTATATAGTCCAATCCTCTTCCCTTATAACGTACCACATGTTCCACCGACATTAAAATATTCGTATCTTTTAAAATCATTAGACCTACTCTCAATACTTTATACTTTTTAATTGAAATGGCGACCTACCCAGGTAGGTATTTTAAGCTAAGTATGAATGAGGAATGAATGTAGGATGATTGTGGCGCGATCTTGTAGTATTGTTACTGACTAAGGCTGACATGTTCCTTAGACAGGACTGTTAATTAATAGCCCAACAGCCGATGGCAACTAATGGACCTACAGTTTAACGTGGAATTCGAACCACGGCCTCTGAATTACGAATTGGTCTAATTATGAGGATGGTCTTTGTGGATTAACGCAGTATTCAATAGTGCGGACGTTAATCCACACAAGAGAACACCGCATCCACCGACCATCTCTCATAACTATCCACAATTCGTGACCTCCAAGTAGCTGGATTACAGGACGTTGCCACCGTCCCAGTCCTTATATTGTTTATGGTCCTTAAATACCCCATGTATAGTCATTCCTGTAATTTCTGAAGCTTTATTCTTTATCCAAAGAACTACACCCTCACATAAACATCTAAATTATAGACTTCACCTAAGAATAATTTAGTTCATGGTACCAAAAAATTTAAAATTTAAACGAAAGCTATTATGGATAGAATTAAATATTGCAAATATGATTACAGATATTCCGTTTTCAAGGAGGGGGAAATTTGTAAATTTTAAATCATTATCAACTCACTTCTCATCTCAATAGTTAAAAGTTTTCTCAAAGTATCCTTAGAACACTAACAAGGGACACAACTGTTTCTTAAAGAAATATAAAAATCTAGAGCAAATTATTTAAAAAGGTACTTTCATCATTGCACCTAACTATTTTTTGATATACATTTATTTTAAACACATATCACTGATAATGTTTGAAACAACTAACATTTGGGGCTTATATTTTTATGCTTTTCTTAATATTTTTACTTTTGTCATGCATGACATAGTATTAGCTCTGTGGGGAGGGTTGGTAATTTTCGAGACCAAAATTTCAAATTTTGGTCGTCATATGGTAACAACAGTGACATAGTATGCCTAGTGACGTGCCTAGCTCCGGGGGTTTTTGGCAATTTGGGCAACCAAAATTTGAAACAGTGACGTCATTTGTTTAGTGACGTAGTAGTTTGGTTATAAGAACAGTTCTGTAAATGAACTGAAAACATTCCCTTTAGACATATCAATGATCTAACGTATTATCACAGGGAAGTAAATATAAAACATTTTCATGTAAGCCCCGGTCTTTTTACTGATTTATTGAGCGTCAACCAGTTGTTAGGAATTATAATTAATCCGACCATTTTTGTATTAAAAGCGGTGGCTTTCAGTTTAAATGATGGACACCATTACCGCTCTGTCATCACAAAATTCTGACATTCTACAAAATAACCAATATTTAAGATACATCTACTCAGAAAGTGGTCACTTACTATTCCGTTTAGAACAATCGTTTTCTGAACTCCTATTAAAAATAATCATCTCTCCACTCATCCCAGACTCATTTTTCCCCACTCGTATTTTCACACAATCGAGGTTTTAATGGACGTCTCTAAAAATGATTGCATTTACTTCCCAGTTGGAAATAGGTTAGATAATGAATATATCTGAAGGGGATGTTTTCAGTTCCTATAAACAGTTGTACTTATATCCATGTGACGTCACTAACCTAAATGACGTCACCGTTTCAAATTATGGTCTCGCAAATCACCAACCACCCTCCAAAAACATATCCATGTCAAAAGAACAAAAATACATTGAAACGATTATTAGCTTGGCAGGTTTCTACTATGATATGAACGTTTTTGAATACTACTTTATTTAGGCACTACCAAACATAATGATTTACACTAAAAGTTTATTTTACATATTTTAAATGTGAATTTAATTCAACTAAAGAGTTAATTACAGCCATTCAATTAATGTCGAGCTTCAAAAAGAATACATTATTTCCGTTGGTGTTAGCAAAAAGAACAAACCTTTTATATTTATATGACTTTCATTTCTATTTTTATTTTTAAATGATTACAATCTGAAATACTCCAAATATACTCCAATCCTGCATGGCATATTAAAATAAGGTATCGTGGAATCGATCAAACATTAGCGAATCCGTTCATATTTAATTTTTATCCTCTTTTGATAGAACCTGCTGGTAAATTAAACTGGATGGGGTTTAAATTTATTAAAATACGATTAAGATATTGGATTTGTGAAATTCTTAATTGAAATTATCCAACTGATTATTTATTTTTATCTATGAAATACTCATTTATCCAAGTGTTATTTACTTCCTAATGGGAAATAAGAGATCACTAGTGTACCTGGCGCACGAAATTGTGCGCTGTCAAGGAGACAAATCTGTCCTCCAATGACTATGTTTAGAAACTAAATTTAGATTTTCCCAACAGATTTTCATTTTGGTTATGTTTAGGTTTTATGCAAATAAAAACAGGTGTTTTATTGCCAGCTGTACGATGATGTCTTCGTTAAACGAAACAAAGAAAGAACCATGTTTAACTGTCAGATTTGATTTGTTTATTTAACCACTTCCTTAAATAAACAGCTGATTTTTCAATCGTCGGTGTTTCACCCCATTATTTTCCATGACCACGGTGAATTTTCAAAATCTTTTTAATTGATTGCAAAACTACATGCCAAGGCCTTTATAACGACACCTTAAACATGGTGATTGGTAGCACCACCGCTCCAAAACAATTATCACAAAAATAGGCCTAGTGTATTAAATATATACTAGCGTACCTGGCGCACGAAATCGTGCGCTTCAAAGAGACAATCTGTACAATAACTATGTTTAGAAACTAAGTTTAGATTTTCCAACAGATTTTTAATACATTTTGATTATGTTACCTTTTTTGCAAATAAAAAGTGTTTTATCCCAGCTGTACGATGATGTCTTCATTAAACGAAAAAAAGAAAGAACCATGTTTAACTGTCAGATTGATTTGTTTATTTAACCCTCCTAAATAAACATCTTGATTTCACGATTGTCGGTTGTTTACCCATATTAGTTTTTGGTGAAAAATCGCGAATTTGACCCCATTATTTTCCATGTCCACGGTAATTTTCAAAATTTTTTTAATTGATGGCAAAACTACATGCTAAGACCTTTATAACGACACCTTGGACATGGTGATTGGTAGCACCACCGCTCCAAAACAATTATCACAAAAATAGGCCTAGTGTATTAAATATATAAGATAAGATGTATAATGTAATGGGCAATTTATTCAGTTCTTTTCAAACAGCTGGCCTCATAGCCCTATGACGTCACTGCCATTACCTTTTTCCGTCACGAAAATTGCTAATCCCACTTCCCCAGAGCTCAATGTCAAAATGAAATATGTTATAAAATAAAAAATATTGTACTTACTTCCCTATGGAAAATAGGTTAGTTCCTCTAAAGAGCTACTGTTATGGCGTCACTAAGCATATGGCGTCACTGTTTCAAATTTTGGTCTCGCAAATTGCCCCCCCCTTAGAGCTAAGCCATATCCATGTAATAAAATATACATGTTTCTTTTAATGGCAGTAAATAAGAACGTAGATGCTAGCATCGGTTAAACTATCCCCAAAAATTTTCCCCTCCTCGAACACTGTCTTTGATTATTTCTCAAAAAGAAACTTCTTTCAGTGGCCAATGTGGCAGAAGAGACCGAAAATAAACTCTCTGGCTCTCTAGCGACTGTGCTGTCTTCCTTCGCTTTATTACAATTGGCTTTGTCCCTCACTACCTGGAAAAAACAATCTCTGCTTGAAACAGTGAAACAAATTACTTTTCATCTGCTATTTACAAACGAAATGAAATCCGATATTGCAATTGGCTGCTCTAATCTCGAAATCATTCTCCTTTGTGTGTTATATGTGATGGGAATTGTGAACTGACACATAATTTCTACCTATAATTAAATTTGTATAATTAACAAAAAAGATTTCTTCTAATAACATTACTAAAACGTAAAAAAAACTTGAATTATTTTTCATACGATCAATTATTAATGCAATGTTATTGAACAATGTGGAATATTGTGTGGATTAAAATATGTAAGGAATTAAACGTATATGAAATTTTATTTCATTAGGAAATAATTTTGGAGTGTACACTATTTTTACTAACTAAGACATAATCCAGATCCTCAGTTTTAGTAAAAGATACATAAATGAATAGGGATATATTTTTATCAATAAGAGTTAAGATATCCAAATACCACTGGAAGCTGTTTTCAAAAAGGTAAGAAGCTATTACTAGAATACATGAGAATGTTATTTATTTTCTTCTTTAAAAAAACCAAAAACAATATTTTTTTTTTATAAAAATAAAAATATATGTCTATATGTTTATTGTAAAGTATATAGACAATATTATTATATTGTGTCCTGTTAGCACGATATTCTCGTAAAAATTTCTCAAAGCATTTTGTAAGCTGTTATTTGTGTCACAGTTATCTAAAACATAAAAACTATTATTTTATTGTATCAAAAAGGTTTTTTTTTTTTTTTGGTTTTAATGTAATATTTAAAAATTTCAAATTTTTATTTTTCACATAAGCAAAAATACAATTAAGCCCTTAAATTTTTATTTCTCAATCTTCAACTTTACCAGGATATTAAAAAAAACTCACAGTACGTTTATTGTGTCCAATGAATATGGAAGTAATGAAAAAAATTAATATTTTCTTTTTAAATTATA
The DNA here is from genome assembly GCA_023375725.1 of Nephotettix cincticeps. Classification (NCBI taxonomy): domain Eukaryota; kingdom Metazoa; phylum Arthropoda; class Insecta; order Hemiptera; family Cicadellidae; genus Nephotettix; species Nephotettix cincticeps. The sequence continues at coordinate 48,509,330 of CM041788.1, forward strand.
TTTTAAAAAACTTGAATATTAAGCTTAAAATTATTGCAAAATCATATTTTAGTGTTTATACATTAGCAAACCTGTTCTTTTCAAACATTCATATAGGAATAAAACTTTTTATTTATGGAATTTGATTGAAATTGGAATCAAAGTAAGATAAAAATTATTTATAAATTGAATTCTTTTATATTCTTAACAAGCAAACCATTGAATACTTTTTAGTTAACAAAATACAAATAAATTTCATGTTTATGGACAGAATTTTTTTATCAAACTTGTAAAAATTATATATTATTTATAACGCTGATCGCAGTTTTGAATATTTTTCCTAATCTAACTGTAAATATAAATTTAAAAATATCCTATAGTTGTAGAATATTTAATAACACTGAAACATTTGATTTTTAGCTGAATTCAACGGTGAAATTTAGGTCAAAATATATGTTTTTTTGTAAAAGTTGGATCATTACTGATTGACCTATTAATTTTTCCTTCTCATTACTTTTCAGCCAAAAATGTTAAAGACATTCGGTATCCAGCTGTTTTTGTGTCTTCCTTGGTGACGTCATATTATATTTTCTTCATATAAGCACGATGTTATATTTTGTTGCCCATTACTGTCATAAAACATATATTAAATTTGAAGAACCAAGAACCACTTTATCTAAAAAATTTAAAAACAAATATAATATTTTGTTTTCACAAAAAGGTAATTAGTACTAAATTTCACGTGAGGATTAATGAGTAATCATCTAGTTTTATTTTAACAATACACTATATTAATTGATTTATTTTTCAATCATAGCTGTGGTTTTATAAAAATAAAACCACAGCTATTGTTTATTGATTAAAATGAATCAACAATAGCTCTACGAATATAATGGTCAGTAATGATGTAATAATATTAACATTGTTCTTTTGAAGCTAGATTACAATATCTCGTCACTGATTAAGAAGTCTAAAAATAAAAAACTCTCAAAATCATAATATTTATATTTTTAATCGTTTTACAGCCTTTTTGAGGAATGTTTTTAATAATTTAAGGGACTTTGGTGTAAACTGCATTCAAAATTTAATTTTCATACAAAGCATAAAAACACCCCTAGAAGTATTTCAAAATTGAATTCTTTTAGGCATGCTAAATTTCTTAAAACTTCACCCATAGTAGGAATAGTTTTGGGATGTGTCACAAAAAGGAATCAAGTGAACGATACAATCAGGCTAAGCCCGTTTATGAAACTTTTAACTTATTTTAACCATTGGCAAACTTTTTGTAGTCCTTGAAAGTTTTGAATAATTAACTAAATTTCGTTATTTAAGTACAGAAACAATTTTTATTGAGAGCTTTGAAAAATTCAAAATTCAAAAATATGTATATTATTTAGACAAAAAAAGTAAAGAAAACCTTTTTTAAATATTTGTTGGACCATTCCAAAAAACCGAATCCAACGAAAAATTTCAAATTTCAGCAATCATAAAGGTGATGGAAAATTCATGAGCTGTTATATTGATCCGCATTCTGAACAGGTCAACTAAAACGTCTGGACCCTACTTGGCAGATATATGTTTTTGTAAAGTATATAAACATCAAATCTCGAATTCACTCTAGTACAAAATGCGTGTCAAAATAAAAAAAGGTTATCATAATGTTTAGCACCCACTGCTTAAACTAATTTAACAGTTTACTTATAATCATAGTGCCTGCTCATTTAATACGTACGTAACCAGTTCAAGCCTAAGAAGAACACTAACATAATTAATTAATTAATCAATTAATCATACGACGGTTCAACAGTGGAACTATCAACTTTCATTCTTTGAACTATTAATTCATTATACTGAAAAATAATAAGCTAATATATTTCAGTGAGAAAGTTACATTGTATCAACATATGCTGGGACAGTGACGTGTACTTTAACCCAGCTACGTGGAGGTCACTAACGTCCACATTATTGAATACTACGTTCATCCACAAAGGCCATTCTCATAATTTAACCATCCACAGTTAGTAATTCAGACGCAAAAGTGGTTTTGATCCCACGTTAAACTGTAGGTCCCTTAGATACCATAGGTTGTTGGGTTGTTAATTAAATTTAATAATTCTGTTTAAGGAAAATGTCAGTTTTCGTCAGTAACAAGTTGTCGTATGGTCACAATCATCTTACACTTATTCATATACGCTTGACTTCAAAAAACAACTAAAAATAGTTTAGATAATGTTTTAATGATATAGATTAGATAATGGATATGTCTAAGGGGAATGTTTTCGGTTCATCTGAACAGCTGTTTTTATAACCAAAAGATCAATAAAATATCTCAGGTAGTTTCTATTGACACCTGTTTCATATTTTCGAATCTAAACACTTGCTCTGTCCTTTTGACATGGATATGTCTTAGCTGTGGGGGGTGTGGGGTGTTGGTAATGTTTAAGATGGAAAACATGTAACAGGTTTCCATAGAAATCACCAGAACTATTGAATTTTAAATACAAAAGAATAAGAACAGCTGTTTAGATGAAATGAAAACATTCCCTTTAGACATAACCATGATCAAACATATTTCCCACAGTGAAGTAAATACAAACATTTTTCGTTATATTATAAATCTGCTAACACCCACTCCCCCAGAACTTAGACATATCCATGTCGTTATTTAGATTTTTATTGCCGACATGTTCCATCATGATATTATGTAAAACAAAGTTTCCCGACGTTTCGGGATCTGGAATCTGATCCTGTCCTCAGGTGAACTAATATCTAAAACATAGCACAATTAACATATAATCCGGACAAAAACGGTATAAAGCTGAAAACATAAAAGTTTAAATTAGTCAAAAAAACTTACGAACAAACTATTACAAACATCTATGTGTTTTAGATATTAGTTCACCTGAGGACGGGATCAGATTCCAGATCCCGAAACGTCGTGAAACTTTGTTTTACAAAATATCGTGATGTCAAATGTCCGCAATAAAAATCTAAATAACAATCCATCATCACCAATAATGAATTTCAAACAAAGAATATCCATGTTGTATGTAATAGTAGCCTAGAAATGATAACTAAAAATCTGTTCTATCCATCCCTTAAACATCCGCCATGGTTAAATCGTATCTCAAATAATACGAAAAAGAATAAAAATAGCTAAATAATAGTAGTAAATGTTATAAAAAGACACAAAACACAACAAAAAACAATATTTTCAATAAACTTAATTTATTCGTTACCTTATAAAATAACTTATTTTCCTGAATTGATTCATTCTTTAATAATATAGTCCATTCTCTCTTATAATTAAAACAGCTCTAGAAGTTTGAAACAACTAAACTGTTCTAAATAGAAACAAAATTTCCCTTCTTTAATTTAACAAGTTTCCTAGAATGGATGAACGTCTTAAGAAAAGCAATTTCAACAGTTGAATTAACAAGGGAAACGTTACAATATCCTCCTGATGTAACGAGTATCTCAGCAAGTCCTAACAGTAACAATGTGGAAAGGCCAGAACTGTTACAGAGCTTTCTACTGTGTTTCGTCTCACATTTTACACTCTTTCTCTTTCGATCATGTATTGTCCCAAACAGACCCATAAATTTCTCCACTCCTATCATATTTTATGATCCTGTTGTATTTTATCTTTAATAGAAGTACAACGCTCCACAAGTTCGCATGTTAAATTGTCATATCTTAGGTACATATATCCCCTAGACTACTGTTCAAAAATCAGTTTCGTAGGTGGTGTGGCAGCTTTTAATAAACTGCATAGTACCTCCGTGTAGACCAATTTTCAAAAATGAACATATACCACTATGATTTATGAAAAGTATGACATCGGACTCCCATTTTAAAAACAAATTGTAGACTTTCTTCAATCCATAAAACCATAATTCTGCCACGTGCTACAACGTCACCGACTCAATTAATTACTTAGTGAAAGTTTGAATTCGGGATGTTCATTAACCAACCCTTCAGGTCTAACATCTCACTGTGAGATGTCAGCAAGGTGCAATTGTATAGCGCTATCGAAGTCAACAATTATGGTTACGGTACTGCCATCTGCGAGCTAATACATGCAACTACTTGTGTAGTTCCCTGTTCTGACACTTGGGTTTGTTATTTTGCCGCTAGAGTATGCTTTTATAGCCAAGTAAGCACTTTCTACTCCTATGCACTGGTGGCTGGACCGGTTAGAGCGCTGCGCTGACGAGTGTAACGTTCTAGCCATTCGGAAGTGCTGGGTTCAAATCCCGACCATGAGCAATTTGATCTACCGTAACTGACAATACAGCTGGCAAGTATGAGCAACGAGCTTACCACATATTCCAAAGGTTACCGATTCTATTCCGGCCACTGTCATTATTAGTAATTAGTATATTAATTAATTACCCATTTAACGGCACGTTAGCCCATTTACCTATTTACAGACACACTAGCTAGTGTTCGGTAACGTCACAACGTTATGGTATAGAATAAAAAAAATTACAATTTATTGAACAAATTGAAATCCTATTCCAAGTTTTACAAAATTTATATACTAAAAGGACTTACAAATATAGCTAAAAGAATAAGTCGAGATATTAAATAAACAATAATAATCCTAAATGTAAAGTTTGTAGTTAGTTCACATGCTCGGTACCTTAGACATAAAGCGCTGGCATTGTTGAATATTTTAGAGACCTGTGGTTTCTTGAGCTCATGGTTTGGAGCCTAATTGTTCGTGTGATTTTCTTAATCTTTGTTTTTCTCCCACGTCAAATTCTGGCTCGCTTTTGCAGTTTGATCTCCGTACATTTTTTTTGTCTTTTTCCGAAATGATTTTACTGATCTTGCTTAGACCTATATGAAACCAGAGTCTGCGTCCTTCTGGATATAAGTCTTTGAACTGGAGTACAAGCCATTAGACAACTACAGGTTCCAACTACTGTAAAAGACCTTCGGTATGTTGAATTCATCAAGATTCATCCCACTTCTGACACCAACTTAAACATATGAGTTAAAAATGTTTTATAATTTTAACATACTAACATAAATGACTTCAAAATGTTTGTATTTACTTCCCATCGGGAAATAGTTTACGTCACAGATATGTCTAAAGGGAATGTTTCCAGTTCAATTATCCAGCTGTTTTGATAACGCAACTATGACGTCACTAACCAAATGATGTAACTGTTTCAAATTTTGGTCGTGCAAATTGCTAACACCCCCCTAGAGCTAAGACATATCCATCTCAAAATTATAAATGAAATTCGCAACAACATTGATTTTTAAGAATAAAAAACATTACAGTAAAAATGTACTACAATAATAATTTAAACAAAAGACAAGGGTCAGCTGACTATGTCACAAACATATGATAAGTCATTGTACGCTGTTCTAATCAGGAACTACAGATCTTTTGTAACAATTGGAATGATTAATGAAGACTTTATGATACATGAGTGAACGGCTGGCGCGACTTACATACACCGTGGGATACACGCGACGTTCTATCAACATTGTGTTTGTAGCCTTTTTAATTATTCACTAAGGCAATTTCCCTCGTGGAATATTGTTTCAAACATACTCAGAGTTACAGCTTGCAATCTACTTGTTAGCATTACTCATATAATACGAAATTGATTTTCAATTCGCAATTAGCATATGGGTCATACATTAATCAAATTGCGTGTATTTGTACGTGTGTGTGTGTGTGTGTGTGTGTATTTGTGTGTAGGAGTGTAATATTTATTTACATCAAAAGGAACAAAAGTAGTAGTTTTTAGTGTGTAATATTTTTTTAGTTTTGAGATGCCGAGCTCAGGAATTAGATTTTTTCCCGAAAAGCATTCAGGCTCCAAAAATTATGTACAAGAAAATTTTATCACAGTGAAGGAAATATATAGTGGGCTAATGATTTAGATGTGCTGCTCAACCGATATCATCTGCCGGATAAGAGGATAAACAGTGTGGAATAAAAGCGAATTATGGTAGACGTTTTAGGGAATAAAAAGGCACTTAGGATGGAACATGCCTCATTACTTAAATGTCGGCCGCACTACCAATAGACGTTGACTGTCTTTATGTCTATGTAGTTTACTAGTTTTGAAAAGACACTCTCCCGAAACAGGTATCTTTGACTGGGACCGTGGCGTCGTCCTATAATCCGGCTACATGGAGGTAATGAATTGTGGATAGTTAATGAATAGTGATCGTCGATGGGTGTAGTGTTCTCTTGTGTGGATTAACATCCACACTATTGAATACTACGTTAATCCACAAAGACCATCCTCATAATTAAACCAGTTCGTAATTCAGAGGCTTCGGAATTCTTGTGGTTCGGATTCCACGTTAAACTGTTGGTCCAGCATGTCAGTATTACACAGTAACAAGACTACAAGATCGTGTCACAATCATCTTACTCTCATTTCTTGTTCATACTTAGCTTAAAATACCTACCTGGGTAGGTTGCCATTTCAGTAACAAACTAGATATTTGGCCAAAAATTCTTTGTGAAATAAATCTAGAAATCGTATTATACATCGTGCTTTCTCTTGATCAAACTTTTTTATTTTAAGTAAATAAAACCGATTCAGGCGAACAAAAACAGCAATTATGATAAATAAACAATATTTTGATATACTTTATACTTTTAACTGAAATAGCGACCTACCCAGGTAGGTATTTTAAGCCAAGTATGAATGAGGAATGAATGTAGGATGATTGTGGCGCGATCTTGTAGTCTTGTTACTCACTAAGGCTGACATGTTCCTTAGACAGGACTGTTAATTAATAGCCCAACAGCCGATGGCAACTAATGGACCTACAGTTTAACGTGGAATCCAAACCACGGCCTCTGAATTACGAATTGGTCTAATTATGACGATGGTCTTTGCGGATTAATGCAGTATTCAATAGCGCGGACGTTAATCCACACAAGAGAACACTACACCCACCGACCATCGCCTACAACTATCCACAATTCGTGACCTCCAAGTAGCTGGATTACAGGACGTCGCCACCATCCCAGTCTATATATGTTACCAAACTGACTTAATATAGAACATTTTAGAACGAGAATTAGCTGTTTGGCTTATGTTTTTGAAAATTTACTAATCTTTTGTGAACACGAGGTTTATGTATCTCAATTACCTAAATTTAGAATAATAAATATCTTTACGGCCGGTTTAATAATACAAAAACTGTTATTTGATGTACAGAATTAAAAAAATTATAAATAATAAAAATACAAACATTTATCTTTGCCTCAATATAAAAATTAAACAAAGACCCATGATATATTCATTATTTTATGCATGTTTTATTGGGTGCCCAGAAATGAATACCAACTACTCGTTGTAGTTGAAAGGATATCACTATAATATTCATGATTCATATTTCCATTCATATGTTAGTAGATCCGATCCACAAACATTTTGAGTTTCCTGTTCGCCAGAAAGGATATTTTGCTATTAAAAGGTCAAGTCTTACTAACGAGAACTATTACGAATACTTCAGACCAAGGGTTGTGTTCAGTTGTGGTTTTCTGAATTTATTTATTGACTAACTTCATCGTAATCTGAATATAATGGGTATATCATTCTTTTCGTAAGTGTAGGTTCCCTGTTCTGCTGCTTGAGTTCGCTAAAGTACGATTTATCTCCTGGAGTTAGAGCGTGTCACTGACGAACGAGAGGTTCGAAGCCATTTGGAAGTGCTGGGGTTCGAATCCCAACCATGAGCAATTTTGCAAATGTGTGGTATAGTGGAGAGGGGGGCACCTTAAATAAACTGTGACCGGCTTGAGTGGAAGTTGAAGGCATTTGTAGGCTTAACTGGGATTGCAGTGGACACCTGTTTTGCTTTTATGGTTAGTGGTTATAAGAGGAGGCATGTTTTGTGTTTTTATATAGTATTTTAGAGCTGCAAAGAAAAAAATTAAATTAAGTTTAATAGTCATAGCACTTGGAGGGTTAAGTTTCCAGTTCAATTGAGGACGGGATAAGAATCCAGATCAGGAATCGTCGTGTAAGGTTTTTTTACTGATTGTGATGGAAAATGTCTGCAATAAATACCCTAGTAACATAAACCTACCCTTGCCAACAATTATTTTCAAACCTATTAGCATGGTGCGTGTTATTAAAATTATCAATACACTCCTGTCATACTGCGAACAAAATTATACAAACTGGTAAAATATAAATTATTACCTGACTTATTATAAATAGTTGTCGACCATTTTTTGTTTAGGTTATGTCAGTATTTCGAATCAAAAGTATCATTAACAATGATCTTTTACGACCTAGGGCTCAAAAAATCAGTATTAGGTTTAGTTCTAAGAAGAAAAAGAACAACTTTTGCTCTTCCAACACATGTGTTTGAATCAGCTGTTTTAGAATCAGTATGACGAAAAATAATCCATCTAATCTATAACGAAGGTGATACATCTTAGAGGGAAGCCTCGGGACAACTGTGATGAAATATGTATTGTGCGTTGCACTTCCTGTTGCTAATTTCTCAGGGGAAATCGCTTAGCTGTCTCGAACAACCTTAAATGGATTTACACCGTTTGCTAAAGATATGACATTTGCAAATGTTTAGAAATATAGCCGACAACATGTGATTTTAGGTATAACACACGACTCAACAGATGTAGACCCGGTTGAAATAAAAAAAAACGTAGAACCTAATCCCAAAAGAATCTTATTGCCATACTAAATGGTGACCTGCCCAGGTATGAAGTGCCTAGGTATTTTAAGCCTAGTTTAAATAAGTGTAAGATGAGTTTTTGCGTGATCTTGTTAATGACTAAGGCTGACATGTTTCTTAGACAGGAAATCTAATAAAAAATCCAACTCTCAATGGCGAATAAGGGACCTAAAGTTTAACGTGGCTTCTGAACCACTATTTTCCCTCCAAAGTACGAACTGGTCTAATCATGAGTATGAGAGTATGGCATTTCCGGATGAACGTAGTTTTAATAATTACTCAACAAAATATCACACCCTCCACCAATGATTTATAACCATCCACAATTTGTGACCACCAAGTAGCTGGATTACAGGACTCACCACTGTCCCAGCATACCGAATAAATGAATATAGGACAAGATTTTGTTATATTCGTACTTCATGGAGTTTCATAATATAGTCCATTATGCAAGGCAATTGTAGTTTTTAATAAGCTGTCTTATTCAGTTGAGAGCCAAGACTCTATTTCTTGTTTCAAAAGAAATAGAACAGGAATATAGCACTCAATATCACAGTTGAATCTAAGAAAAGTTTCTAAGAAAAGCTTCATCAAGACTTCCTTGTCTTCTTAACTTAAAATGATTTAGCTATAATATAGTCTAAACTCAATACTACATACATAAACAAAATGTAGGGTATTTTATGAAATCATTGAAAATCAAATAACTATTGATTCTGAAATAATCATTGTTTTTTTGTTACAGGTAAGTTTACGAGAACTGGAAAGAGTTGTGAGTTATACATTTTTTTACTAACCTAGTAAGGTAATTGGGTATTGGTTGTTTACTCACTAAAAGCAAGATTCCGTGAAAAATAATACTTATATTTATGGTAATGAATTTAAATTCATTAGCTCCGGGGGGTTTTTGGCAATTTGGATAACCAAAATTTGAAACAGTGACGTCATTTGGTTAGTGATAGTTTGGTTATACAGTTCTGTAAATGAACTAAAAACATTCGCTTTAGACATATCCATGATCTAACATATTTCCCACTGGGTAATAAATACTGTACAATAATTTTTGAAATAGCGATCAACCCAGAGGTATTTTAAGCCTAGTATGAATGAGAAAATGATTATACTATGAATATATTATATTACTAGCAGTAAGCCCGTCCTTTGTACGGGTTTTAGGATTCAGTTTAAAGAAGAAAACTCATGATACCAAAATATAAACCTGAAATCATAAACAATTCAATATAAAGAAAATAAATCAATACCCAGCTTTATTATTTAGCATTACTTTACAGTTAAATAGATTATAACATTTATACCATTATTATAATTATTAGTTATGCGTTAAAATATCTTTTTAATATGGTTTGATTTCGAAATGGGTTTAAAATCAATGACCAATATAAACTAACTAATATTGACTGACAGCTGTTTGTTTTTCTTTCTATTAGTAGGTTATTCATTGAAAACTGAAGCAAAATGCGACCAATATCGCGTAAAAAGTGGGTTTTAAATGCTCGTTATTTACTTTTCAAGGGGCGGCGGACATTTTCAAGCATTGAAACCTTCTCTGGAATGTAGAGAATGCATGAAATAAGTTTCATTGTTATCAGTTCTACCGTTTTTTTGTTTTTATTGAGAAGACGGTAAACCGACACAAATTGGGATAAGAATTGTTTCGGGTCTTCTAATGCGCGAAGCGTAAAAATAACTAAAAAAATGTATAATTCTGAGGAATGAACAGACAAAACTCTAATTTTATTTATATAGATATTATATTAATAAACGATCTGGTGCAATCTTGTAGTCTTATCACTGACTCAGGCCTACGTTATTTCGACAGGACTGTTAATTAATATCCCAACAGTCAATGGTGTCAAAGGGACCTTACATTAACAAGTTCAACGTGAAGTCCAAACTACCGGGACTGTGGCGAATCCTGTAATCCAGCTACATGGAGGTCACGAATTGTGGATAGTTGTGAGCGATGGTCGGTGGGTGTAGCATTTTTGTTATGGATTAACGTCCGCACGATTGAATACTACGTTAATCCACCGAGACCATCCTCATAATCAGACCAGTTCGTAATTTAGAGACGGTGGTCCAGACTCCACGTTAAACTCTAGATCCCTTAGATATGTCATTGACTGTAGGACTATTAATTACAGTCCTTTTGAAGGAACACCAGCTTTAGTCAGTAACAAGACTACAAGATCGCACCACAATCATCTTACACTCATGTCTCATTCATAGTCGGCTTAAAATCCCTACATTGGTAGGTTGCAATTTCAGTTAAAAGTAAAGTATTAAGTACTTTTTGCCCCTGAATTACTATCCAAAACTCAATAGAGTGAACGTGCAACACCACAGAATATCACTTGCACCGACCAATTCCCATAGCTATCCACAATTCGTGACCTCCAAACCTGGATTACAGGACACGCCGTCGTCTTTTTGGTGGGTTACTAACAAATACGAGTTGGTTTATTTGTCAGTTAACTAATAACATATAATTGTACTATGAATCGTTTAGGGTTGAATTGGTGTCTTTCACTTAAAGTCCTTTACTTAAAACTAAACCTATGAAACAAATTAGGTTAATTCACGTTGACAAACAGCTTTCACTGCCAATAACATTAAAGTTTGCTACAAAGTAAACTTTGTCATTAAGTAGATGTTTTCGGTTGAAAGGATTATCGGCGTATCAATTAGGACAATAGAAGCCGGAAGACATTTGCATAGCTGACAATGGAGATCGTGTACGTCACTCATTGCCATGTCGCTTAACGAAAATAGCTTATAAGTTATATTTTATGTTTATTATTCTTTATTTATGAATTTAATAAACGGTATCAGTGAACTAATACATACTTTTTCCCATGAGTAAATTTTAAAGCGACAGTCTATCTATAGAAATAAAATTAGAGATTAGTCTGTGCATTGCTCAGAGTTATTGATTTTTTAGTTATTTTTACGTTTCATGCGTAAAATAAGTCGAAACAAGTCTTATCTCAATTTGTATCTATCTGTCTGTTTCTCTGTGACGCTCCAGGAGGCATTTTACGACATCTTCTCCGAAAAAAGTGGGAGAACTGATAACAATAAAATTATTTCATGCACTCTCTACAATCCAGAGAAGGTTTCCAATGCTTGAAAGAGTCTGCCGCCCCTTGAAAGTAGATATCGAGCATTTAAAAACCCATTATTTCGCTTTAATAGTCGTATTTTGCTTTCAGTATTCAATGAATGGCCTACTGAGAATAATCAGTAGCATCTGTCTTTGAAGTTTAATGATTTAAAAAAAAGAAAAATAAACAGCTGTCTAATTAAAATCAATATTAGTTAGTTTATATTGGTCATTGATTTTAAACCCATTTCAAAATCATATTATATTAAAAAGCTATTTTAACGTATAACTAATTTTACTAACGGTATAGACATTTTCTAATCCATTTAATTATAAAGTAATCCTAAATAATAAACTATGGCATTTATTTATTTTCTTTGTACTGATTTGCTTAGGATTTCAGGATTACGTTTTGGCATGATAATCTTTCTTCTTAAAACTGAATCCCACAACCCGTACAAAGGACGGGCTTACTGCTAGTTTAGAATAAATTTGTAATCAGATAAATCACATTAAATTAGTGAATTCGGTTTCACCTCTGGCTAGCCAATTTGACTCACGGAACTACGGTTTCAACTGTGGCTAACGAATGTGACTCATGGAACTCAATGTTCCTCAATGTGTTTTTAATTGACTGCAATTTTTGTGAGTAATAATTTAAACGTGTTTCCATTGGTTAATTTTTTCTTTATATGTTATCTATGGAAATTTAAATTGAAAAAAAGAAAATCCATTTCAAGTATTATATTATTTAAAGATGAGATATGGACATTTGAAAATCTAGTTTCAGTACATCATTATTAGTTGCTAGGATAACTAATGATAAGCATTTTAGTAAAAAAATCAATAAGATATCTTAAAAATACGTCTCAGTACAAACCTTTTTATAAACAATTACAACAATGCTAATTTCACACGGTCATTTCCGAATAGCCTACATAAAATTGTTCTGGTCCTCAAACGGTTTTAAGGTTTAACTTGTTTTTCCCCATAAAATAACGCTTAACCTACCAGCACGATAAGTTGTAACGTCACCCCTGACCTATCGTGCGATACTGATAATACACTGCGACCTATGATATCTATTGTGCCCCCTAACTAGTCTCCAGTTCTTGTCTAGAGAACCCCCTCTAGTCCGAACACCTTTATGAAGTTTATCATATGCGGTTCTAGCTTTAGGAAACCTCCAACTGTCACGTAGGGTGTTCCCAAGCTTCTGGCCCTCCTTTGAACTACAGCCTTATAATTAGCCAGTAGGTGTTTAGGTGTTTCCTCCCGTGATTGATAGAAACGATAATCACCCTCTTGAACTATACTCACCTTTCTCAGATGACCCCTGAGCCTACATTGTCCGGTTAGAAAACCCGTCAGCACCCTTATATTGTTTTTCTTGAGCCTAATAATGGTCTCAGACCTTCTTATATTATGCCCTCCAAGCATTAGATAATGGGTTTGAACCAGCACGAGCTAGCCCAGTGTGTCAAAGGTTGCTGGATCGAAACCAGTGACTGCCTCTAGTAAAACACATATCCTTACAGCACCTTGCTATCCGAGTCACCGCCCAGGCCCTAACCCATTCTGATGAGCAGTTCAGATATTTTTCAAATAAAAAATAAATTAAATAAAAATCTCTAATAACATAACTCTAACCACGTTTAAGTTAGTATAAAGGTGACGTAAAACCCACGATAAGTGGAGAAACGGGAGGTGGTCACACCAGCAGGGAGTTACGGCCGAGATTTGCAAGGGACGATATACTTTTACGCTGATCATGGCTGAGCACGGACGGGGACATAAACGGAGCTTTGCACAGTGCAGCCATACGTTAACCTGTTGAATAAGTAGGAAAATTCATTAGTTTTTAGGAAAATATTTAACACATATAATTTTGTAAATATTTGTTCTAAGTAAGTTACCTCGTATGTAGAAATCTATGAATAACATTGGAGTTTTTTGTGGATTTTTAAAATATTTTTGGCTATTTTAACGCTTTATACCCCAGAAACTTTTATCTGTTTTCGTTATTTTTTACTTTTACAGGGTGTTGTTTACTTTAAACTTCGTTGAAGTTAAACTTTTTAAGTTTCTTTATACGTTTCATAGGGTAATACATTACCCTATTTTGCTATTTATGTTAAGAATAAGGTACTCGTACAATGTTTTATTTTTCCGTTGAGTTTTTATTTAATGTCAAAATAAACTAATCATCCAGCTTTAAAATTAAAATATTGCGTTTATATTAACATAGGTACTCAAAGCTTGATGTTACCTCAGGTTTGATACATTCTAAGATTTTTTAAGGTCCCCATCGACCATCTTACGAGCGAGAGACAGGCGATCCATCGCCTTGGTACCGAGGCAGGAAGAGAAGCTATCGCTAGGGAAGAGCGAGATCGCAGTTTTTACCTTTGACAACATCGTCGGGGCTATGCTTCAGGAAGAGTATATTTGGAACTGTGTTAAACACTATGTCCAATCCATACTACAAGCGAAAAAGGTCAATCTCGATCAACGTGATGAGGGAAGCCCAAGTGGCGTCACAATCATACGTTCTAGCCCAAAGTAATGTGCAAAATAGTCCAGTAGTCTTCCAGGCTAGTCCTAGTAGATGAGGGGGAGGGGTTAGTGGGTGCGAGTTCCACACTACCGGGTCCCTGCGGTGTGCAATAGCATAACTTTCTCCTCCCCACAAAAACAGTTTTTTAAGAGAGAGATTTATGTGGATTTAATAAGAAATTTAACTTTTTACTACCGTAAAATAAACAAGTCCATGAACTCATTTATTTTTCTGTTGGCTGTATGGATAAATGCATAGCTTTTTACGTATAAATTTACGTAGTTCTATAAAATCATAAACAAAATAAATTCTTGTCAATACAGTATTTTTAATCTATTTAAAAAGCATTATTGTTGCTGTCTCTATAGGCCCCTCTACCATATATTTTTTTACTTTTAAATTCAGAATGAATAATATCTCAGACTTATTGACAAGAAAGCTGCTAAAAAAGTTTGTTTAAAATTAAAATAAACGACACCATAAAATCCCCCAGTGGTTAGTAAACGTGAGCAAACAACAGTGTACTTATTAAAAGTGGAATTTATTTTAAAATATAAATTTAGAAAAATATATGTAACCTAAAAGTAAATACAAAATTTTTCAATTGAGTAAAAATAGTTTGGGTAGTTCAGACCAGACGTGGGACGTCCGACATATCATTACCAAAGGCAACAATCAATAAAACGTGTGACGTCACTAAGTCCTCAATGGAGAGGTCAACCGTGGCAACTGGCATGGAATATTATACCGGGGCAACACCAGGGTGTATCTGAAATGCACTGAAAAACTGTGGGATATTGTACCTGACGTAAAAACAAACAAAAAATGTCTTGTAAACATATGGCTTATCTCACTCTGTTTTCCGTCTGTCGGTGTGTGTGTTTTTATAACTTGTATAACTTGGAACCTCTTGAGGTACCAACATCAAAATAGTACATGTGTTTGTCCTACTTTAGTGCATAGTGTCAAATTTATACTTTTTACAATTTAAAAATGGTGGGAATTACAATTTTTCAAAGCTCAATACCTCAAAAAGTATGTAATTTTCAAAGAATACACTACTTACTTTTCCCACTTCTAAAAGGTTCTTATCAAGTTAATAGAATTCATAAAAGCTGTTAGGAACAACAAACTGTTCATGTTTTATATTTTTTAATTTAAATGTATTGGTATAGTTTGTTAAAATTTATTTAAATACACGACTGGAACGGTGGCAACGTCCTGTAATTCAGGTACTTGGAGGTCATGAATAGTGGATAGTTTTGAGAGATGGTTGGTGGATGTAGTGTTCTCTTGTGTGGATTAACGTCCGCACTATTGAATACTATGTTAATCCGCAAAAAAATTCTCATAATCAGACCAATTCGTAATTCAGAGGCCGAGGTTCGGATTCCACGTTAAACTGTAGGCCATAGGCTGTCTAGTTGTCATGGACTGTTGGGCTATTAATTAACAGTCCTGTATAAGGAACATATCAGCCTTAGTCAGTAACAAGGCTACAAGATCGTGCCACAATCATCTTATCCTCATTCCTACTTGGCTTAAAATACCTACATTGTAGTATGGTCGCCATTTCAGTGATCTAATCTAATTGATGGATAAAACATTTAATGGATATTTCACAAGAGTTTTGGAAATATTTAAGTGAAAACCCTGAGAGGATCCCAAAGTCTAGAACTATTTACAATAATTTGACTGTCGAATCTACTAATAGTTTTACTTACAATATGTGAGTTAATTTATACTAAATTTAAACATAAATACTAAACAGTAACATTTAACTTTAAAGGTTGAAATATATTTTTTTGGAAAACAATATTTTTACCATACTGTCCGAAAACAAAAGTTTTTAATTCTCTAAATCGTCCACAAAATTGTCGTTTTCGGGTTACTTTGAATACGCAAAAAATATGGTGATATTTTATATTTTTTAGATTTAAAGTTTTTTAAAGACACAATATAAAAGTCGTATTCTTATGAAGGATATTTTAGGTTATATTTTTAGATAACCTAATGCATCATGAAAATATAAAACATGGATGACCACTTACTATAACCTAAAGTTAAATAGACTAGTGTTGGGTTATTTCCACAGTCTGGTGAAATTTGTTCATCACATCAAGTGTCTTCTTGATACTTAATCATTTTATAAAAGAGTTCACTTTTGCTCCTAAATTGTAAAAACTACTTTTCTGTTATTTGAATTCGACAGATTGTCCTCCTTAGGCAAGTAGATTAAAGATATTACCTTTAAAATGAATTAAATTAATTCAAAATAAATTTTACGTTGGTTTTACTAATAATTAAAATACAACCAAAAGCAGAACAGTACAACTATAAAATTAAGGAGTAGACTCGACAGGCTAAAAAGTTATTTTATAGGCCTAAACAAATAGCTATGAAATGCATTAAAGAGATTGTGAGGAGTGCCAGGATATCCAGGGAATCCATGGGTTTTAACAGGATTCCGCTGTTCCCTCTTGGGGACCGCGGGTAATGGAAAACACCTCTTAAACTATCTCACAGCCTTGCGAATACTGCTTTGCTTTCTTCAATCCATTCTTTCTGTGTATTACTCATTCATTGTAGTTACTAGTCATGTACTAGTAGATGTAAATTTATCATGAAACAGCTTTTGAGGAAGCTTTTATTACTTTTTTAATCACTTCTTTGGTGAAGTATTGGAAACCCAGAATCTACATACGATTACTAGGTATATTAAATAATGTTGACACAATCAAAAATAGTTATACGTATTCTCATGATTCAATCGCTGGCTGTTTAGGTCAAGCAGAGGACAGGTCGTGCTCCCAAACAAAAGCTATATTTTCTTCTGATGGGTTTTTTTCATTATTGGAAGGGGTGGACTCCCAAGGCACTTCAGCCGTAGCGGCTTTTTGCGCACCCCTGTTTGGGTTGGTGATTGGCGGGATTTGAACCCGGGTCCTTGATCCAAAGCCCCGCGCTCTACCCCTAGACCAGCGCGCTCCCCCTTCTGATGGTTTATAAAGCCGTTTAGTAATATTAGAGCAAATCTTTTTACGTACTTCCTGTAGTACGCACAAAGTCCAAGTAAACTTCGAAGTTTATCTTTATCTGTTTATCTTTTGGAACAGGCTAGTCTGTGATTGCTTTGATCTTTTCTGGATATACAGAGACGCTTTCGCCCGATACCACTCTCTCCTGATGAGGTGAACCTCTGACCTGAAGACATACAGGGAAGTCTGCCTAAACTCGTCATGTTCATGACGGACTCCCCGGGATGCGAGGGACAACGCTGGCGTGACGCGTGGGGAGTCGGCTTCCGTCACGCAACTGGCGTCGCTGTATTGATCCTGGCGTTAAATACGCGTGAAACACGTCTTGTTACTCGGAAATGACAAAAATATGAATAATCACATACAGAGTGTCCCAAAATCGTTGACAAAACGCTATACGAGTACATACCTGTTTTCAAAAAACGGAAATAAATAGAACATCTTTAGAGAATATTTTTAGAACTTAAAGTTTTGATGCCTCTCATATGAGGTTTTTACGTAATCCAGAAGCTAACATTTTAATGTCGTGATTAGGCAGGTAACTTAAAATTAGGATCTTGCTCAATTAAGATGCTAAAAACACGCCCAATAACAAAAATGATTTATTTTAGACAACAGAATAAAAAAACAAAATAAAATACAGAATGTATAAGAGATTTTTAAGTTAGCCGCCATTTTGGAAAATGACGTCCATATTGAAAAAAATCTGAAATAGTATTCCTGAGTGAAACTTAAAATTATTGGGCAAGTTCTAAATATAAAGTATGGTGCTAAGTTGTGGAATTAAAAAGTCAACTATTCTTTAACTATTCAGTTTAATTTAAAAAAACTCACCTGATATAAGGGAGGAAAGTAAAAAAGTGACAATCTTTGTCCAATAAATGACAACCACATGCCTTTGATTGACCGTTTTTATTTCTCTACAATTATTTATTGACTTTTCGTATCATCAAATTAACTAAACTCTTTATATGCAGTCAACCGTGTTCCCAATCCTATAATACGTTTTGTGGCGTAATATATTTTCTATTGGATAAAACGTTCCAAGATAAATCATCACGTAGTCGCACATACTATTACTCATATATATTACATTTAATATTTGCTTTTAGATATACAGCTCTTTTTATTGCATACAGTTCCTTCATATTATACACAGGATTTATACAAATGTCAGTTTTTATTTCTTACTTCGGCGTGGTAGCTGAATTTATAAGTTTAGGCCCAAGTGTTGAACATACCAGGATAAAAACTTCGTACATAAAAACCAATGTCTTCTACAATTTTTTTGTTTTTAATGTGTTAGGTTGGTCTTTTGTATTGACATCACGTTTGTTTTCTTGATTATAAACTATTTAATGTTATATGGGTGAATATTTTTAAAAATAATTAAATGGAGAGAATTTGAGAATTTAACGAGTCCCTAAAACTGATCTCAAAAAATTGAACGTTTAAATTGAAATTAAAGTTAAAAATATTAATTATATCATATGGTCAACAATACTATACTTATCTACTATGCACAATACAAAAAACTATATTGATAACGCACAATATATAAAAAAAACCACAACACTCCGCCTCTGAACTAACGGGGGCGACACAAGATAGCGTGCGTTCAAGACGAGAATTGGAGCACTACACTTACTGCTGTTGTTTCTTTATGTAAATTGTTAGGTAATCACTTGAAAACGGGAGGAGTTTCTCCACCCCCAGAAACGTTGTGTAGTTAAAACACAGACACGTTGCGAAGATCCAATAAAATATATTGAATAATCAATAACCAACGCCATTATGAATTTTAAAGATTTTGAATCAATTAAATTTCTTACCTCGGTTGGAGAAAATGGGTGATAGGATTCCCTCGGTCAGGTAAGCTGCAACCTAGAAAAAAACAATATCAGTGTATAATCCAGACAAGTCGGAATAGAAAGATGTAAAAAAGTTAAATCTGTCTAAAAACTAAGAGGAAATACAAAGCAAGAAAATTTACGCAAAAATAAAACACCAAATCAGAAAAAATACGTCCATGCGTCAAAAGGGAAGGGTTCCAGCGTAACTACGGACGCGTTCAGATATCTGGACTTGAAACATCACGAAACGAATTTCGGTGAAGAATGCCCGCAATAATAACCTTGAAAAGGATTATTTTCAGAACGAACAAATTAGTACCTGAGGTAACCGACCTACAACTAAAGGTTGACGTTCCAGGTTAGCTATCTGCTGGGAATAAATTAAGGGGTCCTGTAGCTAGGGTTATATGAATATTTGGACTCATATAAGTGGGTTCGAAAGTGTAAATGTCCGTGATTTAGTCCACACCGCATCATCATTGTCCCGTGAGGACTCAAGGGTGAAATTTGCAATCTTATGAATGGGCGAATACAAATCCTCCAAGGACTGGGAGTAAATTAGGCCGAATAGAGAACAGCCTAAAAGGACGATATTCGAAGATTCGGTGGAATTTCGCACTTGGAATTCAAGTAGGATATGCAAAATGTCCAAGGATTGGTTTAATTTACCATCAGACGAAATAAAAGTGGAGAAATGTAAACGTTTCCACGGTTGCTTAATCATTTTGTATAAAAAAATTATAATAGGTCATGCGGGATTAAACCAAAATCATTAATTGTAGTTAAGAACTGGACTTATTACATAGTTTACCTGAAAAATATTTATCACCCCAACTTCCAATCACCCCGTATATACAATATACAGGGTGTCCATGAAAAACGTTTCAGGACTTCAGTAAGTGATTAGGTACATTAAAAGGAAGAAAAAAGTTCCAATGGAGGTATAGCCTAAAACGCTCATTTTCTCAGATATCCGCCATTTTTTACTTTTCACAAAATATTTTTTATTTCAAACATTTTCTAACAGATTATTTTCAAATTTGGTATGTGTTTTACACTAGTAAACTACTATCATTAAAAATAATTAGCATGATCTAAACTCAAAATTCAAAATGGCAGCCATTTAAATTTTTAAAACGGTAAAAATACAATGTTCGCCATTTTAGATTTTGAGCTTGGAACATGCTAGTTATTTTATTATTAATAGTAGTCTGCTAGTGTAAAACACATACCAAATTTGAAAATAATCTGTTAGAAAATGTTTGAAGTAAAAAATATTTTGTGAAAAATACAAAATTGGGGTATCTGAGAAAATAAGCGTTTTAGGCCATACCTCCATTGGAACTTTTTTCTTCCTTTTAATGTACCCAATCACTCACCGAAGTCATGAAACGTTTTTCATGGACACCCTGTATATATAGTATACTAGTATATTCTACGAGCAAGTATATAAGCAAATTACCTATAACTGTAGATAAAAAGTAATATAAACTCACCAGTTGAAACCTGAATAATTTAATCCCAATAACATCATAACAATTGCTAGAGTAGAAGGTTTATAATAAAACGCTTCCACTAAAATCCCTAATGCAGTATTAACAAAACCAATTACATTTGCAATACGTTTTATTATTAATAAAACTGTTACAACGGTTGTACATTTAATTACAGTACTTATCTAGTTATAATTAACTATCCATGGAGTAGGCCTGATTATTCCACCGTGTTAGCTTTCCATTATTCATATTATATGATGTAAACTCTATAGTTTACATCAAATGGGTTTATATAATAGATGTGAGAGTTCATGTGAATAATAAATAATAGGATCTATTTAAACATTAACTTCAGCTGCCAAGCACTATCACTTTTATACTATTGTATTTCAAGAAATGGAATGAAAAGAGGGATTAATTTACGAACTTTAATTAATTTTTCTCTTCATCTGATTCAAAAGCTTATCAGCAATTACCGTCTTAATATAAAATATCCGTAATCTGGAAATAATAATTACAACCCTAACTAATTCATTTACTCTCATGAGGCTCTAACTTTTTTCATCCAATCTATTAAGTAAAGCTAGTTTATTATCCAAACATATAACATATGTTGAGTGTGTTTTTTATGGTTTCGTGTTTTTTCTACTATCTGAGACCACTATTTTTCACCGTTGCCTTTCTTAGTGGGGTGTTATTCAATAAACAGTTACTTTTTTGGGAAATTTCATTCATTGTTATATTTTCTCTCGACATAAAAAAACTTTTTAAACTTACCTTATAGTAAAAGACTATAGTTCTATAAATTCTTATTCATAAAAATTAAAAACAGTCTACATAACTATGAACTGCATATCTATGTCACAATAGTCTTTGACTTCCAGAGTGGGATGTGGCAATGACATTGGGCTTGCTTCGTTCCTCCCTTGATGATCCAGCTTCCCCCATTTATAATGATAATGGGAGTTCTCAATCCATTCTGGTGGCTAACAAAATGAACACTTTTAAAATTATCCGATTTTTAGACAAATTCTCAACATCGAAATTACTCATTATACAATCAAATTTAATATTCCTTGTTATTTAGCTGACGACTTTGAATTTTTTTATATCAGAGGTGCAAAAAATATTCGCTAGGCTCGTTAAATCTTTGTATTTACCATTATAGAAAAACAGTTTACAATCGATCTTATACCGTTACAGCTTGTCGTATTTGGAATTCCCAGTCCAATGGTATCAAATCCGGGGTGGCGGGAGGGCTTGCGTTAGGCCTGGCTATACAAAAGATGGGGTGAATGGATTCATAAGTTATATTTTTCAATTATTATTTTATTTATTTATTTATCAATTAATTCATATTAATTTAATTTTGATATTGATATGTTTTAGCTGTAGGGGGGTGTTGGTGACTTTTAAGACGGAATACATGTAACAGGTTTTTTATAGAAACTACCAGAGCTATATTGTATTGAATTTTTAATATAAAATACTGTAATAAGAACAGCTGTTTCGATGAACTGAGACCATTCCCTTTGGGCATATCCATGATCGAACTTATTTCACACAGGGAAGTAAATACAAACATTTTTTAATTTACCTAAATAGTATTCTTTATGTTTGTTTTTTGCTTAGAGATTCTTTATGTTTAGAGATTAAATTTAAGAAATGAACAAATAGTCTATTTGTACTTTTTATCCTAATTTAAGAAGTAATTTAAATCATTCACAATAGGGCTTGGTTGACGTACACCGTCAGGATTTTCCAGTGGGTTGAGATAATATCTCGGCACCTAAATCCTCTTAACCATCTACGTCAACAACAAAGGTAGTCCCTCACTAACCTTACTGCTACGAACACTTTCAGGTATGTTCATATTTGCTTGCTTACGAATGTTATGACATAAAGATAAACGATGCAAAAATACATCCGTTAGGACGAGTGAGGAAGGACGAGTAAAGATAATTATCTTTAGGATGATTAGGGCCGTCTACTTGAACCTAACGAGCTCTCTCTTGGCCGTGCGAAGGTGATGGATCTCTTCCTTCATCCCTCCCACCCTCCCCACATCCCTACTTCATCCTCCCTCCCTAACCACACACAGCTCGTGTTACCTAGCTATTTCTTTTATCGACACAAATCTAAAATAAATTGTATCATTGATCACACCTTTCTCCCTTTCTTGAACTTTTTGCACCTGTACTATAAGGCAAATTTATATTCCTATTATATTGTAAAATTGGTTCCTTTATTTATCTTATTTTATTACACACACCAAACATCAATAGTCACTGATACATTTAATACACCAACATGTTACATAGATCCTACTTTATTTTTCATATAGGATAGAATTTACTAAACGTGTTTTAATTATTCACATTATAATTCAAACACTTTTTGAAAACTTTGTGAATATATCTGAATAAAATTCACTCACACAATACATTATTAATTACATTATATCCAGTGGCATTCACAATACTTTTCAGGAATATTTTTGTTAAGCCACGGCTTTTACTGTACGTTTTATGTGCAATGAACGGCATGCCATTGTTGTCAGCGCATAGCCCATTCTTCATCGTGTTAGTACCAGCATTCTCCACCAGGATACGCTTCGGAAATCGCAGTTTTCCATTGGCTTCATGCAGCTTATGTGGACTCAGGAGGACCTGAGATTGAATTTTTTACTAACCGCCAGGTGGGACTTAAATTCTAATTACCTTTGAAGATCAGCGATTTAGACCGCACGGCCACCCAGGACCCTTTTTAATTATATTTAGTACTAATTAATTATTCCACTAAATCGTGTTAGTTTTATTACTTAATCATGCAATTGCTTAGTGTTTTTGTTCCTTCATATAATGAAATAACGAATTATTTCCCACACATTACATGCATAATTTTTCACGATAATTAATCAAAAACTGAAAAATTTTATATTATTAATAGCACATCTTATGTCTAGCAGTAAGCCCGTCCTTTGTACAGGTTGTAGGATTCAGTAAAAGAAGAAAGATTATCATACCAAATTGTAAACCTGAAATCGTAGAGAAATTAGTAAAAAGAATATAGAAAATACCCAGCTTTATTATATAGTATTAATTTACAATATTTTAGAACATTTATCACACAGCTGATTATTACCAGTACGTGATTCATTGAAAAGTGGAAGCAAAATGTGACTAATATCGCGTAAAAATGGGGTTTTAAATGTTCATTATTTACGTTTCGGTAATTAATTAATTCTCTGGAATGTAGAGAATGCATGATATAAGTTTCATTGTTATCAGTTACTCCGTTTTTTTCGGAGAAGACGGTATAAAATGCTTCCTGAAGAGTCACAGACAAACAGATACAGACACAAATTGAGATAACCTTATTTCGGCTTCTCTAACGCACGAAATTCTAAAATAACTAAGAAATGAATAACTTTGTGCAATGTACAGACAAAACTATAGTTTTATTTATATAGATTGAACTCGAATGAAATTTCATTTTAACATGGATATGTCTTAGCTCCTGGGGGTGTTGGTGAATTTTGGGATGGAAATATGTAACAGGTTGACATAGAAACTACCAGAGCTATTGTATTGGATTTTTAATATAAAAGAATAAGAGCAGCTGTTTAGATAAACTGAAATAGACACATTCATGATCTAACCTATTTCCTACGGGGAAATAAATACAACATTTTTTTCTGTAGTTTGCCTAAAAATCTGATAGTATAAATAACGGAAAACATTGTAAGTTTAAAGTAATCCTATAACGTTTACTGGTGTTGAACATTTTTAACGATCGCGTTAACTTTCCTGTTACTGAAAAACTACTACAACCTTAAACAGCAATTAATTAGCTTAACCCTCGTTAGTTTCTTTCAATTCCCCGGAGACTAATTGAAATCAAATTAATCTTCCGCTAATGACGGGCTCACATACACATTACTCGAGAGGGACATTATGAACGCTCAAACGCTGAAGCTAATGACTGCTAGACGTATTTTACTCGGTCACTGCCTCTTTAATACGTAAAGTTTATATTACGCTCATATAAAACGTCCACTAACTACTCAAACTGTACGATCCTCGGCAAAGTGACTTTAAAACGGAATTGCTGTTGGGCCTTCATAAAGGCAGTTTGTCGTGATCGCTCTCAACCTGTTTATATACGCTTTAATACGTCAGGAGCACTAATTATTTCGCTTAAAATATCTCTAAAGATATTTTTTAATTATATTTTAAAAGTAGTATAGATTTTAATACACACCTTGCAACAGACTTATATTCTCAGAGAATTTATATACCTTCAGTAATATTAAAATGAAGTGGTGGAAAATTTTACAAGAATCTTAAACTCATGCAAATATTAATTTCCTTAAAATCCCCTCTGGCTACACCCCGTAAACTTTCTAGGTTTCAATGTTTACATTTTCTAATGTCAACATCTGTTTACACTACATTTTGACAGTTTAGAAAGAATAAGAAGAAACAAAGTTCATTTCTACAGATAAACTACTGGATCGAAATTAGCAATCGAATTATTAGACCAAAAAAGTAGAATGGTAGATTATAAGTTTTCTCCCGATGCCTGCTTCTATTACGTAAATCCTTATCCTTTCCCGATAATACTTAACAGGTTTTACTTTGTCATGTTGTAGACTCTCGTGTTTTGTCATTCTGTAGACAATAAAAATAAATTAACAATTTAAATGTATCAGTACATCTTTCAGCCTTTTTTTACCCGTGCTAAGAACAGGTACTTTGGCTAGTCTTCAATAAATACCTTTCTAAACAATTTAAGGCTTATTAAAAAGTAAATCTTCGTACTAGAATGAGATTAAAACCTTTAGTTTCCATTGTTTATTTTCCTTTAAAGGTTCCTTAAAATTATTTAAGTAGGAAAATAGTAAAATATATCAGCCTTACATTAAACATTCTTTAGCTGTCGAAAAATATTCCAATTACGAGGACAGAGAGAAAATAGTTATTCAACTCATTCGACAGTTATGAATGGGTATCGACGTCCTGTAATCCACGTCACGTTTAGTGGATAGTTGTGAGAGATGGTCGGTGGGTGTAGTGTTCTCATGCGTGGATTGACGTCCATACTATTTAATACTACGTTAATCCAAAAATACCATCCTCATAATTAGACCAATTCGTAATTCAGAGGCCGTGGTTCGAGTCCCACGTTAAGTTTTAAGTCCCTTAGTTGCCATCGGCTGTTGAGCTATTAATTAACAGTTTTGTCTTAGTCAGCCTTAGTCAGTAACAGGACTACAGATCGCATCACAATTATCCTACACTAATTTCTCAGTCATACTTGGCTTTAATAAGAACCTGGGTAGGTTGCCATTTCAGTTATAAGTGTAAAGTGTTAATTAATTTTTTTATAGAAACACTAAAGTAAAAAGTATTGGTTTATATACGATAAGTGAAAGCAATCATCTCAGAATAACAAAATAAGGAAACCAAACAAGAAAGGTTGGGAAAGGTCAGTCGCGGTCTGACGTAAACATTCGTCTTCAACCTCCTTATTTTTCTTTCTTTATTTTTATCTTCACCGAATGAAGAAGTAATATATTTGACATAAGAAAGAGAGAAAGATTAAAATTTATCTACAAGTAATCATTTACAGTACTCATATTATATTGATTAATACGAACTAAACGTATATACAGGGTGGTTATAAGTCCCTTCCCCCTATTATTTCTTTAATTTGCTAGAAGAAATACCTACAAATAAGGTAAGAAGTAAGTAAGGTATAAGGTAAGAAATACCTTTGGAAAACCATACAAACTGAACCCAAAGTATCTTTTGTAGTTATTTAAAATTTTAGTGCCCCCCAAAAATGGGGGATTTTGAGGGCAACTCAAAATTTGCAAATGTAAAGCGTCATCGAGATTTACCTCGTTTAAAGGTATATTGGAATTTAAAGACGATTAGTGAATATTGGGCGTCTCTAACTCAACCCAGTACAAAATTGCGGCATTTCGAAAATTATGACCCTGCGGTTTTCAAATCCCTTCCCCCCTTGGTTTTTGCTAAAATTTACATTTATGGTGATTTTCAATGATGGGATTGATTTTAATAGGTATATATTCTAATGTTTGTAGTAATTTAAAATGTTGGGAGGTACCTAAGTCCTAAGATGCAGGGAGTCAACATTCGAATTCCTTATGTAGCTCCTCATAAAGAATCGCCTTAAACAAAAATATACTAAGAAAAAATAAATTTTTCATCTCAAATAATACTGTATAGCATTAGTTTACAACTATATAAAATTCGTAACATTATTATAATGAGGTACATATATTAGTAACTTTTTATGTGGTTTGATGTTTATGAGTGTTAATACATCAGGGAAAATTTAAGATTCGAATTATTAAAATTGTAATGTTACAGAAAGTAATAAAAATATAAATTAATTTGATAAATATAACTAGAATTTATAGCTAAAGCATAGCTGAACACATTAATGATTACAATAAGATTATCTCAAACCTATATTTGAATTCTGTAAATAGAATAGAACTCTATAAAAGAGATGTATTCAGTTCGTTCACACGAGGAGATGCTAGGAGCGACATGGAAATTGGTTTCAACCGAATGTATTTTCTGTCTGCCGTTAAATAAATACTATTTCCAAATACAAGCGGGGGGTTTCTATGTTTCTAGTGTCTATGTACCGTACAGTGGCAAATATTGTAAGTAAATATAACCAAACAAATATTTTATTGCAAGTTTATTCAACAAACCTGTTACTATATATTTAAAACAATAGGTATAAAGCTACGTCATTTTACGTATTGTAATTTAAAATTCAACCTGGTTGTGAGGAATAATAAGGTTATTCAGAGTTTAATAAAACAGGAAATAAAACTAGCAATGTCTTTGTGTACAGTAGTAAAACAAGAACTCAAAGAAGCTTTATAACTATGAACCTCTATTCGCAGCTGACGATGCGATGAAGTATATATGTTGAATGAATAAAACTGGAATTTTCCCTCGTACAGCTTTCTACAATAGAAAAAGTTTATTTCGAACAAAGAATTATGAACAATTAAGCTGATAATTTTATAAATAATTAATACAATATCATATAACTTTAACCGTTTCAAATATTTGTACGTAAATTTGTACATTATTCCCTTACATTACTTAAATATTAGATTAGATTAGATTATTGAATACAATAAAGGTATTTTAGTACAGTATGAACAAAGAACATAGAAAGATAGATAACAACTATATTATATTTTTCTGTTGGAGATGTCTAAATATATAAATAACATAACATTCTTCCTAGTAAATTATTTTTTAGACATATAGAATTTTTTTAAAATTATTAATTAAATTATTTATTTAATATATAACATTACAGAACAAAAGATAAAAACGGCATAGAAGTATATACGGCAGGTCTTTTATTCTCCTGCCCTCTGTTGGAGATTCGTCTAAACTTCAGCGTGGTGTCAGAATTCAGCGGCCCGAGTTCAAATCTCCAACACTAATTTTATATTTTTATACTCATTTTTTACCTTTAACGCTTTAATTGTTTTTCCATATCAGTATTGTAATTTCCTTAAAAAGAATATAAATTTAAAAATTAATATGGATTATTTGTCTAAGCTATTGCTGATAAATGTTTTTTATTTGTATCGGGCGGCCCGAGTCTCATTTCGGGTCGCCCGATACCGCACTAGAGTCTCTTTTAAAAGACTTTTAAAATACACAACTAGTACACTCAAACATTCGCGTTTTTGAGTCTCGTTATTTTGTCTGCAACTCTATTGCTTATTTTCCCTAGTATTTTTAGGGTTAGTATGCAAATAAAAAAATATTTACCAACAATAGTTTGGTAATAAAAACATTCCAATTCTAATATTCACAAGTATTAAAACCCTCTTAATAAGAGTTATTTCAGTAGAAATATGACAGATTTATTACACAAACATATCATTTATTTTATTTCTAACTCAAACGGAGGAGTCCAGGTGTCAATTACTGATATCCTGTATTAAAAAAAAATAGCCAAGAAAACCAACAACTATGATTTGATAAAACTCTAAAGTGCAAGGTAACAATGATACGAATACCAGTTCGCCGAAGCGTTATAGTGAGAACACACAAGATGATATAACACAAGACCCTGCATCATTCCACGACCTCTTTATGTCCCAGACCGTTGCACTAACAAGACACACAGTTTTGTAAATTTACTACGTTTCTCGCATTTATTTAAAGTTATTTTAGAATCATCCTGCCCTCAGATACGCGTCTAATTTTACTGAAAGTAGTAAAATGTAACACTAAAACTTGTATGTTAATATACTAATTTTTTCGTTTAATTTATTAAAAAGCTTTTACAATTAGGGTTTAAAGGATTTAGAAGGATATCCCTGCTTTAGTTATTACCTAAAGCTAGGTTTCTCCAACCGGACACAGAGGGGCTGTGCGGCGATCAGCTAACAACGCCTGACACGTTTTTAAGCAACAAAAATATATTGGTATAACCTTATGTTTTTTGTTAGTGACCTAAACTCAATGAAGGTCACGTTTCACGCTACCTAATTTTTTACTTATTATCCTTCGTAAATTATGAACCAGAACCAGGTCTAGAAATTCTAGGTCTAGAGTTTAACCAGCGAATTTTTGTCTGTAAGGTGAAAATGCACCACTGATCTACCGAACAATTATCCATATAAATATAATCTGAGTTTTGTCTATACATTACTCAGAGTTCTTTATTTTTTAGTTATTTTTACATTTCTTGCGTTTGAGAAGCCGAAACAAGTCTTATATCAATTTGTGTCTGTCTGTCTGTGACGCTCCGGGAGGCATTTTACGCCGTCTTCTCCGAAAAAAAACGGGAGAACTAATAACAATGAAACTTATTTCATACATTCTCCACAGTCCAGAGAAGGTTTTTCAAAGCTTGATATTATCCGCCGCCCCTTAAAAAGTAAATAACGAGCATATAAAAACCCAGTTTTCTATTATAGCAATATTAGTCACATTTTGCTTTCAATTATCAATGAACCACCTACTCATAAAATTAGCTGTCTTTGTAGTTTAAATATTTAATAGAAAGAAAACCAAACAGCTGTCAAATAAATATTAGTTACTTTTGATTGGCCATTGATTTTAAACCCACTTCGAACTCATACTATAGTATAAAGTTTTATTAAGGTGTAGCTAATAATAATAATGGTTTAATAGTCAAGTAATGCTAAATAATAAAGCTGGGTATTGACTAATTTTCTTAACACTGATTTGTTTAGGATTTCAGGTTTACGTTTTGGTATGATAATCTTTCTTCTATAAACTGAATTCTACAAACGACGGGCTTACTGCTAGTTAGGAATAAAATTACGAAAAGTAGCAGGTTACCATTTATTTTGAGATATGTTAATCTCGGAAATGTTACGTAAAATATGAATATCCTTTTTATAGGGGTTAAAGGTAAAGTGGCGTTAGGCGAATGGGTCACTGTTAGGTCTGCGTTTACGGCTTAACGGCAACTTTTAGAGCCCCCGTTAACAGCTGTTCCTGCGAGATTAGCGGTGAGAAGTTTGAAATTTTAATCATGCTTTGCTTGTAATGAATCCTACTAAAATGCATCTAAAAACAATTCATTATAAATTTTCCTCTAAAATATTAATAATACTGAGAAAGAAACCCATCCAAGAATTTTTAATGTCATACAGAATACAGAACACATTATGAACTACTCACGACAGCGTGCTACGTGTTTCCTCGTTTTACATAATGACGAAACGAATTAATAATTATCTGTCTCATTGCTATGCATGCATTCATCGCGGTACTTAAAGAGAGCACCAACCATCATGTAGCTTTCATTTCAATCTCGCCTTACAATGTGTCTACCTACACATTAGTATTTTGAATTATTTGTCTACGACAAACGGTTCCAGAGAAATGTTAAGTTTACTGCTGCCCATGACTATGCAGTGCGTTGTCTCAGATCATCCAGTGTCATTTTTATGGAGAGCATAAGGTCACATTACCCAACAAATCACTCAAAAAAGCTTGGTATTACGGGAGAGAGGGGTAGTCCAAATTGTAACAATTAATTTAATTTCGTTTCTCTTTTTGTTACTCTCAGAAATTGGATGTTTGAAACAATAAATTATTAAGTATAATTATATTTAAATAAACGTTAAAGAATATGATATCTTTATAAATAATTGTCGTTTTTCAATTTGCCTATAGATAAAGTATGTAAAGTACTGATACCGTTTATTGTTGATTTTATTTACTACATACAGTCTTTTTCTGTGTAGTTGACATGAGGCGTAGCAACTGGCTGTGTCTGAGTCAAAGGTCAAGTTAAACGGGTCTCCAGGGACAGCTTAGGGATGAATGGCAACAGGCAGCAAGATATCCCCCCCTACTATCCTGTTATCTCCTTCTCGTTTTTTTTATATAAATCTTTTCACCAAGCACCTAAAATGATTTCTCACATACGTAACAGTTTTTTATGGTTTAAAATTCAAACACAATTCCCTTTGTTCGCTTCCATTGTTCTATTGTTCCATTGTTCAATGATCAATGAAAACAAACTATTATTGATTTTAATTTGACAGATATTTGTTGTTTATTTCTATCAAATCCCTTTAAAATATCACATGTTCAGTCGAATTTAAAATTAATAGGTCTAATATTGCTCAAAACTGAGATTTTTGATTTGCGCGGGTCAATCAAAATAGACCTTCCCAAAAGTGTATAGAATAGACAAAAAGTTACATAACCTGGAATTCTCTCGTTTTCGCAGAGCAGCGTTACAAAAGTATTGTTTAGCCTAAAAAGCGATACAGGAATTGAGATATGAATCATTTTGACGTATCTGGTAAATAAGAGGTAAAATAACTGACAATATTCTAATGTCAAGCAATGTACAGACAAAGCTTTAACTTGATTTATATATATAACAGCACTAGTTCAGAAATCAAATTGATAAATTTTACTGTCAAACATTATGTCATAAGTGTGTGTAAATATAAACGTCAAAGCCATAACTCATGACACACTCATCACTAATTCTCCCACTTCCCAATTACTTAGGAGGCTAAAATTTGGTATACTGGTTCTCTAGGCCTAAAATAGGAAAGTGTGATATTTTTTTTCGATTTACCCATAAATATTTACCCTATACGCCTTCAAAGTTTCCATGTCAATCTTACGGGGAAATAATTTTGTTTTGGTTTCCAAAATATTTTATCTTAAGGTATAAACAGCAGCTGTTTTTATTTAAACCATTGAACAAGCCAAAGAAGTAAGCTTAAAATAGTACTTAATGGTAATGGTAGTAATTACTGTTTGGATAAAACTTTTCTCAGTACATATTTTGAGTATTATGTTTTATTTTTAAAAATAAAATGTTTATATTTTGGCCAAATTAAAGATAGTTACAATGTTTATACATACTACGTTTATTATAAAAATAAACAGTTGTATATTTTTTATAATTTTCCTTTTGATGTCTGAATGTAAAAAGGGTTGATATTGTGTATTATTTGCATGTGCAAGAGTGTATATATGCCAGGCTGTAAAATGATAAAAAAAGTACTGGAAAATTGTCTTGGTGTAAGATGATGAAGTCTGTCTCAATTTTTATTTATAGTTTAATGTTTTAAGTCCTCATGAATACACTCATTTCTTACAAATATTTATGCTTAACATACCTGGATAGGCTACAAATTCATAAAGGTAATAATTATACTATAATTCGCCAGCGAATCTTAACCTAATTAGTCTGTTTTGTACATCGCTGTAAGGTGCGACGGGTAACACTAGTATTATATCAAATCTTATGAGCTGTGATTTTAACCATAATAACTTTTTGGAAAAAATAGATAGTGATAAAAGTAATGCCTAGCAAATTTGACAAAATTCAAACATTTCTTAAGGTGGTTTTTAATTCATTCACAACGTTAACACCTCCAGCAACCGACAACTGAGTACGCATTGTTTCATGATAATCAACCTCCGTGAAGCACCAGTCTCATTCACAGGCTCTCGATGGCGGCCCTCCACAGTGGCTAAGAGCTCGTTAACCTTTTTCAATCGACGGCCTAAATTAATCCAATTACGTAGCTTTTATTTGTACCAATATTTTACAGAATATTCATTAATGAGTATCAGTTTTCCAAACCTTACACAAGTTAGGATTAGGTTAGGTTAGATTAGATTATTGGAATGGCAACCTACCAAGGTACGTATTTTAAGCCAAGAAATAATGAGACATGAGTAAATAACAAACAGAATAAGAGAAACCTACCATCACAAACAATTAATTTCAAACAAATACTACACTTTTCATAAGGAAGAAAGTGAAATATGCATCATAATGAGAAGCGCAAACTCCGGTGTTATGGGACGACGCTCTGTAGGGGGACGTTTACCCAGCCTGGAGACTATTAGAGGCACAATGACCTCCTCAACGGCCGTTCAAACTTCAGCTGTTAGCGGTTCTGCCTACATAAACGTTACGCAGATATGCTATCGGCCTTGTTACTTCAAATTAGCTTGTTCCAATTTAGAAAAATCTAATATTATTTATTTTGTTTATTTATTAACGATGACATTTCGTACAACATTAAATACCCTCGTCACAGCAGACCTGCGTACTCAGCGAATTTCAAAATCAATAATATAATAATAATAATATACGACAAGTTTTTTAAGAGTATGCAGGTTTGCTGCAGTGAGGAACACTGAAAGTAGGTATTTCTAGCATAAACAACTTTTATTTCGACCATTTATACAAAGTTTCATCAACATCTGTCTATAAATAAAGGAGTTTGCCTATTCACTGTATGATTAAAATGAGAAAAGAGTATGCAGGTTAGCTGCCATGATAAACTGTAACATTTAAGCATAAAAAGATAGGAATCAACCACATGAAGGTAAAAATCAAGTTAAATCCAAACATATTGATTGATAAGTGAAAAATTAATTTTTGCTTATCGTCCATAAGATTAATGTTGGAGCCCCAAAATACAACGTGTGTTTAGATATTTAATATCTCGGTAACCGTTGGAGATAGAGAAAAACTGAGGTACGTTATTGCGTAGTTTTTAACCTGATTCTAATGTTAAAAAGTTTAAATTTAAACAATTTTAAGTTACATATGAAAAACACAAAAACCCCAATTTTTTAGTACAAAACCCTCCGTTCCGGTTGACCGATATGTCGTCCGAGTAAATATAGGAATACACGTCTCTACCAAATTTAGTCTCGATCGGACCATTTTTATGTGAGTTATCGTGTTCACAGACACGCACGCGCGCGTACACACACACACACACACACACACACGCATATACAATTTTTAACGACTACTGTTATTAGCCTCTGGGCACCTAAAGATTAAAACTAACATGCTCCCGGACTTAAGTCTCACCATGAGACCTACGATAATAGCTTCTTCCCTATGGAAACTTCGACAAAAGTAAAAAATATATAAACATTTCAGGAGGAATAGCTATTAGTTGTTTATGTAAGTTTATAAAACCTTTTCTCTAAATAACTTTTTACTTAGGTAAACATATAATATGGCAACGGAAGCTCATTGTAATATAATTTTTTTTAATTTATGAAAATTTCATTCAATGTTCATAGTATAGTCCGAACAACAATGTCTTAGGGATAATAAGCTCTTTGACCTCCTACTGTGTGAAACTCAGTAATAAAAGTGTAACATTATTAACAAATATGCTGAAAAATTTCCAATAAGAATTTCAGTAGAAGCAGCATTCTTATTCTTAATTTTAGAACGTGAAACAAAATGAAGGGAAAATCTGTATAAACAAGCTTTTGTTTTTTTTTCAAAATAAAAAACTAAAAAAGCCTCTTAATATTCTTGTGTTCATAAAAAATCAAATAATTCATTAATAGTTAACATTAATTAACTAAACTATTTAAATTTAACTATTCAATGTAACTTGTTAATCAGTTAAAAAAAATACTGGCTTATTTTTCGGTACAAAATGTCTAGGAGCAACTAGTAAAAAGTTTTTATCGACATTAATATAAAAACCAATTTTACATATATTTTAACGAAACAGATGATTTTTGACTGAAAGCAATATAATTAAATTACACTAAAAGTTTTCCCTTTGAACTTCAGGCAAATGTAATAGGAGCGTCTAGCTGGTGATGCTGTTTTTACCACAAAAGAATATTTTAGCTAAAAAAACTTACTCATAAATGTATGGATGAGTACAAAGCTACCCTTATGTAGTAGGATTACAATCAGATATTTTAATTAAAAATACCATACGTTTTTGTGCCACTTGTGGTCCAGATTCTATTCTATTTTTATTTTTTGATTATTAAAAACCATGAAATTCTCCATATCAGTCAAAATATTCTATAATTCACTATTAAGTAATTATTATAACAACAGTGCCGTTTAAAAAACATACGGGGTTTAATGTTAATATTCTATTTTATATTTTTTGGGGAAAAAATTAAAAGGAACTTAACCATATGAATATTATGTACATTGACATTTATATAGGATTTTAAATACATCACATTACTTACAGCATTACTTATTTACTTAAAATGAGTATTTATCTTTCTGTTGTAGTGAAGTAAGAGCCAACGGAAAAATACTTATAAAAAGATAATGCAAATGAAAAATAGAAGTTCTCGGCACAATCATTATTATTATTTCTTTAATGGAAAATTTGTCTCATTATGAATTTTCTATGTCCCATTTTAAAATTAATCTAAATACGTAAAAGAAGGTAGTGTTAGTTACACCTTTTATAACTCGAGAACGGCTGGACAGATTTCAATTATTATTGATTTTTGGATTCGTCTCTGTTCCGAGTAGGCCATAAGCATATTCAGTTTTGTAATTTATCCTTAGGGCTAGGCCACACTGACCTGTAAAGTTTCTATATTGTTAAGCTTATAAGGAAAACACGTGATTAATTTTGATCATATGCATACGTCAATAAAACGAATATTTTACCAACAGCTGATTTTGTGTTGCTTTATTTTCACCTGTCGTTATCTAACGTCATTGTGAGCCATTTCCGGGGAATGTTTGTGATTTTTTCAAATACTAATTTTTACTGGCTTATTTGTTTAACCCAGTATAGTTATTAGTTGTCTTTTGTGTGAGTGTAATTAATGAATGTTATATTACACGAGTATCATCATAAACAATGCCACGATTCAGAACATGTAATATTTCCTAAAAAACAATATTGCATTTATGTTTGATTTGTACATAGGTTGAGTGGGAACGTTGTGAATCAATCTTCTTAGATCTGTTTGATTTTAGGGAATTTTATTTATCGTATCAGTATTTTAATTAACTATACCACGACCCAGAATATCAAATCCTTCCCAACCCAGCTATAGACCTAATACTGTTTGATTTCGGAACTCTCATTATAGAATATATTATTAGGAACAAGAGCTAGTTTGCCCTAGTTTTCACGGAGGTGTGTTGCAAAGATACCTTTTTTTGGGCTACATTTAGGAACACAAATAGACAGGCAGACTGACATAAATTGAGGTAGGACGACTTTGTCTTTTCTAGGGTTTAAAACGTAAAATTATCTAAAATTATTATAATTCCAAGCCATGTACAGAAAAAATCTTAACTTTATGTATAAAGGTTTATGAGGTAATCTCATCAGGTTCAACATTCGAACTTCCACTTTAACATTTGACAATAATGTAGTAAATTACACCTACCTATTAACTTTTTCATGGATATGTCTTAGCTCTGAGGGGAGGGGGTGTTAAAATTTGGCGCGACCAAAGTAGAAACAGTGACGTCATCGTTATTATAAAACTAGCTGTTAACATGAACTGAAAACATCTCCTTTACACATATCCATGATCTAACCTGTTTCTCACAGGGAAGTAAATACAAACATGTTTTAAATAGGATTCAAGATACAATAAAATAATAAAATATATAATACAATCAGTAAAAGCCGGTAAACAATACTGCAGTAACTCAGGACGTGATTATTTCATAGATTAGCTATTTGTAAAGTAAACGCTCCGGAGCACTTTGCCTGTTGACCAATTAGCAACGGTCAGAAGCTAACACAAACATGTATTCCCAATACAAACATCCCAAGGCGGCAAACCTACTTCTGCTTTTCCATTTGGAATATTACAATCAACATTTTTAAATCAATTTTCTCTTGCATACGTGATACGATTTAATGTAAACTAAATGTTCACTATAGTTGTTAATGTACAGTTATCGATTAAAGTTTTTTAACACACTTAACCTTGGTGTTATGGTTGTTACTAAAGCTAAAGAACATCCAAAATATAAATTCTTCCTCAATTTTTGTTTACAGAAGTGTTTAAACATTATCTAATAATACTGAAAATCTATATTACCCTAAACGTGCATT
This sequence comes from Nephotettix cincticeps, assembly GCA_023375725.1. Classification (NCBI taxonomy): domain Eukaryota; kingdom Metazoa; phylum Arthropoda; class Insecta; order Hemiptera; family Cicadellidae; genus Nephotettix; species Nephotettix cincticeps. Next base: position 48,546,491 of record CM041788.1, read on the forward strand.
TATAATACACTTTATTTTTTTACAAAGAGTTAAAGTTTACAATGAGTAACTGTAAAAATGGATATTCAATTTTTATTTTGTAAAGCTATTTTTAAAAAAGAAATAAACTGGAACGAACTAAAATCAAATAATTCTTTTAATATAATAATTATATATTTATATTTACATCAGTAAATGACGAGAAAAATTTCATGGACGCGTACACAGATTACCCTAACAAAGGAAAAGAAAACAAATAGCAAAGTGGATAAGAAGTCTCAAGGCAACCACAGATCGACAGAAAAACACTCATAAATATCTTAAAAATGAGCGCATAGCAGATGCAGACATACAAGATAGAGATACATGTTCAGGATGAAAATACACATGTGGGGTTATACTCCAGAGATGCAGATTAAAAAGAAAGACATAGATTGACTGAATATCGGAAAATACGGATCAGCTAAAGGATCAAAAACAAATGTGTGAATTGCTTAACATTTTCTATCAGTGAATAAACGACATATAATGACGTTACCTATGTAAAATGTAAATAGGTATACATATTTTTTATATATTTTTATTCATTTTTCCATCGGGAAAAAATGTTCAATTAACTATGAATACATAATAATTTTTCAACGACATTGAAAAATATATAGAACATTATGTTATTTAAGAAATATTTCGTATTTATTTTAAGCTATTTTTACTAAAATATAAATATCCATAGCATTTGAAAAAGGATAATAGTGTACCTTGTTTAAAATTAACTGCTGGTAATTTGTAGCATTCACAACTATTTCATAATTTTGTCTATAGTTTGTATTGGCACACTCATAAAATTATAGGTCTTTTCTGAAATGATGTTGAATCTGAATTTTGTTTTATAGAATTCTAATGTAATATGTTTTTGTTACAGGTAAGTAATGAGCAAATAGCAGAGCAAATTTGGCGATAAGTATATTAAAAATACAATACTGCAAACGCATGCTATTCAATATTTTTATTTTAAAATACTTCAAAATTTAAATCTAAAATACTCTAAAATGAGGTTAATCGGAATATAATATGCATACATATAGTGGTGAAGATCCATTTACGTATGTTAAAAATTATAGCTTATGTGTTTGTTTATCATCGCAGCTAATCTGCACACTCTTTCTCCATGTTAATCATATAGAGAATAGGCAAACCCCTTTCTATGGACGGATGTTGGTGAAACTTAGCATAAATGGTCAAAATAAAAATTGTTTATGCTAGAAATGCCTACTTTGAGTGCTCCTTAAAGCGGTGAACCTGCATACTCTTTTTCATGTTAATCTTATGGAGATAAATTAAAACTCTAATTTATTACGGATATTGGTCAAACCTGTCATATTGTTATTGATTAGGAAATTCACTGAGTACGCAGGTCTGCTGCGACGGGGTATTACTCTTACTCTGTACTATTGATATATCTATATAGTTTATTCTTATTTCCACTTACGTAGCCTGTAATATATCACTATACAGCTGTGTTATTAGTTTTAATTAGTTTAAGAGTTTTTTAATTCATTTTATTTCCAAAGGAAACACAAACAAATCTGATGGAACACACTTAAGACAAGATTAAATTAATTATTAAATGTAGTGCAGATAACATTTTTTCAGATAATTTAAACTAATTAATAGTACATAACTGTATTAGTAACAACATATTATAATACAATACAATTTTTTAACACCTAAAATAGTATTTACCAATACAGTATCCAACAATAAGTTAACAACTTTCGACCAACAATAAATAATTTGCATAACTAACAAGAGGTAAGTAACAATGAATTGTCTGTTATTGACTGTGAGTTATAATTAATTAATACATGATATAAGGTATGTGTGTTTACTTTTACTTTATACTTTTTATACTTTTTTAATTGAAATGGCGACCTACCCAGGTAGGTATTTTAAGCCAAGTATGAATGAGGAATGAATGTAGGATGATTGTGACGCGATCTTGTAGTCTTGTTACTGACTAAGTCTGACATGTTCCTTAGACAGGACTGTTAATTAATAGCCCAACAGCCGATGGCAACTTATGGACCTACAGTTTAACGTGGAATCCGAACCACGACCTCTGAATTACGAACTGGTCTAATTATGAGGATTGTCTTTGCGGATTAACATAGTATTCAATAGTGCGGACGTTAATCCACACAAGAGAACACCACATCCACCGGCCATCACTCACAACTATCCACAATTCGTGACCTCCAAGTAGCTGGATTACAGGACGTCGCCACCGTCCCAGTCCCATTACGGTGTGACCTGTATGGAGAAAAGGAATTAATAGAGAATGGGACAACCACTTACATTTAAGGCTAAATGATTTAGTACAAAAAGGTAAACTTCAGCAAAATTGGAGCTTCCAGAGCGTAGCATCACAGAACCAAACTTGAGGTAGCTTGTTCACAATAATCACATTAATATTAATTATGAAGCCACTTCATAATTAATATTAATGTGATGTTTGTATTATTATTTTGTTCTAAAAAGTTCTTATTATTGTTTTTATAACAAAAATAGCTCCACCACCAGTCCCCCTTGGTTGTTGTCGGCAGTTCTTAGTAATTATAATACAGTTATTGGCGGTGTAGGTAATGTGCGTGTGAAATTTCATACCATTATAAACTAAAATAGCGTAACAGAAGTAGCAATTCGTGCAAGAAGTTACAGTTAAAAACGGTAAACTGTTTAGTCACTCGCATAGCCTTAAAACCAAAATGTAAACAAAATAAAAATATAAACAAATGAAAGTGATTATTTTTTATTCTGTTTTGCCAATGTGCCAATGTTGCTCAGCTAAAGCTATGCAGCCTCGAAGTTCGCTATTTTTTATAATCTGTCAGTATATACTCAAGTAACAGATAATAGTTAAGTAATCAGCTGTTGAAAAAATAGCTATAATGTAAACAAAGTTCTGGTTCCCCAGTATGGAATCCTTTTTTGGCTTATAGGGAGAAACCCAATTGAGCTACAACAAAATTGATGACCCATAAACCTTCTCCATGAAATTTTACCTTAGAGTACCACTTTTTATGGCAAATCGTCCAACGGTGTCCGAGTGCATAAACTTTAAACATAAAAATATATTTACAAACATCCTCTTTTATAGATATTGGCAAACAGTAAAATAATTATTGCTATTTAACGTTATTCTTTTATTTCTTCCAATTAAAGTTAAAAAGGCCTCGTATTAGACTTTTACGTTTTTGAAGTTTCGATATACATTTTATATTCATTCATCTTTATATCATGAGATTTGCATGGGCAGAGCAAAGGGGGGCATAAGGAACAATGCCCCCAAGACCTTTTATTGAATTTTTTACCAATCTTAACAGTTCTATTATAATATTTTACTAGGCACAGATATTATGATGAGTTTTTTATGAGGTTTTATATTCGTTTTAAGTAAATGTTCATTTTTCTCTATTTTTAGGCTTTACTGAGTCAAAAACTAGAGGATGAAGTAAAAACATCACGTATTCCAACACTACTTAATATATTTACACTTATATTGTAATTATATACAAACGGTAAATATATACAAGAGTTGTTAAATTGGCGATCGATTTCGTCCAGTCACACCGGACATCATCAGGCCCAAACGGAGACTGAAAGAAACAAGATGGCGTCCCTGCTTAGATACTATTGGCTACCAGAAGTTCCTGTCATGGCGTCGGATGTATAGTTAAAAAAACTCAAAGAATTGGAAATAAATTTAAGAAGTATAGAGTTCCAACAGCATTTAGGACGTAGAGTACAATGGATGTAATACTACACACAAAAATTGAGAACACCGATAAATTCAACAAAAAAGGAAAGTACAAAATTGGATACAGATAATGCGATAACATAGGCCAGACCGTCAATTTTATAAAAAGGTTTAAAAATCACATATCGGCATGGAATAATTGAAAATCGCTGAGATCAAACATCGCAAAACACTTACTAGAAAAAGGGCATAACATAATAACAATAGATAAAGACTTTAAAATTATCAAAACTTAACGTAAAAAAGGAAATGTAATTAATGCACGGGAAGAGTTATTTATTTATAAAGAAAAATGCAAAGATAAAACAAAATTAATAAATGAACAAATACATTTTGATTCTGCAAGAACGTATACAAATCTATTTCCGGAACTCAGCCATCCAATAAATTATACATCCGACGCCATGACAGGAACTTCCGGTAGCCAATCTAAGCAGGGACGCCATCTTGTTTCTTTCAGTCTCCGTTTGGGCCTAATGATGTCCGGTGTGACTGGACGAAATCGATCGCCAATTTAACAATTTTTGTATGTATTTACCGTTTGTATATAATTACAATATAAGTGTAAATATATTAAGTAGTGTTGGAAGACGTGAATTTTTACTTTATCCTATAGTAAAACCAACACGTATAATGTTAATCAAGAAGTTATTCAAAAACGAGGAAGTTAACTCCGTGCCCTTCCAGCGTGTAACCTCTAACACCACCCATGCTGATCTGCCATTGCTATATTGTTTACTAGCCAAAGTACCCGTTCTTCGCACGGGTTAAAAAGGCTGAGAGGTGTAGGCTCTACTGATACATTTAAGTTATTGTTAATTAATTCTTCATTGTTTACAAAATGACAAAACACGAGAGTCTACAACATGACAAAGTAACATCTGTCAAATATTGGGAGAGGATAAGGATTAATGTAATAGAGACAGTCATCGGAAAAAAACTTAAAATCTACCATTCCACTATTTCAAATAATTCACTAATTTCGATCCAGCAGTTTATCTGGAAAATCAACTTTATTTCTTCTTCTTCCCGAACTGTCAAAATATAGTGTAAACGGATGTTGTCATTAGAAAATGTAAACATTGAAACCTAGGACGGTCACGGCAGCTCTTTCTTCTTCTTCCCGAACTGTCAAATTTTAGTGTTCACAGCTGTTGACATACAAGTAATTTTATGTTTTCATTCTTTCAAAATGTAAACATTGAAATTTAGGACGTTCATAGGGCGTAGCCCGAGGGGATTTTAAGGGAACTAATATGCCTATGTGTTGCATGAGTTTAAGATCTACCTTTCTGTAAAATTTCAAGCCGGTCGGTTCAGTATTTTTCGCATTTACTTGCCATAACAAACCCACAAACAAACATACAGAAACCACCTCTTCTTTATAATATTATAGATAAGATAATATGCCTATTGTTAATGAACTATTTTTATCTGTCAAATGTGTAAAATGTAATGAAAATGGTGGATCTGTTAAAAATTAAATAAATAGATTAGCAACACTATCCCCGCCGGATTTTAGTCAACCTTAACGGCGGTCACACCACTTTGATAAAAATTTAGAAAGTTCAACGTATTCTAGTGACCTTTGACGGTGAAAGGTGTCAAGTAGCTTTCTCTCAGATCGTACTTAATTAATGGGTTCGCCTCTGCAATGTTCCTAGAAACTATTCACTAAATAGAGACTTTGAGTCTCTAGTTTAACTTGCTTCGCATTGCTTCAAAGATAACTCAGCACTGTTTTATTGTTCACCCAAAGCTCACTTAAGTTCAGATAATAAGAAAACATTTAAAAAAAAATACTAATATATATATATATATTGTTAAAAGTATATTACTAGTTTTGTTTTTTATCCATAATTTTATGGATTCGGTAAAAATATATTTGGTTTAAAAAGATATGGTATATATAAAAATAATATCGTAGACACCAACCTGCGATCAACAGATTTTAGTGCAAGAGACATATTTATTTACTTACGACGCGGTCATTTTTAACATTTTCACAAAGTGAGACACATTAAAGCTTATTAATACGATATTTAAATGTTTGAGGAAAAACAATAAATTAATGTAACTCGAACTACTTTTATGACAATTTATTATAAAATTCAAAAATAAATGTACACAAAACATAAAATTTATTGATTACAAAAATGTTTACTTAATTAATAAATATTTATAGTTTGTATTACATCAAAACTCATTGACGTGCTAAATGACCCACCTATGTTAGGAATCACCTTAATGTGTTTTTAAAAATTTATATTTTTACATTATTTTACTCAAAAAGTTTGGAAATACCTGGATGATTATGTACTCATACAAATCTAACAATTATTTTTTTATTGGCGTTAACTAAAGAAATTGAATGATTATTTTTTAAGAAATCAGTTATTTTAAATAATATTGAAATATAAATTTATTGATTCATTTAATGGTTTTAAATATTTGTTTTTTAATTTATTTCAGGGAGGAAGTATGCGACAGTCCAGTGATGCAGTTTATTATTTATGGGACAATCTGAATATATCATTGAATCTGATTCATTCCTACATTTCAGTATCGAAATTTACTTTTCAATAAAAAAAATCAATAAAGTTATTTCTGTTTCATTTAAATAGCTACAAGGTATGTTATCAATCAGAAAATACTTACAACTGAAAACCCCCTACTACTTTTAGTACCAGTCAATATTATGTCATTGTTGTAAATGGTAACTCATATTTGGTCTCAATATGTTTATCTCGTAAAGTTAATTACATTCGTAAAAACCTATTGAAAATGAAAATATTTACTGGCTATAAAAAAGAAACATGTACTTCAATATAATAAAATATCCAACTCATTGAAAACCTATTTATTTCAAACAGTTGAACAGAGCGGTATTGACAGTTCAATATTTCTTGCCAATACATCTCAATGGCATGTTTTCAATTTGTCCTCACAACTCAATATTTTTATATAACATTATTCTTTACGACATAGGAAATGTCAATATAACAAAAATCACATTTTCGTATCCACTTAAGCTTTATTGCAGTGTTTCTTTTTAAATTTCCATGGATGACTTTAAACACATAATGTTCAACGTATAAATTAAATTTTACAGCCTTTCAACTATGAAAAATTGTAAAATGAATTTTTCATACATACACTACTCACAAATACATACGCTTTCATACTTTTCCTACTAACTAATTTTGTCAATAGTGAATGAGTAAGTAAATGACACTAATTTAATGGATTCGATATTCCTTAATAATCTAGAACTTCGAGGTTTTGTTTCAAATTTACTTCATAATGAGCTCTTTAGAATAGCCAGTTAATATACTCAAAATACGATAATATAATATGTCTGTTTTCTTCGCTAACACAAAACCGATCCAGGTTCTGAAAAAGTAAACATATATGTGATCGGTAACACTTAGTGGTTGTCTTTTAACTTGATATTCTTATATTATGTTAGGCTCTATAACAAGCCGAAAACATCCATGTGTTTTCCGCCTTGTATCAAATTCTACAAAGATATTTTTGTCAGTCTGTTAACCCTGTATGTATGTTATACAATAATATATATTTGGTTCAAAGTTCACACTTCTTTGTCGTATCAATCATATAAACTACTTTACAAATTCAATTTTTAATGTGACTTATTAGGTAACCACTTGAAAACGGGAGGAGTTTCTCTACCTCCAGAAACGTTGTGTAGTTGAAAACACAGACGCGTTGGATAGGTTCAATAAAAAATGTTGAATGGGAACTAAACTATTTAATAACATGAGTCAGTATACATGTTGTTAAACGTCTGTACTTTATAATATTAAATTATATAACTCCTTTCAGACCAGTGAAAAATTAATAAAAACCCATCTTATTTTGTCCAACTCAACGAATTCCTTGCTATAAACTTTCCACTTATTTAAAAAACTATCTATCCTTCAAACGGTAAACTAATAATCATTAAATTTATTTACATATGGTTATGAATATACAAGTAAAAGGGTATACAAAGGTGAATATTAACATAAATTTTAGAGTCGCGTGAGTGTTATGTGTTTAGTGTAAATATCATAGCTTTGTTATCGGCAAAGATCAACTGATTCATTTGAGGATATTATTAATTAATAACCAAATTGACAAAGGTAGAAGGCCTTAGGGTTCAACCAACACAAAATTTCGTTAGTGTATTGTTTAAGATCAAACAAGCGACCTTTGCATTACATAGATTTTCACCTATCTGAAATCTATTTTGACCACCCCAGAGAAAACATCTTTAACGTTTAAACTAGTTGTTATTGTTACATGCGTTTTAAATCCTAAACGTTAAGTCCATTGCCATAAATTATGAAATAAAATGTTACAGTATTTTGACCCTTAAGTCAAAAAGTTTCTGTTTATAGTTCTCTTTTGAGAACTGTTGACTGAAAGGTATGTAACTTTACCTTATTATATTTGTTCATAACGGTTCTGAAGGCATCTTAAAATTAACCCATAGGTCATTTATAAGCCATAAGTTATTTTTATCAGTTTTTTAACACAATAAGTTTACATGTTATAGCTTGATTATTAAATGAGTGAACAACTACGATATATTTTATAACCTACGTACAAAATCAAATGAAACTTTAAAAAACAATTTTAAATACAAAAGTTTATTCTTCGAGGTCTTAGAGGTTTAGGTACTAAGTAACTTAAAAAGTATAGATTCAAAGTCATGAATGTTGCTCGATTATTATAAATCTCTATATATAAAATTGAATGTATGTCTGTCTGTCTGTATGTATGTATGTATGTATGTCCTTTATGCGTTGCCAAACTACTCATCCGATCGCCATGAAATTTTAGGAAGTTGCTCTATATGTGTCCGGGAAGGTTTTAGTGAAAAAATATTTTCGAAAACCCCATAAGTTTCCATTTTATGGCGTTTTAAATTTCTAATGTTAACCTTATGGAGAGTAAGTTTGTTTACAAATTGTCTACAATGAAAACATTTGATTTCTTAGCTACAGCTGATTGGTTTACTTTCCATTAGCAAAACCGTATGCTTTACTATCCAATGCCATCTGAATCATTCATTAATGTTAAACTATGAAGTAAATGTGTACTGTAAAAAATGAACAGCTTTATTCACCACGTTAATAGTTTACGGTTTTGGGGGATTATGTATTTATATTTTTATTTTCTGTCTGATTAAAGTCACGTGTTTATATGATAATTACAATGTTTATAATATTACGTTTATTATAATAATCAGCTGTTGTATATCTTTCCTATAAAAGCCGTATTACAGTTAGGTTTCGTTTGGGTTTGGATTGGATTTTAAAATTGTGAATTAATCCACTCAGATTTATTTGTTTCATGGGAATGATATTAATATGTTTTATCGTTTCAGTATTGTTATTCACTATGCAGCGACCCAGAATATATAACCTTTCACAATGAAGCCGTATTGCTATTCGACTTCAGAACATGGCCAATCTTGAAGTTAACATGTGTTTACTGTGAGGCGTTACGAAGTTCGCCGGGTCAGCTAGTTTATTATATTTTTGAAGACTATTTTAAAAATTTGTAGACATGTATAGTAGAGACAGCATGCCTCTTGACCTGATTGGATACTCGTGAAAGAGGCCGCTAATTACAAAACTTGACGAATCCTGCTTGACAAAGACTTATTCAAAAAGACCAGTCAAAGGCTTTGAGAAAGAATTTGAAATAATGACCTATAACTATTAAATTATGGACTTCTGAAGGACAAAAAATGCTTGTATTTGCTTCCCTGCGGTAAATAGGTTTGATCATATTGATGGATGTATAGGGATTGTTTTAGTTCATCTTAACAGCTGTTCTTATAAACAAGTTTTGACGTCACTAACCAAATGACGTCACTTTCCAAATGACGTCAATTTTTCAACATCGGGCAAATTACCAACATCCTCCCCTACGGAAGTTTAAATTCTTGAAAATAATAATTCCATTCTGGTTTAGAAACCTCTGAGAAGGTTTTATTTTATTAGTGTTTCTCGCTTTGCTCTCTACAGTGAAGGGTCAGGCTTTATACGGCCTAGGGGAGTGCTTTAAGGATAAATGGTCCCTAAAGACGGGGAGTCATTTCAAGCTTAACATAACAAGCATTCGCCAGTGTGGTACACTTATCTAATGGTTCCCTTTTACTGTTGCTTGAATTATATTTAAAATGCAAACTGTTGTAGATTACTCTTTCCCGTATCCCGAACACCCTCTAATTAACCTTTTATACAACTTGGTAATTTCTTAGTAATGTCAAAGGTGTTCAATTTTCTAATTACTATTAAGACTTATTTACCACGTTGTCTTCTCCACGGTCATCAAGATCGGGGAATCGTCCATCTCTCTTGCTTCATACGGTAGCCTACCTACTGTGAGCATTTTATTTAGGGCCTATTTAGGAAATTATGGTCGTTATAAAATTCATTCAGGTTGTAAAATGGTTTATTTTGAAGGTAGTTTTTTAGTGAGCTGGTTAAAATTTTAGTGTCAGTTATTAATTTTAGATTGTTTGGTAAGAGACTGAAGAGCCTAGTTCCCATGATTTGTGGGGTTGAGCTGCTTTAAATAACCAAGTTTTAATGCACACGTATAAAAAATCACGTATTACCCTTTTATGAACAAAATAGAAAACATTTTATACAAGTGTAAGAACTGACTAGGTGGTGTAGTGGTTGTAATACCCGCCTTCAAAACTGAAGGTCGCCCAATCGAATACCGCAAGGGTTGAATCTGGACCCAGTCACCATTTGCCATCGGGCTTTTAAATAACGCTTCCTAACAACGGATCGACGTTAGGTAGTAACAAGAAATACAGTTCCCCATCAAAATGTTAAAAATTGCCTTTGGTGTAGAAATACACAAAATAAAATATAAAAAATACGTTTATAAAGAGTACAAAGTTAAATCAATAGATTGCTTACATGCAAATCTCTGTCCCATAAAACAAAAGGTTCCCTCCTATACGGTTAGATTAGATTAGATCATTGAAATGGCAACCATGCTACAATGTAGGTATTTTAAGCTAAGTATGAATGAGGATTAAGTGTAAGATGGTTGTGGCGCAATTTTGTAGTCTTGTTACTGACTAAGGCTGACATTTTCCTTAGATAGGACTGTTAATTAATAGCCCAACAGCCGATGACAAATAATGGACCTACAGTTTAACGTGGAATCCGAACCACAGCCTCTGAATTACGGATTGGTCTAATGATGAGGATGGTCCTTGCGGATTAACGTAGTACTCAATAGTGCGAACGTTATTCCACACAAGAGGACAAACACTACATCCACCGACCATCGCTCGCAACAATTCGTGTCCTTCGAGTAGCTGGATTACACGACGTGGCTCAGAAACATAGAGAATGGATAAGAAAGGAGAAAATAAAAATCTTATTTGAATATAAAATACTACAGAAATTCTATTGTTCTGTGTAAAAAAGGGAAATAGAGAACAAGACACGAATAGTGCCTACTGAAAAGAGTTTAAATACAATGATAATGGAAAGAGACCTTAATGATGACCAAAACAGAGATGGTGATAACAAATGAAAGATGACATGGAAATATTAGGGGTAGTGGTGGAAACCGGAAGGACTGGATAGCGTGGCGAAAATTGGTTATACTTGTTATACTTTATACTTAAAGTATACCTATACTTTATTTTATATTTATACTTATATTTATACGTCACGAAATTGTGGATAGTTGTGAGAAATGGTCGGTGGATGTAGTGTTCTCTTGTGTGGATTAACGTCAGCACTATTGAATACTGCGTTAATCCGCAAAAGACCATCCCCTTAATTAGACCAATTCGTAATTCAGAGACCGTGGTTCGGATTCCGCGTTAAACTGTAGGTCCATTAGCTGCCATCGGCTGTTGGGCTATTAATTAAGAGTCCTGTCTAAGGAATATGTCAGCCTTAGTCAGTAACAAGACTACAAGATCGCACCACAATCAACCTACATTGATTTCTCATTCATACTTGGCTTAAAATACCTACCTGGGTAGGTTGCCATTCCAGTTAAAAGTATAAAGAATAAAAGTATAAAGTACTTAATACTTTTAGATGAAATGTATTTTAAATGAAGTATGCATGAGAAACCAGTGTAAGATGATTGAGGCACGACCTTGTAGTGTTGTTACTGACTAAAGCTAACATGTTCCTTAGACAGACCTGTTAATAACTAATAGCCTAACAGTCAATGGCAAATATCTAAGGGATCTACAGTTTAACGTGGAGTCATCTTAATTACGAACTGGTCCAATTATGAGGATGGTCTTTGCAGATGTAGTATTCAATAGTGCGTACGTTAATCCACACAAGAGAACATCACACACACCAACCATCGATCTCAACTATCCACAATTCTTGCTCTCCAAATTGCTCGATTACGGGACACGTCACCGTTCCAATCATGATGATGTATTTATACTGTTTGAATATTTTTATTACGGACAGTTTCCATCGATATTTTAAGTAAAATAAAGATTCACGACTTTTTCTGATCTGGAATCAATCTTTAATTATATCAAATCCAGTTGTCTTTGTGACGTGTTTAGTTTCTTGTGTACGTGACTCAAGTGCATTAGTAAGATTTTTGACTGGTTTAAACTCAGCTTTATACCGGCTAAGGCCGAACTATGTACTAATCGTGTTATGTTTTTGGTTTCACACACCTAAAACCGAATCAGATTCTAGATTCTGAAACATCTTGAAACTTTGTTTTACTTAAATTCGTGAAGTAGAATGCCTGTAGTAAAAATATAAATGTGATTCCGGTACAGATTTTTTGTCACGGACACAAGGTCAGTTTATTTTCCCATTATAAGCTCTCTAAAACACCTGTCAAATGAAAACAGGAATAATAGAAGTGTACATCGGGAAATTGGTTCTGCAACGTTGACTTATTCCTCGGATGTTGTCGATATTGCATGGCCAATCCGTGAGGGAACTGCATCCGTTCCCATCATTGTGGTATTTGAATTTCACTCAAAGTGTTCGCGAGAAAGATAAATGTTTGTACTAAAACTTAAAGATAATTATTTATGGCAAGAGAAGTTTTTGCACAAAATGGTGGAAACATAAAAAGGACCATTCCCGGCGTAGTAGTTAGGGAATTGAATTATTGTTTTTTTGGTATAATTTAAGGAGAAATCAATCCTATAAACCTAAAATCTTAAAAATAAAATCCTTTAAAATTAAGCCTGATGCATTTAAAACAGTAATTCGCCATAGCCGAAAAATCATTTAAATAGTTTAACGTTTGCCAAATTAATTTGTTGTTTTTTGAGAAATATTTTGTGCCTTACTCTAACCCAAAGCGTGAATAGTTTACACGTCTACGTTTGTTGTGCTAGAGAAAAGTGAGAAATGCCTTGATCCAATACCGATGAAATATGTAAACATAGGTTAGATAAGGGAAGATGGGCTCAATCTATTGACCAATGTGAAGAAGTTTAAAACCCTTTTAAGACCAGAGCTATTTTATTGTTTCTTATATAACTATGATTTTTTAAAGCTATGAATTGTAGAAAACCTTGTGAAATCAGCATTTTTGTACTGAGACCTATTTTTAAAATAATATTGATGATTTTTAACGATATTTCGTCAGCAGTAGTCTTCGCAGTACTAGCTCACAACATAAAACCACACTGATATATCATCAGTGTGGTTTTTCAACAATAATCTGTACTGACGATATATCGTCAGTTGGTCCTCATAGGGTTTACAACGAAAAAACCAGCACCATCTTCAAATGTCATAACTAAGAAGGTTAAATGTGAACCTATAATGTGAAGGTATAAATGTGAACCTATTAAAAGAAATTGGAGGTCCACCAACTTCTTGGTATAATATTCAAAAGTTAAAGTTTCAGCCTTGCCACTGGGGATGCCACTTCACAGCAAGAGCGAAACGTTTGGTAATACATACAAAATACATGACGACGCGGTTGACGCCAAAAAATCAACTTGACATCTAAAATTTTCATTTAAAAATACTTTTTAATTTTTTCTAGCAAATATATTTTATAGCCTTTAAATTTTTTCCCAACCTGTTATGCAAAGTCACACTTCAATCTCTGGAATAGAGTATTAAAGTACTAATTTTCATTTCATGGGACTCTCTGGCACTTAAAAATTAGACACTTTTAGTAACAAGAGAAAAAAAGAATCCAATTAGAATATCGTGGGAAAGATCGGAAACTCTCCGTATATACCAATATATAACGAAAATTGAGGAACATAGAGTTTGTTGTGGTGGTACCTCTGTCTGTGGCGTCCGAAGTGTTTCCTGAGCGTCAGCCATTTTGTTTGTTTATATATACCTAAATAAAATGAATAGTGGCAGTGACGACGTAGGCTTAACGCCACCTAATATTAGTGAAGAAGACAGAAATGTCAGAAAAGCCAGTAACATAAATGTAATATCAAGTTTAAAATCTAAAAAATAGCATTGAGCTTATAGAGATTAAAAGGTAAACAATATAAATCAAAAGTTTCACTTCCCTCACTTCAAAATCCCTTGTTGCACAAAAAATATTACCTCTAGTTAATTTTAATGGGTTATGCAACATGCGGTTTTTTGGAACGTGTTAAAATGTTTCCATAATTGTACAAATGAACGTTGAGGAGACATGAGCTTGAACGTGGAGTTTACCCAGTAATTGTATAGACAATTAAATTATTTTCATCCCACGTAACAGTGAAACTATAATTAATGACAGTTAGTTGACACGAACAGTGTTACTTTGATTAATCTTTAATTATTTTGTGGTTAAACGACGTGTAGTTACTGAATTGTTAATGCACTACTTCAATATCTTTTTACCATATATGAAAGGTTGATTATTATTTAAATAATAAACAATCTAATTAGTAATTATTGTACTTTTGCTTTTGGCTTTCCTTCTCTTTTCACTGAACCTAAATAATATTAATTACACTTGGGTTTTATGATTGTAATTGAAAAAAGATTATAGATTACGCATAATGATCATGACATTATATTTTTAACACGATACCTAAATAAACGGTAATATTGAGCTAACATATACTTCCTCTCTTTAAAAATGTTCTAAATAATTAACAACTTTATTATTAGTACTTTATTTAAATAGCATAAAAATATCAGTATTAAAAAATACTTTATAATTGATTTCAGCTATGCTTTTACAAATTGAAAGATTTGGGAGCGTTTTTGAACCAACCCAAATAAGAAAACTTTTCGTGTTTTATTGGATGAAGCGACTTGGATACCCAGTTTGATTTAAAACTGTTTGTGAAAATGATTATATTTACTTCCCTGTGTGAAATAGGTTAGATCATGGATTTGTCTAAAGGGATTGTGATTAATTCCTCCAAACACCTGGCCATATAACCATATAACGTCACTAAATGACGTCACTGTTTCAAATTTTAGTCTCACAAATTGCCAACACCTCCCCCTTCCAGAGCTAAGACACACCCGTGTCAAAAAGGAAGAAACTGGTTTTTCACATTCTCCTTGGGGCATAACATATAACATAGGGCACACCTTTTTCAAACACGTTTATTAAAACTACCACATTATGTAACGTCTATTAATATTACATAACAGGTCTAATGTTTCAAAAATAGTCATCAAGTTTCGTTCAGACACCCTTTTACTTTCTCCCCTTATACGTAGTATATGGAGAAAGTATTGTTTTCGTCAAAATTTTCGAATTTGAGTTGAGGGTGGATATATCCGTTTTGAGGTCCCCTGAATCCAAAAAAGTGGGTTTTGGCGTGATGTCTGTCCGTCCGTGTGTGTGTGTGTCTGGATGTGTACAGTGCCACAGCCTACCCCGTTTGTCCGATTTAGATGAAATTTGGCATGTATATATAGTCACCGTATCTCCAGGCGTATTTTTCATTTTTTTAATTTTTGATTTTTAAGGGTAGTTCACCCCAAAAACCCTTAAAAAACGTGAAAAATCCAATTTTCTCAAAAACGGCTCTAACGATTTTGATTAAAATTTGATAGTTTATAGTGCACAGATCACTAAATAATTTGACACCACCCGCATGTCTGTAAAAATGACGGTTCAAAAGTTATGGGCTTTTAAATGTCAAAAAAATCAAATTTTTAAATTTTCAGCGAAAACAATAAAAGTAAAGTATAACTTGACTGGTACCATTGAAACCAGCTTAAAAAACTAAACAAATTAGTATTTTGAATTATTTGTCTACGACTAACGGTTCCAGAGAAAAGTTAAATTTAGTGTCCAAGATAAACGCAGTACGTTGTCTGAAAGCGCCCAATGTTATTCTTATGGAAAATATAAAAAATCAATTTCTTCCTTACTTTCCAACCGTTTTCCATGAAACTTGGAATATAGCGTAAGGTCAAACCACCTAACAAAACCAGCTCAAAAAAGCTTGGTATTACCGGGGGGGGGTTCCTCATGCAATTTAAACATAAATTATTAAATGATATTTAGAATTACTTGTAGAACATGATAGTTTTATTACAGATTGTCTAATTTTTAAAATAAGGGAGAAATCAAGTTTCGTTCAGACACCCTTTTTACTATGTATAGGGGAAAAACAAAAATGATGTTCAACAATACATTTCTTACGAGTTATTACGATAGAAATTTTTCCACGCAATCATCCAGTACCTGGAAATATTAAGTTACGGCTCTACATCTATCTGGGAACTCCATAAAGCCATGTATTTTATCGCACCGGAGGAAATTTCATTTACCGCCGTTGTAACTTTCCTTGTTTTATAAAACACCTCTTTGTTTTCTCCGTTCGGCTTTAGTAAAATTGACTTCTTTATTCTTGAATATGCGTGTATTTAGCTCTTTCAAGCTAATGTATGTAATGCTAAAAACTTATAATTTCATCTCATTCAACTAAATGGATTGTATGACTCAGAAATAATAATAATAGGTATTAAGAATATGAAATACCTCTTACCAAACATTTAACTGAATTTGAAATAAGTTAAAAACTAAACCAATGATACCAAACTATAAAATTGAATGTATGTCTGTCTGTCTGTATGTCCTTTATGCGTTGCCAAACTACTCATCCGATCGCCATGAAATTTTAGGAAGTTGCTCTATATGTGTCCAGGAAGGTTTTAGTGAAAAAATATTTTCAAAAACCCCATAAGCTTTCATTTTATGGCGTTTTAAATTTCTAATGTTAACCTTATGGAGAGTAAGTTTGTTTACAAATTGTTATAATGAAAACATTTGATTTCTTAGCTACAGCTGATTGGTTTACTTTCCATTAGCAACATGCTTTACTATCCGATGCCATCTGAATCATTCATTAATGTAAAACTATGAATTAAATGTGTACTGTAAAAAATGAACAGCTTTATTCACCACGTTAATAGTTTACGGTTTTGGGGGATTGTGTATTTATATTTTTATTTTCTGTCTGATTAAAATCACGTGTTTATATGTTGGCCAAATAATAAAATAAGTACAATGTTTATACATATTACGTTTATTATAACAATCAGCTGTTGAATATCTTTTCTATAAAATCTGTATTACAGTTAGGTTTAGTTTGAGTTTGGATTGGATTTGAAAATAGTGAATTAATCCTCAGATTTATTCGTTTTATGGGAATGTTATTAATAATACTTATCGTTTCAGTATTGTTATTCACTTTGCCGCGACCCAGAATATATAACCTTTCACAATGAAGCCGTATTGCTATTCTACTTCAGAACATGGCCACTCTTAAAGTTAACCTATATTTACTGACAGGCGTTACGAATTCGCCGGGTCAGCTATGTAAATAATAAAATATAGAAATATAATAAAAATAAATAAAATACAAATATAGAAATAAGAATTAAATAACTTTACCTGATTGAATAAGGAATTTGTATTTGTTTCATTTTAATAAATTATTCTCTTTATGATTATTTGACAGATGATTTAATTAAATTAGGTAGCCTAAGTTAAATAAAATTATAATTAAAATTTGGCTTACGCTTACATTTTGGTTTGGATACAATTTTAATATAGGTTTAAATTTTTTTCAATGTAAACAAACTACAATAATACAAACTAATATAACCTCTAATATTCACATGGATGTGGTTAGAATCTCTTTCCTGGCTACTGCAGAGTTTACCAACGTTACGGCTGTTAAAAATAAAAGCCCTACAGCCTCAGTCAAACCGAACTCTTTTATAAGTCTTCTCAAACTCTCGAATGCACTTTTATCTTTAATGGACCTAGTAGATCTAAAGGTCTTAAAGTAAACTATTGTAAGCTAGTATCCCTTCTTTTAGAAAAGTATAAAATAAAGGAATAAATTTGAAAAATTAAAATAACAGACAATTTTGATCGTAGGCTTTTATTAAGAGTAATTTTTGTAAATAAATTTCTTTTGGCTTTCTTCACATTTACCAAAATATAAAAATTGTTTAACTGTTACACATACAGTATTAATCCTGAAACGAGAGTTACATATGTGACCTTGCTACTTTTTTAAAACATGAGAAATTTTCTTCTTACTCCATGAGATATGTTTGTTTAAAGGTCATATGACCATTAATGGCTCACATAATGTATAATGTGTATGTAATGTCTCCACATTACAATAAATTGGAATATGTAACGAGTTAATCACCTGAATAATACTCGTATGATAACCCATGATGCTCTATAATTACATAAATCGTAAATTTTGTTAATTTAATGTCATGAATTGTGACGTATCTTCATTTCTTTTCTATTCCTACTATATTTAAAAAATCTAATAGAATAAAATATGTAGATAAATTTAATAGCTTTTTCCATTTAAAATAATATTTGTAAAAGATTTTCACAGAGTACAATTTTGAGGTGAATACAGATTTAGCAAATACTTCGAATTATGGCTCTGAGCTAGAATTGTGGCTTTTCGTATGTGACCACAATGAGATAATTAATTGTGTTTCTACTGGTTATGTTCTCCATAGTGGTTAAAACAGTAGGACTGAAAATAAACCTGTTTGTTTAGAAAATATTTTAGATTATTCTACTTATTTTGGTAAAAATGTTTATTCTTATATAAATATATTTAGGGACGTGGAATTTGTTCTATAACATTATTTATATTAAATAAAACAATTTCACAGAATCAAAAAACATGTTACAATTTCATTATCTATTATGTTTTAAAGAAGAGTCGGATTCTGTATGTTAATTTGTTTGTTGTGGAAACTAAACGCGAAAAATATTGAACCGACCGGTTTGAAATTTTACACAAAAGTAGATCTTAAACTTATGCAACTCATAAGCATATTCATTTCCTTAGAATCCCCTTGGGCTACGCCCCGTGAACGTCCTATGTTTCAATGTTTACATTTTCAAAGGATATCAACATAAAATTACTTGAATGTTAACAGATGTAAACACTAAAATCTGACAATTCGGGAAGAAGAAGAAAAAATGGTAGATTTTAAGTTTGCTCCCGATGCCTGTCTTTATTACGTTATTTCTTATACTTTCCCAATATTATTTAACAGGTGTAACTTTGTCATGTTGTAAACACTTGGTTAAAAAATTCCAGATCATGTTTTGTCTTAGAATTTACACCCGGGCAAAGAACGGGTTCATTAGCTAGTTTAATAATATAGAAGAAACTCTCATTACAGGACACTCACAAACTAAAGATCCTCTGAAATTCGTCAAGGCTAGTCCTTTTAATCTGGCAATTAATAAATACCCTCTAAGCCTCAGACTTTGTCTGTCAGGTCTAACCTGAACGACTCTAATGCTTTGAGTCTCCAGCAGACAGTTTATAAGCTTTTAAACAATGCTTTCTGTCCACCTGCAGCCTAAAAGCTTACTAATTCAACAGATCTTCAAAAGTACCTTTAAATTATTTTAATAAGGCGCTAAAACATTACCGTAATAAACTGTCTCATGCCGGTTCCTTGGAGGTGAGGGAATATTAGTAAGAGAGTGTCTGACAACTTAAAGCTGCCGGTGAATGGAAGATTAGATTAGATTATTGAAATGGCAACCACATCACAAGGTAGGTATTTTAAGCTAAGTATGAATGAGGATTGAGTGTAAGATGATTGTAGCGCGATCTTGTAGTCTTGTTACTGACTAAGGCTGACATGTTACTTAGACTGTTAATTAATAGCTCAACAGCCGATGGCAAAGAAAGGACCTACAGTTTAACGTGGAATTAAAACCACTTCCTCTGAATTACGAATTGGTCTAATTATGAGGATGGTCTTTGAAGATTAAAGCAGTATCCAATAGTGCGGACGTTATTCTACATAAGAGAACACTACACCCACCGACCATCGCTCATAATTATCCATAATAAAATAAGGCGTTCAAACCCATTTGGTCATTAAAAAATATTACAAAAGAAAATAACTCCAATTTTGAAATGACACTTAACCCCCATCAATACTCCAAAAAGTATTTTCATATATGCCAGAAGTATGTGCCAAACAATATTTGTTAAATTTTGAAGTACAGTAATAAAATTTTTTTGAGGGGACTTAAAGAGCACATTTGTGGTACTAAGAGATTTTCATAATATTTTTTAATGTCAACGTAAAAAAGGCATATTTATGATGTTAAAACTGGACAACCTCGAATTCAACATCGTACCTGGGTTAAAAAAGAGCTGTAACTGTTCTTGTAAATGAATTTAAAAAAATGTAATATACTTTAATAAATATTGTTTAACTTTTTTCTGACACGAAGTTCTTTTAAAAACTGTCGTATCTCCATTGAAGAGGACTATTTTAAACTGTTAAAACGTTTTTCTTTTTATTACTTGGTGATAACGACGAAGTTCGTTGAATTCAAGCAGAGGATTGAGCTTTAATTAAATCTATTGAAATGGAAGCGAATGCTTGGGGGTATGAAGATACGGTTATTAATTTAATTAACTAGTCTTATCTCAGTTTCATCTTTCACGTTGTTTTTCTAATATTTATGCCATTGGAGTAGCAGGTATTCTATATAATACAGTTCAACGTGTTATATAAACTATTTATGTCTTATACAATTGTACTTGTACACCAAATCGTCTTTTATATATCCATTAAAAAAGTTTACTAATACAATAAAACTTCTTATAATTGTGAAACACTATTTCATCATGTATACCCGCAACCCTCCATGTATCTGTAAGAAAGTTCATGAAGAGATTTACAAAATTTATCAACATCATTGCCCCTTGTTCATGGAGCAAATGGGTTTTTTATATCTGTGCAGCTACTGACAATAGATGGCTTAAGATGACTTTTAGCTTTCAATATCATAAAGAATTAGATTTAAAAAGAAAAATAATAACAGGGTGAATCCAAATGGAAAGATTCCAATATGGGCTTCCCTATTAACTGTTACTTAGTTATACGTTCTGTGTGTAATGCCAGGTATTTTGATCCAAAAAAATACATAGCCAAACAAATCATAATAATAACAAACTAAATACATAAACACAGCTATACGTCATAAAAATGCATATTATTTTATAATTTAACACTTTTTCCAACAATCGTTTGATAATAATAAAAGAAAAACATAAAATAGTATGAAAAACCCTAATACGTTTTTAAACTTTTTTTGCATTAACTAGATCAAAGAATCTGTTGGGCGAAATAATTAAAATTAATTAGCTTTTTCCATTTATTCCTTTCAATCCTGAAGTTATTTTCATATAATGGTTTTTACCCCGTATAAATTTTAAAAGTTCTCCGTAATGAACATTTTAAAGAGTTGTATTTGAAATTTATCATAAAGAGATTTTATCAATTAATAATTTGGATTAAGGTTAAGAAGTAATTAGTTACAAGTAATCCCTTACACGTATCTGTGTTAAGTCCAACTTCACTAAATAAATTAGACCAGTTCGTAACTCAGAGGCAGTAGTTCGGCTTCCACGTTAAACTGCAGGTCCCTTAGTTGCCATCGGCTGTTGGGCTATTATTTATCAGTCCTGTCTAAGGAACATGTCAGCCTTAGTCAGTAACAAGACTACAAGATCGCGCCACAATCATCTTACACTCAATCGCAATTAATATTTGGCTTAAAATTCCAACATTGTGGTAGGGTTGCCATTTCGATAAATAATCTAATTGAATTTATAATTTTTACAATTTCCGACTAGGATCAGGGATTTTATTTATCTAACTGTTTCATTGGTTCATTCATTGTATAAGTTTTAACATTGCTACCGTTAACTTCTGTTATTTATTAACTGCCAGTTCATTTATTTCATTTTATTTTATAGGATATTCAATATTCTACTATGTACCTTAGCACTGTTATTAGACATTAGTTTACAGCCTAATTAAATTCATTGAGTCCCTAAATATGACGTTAACTACACCAATATACAACTTTTAATTAGTTTGTATTAAATTCTTGAATCTTGATAATATGTTATGACATAATAAACAATGTGATAAATACGGAATATGTGTCACGGGCCATTCCCACTTGAGTCCACGTGTTATCAAAACAAACCCAAATAAAGTTCAGAGTTAGTTTGTTGTTGGACGTTCAGTGGTGCTATTTCACAACCCCCCCAACCTTGTATTTCTCACCCCCTCTCATCCATTTCACGCCTTGATGATCCCCCTGTATCACCTTAGCGGAACTAATTGTATCTGGAAATCACAATTTTATATTCAAGGTTGTAATTTTGGCTCTTTATTTCTGCATAGTTTTTTGGCATAATTATCTACAGAGTTACTGGACATACCTTTGAAAAATGGCATGATAAAAACCTGAAAACAAGAAGAAGTTATTATGTATTGTAAACCCTAAAAACTCAGATAATTTATTTTACTACTTCATTTTTTAGCTTTGCCTTAGGGTTAATATAATCAAACGAATCAAGTCAAGTAGCTAGTACCTGTTATAAGTTATTAAGCTGCTAAAATACTGTGTCTCAATGTTAAATAAAGTTTAAAAATATTCGCAGTATTTCACTCCTGATTTTCGTTAGTAAAACACTCTTGAGTACATTAAATACTATATACGAATGACCTATAAAGTCAGACAAAAGTAATGACTAAGATTAGTATAAAACTACGATTTAAATAAATATATATAACCATAAATGAACACATATAAGAATTAAAAAAGTAGAGTAAAAGTTTGATTGAGTTATTCGAGAAAAAACTATATTTATGATAGGCGAAGAAAATTGATTTTTGAAAAAAAAAACAACTCAGAAAACGAGGAAAATATACGGTACCTGTGGACTGGCAAACACTTTCTCCCTTAAATAAATTAAAACATTAAATATATTTGACGAAACAATCATATTCTGAAATAATAAAATATTTCTTGATATTTAATTTAAGAATTTTTTGTTTCGAAAGTAAAAATCTTCTTAAAAAAACTATAAGAGAAGACAAATAAAAATAAATTGTTAGAATTTTTTAGAGACGCATTTTAAAATATCTAACGATTTTATTGGCTTTTGTTGGGTGATGATGTGTATTAAGATCCTACACGGCATAACACGTTTCATGGAAAACAGTCAAGAAATAAGGGAGAATTTTTTTACATATTCCTTTTAAGAATAATTATAGAGCAGAACCATAAAATAATTATAATACATTGGGCATTCGGGGGACGCAATACTTTCTTCATATACTATGTATAAGGGGTGAAATCGAAACTAAACTTGTAGTTAATATAAGAGAGCTTAAAATTAAATTATGGAGCAGCCTAGTAAAATACCTGAATGACAGTTTTGATTGAAATACTGTCACTACAATCCTTATACATTCGTTTGTTTAAAATTAGATAATTTTCAATAAAATATTGGTAGATATTATAGTTATTTCCATAAAATGCTTAAAGCGAACTATTTTAAACATATCACATTAATATACTTAATTACGTAAAACGATAACTGTATTGAGCATGAAAATATAGTAAAAATAATTAATTTAGATATCGCATAGCTCCTTATGGCAGACATCTGTCTATTGCATTCTACTAACTCTATATTTAACCATTTTGTGTTACATTTTTGTCGTTTTTTTAATTTTTATATGTATTAAATAACGCATTTTAATATCCTAACAACGGTTAAATGTAAAAATATTTATGATATAAAATACTCACATGGAAACTTAAATTAATACCTAACAAAATTATCTCAGGCCAGCTAATTATACGATATTCTTCAATCATTTTGAAATTAGCAGTGTCAAGATCATGTGACTGGACATACGTCACTGACAGCAGAGCATATGGTTCGCAGCCCATCGCTCAGCTGCGACGTCCATCAGTCTCCAGCTGACACTGTCAACCGAGTGAATTAAAAATCCAACCGAGATTAAAATCGTCAAATAATGAATCCTCTTTTCTAGATAAATTAAAAACACCTCGTACTAAATCAGGTTGAACAAACGCTTTTTAACATGGGCATTCCATTTTTTTAATGTAGCTCCTAAATTTAAAATCAAATTATACGTTTCTTGAAACTCACGGAATGGGATGGTGGCGTGTCCTGCAATCCAGTTACTTGGTGGTCATGAATTGTGGATAGATGTGAGCGATAGTTAATGGGTGTAGTGTTCTCTTCTCTGTATTAACCTCCACACTATTCAATACTATGTTAATCCGCAAACAGCATCCTCAAAATTGGACCAGTTCGTAATTGAGAGGCAGATGTTCGAACTCCACGTTCGTAGGTTATAGGTAACTGGGTAGGTCGCCATTTCAGTAACTAACTAACTTAAGTATGATAAAGCAGAATTTAATTATCGAGCCTAAGATTACTAAACAATAATCAATAAAGTCAATAATTTCCTTTCAAATTAGTAAGAAACCTATTGGTTTTACGGTTCTAGGTTTTTATTCACATGTCATTTGTGATACCTAAACAGAGAAGTGTAACAAACCAGGACACTTTTCGAAAAACGATAGGGTTTAGCTGCTGCCTAGTGCAGAGGAAGATACTGGCAAAAGGTACAGTGATTTACACAACATGTAAATCCAAACCAGTGCATCCAAACATCGTTGCTTCAGTACCGGATACGCTAACAAATGAGCCAACAATAAATTTTTACCAAAGAGATTTATTCGAATTTCAGAAGAAGTATTTGTTAAATCTGTAATTTTCAAATAATTTATCTCATGTAAGCGTTTATCTCCATCCAGTACCTATGTGACGGCGCACCTGACTGTCTGGACGGCTATGACAAAGACTCCATGCACTACCTAGCCGTACTACATATATTGGTCTGTCCCCAGGTGAGGCGTGCCACCCGTACGAGCCGTTCAAGTGTCCAGGCGACGGCGCCTGCATCTCCATCCAGTACCTATGTGACGGCGCACCTGACTGTCTGGACGGCTATGACAAAGACTCCAGGCACTACCTAGCCGTACTACATATATTGGTCTGTCCCCAGGTGAGGCGTGCCACCCGTACGAGCCGTTCAAGTGTCCAGGCGACGGCGCCTGCATCTCCATCCAGTACCTATGTGACGGCGCACCTGACTGTCTGGACGGCTATGACGAAGACTCCAGGCACTACCTAGCCGTACTACATATATTGGTCTGTCCCCAGGTGAGGCGTGCCACCCGTACGAGCCGTTCAAGTGTCCAGGCGACGGCGCCTGCATCTCCATCCAGTACCTATGTGACGGCGCACCTGACTGTCTGGACGGCTATGACAAAGACTCCAGGCACTACCTAGCCGTACTACATATATTGGTCTGTCCCCAGGTGAGGCGTGCCACCCGTACGAGCCGTTCAAGTGTCCAGGCGACGGCGCCTGCATCTCCATCCAGTACCTATGTGACGGCGCACCTGACTGTCTGGACGGCTATGACGAAGACTCCAGGCTCTGTACTGCTGGTAAAGACCGCTTTTTAGCTCATATTATACTTTTAATAATGACTCTAGTGTTAGTGTTATTATTGAGACTATATGTGACTAAGACGTCCGTGTAGGTCCTAAATTTAATTTACTTACATTAAAATTCCGACGTATTCGTGAATTAGGTAAATTTGAAAACAATATATCTAACTCAAGGACATATATGTTTCAAAGAAACACTGTACTCATTATGGTAAGGCTAGGGGTGTTTTTTCATCATATCTTTTTACCATGCTCAGTTACGGCTAGATTATTTAATATTCTCTTCTTATTTAAATATTTATTGTGGACTCTATCGTTACGTCAAACAAACGTTCACGACGTTTCGGGACCTGGAATTTAATTCCGTCCTCAGGTGAGCAGGAAAAAAACACTAAAGATAACAACATAACAATATTAGTACATAATCCATATTAGGCCGGTAGGTATAAAGCTGAAAACCAAAATGTTTAAAGCTTGTTGTAAAGTTTTTTGTCTACTTGTTATGTTAATCTTGTTATGTTTTAGGTTCTAGCTCACCCAAGAACGGGATCAAGTTTTGGATCCCGAAATGTTGTGAAACTTACTAATCGTGTAGGAAAATGTGCGTAAAAATCTAAATAACACACACATCTAAAAGTAAACAAAGTCATAGATGATATTATATAATCAAGCATCACTAACAATGAACTTCAAACTTTTTAGTTCGAATAATCTCAACTATCGGAAGAAAACAATTGTAGGAAAAATACATAGAGACTTTTCACTTCATTAGTTAAGTACAGTATATTCCAAATTAAATGAAACAGGTAAGTAAAGCTCAAACCTAACTGGTAGAATTAGGAAGCATATTGCATGAAACTCAATACAAAGTGTCTCCATCCACCTGGAAACTGTATTGTTTCAAAGCGTAGATAATCTCTAATCGAGTATGGAATACAACTGTGAGTATACATTAGTATACAGGGCAGAGCTCTCGAGACCGTAATGTAGGTTGGTTGTGTCTGGTATCAGGGTAATTCAATTACAGCATTGTAGTACGTAGTCCACCTGGTTCATATCTTCAGTTTATTCTACATTGCTTATTAGTCCCTTCCTTTCTATTATTGTAGTACTTTTATTTAAGTTGAAAATGTTTGTACAAATACAGCGTAGTTGTACTTTTTGCAGCTTGTTTAAAGTGCCTAGTATGTGAAACAGTTTATTATATTAAAGGTAAATAGTATTATTTTTTTGTTATCTGCACCATGTTATTTACGTTTTTCTAACAATTTTTTAAATAATTTTTGCTAAAACATTAACGCAGTTTGTTACTTACATTGTAATCGAAATGTTTAAATCGATTATTTGATATTTCTCGCAACTCGTAAACGATAAAACATACAAATATGTCTAAAGCAAATAGCAGAGATGATTTTTAACTCTTTGAAAACTCTTATATTTTTATGGTATTTTAAGTAATTTGTAGATAAATAAAGTACTGCCATAATCCTATAAAACGTTTAAAATTTCGAACAGATTATAGAAAACATCTAATTGTACGGGTTGTAGGATTCAGTTTAATGAAGAAAGATTATCATACCAAAATGTAAACCTGAAAGCCTAAACAAATCAGTACTAGGAAAATAAATAAAAGCCCTGGTTTAATTTTTAGCAAAACTTTACAATTAAATAGATTAAAACTGTTTTATACTATTACTAAAATTAATTATACATTAAAGTATCTTTTCAATATAGTATGATTTCGAAATGAGTTTAAAATCACGGACCAATATAAACTAACGAATGTTGATTTAAATTTGACAGCTGATTATTACCAGTAGGTGATTCATTGAAAGCTGAGAGCAAAATGTGACTAATATCGAGTATAAAGTGGGTTTTTGGATGATCGTTACTTACTTTTCAAGGGGCGGCGGAAAATTTCAAGCATTGAAAAACCTTCTCTGGAATGTAGAGAATGCATGAAATACGTTTCTTTATTATCAGTTCTTCTATTTTTCGGAGAAGACGGCGTAAAATGCCTCCTGGAGCGTAACAGACAAACAGACAAAAATCGAGATAAGACTGGTTTCAGCTTCTCTAACGCAAGAAAAACAACTAAAAATGAATAAGTCTGAGCAATGTACAAACAAAACTCTAGTTACATTTATAAAGAAAATCACGGAAAAAATCTCAAAGCTTAAAATCAAACCACTTTTACCAGCCAAGGTTAAGGCTGTATGGTCCTTTCTTCTACGTAATCTGATAAAAATATTTAATCAATTAATTTAATTTTAATATTTTTATAAATTACTACTATTGCCCAAAAAAACAATGTGATATGTGTGTCTTTTCACTTACCGTTTTGTAATACTGACGTTTCTTAACTACCTTATGACGAAGCAAAGGAAGTAATTCTGAAATACGAGTGTTTTCCTCAATCTTTGACAAAATGATGATTCCAGAACAAATCACAATACATTGCAATATACTTTATACAAACGCTCTTACATTTATTAAACTGCAGCTTTAGATCTGTGACTGAAAATGTACACATTGCGCGGTTAGAAGCTTCCTAGTAAGTAATTTATGTTATGACTTATAAAGATATTTGAATTAAAATTTTACGCTATGTTTGAGGCATTCTACTACATATTAAGTAAAAGTTTTGAGGGTGTAACCAAAAACGAAAAGATTTTATTCAATAATTAATTTATTATTTCGTCATTTTGGTTTTTTAAATTAGGGTTTTCCATCATAACTTAATTTCTCTACAAGATAATCCAAACTTTATTTTATACTATAGTTTAGTATAACTATGGTAACTTTCAATACTAAAATAAATATTTCATCCAAAAAATAAAAAATGTTTCATTCATTTCACAATTTTTCTTAAAAAATGTAGCCAAAAACAATTAATTTTAAATCTATTTAATAATTTTAGTACATACCGTTAAAAGAGTTCCTGAGAACTTATGGTACAAGTTTCATAGCTGAGGGACTTGACAAAATAAAGAACACGGTTTTCGGAAAAATCACTTTAAACCTTTACGTACACTAAAACAAACTAGTTTTATTTAGATTTATTTTATTATATAAACTAGTTAAAAAGTACCATAATTAAATAATTCTTTCACTGTTTTGTTTAGAAAAAATATTAGATAAAAATATAAAAAACCCAAATTTCGAAATAAAAAATGGTGTACCAGCCCCTAATCATCAAAATTTAAGACTGATGTACTCGTGTCTGGCCTTCACTAGCTCAGGTTCTCGGGATTGTCTTACTCACAACAAACGGCTCCCACGGGGGCCATTGTCTGCCAGATTATGTGAAAAACACGACTACAGAATCTACCTTCTATATTTACTTCAACACCACCAAGATGTCCTCACATGATGAAAATATTTAAAGTCTTGTAGCTTCTCAACGTTACTGGCGTGTTTGGTACGAGCACAAGTTTAACAGCCGAGGTTGTTAAACCGTGTAATGATTTATATCTTTCGTCATACTGCAAATAAAGCTAAATAAACTCCTAAAACATAAATTACTATCTGATTTAGTATCAATAGTTGTCGACCATTTTTTTTGCTTTAGACTAATCAGCTGTTATGTTACTTACGTTGTAGCAGTTATTTCTTGATTCCTGATTGTTTGGGTTACGTCAGTGTAAGTAATTATTATCGATACTTCAATCTCACCCATTCGATAGTTCGATTAAGTAGTCGATTTCCAGTTTCACTTATTCGCAAAAACATCGATAGTGATTGTTGCAATTACTTTATCGATTTACAATCTGTGTATCAAAAGTATCTTCAACAATGATCTTTTGCGACCAAGGACTCAAACTACAACTACAATAGTAGGTTTAGTCCTAGGAATGAAAAGAAAAACTTGCACCTCTGCACATGTATCTAAAACAGCTGGTTTGAAACAGTATGACGAAAAACATTATGGATTAACATATTTCGGAATACAAAAGTGCAAAAATTAAAAAA
Organism: Nephotettix cincticeps; assembly: GCA_023375725.1. Taxonomy (NCBI): domain Eukaryota; kingdom Metazoa; phylum Arthropoda; class Insecta; order Hemiptera; family Cicadellidae; genus Nephotettix; species Nephotettix cincticeps. The sequence continues at coordinate 48,576,129 of CM041788.1, forward strand.
AAAATTATAAGCTTACTAAACCAGAAAACAAACAGAGCGGACTTTTAAAAAGTATTACTAGTAATAAATACAAGCTGAATTGTTCAACTTGTTATCAATATTTATGGTGGCTTGGTACACCAGATCGGAGGGTTGTGTTACATATGATTCATAGTTACACCTCCCTGAGGCGATGAACGACGAATTTCCTCTGGGTGCGTTTTGATTACATTACAAAATTCGAAAAATGATATAGACCTTTGAGCTCTAGGATCGGAAAATTCATCGATTATTTTTATACTCAACTATGTATTTTGTCACAGTTTTATCAAAGCTAACATGATTATGCTGTTTAGATTTTTATTGTGGATATTTTCCATCACAATTTCAAGTGAAACAAAGTTTCACGACGTTTCTGGATCTGGAACCAGATCCCGTCCTTTGGTGAACCAATACCTTAAACATAACCTAATTATTACATAATCCGGACTAAGCCATTATAAAGCTGAAAACATAAAAGTTAAAAGCATTCAAAAAACCTACAAACAACTAACTTTAAACTTTTTTGTTTTCAGCTTTATCCTGGCTTAGTCCAGATTTTGTACTATTGGGTTATGTTTTAGGTACTAATTCACCTGAGGATGGGATGAGGTTCCAGATTCGAGAAACCTTGTTTTATTTACACACGTGGTGGCAAATCTTTTGGTGAAAAAATCATCATAATAATAAATTTAGTCATAGGAAGAAGAACAAAGTTTGCTTGTCAACACATGTATTTAAAACAGCTGTTTTAAAGCAGTATGACGAAAATTCATTTTAAAACAAAGACGATCACCAAATGAACAGAATTATACATTATTATTAACGTGCCTTATGATAGTGTCATAGTAACCAAAAATAGTTGTTATTAGCAGTGAGTTTAATCTATAAACAACAACACCTAATTTAACCACTTTTAGAATTTCTTTCTTCCCAGAAGATAAAACCCACTAAAATTATGTCCGATATCATAAAAGTCAATTACTTCCGTACTGGTTTCACTTTTCTTTTATCTTATAAATTTCACACCTGCACATACCTGATATATTTTACTGCTTTTATTTATTTAGTGCTTTCTACATGTATGAGTTTTTATCTGTTTAGTTAAAGGCACCGCACGATTTCTCTGTTCACATCACTCTACACTTTGCGAGGTAACGGAATAAATTGAAAATACGAGGTAAGAATATGATATTTCTAAGTGTTTGTTTCATTTTAAAATAAATTGTGAAAGAATCATTACTCTCCTTCACTTTGCACTGAGTAAAATCATAGACAATTACAATTGAAGGGTACACAGAAAGAACGATAATGGTCCAAAAAACTAAATTTTCAGTAGAGCATTTTTATAGTTTATAGTCATGGACCCTGATCATTATTTTCATGTGGACTCCACTCAACCCTTCTCTGTTCGCTAGTGACCCAGATCGTTACTCCTCTATATAATGATATTTCTAATATGAATTGAAAGACCCCTGTCAATTTTTTTCATTGAAATATTTTAACATAGTTATAGATATATTCTGTACCTTTCAAGTGACATATTATAACCAAAATTAATTTTTTGGACTATAATCGTTTTTTTCTGTGTACCCATAAAATTCCTAACTGTTCTGACCAGAAATATACGTTTTCTGCTTCCTTACATCATGCCATTTTTTGCCAAATTGTGTTTTTTTTGTTGCTCTGTTTTATTTTTATTTTATGCTTATAAAGATTACATGAATTCGAATGAATGTTCCTTATCCCTTCTGTAGTCTTTGTGTGGATTTTTTTCAGATTTTTTGTACGATAATTAACTATAAATAATATTTTTGTTTAGCTTGTGTCATAGTATTCTGTTATTTCAATTCTTCTATATCAATCCTTTAAATTAACATAAATAAAAATAAAAACATATAGTAAATTAAATAACGAAGTTCTCAAACAAAATTCTAATATATATGGATTGGATATGTCTAGCTTCTGGGGGGGAAGCAAATGTGTCACGGAATTGACGTCATATGATTAAGAGAACAGCTGTCTAGAATAACTGAAACATTTATTGAAACATCTGATACTGGGAAGGTTGCGTCGTCCTGTAATCCAGCTACTTGGAGGTCACGAACTGTGGATAGTTATGGAAGATGGCCTGTGGGTGGGATATTCTCTGGTATGGATTAACGTTCGCACTATTGAATACTACGTCAATCCACAAGGATAATTTTCATAACTAGACCAGTTTATAATTCAGAGGCAATGGTTCGGATTCCACGTTACAACGTAGGTCTCTTAGTTGTCATCGGCTGTTGGGATATTAATTAACAGTTCTGTCTAAGGAACACGTCAGCCTTAGTCAGTAACAAGACCACAAGATTGCGCCACAATCATCTTACACTCAATCCTCATACATACTTGGTTTAAAATACCTACCTTGTGGTATGGTCTCTATTTTTAATCTACTCTAATCTAATCCCTTGAGACAAAACCATAATCTAACCTATATCCTAGAGGGATGTATATACTGTATTTTTTATAATCCAGGGATACAGTTTTGTTTATTTCTTTATTATTTTTTTTATTGGAAAGGGTAGATTACTCCCAAGGCAGCCGTAACGGCTTTTTGCGCACCCCTGTGTGGGTTGCGGCACTATAACATAGCGAAAAGCCATTGGTGATTGGGCGGGATTTGAACCCGGGACCTTGGGCACCAAAGCCCCGCGCTCTACCCCGCTCCCCCAACTGTTTTTTTATAATCTAGGGATACAGCTTTGTTTATTAATTCTTTTTTTTAAGAGAGTAATTTAAACATTTTACGGATGAGAATCGCATTAAATGAACAAGTTAAACCTTCTTAGAATCTATTTAAATGAATCTGTGGGAAATTAACAATAATTCGTAACTAAGGGATGGTAGAGGAGCCGTAACGGCGAGGGTTGAAATGGGTTATGTCGTGGCCCATTTGCATTTGTCTCCCTCGTGTAGGTAATGTGTCTATATTAGCCTGCTCCTCCTTTCACAACACAAAGCCATGATAAAGCAGCATTACGCGCTCCTACCTGCGATAAAACTACACAGATAACACTTCCATTGACAACTCATCTTTCATCCTTTTACAGCCCTTCCTTCATAAACAATCAGTAAGCACATCATTTGTAATGGTAATTTTCAGCGTTAAAAAACTAAATACCGTACTTATTATGCCATAATATGCACCTAAAATCGGAAACTAAAAAAGTAGATAATAAATACTCAGCTGATTGTAAATTAAACATCTGTGTTGTTAGTAAACTTCATTTAAGGGCATTCACTCCTAGAACTCCTTAAAAACGTAACAAAATCTAAATTTCTCAAAACTTTTGATTTTGATGATAAGTAATAAAATAATATGATACCACCCGCATGTCTTTAAAAATGACGGTTCAAAAGTTACGGCCTTTAAAATTTGAAAAAATCTTTTTTTTGCGAAAACAATAATGGTAAGGTTTAAATGAACTACCACTAGTAAAACCAGCAAAAAACCTAAAATATTAATATCGTGAATTATATGTCAACGGCTAACGGTTCCGTAGAAAAGTTAAACTAGTGTCCATGATAAACGCAGTACGTTGTTAGAGAGCACGCAATGAAATAAAAATGGAGAATATTAAAATAACATTCCCTAACCGTTTTCCGTATATTATTAATTGAACTTTGTTTCTCTTGTTGCTATTTTCAGAAATTTGATGATTATTTACGAAACAATAAATTATTAAATACAAACAGACAAAAATTGAAATAAGACCCATTTTGGCTTTTCTGGGGTACAAAAACCTAAAAATAACCAAAAATATAATAATTCCAAGGAAAGCAAAGAAAAAAGTCTATACAAAAGTATATTTACTAATATAGACCGATTTTATGATTTGTTACCTGATGACGTAGCAGTAAACTCTTAACATGAAGCATTATAAACTTTTTAAAACTTAACTGAAAGGTTACAATACATTCGTCCTTAAATTCTTAGTGCAGTCAACAGGTGACGACTTTCGAGACTATGGTTCCATGTTCAAGCCTTCTCAGTTACTCATTTCAAGTCGTCACGATGACAAATAACAAATTAAAATAACGCAGTAAAACGCCTAATTTTTACACCACACACTGACACGTTGGGCCAACCACACACACAAATTACTACGAATACATTGACTATGACGAAACCACGACAAGACTAACAGATACATGTGTGGTGACTTTGATCTTGAGGAGAGGGAAGCAGCAGATTATAGACAACGGTAGATTCTATTATGGTAATAGTAGTTTATATTGGAACAAAGATTGAATTTTTCATTTGAAACGTTTTCAGGAACACACAACGAAAGAACTTCATCAGGAATTTATTCTGACACACCCACGACAAGATTGTAAAATAATGTATTAGAATGAATGTTGACTAGACAGGACCACAGACATATAGTTTGTATGAGCGATGCGTCTATTGGTGTTCTCTTGGGATAAAGATATGAACAAAGATTATTTCATTTGAAACGTTCAGATTTTTTTATTTTCTGTATATTTCCAGTATTAATTAACGATTCTAAGGAATTTTATTCATTCGTCTGAGTTCTAAATTTTCTCAATGTGGTTTATTTAAGTATTGTTATCAAGTTATTGTAATGTATAACTAGACAAGGCGTGAAAATAGGACCATAAAACCCAAAACTAGTCACCTGTTGACTACACTAGGAATTGAGGAAGGACGAAGATATTGTACAGTTCATCAGGTTTCATCTGAGACCTAAGATGCGTGAGAGGAGAGAAAAAGGTGGATGAGTGGAACAGCTCAGCTGTCATAGAAAACAATAAAGCGTATTGTTTACTGTTTATATTTACGTTGTAGTCTACTGCGCAATCCATGCAAGGCTAAAATGACACCTGACGAACTGTAACATATTCTTAGTCAATCATCGATTCTGGAGGCAATCATGTTTAAATGAATTATTAATCTCATAAGGCTCTAAGACTAGTCATGGTAATTTCTTTGTTCTCCAGCGAAGAGACCGCCAGTCGAGGAGACATCAAGCTTTCTACAGTCTCTGCTGGCGAGTCACGGGCCCAACTACCTGGAGAAGTTGTTCGGCAGCAAGGCTAGAGACGCGCTGGCACCCCTGGGAGGGGTCGACAAGGTCGCTATCACACTCTCAGGTGAGACATCAACGCACCCTGGTAGATATTTTAACCCACTATCGGTCACCTTGTTAGATGGCGTCTTACAAAACCATATGCTTTACAGGATTTTTTAAATCCTTTGTCTATCACCTCAGGACTCAGTAAATGCCTCAAGGACAATGTGCCACACATGTTTCACATAATGGATGATTCACATCCGGTGGTCCCCCAGGGGGAGGGGGAAAGTGAGGCGCGCATGGTCTGTTAGATGCCATCTATACACGGGGATTACGGCAGTCAAAATGCTAGCCGGCGTAAATACTCGGGATCGTTAGATTTAGTGTTTGGTGTTAAATATGTATGTTTTAGACCGTTTTGTGTTTTGTAAATAGCTGTTACTTGTTTAGAATAGTGTTCTACAATTGTCCTTGTAATGTCGAGGAAAGTAGATCACAATATTATTCTTAGTTGGATATAGGAAGAGGATAGTATAAGGATAGTATTATACGATGGTACAAGGGAAGAAAGTATTTTTTTCGTTAGAGTTTTCAAATATGAGTTTCTGGTGGACATATCTATTTTAGTGCCCCCTGAATCGAAAAAAATGGTTTTGCAGAGTGATTTCTGTCTATGTGTCTGTTCATGTGTGTGTGTGTGGGGGAACAAAATCGTAAAAAGCTAAATTATTGTAGCAGTTATTACTTGATTTCTATTGTTTAGGTTATGTCAATGTTAGTTATTATTATCGATAGTTCAATCTCAAGCATTCGATATTTCGATTAAATATAGTCGACTACCATTTTTACAAATACACAAAAAATCTATAGTGATTGTTTAAGTTTCTTTATTGATTTATAATTGAATGCTGGCCTTGTATCTAAAGTAACGTCAACAATGATATTTTTAGGCGTAGGACTCAAAATATCACTACAATAGTAGGTTTAGTTCTAGGAAGAAAAAGAGAACTTTCTCTTCAACACATGTATCTAAAACAGCTGTTTTTGAAGCAGTATGACGTAAAGTTTATTTATTATTTCAGAATCGCAAACGATCGAAGACTTCGGCGCGGCCCTGCACCTGATGAGGTCGGACCTGGAGCATCTCCGCTCCGTGTTCATGGCCGTGGAGAACGGCGACCTGGGCATGCTCAAGAGTCTCGGCATCAAGGACTCGGAGCTCGGCGACGTCAAGTTCTTCTTGGAGAAACTCGTAAACACGGGGTTCCTCGACTAAGCCACAAACTGAACATAGCAGACCAAATCCCTTAGTTACCTTGGTTAGACATAGGATTTACATATACGAAGGAAATTAGAAATCTTGGAGATATAACAATCAAATTTGAGTCTGCTGTTTTCAGGTAGTTACGAATGCCCCTGGGGGACGGTCGCTTCTCTCTGGAAACGAAAGAGAATTGACAGTCACTTCCCTCTGTCAATCAAGTACGAGAGATATTTTCATACTACCGAAGGTAGATTCATTGCTGCTGAGGTGGATATAAAATATTTTGATTTGAGAAACACTTCAGAAACAGTTAAGAGTCGAGCAACGATCAATCTACTGACTTGGGAACCGAAACTAAACATATCAGTACCGCTGTAAAGGAATTCTAAGAGCAATAAAATTAGTTGCTTGAGCTATACGATCAATAAACATTTTAAATCTATTTTATACATTTTTAAAATAATTTTCCTGGATGTAATTTGCTTTGGTTCAATAGGCTGGTGACTATCACCTCACAGTATTTTGATGAAATTAAATAGAAAAATAACAATATTATTTAATTGGGTGGATGTACCTATCCTCCAAAATTAAATTACTTACTTTAAGCTATGGTGAATATGCAGTTATTTTTATAATATTTTATTACCATACGTAAAAAGTTTTACTACTTCACGCAACGCCGCCTTCTAAAACATATCATGTTTGAAGTAAAATATACATATCATGTTAGGTGTTTAAAATTTGTAGCGGTAATTTTAAGGTAAACGTAGGATTTTGAATAAGATTATTACTTGGGGTATATTTACATATATAGGGGGTTTTTAATGGTGCTTAAATTATCAAAATTGTCATAATTTATATTTGTCTATGGAAAAATAAATAATTTTGGCTTGTAACCAACCATTTCTTAATTGGTATCTTTGTAAGAGTATCAAAGTTTAAAACTGTCAATTCGAGGCATTATTGTGTATTTTAAAGTTTTTTACATAATATGAAGTAAACTAAATATCCCTCTCTTCATTGTAATAGGGTTAACTAAAACCAAATCTCTCAATTTATAGCTTGAACTCTTGTGTCTCTAAGGAATGTGTATCTGCTTTTAACCTTGTATTCAATAATTCTTTCTATTTAATTTACCTCTGCAATGGAAGCCCTATTTGTTTTTACAAATATCATGATTCTTCAGCCAGCCACCAGCTAGATCTGCAGCTTAATGCCTAATGACATCTGATCATGATACAAAAATCCTCATTAAAATCATGTAATCCCAAAACATCCCAATTGTCATACATTAAATCGGTCGTGACTAGAATTTAACTCCATTTCATGTATTCCTTAGGCACCCATAAGCCAGGTTTGCGCTATAAGCTCCAATGGTCTGGTCGTCCTAGTCTACGAGACTGAGTCCAATGGGACTTAGTCTCCTGGGAACTAAATACCAATGGGTCTTTAGGTCGTGGTGAAACTCAACCTCAAGCTGTTGTAATCTTTAAGCAGCCTCCAGCCTAGTCTACGTGACTTAGCCTCATTGGTCTTTTGGTCTTGGCTAAAATCAACCTCAAGATGCTGTAATTTTCAAGCAGCCTCCAGCCCAGTCTAAATGACTGAGTCCCATTGGTCGTTTGTCTTGATTAAACTCAACCTCAAATTGGTGTAATTTTTAGACAGCCTCCAGCCTAGTCTACGTGACTGAGTTCCATTAGTCGTTTGGTCGTGGCCAAACTCAACCTCAAGTTGATGTTATCCTCTGGCATCCACCAGCCAATCTAGAGCATTCAGACCTAGTTGTCAGTTGGTCATGTCCATGCCCGACTCCCGCGTTGATGTATACCTCAAGCACCGGCTGACCCGGCCTACGGTCCTGAGCCCCAACGGCCGTCCGGCCTGGCCAGTCCACCTCAACATTGTAACCACATCAAAATTCAACTTTTCTAACGTATTTTTGTAAATACATTTTCTCAGTTTACGGTGTTATGTGTGTCCAGTTTACAGAGGAACTTTTCGACTCCCCTCGCCTGTATTCCTGTCCCTCGTATATTTAGGGCAAGGACGGTGCGGTACCTCCTGTTCCTTATACAAGTAGGTTATCTGTATTTTGACGTAGTCTTAAAGAATATGTCGTTGAATGCACAAAACTTTGTGTGTTTCAATATTTGCCTAGTTAAAATATTGTTTAGTTTCCCCAAAATTCACCGACATGTTACAATTGAATTCTTTTGAAAGTTTGGATGTGTTTCGCTTCTCCAGACTCTCTTAAATTACTCTTATCAGTCGTGCAACGAATGGTTTTACGCAACATGACTTGGAATTATCATCACATGTATGTAAGTAGGAGGGTCAAGAGTAGGAGGGTTAAGGACGAAAATATATAGCTTGGTTAACTATTCTAAATGCACGCTTAATTTGTTGTACAGCTCTCCAACGTGTTTAAACTAGGAGTCATATAAGCATATGCAAATCATTATGACGTATTTTACTGTTAAATTATATAGTATTAAATAATCATATGAGTCTGATTGATACATATCACTTTGGAAATTTTATCTGTGGTTTTAACGTACTTAGGATAAGCTAGAATGTAAGATGTTGGAAACATATCATTTTTTGTAGTTTCAAAACGTTTTAGGATTTCCTTAAATACGTGAATGTTCTATTTTTATGCAAAGTTTGAAATGTGTAGCCAATTATTTTTACTGAAATCGGTTAGTAAAACAGAACATAATAAGGTCTGGCACTGTATGTGTTGAACGTACTCCAATTAGTTTTCACTTTGTATCCATGATTAATTAACAAATTACTAAATCGACTTATCGTCTGTTTTAAGTAATTTAGATTGTGTTTCGCTCACACAAAGAGAATTATTTTATAAGCCATGATAACCTTAGTAACTTAAGTTTTATGTATTAGTAAATTTAGCTACTAACTTAGACCTATTTGCATTACCTTGTATTTTATTGTTATTTTTAGAATGAAGTTTAGGGGTTGACTAAGTACCAGTAACAGCTACGTAAAAGACTTTACATACATATCATTAGAATTTAGGGCGCTATTTGTATTGATTGAGATGACTACTTTACAGAATGAAATAAATGTTTTGAATATTTTCCTTAGAAAAGCATAGTAAACAGTATAACATTGTTCAATTATTTGGAGACGATATAATCGAGGGAATGTTTTCCTTTAACTGGAAAAGTTTTCCTGTAATATGGCTTGAAACTAGTTGTATTTTTATAACACTGAAAACGTTTTGACTGTTGCTTTTTGAATCTATATGTACTTATGATGTAGATGAAAATACTATTTTCTTGATCGTATATGTACTTGTGTAATATATTATTGCTCATATTATGGCTCTTCTAAGTGTTTTCCTTCATTGACGCTCTGTAGTCCTTTTTCTGTATCAATTTCACAAGTAAACCGCTTTGAGTGTCATGTGAACTGGCTGAGGCCTAGCTGGAGTGGCCTGAGGCCTAGCTGGAGTGGCCTAAGGCCGGGGGGCTACCGTGTCGGCCTTGCATAGTTAAGACACCAACATTTGTCCTTCAGCATTCAAATTTTACATTTTTGATCCGTAGTCCAGAGTTGACCCGATGTATATTTTGCCAATAAAGTCATTATGTTTACACGCATTGTGTTTTTCTTAAATAACCCTTACACTTGTGTATCATACGGAAGGATTTGAGTCACGTCACACAAGTATAATAAGCTGGAAGTCTCTATGGCTTTTTAACTTGATAAATACAGTTCTAAGGTCGACATGGGGTTTCGTAGGTCTTTATGCTTCCCAAAAATGATGATCTTCTCTTGTACTATATAAAACAGTTTAGCTCTGATAAATCATAGCAAAATTACGCTGCAGAATGAAGAGAAGCTAGAGTGAGAGGAAAATTAGGTTGGCAACAATGAATAAAGGGGAGACCCAGGAAGAATAAGACATTGGTAGATGTGCATATTGGTTAACAAAATTTGTTTTTTAATTTTTATAAAATAACGTGTCACTTTATTTTTATCGAATAATTAAATTTGGAAGTAATTAGGTAGAGCAGCCGGACAGAGGCAGAAATATCAAACTGTAGTCTAGTAAAGTTAACTAAAAGCAAACTGCTATAAAAACACTAAAATAAGACTGTGCAAGACCATAGTGCAACCTGTACTTGCTGTATGGGTAAGAATGTTGGAGTTTTACAAAAATATCCCAAACGAACATTCTTTAAAGCAAAATTTTGAGGAAGGTTTTTAGTCCAATAAAAGAAGTACAACTATAAAGAATTTAAAAAATAAGGAATTAAAAGAACTATATAGTGGAGCAGATATTGTGGGAATAATTAAAAGTAGACGGTTGAGCTGGCTGGGCCATATTAACCGTAGAAGTGAGAGGGAAATAGTGAAGATGGTGGTAGGGGATACACTAGAGGGCAGGAGACCATTGAGAAGGCCAAGATTGTGATAGGTGGATGAGATGATGAAGGACCTAAGAAGAAAGGGTAGCAGACTTGGAACTGGCAGAAGACAGAAGAACGTGGAGGCATATGGTTGACGAGGCCAAAAACCAACTAGGTTTCCAATGGCCACAGGTGTAAGAGTAAGTAGATAAAAACATTTTTTCTAGTTATAGCTTTTAAAAAACATGTAAATTTATATGAACTTTTTTCTGATTCAACGTTACATATATTATATACAGACACGTTTACAAGATACAAAAGCTATCACCTTAGTTCTTTCCTACTTTCCAATAGAAAATTCTCACTTAACCCTTAAAGGAATATTTTCAGTTCATCTAAACAGCTTGTCCTACACCCAAACTACGACGTCACTAAGCAAATTACGTCACTATTTCAAATTTGGGTCTCGCAAATTGCCAACACCTCCCTCCCACAGAGCTAATTCATATCCATGTCCAAATATTGGAAAAAACTGTATAGATGATGTTTCGGTCTAAATAAAAGAAAAAGAGTATGTAAAATTCTATGATTTTGAAGTATTGGTTTACTAAGTAATGACCAATGATGTTTAAAACCAACGTAGTAAAAAGTGTGTACCTGAGATAGAACATATAACAACTAACCCTTTCAGTTTTATGAAATATATATGTTATTTTGTTAATGATATTCTATGTTATTGCATGTTGTTTAACAGCAATCATCAAATACAAAACAAACAAAAAGTTTATATCACCCCTCCCTTTAGCCATGTATGACCAACTCGTAAAAAAACTAAACAAGTTTCAAATGCAATCCCAATAAAACCTTCAAACCACTGACAATCTCTGCCCAAGCTTATTATTATTCTACTCAAGGAGAGTTAGAGCTGGGTAATATATTTAAGCAGTAATATGATCCCATTAAGGTATATTTTTCATAATCTACAATTATGACCCTACGTTCATAAAAACTGCTATTTGGGTTCTGTTTAGATTGACCCAAATACTGTTCTTCTTCACCCTAATTACATAATTTATAGACGTTTCATCAAACCTGTTTTAATTAAATATCAACATTAAGTGATTACAGACCAGTTTAAATGACCACTGAACGTGTATTTTCACTACTATTACTTTTCCATACCATTTTTGTGAAATGGTGACCAATCCAGATAGGTATTCTAAGCAAAGTATGAATACGAAATGAGTGTAAGATGGATGTGGCACGATCTTGTAGTGTTGTAGTCTAAGGCTGGCATGTTCCTTAGACAGGATTGATTATTAATAGACCAACATTCGGTGGCAACTTATATTTCACTTATCAATCAATATTTTTAGGCTCAACTTGGTTTTTACCTTCATATGGTTGAGATCGTATGCTTCAAATGCTTAAAAATTATAGTTTATGTGTTTTTCATGGCAGCTAACATGCATACTCTTTCCCATGTTAATCTTATAGAGAATAGGCAAACTCCTTTATTTATAGAAAGATGTTTATGAAACTTGGTATAAATGGTCAAAATAGAATTTGTTATGCTAGAAATGCCTGCTTTTAATGTTCCTCACAGCAGCAAACCTGCATACTCTTTCCCATGTTAATCTTATCGAGAATAGGCAAATAACTCTCGTACTTATCGACAGATATCGATAAAACTTGTCATATATTATTTATTATATTATTGATTTGGAAATTCGCTGAGTACGCAGGTCTGCTGTGACGGGGGTATTTTTATAATGGGTTTTCTATGGCTAAATTTGGCATTGAAGCTAACGATTTAGCGATTACTGTTTTACATTCTCACTAAAACAAAACCAAGACAGCGTTTGCCCTCCCCTTCAATCCTCCCACAATTGCTCCTTTTTCCAGTTAGTCACTACAGTCTTTTTGTAGCCAATCTTATGCTTTTCGTGTTGTTAAATTTTTTCCTTATGTAGAACTTTACATACTATTTAATTTAAAACAATTTATTAAGTGAAGTTTAAGAATTAAAAGTTAAAAATGTTTTTTTACGAATTTCCCAAAGGCAAGGACTATAAATATCAATTAATTTTGAAACTTTTTTGTAGTCCTTGTAGAATTACAGGTTTCACTGAATTTTTCCATGAGCAGGGAGTAATTAAATTAAATGTTTCTAATATTACAAGTTTAAGAGTTTACTCGATTAATGAATGCAACGATTGATGAACAATTTTTTAACTATTAACTGATGGTTTACTTGTGGTATTTTTTCAAGTTTTATTAAAATAATTTAATTTATTTAAACCAATCTTTGAATATTATATTATGCTTTACGTACATATGAAATTATTAATTATTAAAACGTTAAAGACGTATTTTAAGTTATAATAGGTATAAATATATTTTTAAGGGTATATATTTGGCTTTTTTTATTTCTTTTATAATAATTATTTTATTTTCTTAATTTTTGAGAGATTGTAGGATATTGTATGGTATTTAAAATTAAATTACTAATATTAAGGTGGATAACTTATAACTAAAAATAAAGCTAATACTAGACAATTTTTGACTCTTCATTTAGTCATGAGTGTGCTCTGTGTACACAGGGTGTATATGAAATACACCAAACAACTTTGGGATATTATTTCTGAAGTCAAAATAAACAAAAAATGATCTTTGAACATATGGTCTATCTCGCTCCGTTTTCCGTCTTTCAGTGGTTATGTATGGGTTTTTGTAAAAAACTGATAATTTAAGTACTTTAAGTGGTACTTTACTTGGTATTTTAAGTGGTTCTAAAGTTTTATAACCACTTAAAGTACAAACTTCAAACTTGGTACGTGTATGAGTACCAATAAGGCCTATTTTCGTGCATGGTATGAAATTTCTACTTTTTACCATTTCAAAATGGCGGCCATTTAAATTTTTCAAAGCTCACTAACTTAAAAATCATGTGATTTACATAAAACTGAAATCAAAAAGGGCGCAAAATTTAATTTTCATTACGAAAATGTAAAATTTTAATAGTTTCATAACAAAAATAAAGGAGAAAAATGTTTTTTTTAATCTACAAGTGTCAATTCGGGTTTAAATTTGGGTACGTAGTAACTTTACTTAAATTGAATTTTCTTTATTATTTGGGTTATGACCTTATTAAAACTGTGAATCCTCAAGGATTAAATTAAATTTCTCCAAAATTAGCTTCTCTATGAAGTTTAATTTACTTTTATTGTGTAGTTTTTTTGTAAATCCCATCTTTTTTGACTTATTGAGCTTTGAAAAATTCAAATGGCGTCCACTTTAAAATGGTTTAAAGTATAAATTTGATACTATGCACAAGAATAGCTACTCAATCACGTACCAAGTTTGTAGTTGGTACCTCAAGCGGTTCTAAAGTTATAGCAAGTTATGTTAAAAACACATACACACCGACAGACGGAAAATGGAGCGATATATGTCATATGTTTACAAGATATTTTTGGTTTGTTTTGACCTCAGAAACAATATACCCAATTTTTCCGATACATCCTGTACATTCCCCTGTATATCCTGTGTGATGACTCTTTTATTTGTAAAATGACTAAATATGTTATGCAAATTAATTATTAAAAAAATACAAACAGAAGCTTCAACAAAAAGATTCAAGGAACAACAAGTTTTCAGTAAACTGTTATAAGTATTTATCTACTCAAGGGAATTGGTCTTGGAGAACTTGTTATCTTGTATTCATTAATTAACGTGTTTCCGAGTTAGCAAACTTTCCCGTTTTATTTTCTTCTCTAAGTAAAGAAAGATGATAAATAATGAAAAATTTGTACTCGGGCGATTCCCTGAAATTGTTTCTTTAATACTTACAGTTAGGAATAGAAAATCAGAGTTTATTATATTGATTTAGTGTAAATTTTAAAGGCGTCTTTTTTATTTGAACGTATGAGATACAACTTTGGGAAACATTACTTCAAGCATTGACAATTTTTAAAGTTTCTATTTCAAATTCTTGCGAAGATTGTTAATACTCCATCGTTTATAATTTAATCAAACAAGTAGGAATGGCGTAAATATTTTATCTGTGACTTACGATGTAACTAGACATTGTCAAATTTACCAACGCAAACTAGTGAATCCCCTAACAATGTAATATTCAATGCTAAACAATAGCGAGCAAGTAAACAGTTTAGTAAGTTTTACAACCTGTAGATGGATATGTGTAAATATTGAACATTTCTATGCAAGATCTAAGGATGGACGACTTTTTATTCATTCGTATATTATTAATTTAGCTACATTCGGTAACGGTCGGAAAAGATTGTAAAAATAAATATGGTAAAGCCATATTTGCCAATGAGGTAAGGCGTTCCATGGCCGCCAATTTGTGCTGTGTCGTCCTGAATACATGTCTATACCTTGTGTTATATAATCATGTATTTCCAGTCCCCGAGTGAGATTGGTTTTGAATTTACAGAGACGAGCAAGCTCTAGCATGTACAACCCAGCCAGTGTTAGCAGCCCAAAATCCCAGAAGGAATTTCGACACGAATCTCTAAATTTGAATTTTGCTAATATTCTGATGGATTTTTTTCTGAAGAATGAACAATTTGCAGATATTGGTAAAGGAAAGAACATGTGTTATTATGACTAATTTGTTTTAAGACATAAATATTTGTTTAATATTTGGATTAAAGAAGCCATAGAACATACTCAGGTTTTTGGGCTTCAATCTTTTTAATTTTATAGGATCCGACAGTTGAAAAATCAAGCCTTGACAAAAATGAGTTAGATTTAAAACTGTTTTGTGTAAATTATATTTCCTGGCACATTAAAAGCATCTAAATAAGTTAATGTTTCCCGTAATTCATTTTTTTTTAATATATCGATTACCACATTTTGACCTGAATATGTATTAGCTCCGAGGTGGGGGTGTTTGTGATCTTTAAGATGGAAAATATGTAACAGGTCTCCATAGAAACTACAAGAGCTATTTAATTGAATTTTTAATATGAACGAATAAGAACAGCTATTTGAATGAACTGAAAACATCCCCTTTAGTGTCCATGATCTAACCTATTTCCCACAGGGAAGTAAATACAAACTTTTATATCCTTCAATCTACCTCAGAAGGTACAAAAAACTACATAGAATAACCAGATAAGAAATTCGAATGATTAGAACTATCGAATGCGATCAGACCTGTATATCACAACACAGATGCTACAGATATACGCTACAAAAGGATATACGCCTAGGGTTCCACCGTTTTATTTATTTTCTTCATGATACACTTTACAATTAATAAAATAATACCCAATAATGATTCAATTAATATGAATATAATAGCCATAAAATATCATTATAAATATATTCTTCAATTTCAAATTACACTTTAAATTTTTATTATTACAGCTTTGAGAATATAAATCTAGTTTTCAACATAAAAATATGGCAAGCAAACCTCAACTATCCACAAGCCCGGGCTGAGAATCGCTTAAATATTAAACTCTGTTTTCTTAACTCTCAGCCTTTACTAGTCAGAAATGAAACAATTAAGAAACCTGAGAGAGAGTTTCAAGTTTCCCTCATCTCCAGTTTTTTGTTTTTTCATCATAAAGGTATATAACAATTTAAAAATGTATATGTCAAAAGTTAAGTTAATGTAAGGTAAAATATGTTTCTTCAATGCTTTATATAGTCATTTATATTATGCACTAATTAAATTCAAGGCACGATCCTATTGTTTAAGTTTTTTGACTAAAAAGCACGATTATTATTCTAATTTATCAAATTAGAAAGAAATTTTAAAAAAACTTAAATTATGAAATGTTTAAAATAATATAAAATCATCGTTAACTTAATAATACATTGGAAACCACATGATGAATAAATGAAAAAACTTTTTGAATTGTGCTTAGAATATGTCAAGCTATTACAAATTACAAAAATTGTTCATGTGTCCATTTGTTATCATTAGAAAACATTTGAATTTTGAATTTCATACATTTTTTCGTATTTATATTTTCACTTTCAAACAGATATTTAGCCAGTTCATCGAATAATAACAGCTTTACGTTAAATATACTTTTTCAACAGTATGAAGTAACCTTCGTTAACTTGAAAAAGAACAGTCTTGTGAGAGAACAAAATGAAAATGAATTATTATTTTAATTATGAGGACAAATGAACCATCATACAGCACTTGCCCGAGAATGGAGTTGGTACTATGGCGCCTTATGCTTTTATACTTTTAGCAAGATTAACCAATATTATCTAACAGCTCCATAAGTTGTTATCATCACTCTCTTGTGCTCTTAAAAGGTATAATGCATTTGTAAAGAAGAAAGGAGGAAAGTATATTTTTGTTAGTTTATGAACAAAATGATTTCATGATAGACATCAGTCTTTAGTCGGTAGTCTATATAGTCTATATAGTTTATAACAATTATTTATCGTTATGTACTGTGCATACACGTCAGTATTTTTTAAAAACTATTTTTTAAAATTATATAAAATGTCATTTTAAAATATTCTTTTGTTTTTTTTTTGTGTTTTTTTTGTTTAACTTTAAATAACATTTTAATACAAAAAAATAAAAATATACTTATTTTAATCATTTAGAATGTTTTAAAAAAGTCAGTATTGTATATACATACACTATGATCAGTTTTAAAAATATTTTAATAATTTGATATTACCGATAATATTGCTTAACAAAAATTTTTAAATTTTGATCAAGATTTAGTTTATATTAAAAAAATGTTTTTAAACATATTTAATGTTTTAAATATAAATGAATACGCATTTTTTAATATACATGTTGATACATTCTTAGTTTAACAAAACAGACTAATTACATAGCATATATTTTTTGTAACACTCCACAACATTTCAATAATCTAACTACCCAATTTTTTTTTTTCAAATGTAAAAAATATTTCAATTAAAATTATATAGTCCATGTACTGTGCATAGACGTCAGAATATTCTTAATATATCCTTATCAAACAATAAAATATCATTTTAAAAATATTCTTTAGATAAAATTAAAGTTGCTGCGATAAAAACAGATTTATTGCTTCGCACACACAAAAAACAAAATATTTATTATTATTTTATTTTCTTTAGGTAGTTTAGGCCAAAATATTTGTATAAGATGAGTGTACTCATGTCGACTTGAAATATAAAAACATTGTCTTGTATATGAACATTAAAAAATTTAGACATACTATATCATCTTACACCAGGGTACCTTTGATCATTTTACAGCCTGGTAAACACACACTTTTGCTCGCACGCACACAAACAAACACAAGATCAAATATTCTATAGTAATACACAATAATCATTTAAATATTTCTGATAGCAAATGGGAAATATATATAAATGTACAACCGCTGATTATTATAATAAACGTAATATGTATAAACAGTGTAACTTTTTTAAATAGATTATATATACGTATAAACATGTTTTTATCGTGAAACATTATCTCCAAAATCTGTACTGAGAAAAATTATATTTCTACAGTAATTAGATGCCATTGTTTTTATGCTTGTTTCTTTGATTTGCTCAATGGTTAAAATAAAAAAAGCTGCTGTTTATACCTTAAGACACCATATGTTGGAATCCAAAACAAAAGTTATTTCCCCATAAGATTAACATGGGAGTTTTGAAGGCGTATAGGGTGGAAATCTATTGGTAAATCATCACAAAACTATTAGACTTTCCCACTTAACGCCTAAATCGTCATTATACTTAATTTCAGCCTCCTAATTAATTGGGATATGGGAGAATTAGTGATTAGTGACGGAGTGAGGGCTTTGACGTTTATACTTGCAGACTAGTTGTATAATAAATGCAACAAAGAAATATTAAGGTAAAGGATGCTTGTATGTTGGGAAATAGAGGAGCTCTGCAACAAGTAATGTTGGAGCCCGTCTCCCCCAGGGGCTTGCTGTATGCGGTGGTACAGCATGCAACATTTAGGTAGCCAATGTTAAACAAACAAACAGATAACTTTATTCACTACCTTTCCCAATATAAAACGTTTGTGGTCTTATTACTATTTTAAATTTGTTTTAGTTTAGCTAAAACTAAAATATTAATTGTATTAAATAACTCATCTGGGACTAAGGCAAACGCACCCCAGTCTCCCACATATTTCCACATACAGTACTCAGTATATTTTATTTTGATGCAGTTAAATTTTAATCTTAGAAATTTTTCAGCCTCAAGTTTATAAATATGTTTGAAACATTTAAAACATCAATGAAATTGGATGCAAGTAACTCTGGCGCCAAAACCACAGATCGCGGTAACTTGGCGGGAAAACTTTGACGCCGAGGTTGTGGCAACACTTGATTTCTCTCGGGTATTAACTGAGACAAATATTACGTTATAAGATTAAAATAAGGATATTAAGTGATTAATTGTTAGTGATTATTAAGTGATTATTAAGGATATTAACAATGAGAGTTTAAATGTTTCCATAAAACTGCTTTAATGTGAAGTTCAAAGTATATAACAGTTCAGATGCAATAACTTAGTCTATATTTTACGATATAATTCAAAACGATTATATTTCACTAAGAATAAAGCATAACGTATTACAATATTATTTTTCCAACGTCTACACAATAAGCATTAATTTTACTTTGCGCACACTTTTTACACCACAGTTTACATAATGGCCTAGATAAGTGAAACGAGTACTTAACATCGAGGACCATGTTATCTTTATTAGATTAGATTAAATTATTGAAATGGCGACCAAACCACAAGGTAGGTATTTTAAGCCAAGCATGAATGAGGATTAAGTGTAAGTTGATTGTGGCGCAATCTTGCAGTCTTGTTATTGACTAAGGCTGACATGTTCCTTAGACAGGACTGTTAATTAATAGCCTAAGGGACCTTCAGTTTAACGTGGAATCCAAATCACGGCCTCTAAATTACGAAGTGGGCTATTTATGAGGATAGTCTTGGCGGATTAACGTAGTATTTAATAGTGTGGACATTAATCCACACAAGAGAACATCACACTCACCGACCATCGCTTATAACTATCCACAATTCGTAAACTCCAAGTAGCTGGATTACAGGACGTCGCCACCATCCCAGTCAAATTATCGACTTACCATCTAGGTAAATGTTGTTTAAGCAGGTTTCCAACACTAGATATAAACATCTGACCCACTTTTGTGTACTTCCCGACCGACCCAAAGAAACAAAGTTTAGTTTGCGTTAAGGTAACAAACACTGCATGACTAAAAGTGAACTAGAGAAACTAAATTTTACAGTGTAGGTTTTATTAGTGCTGTACTATAAAACTAGATAAATATAACAAAAGGATTACATAGATTTATCTTAGTTCAGGGGTGGGTATTGGCAATCCGTCAGACCGAAATATGAAACGGAACCATGGTACGTCATATGGTTATAAGGACAGCTGTTTTTAAAAAAATGACAAAAAATCAAAACATTCCCTTCAGATATCCACTGTTTCCCAAACACAATACAGTTTTTACTGATATCATAAATATAACGCCGTAAAACTGTAGCCTATTCAATAGATAATTCGCAGACGTAGGAACAATTTAGTACACAACTGAAGCTTAAGTGTTTCTATGCGCGTCAATATTTCCTTTGAGTGCAGAAAAGTGGGTTTTGCGCACTTGTTGGAGAAATAAATACAACGTACTTATTTTTAAACGGACATTGCAGCTGGTCTAAATGAGGATGAAGGAGTAATAAAGTTGTAAGTTGTTAGTATTCGAATTTAGTTTTTTTTGTTAGTTTGAATTTTATATCATAGTATCTATATAAATTTACCTAATTCTGTAAACATGTTAAATAAGGTTATTGTATTTTAAAACAAATTTATTACTTTTCAACTTATTATTACAATTCAACCTAAATTTTATATGGTTGAACAGACTCTGTAGTCTGCATCAGAATACTTAAGTAAACAATACAGTTTGCCAAATCAGATTATATGGTAACTAAAACTTCAAAATATCGTTTAGCGTTTTCCTATTTTATTTTAGTAAATATCGTATAGGAAAATAACCTTTATAAGAGCTTGGAAATAAGGACATACAACTTTTTTACATTTTGTGATTCAATTACTATTAATGTAACACATCCATAATGTTTGTATTAAACCCTAATTTCAGATTACTTAGTACGTGATGTTCTATGAGTTTAAATTAAGGAAAATAATTAATTTTGTATTAATGAGAATAGCCTGACAAATAACTATAAACCATATGTGCTTATTATGCAATATTAAATTTATTAACAACTAGCTGACAGGAACTTGTAATAATGAAACAGTGAATACATGTTACCTTAAATCTGGCAGCTATAATCATAAAGTGTTAGTAAAATGTTAAAAATTTTGTTGTAGCAATCGTACATTCACTATTCGCACAATTAAAAAACTTAAACAATCTGTAAAATATAAAACATTTAAAGAAATTGGATGAGAAAATTTTCCTCTGAATGGTACAAACTTTCCCGTCAGTAAAGTACATAAAAAAAAAAACTAACAAAGCGATTTTTGGCTATAAAGCCTTCCAGAACTAACGAACTAAAACGGAAAAACTACATGAGTAGTTGATATAGTAGTGGCAACGGATTCATACATTTTTACCATTCATTTTTATATATAATTTTAAATTAATTTAATAGCAATCATGCTAGTTATTTTTTTAATTGATAGAAGCTCCACATCCATTCAAAATAATCCGTTAGGAAATGTTTGAAAGAAAATTTTTAAAAATACAAATGGCGAAATGGAAAATAGTACTTTAGACAATATCATTAGAACTTTTTTCTTCCTTTATATACTAATCACTCACGAAGACCTGAAAGTTTTTCATGGACATGTACATAAGTAGTATCTTTTTGATCAGGGATATATCAAGATGAATTCCAAACGCAGATGCAATATTTTACGTTTCAATTTGCACATGGAATAGTCCTGAATATTTATAGTCCTCCCCGTACCCAAACCAATGTCCTCGACCGACAATTAGATATAAATGAGCAAATAAACATATTCGGCTGAAAAAGTTTATAAAAAGTACAACTTTCTGGTGGAATCATTCATTAATTTGGTTTAAATGTTATCAATTAGAAGAGAGGTGATATACTTATGAAATTATAGTTTGAGATGATACTTAAAAAATTTATAGATTATAAGTATAACCACGCATAAATATAGAGGAAGTATTTAACACTAGTCGATATATAATATTGAAAGCAAATAGAGTTTTAAATATTAACAGTTAAATGAAAAATAATAGAAAACTAAATTTGCATTAAAATTATTGTAACGTAATACAGTTTGACTAAAATGCATTTATGAAAATAGCGGAAAACATATTTTTGAGGTCAAAATTTATTAAAAGTAAAAGTTTCAGTTTACAAACTCAATAAATTTGAATTGCTTGGGTTCTATTAAAATTATTTAGTGAATAAATAACAACAAAAAACATGAAATATAACTCAAATAAAAGCTTTGACTTAAATAAGAGACATTGCATCGAAAAATAATACTGCAACGCAATTTTTGAACCAGGTTCCTTTTTAACATATACACCAAACATCAACATAAACACACCATGGAAAAGAAAAGAAAACAGCATGGACATTTGATAATAAACATGATGAATATGTTTGTAACAAATTATGTTTTCAAACGTTATCATGAATGGGGTATTTACGATCATGATGTTATGACCATGGTATATCCTGAATTTTATAAAGCGTAGATACGTAGATAAATGTACCTAAACCACCTGACTGTTCATGGTATATTGTTATTATACCTAATCAACAATAATAAACACTTTACAATTACTAATTCTTATAGTTTTGATAATATATTTACTATTGCTCGCCGCGGCGAAATTCCGTGGTTTATGTCGATAGTTTAGTTAGAATACAATTAAATTAGAAAATGTTTATGAAAACCATTATATATAAAAATACCACGGTAGAAAAATCAGAAGAAGTACAGTTAAAATAATTTTGTATTTACTTTGAGGGAAATACAGATCATGGATATATAAAATAATTTCATTAACTAAACAGTTTGATTCTGTTCTTTAGGTGTTACTTATTATTTAAATCATACAGAAAAACAAAGGTAAATGTTTTAACTAAAATAAAACAAATGTAACAATTAAAACATAAATATGCAATTTGAATTTGGTCTATACTGATACAGGGCAATCAATTTGAAAAAATAGCAATAACGTAAACAAATTGTTGTTCCACAATGTGATTTATTGGGCTTCAATAGAAACAATGAGCTACAACAAAATTGATATCCATAAAACTTCTCTATGAAATTTTTTACCTGGTTACCCTTTTTGAACTGGTCACATAAACCATATACAAATAACATACAAAAACACCATGGACGATTAATTCCGAATGTTCATTGGGTAGTAAACATGAATGAATATGTTTGTATGACAAAATTATGTGATTTAGGTCAAACACATTTATACTCATGAAAACATTTATGATGTTTAAATAAAAACCGCTAATACTATGGTAGATGATGAAAAAAATACGCTGGTATGGAACTCGCGGCTATAATTGAGGCCGACACGCTACAACCTACACTTAGTCAATTACTCCGTTTAACGTCTTTTAGCCAAAGATCATTTACTGTTTAATTATCCATACTATTATTAGCCTGTTGTGATAATGATTTGCTATAAACGGAATGAGGATTCAAAAGCAAAAGAGAAATTTCATTTACACCAAATAATTGGTTTGTTACAGTGGCTTGAAGCAATTATTTTGGAAATACTTTTTTCTGCTTTTATCGCACACCTATGTTATCCTTATTTTCATGTTTAGTAACCTATAATTTTCTTAAACATAAAAAATAAATGCATAACTCTATATTAGTCATTCGCATAAACTTAAAACCAAAATGTAAACAAATTAAAAAACATAAACAAATGCAAGTGCTTCAATCTGTCGAGTCTATACTGATATAGTAAAGCAATCAAGTGTTGAAAATAAAATAGCAATAACGTAAACAAAGTTGTTCCACATTAGATCCTATCTAGAACTTATTTTCTACTCAATTGATGACCAAAATTAAAGAAATTTTACCTGGTTGTACCAGTTTTCATGGCTAATCGGCTGATGGTGTCCAACATCAAATATACAAATATACATACATACAAACACCCTCCCTTATAGAAATAGATTAGTATAGTGTTTAGAACAATTATTTGGATTGTTTTCAAAGTGTAAATAGATATAACAAATAACTTTGATAATAAAAATATATATTTTTCATAACATAAAATTAAATTGAGATGCTGAACTAAATACTACGTAGCTAAAAAATACAAGTTTAAACTGAAATGTTTAACAGTACAAATTATCCAACGTATTTCACTTGATGCACGATGAACGATGTTGGCTGAACCATTACTCAAAGGCTATGTAACTAACTGATGGTCTGCTGCTCGTAGGCTGGCTCCATAACTCATCTCTTGACTCCATGAAGAATTGCCGAACACGATATGTCAACTGTGTAAGGGTTGTCGTGGTGTTCAATACGAAAACTACCCCTTAGTAGGTTTTTTGTGGGGTGGAGGAGGTAAAGCTTATACGCATACTAGACCCGGTAGTGTGGGACACCGCACCCTCATCACCTCGAAACTAGCCCGAAACTGTTTTGCACATTCCTTCGGGCTATACGTTCTGTTTACTGCGCCGCTAGGGCTTTTCTCATCGGGGTGATCGCTGTGCCAAAGACGATTGAGATTCGAGATAGACCTTTTTTGCCCGATGTATGGATTATAAACAGTGCTTAACACAGTTCCAGGCATGCTCTCCCTGGAGCATAGCTCCGACGATGTTGTCAGGGTGGATTGCTACGTCGATCTCCGCAGAGAGTGACACTCGCTGTGCAATCAAAAAAGTGTGCTACCCCTTAGTAGTATACTGACACATTCAGCGAATTACTATTAGATTAGATTAGATTATTCAAAATGCAACCGTACCAGAAGGTAGGTATTTTAAGCCAAGTATGAATGAGAAACGAGTGTATGATGATTGTGGCGCGATCTTGTAGTCTTGTTACTGATTAAGGCTGGCATGTTCCTTAGACAGAACTGTTAATTAATAGCCCAACAGTCATTGGCATATCTAAAGGACCTATAGATTAACGTGGAGTCCGAACCATTAACTCTGGATTACGAACTGGTCTAATTATGATGATTATCTTTCCTGATTAAGGGTCTGCATCAGTGGTAGCCATCTTGGATTTTAGTCCCGTAAGAGCAATGTTAAATTTTTGCACCTATATCTCCTTGACCTATTGTCATAAATTAACGGAAGAGGTGTCAAATTAAAGGTATTACAGTCCTCCAGGGCACCACCTTACAGATCTTCTTTTTCCGCTCTCAATAAAAAAATAATAATGATTTATTTTGTAAAATATTCCTGGATTTTTGTTTATATATCAAGTTGAATTTTTGAACATATTAAAAAGTCATGCCCTTGAGCCACATCTCATCAATGTACTTCCAAAGTTTTACATTGATACTTTGATAATTAAAATAAACACAAAAGGAGTCCAGAATTTACATTTTATTAATTTAGATGGACAAGTTTAAGTGGAGACTAATCATGAATAAACAAATATTTTCTAATTACGAAAGAAATAATATTATTTAAATTGTTTACAAAAAATTAATGATATAATTTTTTTAGTATTAGTGTTAATTACAGAGAAACAACAGCTTGTCAACAACTATCCTCAATTCATGACCTCCAAGTAGCTGGATTACAGGACACGCCACTGGCCCAGTCTTAATTACTGGGACTTAATTAATAAGTCTTAATTATTATAAGCCTGTCGCTTGTTAAAAACAAATTTATTTCGAAAGATACGAGTACATAATGTAATTTTTTTAAGTATAACGCGTTAGGAAACAAACACAAAATTAGTCAAAAAATGCAAAAAAGAGGAAAACAAACCAAGATTGAATAAATAGCGAAAAAAATGCACATAAAGTGAAAAAAAAAGACCAAAATAAAAACAATAATCAACACCAATAGAATGCCGCCTTAAAAGAAATAAAATCAAAAAACAAGAAAACAATAAAAAAATAAACAGAGGATAAAAAATTATCATGATATTAAATAATATAAGAAAGAGTGAACAAAAGACGGATGTAAATTGTAGCTTAAAAAACAAAGAGATTTAGTTTGTGGAATATGTAATAAGTATTTAATGAGTACATGTAGTTGAAATTTTAAAATTTATTATGAATATATTGATTAGTTGCTTTATTTATGTAAATGATTATGAATTTAATAGTTAATTTATTGAAGATAAAGTATTTATTTTATAATAAAAATTAAAGTTATTGTAAAGATATATGTTGAATATGTTATAGCTTGATTATTAAATTAAGAAATAAGATTAATTTTCTTTTAGAAGGATTATTAAAATTCATTGAATATATTTTATTTAATATATTATTTTTAGTTCAATTATAGTTAAATTTCTAAAAATGTTTTTATGAAAATATATTGAAAATGCTTTTTCTTTTACTACTGCCTGTAAAATAATGAAAAATGATAATCAAAATCTTATAATATTAACAATTAATTAGTATAATACATTTTTTTCAAATTAAATTACTTTTATAAACTCTAATGTAGCTTACGTTTATGGTTCTTTTTTGTAGCTATTTAAAAATATAACAATGTTATTTTAATTGTAATTTTTTAACGTAAGGTAGTGACAATACCGAGGTTGAATCGTTCCCTATCAAAACTTTAAATAATAAATATCATAAATAGGATGAAAAAAACTTTAAAATTAAATTTTACAATTGACTCTTAGGACAATTTTATTCTGTAAATAAGTTTTTTCTTCAAAACAAAATTGAATTTTAGATTAATTATTTATGTGAAGAGTTTTATATTGTGTATAATAGGCCATGATTTGCTATAGTGGTGTTGTAATTTATAAATGTGATTGATTGTATAACTTATTGTATTTTGGACTTTGTCAATACTGTAAAGTTCTCACGACAATACACTATTTCATTTCATTCATTTAAAAATAACACAAGGCGTAGAAAGGCACAAAGACACCATCGATAGCTTACCATTGAAATGTAGGTATTTTAATCTGTTCTACATTGTAACACCGAAGTTGATACCTCTGCATCAGCTGACCCTCTACTCTCCCTTCGGTAAGAAACGGTTACTTTTGAACCACTATGCATATATTAAAGAACAGCATCAACAGTACACTGCTTACATACTGTTCCAAAAACAGCTGTTTAGATATATGCGTTGACGAGGAAGAAGAGCAGTTGTTCTATTTCTTCCTAGGACTAAACCTATTATTATGAAGAATTTTTCAGTCCTAGACCGCAAAATATCATTCTTGATGATACTACTTTTGATTTAAGGTCAGCATAACGAATACTGACTTAACCTAAACACACAATCAGGAAACAAGAAAGAACTGCTACAACGTAAGTAACATAATTTAGCTGATTAGTTTAAATTGACAAAAATGGTACACAACTGTTAATACTAAATCAGCTAATCTAAATATATAAAACAAAGTCGTGTTAGTTACACGCATTATAACTCGAGAACGGCTGGACCGATTTTAATGATCTTTGATTTTTCGGATTCGTCTCTGCTCTGGTCATGCTTTAGGCATATTCAGTTTCCATAAATTCAATTAGTTTTCATTTTATAGCGTTTTAATTTTCTAATGTTAACCTTATGGGGAATAAGTTTGTTTACAAATTATCTACAATCAAAAAAATTTGATTTCTTAAACCAGCTGTTTGTTTACTGTCCGTTAGCAATATGCTTTACCATCTAATGCCATCTGAATCATTCATTAATGTAAAACTATGAAGTAAATATGTGCTGTACAAAATGAACAGCATTATTCGCCACGTTAATGGTTTACGGTTTTTGGGAATTATGTACTGTATTTATATCTCTTTATTTTTTTCTTTATGATTAAAAGTCACGTGTTTATATGTTAGGCAAATAAAAAATAATTACAATGTTTATACATATTGAGTTTATTATAATAATCAGCTGTTGTATATTTTAAGCTTTCACAACGAAGCCGCAATGCTAATTTGCTTCAGGACATGGCCAATCTTAAAGTTAACATGTATTTACTGTTAGGCGTTACGAAGTTCGCCGGGTCAGCTGGTAATTTATATTTAAGTAGTTTGTTTCAATTTATTTACAGTATGACGAAAAATATAGTTCATCACATGTCCCAAGATTGGCTTTTTGATATATACTCGCACATGTTTAACAGCCTCGGCTGTTAAACATGTGCTCGTATCAAAAACTCTCATTTTGGTCCTAATGAGACTATTTGGATATCTAGATTCAGTGGAAATTCTATTGGAAGTAGCATCGGAATAGTTTATTAACCTCCATCCTGCCTCACCCAAACCGTGCCCGGGTTAGTTGAGGATGAAACGGCCCCCAGGGTCCGATCAGAGCGAGAGTTCAAATATCACCCACTTTAAACCGCTCGAACCGTTACACCTCGACTGTTATAGTCATTTATATTCCTCGTCCTACTTCTCAACCTTTTCATGATTCATTTAATTTGTAAGTTAATGAATTACAAATTTAAGGTGGGACTTAATACGCTCTTTTGTAATAAAAACGGAATATTAATCCTTTTTAGATATCAATGGTTTGTTAGATTTCACTGGAATTTTCATCTAATATACATATATATATAACCTTTAGTTCTACCATATTTTCCTGAAATCTTAACCTTAGCTAATGTGTAATTTTTTTTTATAATCTCGAAATTGTAAAAGAAAATATAACAGTAAATTTATATCTAAGTAAATAGTTAATACTGTATGCCTAAATAATTCTGTTCTATAAACCTCTTGTAATGATCAAAAATGACTGTTGTGTGACTGTATTATATTATAAAGAAGATGTGATTGCTGTATGTTTGTTTGTATGTCTGTTGTGGAAACTATACACGAAAAATACTGAACCAACCAGTTTGAAATGTTTCACTAAGGTAGAAATTAAACTCATGCAAGGCATGTGCGTATGTATTTCTTTAAATTTTCTGTGTCTACGCTCAATGAATGTTCTAGGTTTTAGTCTTTACGTTTTTAGAGCATTTCAACATAAAATTACTTGAATGACAACATGTGTGAACACTAAAGTTTGACAGTTTAGGAAGAAGAAGAAAGAGCTGCTGTGAACGTGGTAGGATTCAATGTTTTACATTTTCAATGTCAACATCTGATTAAACTACTTTTGGACTGTTCGGGGAAAAAGGAAAGAAAGTTCAAGATAACCGCTGGGTCGAAAATAGTATTGCCGGAAGATTTTATGTTTCCTCCCAATGCCCGTCTCTATTATGTCATTCCATATCCTATCCCAATATTACTTAACAGGGGTTAAGGCCAACGCACACAGCAACAGGCGCACGTATGCAGACAGACGGAGGAAAAGTCGCTCACCATGTGATTAAATGTAAACATCTACATGCAGACGTCGGTAAACATACGGACGTCTGTGTGCGTTGCAACATCTAATAACATGGGGAGAGATTTTTTCCTCCGTCCGTCTGCATACGTGCGTCTGTTTCTGTGTGCGTTGGCCTTAACTTTGTCATGTGGTTGACACTCGTGTTTCGACATTTTGTAATCATTTATGTTTATACGCTTTTTCGATCGTGATTAGTATAAAATACTATTGTTAAATACCTCTTTTAATGTGAATAGTTTTTCCTCAAATAAAGAATCTTTTGTTAATAATATTTTCATGTTGTAGAACATTTATTTCATGCCGAAGAGAAAAAGTAACCTTACTCAAACCTTTTTACCCGTGCGGAAAACGAGTTGTTCAGTTATTTTTAAATAAATAAATAAAAATTGACATTTTTTTCAAAACTCCTCTTAAGAATAATTTCTCGTGACGCTAATTTTGCCCCATCCAAGTTAGAAGTAAATTTCTTGCTTAACTTTTCCCCACAATCAAGTTTAGAACATATATGTCATAATCTTGGAGTTAATTCTCTTAGATGTTTGTATTATCTTGTTAAATATCCGTTGCTCTTACTAAAACAAACACATGGAAAGTTGTCTAAAAATAAAAGGGTATTCAAAATAAATAGTGAAACTGTCAAACGATAGATAAACTGAACAGTTATTGACACAAAGAAAACAGAAGATGGGCGGAGATGTTTGTCTTCAAGTTTAAACATTTTGTGGCAAATGTTCCGTAAAAGTTCCAGCTTGGTCCTTGTTTTCCGCGGCCGTTTGTCATTGTAACCCGCACATCGATCGTATGAATACAGACGGTTAACAACGGCGTGTGTCAAGCAGAACATGAAGCACATCCCTTGTATAGGAGACTACTATTTATAATTAAACTGTCATACTTTTGCCCTTATATTTCAAATAAACCCCTTCACATGGCATCAAATATTATTTTCTTGTTTATTTTATGCAACCAGTAAGTCCGTCCTTTGTACGGATTGAATCCAGAATTAAAGGATCGATTAGAAATCGATTCACTTACTATCTCAGCTCAAATACTTTTGAATTTGATGGATTGGATTTAATTAGGAAATTCCTATCTTTTAGTCAAATCCAAATAGTTAAATTGACTGGTACTGGTTAAAGACTATCCTAATAATTCGACAAGTTCGTAGTTCGGAAGGAGTGGTTCGGATTCCACATTAAACTGTAGGTCCCTTAGATATGCCATTAGGCTGGTAATCAACAGTCCAGTGTCTACAAGACTACAAGATCGCGTGACAATCATCCTACACTCAATTCTCATTCATACTTGGCTTAAAATACCTACCCTGTGCTATTGTCACAATTTCCAAAATCTAATCCAAAAACAAGTTTCATAGTTTTGGGCGCTCTCGTTTTCAAGTATAAACGTTGCAAAAATCCTTATGTAGCGTTATGGAAACCATACAGACGGAAATTGGGATAAAACGCATTTCAGATTTTCTGCGGTATATAACTTAGAAATAACAAAGCAATGAACGGAAAAATCTTTAACTTTATTTATAGGAGATAGATCAAAAACACAAATGAAAACGTATTACTTATATAATTGAATTTTACCTTAATACATGTTGGCCGTTTTATTGCATAAACTAACCGCTATCTTGGTGAAAGGAACAGTGTTTGTAAACATTTTGCTAACACACATTTTTTACGATTATACTGTTATAAGCTAATTAACTCATTTATCATCATATCAACTAATGTATCTTTACGGTACTTAAGTGCAAATATTGTAAATGTACGATACTCTTGCCTGGACAATAAACGGACTACATTGTCTGGATTAAACGCATTGTCAGGCTATATCGTCCGGGATGAATACAAATGCAGTCTAGTGTGATTGCTTCTCTTAATTAAACTCATGTGAACAGGTCTGCACGGTCGGAGTGAACTGGAAATGTGACGCTCCTTCAATTCAATACAAATAACGATAACTATTTCCCATTATAATAAGTATATTATTATAATGGGATCAAAACCATTAGTAATGTTAAAAGTTGAGAAGATATTTCAAGTGAAAGCCCTTGTAGAAGGTTATTAGCATTGAGCTATATTTTCCCAAGTGAAGCATTTTTGTGTAAACATTTTTAATTCGTGTACTTCACCAATAGGCCGGAAAGCAGTTGTTACCGCTGTGTGATTTTCTCACGAACGAGGCGCAGCCGAATTATTGAATTTTATCAAACGCCGACTTAAACGTGACTACATTAGTATAGTATAGTTTTGAAACGGATCAAATAAATAACCAATGCACATAAATTGATGTTGATATCTAGAAAAAATTACCATTATTTCCCGTTGCCTTTCCTGTATTCCAGCCACTTGGAGGTCACGAATTGTGAGTTGTGAGAGATGGTCGGTGGATGTAGTGTTCCATTGTGTGGATTAACGTCCGCACTATTGAATACTACGTTAATCCAGAAAGACCGTCCACGTAATTAGTCCACTTCGTAATTTAGAGGCAGTAGTTCGGACTCCACGTTAATCTGTATGTCCCTCAGATATGCTACAGATATATCTGTATGTCATATTAATTAACAGTTCTGTTTAAGGTACATTTCAGCCTTAGTCAGTAACAAGACTACAAGATCGCGCCACGATCATCTTACACTCATTTATTATTCATACTTGGCTTAAAATACCTACCTTAGTAGATCACCAACAACTTTCCAATTTTTTTTGTAAAAACAATTACTTAATCTACAAAGCGTGTGAGTTTATTTTACAACAAAGCCCTCTCAAAAATGTATGGATCAATTGGAAACTTTCCACCATAATTGGTACTCTGGTCTTTAACGGAGAAGACTAACAAAATCCTTACAGATAAAACAGACTGAAATTTAGATCAGAACTATTTCGGATTCCATGATGTTAATATAAAAAAATTACAAATTAAAAACCTACAAACGAACTATATTTTTAAAGATAAAGATAAAAAGTAGTCTTTATTTATATAGTTTATGCTACTATATTCTTTACGCTAAACATGTTATTCTTATAACTTAAATATCTTGATACCCTGGATTGACAACCAATCCTTTTGTATTCTAAATTTGCATCTTAAAGTTTTTCAAGAATAAAGGAAATACCAGCGGTTGGAGAGGAAGTTAAACAATCAAGTGGTTTGAAAACTTCCGAGGCAATTAACAGCTTTCGAGAGCTTTTTACCTAATTAGTTGTTAAACAAAATTAGTGTGCCTATAAAAATTACAATTTGCAAAATGTTCAGTAAAGTTAATGAAGTTTTATTAGTGCCTTTTGCGATTTTAAAAACATATTATGTGGGCAAAATATTAAATAAATTATTTGTGTAAAGAAAATGTATGTGTCTTAGTTAATATTTGGATATTGCCTGCTATAGTATGTATGGCATTTTAACTGAAATAGGGGGTGAAATATATAGAATAGTGAGTGTATGCTGAAACAATATGTGTAAGTGTGAGTATAGATTGATATAACTTCTGGAAACCAAAGTCTATGGACACGTTAGTATGTGGATAAATATTATGAATACTAAAGATATGGTTTAACCGAAATCATCCTAGGCCGATGATGAAAACTAAGTGAACGTTAGGCCTACAGGAATATTACCTAGAGCCCGACCGTAGCCACACAGCCCTAAACCAAGCAAGCTTTGATGGCGTGTTGTATGGAATAATATATATATATAGCCCAGGACCATGTTATATATTTTGTTTTTAGGTTTCCAGAGGCCAAAAACAGTAATCGTTAAAAACTTTATGCATATATTTGTGTGTGCCTGTGAACATGATATCTCGTAAAAATGGTCCGAGCGAGGCCAACTTCGGTAGAGACGTGTATTCCTACATTTACTCGGACATATCGGTCAATTACCGTACTCCATTACAATCAGCTTAAAAACTACACAATTTAGTTTTTACGTTTTTCTCTATCTCACACAGTACGTTGTATTTTGAGGCTCCAGTGTTAATTTTATGGAGGATAAGGAAAAATTAATATATCTCTTATCAATCAATACTTTTGGAAAAAACTTCGTATTTACCTTATGTGACTGAGATCTATCAACTTATGCTTAAAAATCATAGTTTATGTGTTTAAAATGGCAGCTAACCTGCATACTCTTTTCCTATGTTAATCATATAGATAAGAGGCAAACTCTTTAATTTATGGACAGATGTTGATGAAATTTGGTTTGATGAAATGGTCAAAATAAACATTTTTTACGCTAGAAAGATCTACTTTCAGTGTTCTTCACAGCAGCAAACCTGCATACTCTCTCCCATGTCAATATTTTGGAGAATAGGCAACTCTCATATCTATCGACAGATAATGACTTCTCATTTATTATTATTATGTTACTGATTTGGAAATTCGCTGAGTAGGCAGGTCTGCTGCTACGGGGGTATTTTAACTTTATGATTCTATTCCTCACCACCGAATGTTCACAAAGGCCTGATTTAATGGCTTTATTGTGTGTGGAAAAGGAATGAAGCACACAAAACATCAATTTCTTGTATTGAACGAGTTTATTTTGAGTTGTATTTGATTATATTTGATACAATCTAGATTATTGACAAAGATGTACTCATGATTTTACTACATATTGAATTACTGATAGAAGACTTTATATGAAAACTTTATTGAAAGGTTGTCACCTGATGAAAATGCTCTAAAAACCATAAATTGACTGGTGGCGTGTCCTGTAATCCAGCTACTTGGAGGTCACGAATTGTGGATAGTTGTGAGCGGTGGTTGGTGGCTGTAGTGTTTTCTTGTGTGGATTAACGTCCGCACTATTGAATACTACGTAATCCGTAAAGACCATCCTCATGATTAGACCAATTCGTAATTCAGAGGTAGTGGTTTGGATTCCACGTTAAACTGTATGTCCTAGTTTCCGTCGGCTATTGGGACATTAATAAATAGTCCTGTCTATGGAAAATGTGAGCCGTAGTCAGTAACAAGATTACAAGATCGTGCCACAATGACCTTACACTCGTTTCTCATTCATACTTGGCTTAAAATACCTACGTTATGATTTGGTCGCCATTTCAATAATCTAATCTAATTTTATCTAGCCAGTGTCAATTGCAAAGTCATTTATTTCCTAACCAATTTTTATTTGAAATATTGACATTCGAGATTGTTTTTACGTGCTTGTAGATGACTCTTTATAAGTGTACGTAAGTGTAAATAGAGCATGTTTTGTTTCTACAGTAATGCGTTATAGGTGTTAACAGTTGTGCGCGAGCTACAAGGCTTCTCACTCAAGACCACCGCTCCTGGTTAACTTTAATGCGTTAAGTTGGCATAACTGGATGAGAATGGTAACTACTAATTTATAGGTGTCAACAGTTTGACCAATATAATTAAAAAGTTAATACAATACTAAAGTGCAGCACTTGATATGACATTATTATAGTAAAACGCGAAAACAGCTTATTACATAAGGAGTGTATCGTTTTAAGATTATGCAAGTGACTAAATAGTTTACATTTTTTAACAGTGACTTCTTCTTGCACATTTTGCTACTGTATTACGTTATTTTAGTTTATAATGGCCATAAAATTCACACGAACACGGCAATTAACTGTATTCTAATTACTAAGGACTGATGACAACAACCACGGGAGCCTGGGGCCTCGCCCCAGCGAGCAAAGCTAGTAATAAATTAATACATCCAGTAGAAACATGTGCTTTGCTAAACACTGTTAACCTCTGCTCACCTGTCATAAGAAACTCTTTTCTGATTTAAAACTTTTTGGGGAGGATAAATTTTGTGTTAGGCTTACGCTTAGGATAAAAATTTTGAAACTTTAAAACCTTATTACAAATTTACAAACTGGAATAGTTTTGATTGATTCCTCAAACGTTAAAATCTGAAAATATGAAGGAGCAATGTTTGCAAAAACATGCTTCACGTATAATATAACCAAAACCTAACCAGGCTGCCTAAAGTTAAAACAGTTTTATTTAGAAGAAGCTTTAATTATTCCAGTGGTAAACTATTTAATGCATTACCAATCGAAATTAAACAGTCAAATGATTTGAGAAAATTTTGTAGAAAACACACTTCATGGATTTTTTAGATTAGAGACGTATCGCTACTCCATCATGTTATTCAATAAATAACCTATTTCAGTATACCAACCAGTTAAGTTATATCTTTAAAAAATAGTTTTATTTTTGGAACAAGTTGTGCATTAATTTTGTTTTTACCAATGAGAACGCTGCGAGGAGCAACTTATCTACAGTTCTTTTTTTACTTGAAGGACTGGACTCATAAGTTTCTAGTTTTTAAGCTGTTTTTTGTCTTATTCAAACTAGCCACACTACTTGTAACAGTGGCTAGTATCTTCCTAAACTAAGAAATATGTACTTTATATTGTAACTGATAATGGAGGAATAAATCATTAATTCATTAATTTATTTTCTATACAATAAAGATTGTAATTTTCTACTCTTGCGTGAGTGACGAGATAAGGTAACAATTTTTTTTGAAATTACGAAAACTAAATAGTTTTATTTCAAAGCAGAGAAAAATACTTACCAACTGTCGTTTCTGAAACGTATCAGAACGTAGAGGGGAACACAACACAACGCAACCCTATAATGCGGAAGTATTCAAGTACACGTGTGCGTACGGGGCTGAATTTCGGGTTATTGGGGTCGATGTATTCAAATATTCACCTTACACGAGGCCTCATATACATTTCCTGTCCAGAATAAACCAGTTACATATTCCTTTTCATATTTGCCCATAATGTCCCTATATATCTTACTAAAAAGTCTGCATGAGTTTGGCGACAGTTTCTCTAGTTTAAATTTTGTTTTCAGGTAGTTTTAATGAATGTAATAATTATACCTAAAGGACTCTATATGAAACAAAAAATATATGTACGGTAGTAGGGAAGTTATTCTCATTTTCGAGTGAACCTAATAGTTTAAATAAATAAATAAATTAATATTTAAAGTGAAATATATTAATTATATCATGTTATCATCAATACTACACTTATCTATCATGTACAATACAAAAATTATATTGATAACGCAACAAATAATTGGACTAACCTAAAAAACTATGATTTTAAATAGCCAAAATGGTTAATTTTACCTCAAACTCTTTAGGCGAAACTCCTAGTAGTAAAATAATAAACACAACTCTTAGTCACTACCACAATCACAACACCAAAGACACTAACCACAAAACAAGAGAATGAGTACAAGACTGAACATGCACGTGAACTCGACAAAGATGACTCAAGACTTGTACTTTCTCTCTCTTTCTAGCAGATCAGCTGATCACGACAATGTATTATCGTTGTAGAACGAAAGAACTGATTCGCTATTTAAAAAACCCTTGATAGAAAGTTTTCACATGGATATGTCTTAGCTCTGAGGGGGTGTTGGCGATTTTTAAGATGGAAATATGTAACAGGTTCCATTGAAACCACCAAAGTTATTGTATTGAATTTTTAATATAAAAGAATAAGAACAGTTGTTTAGATTAAGTGAAAACATTACTCTTAGGCATATCCATGATCTAACCTATTCCCCACAGGGAAGTAAATATAAACATTTTTTCCTACTACGTAGCCAATTAAGAGCCGTATTAAAAGCTATTCGACCAAATAACAATAATAAAAAAGCAGCTGATATTTTAGCGTTTTCGTATGATTTTACCGTGTGTGGCAAAAACTCTATGTTTGGTATTTTTAAGCATAGAGTTTAGCTTAACTAACTTGATGTTTAACATAACTTTTGTAACGTAACCTTATCAAAAGAGACGAATTATTATGGATATTGCCCTGATTTTTATAATATTTAAGAGTATCGTTTTTGGATCTTGTAAAAGGCAAAGACGAAACATACTGTGATGTATTTCTATGTTAAGAGTGTTCTATGTGTTGAGTAGCCTCAAAAATACACGAAACTATATTGATCTACAATCTAAAGCATCCAAAACAATGCCACTTTCCAATTTTACTACTTCGTGGTCAATTATATAAATGTAAGAAAGTCCAAAGACAATATTATTTATCAAAAACTGTTGTCCTATTATAAAACATTTTACACTCCTGACTACGGTCGATAGAGACGCATAGGTTTTCGTGTTATTACATTTTAGATAGGTAGATATTTTATCTCACGAAGTTACAACCTTTGGCAGTAAAGGTCAAATGTTCTTTATACTCCAACGTAACAATGTTTTCACACCTCGTTGGAAACTTGAAGTGTTTGGGCACATTGAAAGGTATACAGCCGTATATACGACCATATTGGGTTTGTTAGAGTTGTTTTACCTTGAATGTAATGGAATAATAACACAGACACGTCAACTGTAAATTCATTTCCACAGAAAATATTTAATATTGAAACACATTCTTAGCAATTTTACCTACGGCGGAGAAAATAATTTAAATATTTGAGGAACAGGCTGGCTACTAATGCTCGTGGATTATAAAAATATTTTATTTTATATTTAGTTGTGTCCCACTCTACTTGTGGATAATTGCTAGGAGTAAAAAATAGGCATACTTCTGGTTGGAACCAAAGATTTCGAATTAACATAAAATCTTTTAAAAGTAAATAAAAGAAACACCCAGCTCATTACCAAATCTTGGTCAGTGATGACCCTAGTGGTTCTTAGTGCAGATAAAGCAGATCCTGAAGTTGCAAATCAGCTTTTATCAGAATACGAATTGATTGCCTGATTGCAGGCAATCGTTGTAAATCTCGTCATGCATATACTCAATACTGAATTCATTGAGTTTAAGTAATCAAATATTAAAATAAACATGGAAGTATTAAAAAACTTTTGTTGTGTCACAGTTTCCCTTACACTTATCAAAATATATCTTTCTGGTCTTGCTGGTGTTAAAATAAAACGCTAACTTTTTAATCAAAAAGTTTATATAAAACATCAAGAACATCTCAAAAATTGTTTTTATAAAATTATTACTTTTGTAAAAGATACAATAATGTCTTCATTGGAACACTAAACAATACATATTTTACAGTTTAAAGTACGTGGATGTTAATAAAATTGTAAATATATTAATATTTATCTTAGTCTAAGTCTAAACACTACTGTATTTTTTATCTTTTAATCACTTATTTTTCGGGGGAGATGGGAAGTTTTACAGTGTTAAAAAATGAGCATTAGAGCATTACTTACTAATTAAATACTAATCACTTTTCATATCACATACTTAGTATCATAATTACTTTTAGCCTAGTAAGAAAGTATAAAATTGAAAAAAATGGCTAAAAATCTTTGGTAACAACAATGATACAAAGTTTTTTCATAACTATAAACATATAATAGGAAAAATGTACATTTTAAAAACGTGTTGTAAATATTAACAAATCTGGGTAACATAGAAACAAATCAGTATCCATATCTTGACTATAAGGCACTTAGGTATACTGTCTTTTACCATGTTAAAACTAAGGAAGCCTGTTTACAAATACGACTATCTTATACTGATGCTATAATTATATGTTTTAGGTATTGACAAAAAATAACTTAATGCTGTTTGGCTGGTAGGCTAGCCCAGGATGGAGCTTGATAGTTTCTCAACTCGCCAAGTATCGATAGGAAAAAATTT
The DNA here is from genome assembly GCA_023375725.1 of Nephotettix cincticeps. NCBI lineage: Eukaryota > Metazoa > Arthropoda > Insecta > Hemiptera > Cicadellidae > Nephotettix > Nephotettix cincticeps. Next base: position 48,615,066 of record CM041788.1, read on the forward strand.
TTTTACACATTGTTAAATATTCATATTGTTTCATTTTACGACTATATGCATGATTTTATTGAACTATATAAACTGAACAAAATATATTTTCTAAAATATTTACATGATGTTATTTTTTGTCTATTCTGCGCTTATATTTGACATTTAATGCAATACTAAGTTATATAAACAAGTGAGATGGGTTGAATTTGTGAGGTATAGCGTTGCAGAATAAAAATCCGCATGCGCCCAATCCCTTTGGACCGGTGAAGCACCCGCTCAAGGGTTAAAGGTTAAACTAAGATAGAAGAAGATTTATCACATAGGTTACTGCCTAAAAAACTGATTTGTAGTAAGGTATTAGTTATAATTTTAATTTATATTGCAGTAAAATAGTTTTAAGCATAGCGAAACGCTTAGACTAGGTCCTGAGAAGTCCAGAACTCTGGTTGTCAAAAGGAACAAAAGGAGATGCTTGTGGGCGAACTGTGGATGATGGTTGACTTGAGGATTTCATATTTTCAATTTCTTGTCTAACTAAATTAATTTCATTCATAATCTGTTGTAGTGTTAAAATTATTTGTTGATTTTCTTGCTTTCCTTTTCCATCGCCATTCTCCATTGTTGGCTTGTCATTTGTGATATTTGATTCATCAGTATCTTCCTCTAATTCACAACAGTCCTTTTCTCCATTCTTTCTCCTTTCAACAATATTGTTTATCACAGATTGTTTAAGACTCTCCGTAAGCGGGTGTCGTGCCTTGTGCGAAGGCCTTCCAGGCTCAATTTTCAAATCACACTCTACAGCTCTGCATCTTTTAACACCTTCATCTAATTTGTTCGGACAACATGCAAACAGACTTTTGTTGTAGACGAACATCTCTAGCATGCTGAGGAAGTCTATTTGTTTAGCCAATCGTTGTGCTCTACCTTTCTTCTCAAGGATTGCAATATCGCTGACTGCTAGACCAACGAGAAGATTCATTAATACAATGGCTACTAACACCATGAAGGATAGGAATATTCCTCTACCCACTATAGCATCTACTCCTTTGACATCTTCAAACATAGTCTCATACTCAAACTCTATTGCCATCACCATGACCTTAGCGAATGATCTCCACCAGTCCGAGAACTGCCCGGTGGCTCGGAAGTGGATCATGAAGGCAAACATGAAACCAAGAATGACAAAAAAGAATGTAGCCATCACCTGGAAATAAAACAGAATTTATTAGTGACTGGTCTATGTAATATTTTTGTAAATTATGAAATCGATTTACACCAGAGTCCTAGTAATACAAATTAATTAGGACCAAACCCTGTTCGGATTACCTAGTTGTTCGGATTATCCAGAAATGCAGTGTAAAATTGAGTTAAAAATACCAGTACAGTACTAATAAAATCCATTATTTTAGACCTGAACTGTATATTTAGACCAATTAACTTAAACCTTATTGTGATAAGGTTTAAGACGTGTGATAAGGTTGTGGTATAGACGTTCACATATAGGTTTGTCCACGATATAATTTCCACGAAGTATTCCTGCAGGGATGTTCTATCTGTTAAGCACTCGTCATTAAAAATAAAAAAACAGACACATAATTACACATAAAAAAACAATGATAAAACAGTGCCGTCTGTAGACCTTCCTTTTACGCGATCACGGTTATTGCTGAAGATAAACCCAAATGATCGAAAATTAGTTTGCCGAAAATCTATGATTAAGAGTTGGACAGTGAGAATCCAGTCTATTGTGATATACTCTGCGTGTAGCTAGACATCGCCCTACGCTTTCTCAAGCAACAGTGTACTACTATATCCACATATGTGATGTTAATGAGACAATAGCGCAACTTTGCATTGGCTGCCAGGATTTAATTTTTACGCCAAAAGACAATAAGTGAGATCTTATGTTCCTAATAGCTAAGTTATTGTGTTTAATTAACATTGTGTATGTAGTAATGTATAATTAATGATACCTTGTTGTAGATTAAAGTGTTGTAAGTCAGATTACATTTATTTGTTTTTAATTTAAACTCATTTATCTTTTCCCCATCAGGTAGTTCAGATTAGCTAAGATCAAGACTCTGACTACAAGTCACAATATTAGTACAAAATGTTATTCTTGTTTAAATTCTACAACATATAACTGGCTGGGTGGTTATTTTGCCCCACCTTCAAATCTAAAGGTTGCCAGATCAAATCCAGCAAGGGTTGAATGTGGTCCTAGTTTTCATTTTGTCATTAGACTTTTTTAATGATGTTTCCTAACAACAGTTTGAAGTTAGATAATAACAAGACCGGGGTTTGGATCGTTCCAAATTTGGGGGGGGATAACTTTTGTTTTTATTTCAAATTGCATTATACCATGACTTTGCCTATTTTACAAATTGATGTATTGACAATTAAGACTATTTCTGAATCTTTAATTATTTTACATTCAACAAGATACATTCATATACATTTACAAGTCCATTCATTCATATTCTATTTTACAATACTTGATCGACTAACTGACTTTGACGTATAAAATAACCTTAATTAAAAGGCTGCTTTACCGACAAAGATTTTTTTAGCCCAATAAGAACAATGTTAATTTCATGACAGGATACCTGACTACACAATAGTTGTAAAAAAAATGTTTGAGGTGTCATATTAAAGGAAAAGTGGTTATTTAAGGAATAACATAATAATTTTTTCTAGAATAAACAAAAATAAACAAAATTGAAAATCTGATTCCCTAAATCCCACTTTACCTTCAATGTAACACAATCTTCAACAATCTTTCTATCACTATTGCATGGTCAGTAATACTGTTGCATAATTGACATTGTTCTTATGAGACTAAAATCCAAGATGATGTAGGTACCACAGACTCTTAATGTAGAAGGTAAAAGTGAATCCTTACTCTCAAAACATTCTTGGCGACTGTGAAGAACATAAGAATGTAGAAACCGAGGGAGGAAGGCCATCGTGAAAGCAGGAAGAGGAGCTCCAACCAGGAAAGCAGGACTGCGATTGCTGACACATGGACGAGCCAGTCCGCAGGATGATGGCCCAGGACAACCAGCATGGACAGCACAAAGGAGGACCACTTAACCCAGGACTCTAGGTCTTTGAAGTAGTAGCGCTGCATCCTAGCTACTTGAAGGAGCTCCTGCAGGGAAAATAAAGGAAAACTGTTACATCAAAAAGGCTCTATGCAACACACAATGGATAGATTTTATTACTAGTATTACCTTCCTGAAGTGGCAACCTTACCACTTAAGTATTATAAGCCAAGTATGAATGAGATTTGAGTGTAACATGATTGTGGTGTGATCTTGTAGTCTTGTTACTGACTAAGGCTGACATGTCCCTTAGACAGAACTGTTAATTATTAGCCCAAACCAATGACATCTAAGGGATCTACAGTTTAAAGTGGGAACTGAACTATCATTTTTCCTCTGAATTATGAATTGTTCTAATTATTAGGGTGGTCTTTGGGATGTACGTAGAATTAAGTAGCGCGGACATCCACACCAGAGAATATCACATCCATTGACTATCGAACATAACTATGCAAAATCCATGACCATCCATGAGTACTACAGGACAACAAGATAAGCCATGTTACCAGGAAGAGAATCATTCATTAAAAAAACTAAAATTGTTTATTTCTTCACTTAATTTTCAGAAAACTATCAATGATATAAGTTACTGTTATCTGTGAAAAATATCGCTTTCTCATAATTGAACTTATGATAATATCCATTGTTGTCCATACAACAAATTTATTCAGTAGAAACATAATATATGATCACACTAATTAATTGTGTTTACTGCTGTTCAATTATTATAATAATAAGCTCTTTCCCAATCTTAAGTTTATGGAGGAATAATTCTAAAACCTAAAATCTAGATGATTTTTTTGCCATCCTCCCCTTATACATAGTATATATGGAGAAAGTATTGATTTCGTCAAAATTTTCGAATTTGAGTTGAGAGTGGATATATCTGTTTTGGTGTCCCCTGAATCCAAAAAAGTGGGTTTTGACGTGATGTCTGTGTGTGTGTGTGTGTGTGTGTCTGGATGAGTACAGAGCCACAGCCTACCCCGTTTGTCCGATTTAGATGAAATTTGGCATGTATATATACTGTATAGTCACCGTATCTCCAGGCGTTTTTTTCATTTTTTTGAATTTTTGATTTTTAAGGGTAGTTCACCCCTAAAAACCCTTAAAAACATGAAAAATCCAAATTTCTCAAAAACTGCTCTAACAATTTTGATAGTTGATTTGATTTGATAGTTTATAGTGCACAGAGGACCAAATAATTTGACACCACCTGCATGTGTGTAAAAATGACAGTTCAAAAGTTATGGGCTTTTAAATGTAAAAAAACCAAATTTTTAAATTTTTAGTGATAACAATACAGGTAAAGTATAACTTGACCGGCACCATTGAAACCAGCTTAAAAAGCTAAACAAATTAGTATTTTGAATTATTTGTCTACGACCAACGGTTCCAGAAGAAAGTTAAATTTACTGTCCATGATAAACGCAGTACGTTGTCTGAAAGCGCCCAATGTTATTCTTATGGAGAATATTAAAAAATCAATTTCTTCCTTTTTTTCCAACCGTTTTCCATGAAACTTGGTATGAAGCGTAAAGTCAAATCACCCAACAAAACCAAATCAAAAAAGCTTGGTATTACCGGGAGGGGGGGTACCCCCATACAATTCGAACATTTAATTTAACTTTGTCTCTCTTGTATTTATTTTCAGAAATGGGATGGTTATATTTGAAACAATAAATCATTAAATGATATTTCGATAAACTTTGAAGAACAAGATAGTTAAATTACAGATTGTCTTTTTTAAATTTACTTAAGGGAGAAAGTATGTGTCAGTCCACTGATACCGTTTATTTCTTATGAAAACTCTATTACTGGTGTAACATTTTTAACATACTTTTCTTAATCATACAATTTAACTTCCCCTATTAATTATTTTTTAACTGTTGGTATACAATTATTTATAAGTTTAAACCAAAATTTTCATTGTGTATACTGTAGGCCTGGTACATTTCACTTGGTTCTAAGTCTCACACTCATATTCTAATTGAAAATTAAGTAATGTCTTGAAAAAATTAAAATTAAGTGTTAGGGTTCAGTTTTAGAAATATTTATATCTGTGTTGTAAGACCTCAGTAAAATAATGATTAAGATATAAAAATGTGTATAATATTATTTTCCTGTGGTTATAATTGTGTATGTTGAGCATTTTAGGCACAGACGTTGCCATAAGAAAGCAAGAAAGAACTCCAGTTATTTCGTCTGTTATGCAAAATGCAGATGTATTGCTATCTAAAACATTCTGACCTCGTAAATATAAAGTAAAAAAATATTTTGTTTAAAATTTACAATTGTATTATCATTAAACTAACATTATAACAATTCATAATAGAAATAACATTGAAGATATATAAATATGTAACCATATCTAACTTTAGATGTTTAATGACTATTTTAGTAAATACTAGCCAAAGTACCCGTTCTTCGCACGGGCTAAAAAGGCTAAAAGGTGTAGGCTCTACTGATACATTTAAGGTATTGTTAATTAATTCTTCATTGTTTACAAAATGACAAAACAGGAGTGTCTACAACATTTCAAAGTAACATATGTCAAATATTGGGAGAGGATATGGATTAATGTAATAGAGACAGTCGTCGGAAAAAAACTTAAAATCTACCATTCCGCTATTTCAAATAATTCACTAATTTCGATCCAGCAGTTTATCTGAAAAAACAACCTTATTTCTTCTTATTCCCAAACTGTCAAAATATAGTGCAAACGGATGTTGTCATTAGAAAATGTAAACATTGAAACCTAGGACGGTCACGGCAGATCTTTCTTCTTCTTCTCGAACTGTCAAATTTTAGTATTCACAGCTGTTGACATTCAAGTAATTTTATGTTTTCATTCTCTACAAATGTAAACATTGAAACTTAGGACGTTCACAGGGCGTAGCCCGAGAGGATTTTAAGGAAATGAGTATGCCTATGTGTTGCATGAGTTTAAGATCTACCTTTGCCTAAAATTTCAAACCGGTCGGTTCAGTATTTTTCGCATTCACTTGCCACAACAAACCCACAAACATACAGACACCACCTCTTCTTTATAATATTATAGATTAAATTAATAGTAAGCAACACACACCTGAATAGTGATGAGTGTGAGAGAGATGCAGAGGGTAAAGCGACATCCGTACACGCAGGTGTTTACTACCTCAGACTGTGACTTGAGCACGTAGAAAGACATGGCCATCGTAGTTAGAGATGCAGTAAACACAACATACAGCGCCATCATTATGAAGAAGAACACTCGTAGCTTCTTCCACTTCAGGTAAAGAAACGTCTCAACAAGTGGATGTAAAAGAAGTTTTTCTTGCACAATATCCTTTCCACAATTCAATAAGGAATCTAACACCCTCAATTGTTTCCGGTTGGGACCTAATGGTTGAAGTACATCGTACTTTACTTTGATTTCGCACTTAGGACTATTCAAAGGGTATTCATTCACTTCGATACAACAGTCAAAAATTTTTTCCAGAAAAGTCACCGGATGAAGAATGCTATAGGCGATTATATCAAAAGCTGTCTTTTTATTTCCTGCTGAGTCATATACCACTGCACCTAAATTCGCACCATTCAGAAGCATAAACCGAACACATTCTTTTTTGGAAAACCTAGCTGCTACATGTAATGGGTACCAACCCTCGTCGTTTTTAACATTTAATGTATTTCTGTCATGCCTCAGTATGATGTCAACGACTTTCAAATGTCCTTTCATTGCGGCTAGATGCAACGGTGTTGACCCACGATGAGGGTACATTGAGGTGACTTCATAAACGTTACACCCTGAGATGATCAGGCTCTCCACGCACTTCACGAATCCTCCGAGAGCTGCGTAGTGCAGAGCTGTCGCTCCGCCCTTGGTTTCCTTGGTCCTGACATTTTTCAAAGATGCGATACGAGGGTCTGACAGCAGCCTCTCCAGAACGTCTGAGTTTCCTCTCTCCGCTGACAAGTGCAAGAGGGTGATGTCTCCAGGCATCACCACGGTGATGTCCGCCCCCTTGGCCAGCAGCAGGTTCACACAAGGCAGATGACCGGAGTAGACACCACAGCACAGGGGTGTCTCATGACGGTTGTTTCGGCTATCTATGATCTGAAAACATTCCAAAATTAATTGAATGCAGAGCACGGCAAATTTGTAAAAAATAGGAAGTTTGTAAATGATGTTGTATATCTACCACGCATAATAAATGCAAATGAAAGTATTTTACCATCCTTACATTGAATGTCATTCATATAACACAAATCAGTCTTTCACTAGAGTTGGAGACTTAGAGTATATTACAGAAACATAATGGGGCATCCATCCTAAAGTATGAGATCCTGAGGAATTCAAAAAAAGTCTTGAAAAAATATCTAGTTTATCAACTACAGACATTACAATCCTAATGAAACTTGATAAAAAACTTAAAATAATAGCTATACTTAAAAAATCTAGCGTTAGATTATAAAAATAAAGAACATTTAGACTACTCTACAGCTACTCTTATTCTCAGCAGTAAAAACCCTTTCACCAAGGTTATACACTCACTTTATTCGCTGGCACCGTACTAGTTGCCAGCAGTCCTTAGTAATTATAAACTATTTAAAGTATAGATATTGTTGCCACATTGCTACTTCCGATTTTTGATCGGACCTTTCCTTAAAAATATATATGGTAGCAGAAAAATTTTTTCAAAAGTTTTAAGATATTTTTTGGGGTAAAAATTAAACTTTGCAAATTCCAATGATCAGAATAGTGAGAGCAACCTCTTACGAACGCTCATAAATGGGCACACTATGATATAGATTTTTCATGATCAACATCTTTGGACCTTAAATATTACAAGTAACCAAAACTTGGGCACCACAACGGTTGCCTGGGATGACTCATAAGACATCCCAAAATATAAGACTTTAGGACCTGGAGTAAGTTATAATTCAGTAATTCACCACGAATTACACTTCTGTGACACAAAAACTTAATGTCATCACAACTCCTAAGACCCCAGAACTTCTTAAACAACTGTTCTTATTATAATATTAAACATAAACAACAGGTCCCCCACCTGGGTTAAGTAATAATATACAATAAATTAGGACTTATGTGACATAAGTAACATAATGATACCAAAACTCCTAAGGCACTAGAACTTCTTTAAAAAAAACTGGTCATGTGATACACTAGAACTTAAACGACATCACAAAATGATGACATCTATAAGGGGGCCTAGGGGTGTGGTCCCCAGCGAGCGAAGCGAGTAACCAAATCCTGCAGCATAATGTGCCCAATGAGTCCCTGATGGATCATGAGTTACTATTTTTAAATATAAAATCTTATATTCTGAAATCCTATAAATGATATTGAGACCAATTTTTTGAGAAATCATTTATGTTTCTATGAATATAAGTTAATATTTCAATAATATACAAGGTTGGAAATGTCAAGATTTGTGATTTTTAAAAAGGGGTATACTCTTTCAGGACCACTGTGTTGACCCTTCTTAAATCTCACTAATGAGCGTGCTAACTTCCATTTCTAACCAGAACCTGTACATGTGTGCCTCTTCCTAATTTTATTTTCTTTACCTATGGATTTTGATCTATTTTTTACTTTACCTTGACAGTCTCAGGTATGGTGAGGAGTTCCTCCAACAGCTGAGGTTGACACCTGGTCGCCGCGAGATGGAGCACTGTCTGGTTGTCGTTGGAGGTGATCTTGACATCAGCTCCAGCCTCCAGCAGCAAACTCACACCTGGGAACCATGCAGACTCTACCGCCAGGTGGAGAGGAGTACGGCCATGCAAGTCCCGAGCGTCCACAACCTAGTTGTCAAGAAAGAGATTTATCAAGAGGATGACTAAGCGTATAACGTTAAAATTCATCTTGATCTTGCAAAATTGGATCCCCTTTTATATGAACAAAACCTAAGCCCTTAGCTATCTACTAATACAGTTGGATCAAACTCACAAAACACTAAAATAACACATAACTCACAATAGGTTTTTGTATGAGATCTTTTGTTTTCCTACAACCGCACGATAACAGGCACATTTTGCACTCTTGGCAGAACATATAAGTAGTATATTATCACATTAGGTGAATCTCATATCCACCCTAGTGCGGCAAAGTAACTGGCCAACCACAAGGGCGGAATGCTCCAAAAATGTATGAAACTATGTATGTATGTATGTATGTATGAAACTCAGCTGTGACGCTTCGTGTTGCCATGTGAACCTCTCCTGCGCTATGACATCGTTTGCGCTCTGGTTACAGAATGGCCATTATAGATTGGTACAATGACAAGGCCTAGGCTATCAGTTTAGGAATTATATTTCTAGTCAAATTATTATATAATTTAGAGAATCACATTTTCTCAACAATTTAAATGAAACTGAATAAATTAGATTTGAAGCAGGAAATTTGAAATTAACTTTCATAGTACAGAACAAGTTTCAAGGGTTTTTTTGTCACTAGAAATAAAAAAAGTTATTATACAGATTATTTAATTTAATACAGTATATGAGCCTCAGTAAAACAACAATGTAATTAAATTAGTCACCTGAGAAGATTTATTTTTCTCCAAAAGTACTCTCATGGGTTCAATCATCTGCTTGGCCACGGCCAGGTGGAGGGGGGTGAGCCCTTCACTGTTCCATGTCAGCTGGCATGCTCCGTTATCCAACAAGTAGTCTATCAGATGTAGATCCCCCTGTTCTACAGCAGTATGCAGACAATTCACCTGCATCGCCACTTGGTTATGGACCCCTCCTTGTTTTACAATCACTTTTGACTTGGGCATTTTTGCTCCTCGTTCGATTAAACTGTTCACTATCTTTTGTGCAACACTCGGAGACTTGTGTGACTTCTCTCCTTCTTCAGCTGGGTCATAAAGAGCACTTCGATATTGGGTAGGAAGATCATCTGTAGATGCGATTCGTAGAAACGACTTTGGAGAAGCATCGGAATCCTCTTTCTGTTGAGGTTTTCTTCTCCAAGGTTTTCCAGGGAAGCGGATTTTTTCCCTGAGACTGTTGATCCTCTCTCTTGCTCCATCTCCAAATGGAATTGAGTCAGGAATGACTAGTGGTTTACTAACTGGTATCTCACCGACTACATCCAGAGGAGTCAGCCCTCTCTTGTCTTGCAGGTCAACTCTGGCTCCTCGTTCCAGCAAGAGGTTAACACATTGAAAATGACCCCTCTGAGTAGCCAAGTGCAGCGGCGTGGCTCCTTGGGTAACTTGTGGAATCTATAATAACATCATTTCATTATTATAGCCAGAAAATACTTTACCACAAAGAAAGATGCCCTTTGATTCTTTGCTTTGATTCTTTTGACTTTTTACCAACCGAAAAACAATAGGAGAATTATAGTGATAGGCTTTTTTGTGGTAATATTTTCAAATATGTGAGGATTAGGAGACATGAGTGATATTGGCTTAATATTTCTTCCTGTATAGTTTAGAAAATGTATATAAATCTCATAAAACTTATTTTTATAACATTTTAGATTTTAAAATATATTCAATGATCACTTTAAACAGCTATTTATTTTAATTTTGACAGCTGGTTATTTATCTCTCTTAAACTACTAAATATGTCTCATGTTTAAAAAATATTTTGCTAATATTACTCAAAACTGGGTGTTTGAGAGTGCGCTTTTTATGTTCATAGTGCATGGGTTAGATTAAAGTAAAAAAACATAGAATAATGGAAATATGTTTCATAACTGTGGGTGCTTTTGTTTTCACGGGAAAGCGTGACAAAAAGGCCTTGTTTAGTGTCGCGGAAATAGAACTACAAGTGGCAAGCAGAAATTCAGATAAGACTTATTTTTTCTGGGATATAAAACACAATATAACCAAAAATATCATAATTCAGAGCAATGTAGGGAGAAATCTCTAATTGAATTTATAAGTGGATTGCTGACAATATAATAACTTGCAAACAAAAATACTTAGAGTGCAGCTTCCTCTTCCACATCCAAGAAAACCTGTGCTGAGCTATTTATTTTATCATCTTGTTGATGATCTTAGATATTTTATTTACCAACGATTATGTGAGTAGGTTGTCCACGTACCTTGTCAGCGACAGAGCCATGGTCATGACTCCAGGAGTCGAGGCTCTCGTTGTCTCTGGGCACGGTTCCAGCGGCCACCTGCATGTTGACAATATCAGGAGCATGATCCAACAGCAATCGCAGAACTGCCGTGTCTCCCACAGCTGCCGCAAGGTGCACACCCTGTCTACCCTCCAGGTCTCGCCGCCGGGCGTCCGCCCCTCTGGCTAGCAGGAGGGCTGTGACATCCTCGTGACTGCAGGCCACTGCTAGGTGCAAGGCCGTGGTCCGGGTGGGTCGGCATGTCGCGTTTACTGATGCGCCTCCTTGTAGGCTCCTAAAAAAGAAAGAAAATGAAAGGATTGGGACCAGATGACAAGACTGACTTGATTTAGACTTCCTATATTTATCCGTGTATATTTATCACTTTGCGTGTGCTATATGTAAAACATAGCACGTGTATATACATTTTTTTATAAAAACAATGCTTATAGTATGGAAGTAATATATAATGTCAAAACAAAATTGACTAGGACAGTGGAGTTGTCCTGTAATACACAGCTACTTGCAGATCAAAAATTGTGGATAGTTGTGAGCGATGGTCGATGAAAGTGGTATTCTCTTATGTGGATTAAAGTTCGCATTATTGTGTGATACATTAATCCGTAAACACCATCCTCATAAATTAGACCAGTCCGTAATTTAGAGGCAGTGGTTCGGATTTCACGTTAAACTGTAGATCCCTTAGTTGCTATCATCTGTTGGGCTATTAATTAACAGTCCTATCTAAGGAACATGGCAGCCTTAGTCAGTAACAACGACTCCTCATTCATACTTGGCTTATAATACCTAACTTGTGGTAAAGTCGCCATTTCAATAATCTAATCAAAACTAATTTAATCTAATCTACATACAAAACGGGGCATAAAATAACATGTTAACTGAGTGACACTAGTGATATTTTTTGTGCCCAGTGGCTATGGCTAGTGCCAACAATTAATTTTTTCTATTAATTAACATATCAAAAATGTACTGGGCTTTGAAAAAGTTCTTTCAAATGGTTTTTAACACCAGAATCTCATTTCTAAAAATTAGGTACTTTTCTATTAGATAGCTTAAAACTGTACTTATTGTGTTGTTAACCTAACAATTTTAGTGGGTTTTTGTTGTGAAATGGGACCCTACACTGCATACTAAGCTACATGAAAAAAAGCTGAGAAATAAGGAAGAAACTGATTTTTTAATATTCTCCATAATAATATCATTACAGGCTCTCAGACAATGTACTGTGTTCACAGATATATATTGAACTTGAACCATTAGTCCTAGACAAACAGTTCCAGGGAGGAAACTAACGGAGACTAACAGATTTAAACTACTATTTAGTATCATTTTATAAGCTAGCTTTATGGTAATATTCATATTATATTATAAAATTATTGTTTTGCAATTCGATTTAAATAATGATTTTTTTATTTAAAAGCCTATAATTTTTGAGCCATTGTTTTATAGACATACGGGTGACATCAAATTATTTGGGACCTTAATAAGTATAAACAAAATCGTTCAAGCGGATATTGAGGAATTAGCATTTTCCCCATTTTTAAGGGTTTTAGGGGTAAAATACCTTTAAAGATCAAAAACTAAAAAATTGATCCGGAGGTATAGCCAAAATTTATCTGTGTTCCAAACTTCATAGAAATCCAATGATCAGTGTGGTATTGGGGTCTGTACACAGACAGACGAACAGATATCAGTCTAAAACCACTTATATGGATTCAGGGTGCCTCAAAACGATCTCCTCTCACCTAAAATTCTAAAATTTTGACGAAATCAACACTTTCTCCAAATAATATGTAAAAAGGAAGAAGGTAAATACCCCCGTCGCAGCAGACCTGCCTACTCAGCGAATTTCCAAATCAATAATAGTAATATATGACAAGTTTGGTCAAAATATGTCGATAAACATGAGAATTATTTGCCTATTCTCCATAAGATTAGCATGGGAAAGTGTGCAGGTTTGCTGCTGCGAGGAACACTGAGAGTAGGCATTTCTACCATAAAAAATTTTTATTTTTAACATTTATACCAACTTTCATCAACATCTGTCCAGAAATAAAGGAGTTTGCCTATTCTCCATATGATTACCATGGGAAAAGAGTATGCAGGTTAGCTGCTATGACAAACACATAAACTATGATTTTTAAGCGTAAATGGATGAACCTCAACCACATAAAAGCTAAATATAAAGTTTAATCTAAAAATATTGGTTAATAAGTGAAATATTAATTTTTCCTTATCCTCCGTAAGATTTACATTGGAGCCCCAGAATACAACGTACTGTGTTTTTGATTTTTTAACATCTCGGTAACCGTTGGAGATAGAGAAAAACTTTAAGTAACCTAATTGTGTAGTTTTTTAAGCTAATTCTAATGGTGAAAGATAAAATTTAAAATTTAATTAAATTACATATGAAAAACGCAAAAAACCCATTTTTGAGTACAAACCCCTCCCAAACTACCCGTTCCCATTGACCGATATGTCTGGTTTACGAACTCCTCCGAGAAAATGTAGGAATACACGTCTCTACCAAATTTGGTCTTGATCGGACCATTTTTACGAGAGTTATCGTGTTCACAGACATATATATATATATAAATTTTAACGACTATTGATTTTGGTCTTTGGGCACCTAAAGAAGAAAAAATAACATGGTCCCGGGCTTAAGTCTCGCCATGAGACCTACCGTAATAGCTTCTTCCCTATGTTAAATTCGCAAAAAGGGACACGAAATTGTAACTAATCTGTTTTTGACTCTTTAACTGAAGGACAAGGAAAAGTACGTGAGTCACAAGCATTAGTTTAACATTTACACAACAATGAACTTACGCATGTGTTGAGAGCATACACAGGAAAACACTTAACTGATTCATTGTTTTATGTAAATAAGTTTATTTAGTACTTTTTACATCCATAATATGTCATTATTAAGTTTATTCAACCGAAGTGGCGATCCCTGGAGTATCTTTTATAAAATACTAGCTGACCCGGCGAACCTTGTAACGTCTAACAGTAAAAACATGTTAACTTTAAGATTGGCCATATTCTAAAGTTATTTAGAATTACGGCTTCGTTGTTTAGATATTCTAGATCGCGGCATTGTGAATAACAATACTTAAAAGATAAGATGTATTAATAATACTCCCACAAAACAAATAAATCTGAGTCGATTGATTCACAATTTTCTAATCCAACCTAAACCCCAACCTGAACCTGAGTTTAAAACGGCTTTTATAGGAAAGCTATACAACAGCTGATTATTATAATAAGCGTAATATGTATAAACATTTTAATGATTTTTATGTGGCCAACATGACATAAACACGTGACTTTTAATCAGATATCCAATACTATAATACGAGCAAGGTTTGTATATATATATATATATATATATTTGCACACGGATCTCGAAAACGGCGCCGAGGATTTTCTTTAAATTTTGGAAATAACTAATTTCCGAGTAGAAAATAAGTTCTAGATAGGTCTAATGTCCAGGAAAATTCGTGTTTTCTTGTAATATTAAGTTTAAAATCTAAAAATTTAACATTACGCTTATGGAGAATCAAATGTAAACAATGCAAACCAAAACAGCTGTTTATAAACGTTTGACAGTTCTTGATTGAAGACGGCAAAGAACAATATGTGAATAGAGGTTTTTCATAAATATTTATTTTATGTATGTAATAAATGTAAAATTATCAGGTTACTAAACAATTTGTAAAAACTTAAGGATAACATAGCTGTGCGAAATAAAAGCAGAAAAAGTATTTCCAAAATCTTCCGTGTTTTTGATAGAAAACGTATTCGTTGTATTGCTTGAAGCCACTGTAACAAACTAATTAATTGATGTAAATTAAATCTCTCTTTTGCTTTTCAATCCTCATTCCGTTTATAAAAAAATCAGTTGATCACAGGCTAATAATAACGGTATGGGTAATTAAACAGTAAATGATCGGCTTTGGCTTTTGGAAAAGACGTTAAACGACATCGTTCAATTGACTAACCTCGTAGCCGAGTTGTAGCATGTCGGCCTCAAGAACTATAGGCCGCGAGTTCCATCCACATAAATGTTTTCATTGAGTAATAAATGTGTTTTAATTTTTATAATAAATGTCTTATTCTAAACGAGCAAAGCTCGGTCACCAGGTACTAAAATAAAAAAATAGGATGGCATTGAATAGCATATATATTGCTAAAGGAAAATAAACCAACAGCTGTAGCTTAAGAAATAACATTTTTTCTGTAGAAAATTCGCAAACAAACTTAGCACCCATTAGATTACCATTACAAATTTAAAACGCCATAAAATGGATATTTATGGAGTTTTTGAAAAATTATTTTCACAGAAAACCTTCCCGGACATATAGAGCAATTTCATGGCGATCGGATGAGCTGTTTGGCAACGCTAAAAGGACATACATACGTGCGGTGGCGACGTCCTGTAATCCAGCTACTTGGAGGTCAGGAATTGAGGATAGTTGTGAGCGATGGTCGGTGTGTGTAGTGTTCTCTTGTGTGGATTAACATCCGCACTATTCAATACTACGTTAATCCGCAAAGACCGTCCTCAGAATTAGACCAATTCATAATTCAGAGGCCGTGGTTCGGATTCCACGTCTGTAGGTCGCTTAGTTGTTGCCAACGGCTGTTGGGCTTTTAATTAACAGTCCTGTCTAAGGAACATGTCAGCCTTAGTCAGTAACAAGACTACAAGATCGCGCTACAATCATCTTACACTGAATCTTCATTCATACTTGGCTTAAAATACCTCCCTTGTAATATTGTCGCCATTTTTTACAAACATGAAAATTTGGCCTCTTTGGTCTCTAGAGGCCAAACAATAATTACTAAATAATCCTATATAGGATTATTATGCATTAATACTGGGGATCGGAGCCCGAACTATACTCGTTAATAAAATGTTTCTTTTTTAGATTTTTTGTGCAGCGTAACATTTTATCATCTAAATAATACAATCCCTAACTATTGGATTTAAAAAATATTCAAATACAATTATTTTCAAGTCACATAAAATATAATTTTACAGACCACATTAAACCTAAAAATCAATCTCGATAAAGTTCAATATTTGCACTCAACAGCGTCTTTATTTAAGGTACTACTTTGGAATGTCTATTTTGAAATGGGAAAGTTGACGACAATCCCATTATAGACTGCAAGTTTGGAGCGACTAGCTCAACGCTTTATACAAAAGCTGATTTTAGCATTTGGGGATTTCACCAAAATTTTTTATTTTTAATATTTAAATTTTACCACCATTAGAGTCAGATTAAAAAATAGTTTTTAATTAGAATCTTCGTTTTATTGAAAGTTCGATTTAAGAATGAGATTTCCTGTCTAAAAATGTGGTTTAAAATTTATTTTATTTTACTCTCATTGGAATCAGCTCAAAAATAATTTTGGGATTATGATATATGCTCTTTGTAACTTGGTTTGATTTTCGAATATTGTAAACAATGCATTTTTTGTAATGAAGTCACAATTTTAATTCTATGGGGAAAAAGTAAAACTTGACATCTAACTTCTTATTTGAAACTTTATTAGAAAATTTGTTTTATTGTATTATTTAATTTCATCGTCGTACGAATCAGTCTGGAATAAGTAAGAACAGCAACTGTTTCTTTATACCGACAATAATACACCACCGGTATGATTGTTCTTCGACATGGCTATTATAGATCCTTCCTTTTTGTATTTAAGAATACCCTATTGTATTGCAATACTTATAAAATTGAACCGACATGTTAGTGTCTAAGACCGAGGGATGAATAAAAAATACATTAGAAATTCTTAGAGAACTATTTGCTTAAATTACTATCAGGGAACGACCCAAAATATTTATATCTTAGATAAATAGCAACGAACGTACGTCACTAAATTGCGTTAAAAATTAACCCAAACCTTTCAAGTAATAGTGTTGTGATACGTCTGCAAAAGTCTTCTAGAAGGGTCTTCCTCCTCACGCCACAAGAGTTTGTGTTTTCTCATTCTGGAAGACGTAGGCATTTGAGACGTCACGAGAAACAGGTTTGAAGGCTGATCCTGTTTTGTGGCGACTTAAAAAGGTGCACAGTCCTTCCGCCTGGTCTGATGACGCACGGAGTTCCCCGCTGGGTCGTATTGGCACCCACAATATTACTATTGCGACATATTACTATAATTATAGTAACGATTTGAAACTTTGGATTTTTATGGCAAGAGTCGAAGCAATCCCGTGAGGAGTCGCGTTTCGTCTTCTCTGGAGTGGTCAAGGTCGCGAGTTTTCTCCCTTCATATACTTTCAAATAGACTTGTACATTGGCCACTTGACTATAGATCTCGGAGAGGAGGAAACACTTCGAAATGTATTAGATAGTGTTGACAAAGAAGTAAACCTTGTGGAACCAAACCTATGAAATCCAGGAGCGATTGGACGAGAAAACGAGAACGTTTTGTTATTGTCCTGTACCATCCACTGACGGGAGTTTGGACTGTGACTTTTTGTTGAAAAAAATTTAAAGAGTAAGAAAACACGGAACACTTGTGACATGCAGAGAGCAATCAATATTCATTGGCGTGAACATTGCAGAATACCAACCTGAAAGACTTTGATGACTTGAGATTTTGCTGCCCTAGTAAAGAATTTTCGTATTTACACTTTTAAAAAACGTATTAATACAGTAAACAAAACAGAAATAATAGTTTTCACAGCCGAGAGAAGGGTAAATTCTCTGTATTTGGGAATGAGTCTTAAATGTTTAGGCTATAACAACAAAATATTCTTGTCAATCTACAAAACTGCAGTTATTCCGTACAAGTTACAACACGATAGTATAATAAAATATATTATAAAAAATTGACCATGCATTGCCGCTAGCTTGAAAAAAATAAAACCGCTAACCTGAGACTGTTGTGTTTAGAAATGTTCCATGAAGATCGCAATGATATTTTTAAAAGTAATGCGTGTTTCAAAAGTATTAAATTAGGTAGAGTTTCTATAATCTTACTAAACGCAATTCCAAGAAGTAAATTCGTCTTATATTACCTTTATATCGCCCCAAATCAAATAGTAATAATAGAAATATATTTTATCTGATGAGTGAGACATGTATTTCAGTTAATGTGATTATTTTTAACATTATGTAAAGAATTACATTCATTCAATTTATTTAGCAATTACTTCGAGAAAACTTTCTCTTACAGTATTTAATTTAAGAAGATCGGTTATTCCATAATCTCCACTCTTTATTGAAGAAGCTTTATCTGAATAGGGGCTAATCATTCAATATGTATTAACATTCAAACGACTTATCCCTTTATCTAAGTTACAAGAGCTGTGTGAAATTATCTAACAAACGTTAAAATTATGTAAAATAATCACACTTATATCAGCTGTCTTAATTTGAAGCAGAACTGAACAATCAGCTGAAACCTTGTGGACCTTGAGCCAGGTTGATGACCTTGACGTGAGGTTGATAAGAACGTAACGAGAGGGAGGAGGGTTTGGTGTAGTAATGGATATTAAACGTAAGTTACGTTTGGGCAAGGTTAGGGTGGGGGTTGTTCATGGAAAGAGCATCTACCAACGACAGGAATTTCAAATTTGACAGTTGATGGGTATTTCTTTTTATTAGGTCACTTTTTAAGCCTACGTTTCGGGTGCGCAAATATCCGTCATGGCTGAAGCGGGAGAAATCCGCCTTTTCCAATGAATGAATGAAAACCTACGTATTTATTGTAATTCTTGGTGATACATAAATTTGTATAATTTGCTTAGTTAGTCTATTGACATAATTTTATAAAATTTGGTATGTGTTTTACTTAGTGAATAGCCTTATTATAAGAAAATTAACATGTAAAACAATCCTCATTGCAGCAAACCTGCATACTCAGGACTATTCTAGTACTATGAAGAAAATAATATAAGTTCTGTGAAATTCGCTCTACCCACGCCAGCGTGCTGCGTGCGATCTCGTTTCGCATTAATACTGGGGATTGGAATCCGAGCTATACTCGGGATTCGTTCACACCGGCGATTACAGTACCCCACTCGGAATTTTTTCACACAATCAATATCAGTACCCGAGCTATACTCGGGATTCGTTCACACCAGCGATTACAGTACCCCAAGCTATACTTGGGATTCGTTCACACCGGCGATTACAGTACCCCACTCGGAATTTGTTCACACAATCAATATCAGTACCCGAGCTATACTCGGGATTCGTTCACACAATCGATTTCAGTACCCGAGCTATACTTGGGATTCGTTCACACCAGCGATTGCAGTACACCGAGCTATACTCGGGATTCGTTCACACCAGTGATTACAGTGTCCCGAACTACTCGTTAATATGTGTCTTCTTTTGGTCACTTTTTATAGCAAAGTAACATTTTATCATCTGAATAACACGATATTACGATTGGATTTTAGAAACCCGTTTTACCGTTTTATAAATTAAACTAGAATCATTTTCAAGGGACATAAAATATAATTTTATAGTACAAATTAAACCTAAAAATCAATCACTATCAAGAGTTGTGCTCAACAGCGTCTATATTTAAACAGCCGTTTTGGAATGTCTATTTTAAAATAAAGAGTAGACAAATAGAAAATATTTTCCGTGGTATATCATAAATAAAAGTTGGAAAATTAAAAATGTAGTTTTATTTAAAACACTGCTTCCAACTTGTAGGTTTATAGTGGATATTTTTAACCGGTGTAGCTGAAAACATTTGAGTATAGTGCAGGGAAGGTGTTAAGGAGTTTACAATCAACGATCTATGTAAACAAATTTTTTTTGACAACATTCTAATAATGCTCAAAACCCGGTGTCCAGATAAAATAATTATTGATGTTTATAATACGTTTACGACGTTAAATAATCCTTATCAACCATTAAGTAAATCGTGTTTGTGTTTTCATAACCATATTTAGCAAAATAGAAAATTATCGAAATAAATCTGATGTGTCTCCGAATGTACCGATTTATGAAAACGTCAGATTGGTTGCATATCTTATTGTTTATATTATTTTACAGGATAATGTTAAAATTATACTTGCACATAAGTGAAGTGTCTTGTCTAACAAGTAATTTTCAGAAGTTATTGAATATTTTAAATAGGTTTTTATTTAAAGTAGAACATCAAAACATTAACTATCTTATCCTATTCTGTGTATCTTATATGCACTGGATGCCTCCCTTTGACAATCGCGAAAAATTAGCTTATTCAAACGAAGAACTTCCTTCCATTAAAAACATTCTTTCATTAAGTTCCTCCTATTTAAGGTAATGGTCTAAATGCATTTTAAATGAAAGAGGTCTTTCCCACGCTACAAATCAACATTGCGAGGATAAGGAAAACGGGCGTTGCAGATGTTTCGGAGAATGAGGGGTATTGAAAGCATTAATTATGTTAGAAAAACGCAGTGGATACGAAAATGGATTTAATAGAAGACTAACAGTAAGCCCTTCCTCCATACGAGCTGTATGATTCATTTTAAAGAAGAAAGATTATCATACCTAAATTTAAACCTGAAATTCTAAACTAATCAGAACAAAACATATAAATAAATACCCAGCTTTAGCATTAATTTACAATTAAATAGATTAGCATATTTATACCATTATTAAAACTAGTTTTACGTTAAAAGAACTTTTTAATGTTCGAAATGGGTTAAAAAATGACCAATATAAACTGACTAATATTGATTTAAATTTGACAGCTGTTTGTTTTTAGTTATATAAAATCATTTAACTACAAAGACAGCTGATTATTGCCAGTAGGTGATTCATTGAAAAGAGAAAGCAAAATGCGACTATTATCGCGTGATAAGAGGGTTTTTAAATGCTCGTTATTTACTTTTCAAGGGGCAGCGAACAGTTTCAAACATTGAAAAATCTTATCTGGAATGTAGGGAATGCATGAAATAAGTTTCATTGTTATCAGTTCCCCCGATTTTTTTCGGAGAAGACGGCGTAAAATGCCTCCTGGAGCGTTACAGACAAACAGACAGACGGTCTAATATATAATACCCGTGTATAATATTCCTCATAGCGGCAAATATTCTTACTCATTTCTTAAGGAATAGACTATACGTAACTTGATATAATTGCATAATTTATAAACAATTTAATTGTGACAGTATTTTTGGTATGCGGTCTTAACCTATGATCAAGCTTAGTGTGTCAAGTAGTTCACAAATTAACAGAAATTTACTCACTATGTAGGTCAGTTGCTACGGGTGTATTTTGGTTTTTGAACAAATATTTAATCTTTAGAGTTACCAAGACGCATAATAAGAGTAACTCTACATTTAATAATTAAAAAAATCAACAAAATATCTTACATAACTGCTTTGAACTGTACTAAAATAACCTAAAGTGGGTGTTACATCAAAATTAGTGATAAACAACACTGGACTAGGCTACCTTGGAACAATTCTCTCATATATTTTATCACTAAGTTATGTCTGTCTGTAATTAAGTTACTAGTAGCTCTGATAATTTGTATGTGACCATTAAACCTGATGAACGAGCGTGCAAACTAAATGAGGAAAACCAGCATGAATAATTAAGGGTCAGCGTGCAACGTAGTGCGCTTTATTCTCCATTAGATGTTATATTTGTATTTCATGAGCTAGATCAAGAATACTGTTTTCCTCATTTAGATAAAATGATGCTTTATATAAATTACAAACAACTTGTGGTCTCATAATGGTTCCCCCAAAATCTTTCAACTTTAAGAAAGAGGTAGTTGGCTTAGGTCTTGGATTGTCTTAAATACTATTGAATACTGCGTTAATCCACAAAGACCATCCTCATAATTAGACCAATTGGTAATTCAGAAGCCGTGGTTCGGATTCCACGTTAAACTGTAGGTCCCTTATTTGCCATCGGCTGTTGGGCTATTAATTAACAGTCCTGTCTAAGGAATATGTCGGCCTTAGTCAGTAACAAGACTACAAGATCGCGCCATGCACAATCATCCTACATTCATTCCTCATTCATACTTGGCTTAAAATACCTACCTGGGTAGGTTGCCATTTCAGTTAAAAAGTATAAAAAGTATAAGTCTTAAGGGAATGTTTTCAGTTCCTCTACACAGTTCCCTTTATAGCCTTACGACGTCACTTCCGTTACAATATTCGCGTGATGCGAATTCCTAACATCCCCCTCCAGAGCTTATACATAATCAAGTCAAAATGAGATGACTATTTTTGAAACAATTAATTTGCTTAATATTATTAGAATAGTGATTTAACAAAACCATACGTTTTGGATATAATTTGAATTTACTTTTAAAGAGAGGAGTATGTGTGTAAGTGTTGCTTCACCCATACAGTTTATTATGCATTACAGTGTGACGTTCTTTGATGTGAAGTAAGCGAAAAACCTCGTACGTTATTGGCTTCGAAGTGAATGGAAACTTAATTGCCTTTCCGCAATTCTGTGACTCGCCTGTAGGAAATATAAATAGAACTAATTTTGTACAATAACCCTCTTCATCAATCTATATCAATAAATTTAGAGTTTTGCTGTACATTTCACAGAGTTATTCCATTTCTAGTTATTTATACGTTTCGAGCGTTAGAGAAACCAAAGTCTAGCCTGAATTTGTGTCTGTGACTTTCCAGGAATCATTTTGCGCCGTCTTCTCCGAATAAATCGGACCAACCGATAACAATGAAACTTATTTCATGCATTCGCTACATTCCAGAGAAGGTTTTTCAAAGCTTGAAATTGTCTGCCGCCCCTTGAAAAGTAAATAACGAGCATTAAAACCCCCACTTTTTACGCAATATTAGTTGCATTTAGCTTTCAGTTTTCAATGAATCACCTACTGGTAATAATAAGGTCTTTGTACAAAAACAAACAGCTGTCAAATTAAAATCAATATTATTTTGTTTTATTAGACATTGATTTTAAACCTATTTCGAAATCATAATGTATTAAGAAAAAAATTACATATAACTAATTTTAATAATGGTATAAAAATGCTCTAATCTATTTAATTGTAAAGTAATAGTAAATAATAAACTTATCATTATTTATTATTACTATTTAAATTGCTTAAGATATGCCTTTTTAATTATTCAATGCATGGTTTGCTGAGTGAGTGCAGTGCTTAGTTTCTTTTTTAAGTGTAAGTTAGGTTACATGTATGATAATATAGCCTATTGTATGTGGCCAAATAAAATCTTTGAACGACCACTAACCTGTTGACTTCCTCGACGTCACCGTCGGCGACCGCTGTCAGCAGCTCGGCGTTGAGTCTTCCCCTACGACGGTCGTCCCTGCGTCTCTCGCCTCCTGGGTCGCTGTCCGACACCTCCGAGCTAGCAGTAGACGGGGGCTGCGGCACTTGCAAGGTATGGGACGGTGAGCGCGGCGGCAGTAGTGGCGCCATCTCCATGTTGCGTGGTGTACTAACACTAGCAGTCTGTAGCGGTAGTGTGGTGTACACTGCTTCGGTGTCGGCCGACCCCCCTCCACCTCGTCTGCACAGGGAAACCCGCCACCGGACCAGCTGTTAGTCATTGTCGTTACTCTGTGGTGAACGCGTCACTATCAGCTGATCTGCTTGTCAAAGGTCATGTCATGTCAACCATCGTAACTAGAAATATACAGAGAGGCCACGAGCAAGCTTCCCGCCAAACATATGGTAATTTCTGACCAGTGACGTAGGTGTTCATTTACATAAATAATCGGAGAATGTTTATTTTACAATTTGGTTAAATAATATTTTTCGTTTTTAGTTATATTTTAGTAATTGTAAAGCCTGTATACCAATTAGGTTACGAAAAATATCCATGACATTTGAAAGATTTTGACATTTCTGGCAGCTGGATTGTAAATATAAACATTTCTACACCAGTGACGTCACCGGTTTGGTTTACGTAACACTTGCTTCTCTGTATATTTCTAGTTTACCTTGAATGTCAACAGTAGTCGTTTCTAATTACGGAGAATAAGGAAACTGTGATGTTCGCTAATCTTCGGTTTAACGGGTTATGTGTTTATTGTTAGAAAATATATTTCGACCTACAGTATATCTTGAAAAATACATAATTATCATTAAAGTATATTCTAACTGTAACTTTAATGTGGCAGAATTATTAGTACAACAAATTTCAATATTAACTCATTCCAGATTTAAATTATTGTTTATTTAAGTGGTATACGTTTATTTCTTTCAATAGAGGCAAGTGAAACAGTTTTAGGTATGTTTATATTGAGGGATGAATCATGTTAAATCAAAACATACTCTTATTAATGTTTACACATTATAACTGTCACAGGTTGCTCCTGCCTCATGAAAATTCAAAATGCATTACATAGAAACGTAATTTTCTAAATACAAAAGGAACAGGTTTAAATAATTTATTCCAGTCTATATATTTCAGCCAAAAATATATTTTAACATGGAAAAATTAACTAACTAAATCATATATTGTAGTTTTGGAACGTCATATTATTACAAAAAAACTAGTACATTCAAAATTACATATTTCCTTTCATATTGCCATCACTATCGTCTGTACAGTCTAATGACGAGAACGCAAGGAGAACATTTCCTTATCACGTTTCCTTGACTTCCGGTTGTTACGAAGTGTACTGAAGCTGATGGTATGCTAATTAGAGATGAGACTCTCTCATAAACACCAGGATGATTAAAATAAACTGAAGTGTTAATCAATTATTTCAAAAGAGTAAAATCTTTCAAGTTAAGTTAAGGTCAAGCAAGCAGTGTTCATGTTATGGTGAAATCTATATTAATTAAAGCAGTCAAAGACACGCAAGTCTTGAGACGTAGACCAGTCAAAACGCACTGCATGAGAATGCATTGTTGGTCAGCTGATATGTATCAAATGCATTATAGTTTTAGAAACAGCTGACTTTTAAAGTATTTTAATTTCCATTAAAACAAAGTTGTAAATGTGCTGTAACTGTATATATGAAACAATTGAGTGGCTAAAAGGTCAAAAGACATGTAAATACTCTGGTAATTTATTCCACTTATATTAATTATCACTGAATAAAGTTAAAAATAGAAATATAGTATTCTGTAAAGTATTGTAAAATAATGACAATTCTACAAACTATAGATGCCATTCCAATCAAATGCAACAGCTGACCTATTTTTTTTAACATTTGATTAGCTACTTTATCAGAGGCTGGATTCTACATTGTGTGTCTATCACAAGATACAAGTCAGCTTATTCCATTTAAAATTGTTTACCTACCCCAAACTTCCCCATTTGTAAAATAAGGGATAAAACTGATACTTTTTATAAATACTACATTCCAAAATAAAATCTACAATCAAAAGAAATTAGTGAAGGAGTATGGGTGAGAATTTTAGATATCTATCTTTATAATTAATTTCTATTTAATTGATTTCCTAGTGCTATATAAATAGTCTTCTGGGTTCTGTTCCACTATTTGCCATTGAGCTAAGATACTAGGAATCAATTCTGATCTGAGAAGGCATGGAGGGGGTTTCAGACCAAACATTGGAGTTGTTGCCAACATGATTGTTGGCCAGACTCTAGGAATCATAGACACTGACACTTAGTTTGAACTTTCTATTTTAGGAGTTCATTGTAGTGGGCTTCCTGATGAAAATGGGTTGATGGAAATTTAAACATAGTATTTTATTGTAAGTTTTTTCGAATAATGATTTCATTTTACCTTTAAATTCTTTAACTTCTATAATAATTAATACAAAATTATAGATTACAGTTTTTATTTTAGCGAATTTCCCATAGGGAAGAAGCTATTACCGTAGGTCTCATGGCAAGAGTTAAGCCCGAGACCATGTTATTTTTTCTTCTTTAGGTGCCCAGAGACCAAAAACAATAGTCGTTAAAATTTTTATATATATATGTGTCTGTGAACACGATAACTCTCGTAAAAAAGGTCCGATCGAGACCAAATTTGGTAGAGACGTGTATTCCTACAAATGCTCGGACGAGTTCGTAAACCAGACATATCGGTCAATGGGAACGGGTAGTTTGGGGGGTTTTGTACCCCAAAATGGGGTTTTTTGCGTTTTTCACATGTAATTTTTTAAAATTTCTAATTTTATATTTCACCATTGAATCAGCTTATAACACAATTAAGTTCCTTTAAGTTTTTCTCTATCTTCAACGGTTACCGAGATATAAAAAATCTAAACACAGTACGTTGTATTTTGAGGCTCCAATGTTAATCTTATGGAGGATTAAAAAAATTAATTTTTCACTTATTATCTAATATTTTGGATGAAACTTGATATTTAGCTTCATGTGGTTGAGGTTCATCCATTTGTGCTAAAAAATCATAGTTTATGTGTTTATCATGGCAGCAAACCTGCATACTCTTTTCCCATGTTAATCATATGGAGATTAGGCAAACTCCTATATTTATGGACAGATGTTGATGAAAGTTGGTATAAATGTTAAAAATAAAATTTTTGATGGTATAAATGGCTACTTTCAGTGTTCCTCACAGCAGCAAACCTACTCACTCTTTCCCATTTTAATCTTATGGAGAATAGGCAAAAATTCTCATGTTTATCGACAGATTTTGACCAAACTTGTCATATATTATTATTATTATATTATTGATTTGGAAATTCGCTGAGTACGCAGGTCTGCTGCGACGGGGGTATTTTTATTTTTTTGAGGTGAAGAGCGTTACGTGTGAGAAAAAATAAAAGTACCAAAAATTTATACTAATAAAGTTTTGTCTGTTCATTGATTAGAATTATGTTATTTTTGACCTGGATAGCAGATATTTATATCATAAAAAGTGCAGCAGGAAGTGTTTGGATCCCCTTTCCATCGAAAATACAGGAGCTATTGTATTTAAATTATGGTTATAAGAACAGCTGTTTAGATGAACTGAAAACATTCCCACATATCATTGATTTCGCACAGTGAAGTAAATTAAAACATTTTTGTAATTTTTATATTATATTTCCTAGTTCTCAAATAAGGCTTATCTCAATTTCTGGCGTCTTTCTGTAACAATAAGCAAGGTTTTTTCACTTTTCCATTAAAACAAGAGCACCCACAGTTACAAACTTGTGTTTAATGATTCCTACACCTAACAAAATAAGAAGAAAGAACGTTGTTTTACTGAGGAACGATAAATCAAGTCAGTGGTCCTTTTTAGCACTTTTGGCTGCTGACATATGTGATCAAAAACCCTTAAAGGGTTAAAACTTAATCAAACTACCCATATAAAAAACAGGCATACTACTAGTAAAAGTGTTTTGGTTTTTCTGTTAATTGGGTATTTGGTTTTATTCTTGTGAAATTTTGGCCTACTAGGTTCAAATTTATTATTTCAGATTAATCAATTCACAAAAATTTCTCTTTAAATATTCCTATGTAAAATTAAATGCTGATTCCGAAAATGTCATTATTTTGTATGATAAGGCGTATAATAAGTAAGTTTTTATAAAAAATATTATTGATCGAAAAATAATTTTATTACATTATTATAGCATCATAATAGTTATTTCTGAATTCAGCATAACAATTTATGTAAGAATAGTGAACAATTGATTATATTTTCCAAATAAAAACTTTTGTTATATTTTCCACACCTAAAGTGTTTTTGGTAAAAATTGTTTGTTTTGAAAATCAATTTTAGTCATATATTCTTACATAAAATTAAATGCTGATTCCGAAAATGCCAATATTTTGTATGATAGGGTGTACAATAAGCGAGATATCAAGCTTTTAGTTTTTTATGAAAAATATTATCGATCGAAAAGTGTTGAAAAATCATTTTATTACATTATTAACTTTAAAGAGCTGTCATGATAGATTTCTTGTATGATTTTAATTGTTCTTATATCAACTTAATTTATATTTCATTGGCCAAGGTCGACCACGTGACAAGTGTCTCTATCTCTAGGACATGTTATCAACAGTGATAATGTTCCCTTGAGCTCTAAAATAAAAATAAATCTAGGTAACTACTATATTCATAGGAATTCCATTCATATATATTCATAGGAATTTAAAAATACCTGAATTTCACTCTGTTTTCATTGTGTCATATTGAGTTGAAATATCACAAATCAGCAAACTGTTAAAAAATTCTAGTATTTTAAATAAATTTCAATACTTACATTAGAACGTCAAATAATAAAACTTATTCTTTTACATGGTATGTCGTTAATAATTTGATGGAGACCATATTACACTGAGATGTGTAATCCTACATTTATTCTGATAAGGTCAAGAACGATCTAAAGCGGAGTCTTGTACCCCGAATTGGGATTTTTATGTATTGGAATCAGCTAAAAAACAAACGTTTAATATTTTGAATCTTTGTAAACAGTTACTGAGCATTAGAAATTGGTAAACACAGTTTATTGAGTTTTGAAGTTCCAATGTTAGTCTTAGGGAAAGAGAAAAATTAATATCTCGCATATTACAGTGATAAAACTTAGTACACAACTTCATCTACGTAAGGTCTTCTCTACTGTCCGCTGAACAATTTTAATTATTTTTGACATGGATATGTCTTAGTTCTGGAGGAGTGTTAGAAATTTCCATGACTGAAATTTGAAACAGTGATGTCGTAGTTTGGCTATAAGAACAGCTGTTTAGATGAACTGAAAATATCCCTTTAGACATATCCATGCTTTAACCTATTTCCCACAGGGAAGTAAATAATTTTTTTTATTTGTAGCAGCAAATCTACCTACTCTTAAAAAAAAAAAAAAACTAGATTGCTACCGATTTTTATATTTAACCTGTGATTGAGTTTAGTTTTAACTATCACAATAATTTCCAAAATCAATGGAGATTGGCTCAGTACCGTAGATATGTAGGTCTACCACCTACAATATTGGTGTTTTCAATTTTATACTAATAAAATAGTAAAATAGTACCTGAGAGCTGAAAAACGTCGGTTTTGAGAAGGTCGACGCTTGGTGAACAGCTCCATTGCTTCGGCAGTTTCATTCTTAGTCAACACTCACACAATCGCAAACGACCAATATTAAAGAGACGATTGCCATATCTACCTTATCATTCCTTATCATCTGTACTGTCTCTAAGTGCTTTCTGAGAAAATTATAGAGGTAGGAAATAATGTTGTATTAATAGATTCTTTATTTTAATGACTCATAAAGTCAATTGCAAATAATGAAATAATCTTGGTTACACCTTTTGCAGTTGATTCTGAAAATAGCTTCCACATTTTTAATTTCTCCTACTTGTACTACGTATATGGAGGAAGTATTGTTTTGGTCAAAATGTTTGAATTTGAGTTGAGAGTGGATGTATCCATTTTGGGGTCCCCTGATTAAAATAAGTGGATTTTGACGTGATGTCTGTCTGGATGTGTACAGAGCCACAGCCTACCCCGTTGGTCCGATTTAGATAAAATTTGGTATATATGTATGTATATATTCACCGTATATATTGTATATATTCACACATGATTGAGGATTGAGTGTAAGATGATTGTGGCGCGATCTTGTAGTCTTGTTACTGACTAAGGCCGACATGTTCCTTAGACAGGACTGTTAATTATAATTAATTAATAGAGCAACTAAGGGATGTACAGTTTAACATGGAGGCCGAATCATGGCCCTTGAATTACGAATCGGTCTAATTATGAGGACGGTATTTGTGGATTAACACGGTTTTCAATAGTGCGGACATTAATCCACACAAGAAAACACTACATCCACCGACCATTGCTCATAACTATCCACAATTCATGACCTCCAAATAGCTAGATTACAGGACATCGTCACTGTCCCAGTGATACTGTTTATTACCTACGTTACTGTGGATAGAGTGTTATTGAAAATACGGGAATGATGAGAGAACAATTTAAAACAAAGATAAAAATGTATTTACACCAAAGCAGGTACTTCCATTGAAAGACCAAAACACAAAGTCTATTTCTTGCGCTTTTTCTTTTTTTGCTGTTGTTGTTTGTCATCTTTGCGTTTCTGTTCTTCACCAACTTGTGGATCTATATCCATTTTCTCAGCCTGAAATAGAACACACATTAGTACTTTTTAAGACAAGCAAGAGAGAGTCTGTAGGTAGGATGGAAACAGAATTACTAATATAATTTCGTTGGACTTTTTCAACGTGTCTGTGTTTTTTTAGATAGGTATTTCTTTTTTTTTAACAATAGCAATAGAATATCTATAACTAAAAACTTAAATATAATTATTAAATTTATTAATTAATTACACAGATTGTAATATAGATGTAGAAATGTATATGCAGCCTGAAGAAGTTGACGAACATGAATCTGTTGAAGAGCTTTGTGAAAGACATGTTGAAAATTAATTTTTATTTTACCATCAAGTATTTGTATGTATAATATATCTGGCAAAAGGCAATTATACATTGTATACCAGTGTTTTATTTCCCTTGTCAAGGAGTGTTACCCAACAAAAAAATAAACTTTTAAGTCTCTGGATAACATAGACATGATACTTAGACCGTCAAAAGCAAATTTTTACTTTAGTATTGTTATTGAAGAAAATAAAAAAAGGCTTCTTTTCCAAATTATGCTTTGTGTTCTAAAAGAGCTACATAAAAAAACATAACGTTTGGTAGAGTATTAAAAATACTTACTTTTTAATTTAAGAATATCATCTATTTAACAAAGATTGATATTTATAGGTAAAATTATGTAGGCCTACATATAACCAAAAAAACTCGTTAATTAATTGAAAATAAATAAATTTTTAAAAATTTTCCGAAAAAGGTAGCCTGAGAAACGTATTGTAGTACATGTGACTGAAAATATTTGTAGTAGTTAAGGGCTAAAAATGGCTAGTCCAATTGGTTAAGGAAGGCACTATTTAAATTGTATTATGAATAGAATAAGTAAGTAAAGATATTTTGAGTTAGGTTGGGTTTGTTACGGACACCAAGTTACCTGGTCCAGAGCAGTGGGAGGGATGCTGAACCCAGGGATGGATGGCTTAACCAGCTTCAGGACCAGCTTCTCATGCTGAACGTTGCTACGATCCAAGCTCAGCTGCACGATTACGGGGTCAAACGCGTGGAACACGACGTCTCCGCACCGCTGCGAGTGGTCCTGCGCCAAGGAATTTGTTGTCAAGTAGTTTAGAGACGTAAAGGAAAAAAATTAAATCTCTTATTTTATTAGACCATATAACAACAATGAGCCAATACACGTCATGTTGCCAATACTCTAGTGAACTAAAACACATATTTATGGTTTTGTTTTCATTGTAAAAAAATGAAAATATAACCCTAATTTTTATTTCCTAGAAATCATAAACTCTGATCTTTTACCCTTCAACACCGGTTGACGTAATGCCAATGACGTGCCAGCCGCATATTGTCGTGCTCTGCACACATTTGTCAGTACTGCCCTTTGCTACCTTACAGGATTGTGAGGATTTGTGAATTATTTGGAGCTTATCACTTTTGGAAAACACTGTCTACCTATGAAGTTAGTACTAAAAAATAAAATAAAAACAATATCTGTACATATGTATAAGTAAAGGAACACAACATTCTTCGTAATATTTTGTTTTAAAAAGTGACCAGCTTCTTTTGGGTATCTTTTGTGAGTGTCCACACCAGCCCTCTATAAAAGGGCTGGATGTATTATGACTGTATATTCTGATTTTCGTGTTTCTTGACAGGATCTTCCTGCTAAATAATTATGACAGGCTCCACAACCGCAATGGAGGCGCCCTTCGGGGAGACCAAGGATTAGATGGAACGCCCAGTTGATAGATATGGCTGAAGATTGAAGGGTTTGGAGGCAACTAATTGACGAGGCTTGGATTTGAGTTTCCACAGAAATAAGAATAATAATAATAAACTAACAAAACTGACGTAAATAAAGATGGCAGTTACAGCTGAATGGGTAGAGTACTGACTCTACCCATAGACTACTTGATAGATCTGAGTTCGATTCCTGGTTACGAGACAAATGAAATTTGTATCTCAGATTACCACAGTAAGTCAGAAATCACAGAAATCTAGCAACACAATGTCACACAATCAAGTCATGCACTACACTGGAGTCGCAATCAAGTTACACATCAAGTCAGTGTAGTGTAGTTCAAAACACTAAAAGCGATAGGAAAAGTCTGCATAAATGGAATATAAATAATTAAAAATCCATCGCTATTATGAATTTCAAACTAACCTCTTCATTGAATGTGAAAGTGACCTCAGCTTTCTTGTCGTTGGGAGGGGTCAAGTAGATAGTTCCCTCCAAGCCATACTTAGGTATCAATATCTGCAGAGCATTCTTGCGCACATACAACACGTAACCCTCCTCATCTTGCACTTTATCTCGAAAGAACATCTGCAACATGACAAATTAATTACACTTTTCCAACGTGTCTTTGTTTTTAACTTTCCAATGTTTCTGGAGGTGGAGAAACTCCTCTCGTTTTCAAATGACTACCTAAAAACTACATTACCAATGTCAAAACATGAATAAAAATATACCTAATTATCATGAGAACATGCACAATAAAAAAACACAATAATGCCCCAATTCCTGATTCCATCACACGCTGCTTCGTTCCCCTCCCACTAGCTCAGAGGCTAAGTGCCTACTTTGTGTATTTATTTTTCACGCATTGTGCATGATGAAAAAATATATTTTTTAACAACATGTCTTAAGTTCACAAGGTGCTTAGATACTCACGTGAGTGTGGAGGTTTACAGATGCCCTGCCCGCGTACTGTGCCATCCTGTTGCGGTAGTTGAGGTTATGGCAGAGGTTGTGACTCTTGCGTTTGTCCAGCAGCTCTGTATATGTAGAATCTGCGCCGATACACGCAGCCAACAGCCGGTGGACAATTATGTCTGCATACCTTTTCAAAAACAAATGAATCGTAAGATCATATAACTGAGAGCTCTGAGTGGTATTGGAAAACAAAAGACGGTAAAGAGATTTCGGATTCTTATAGTAAAAGTAAGCAGAGTGGTGTCAATCTTAAGGTCATAAAGTGTCTGTTTAGTGTTTAATCGATTCCTGACGGACATCGTACAATGCTCGTCCACCTCTACCAGTGACCAGATGACTAACAACATGCTCTGCATGTCCTGAACCAACAATATGCAAAATCTGCTTCTATTTCAAGGTACCTTTTTGAGCTAGATTTGTGCTTTTTGTCCTCTGATATATCTATCAGATACAACAATACTATCGTATTGTTTTGCTTATCAAATCGTTCAAAGATTGTTCAATGAATGACAAGATAAATTACTACAGCTGAAAAAAGGCTCAAAACATCTATATGCAACTTTTAGTATCTAGAGTTACAAGTTACAAATATATACTGTATATTCATGAATAATAATGTGAAATGTACTCAGTTAACGATGGTAAGTCTACTTGAGGAATAAGGACATGGAAGAGAAACATTCTGTGATCATAATTTTGGTTGCAGAAGGTAGGAAAGTCCATGAAAGAATGTTAGAAGTGTTTGGTAACAATTGTTTATCTTGTTGTTTTTAATGGGTAGAACAATTACCAAACAAAAAAAATTAGCCATAACTTACTGACGTTTCCTAAAAGCATCACATTTGATGACTGGTCGAAGTTGGGACTTCCTGTCTTGAATTTTGGATTAATCAGTTCAGTCCATGTATTAATGTTAAACTGAGGGGGTGACAAAGTAAATTGGCGTATGGGAATCTTCTGCAGAATACACAACAAAACCTGCCTTGTGAACAAATCATCATACCGCAGCCTCTTGACTGAAGGTTTGATTTTACTTCATGATTCCACATCCACACACGGCTCAGCTGAGGAAAGAGAAACTCTACAAACTTCAATGTAAAATTCTTGCACATCTTTCCTACAACCATGACTTCATTCTTTCATCACTTTGGACCCTTTAAAGAGAAATCTGCAAATCCAATAAAGTGATAAAAATCATGGTGGAAAAAGTGGCTTTGTCAACTATCCAAAGAGGCTAAATTTGAGAGTATTTACGAATTAGGAGAAAGATGTATAAATGTTGAAGGGAGCTATGTTGAAATTGAAAAAAAATCTTTGTAACTTTTGTATTGGTTGAATGGATTGTTTTTGAGCTGTAGTAATTTGTCTTGTTTCTTATTGAATGACCCTTGTATTTATTTCAGCTGTTCCAAGTTAACATAAACACACCTACTTCACAAAAACTGTTCAGAAATTGTAGTTGAGTAATAGGAATACAAGGACATCATCATATATTATAATATTTTGTAAATAGCTACTTGTTAGTGATTGGCAAGAAAAGTAAACTTGAAATAAATATGACAAGATAAGTAAACGATCCATCTGAAAAAGGAACAAGTAATGATGAAGCGCCAGTTCTTGTTACTATGACTGCTCATTGGAGCTGGAGTAAAATTTGAAAGTACAACAGTAATTCTCTTTGTAGTTAAATTATATTTTTATAGTAACTCTAGGTAATGTGACTAATAAATATACATCAATCAGTAAACAGCGTCTGGAACATCATTATTTATAAAGTAACAGTAAAATCTATCAATCCAACGCAGTAACATTGGAAAAGCTTGATTTTTATACAGTCCAGAAGAAGTTCATAAGTAATTCAGAGAAGAATGAATTGACAAGAGCAGACACTTTGAACACTTTGAAGCTTGGACCTCTAAACCATTTAACTATAATTTTGAAGGAAAATTTAAAATAATTTTATTTTAAAAATGTATAAATAAAGATCATTATGTACATATTTCACAAACAAAAATCTGTATGAAGATAAAAAAAATCAAAAAATAAACTAGCAGCACATCACTTCCCATCAGATAATTTGAATTTGCCTTTGTGAAACAACTATTTAAAATTACTAAAATTGTAAACTAAAACTAAAATACACTATAACAATCTGTTTAAAAACTAATTTCTTATAAAAATCACTGAACTAAATCCTACAAATATCGTAAGCAAAGTTTACAAACTTAACCAAACTGCGTGACGAAGTACACAGCCTGCATCATGCAGCGTGTGGCCAGGATCCTCAACATCGTGTTGAAGTATGCGTTGTCCGGCTTCTTAGCTTTCTCTAATGAATCAGCCAACTCCTTCCCACTCGAACAGTTCAGTTCGAAACCCTACAAATAGTTGTTTATATTTAAGAAAACCATGAAACCTTAATAAAACATCAAATATTACTTTTATTTTGATTCTATATCTCTAAAATTAACTTCACGAGAAACTTTCAGTAATGCAAAGTAATCTTTTTTTTAACTAACCCATTCTTGTCTCAATTTCTAGATCAGTAGACATCACCCTATGGAAACTATTCAACGTGTTTGATCTCCCCACTCCTGAAAATTGAGGGTTTTAATCAAAAGTATGGTATAGAACCTGATTTAGTTCCAAAAAAAAATCGACAAATATTGGTTTAGAAATATTTTTGGGTACTAAAACCATTGTTTGAAAAAAAAGAAAACTTGCCTGGTTTCTGCCAGCCTTGATGAGAGGTTCAAAGTTGTTCGAAGGAGGCTCGGGATGTCGTCGCAGCATCGCACACTCAGGGAACTCCTGGTAGATCTTTTCAGCAACACTGATGTTGGCCAGTAACATGAACTCCTCCACCATACTGTTGGTGTCTCGGATCTGCTTTGCTTGCACCTGATAATAGTTTTCAACATTAACTTTAAGACTTGTTTCTTTCCTATTGGCACTCAAATGACAATAAAGTAGAACTTGAAGGCTGAAGAAAATACACAAACAATTGAAATTGAATTAAATATTATTTAACATGAACAGTTAAGATAAAAAAAAATATTTTCTTAGATATAGATTGAGGTGGCGGTAAATAACAAACTTGTTTATTAAATAAAAACCCTTTTTATCGAAAATAACTATTAACTAAGCTTACTAAGATTATATATTGTTTCAGTCACGAGGAGAGCCAATACACTCAAGTGTGGTTTCCGTACCATACATTTTAAAGGTTGCAGTATTAATTTTTAATTCAAACTGTTGTACTTTTTAAATAGCTATCTGTCCTAAGAACAAAAATGTTGCAGGTAAGGCTCCTGAAGTTCTTAATTATACAATTTCTCAAAGTCTTCTCTTGATTCGCTGACAGTGTAAAGTTATTTATTTGTTTAACCCTCCAAGTGCTATTACCTTAACTTACTTTGTATTTTTTTATGCAACTCTTACTAAAGTACTAAGAATAACAAGAAACACAATCCATGCTCCCCCTTTAACCATAGTCATAAAAGAAACAAAACAGGTGTCTACTGCAATCCCAGTTACACCTACAAATGCCGTCAACTTTTACCCAAGCCGGTCACCTTTTATTTAAGGTGGGCCCTCCCTCCACTGTACCATAAATTTGCAAGTTAAATTGGGATTGCTCATGGTTGGGGTTCGAACCCGCTTCCTTCCAATCGGCTTAATGTTCTCATGTACTCATCAGTACAAGCGTTTAGTCCACTAAACCAAACAAACACCATCTGAGAAAGTGCTTATTTGGCTATAAAAGCATACTTTAGCGGCAAACTAACAAACTATTTGAGTACGTTCATGCATTAGCACACAGATGACAGCACCGTGACGGTAATTATCGTTGACTTCGATAGCGCTATACAATTGCAACTTGCTGACATTGCTTGGTGCGATGTTAGCGCTTAGGAGGGTTAAGAATCTGCCATTTAGGTTGAATGATTTACTAAAGCTGACAATACCTCAATTGGGTCGTGAGTCTCACTGTCCACTTGAAATCGGATTTCTGGAGACGCCAGGACCAAGGCTCTGTAACCATTAGTTTTAATGAGTACATTTTGCATTTTGGTAATCATCACTGTTCACTTCAGTATAATTTAATGGTTCAGAATACAGGAATTTATTCAAACAAATAACAACTAAATACGAAGCTAAAATTTAACACATTTCGGTCTTCAAAATAGATCAATCTGGGAATTATTAAGTTTTATAAAAACTTAAAGAGGATAAGAGGACTTAAGGAAAACTTTAACCCTTCATCTCCGTTCGACATGCAGTGCAAGCAGTGCCAAGGTTACGCCTGCCGCTATACACGCTACCGGATGTGCGGTTTTTGTCAGTACAGCATTTTGCATTTTGCTGCTACCTTACAGGATTTTTCAGAGCTCTGGATTACTCATGGTTGGGGTTTGAACATGCGTCCTTCCAATCAGCTTAATGTTGCACTCGTCAGTACAAGCGTTAAGTCCACTACACCAAACGAACACCGTCTGAGAAAGCGCTTATTAGGCTATAAAAGCATCTAGCGGCAAACTACCCAACTACTCAAGTAAGTTCATACATTAGCTTGCAGATGGCAGCACCATGACGGTAATTATTGTAGACTTCGATAGCGCTATACAATTGCAACTTGATGACATTGCTTGGTGCGATGTTAGCACTTAGGAGGGTTAAGAATCTGCCATTTAGGTTGAATGATTTACTAAAGCTGACAATACCTCAATTGGGTCGTGAGTCTCGCTGTCCACTTGAAATCGGATTTCTGGAGACGCCAGGACCAAGGCTCTGTAACCATTAGTTTTAATGAGTACATTTTGCATTTTGGTAATCATCACTGTTCACTTCAGTATAATTAAATGGTTCAGAATACAGGGGAATCTATTCAAACAAAGAACAACTAAATAAGAAGCTAAAATTTAACACATTTTATTCTTCAAAATAGATAAATCTGGGAATTATTAAGTTTTATAAAAACTTAAAGAGGATAAGAGGACTTAAGGAAAACTTTAACCCTTCATCTCCGTTCGACATGCAGTGCAAGCAGTGCCAAGGTTACGCCTGCCGCTATACACGCTACCGGATGTGCGGTTTTTGTCAGTACAGCATTTTGCTGCTACCTTACAGGATTTTTCGGAGCTCTTTGGAGCTCCTCAATATCGGAGAACGCTGTCTGCCTTTCTGGCATAATGTTTTTGGCATTCGGCTGTCTTTGAAAGAAGGAAAACAAAAAAAATATCAGCTGGAAGAGCAGACAATAACCACTTGGTTTGTTGTTTGTTTACTGTTGTCTGATGTAATGTAGGTACACCATTTTTTTATGTTAGTTTGACAGTGTTTTGAACTGCTGAAATATAATTAATTATTATATTTACAAGTTTTTTATGTTTTGTTAGCGAAGAGCAGTGTTAAAATTCACGCCGTTAAGAGTTTTTCATAGACCTTAATCACCATAGCCTGGCCCTCAGCACACCAATGTTACCAACCTCACATTACCCAAAACCGACCGTAGACCGGACGCTCGTTCGGGCTAGGGCAAATGAGCCCGGCCTAGTCCATAGCTATGGTTTCCCCACTTCCCACTACAGTTTATCGCCTAACTGAACCCTACCACCTTGTGCTGAATTTATTAATGTTTTTAATGTTTCAGATACAATTGGTAACATCCCTAAAACCCATAGTCCAACCCACCCTATCCACCAACTGACCACAGTCTTGACGATCGTTCAGGTTAGGACACACATGTCCGGCCTAGTCTTCGACTGTGGTTCCACTATTCCCTACTCCCGCTCTCCTATCACCTAAAACCTCCTATAAAACAAAGCCAGATATTCGTTTGGGCATGGGACACAGATCCCCGCTTTCTTCTGGTCTTTGACATCATCCCCCTATCACACCCAGCAGAAATTAAATAAACATAGTCCTAAACCCTCCTAAACCCAAACCCTTCCAGCACAAAAACCAAAGCCAGATTTTCGTTTGGGCATGGGATGCAAATTTCTGCTTTCTTCTGGTCTTTGATACCAATTCCCTACTACCCAAACCTACAGATAATAAATAAATAAACGAATCCACCCTAAACCCTAATCCACCCAACACAACAACCAAAGCCAGACACTCGTTCGGTCGAGCGCAACCTGCCCTCGGCTAAGCTCTGGTCTTTGTTCCCAAACCGAAACCACCCATTCACTAACCATAACCACAGTACCCGCAACCAAAACCTCACTCAACCCGCAACCAAAACCTAACCCCAAAACCTATCCTCGGCTGAAGAGGACATAGTCCTATAACAGCCGCAGTGGACCTTCAGCCCACTGAAACCTCACATCCGTTCCGTTCCGTTCTAATAGTAAATATGAAATGGAAAATTTGTTTCAAGAAGACATTTTATCATAAACTGACATTGTGGCCTAGAACTAGGTTATTTTTGGATGTTTTCAATAAAACATTAGTTTGTTGACTAAAGACGATAACATTGCACTGTGTGGTGGTCCAAATCCCAAAATAATACCGTCATATTAAAGCCAGTCATTATTAAAGCATAAGTTTTCTAGTTTTTGAAACAATAATAAATCAAATACATCTGAAATCAATTATTTGGGTTTCTGAATCCTTTAATATGAGACTAATAAATAAATGCTTGTTTGTATTAAAAAAATTACGTGTACAGTATTTTTATATTAGGTTACTAGCCTTGAGAGTTTAAGTACTTTTTTTTAGTTTCTCAGCATTGTTTTACGAGATCCTGATGTTTTGTACGATAACAAACCCCAAGGATATCTGTGATAATAAGAAAAGGAATATTACCACTGTAGACGGGAGACAATATTCAAGTTTGGGTTTTTAAATTACCGAGCAAAAGTATTTTGGTTGAGAAATAGGATTTTAAATCGTAGATTTTCAGATCAGTCTCATTCTTGAGGAAACTTTACCAAATTCCTTATTTCTCAATACAATAAATAACTTTCCCTTCCAAAAACATGTTTTTCATTTCATTACCCATTCTCAATTCTTCTCTTCTTCAGAATCTTGGCGAGATGGTTGAGGCCGCGCAGAGACTTGGCGATGTCATCGTTCTGCGACGGATCATCAATACGCAACTGAGCCTCCTCGTATGTGAGCGCTGCCCGAGACAGGATGATGCTCTTGTGGAACTTTGTGTTGACGATGTTGGCATCCTTCGTCACCTCCCAGATGCACGAGAACGCGAATCTCTCCTCGTTCCCTCTCAGGGAGCACAGGTTTGAACTCAAGAGCTCTGCAAGTATTGAAGGAATGGATATGACAATATATTTGTAACAATATATTTCTAACTTTTTTAAAGGAAATTGTTAACCCTCCGTAGGTAACACCACAGAGTTTGCCTCCGGGCACTGTTAATTTTGTAAAAAAATATGCGTTGTTGCCGGACGGCTGTCTTTGTAGTCACTGTACCTCACATGTTTCTTTCTAGGAACCATTTTGACCTCATTTCGCTCCCCCAAACCCCTTTACCTATCCTTCTAGTGCCATCATATACCGATCTTGCCACTATGCGGTTATGTAGTTTAGTCACGTGTTTTCTTAATTTAATGATTTTTAATTTCATTTTTATTGTTTATATAGGGTTCTCACTTCTCATACAGCTTCTCTACAATATATGTACTAAACTAAAAACTAATAACTAAAACTAATAAGATACTAAACTCTGTGAGCCAACTATATTTTGTAATTTTTGTAAAATTTAAGATAAATAAATATCAATATTATTATTAACTACTTGCCATAAATGAACCTTAGGTTAGTACCATAGTCAGTAACCTTTTTTGCCTTTTTAATATCTTTATTTGGCGTCCCTCCGGTGCTGGTGAGGTACACCTTTCTTAGAACTAATTTGACAATTTCAATTTATAGCACCCCAATTCTTTTAAACGTGAAAATGTATTAGGAGAGGAGTGTGACCATAGTATAAAATACACAGTATCAGTGGACTGACACATACTTTCACCCTTTAGTAAATTAAATACCCCCATCAGAGCAGACCTGCGTACTCAGCAAATTTCCAAATCAATAATATAATAATAATATTATATATCAAGTTTTATCAATATCTGATGATAAATATATGAGTTAGTTATTTGCCTTTCTCCATAAGATCAACATGGGAAAAGTATACAGGTTTGTCGCTGTGAGGAACACTGAAAGTAGGAATTTATAGCATAAACAATTTTTATTTTGACAATTTAAACCAAGTTTCATCAACATCTGTCCATAAATAAAGGAGTTTTTCCATTTCCCATATGATTAACATGGAAAAAGAGTATGCAGGTTAGCTGCTGTGAGGAACACTGAAAGTAGGAATTTCTAGCATAAACAATTTTTATTTTGACCATTTATACCAAATTTCATCAACATCTGTCCATAAATAAAGGAGTTTCCCTATTCCCTGTATGATAAACATGGGAAAACAGTAAGCAGGTTAGCTGCCATGATAAATACATAAACTTGGTTTTTTAAGCATAAATGGATAGATCTCAACCACATGAAGCTAAATATCAAGTTTTATCCAAAAATACTGATTAATATGGGAAATATTAATTTTTCCCTATCCTCCATAAGATTAACATTGGAGCCCCCACAATACAACGTACTGTGTTTAGATTTTTTAATATCTCGGTAACCGTTGGAGATAGAGAAAAACTTCAAGGAACTTAATTGTGTAGTTTTTTAAGCTGATTCCAATGGTGAAATATAAGATTAGAAATTTTTAAAAATTACATGTGAAAAACGCAAAAAAACCCATTTTGGGGTACAAACCCCCCCCCAAACTACCCGTTCCTATTGACCAATATGTCTGGTTTACGAACTCATCACAGCAAATGTAGGAATACATGTCTCTACCAAATTTGTTCTCGATCGGACCATTTTTACGAGATTTATCGTGTTCACATATATATGTATATATATATATTTTAACGACTATTGTTTTTTGTCTCTGGGCACCTAAAGAAGAAAAAATAACATGGTCCTGGACATAAGTCTTGCCATGAGACCAACGGTAATAGCTTCTTCCATATGTGAAATTCGCTAAAAAACAAAAATCTGTAATAATAGTTTCCATTATTCATATTCTATGAAGTTTATCTACATGACTAGAATAGGTTGATAACCAATCGACACGCTCTGTGTCAATAGCACTTCCACTTATGTTAACATCCACATGGAGCGTGTCGTGCAGCACTAAAAAGGTTAATCATATATACGTAACAGAGCCAATTTAATCATATAAGGGAAAATTTTTAAATATTATGGCCACTTTTCCCCTAGAGTAGAGTTTATCCACTAAAAATATACTCACCAGGCACCATGTCTATGCGCTTATCAACCAAGTAGACGGTGGTCGCTCGCAGGGCGGCTTCCTTGTCCATCGCATTTCCAGGGCGGATGAAATGAGAAACATCTGCGATGTGCACTCCGACCTGACCAAACATAAAAAGAGCAAAGAATTAAGCAATTTTGTAATTCAAAGCTTTTTAGAAGGAGCAGACAATCACTAACCAATAATAGTGTTCATCCAGTCGCCCACGTAGCTTTAATCCATACAAGCACTGTCCGGGCAATTTTTTTCTTGACCATGAGAGATCGATTAAAGCAGGTTTTCTCGACTATCTGGTTTTCATCGTACAGTCCTTCAAAGTGTCCATGTTATCATCATGGCCTTGTTTTAGCTGATGTTAATAAAAAAGCTGATTAAGGTTGTTTTTATTTTTCATAGTAAAATTCGTACACCTTAGTTCTCACTTTTATTTCTTTGTCTAGTACAAAAAATCTCGGTTTACAAGCACCCAAAATAAATTTTCCTGACTTTGTTGACTCAGAATAAAATCTGGGTCTTCAAATCCCCTCCCACAATCATAAAAAACAAGTATTCAATTAATTTAGTAATTATAATTATTAATTATTATTATTATTTAGTTAGTATAATAGTATCAGTATTGTGCACGGAATGCTCTGATGCAACATCTGTTTTGGCACCACGCTCTTCTAGTTCAGAAATAAAACTATCCTCTTCCTATATCCAACAAAGAACAATATTGTCATCTACTTTCCTCAACATTTCTTAAGGACTTGTAGGACATTATTCTACAAGTTCTAAACACAATTCTAAACAAGTAACAACTATTTACATAATAAAAATCTGTCAAAAACATACATATATAACACTAAAACTAATGGTCCTGAGTATGTATGTCTGCTAGCAATTTGACTGACGTGATCAGTCTCCTATATAGATGGCATTTAACAGACCATGCCCGCCTCACTTTCCCCCTCCCCCCTAGTGACCACTGGATGTGAATCATCCCTTAATGATGCAA
Source organism: Nephotettix cincticeps (assembly GCA_023375725.1). Lineage (NCBI taxonomy): Eukaryota > Metazoa > Arthropoda > Insecta > Hemiptera > Cicadellidae > Nephotettix > Nephotettix cincticeps. Next base: position 48,658,342 of record CM041788.1, read on the forward strand.
AACATGTGTGGCACATTGTCCTTGAGGCATTTACTGTCTGAGTCCTGAGGTGATAGACAAAGGATTAAAAAAATTGTCTGTAGAGCATATGGTTTTGTTAGATGCCATCTAACAAGGGGACCGATGGTGGGTTGAAGCCAGCTTTCTCGACCAGGATGTACCACTGAAGTCGTAGCTACCAACTAACTTGGATCATTATTACAAAGTGTAGAGATTAGGCACACAATAGTCAGCTGTTTCCTCTCACCTCGTAGTTACCGTTGTCCAGTTCCCGACAGTGAAGTGCGTCGTCAATGTCTGTGCAGCCAGGCGGGTCGACGGAACACACCACTATGTGCCTCAGGTCAGTCCTCTTAGCTACATCCTGAAAATACAAATAATACCAATTACATTCTTAACTTTTACATTGACCCAACACTCAATATGACATTAGATGGCATGAGTAAGGAATGTTCATAAAACCCTTCTCAGTGGAGTTCCCCCCAAGGGAGGAGTGGAAAACCATCTAAGGGCCAAAAAAGAACAGGAAGAGGCTAATCTGTTACATAGACGGCTCTCTCTCTTGGAGGAAAGGGCAGGTTATGGGTTGTTCAACAACTCCACATAAACCAAGCTTGAAGCCTGTATGGGACAGGCAGAGATCTGTGGCATACTGGCGTGTGCCAATCTTTCGCTGGCAAAACACTACTATGACCAACTTATTGTGATCCTTTCGGACTGTCAAGCTGCTCTCAAAGCACTTGACTCCAATGAGATAAATTCTAAAATTAAGGGGGGTGCTTCAAAGTGCTCTGCAAGCTTGCTAACTGTAATACCGTGCTTCTCAGATGGGTTCCAGGCCCATCTAGAGCCGTTAGAGGGAACAGGAACGCAGACAAGCTTGCGAAAGCAGGAGCCAAGATGCCATTCTGTGGTCCAGAACCATTTTGTGGCATCAGCAAAGCAACTGTCCATAAAGTAAAAAATGACTGGGTCAGGTAACAGCAATGTCTTTAATGGCAAAAATTCCCCGGGCAAGAATTTAGTAAGAAGCTGCACCCCACACCGCCCTCCTCTTTCACTCGCTGGCTGTTGAGGTCAAGCAGACGACAGGTCAGGTGGATCATTGCTCTAATCACTGGACACGACCATTTCAGGAAACATCTACTCGCTCTGAGGATCAATAGTGATGAACCAGAATGCAGGCTATGCAAGTTCTTTGGAGACAGCAAAGAATATCATCCTAGACAGTAACAGATTGGAGGCAAGGAGAAGGGTCCTTTTCGGTCTTGAGTAACCGGGTGAGGTATTTGACGCTAGCATAAGGAAAAAGCTCCTGAGCCTCGTGGAAGGTACAGGAATCGGCTTACCCATCTAGCGCATTTGGGAAACACAATAAGCCACAAGGTGTTGGGACCTAGAGTCCAACCCCCTTAATTCGATCAATCAGTAACATTCACAATAGTACTTCTTGTTATAATTAAGATTATGTATTTTAAAATCATATGTAATGTATTTCTGGTTTAAAAATATTTGGATCTAATAAATGAATTTCTTCGATTATACAAAAACTACTAGTTGTAGTACAGACAATATATTTTCCATAATTAATTTATAGTATATGATTGAACTGAAAAATACACTCCAGCATTCTCAAAATAGGATACATGAACTCAGTAAAACTTGCAATATTTGTGAATATTTTAACATGATATTCTTATACTACTTAGGGATGATAGTTGTCATAATAAAATTTAAAATACATCAATGTAAATAATTAGTACAAAAATATGTAATGACTTTTCGAAACTATTTTTTAATGTTTTACCAAGTCACTTTACTTGGTAGTACTTGGATTCAATTATAATTGTATATTATTGTATTTTAATTTTATATATAGTTTTAATTTCTCTATGAACAATATTTTTGATAGTCTTAACAAGAAATATATACACATGATAAATATAAACATAAACACAAACCATATTTTAGAACCAAAAAGTCTTTCACTAATATTTGTAATTGCAATTTGTAAATACGTAAACACAAATCAATTTAAAAATAAAATATTAGTACATTACGATGGAAACACAAGTTTTGATAGAAGAAAACATTGAACATGACAACAACTATGATAAAGAAAGCTGCCAACAATCTTTGGACACAAAGAAAGACATTAGTGACAGCCCAATAAAACTTAGTAAATTAAAAAAGACAGCCAGACGATCTAGCGAGAAGTTCAATGAAATTAAACAAAAGTTAAGGGAAGTTTCAGTTGATGACCTAAAAAAACTATGTGGACAAATTTCAACACTAAATGAGAGAATCTTAAATGCGAGGGAGATAACTTATCTTCGTTATGAGTTACCTATGTGAGTAGGTTGTAGAAATTATTATTGTTTATACTTTTACAAGAGACATTTTCCATCACGATGATTGTGATGTGATTCGTAGTCTTGTTACTGACTCTATAAATATAAAGTTAAAATACTGGAAGTACAAAACTCACTTTGCACTTAAATTTTTCTCTTAATAAAAAATCCTTAATTAACTGAGATTTTAAATCAAATAAAAGATAACAGAGGATAGATATTCAGACAGCATGAGCTAGACATTTAATTTTGTTTGATCCAAGACGATACTGTAGAAGTGAGAAGTCGTGATATGTTGTCAAAAGGTAGGGTTATCTAAAAACTCTACCCACAATAAATACATGTTTATAATATATTAGTTGCAGGAGAATAAGAATTTGGGATTTTATATGCTGCTTATCTCCAATCTTTTTTTAAAATTATTGCATAAAAAAACTAAAATTGGCCAAACTCAAAATAACACTTCCCTTTAATACTCATGGTGTACATTCAAATTTTATTATTTTAATATTATGCAAGGGATTGGTAATTTAAAAACTAAACTCATAGTAACTACCTATGCAGCTTCCAAATAAAACAAATCAACAATAAATAAAAGCTTTTTAACCATTCATTTCTAATACCATCCATTCTCTGATAATCAATTAAAAAAGCTATTCCCGTGTTTAATAATTTCATATGTGGAAAAATTTTATTTGTTTTTTTGTCAAGTATTTTAAATAGCTTCCTTTTATGCAATACTGTGACAGGGACATGAAGGATAAACTGGAAATGGAGGCACAGGAACTGGAGTGTCTGTATGCAGAGATGAAGGATGCGACCAGGAACCTGGAGATCATCAAGGTCCAGAGGGCAGCACTGGGCAAGGAGAGGCAGTGGATGCAGGAACAGATTGACAAACTGAAGGCTGAAGGTGACACAAGTTTAGCCCTTTCAGTGCTTTAAGTTTTTGTAAATTAATAGTTAATAATTATAATACAGTAGACTTCCGATCATCACGATGAAGTCACATTATGACTTATCCACAGTTAGCGAAAAAAAAACTTTGGCCTTGGGCAAACGATCCTACGCGACTGCCCACCCTTTTGCAAAGGGCGATCTTATCGTACTGAGAGAAATTTGGTCAAACATTGTTTTAAAGGAAGCAAATGGCAAGATACAAAACTCAATAATGTTTATCCTCGAAGCCAATTTAAATTGGTTGGGTGGTGTAGTGGTTATAATACCCGTCTTCAAAACTGTAAGTCGCCGGATCGAATCCCGCAAGGGTCGAATCTGGACCCAGTCGCCATTTGTCATTGGGCTATTAATTAATGATGCTTCCTAACAACAGGTCGAGTCGACGTTAGGTAGTAACAAGACTGGGGTTTGAACCGTTCCATTAAAAATGCCTCTGGCGTAGAAATACACAAAATATATAAAATTAAGACAGTAACTTCAACAGTAGACCTGTAATACAGTGCACTTTCTCACAGTCTTTGTTTTGTATAATTTATTGTTTACAAAATAAAAAAATTTTTGTACTCTGTATTAAACTTTCAGTAAAACATATATCAGTGTGGATTATTCAGACAAAATTTTTATTTTACTATCGTATTTATGTGTAAAAATAACAATTTCTTTCCGAAACATAAAAGAAATAAACATTCTAAAAAACTGAACAAACCAATTTCAACATCCTGTTTAACTAATAGGATTTCACAATAATTTTATGTAGCAAAAATTAAAATTAAACTAATTACACTATAAATTTTAAAGAAATATATTATGTGTTATATTTTTTGTGTCTTTTGAAAATTTCAAAAGATACTATACAACAAAACACAAAAAACACAAAACCACAAAATAACACAGATTTTCTTATAAAATTAAGACAGTAACTTCAACAGTAGACCTGTAATACAGTGCACTTTCTCACATGTTGGACTGTTTGTATACCGATGTGAAATGTTTACGAAACTGTGTGTTTATTAAAAGGTAATCTTGTATTTGAAGTCTTTCACATTATTAAAACTAATATTCAGTGGTGGTTATTCAGACTTATTTTACTTTAATGGTTGTTTTTTACTACTTCCAGTGTATTAAAGGTTATGTTTGCTTTAAACGTGATTTAGATGAAGAATAATCGGGATTCTAATGTGATAGCAAACATTAAACAAACCCCCTTGGCATTACCATTAGCCATTTAACTGTAGAAAAGCAAAATAGGTGTTCAGTGCTCAACTAAAACTACAGAACAAATGCTCTCAACATCCACCCTATTTCACCAACTAAGCCAGTCACCAACTATTTTAGGCTAGCATTTCTACAACTGTACCACTCATTTGCAACCCCAAAAGGATTTTTTTTAGGAACCTACCCAAAAATTCACAAATGATAGATATACATTTTTTTTGCTATTTTATAATTTTGAGAAAGATTGAAAATTATATTACAGTAAGTATACTAAACCATGAATTCTTATAAGAAACGAGACACAACAACCAGCTAAAATATTTCAACTGTGTCAGCAGCTGTGACTGAGATGGAGATGATTGTGTCGGTGTACGACAGTCAGATGATGGAGCGGTGGGAGGGCGTTAAACAGTCAAACTCTGTTTCGCAAGTCGAAAACTTCCTGCACGATGTCAAAGTGAGTTGGGAGAATACCCAGTAAAGTGTCTTATCTTATAAATTTAAAGAGTTATTTGATAACGAAGAATCATCTATGAATTCATGGTTGGGTGTACAAATTTACTGACAGGGCATATAGATATTCGTATGTCCATAAGGATTATTTTATTATTTTAAGATTGATTTATCATCTAGAAGGATGTGATATTTTTCTTATCCAATACATTGAAACAACAGCAACACAGGATGTTGATTAATCTGTTTAAAATAATGGATTTGTACCATTCAAATTCCTAGACTAAAGGTAATGGCTGTCTAATTGATTTGTTCATCTTCTGCATATTGTTATCAGCTGTTAACTTCTATTTTAAGGATCATAGCATAAAACACAACATAATGCCTCATCAAGAGTTTTTGTGAGACATTATGTTATGTTTCCTCAGACAAATTATATGAGCTATAGTTAATTATTTGCTTGACAAAAAGAGGATGTGATAGTTGAACAGTGACCTATTAATTCCCCACTCAAAAAAGTTCGAATTCAAATTTCAAAGTTCAATTCAAAAAGTAAAAACTTGAAATAAAGCACACTTAACACGTGTGAAACCTGCCTTCAGGGAAAATTGGAGGCAATGAAAAACCTGCAGATTCTAGGAACAAACAAGCTAGCAGAGTTGCACAATGTTGAAAAAAAGAAGTCAGAAGTAATAACGAAAAAAGAAAGGAAGAGAATAAACAGAGAGGAGAGAGGTGCAGGACAGGTGCGCGGAACTAGAAGTGGCTCTAGTCTAGCCAATCACTCACAGACCACATTTGAGTAAGTGAAACTCTTACATGAAACAGTAACAGTAATAAATCCTAAAATATTGAGAATCTTAAAAATGTCTTAACCCTTTGAAGACCAGAGCCACTTTAGGTAGGCTATGAAAAAATGCCATATAAAATCAACTGTTTTGTAATGGTTTATAAAAAGGATGAACTGAGACCTATTTGTAAGATATCTTTATAATATTTTTCTAAAATGCTTATAATTAGTTACCCAAGCAACTAATAGTAATATTTTGATGTTAGATTTTAAAATGTATCTGAACTGCGAATAATATAGTAATTGAAATTGAAACTCTGGTGTATTGGCAAGATGTTGACATAATGTTGTTGTAGCACAGAATTCGATGACCTTCTAGATGAGTCTACAGTACTTGATAACGTCATGTTCAACATCATGTACGACCATGTTCTCAACATGCACTGGACCAGTGAATCTCTAGACGTCGACTGAAACTTCCTTTTTTTCGTATTTTTTTGACGTAATTTTTTTGGTCTTTAATATTATTGCAGAAAACCTTAAATAAATTATTTTCAAATTTAATAACAGCATTTTTAACGTAATTGTTGTATAGTGTCAAATTTTAATATTATATAATTTAAGTTATTATACAGTATGGATAATGAATGGGTCAAACTTAAAATAGTGTTAACCCATTCCTGTCGGGCAGAACGGTCGATGCCTGAGGCCCTCCGGTCTGAACGAAAATCGAGCCTTGTTCACTACGACTGCGCGTCACTATTAGCATGAAAGAATTAACAGTAACTTCATGAATTATATGTTTTGATTTCTTTGCCCTGTTCCTTATACCCTTTAACTGTGTATACAATCACTTTTAGCAAGAAAAAAATTATTACTCTACTTTTTTACCAGTTCCAAGCTGTAGACTTAGAAACAAGTAGGTACTGTTGTTTTGTCAAATCTTATTTTATTTTCAAATGATTCCATTATTTCACTTGGCACATCTACTTCTAATTACCTGCAGTAATAAATAGTTAATGATAAATCTTTAAATAATAATCATTATTACTGTATTATCATCAATAAATACAATAGCTGAACGAATTGAGCAAACGAGAAAATAATTTACTGTCAATACGGAACATTTGACACTAAATATGATGATAAAAGAGGACGCCAATACCATCTATCAGATGAGAAATGAGCTAGTACACCTAACGGCAGAAAAAATAACTACGTCGAAATATAAGCAGGCAATGCACATTGTTTGCTCATAACCGCCCCGCGGAGCGAAGTATGCGGACGTGCAGTGTACGCCATTAGACAGGAATGGGTTAATTGGGGTGGGAAAATAATGTTGTCAGCGACACAATTATAATCGTGAACTATGATTCTTAAGAACAATGAGAATTTTTATGTAGTTGTATGAAAAAAATCTTGTTTTAAATTATTAACATGTTTGGATTTTAAATAAAACTAACTGAGTTCTGAATATTTTCTTCTGCAGATTCGACTTCATAACAAAATTATCCTATTAAAAACATAAACAATCAACCATTATTTTTACTTCAGTGTTATGGTTATTTCTCTTGGCTAATCCACTCCGTTCACAGTGCATGAATGTCTGTAAAATAGCCACAAAAATATTATAGTTAGTTAACATGCTGTCACATTACTTCTTGAAATGGAGCATTTTAATGGTGGATATCATTTTAAAACATTACCCAATTTTTGAATGCAAAAGGGCTGACCCAAAGCAAATAAGCCCAAAAACACAATACTTGGGCATTTTCACTTGGGTTTTTGAACTAAAAAATAATGCACTAAACTACCGGTACTCATTGACTTCTAAATATTTATATTTAGGCCCTTATTACACGAGGTGGCCAGGCCTTGTCCCGGCGAGAGTAGCTGGCGGTGTGACCGGCGACCTATTGTAATAATCTCCATATTCTACAACGCAGCCAGTGTTGCTGCCCAGTAATGACAGGGCTTGGTGGCCAGTTGGTTGCCAAAGTGTGGATATGTCGCTGGTCACCCTCGTGTAATAACATCCATATGAATTACTGCCCCACAACAAGCTGAGTAGCCAGTTTTTTCGCTGGTGGCATGGCCAGGCCTTCTCGTTTAATAGGGGCCTTAAAGAATATCGACAACTGATACACTACAGAAGTGACTCTATGTAACACATCAAGTACTCAAGAGCACTGTCATGAAAGAAAGGGTTTGTATGGTTATGAAAAACTTGATTGTTTTTATATCGTTCTTTGTTTTTGAGTTTGTTTCGGTTTGTTTGTTTACATCGTCGTGCAGTTTGCAGTTAGACAACAATGGTCATTTCGCAGCAATACATTCCTTGTTTCTGAGGATTGTTCTGATTTTGATAGACATGAAAGTGGTGATTCAGAAAGTAAAGATAGTGATGAGTTGAGTGTTTTCAGCTGTGAAAGTGATGTATAATAACCTAAAAGTAGGCTTAACCTTCAGTCGAACTGGACATCGAGTGATAACAGTTACAGAACAAAAAAGTTTTTTATAGAGTGTAAATAGGCAGTGAAAAAATTTAAATATGTGTAGTACCAAATTATAAAACATTCAGCTAGATATATAGGAAGTAAATATTCATTTTCTGTGTGTTTATTGAGTATTAAGCTTAAACCCTGATAAATGCTCATATAATTCAGTACCGGGATGCTTCAAAAGTGTACATTTTTTCAGTAGCCAATGGGTTAATAATGCCAGATTTCGATATAGAGAGCTTCATTGAAGCGGTATAAGAAAGGCCTCCTTTGTGGGATATTATTCTAACAGAGTAATGAGAAGAAAGTTATGTCCATATTCGTGGCCGCGGTCACGTCGCTGGTCTTGACTGGCAGGGGCTGTGACTTAACTTACCTCAGGGGTGATGACCCATGGCATCTTAGGCAGGAAGCTCAGCACCGCCTCAGAGAAGTTACTGTGCGGAACATCGTGCTCCAACAGCAGTACCTCGTTCTCTGTATCCTTATCTCCGATGTTACCCAGAGCTCTGACAAAATGACCCTACAACAGATGAATACAGTTTTTAAGAAAAAAGTATGTACGCAAAATTATTAAATAATTTTGCATTTTACTACCCTTCAGGCATTTCAGTCTTAGAAAATTCTTCTAACATGACTTACCTTTGCGTACTGTGATATTATTATGAATATGCTCAGGTGGCCTATTTACGCCCTTGGTAGAGGCATTCTAAACAAACACCATAACACACTGTTGATGGCAGCTAGTGACTACACCTGCAGAGGATCCTTATCTAAGACAGATCCTGGTGACTATTGGTGCTACTCGGACCGGTAAATCAAACCGGCAAGCATTCTCATTCCGTCCCTTCAGTACACTGGTTACGGCAATTTTTACATGTTGTGAAACAACATAAATTTTAAAAATTTAGAATAATTTATCTTGTACAAAAATACAATCTAAATTGGAAATTTTTAAAAATTAGAATGCCAAAGAGAAGTATAAATTATTTTTTGCTGGATACCAAGAGAGAAACCTCTCCTATATCAACACTTGAGAGAAGCGTTTAGTTATAGTATACCATTAAGAGACTAACAAAAAAAGATTGAGTAATTTTTTAATTACTTAATCGTATTATTAGCATATTGGACTTCCGAGTCGACGGGCTCAAATCCTGGGATACCCATTTGGATTAGGTCCACTTTGACAATTTGTGTAATATCACACGGACTATTATTTTAATCGGTAAAAATGCTTCTGGGGTAGATACCAAAAAAGACGGGCATAGAGCTACTTATGCCAAGCAGTATTTTTTGGGGTTTTGGTCGAAAACTTGTTGCGTTTACATTAAGTTTACAAAACATTTACCGTGTTAGTGATGTATCTAAATGTTTAGATGTAAAAAAGTCACTATGTTGTTATTTCCCTGCCTAGAGGTGATAGCAAACGTGATACCATTTCAAGTTCAAATAGTTTCATCTGTCATACACTCTATATCGGGAAAAATCTTAAGTAAATAATAACATACTGTAAAAACCAACCCTGTATATTACATCAAGAAAATTCAGGAGAAATAGTTTTAACAAAGTACTGCTAGCCTGATATACTCACAGTAGGGTACCGGCTGTTGCGAGGCCAGGAATCGATGGCTACAATGATCCTTTGCTTCATCAACGCTTCTGCCTGACGGGTTTCGATGCGAACCTTTGGAATCTTACGATCAGCAGGAACAAATACGTGCCTGTTTGCCTGTAAACATAAATTACATACAATTTTATAACTTTTTAGAAATAAAAATGCTGGTCAAGTTATAATGAGGTAAAGAAATAAATGAAGAAAATGTTTCGATCCACTTAGCCAGCTTAATACGTTCGCTGTGAGTCAAAATTCATAGTATTATGGCCAATGCGGAAATAATTTTTGTGTAATTTTAACTAAAATAAATATTTATATTTAATAATGTACAAGCTGACCCGGCGAACGTCGAATCGCCTAACAGTAATGTACTCGTGCGAATGACTTGTTCTTCTACAGTGGACTGTTCCGAAATCAATTACCATTAGTTCTATGGCTGTGTTGGGAAAGATTAGATCTTCTGGGTCGTGATATATTTAATAACAATTCTGATGAGATAAGATATTAATATATTCCCACAAAACAAAGAATTATTACTGGATTGATTCACAATGTTTCGACCCAACCTATGTCCGAAACAAACCTAAATCCAATACGACTTTTTTTTAGGAAAGATTAAATATTCTGAATCTTGGCACTATTTATCATAATACAGACATAATCTAACATTCATTAATAACACTCCCACAAAAAAAAACTAATAACTAAACAGGGACAAACAAATCAACCAGTAAAAATGGGGTTAAAAAAATCAAAAATATTCGCTGGGAATGACGCACAATGACATTAGCTGTTGACTGGTGAAAATAAAACAACACAAAATCAGCTGTTAATAAAATATTCACATTATTTATTTATTTATTTATCATATGGTTATGTCAGCAAATCATACACACAAAGATATAGAGTACTATTCACTCACGTCAATAAATATATAAATAAGAACAAATAAATAAAATAAAAAATTCAAATAAAATGCCTATCATGTTTTGAATTATTACAGAGCTAGGTCCAACCCTTAGAGCCATTCCACAGACACATCACTGACATCGTGTACACCTTCAACCCCATCAGAGAAAAATCGCAAGGGGCACTCTTCGGCAATATGCCTCATGGTTTGTACTGCCGCTCCACAATCACATGTTTGATCGTCTGTCAGGCCCCATTTTGACCGCCAATAATTGCATCTACCTACTCCTGTGCGGAAACGATTGATAAGAGACCATTGTTTCCGAGGAAGGGTCATACCATTTACCTGTACTGTTGGGTCTCTTATTAGAGAGGAGTTCTGCCCAATAAAGTTATCCCAAGATGCATTCCACTCTTTATCAGCTGTATAATCTTCAGCCATTAACCGAGAAGCTGTCTGCATTGGTGGGTGCCTAGACTTATATACATCACATTATTGATGTATACATTATCAAACTCCATTATGTCTTTTCCTCATAAGCTTAACATATACAATCTATATAGGACTGGAACTTAGCCCTGAGGTTAAATATAAAACTGATAACTATAAAAATATAATACGATAACTGTCACACCTATTTTAGGCCTAATTACTGGAGAGTAGAGAGTCAAACATTACAATAGGATTTCCAGTTACAGTGGAACTTGGATAATTCGAACTTCTGTAATTCGAAAACTTCTTTATTTCGAAATTTTGTCTTGGTCCCTAGAATTTTATACAAAAACAATGTTTAAAATATCTTGGTTAATTCGAATAATATTTTGGATAATTCAAAGTTTTTACAGCGGAAATCTATAGTGTATGTATAAGTGAACAAGTTATTGTGTGCGATTTTCGATTTTCCAGGAAATGACGTTCGGGCTTCCTATCCTCAGACTATTTTTAGCTCGACTACTGCTCATAAATCACAACATTGACATCTGTGTGTATCATCGGTGGTGGTTTGTTCCGATATTCATCTGCTTTCATGTTAACACGTCAGTCGTGTGTATGATGGCTTTGTCAAAGCGAACCTACAAATCTCTGACGTTGCAAGAATAAATAGCGGCAATCAAGGAGGTCGAGAAGGGATTTGAAAAAATTTTGTATTAGCTAGTTTCGGGATCCCTCCAAACACATTATTGACATTTAACAAAAATTAGGATTTTTAATCAATAATATCTTTATTAACCTAACTTTTTTAATATACAATGTTAAAACATGATGTTTGATTGTTTATTTCAACCACTTGAATAACTTTTCTAATTCAAATTTTTGGGTAATTTGAATTTTTTCTGGTCCCTTGAGGTTCGAATTATCCAAGTTTCTACTATATATGATTTTTTACTTCAGTAGCTTAGTTAAAAAAGATTCTAGATCCTAAACAAAAATTACTATTATTGCAAGAAAAAAATTAAGTTGGCTCTGAAAATTTTTTGGAAAACATTGCTGAAAAAATTAGTGCTAACCCGAACCAGTAGACAATAGTTTTCCCCATTAAAATTTTACATTCTCTTAAAGGAAATTAAATTTTGCAACATTTTGTCTCTGGTCTTTTTGTGAATCCCATGATTTTTGAGTTATTGAGCTTTGAATAATTGAAATGGTCACCATTTTTAAGTAGTACAAAGTAGAAATTTGATAATATGCAAAAAAGTAGGTCCTATTGTACTCATACACGTACCAAGTTTGAAGTTGATACTTCAAATGGTTTCAAAGTTATATAAAAGACACATATACACCGACAGACGGAAAATGGAGCGAGATAGGCCATATGTTCAAAGGATGTTTTTTGTTTGTTTTGAGCTCAGGAACAATATCCCAAAGTTGTTCAGTTTATTTCAGATACACCCTGTATAATCAGTAAAAGTGGCTAATATAAGAAAATTAACTTTTTTTTAACATTGTTAAATCAGTATCTTAGCAACATATTAATTTTTTCATTACAAATTCAGTTGTTTCCAGAATGTGGAATAAGCAGTTCAGTGAGTTATAAAATAAGTGCATATAATCACATTTCATACTGTTACTGTCATACTGTAGCGTATAATTCAGTAGAAGTATCTATTTATAAATAGAATTTCATTTGTCCTCTTATTTTTTTTAAGTAACAAACAAATCGGTTATTATTTTGCAAAAATACATCCTCTAAGAATGTGTAGGATAGTTGAAAGAAGGATGTATTAGTAGTATGAAAAAACCTTGATATTAATTAATATTTATTCTTGTTAATATCAATTATCATTAATTATATACTTTTCTGGTTAACTGATAACATACTTTCTTTATGTTTATAAAAATTACCTTCAACAGTTTTCACTTTGAGCACTTCAATGCTTTTGTTAGTTTTCCAAACCTTAGCATTGTCATACTAATGAATCTACAAATTGAGTGATTGCATACTCAATTTGAAACCGTTATAATTTATTCCTAAGTAACATAATAAAGTGTACTTATAAATTTGTCTGTCCTCAAACTTAAAAATTATGAATTTGCTTTAACCTTAGAAGTGGCAAAGTCGTAATTTACGACGCATTTGTATTGTATTGACGCATGAAGTTGACGGCATTCGTAGGGTTAATTGGGATTGCAGTGGACACCTGTTTTGATTTTGTGGTTAGTGGTTATAAGGGGGGGGGCATGTTTTATGCTTTTTTTTGTTTAAACTTTGATATTTCAAGAAGATATTAGTTATAATTTTTATGTTACAGTTAAGAGTAAAAAGCTTGCCACTTCTAGGGTTAATAGCTAACGTATTATTATCATTTAGTTAACTGGGTTTAAAACTACAGGACCTCGTCCCAGTTCAATATTCTTATTTTTATTCTTAGAAAAGCTGTACTATCGAAAATGCCGGATTAGTGGAGGTGAATTTTACAAACTACAACGACAACATGTACAATCAATTAATTGCTACCAACATGTTAATTTAACCAGCATAGTTAGAGAGAAAGTTAATACCAATTACTATGTAATCTGAAAACAGTAGGTCATTTTAAAATATAAAAAAATTAAATGAGTGATCTGTAATATAGTGGTTGTGTATCAACCTCAAATAGAGAGTACCAACAGGTGCATTGGAAATCAAGATAACTGAACAGATCATTGGGTTAGCGGAAAAGGTGTGAGGGCAATGATCTTACAGCTAAACTACTCTCAGAGCCTGCACCGACAGTATTAGGTCCATTTCGGGATTGTCGTTTTTGGGAATTTTTAACCTAGTGGCTTATTTTTAATTAATTGCCAAGGATTGGGATTTAAATGTTTCCCAAATCTAGACAAGAACTTTTATAGAGAACAAACTGCCGGATTATTGAGACCATACTATATTTTTCCTCTATTAATTTCAAAATGGTTTGTTTAGTTTAAAAAATATTATAGATTTCTTTTCAATTATGAACTAATGATAAGATTTAGATGACATTGATTATTATTTAAATAATGTAACATTTTTTATGTTATGAATGTTGTCTCACTACACATTAAGGCGATGAAATTCAATGTAACAAATTCCAAACATAGTAATCCTAGACCAGAGTTGAAGTAAAAAACTGCTAATATTTGAGGTGAGTACAAAACTGATTTATTAATCAAATTTATTCTCTTACAATCAATCTTTCTTGAATGACGAGGATTATTTAAGAAAATTGTCACTTTTTAACTTTTTCTGCGTATTTGATTGCTTTTAAACAATCAATTGCTACTAAACGTTATATATACGTTAAATATGATTTTAGAATGAAAGAAAACAATTATAATCATGATAACAAATGTTTTATGAAATAACAAGTTGCTTTAATAACATGTAATGATCACTTATTACTAGTACTTTTAAAATTATTTCACACAAGTATATCGTGTTATAAAACTATCATTATTGCTGATTTTAAATTTCAAAATGAATGTTCTGTTAAAATGGGTAAATGACCTTCAAAAAATCCTAACAAATTTGTGTTCTCTTTTGTTTCAGATGACATCCATATGGTTCTTCCAGTTTAGCAAAAACCATTTTTCGAAAATATTTATACTTCAGTTTTCCTCCTAAAATTAAATAATTTTAGTTCCACACTTAAAACCCCCTCACCAAGGTGGCCCAGAAGGTAACTTTACTTGAACTCTTTGGGTTCGTTTAGTTCCTACCCCAGTCCTTTTTTAACTATTTTGACTTAGAGCTATTTTAAAAATATAAAACTACCTAATGTAATTACTTCCTGTTCCCTATTTTTAAATTCATCACGATTAAATGTGTTGTGAATTATTTCATTTTGAATGTGTGTTCTCCCGACCCCTGTTCCTGGCCACCTTGTCCCCCTGGCCCTGCATCATCCCTGTGACAATTGTCACCGTGACACTCTACATATAATGGGAGACGTGCACAGTCACATTTGATCCCTACACCTCATAAGTCCAAGCATAGTATGTTCACTCCTCGTGGGTGGACCGAACCCTTATAGGTGTCCGACGAGGCGACTCACACAGCTCATACTCCGCTTGAATTCATCGAACTTCAAGTTTACGAAGGCTTCCATCGAGAAGTCTTCACTCCCAGATCACTTTCCTCTCTGGAATGTATCCTGACTTCCCTTCCTCCATCCAATGATGCCTGAGGGAGAACAACACTGAAGTCCCGCCTATAGATCCATCAACTACTCCAACCAGAGAGGATATGCCCTTGGTATCACTAGGTAGGTGAATTATTTTTTCTTATATTTCTTAGTCAATTATATTTTTTTCTGGGACATATGTAAGTACCTTTTATAATTCAGTGTTGTAAGATAATAACGGAATTTGTTATATTGGATTACGCTTAATTTAAACAGTAATTATGCATAGTATTTTTCTATAGTGTGTAATAAATGTCATCTAAATCTACACTAGTATGAATTATGAAATTTGACATACCTCTATATGTTATATCTTTAGGCATTTTAAGGAATAGAATCTAAATACAGTATGATCTCAATGATCTGGGTTAACTGGCAGGACGGGTCCAATTCAATTGAAGTCCGCCTATATGGTTTCACAAATCTTATACGAAACATAATTTTTAAAACGTTAAGAGAAACATACGGTCAATTTGACCGTCACTGTGCTTTATTGGTGTTTAGTGTGTTTATTATTGTTTTTATGTATCATTTGGCAATCACATGAGTAACAAATGATGTTTTACAACATTTTATGACAATTCATATTTATTACGCATAGATCATGTGACAGAAAAAAATGAAACTCCAAACTCCACGCTTCAAGACGACCAGCTCTGACCTCGGGAAAAAATCCGAATAGGATTGTTGCCCAAGGCCATATTTGTGGTCTTATAGTGGGTAGTATAGCTGTTATTTTACTTCTAGCAGGTGTTTTTTTTGTTTGTTGCGTTTTACTACAGCCTTTTACCGCTTATACAAGGTATATTCGACCGACGATTGCCAGCCGGTAAGCGAAACATGCGGTAAATCTGACCGACCGTATTCACACAATTCGTCCAATATGAACGACAACGTCGCACCAACTAGTTGGAAATGACCAAATATTACGGAGAGGGGTTTGGGGGGAAGGTACTGGGGTTGACAGCCGTCAAGGTCAAGCAGTTTAGCCACTATTACGTAGTAAAATTACCGATCGGTCAATTTGAACGTAATGTTTCGTTTTAATGGTTAATCCGATTTCTTTAAAACCAATCGGACCGATTAGTATAGAAGTAGAAAAAAATTAAAGCATAAATCATATCTGAGGATGATTATTTATGATTCATTTTTCTAACTACAATAAACTCTCTCATATCCGGACTAATTTAGAGATGACTGTTCCGGATAGCATAAAAAACAGATTTGAGAGGGGAATAATGCATTCGGATATTAAATAAAAAAACGCTCACTAGACAGGTGCGACGCGTATCCCAATAGAGGTGGGGGTAGGGGAATGATTTATCTTTAGCACACGCTCGCCTAACAACAATGAGATGTCACGGGACTTATATCCACCCACCAAGGTCACTGAACACTAATTCATCCCGCCTGTATAACCCAAATCGCTACTTATGCCTCAGTTACCGCGAATACAGTGGACCAAATAAGTGTGTATATTATTTACTATTATTATATATTATTTACTGGGAAGTCCGAACACCCCTAAATCCAAACACGCTTCAGCCCCAATTAGTTCGCATTTGAGGGGTTCCACTGTACAACAATAATATTCATTCTTGGCCTTAGTTAACTGTAGACAGCCAAGAAACAATTTTGACATACCTAAACGACGTTTCAATTTTTCAATTTTTTTACCTAGATGTATGTCAAATGCTCGTGAACTCCAGATTGATATGTCTGTATTTACGGTAAATGCTCGCAAGTGATTAGAATTGTTGGTGTATATATACGTCAAACACTCGGGAACAAGAAGATTTGCTTAATGATTTTGTCATTCAGTTAAGGCTCAAACTCCCACCAGTTGTAGGATAAATCTAGAATAATAAACAGTTTCTTACCCCTTTCACTGGGTTGACCTGCAGTATGCCGCAGTACTGACGCCACTTGCGTCGGATTATCCCCACCACCTTCCCCGTCGGTTGCTTCTCAGCAGCCTCTCGTTTTTTAGCCTTCAGCAACTCCTCTTCGTCTGGTGGAAGATCCCCTGTTGTACCAATCGCATGTTTTTCAAATGGCAACATTTAAACAAGACTTAAAGAACATGTAAGGAAACAGTTTGAAGAAGCACCTCAGAGACTGGCTAGTTGAACAACCAATTTACTCTATCAAGGATTTTTTTGAAATACTGAAACATGTAAAGAAAGATTAATTTATTAATTTTTTATTGTGGTGTCATTGTATTTCTTAATGAAATTGCAAATAAAGAGAATTGTCTATTGTCTAAAAAATATGCTTTCATTTACAATGTATCAATTCAAGCAATAAATTATCTGCCCATATCTTGTGATCAAACCTAACCCACCCGTGTCAATCTTCTCGTCGTCATCCTGCAGCACAATCTCGCTAGGTGCCGACCATTCTTCCTCGGGTAGCAACTCCACAGCAACTGTGTCCCCATCCACTGCTCTGTTCAGGCCCTCTCTCCCCTGTACCAGAATCTGGGGAACAGACAGGGCACACCAGTTTAAGCAATAATGCCATTAGGATATTTTTGGTCAATTTTTAAACTACTATAATATACCGACGAGGTAGCTCAAGGTTGTCATGTTGGTTGAGAATGGAAAAGGTCATTTATTCCAAACCAGTGGCAGACAAATGCCAAGTCATGAGTCATCTATGAGTCATGTATATGTCACCTAAGGCTATTCTATTTGACTAATGCTGCAATGGTACCTCGCTTATTCAATTAATTAAAAGGCCTTAAGGTTTAAGGGTCTTGACACAAAACTGTCACACCAGTTCACACCCACCATATGTGGGTTGGGCAGATTGACATGCCGACCCAATTGAGTCAGCGGCCGAGGCTATACAGTAATTTACCAATTTTCCTATAGAGGTCACTGGTGGACTAATGGTGAACATTTTTAAGAACTAAATCAACAAAGTAAATTCCAGGCCTAGAGATAGTGTTCCGGTAGCTTTCTGATGCCCTATCATCTGACTCTAAATTAATGGTCAGTAAGGCCAAAAAACACTGTCCCAGGTGGAACATGGGGGATGGATTTAGGATAAAACAAGTGGTTAGAACAAAATCACGAGGTGCATTCAGCTGCAGTGCGAAATAACACTACTACTAAACACACAAAAAGTAAAGTTTTAAAAAGACTGAAAAATTTCTGGGGGTTCGATCCAGTGCTTGAAATTTTTAGTAAAATATTTCTATAATTTAGCTGAAATAGGAGGCGTACTGACCCGATTGGTCATTTTCTTTCTTGCAATAGATGGTAATATTCACTTTTCCCTTTAAAAAATATTAGGTCTAAGATTATCTTGAAACCAATTTATAAATAAATAGGTAATTATTTATATACAACTACAAAATCTGTATTTACCGGTTTAGTGAAGCCCTCAACATTGACTTGACCTTCCAAAAAGTTTTCTCTGGAGGCCTGGAACGATCCCTGGTGAATTTTTCCCGCCTTGATGGCCTCATGTATCTGCGCAGGTGTCAGGTGAACCGGGAACAAGGCATCACGTCCCTCAGCGCTGAAATGTTGCGACGACAACTTATCCTCCAGCAGTGGCGCATCCGTTAAACTTCGTACATAATCAGCAACTACAACATTATTTCAAATGCCTTAAGTAATCAACAATCAGCACAACTTTTGGTAAACTGCATCATATCTTAGAAATTTACAAGTTCAAGCTGTAATTGTTCAATTACAGGTCTGTTAATGTTTTATTAACAGATGTTAGTATCACAGCTATTTTCGAAGACTTGTTCATTAATAAATTACTGTTTTTTGATATGGGTGGGTGACTTAACCACAACTTCTTACGCTTGAAAGTTAGTTTTTCTGCTGGAGGAAATATCTAACTACATCTCATCTAACACAAAGTTTTGTAGATTGTATGTTCTTGCTTTCCAGGAGGTAAGCAACAACGACTTTAGTACTTTACAAGATATAAAAGGTTATGTTATGTAAGTACAATTTATGTAATCTTCGTAACTCTACTAGCAGATAAATTATTCAATTGTTTTTTGAACATGTTTAGGGCTACTAAAATACTTGTTAAAATTGTTATGCATGGCAAAAGTATTTCAGGTATTGCCTAAAATTATTCTACTTACTAAGCTATCACATGAAGAAATTTTAAACACTTAGGACTTTTTTTGTTCTTATGATATTAAGATATTTCTTCGGTACAGAACATAGATGCATACGAACGTATGTACCTGTGCAAGCCAGGAGTCCTTCTTTCTTTGCCAGGTCCCTGTTTCCTGCATCATCCGTAAGGATGACAACACGAACTTGATCTTTGGTGGTTGGGGCTTGACTATAGGCAAGATGAGTCTCATACCAAGCAGCTGCCACTCGGATTGCTCTGTCGTTTCGGTCATTCGGCTTCTCCCCAGCCACTCTTTCCACATAAGTGTCCCTGCACAATAGGCCAAATTAGATGCTTTTAGGCCCTCAACTTAGGTCTTTATTAGGTTATTTTACAAAATAATTGAGTCAAAAGCTTCAACTAAACAGTTCAGTACTTGTCTTACTTTAAATTTATAAAGTTAATTAATTGGTTGTATCAATTTGACACACATTTTCCAACTCTGAGATGAAAAGTGCACAGCCTACTTGTAGAAATCTGACAATATTTCAGGCAAATGGCCTTTTTCTACGTCAAAATTTGGAGCTTTCAACAAAATTACGTTTAAATTTCCCACACAGAGTCCAAAGGAATATTATCCGTAGGATGAAAAATAATCATAATATCCCCATTGCATGATACGGAATAAACATTGACTGAAATAATCACCAATTCATATTGGTGATTATTCAATCATACTTGGTAATGTAATAGATGAAATATTAAGAAATAGATGAACAACAAAACTAACTCAGCAGAGAACTTTAATTTGATAAGCTCTTATGCCGAAACACAATACTTTGTAGAATTAAGTTAGTAGACCAAATATAAAAATATTTAAGTGGTAAAAAAGCCCATGCTAATAAGTAGTAATTTATCGGTCAGGCACTAAATATAATTTTTTTAGGAAATTCACAGTTGTGTCCACATTACAGATTTTGACCAGATTTTAATGATTAATTTCAAGTAGCAAATATTTTTTACCTGTGGTGTTCATTGACAAAGGTGTAAACATGTCTCTTAGAATCTCCAATTATTTCTTTCAGCCTTTTGTATATGGGAGAACTTCTGTGCTTCACCTCTTCCAACACCGTTTGCACAACTATTATATTCTTCAATATATCCTCTTCAAAGACATCAATCTGAAAAAAATTAATAAAATAACAGAACTTCTTTTCAGGCTGTAGGATTACTTTAAAATTATTTTTTTCAAGATTTAATATAATGGTTGAATATGGATAGTTTTAACCTCGAGTAAAAAAAATGTATAGCCTAACTAGGCTATACAATTCCAATACAAAAGTATATAAATATATAAAGGTATATAAATAAATTTAGGTACTAAACTCAGTACCTAAATTTTAAATACTTAAAATAGCCAAAATGTTTCTGTTCTGAAATTTATCAAACTTTTGTTGAAATACTAGGGTTGTGTTTAAGCTGTATTTCTAAAATGTAATTTATTAGCCTATTATCATTATTATTGTCCTACTTGTTCCATTAAAGTTGCAGAACAAACTCATACAGGCCTACATTAAAATTTTGGATACCAAGAGTTAGTGTGGTGGTAGAGAACATATGAAATTGTCAAAATCACATTCACTTAACTTACTTTTACCAAAATTAATAGGCCTATTGATGAAAAATGTTCCAATAAAACTAAGAACTATTTATAAATAACCAAAAATTTGGAAAACATTCCACTAAAATATGTTATTCAGAGATTAACTAGGTACTTTATCCATTAACCTCATGTTTACAGTAATCGACAATGTTATTAGTATTATGTAATGGTTGTTGCTAAGACTATAGAAAAATATTTGTATTGTGACAATTTTTTTTCGATTAGAGTCATTTACAATAAATTATATCAAATATTGGGTTGAAGGTGAAGATTTCATAAAAAACAACCATTATTTGAAAACATACCTGATCTAAAACCACATTTGTGTCAAGCATCAGATAGTGGGGCTGTGGAAAAAGACTGCTTCCTGACACTGGACTGTCTGACAAAACTGGATCTCGTTGAAGACAATTTTCGCATAGTTGAGATCCACACCAAATATCATCTCTAAGGTAATGTTCTCGTACAATCTATACAACATCAACTTATCTGTAATTATGTATCATATAACAACTAATTAAATACTGTCGTATCACTACTTCAGTCCTACTTCTAGTCTCAGAATTTTGTGATTGTTCAGAAAGTTTACAAATAATAAAATAAAAAGCAATAGTATTTATACATTTTTGAAGATCAAACCCCCAATTTTGAGATGACTTGAATGTGTTAACTTAGGCCTATACCAAATATCAGACGGTTAGTGGGATAAAGATGTACCGTAGGCCTACTGTAGCCGTAAGTTATTTGATAAGTAAATTAAATGATTAGTAGCAAATTCAATAATTCCTGCCTGGGTGGCACCAAGGGTGGCTTGGTGGGTAATCACCAAGGGTGGTTTTTGGGTTGTGAGAATTATGAGATTGATTACTGTATGGTATCTATTCAGACATGTTTCAAAGTGATGAGTAGGCTTAAACTTTTTTCAATCAAATTAAACCCAGCACACTTTATCTTAATGTTTAGATGAATTTGAATAAGTTTAAAAATTAAAATGAAAATAATTACTAAAATAATAAATTGTATCAAACTTGAAGCATAGATAAAAAGCTAAACCAATTGCTTGGGGAATAAATCACTCTTCAATTTCGAAAGGTTGTGCGAAACATAATCATTTGTCTGGAAAATACTCTAGTTGTAACATATTAATTAGTAATATCGAAAAGGTAAAATAACCTTTAGATCACACTGGTCTTGACACAACTGCAGTCAATGTAACCGGTTTTTAATAAATATAAATTATGAGCACGTACCTTTAAAATGTTTCCCCTCTTAGTCTTTTTTAAAAATATTTTGTTGGTTAACATGGTGTTTCCTCAGAAATATCACAAAATAACAAACATTATTTTCCTACAGAATAAAAGTCAAACATAACCTAGAACGAAATCTCATGCCGACGCTCGATGCTCGGAGGACAAACAAAATTACAGTCATAGAGGTTAGAATTGGCAATTTTACAAAAGCGGCAATCTGTGCGCAGTGTTGCCTGCCGAAAACGTATAAGGCCCATAGAGTCTCCATTTGTCCTAAAATCCTATGACGACAACCCATACTGTATAACCAGAGTAGAAAAGAAAACCGTTCATCTCCTGTATAACTTACACAGTTTTTACAATAGGATTATAGTTTCATATTTATACACAATTTATAGCTTATGAAATTAATTAATTAATTAAATTCCAATTTTAATATTAGGAAATAATGGAGTTTTTTGGGACCACAACAGTTAGATTAAATTGTATTTGTTAATATTGCATTTTAATATTAAATTTCCTTAGTTTTTAAAATTCTTGTTCAGGCAACATTGATGACTCAATATTTATAGTTGTCAGTATTAATACAAATTTGGTAAACATAAACATTTTTCATTCTACAATTTTTATTTATTGAAAAATATTATATAATCATTAAACTAATGTTTGAACACAAAAATATAAAATCCAGTATTACTGGAATCGGGAGGTCTTTTCTTAACTCCTGATTTTTTTAGAAATTGCAACTTTCACAGGCCCTAACTCCAATCATGTTTATTAACTATATAATAAATAAACATTTCTAGATCTAATTCGTACGTCCCTTACAATGATTCACTGCATACACGAAGTCAGTATAGTGTGAGATGAAGGAAAAGAGGAGGCAGATGAAGTGGCCGGAAGGACGGGGGCTACCCTGGGTCGGGTTGGTAAATTTGTCTTGTTTTTTTGGGGGGGAGTGGGTTCAAAGGGTGGAAATTTGTTTCCTATTTGTTCATTAATGAGGATTCAGTAGAGTCAAGGCGGATGTTCAGGAAAGTGTACAGTTGGCAATGTGTTTTATTTTTTATATTTCAATATTTTTACTGTGCCAAATTTCATAAAAAATAAGGACCTTTGATGTGGTTTTGGGTTAGTTAAACAGACAGACACACAACAATCCTCAGGTCACTCTTGTGATTCAGGGGGTCTGAAAATTTTCATTCTCAGCTCAATTTCATATATACATACTTTAATGAAACAGTTCTTTCTCCTCAATCCATATATAGAGGGCAAAGTAATTATATTTTCATGTACTAAGATAATTAAAAAGTAGCGTAATAATTGTTATCTTAAATATAGTTCTGTATTGTAAGTATTGTAGCCTGTTGCAGTGTCTTATATAGTAGAGTGTACAAAAGCTAATATCCTAAGGGAACTCACCACCGTAAAAGCGTATTTTTAATTATCCAACATTTTTATAGCGTGGAAATATCCCCGCCACACAGGTGTGCACGTATTAAATGAGGCAAGAGGGCGTAAAAGCATCATAAAGAGAAATCCTGCAAAGCCGTTCGAGCATTACTGGGCCATATTGCCTGCTTTATCACGCTGTACTATGTGACATAGTCTTGGAGACGTGTAGGAGACATTTTTATGACAATTTTTGGGAAGGCAACATAGAAGTAGGTAGGTCTGTACTGTACAGATATTGTGGAAAAATACTTCCAGCTAAAAATTAAAACAGTAACGTAAGACTAAACTACTTACAAAATCCGTCATACAGTTCAATTAAATACAAAGTATTCATAACAATATTGGTGGGGGGTTAAATAATTTGAAAAATAGAAAATTATTTCATTTAACGTACTTTATTCTTTGTGGGAAATAGGTTAGATCATGGTTATGTCTAAGGAGAATGTTTTCAATTCATTTAAACAACTGTTCTTATAACGTACGTCACTAGCAAAATGACGTCATTGTTTCAAATTCTGGTCGCGAAAATTGCCAACAACCCCCAGAGCTAAGACGTGTCCATGTCAAGCTCGTTGAATCCCAGCTGTTTCTGACGCATCTGTGGAACCTTCAGGAACATCACCGTGACAATATTATTTTGAACCTTAAAAACTATAAACTATGACATATTAATTCAAACAGTTAGAGCTGATTTGGAGAAATTTGTATCTTAATTTTTTTTATGGGTGTTAGTACCGGAACCCCTAAAAACCCAAAAAATTTAAAAAGAATCTTTAAAAATGGCCGGGCGATGTCGTCAAAGTGCACTCGTGTACCATATTTTATAAGAGACGGACAATCATAATCGTGTTGGGGTCTATGCACAGACTGGTAGACAGACATCAGTCCGAAAACTACTTTTTGGTGTTCAGGGAGCCTCAAAACGGATTTGTTCACTCTAAACTCTAATTATAAAATTTTGACGATAACAATACTTTATCCTATCCTTTATCCTTTATCCCTTATCCTTTATTCTCTACTGTTTGTATTACGGGTAAAAAGTAACAAGAAGATTTAAAGGAAACTTATGCAAGAAAAATTATGCATGCATTTACAAAAATGTTTTATATATATTTAAGGGCCGTGACTAATGTTTTGAATTAACCCTTTTTTGGGCTGAGGATTGATTTTTCTTTGTATCTATTTGGTTAAGATATCATGTTTATATTTTGTCAGATACGTACGAGTATCTTGCTTTTTAACAATAAATCATATAAACCGTCAAAATAAATTAATATAAAATATTGTTTGGGTATAATTAATATTCTAATGTTGTAAGAGAAATCTTAACGAAATGCAAAGATAATATCTTGTAGATAATATGTTAAGCAAGTCTGTTGACAAACTATTTTCTAATTAAGGAAGCTTGGGAACGCCCACACGCTCGGCAGCCATTACATGAGGTTGCTCTCACCAAGAGTTAATTGTGTTTTCTCAGGAATGAAATTGCTATAACCACCTTCAAGAACCTCATTTTGCGTAAACTGTTTTAAGGGTTGAAATTCATTACATGTAATCCTAAACTGGGAAAGATTTTTTCGTTAAAGCCTTTAAATTAGATTTGAGTGAAGAAACATGAATTTTATAGATTCTACCTTTATTACCGTTCTGAAATGGTGGGGAGCGCATTCTGGCCTAGAGGTAGAGCGCGGGACTTTGGTGCCCAGGGTCCCAGGTTCAAATCCCGCCAATCACCGCTTTCCGCTATGCGATAATGTTGCAACCCCAGGTCTAGCCTGAAGTAATGTGAAAGACAGATCCGGGCGAAGGCCTAGCTCAAAAAGTCCTGGGATGAGAAGGTGGGACATAATAACTGTCCTGTAATGGCAACAAATCCAGGGAAGTACAAGCCAGCTTAAGCCAGGTATAAATGAGAACTGAGTATAAGATCATTGTGACGCGATCTCGTTGTCTTGTTACGAAGGCTTGCATGTCCTTAGACATGACTGTTAGCTCAAGTGCCAATGGAATTTAAGGGATCTAAAGTATAACGTGCGATCCGAACCACAATTTTTTCTCTGATTTATGAAACTAATTATGAGGATGGGATGTTCTTTTCAGATGAACGTAAGGCTCAGCAAATCGAAATAAAGTTGTTTTTGTACTGACATATGTCTGTCTATCAATCGATATGTCTTTAACGATCCCTAGACGTCACTGATTCTCTAATTTTTATGAAATTCGGTTCCAACTTTGGCAATATCTCGGGATATTTTTAAAGTATTGCTTTTCAAGGGCTGTTCAGACTTAAGACCCCCAAAAATTCATATCTATAATATTATAAAGAAGAGGTGGTTTCTGTATGTTTGTGGGTTTGTTTGTGTGTTTGTGGGTTTGTTGTGGCAAGTAAACGCGAAAAATACTGAACCGACCGGTTTGAATCCACAATTCGTGACATCCAAGTAGCTGGATTACAGAACACGCTATGGTCCCAGTCTGTCCTGATAAAAATAATTGTATTTACTTCCTTTGGAAAATATCTTAGATCGTAGACGTGTCTAAAGGGAACGTTTTCAGTTTTTCTAAATAGCTGTTCACAGAATCATATGACGTAACACATTTCTTTGCGTTCCGCAAATCGCTAACACCCCCTCCCAGAACTTAAACATAACCACGTCAAAACTGACTAGCATTACCAGCGACACTGCAAACGAAATTTCGCAGTACTTCACGCTAACAACTGAGCTACTAATGTGTAAGCGTTCATACCAGAAACTATATCAGTTGGCAGATTTTAACAAAATCCTTTACGTATTACATCTGCATAATATTTGCAGGCGGCTTTCATTTACACGTGAATGAGCATTTCCATAAGGAAAAGTCGGCTGTGCTGAAATTAGCTCTCGTATGTCTTTCATTATGAAGCCAAGGATGGAATGTAGTAATCAACCAGCTCTTTGACGTACCAACAAGATGGGGAGATCGTTTCCTCCATTAATTATATTCAATTGTTATTAATGTATTAATTTATAAATATTTACCTTTAGTAAAGCTGTTGCATTAACTCATAACTCATGCATTAGCTCGTTTGTTATAACAACGGTTCAAGTCTACTCGCCACGAGGACTCAAAGACAATAATTATTGTCTTTGAGTCATGTTATTTTTCTTATGTGTGTAATAATTGTAAGTAAATTGTCTGTTTGTGAGTTTCTTGACTGCCTTAAACCTTTTTGTTTTCAGCTTTATACCAGCTTAGTCCGGATTATGTACTACTAGTGCCATTTTTTAGGAACTAGCTTGCCTGAGGACGGGATCAGATTCCAAATCCCGAAACGTTATGAAACTTTGTTTCACTTAAAATCATGATGGAAAATATCCGCAATAAAAATCTACTCTAGAGTAAACCGCACGACGGCAGTCTGACGAGGTCTTGGACAGCTGGTTCCCCCTCACCCCTTTTTGACCAGCAGTGTTGCCATTTTCATTTAGCCTATCAGCTGATGTA
The DNA here is from genome assembly GCA_023375725.1 of Nephotettix cincticeps. Classification (NCBI taxonomy): domain Eukaryota; kingdom Metazoa; phylum Arthropoda; class Insecta; order Hemiptera; family Cicadellidae; genus Nephotettix; species Nephotettix cincticeps. The sequence goes on from CM041788.1 coordinate 48,685,726, forward strand.
ACCATATGCTATAATAAATTAAGGTGTTTTGGCAATACCGAACTGACTCTCATCGGACTACATTCCTGCGGTTTACTCAAGTAGGTCCCGTGCGAGTCTGATAAACACATTTCGTATGAGTGAAGTATGCTTAAAATATTTCTAATCAGCTGGTAAACAGCTGTTTCCAGGACTAAACGAACGCTATTTTCTTTAAAAGAGCAGTTGTATGATGTAAAAGTATTATCAGGATGTTCTTAAACTCTAGAAATAATCAAATTATTAGTAAAACATAAGTTATATAACTTAAAGAAACTCTTCTGTTCTTATAACTTATGGAGAAGTATTTCAAACAAAAATAATAACATTGGACTTGAAAATTGTAGACTATAATTAATTGTGATTGACTTCTAGTTTTGTCCATACATTCTTTGGAATTACAATAATTTCAGTTATATTAATGTTAAAAATTCAACGGAGAAATTATTTTTAATTTTTTTTACTTATTCATATTTTGGGTGGATATTTAAGCATGATAAGTATCTCAATTCTTATTACTGAGTCATACATCCAGTACACTGCTAGGTCTTATGTAAAAAGATATTATGAAGAGTTGGTTGTTATTGGTAAAATTTTAATCTATTGATAACAGGTTTCGTTAGAAGATGTGAATAAAGACGTAAGAATATTTGCAAGAACATAAACTAAAACCTTGAGACACTTAAAAAATAATAATTATGTAATTTTACAAGCCCTTTTGCGTGAACACCTGCAATACGACAAACGCAATATGAGTGCTGAATGCAAATTGCATAACACAGTCTGTACGGCGCACCGCTAGGAGTTGGCGGTATTATAAAGTTACTAATAGTCTGCAGTTTCTTCGCCATATTAGATTTAAGTCCTATAAGAGCAATGCAATTACAGATGATGTAGAACGTAAAAATAACCTAAAATATCATAACTCCATGCCAGTTACATAAAAAAGACTACTTCAATTTATGTAGAATAAATATGAGAACCAGGTTTGTCATACGATTCTGAGTATTAAACCTGAGTAGTATTTAAGCAATATATATTTTGTTGAGGAGACATTTTTCTGCGAAATATTTGAAAGGTTGTGTACAATTTTCTGAGTAAATCCGACGTCGTAATCCTCGTCGCCCCGTGTCGCGACGCGCATTACCTGCGCCGCTACACGGCTGGCTTTGCCGGATCTCGCTTAATTCCACTTTTACGATCTTCCGCAATATTAAAAACTTCCATGTTGTTTTTATCCGGCTTATTACATGTATTACTCTGTATAAAATATTTTCGTAAATGTTGTTCTTATGTTATTTTGAGGCAAGGATACAATCCCCGTTCCAAAAATTTCCTGACGAATATAAACCGACATTTTATATTCTAGCTACCAGAAGGAAAGTAAGCACTTCCGTCATTGTATTCCCGTTTTCCCCTTTTTCAACTTTTTCCTCGTGAGAAAAAAGCTTAAAGGTTCAAAAATGTAGAACCTTCCCTCATGTGTTCAAGGGCAACCTACCCAGGTTTTAAGCCAATTATGAATGAAAAATGAGTGTAGGATCATTGTGCCCTGATCTTGTAATTTTGTTACTGACTAAGGCTGACATGTTCCTTAGACAGAAAATTTAGGGACCTAAAGTTCAACGTGGAGTCCGAATCACTGCCTCTAAATTACGAACTGGTCTAATTATGTGGATAATCTTTGCGTATTAACGTAGTACTCAATAGTGTGTTAATCCACACAAGAGTACACTATACCCACCGACCATCGCTCACTACTATCCACTAAATCGCTGGATTACAGGACACGCCAAGTCACCAAACGACGGTACTTGGAGGTGATGAATTGTGGGTACTCAACGGAAAACAGTTCTGTCTAAGGAACTTGTGGACTTAAGTGACAAGACTACAAGATCGCGCCACAATCATCTTACACTCATTTCTCATTCATACCTGGCTTAAAATACCTACCTTGTGGTATAGTTGCCTTTTTAATAATATAATCTAAAGTGTGTATTCTATTTAGGAATACAATGTGAACAAAGACACGTTGTAACAATCATGTGATTTTTTTGAAGATAGGTCAATGGAAAAAATACCAATTAGACAATACATGGTCTGTTATGTGAAGTTTCCGATTCCTGTTTGTCAGTTGTTGTATTTTACAAAAAAAACATTAATTTCTTTAAACAAAATAAATAATAATCTCACAATAATTTTCAAAAGATTAGATTACCAGATTACCATTAGATTACCATTTGAAATGGCGACCTACCCAGGTAGGTATTTTAAGCCAAGTATGAATGAGAAATGATTGTGGGATGATTGTGGCGCGATCTTGTAGTCTTGTTACTGACTAAGGCTGACATGTTCCTTAGACAGGACTGTTAATTAATAGCCCAACAGTCGATGGCAACTAATGGACCTACAGTTTAACGTGGAATCCGAACCACGGCCTCTGAATTACAAATTGGTCTAATTATGAGGATGGTATTTTGCGGATTAACGTAGTATACAATAGTGCGGACGTTAATCCACACAAGAGAACACTACACCCATCGACCATCGCTCATAACTATCCACAATTCGTGACCTCCAAGTAGCTGGATTACAGGACGTCGCCACCGTCCCAGTCAATTTTTGTTCCCAATAACAATAACATACAATTTACAAGAGGTTTATTTATATTGGTGAGGGTTGGATAACTTATAAATTGAGTTTTAAGGATACCCTCGCCTAAATTTACTGATTCTAAAATGGTGCAGTTTCGTAAAAACTAACAGAAAAATCTATATAATCACTTACCAAATGCACGGCAATTGCCTTTCAGGTGTCAATTATTTATTCCTCACAGGAACCGGTTTCGGTCCATCACAGACCATCATCAGCCTACTAAACACAGGTATCACATGACACAATTACCTGTGAGGAATAAATAATTGACACCTGAAAGGCAATTGCCGTGCATTTGGTAAGTGATTATATAATTATCTAGGTGTCTAGGCTTTCGAAATAATAAGAAAAATCTAATAATAACACTAAAAACACATAGAACATTAATTCACCTGACCTCCTGGTCCGAAGTTTTATCACACTAAGGTGTCAACGTGTAGCGTTATCAATGTTATCAATAATTAGTTGAAATGGTGGCCATTGCGCGTCTCATGGGAATTTGTATATTTAGTGTTTTTGTTAGATTATTTTTAACGAAGCCATACCCATCTCCAACCAGTTAAATTAGGAGAGTGTAGCCAAGAAAATCTGAATTAAAAATACACGATAACATTTGTTCCAAGTTTTTTGAAAATCGATTATTTATTCTGATTATGTAGAATAAAACCACAAACTGATAGACAAACCGTAAACTAGGAACTGTAGATTCATGTTCACATTATGGAATATATTTGCATTAACGCTATATTAATTAATTAGTCCAGAGAGCTACGGGACACCCCATGTGATTGTCTCAGATTGGGACAGCATTAATTAATGTACCTCATTATTGGTCTAGACTGATAAATCCAGCTAAAATCTTACCTGGGGTAATATTAATGTTAACATATAGACTACCCTTTAAGTCTTACACTGTTACAACTGTTATACGTTAGCAGCGTTTGAATCATTTTAGTTGAGTAAAAATCTAAAAAATAAATTACTATTCATTTATTTTATATCTGTAATCGGACTTAACCTACTACACAAAGTTTCTGGAGGTGCAGAAACTCCTCCCGTTTTCAAGTGATAATCTAATTGAAAATTACATAAAAATTGATAGGTTAAGTTTAATATGAATCATATCATGTGTTCACTGTTTCTTAAAAATTCAATTTTTAATGTAAATTATTAGGTAATCACTTGAAAACGGAAGGAGTTTCTCCATCTACAGAAACTTTGCGTAGTTAAAACACAGACACGTTGGAAAAGTCCTATAAAAATATTGAATAATTAATAGCCAACACCATTATGCATTTTAAAGATTATTCATTTCATACACTTTTTGACTATTAACAAATTAAAAACAGAAATGTTGTATGGATTTATTGTTTAAGCTTTAGATAAAAGATTGAAAATACTTCTTATATAATTAATTTTATAAGTTTTCTTCGAAACTGAAATAAACTATTCAGTTTTGTATTACGGGTAGGTCCTATATTTAAATCAATAAATTGGTGTTATAAAATAATAGTCATAATTAATAAGAGTATAAAAGACATTGGAGAATCTTCTGCCTTTTAAGAAAATTGGTAAGTAGAAGAAATATAATCGCAATTCATAGAAAAAATAAAGCTATCAAGCCAATGATTATGTTTGAATCAAATGAAACACCATAAATCGAAATGAAACCAAGCGCAAAAATGATGTAAAGAAAAAAATATTTACCACATAACAATTGTTTACTACCAAGGAAAAGTATAACAACAAATTTCAGTACAAGCAAACAAAAGTACAGGAATTAGCTTTTGAGTAAGAACACCAAATTTATTGTGGAACGTTGGAAAAATTTAAAGTTAGATAATAAACCTTTTATAAGATTCTCACAAACTACAGTAAAATTTAATCAATGTTTGGAAGAACCATTCGTACAACTGTGTAAAATAATAAAATTATTTATTTTTTGAAACAATATTCCTTGTGTTTAGAAATTCAAAATGGTTAATAGATGTAAATTTTGCAAACATATTTCGTATACGTTAAGAGGGAAAAGCTATTACGTATTTTCAACACGTAAAAAATTTGAAGCTTCAAGTTTTACATAACATGGTTTAAACGGGGTGACATAAGAACTGCATTTAGCTGGCTTGTTGAACTGGTGTTGCCACTTACACGTGCCTCCACTTCTACGTTAGACTTAGCTGTAAATAGGTTCATAAACTGAAAAATCGTTGGTTGAAATAGACTATTTATGAAACTCAGTAGTTTATAATTCTGTAACTGTTTATTTCAATTACAGCTATTATCTGTAGAAATTGGGTTGTTAAGTAAATCTGTACTTTACTTTCACTTTTGTTTTAACTGTGAAGAGTTTAAAAAAATTCCTTGTTTAGTGCTACAGACGCCACAATATCAATTGTATCAATTGGGCATTAATTATCAGTTCAGTCTAAGGAACATGTCAGCCTTAGTAAATAATAAGACTACAAGACCGCGAAACAATCATCGTACACTCATTTCTAATTCATACTTGGCTTAATATACCAACCTGAGTATGTAGCCATTACAGTTACAGATCGGCAGACAGATCGTTGAGATAATACTTATTTGTGGTTAAATGGGGGTATAAAATGTAAAAGTAATAAGTAATATAATAATTACAAGCAATGTACAGACAAAACTGTGATTTTATCAATTTAGATAATAGTACCTGGTGACCGAGCTTTGCTCGGATAGAATAAGACATGTATTTTACAAGTTAATTAGCAAAATTAAAACAAATTTACTGCTCAATGAAAACATTTATGTGGTTTAAATAAAACCGTTTTAATACCCCTTAATTAATATGGCATAAATACTGCACAAAAATATAGCCCTCGGGTGGGGATCGATCACGCGACCTTGAGTACGTGAGATCTGAGCGCTACTAACTGAGCTGCGGCGTCAGCCGATTTCGCATCGTCGTTTAAGAGTGTTTGGCCAACCTCAATTGTTTTAGCTAATCTTATACTGAATTTAAATGTCCATACAGTTTGTTATTATTATCCTGTGATCAACAGATTTTGTTAGAAACGGAATGAGGATTGAAAATCAAAAGAGAAATTTAATTTACACCAATTATTTGGTTTGTTACAGTAGCTTCAAGCAATACAACGAATACGTTTTCTATCAAAACACGGAAGATTTTGGAAATACTCTTTCCTGCTTTTATTTCGCACAGTTATGTTACCCTTAAGTTTTTACAAATTGTTTAGTAACCTGATAATTTTACATTTTTTAAATACATAAAATAAATATTTATGAAAAACCTCTATTCACATATTGTTCCCTGCCGTCTTCAATCAAGAACTGTCAAACGGTTATAAACAGCTGTTTTGGTTTGCATTGTTTACATTTTATTCTCCATAAGCGTAATGTTAAATTTATAGATTTTAAACTTAATATTACAAGAAAACACGAATTTTCCTGGACATTAAGACCTATCTAGAACTTATTTTCTACTCGGAAATTAGTTATTTCCAAAATTTAAAGAAATTCCTTAGTGCCGTTTTCGAGATCCGTGTGCAAATATATATATCAAACCTTGCTCGTATTATAGTATTGGATTATCTATAATGAGTTATCTTTAGTGAGGAGTTGAGATGGAGTTGGAGTGTAATGAAATGAAATGAAAATACTTCTTTATTGGTGCGAACATTATGACCACATGATCATTTCTTACAGTTAACTTCTTAAAATTAAACAATAATAAAAATAACAAAATAAACTTAATTCCCCCAAAAACAAACAAAAAATTATCCCATTCACTTGCTCATTCGCCACGTGCTACCGCCAGGCTAGGAAATATTGCTTCAGCGCCAACATCAGCCGTGAAGGATTATCTATGGTTTTGATTTCATACGGCAGGGAATTCCAGGGACAGCAACTTGTGACTGTAAAAGATCGGTTGAAAATTGTTGTTTTGTGTCGGGGGATACGCAGTGTTGACGAGCCAAAACGAGTTAAAAATTGTTTGCCAAATAATATGAAAACCCACCGCTAATCACGGAGTTGGTTATTTTGTTGATTCGCATCTGTCTTTAATAAGATAATTTTAAGAGTGAAGAATTAATATAATAAGAATTGACGCGATCATATTTACGAAGATTGAACAGGAATCGAATACAGTAATTTTAAGTTCTTTGCAATTTTGTTTCCAAAGTCATGTCATTAATTACTGAGTTACAGTAGTTGAAGTGAGGAAAGACACGTGATTTGATCAGAAGTAGTTTGATGTGAAAAGGCAAGAGTCTTTGCATCTTCTTAAATGTAGTCTATGTATGGAAGCAAACACCCTTTTACAAGTGTTTACCACCGCATCAGTCCAGTCAAGTGTGTAAATAATGGTCAAGCCTAAACTCTTGACCTTGTTACAGAACGGTAAAGATGTCCCGTGGTACAATTCGTACGTACCGGTATTGGCTAGATTTTCCGCATCGTTGGATCTACGTAACTTCAGCCTGAAGTTAGTTTTGGACATTAATTATCAGTTCAGTCTAAGGAACATGTCAGCCTTAGTAAATAATAAGACTACAAGATCGCGCCACAATCATCCTACACTCATTTCTCATTCATACTTGGCTTAAAATACCAACCTGGGTAGGTAGCCATTACAGTTAAAAGTATTAAGTATAAAATTAGTTGCCTAATTAAAGATCACGACTGGGTCCAGACTCGAACTAGTGAACTCCTAATTTGGAGTGAGTGCGTTTTCATTTCAGCCGTATTTGCACTTCTCTTAATATCACTAAAATCACAACACAATATCTAAACAAACTAACATTGGTGTTCTCCTAAAATAAAAATAAAATATTTTAGACCGTTTAGAGTTTTTCAGCTAAGTAGAGCTGCTAAATTAATAAAACTTTAGGTTTGTGTATGTGATTTAGAGACTAAACTGTCTTAATGATGCCACATCGAGGGATTTTGGCATTGTCCTAACTTTTCCAATAAAGAGGGGCATTAAACTAAATCCGTCGTTTAATAATCTTCTGCTCACTCCCCTGGACACGGTCGTGGTTGAGGTGGCATCAAAATATAGTCAAGCCCTTAAGTTTTATGAGGATATTAATTTAGTTAAATACATATAACTCATTTGTCATATGTATTTACTATTTGCACACGCCTTAGATTTTACTGTTAATTCATAATCTGTTTGAAAAACGTAATTTATATCATATAGCCTTTAAAGTATCTTCAATTATTTTTAAGACGACTTCATTTCTTCGGCTTTTAAAAAATTGGAAAATGTTTCACCTTAAAAGGTGTATTTTATACTTTACGCTCAAGAGACTAATCTCCTATTGAGGGTTGATTTTACACGACCAACAAAATATAAAGTCAACCCTTATCAGTCTTAATAAAGCATAAAATATAAAACGTACGTAATATCCATAGGAATACAGATAGCAATATGATACAGACATCAAACTGAGCTCATAAAATGAACGATATTATTTATTGATTAGTTTTTGGAGTTATTGCAAATCCAAACTACGTTTATTAAAACACGTAAAAAATAACTACGCACAAATTAAATACGTATGTCAACTCCAGGTTTCAAATCTTCCAAAAAATTTAACCATCCATTTTATTGACCTGTCTTACCAATAACACCAGTTGAGAAGACAAAACTGTTAATTCTTTTATTAAACTCCAATAACTGTTTAATGATACACTTTTCACTGATTGTTTTTTTCAAAAACCATTAGGTATACGTAAAGTTAACAAAGGTTTTAAGGAACATTTTAAGGTACATTCAGGGAATTATGTATGCACTGGAACCTCTATAGGACAAATGCCTGTAATAAACGAAATTTTTGAAATTTCCTTAAAACTGTCAATACGTTCAATGCTTAAACACCTCTATGTGGGGTAGAAATTAGACAAAACCATTGGTAAAAATTATTTTTTAGTAGATTATTAAAGCATCTATACAGTGAGCAGCCTCTGCTTAAAGCCTCTACAAGATGTATTTAACTTGTATAAGACGTAGTTACTACAAGATCGACCTCCATTGCAAGTAGTTTTCAAAACAAACAGTGACTCAGACGCGTTTCCAGACAAGAGAAATCTCTGAAAGACGAATATCGTTTGAAAAACCCTCAATAAAAGAACCTCCTTACTAAAAATACCTCCATAGGAAGAATTTTGTCTTGATCCAATAAGATTATTCATATGGAGGTTTGACTGCAATTACTTTAAAGCCTGAACTGTGCATAATTTTCGGATGAAATAAGATTACATGAGGCATGTGAGTAATTGCTTTACCTACATGGACATGGACAAGACAGCGGAGCTCATGATCTGACAGGAGTTATCTGCCTTCGCATCTGAACCAGACCTGTCGGACTGACACATTATATACATTATTCACGTCACTGTTCTAATGTCATTCACATAAACGAACATAACGTCACTCGAGTCACTGCTACATATTTGTTTTCATGTTACGTTAATTATGTTAATATGCAGATTCCGACAACATTATTAACGTCACTTCTAAACTTGCCTTATCGTTTGACATTATTAACGTCTCAACATAACTTGTATTATCGAGTTACACTATTCATGTCCCTACTCCACTTGCGTTATAGTTTTACATTATTCACGCCCCTACTCCATTTGTGTTATCGTGTTACATTATTCATGTCCCTACCCCAATAATTACGCTATCGTGTTAAATTATTCACGCCACTATTTCACTTGCGTTATCGTGTTACATTATTCACGTCCCTACTCCACTTTCGTTATTGTGTTAAAATAATCACGTCCATACTCCACTTGCGTTATTGTGTTAAATTATTCACGTCCCTACTCCACTTGCGTTATTGTGTTAAAATAATCACGTCCCTACTCCACTTGCGTTATTGTGTTAAATTATTCACGTCCCTACTCCACTTGCGTTATTGTGTTAAATTATTCACGTCCCTACTCCACTTGCGTTATTGTGTTAAATTATTCACGTCCCTACTCCACTTGCGTTATTGTGTTAAATTATTCACGTCCCGACTCCACTTGCGTTATCGTATTACAATATTCATTATTGTTGTAGTTATTATATTTTCTCTCTTTTATCTTTTGACTTAGTTGTTCAACTAACTTTGAACGAAAATATTTTCATACAGAATATATTAATTTAGATCATCATCTAAAGGTAGCGCTTTAGGTGACGTTTTTTTGACACCTACTCAATGTAACATTGCGGTTCGTGCTATTTATATCTCCTAGCTTGCCCACCCTAGACCACTTCGACTGTAGCAGTTCAGTTTGGAACAAATATGTACCGATATCCACGTTCCTAGTTTACAAAGTGTTCTCATCCTCAGTTATGCCATGTTCAGAGCCGCTGGAATGTTGTAATTAGGTCTCCACCGCGTCTCGGGAACGTTTATGTTCGCTGTTTAATCAAGGGTTTGTGCAACTCGGGAGCATTCAATCAAGTGATAATTGCTGTAGTCTATTGTTAATTAAGTTTACATAATACGAGCATTTTCCCACATTTAATTGAAAGTTGAAACATAATTTATAGTAAAAAAGTTTAGAATACTAAGTATGTATCCACGGGGCATATACAGGAAGTAAAGGAAAATTACCAATTGAAGTAAAATACAAGAGACTAAAAACAAGTATAAATCTTATCCTTGAAGGTGGAACGGCAATACCGAAGCCAGCTTTAATCAAGATGGATGATCAGTGTTTCTTGTACTTAGGTCATATATCACTAGTGTGTCACTAGTAGAGACTATAGATACAACAAAGTTATTTCCTATCTATAGAATTGAGTAAGATTTTCCTTAAATTAATGGGGGTACAGGATTTAACTAATACATACAAACGAGAAATACGAGATCGTGTATATAAATAGGTTATAAGACTCTCGTATTTTTAACTTAGTTTTTTAGAGTATTGGCAATTAGAAAATATTTTTTCGCAATACTGCTTCAAAAACCGCTGTTTTAGATAAACGTGTTGAAGAGCAAAAGTTGTTCCTTTTCTTCCTAGGACTAAACCTATAATAATTATTATTGTTATAATATTTTGAGTCCTGCAAAGGATCATTGATGATCAACATTGATGATTGTAATCAACTATTAAATCCAACCATCGAATGGTTGAAGTCAAACTGATTTTAATCGAACTATCGATAATAATTTCTAACACTGACATAACCTAAAATTCCAATCAGGGATCAAGAAAAAACTGCTACAACGTAAGTAACACAACAGAAAATTAGTCTAAAGTGGCACAAATGGTCGACAACTATGTATACTAAATCAGGTAATAAATTATGTTTTACGAGTTTGTTTCATTTTCATTTTCAATCACAAGATGAAAAAACCACATCTTGTCGAATTACAGATTTCCAATAGTTATCCGTTTCTTCCTCTCATTCTTGGAATAATCCACTGCTATCAAACAATAAACCTTTCATCAAGATTGGCTCCATCCCAAACATTAAACATCGGAAATATCTTTGAGGCTTTGTTTGTTTTGTATAAAGAACAGTAATGCAAGTCATGGATGGCTAAAGTTGAAAGTATTCAACCAAACAAAGAAGACTCAACAATCGATCTCGAAATGAAAGTTTCGGACCATAAAGTTTCTATTTCACTTAGGATATGGAAACTGTAAATTAAATTTAGAAGAAATGTTTGTGAATACATATAATTCTAGATATCCAATTAACTAGATACCGAGAATTATGTTTTGTCTGTAAATTGCTTGGAATGCAGAAATAGGTTTTACCTCATTTTATATTTCTCTATTCTTCTGTAATTTTTCCATAAATAAATAAAAAAAGAAAGAAAAATAAAATTAAAAATAACATCATTTTTTAATATTTTTTTGTTATTTTCTTAATCGCTTTAAAATTAACTATTTCTATTTTAACTATTAGTTGTGATTGAGAAAATAAATATAATCTTAAAAATCCACACATCTGAAAGACAAAAAACACAAAAAATGTGATAGTAAAAAAACTAATAATATAATCCAATTTATTACATTCGTTGCTCTTACCTTTCTCTCAAAAATTCAGAGTTAAAAAGTACTCATCAGAATGACTTGTTTTCCTATCAGTGAATATGAAAACCAATATAAATAAATAATAAGTAAATAAAGAAAACTGTTTTCTACTTTGAAATATAAGAGACAAATTTCGAAAGTTTATGTGAAAACAACATCAGTATTTCTTAAAGTAAGCACGTAGTTTTTACTTATCTATAATTTATTTCCAGCAAGTTTTTACAGGGACCTGGCAGAAGTGTTGGGGATTATGTATAACGTTGCAGATAGCGTTGACACAACCTTGCACTGCCAACTGGGTCACTGCGACACCGCCTCACTGCCACAGCCGCACTTGATACATTAATCCAGAGTTTTTTTTCTGTCAGAAAAAAAATCAATAACCCCATCACAGCAGACCTGCGTACTCAGCAAATTTCCAAATCAATAACATAATAATATATGACAAGTTTTATCATTATTTGTCGATAAATATGAGTGTTATTTGTCTATTCTCTATATGATTAACATGGGAAAAGAGTAAGCAGGTTCGCTGCCATGATAAACACATTAAGTATAGTTTTTAAGCATAAATGGATGGATAAATTCATTTAAATATATACCAGGTAGTTAAAATCCTCTCACATCTACAACAATGAGATGAAAGGCACGGTGAAGATTGGAAATTTAAAACTCCCGCCGTGCACTCTTGCAATAAAAATAATCGAACCACCAGCTATCAATTTCCATTATCTTTCAATGAGTAAAAAAAGTCTCTAAAAATACGAATCGTATTGAAACCCGGATAAAATATAAACGAAGCGATATGAGGCTCCAAGTTTATGAGGCCCAAACAGTATGAGGCTCCAGCTTTATGAGGCCCAAACGGTATGAGGCTCCAATGGTATAGCACTCCAGTAGTATGGGTCTCCAGAGGGAAGAGGATACAGTGATGACAGTGATACAGCAGTATGAAGCTCCAGTAGTATGAGGCTCCAGCGGTGTGAGTGGTATGGGACTCCAGTAGTATGGGTCTCCTGAGTAGGCGGAAGAAATGCTTTATGCACACAGGTGGTCAGCCTGTAGTGTGGGACTCCCCTATGAAGCGGGGTTACCCACTAAAAAAACCTCCTTTTTTTAGGTTGTTTTTTTATATTACAGAATGTGTCAGTAACAACACAACAGTGCCAATCCTTTTTTCCTTTGGGCTCTCTTCGCGGTAAATTTTTCTTTCTAGTTATGAAACCCTCGGCGAACTGTGTAATCTACTCTTTTGGTACCCGCTCAATACAACAGGCTAGTATATTTGGCTAGTAGCTCACTAAGCCAAGAGTGGTCTCAAGTATTAGCTCAGAGCTCTGGAATAGTGAGAACAGGACAAACAGCAGTATGACGCTCCAGTAGTATGGGTCTCCAGTGGTATGAGACTCCAACGCTATTATACTCCAACGGTTAATGGCTCCAGTAGTATGAAGCTCCAACGCTATTATCGAGGCTCCAGCATCCAGGACTGTTCTAACACCCAAGGATGCTGTACTGAATCATGTTTACCATTTTCTATCATAAATCTTAGCGGCTACGGATACTTTAAATTATCAGTTCATTAAATTAGTAGAGTGTAAAATTGTTTTATAATCACACACAAGAGGACAATATATGATTATATTTCTTGTAGATCTATCACCTACCTAGTAAGGAATATTTATCAAATAACAAGTATTGACAATATATTTTAACGTGTGAAATTGTATAAATTTACAACCGTTCTAGAATCTTTTGAAGAGTTACAAGTTTCATCGTAGCATGAAAAGTTCTTGCAAATTACTTTTCAACTTTCCTCAGAACCAAGTGAATAAATCTATAAATTTGCAAGTTAATTGCATAAATGTAGAGTTGAAGTTATGAAAAAACAATATAATTCTGTTTATATGTTATGGGCAAATTCACCGATTAACACAGCAAAGAACACCAATACAACGTATACAATTAATTAAGCTTTCCTATTACTATTACTTATTGAGTATATTGTATTAGTTTGTTTGTGAGAGATATCTTTCATTATTATCTACGGTTTTAAATTAAATAGCCTTGTTTAATCTTACATGGTTTACTGTTACGAGGGTTTCATATGAACATAATCGATATTTTTTTATGAAATTATTTATTTCTCAGTCATTTTTAAGCAGATTAATGTACTCTCCCAATTTTAGTATTATGGAGGAATTAGGATTTAGAAAGGATTAGGCCTACATTTACTGAGTAGAAAAATAACTTTTAAAAATTAAATAGTTACTGAAAATTACCAATAAACATTCATAATTATAAAAATTATAGCATTTTTACCTGTTTCAATTATTTAATATAAATTTTGTAAGCTGTTTTACATCTATTTTAACTGCCATCAATTTTGTGAAACCTTCAGTCATTATAATTGTAGGATATACCCCTACCTACTGCACTGACACTTTACTTAAAAAACTAATTGAATTGTAATTTATGTATTTATTTTGATCCCGAAAATGTTGTTTTGTCGACAGGTATGTGACTAAGTCCCTCCCTCCTAGTGTGATGTTTAAAAATAATATATAAAACAAAATAAGAGTTTTGTTTGAATATTTATTGGAATTACATATATGTGGTTGTTTGCACGTTTTATACCCGCAGAAAAGCCGAAATGGGTTTATCTCGATTAACTTCTGTCTATCTCCTCCTTTTTTGTCTCTTTTTGTCAAAATAATTTTGTGAAAAAAGTATTGTCTATTATTAAAATATGTGGTTGTTTGCACGTTTTATAAAAAAATGTAGATTAACTTCTGTCTATGGTAAATAAAATAACTTTTGTAAAAGAATAGTATTATTACTAAGATGAAAATTTTGCAAATATATAAAACCATTGAATGCGTATTTAACATTAATTTAATTGTAGTTCGGGGCTAATAAGATGAATTTAAAAAATTTAAAGCGATTTAAATGATTTGAAATAGGTTAACATAGTCTATGTCATCCTAATGCAAAGAAGATAACATAATTTTACTAATCATACGTGGTTTATTTTTTAAATTTAATCAAGTTGATCTCAGTAAAAATTCGAACTAAGTGGCTGAGCTGAAAATTTATTTTTTCATTTTATTTATTACTACCATTTGCATCTTGCTTCTGGAGACTGAGTCATACAGCCCGTACAAAGGTGACACCCTTGACCAATTCGTAATTCAGAGGCCGTGGTCCGAATTCTACGTTAAAACTGTATGTCCCTTAGTTGCCATCGGCTGTTGGGCTATTAATTAACAGTCCTGTCTAAGGAAAATGTCAGCCTTAGTCAGTAACAAGACTAAAAGATCACGTCAAAATCTACTTACACTCAATCCTCATTCATACCTGGCTTTAAATACCTACCTTGTGGTATGGCCATTTCAATAATCTAACATCAAACGTGTGGACGGCGACTCGAACGATTCCATGAGCGGTCACCTCTGTCTGGTCTAAGCTACTTACGCCGCTAAAGTAATCACTGTTTTATTTAACCTAGAAACTTAGTAATGTTTTTTGAGGTTTAAACTAATTTTTACATCATCTGTTATTTATTAGTGACTTATTTATCGCTTTCTGTTACTACGTATTTTCATAAACAAGGTGATACATTATTAATTTCCTAAGGGAACCAAACTGATCCTTGATTACTATAACTTCTCGGGGCGCGAGCGTGTTTCGTACAAAGTGAACTTCGCATCGTCAAAGGAAGGGTAATTAACATGATATGCGAGAGCACCTCTTTGAGTACAAGAGGCCGCCACCACCAGCGCCACCAGCGCCACTAGCGCCACTAGCGACACCTGCATATTTATCAGTCGGTTAAGTATTCATACTACACACATCTATATAAATAAAATTAGAGTTTTGTCTGTACATTGCTAAGAACTATTCTTTTTTAAATTATTTTTACTTTTCGTACGTTCGAAACCGGTCTTATCTCAATTTTTGTCTGTTTATCTGTGACGCTCTAGGAGGCATTTTACGCCGTCTTCTCCGAAATAACGGGAGGACTAATTACAATGTAACTTACTTCATACATTCTCTACATTCCAGAGAAGGTTTGTAAATATTTTAAATCGCCCGCCGCCCCTTGAAAAGTAAATAACGAGCATTAAAAAATCCACTTTTACGCGATATTACTCGCATTTTGATTTAGTTTTCAATGAATGAACCTACTGATAATATTCAGCTGTCTTTTTAGTTTTAAGATTTAATAGAAATAAAAACAAACAGCTGTCAAATCAATATTAGTTAGTTTATATTGGTCATTGATTTTAAACCCCTTTCGAAATCATACTATATTAAAAAGTTATTTTAACGTACAACTAATAATAATAGTGTTATAAAGTGTTATAATCTATTTAATTTCAAAGTAATGCTAAATAATAAAGCTGGGTATTGATTTATTTTCTTTGTATTGATTTGTGTAGGATTTCAGGTTTACATTTTGGTATGATAATCTTTCATGACCCGTACAAAGAACAGGCTTACTGCTAATCAGTAGTATTTATTTAGTTATATAGTATACTCCTACGAAACAAAATCTGTCAACTGAATAACTATTTCATTCGAAAGTATCTTACATAATTTGTAACTCTCACACAGAAGTAAATACCCCCGTCGCAGCAGACCTGCGTACTCAGCGAATTTCCAAATCAATAATATAATAATAATAATATACGACAAGTCAAGTGGTCAAAATCTGTTGATGAACATGAGAATTATTTGATTATTCTCCATAAGATTAACATGGGAAAGAGTGTGCAGGTTTGCTGCTGTGAGGAACGCTAAGAGTAGGAATTTATACCTTCAAAAACATTTATTTTTAACATTTATACCAACTTTCATCAACATCTGTCCATAAATAAAGGAGTTTGCCTATTCTCCATATGATTAACATGGGAAAAGAGTATGCAGGTTTGCTGCCATGATAAACACATAAACTATGATTTTTAAGCATGAATGGATGAACCTCAACCACATAAAGCTAAATATAAATTTTTATCCAAAATATTGGTTAATAAGTGAAATATTAATTTTTCCTTATCCTCCATAAGATTAACATTGGAGCCTCAAAATACAACGTACTGTGTTTAGATTTTTTATATCTCGGTAACCGTTGGAGATAGAGAAAAACTTTAAGGAACTTAATTGTGTAGTTTTTTTAAGCTGATTCCAATGGCGAAATATAAAATTAAAATATTTGAAAATTATATGTGAAAAAACGCATAAAACCCCATTTTGGGGTACAAAACCCCCCCAAAATACCCGTTCCCATTGACCGATATGTCTGGTTTACAAACTCGTCCAAGCATTTGTAGGAATACACGTCTCTACCAAATTTGGTCTCGATCGCACCATTTTTACGCGAGTTATCGTGCTAACAGACACACACATATATATATATATATACATATATATACATATATATATATATATATATATATATATATATATATATATAAATTTTAACGTCTATTGTTTTTGGTCTCTGGGCACCTAAAGAAGAAAAAATAACATGGTCCCGGGCTTAACTCTTGCCATGAGACCTACGGTAATAGCTACTTCCCTATGGGAAATTCGCTAAAACTAAATAATTATTTTTTCGTTTCATTAAGGGGAACATATTTTCAGGTCCCTTAACAGCTGTCCGTATAGCCAGCCATATGACGTCAATGTTTCAAATTTTGGTCTGATGAATTGTCTGATGGCTGGAGACTCCTGTCACATCATGAGCGGTCAACTCTGGCTAGCCCGTGCGACTCACGTTGCTACAATCCTCACGTCCGTGAGGATTGTAGCAACGTGACGTGTCGTGTAATCCAGCTACTTGGAGGTCATGAATTGTGGATAGTTGTGAGCGATGGTCGGTGGTTGTAGTGTTCTCTTGTGTAGATTAACGTCCGCACTATTGAATACTACGTTAATCCACCAAGACAATTCTCATAATTAGACCAATTAGTAATCCAGAGGTCGTAATTCGGATTCCAAGTTAAACTGTGGTTATAAGAACAGCTGTTTAGATTACCTGAAAACAAACCTTTATACATGTCCATGATCTAACCTATTTCCAACAGGGAATTAAGAATACAATAACTTTTCACCAGAGATTTCACCAAACTGTCTTTAATTTAAATATTATTAATAATTTGTAACGAGTCCATGAGCAATCTGAACCAAATATTGTTAATTTGATAAGAAATATGAATCAATGATAAAGTTTAATAATCTGTCTTTTGATTTGTTAGAGACAAAAAGTTAATCCATTTGTTAGAATTACTTGACTAACCAATAAACCGAGATTCCTAAACTCTACTCCCAAAAAAGCTCTTCACAGCTGTAGATCAACAAGTGATATTATTTTTGTAACGAAAATCAAAATATTTACACTAAGTTCAATATTTCTCTAGATACTCATTGAATATCATTAAATATATTTTCAAACTTTCTAGAGAGTCATAGACAAAATATTCATTGTTTTTTACAGTATCAGTAACAATTTATTCGCCCATGCTATGCACAAACCAAAAATCATGGTAATGGTTGTATATAATGCCAAAATTCAGAGAAGAAAGAACACAATCCTTCCATGGTAATGAATCTCCTTTTAGTACTAAAATAAAACCAAATATTTCTTTAAAAAAACGGAAAACACTGCACTATTTTTAATACAAGTGTATTTGTGAATTTGAATAAGTGCCAAAACCATTGTTAATTCTTCGTTTGACTTTGAACGTGAGAGGCGTGGTAAAGTAGACGACGTTATAGTTTCTTCTTTGCTTCTTTCGTCTTCGGGAGAACTAGTGGTGATACATGGGATGTGGAGGTCATGGGAGAACACGGCCAATACGTCGTGACCGTGAAGTTGGACGGGGACAGTGGCGCAGGGGGGCGGGAGTTTCATCCGTCACAGGGTGGTTGGGAGGTGCAGCTGAGACCTGGGCTGCAGGAGCTTCCACATCAACCAAGGGTGCAGGAGCTGCCACATCAACCAGGAGTGCAGGAGCTGCTACATAAACCAGGGGTGTAGGAGCTGCCACATCAACCAGGGGTGTAGGAGCTGCCACATCAACCAGGGGTGCAGGAGCTGCCACGTCAACCAGGGGTGCAGGAGGTACAATATCAAGAAGGGGTACTTCTATAACATCAATTTCATCGTTATCAGGGCCTCTATTCCACCATCACATTGCGACGCCAATCGCTCCACTCACGACCAATCCCAAACACACTTTATGTTCGTACCTGAAACATTGAAACTTACATGAGACAACAATAGTTTGTCGTACGTTGGTATACAGTATCTAGTATACTGAAAATATTGATTAGTGCTGTATTTAAAGAGGTTTGGAAACTGGATAGATACTGGAAGATAACTCTATTAACTCTATTTATGAAATACACGACACCTGTCACTGGATAATCTCTGAAAGATATTGATTGAACGACCATGAAATAATTCTAAATTTACCAATTAAGATATTGATAAATAACAATCTGTAAATTAAAATTTAACCTTATATTACCGGAATGTTTTTATTTTAATCCTAAATAAAGTTACAATTATGATTACCTACATAAAAGACTTAATGGCATCCATATTTAGTGTTTCCAAAACTTGCTGATATATTTTTTTGAGGACACATTTTATTCTGAGTTGTTCAACGACTTCAGAAGTCCTCAGTAAAATAAAAGAAGTGGTTTTCAAGGTTTTTAAAGTTAATTTAATTAGTAAATGTTACTATAGTAACTGTTTGAATGCTATATCATTTTCTTACTACTTGTTCTTATATCGTGTTCATGTAATGGACCCTTTACATCAACAACTGAGAAGCTTATGAAGCAACTCGATACATAAATTGTTTTTAAAAAACCAGATAGAACGTACTAGTTGTTGAGATTATCAGTTTCGTTCATAAATAAATTTGATACTCATAACAAGTACATACAAGTAAGTTTAGAAAACTATTACACTTTCAGATTCCCAGGTATACTCTCTATTTACGCCTTAATTTTAAATTTTCAAAAAATGCGATATTTTCCTATTCAATTTGTTATTTCCCGTATCGAAACGATTAGGAAAGTGTTAAGTTTTTATTTTGAGTACTTCCGTTTCGATTCATCGGCAACAAAGTAGTTCGTTTAAAAGCTGTTACCAATATGATCGATACAAACCGAGTGTGTCGATTTGCTAACATATTCAGCGAACTGCAAAATCAACTTTTAATATGCACAACAAGGGTCAAATGCACGGAAACCCGATCATGTTTTGTGCTGAAATGTACTACGTAAAATCGTAGTTGCCATTGGCAGTAGGGCTATTAATTAACAGTCCTGTCTAAGGAACATGTCAGCCTTAGTCAGTAACAAGACTCCAAGATCGTGCCACAATCATCCTACAACCATTTCTCATTCATTCTTGGCTAAAAATACATACCTGGGAAGGTTGCCATTTCAATAATCTAATCAAATCTAATATCTCCTCGTAGGCTGAAGCATGATAAATCTTCTGGGCTGAAGCACTACGTGATGTAGCCTACCTAGAGTTATATAGTTTTCAAATAAAACCCACTACAACTTGTTGTACAAGTTGTGGTAGGAGTTTCCCCAACTTAACCCCACTCCTGAGAAACCCGCAATTTTTGTTATTTTATACTCTTAATTAATTCTCTACTGGTAATTATCAGCTGTCTTTGCAATTTAAAGATTTAATTGAAAGAAAAACAAACAGCTGTCAAATCATTATTAATTAGTTTATATTGGTCATTGATTTTAAACCCATTTCAAAATCATACTATATTAAAGCTATTTTAACGCATCACTAATTATGATAATGGTATAAATGTTCTAATCCATTTAATTGTTAAGTTATGCTAAGTAATAAAGCTGGGTACTGATTTATTTTCTTTTTACTGATACGTTTAGGATTCCAGGTTTACATTTTGGTATGATAATATTTCTTATTTAAACTAAACTCTACAACCCGTACAAAGGTCAGGCTTACTGCTAGTTAAGTAATAAATAAATTTTTATGCGTAAGAAAAACATTTCACACTTTATCAACATATTTTTTTAAAGTAACATCGACCTTAAAGTAATGTTTGTCAACTACTTGTCTTAGATTAATTATTCAAAATACGATTTTCAAGTTGGAGGTTTGAGAGTATGATAATACTTTCTAATTCCTTAAGTTATTATTATAAGTACAGTAAGCAAATTGATGTAAAAACTCCTTATGAAGCTTAACCCTTTACTACAATAATCACAAGTAATATATGAATCAACGGAAGTTCACTCAATTAGCAGGCCTGCTGCTACGAGGTGGTATTGACTTGCATTTTGTGTTTTCAAATAAAATACCTCCCTAAAGGATTGACGTCTAACAGTTCCATGAGTGGCAAATGGTTTGCACCAATGTTTCAGCTTATCAGATTCTAGTGGTTGCTAGTCATTACGTCGCTTTGGTCACATGTTTGCCAACCTAATTACGCCAACACAGTTGTCCCCGCAGACCACCCAACATTCCCTGTGCGGTCCACGATATGATTGGCGACAACAGATATCACTGTCACGGAATGTTCAGGATATGGTGGAACTATTGGTGAAATTCCAAATAATATGAATAGTGTGACATGAAATCCCCAATACCACCAACTCGACACACAATAAATTTGCTTATTTAAAAAATATTTCCCTAACAAATTTGCCTAACTTAGCTAAGGAGACATGGACGTCAAACATTTAGTTTTTCATAATTTTTTTATATTCACTAACATGTTTTTTATTTAATCCTGATTATTTTGATATCAATCACTTGTTTATTATGTGCAAATGATTATGTGCAGCTATTCTCTTAGATGTCACGGTTTTATTTCATAGCTTACAATTTAAATACAAGAAAAATTATATAATTAAAAAGATTTTTTAGAAAAATTAGAAACTTTTGAAAATTTTGTTCTTTAAAGCTATTTTAGAAGTATGATTAACCAGCCCTAAAAGTTTCATATGGAACTTTGAAAAGAAATAGGGAGAGATTTATGGGAAAATCGTCACAAAAACTATTAGACTTTTCTACTTTAGGCCTAAAGAACCAGTATAGCAAATTTCAGCCTCCTCAGTAATTGGGAAGTGGGAGAATTAGTGATGAGTGAGTGAGTGAGGGTTTTGACGTTTATTTAAACAGATTAGAGGTGCTCTAACCTAGACAACCAATAAAAACACGCCTGGAGATGTGCTGGATTAAGCACCACGGTAATTTTTTGTTAAATTTTGATTTCTGTCATTGAAAAAATATAATTTAAAGCAATCCTATACTATACATATATTTTAATTGATACATAAATATGTTTAATAGATTTAAAACAACGAGTACGTTTTGAATTTGTTTATATGACCTGTATATCGAAAAATAGTAGTTTTTGAATATAAGAATAGATACAAAAAGAGAATGCTCTACAGTAATATGATTGGAATAATCTGTGTAGAATGTTTTTTGATTGAGTTGTTAAAATAGAACAATGAATCCTTCTCCAAAATTGCCTCTCCGAGTTCTGGAAGATTGGCAATAGCTTGTAACTTATATTTAGTTCATACATAAAAGAACCGTTGGAACAAATGAAACCACTCCTGGGAACGACTTCCTCCAGGGAATGGTTAAACTTGTACTATCAAATCTCTAGTGATTTGTTTGCATACGTAATATTATACTTTACTTTTACTTTCTCCCCCTATATGATAGTGTAAGGAGAAAGTAATGTTTTCGACAGAATTTTCGAATTTGAGTTTTGTGTGCCCCCGAATCAAAAAGGTGTTTTTTAGTGGGATGTCTGTCTGTGTGCTGTCTGTGAGTCTGTCCGTGCGTTAGTGTGTGCATGTGTTTGGGGTTGTTCAGAAGCCTAGGGACGATACTATTTATCTGATTTTTATGAAATTCGGTGAGTAGGTCGCTTTTCATGATATCTTGGATCATTCTTCTATTTTTGTTTCCACGAAAAATGAAAATTTATAAAACACGATTCCTAGGATCCATGCTATCACGCGTGAATACAATCGTGCGATAGCATTTTTCTCGTTATTCCTCAAGATTTTCTTTCTGAAAATACATTGTTGCTAATCTATAGAAATTAAGAAGATGGAGAAAATAAATAAAATATATATAGGATTATTTTTATTTGCTAAAGCCGTATCAAGTCCCACACAAATACATTCATTTCTTGTATATAGTTTGTCTATACCTGAATAGACCATCATTTCACCAACATTCATTTAATATATGACGGCCATTTCATATTTTCCAGCGAATCTATACCTAATTTATCCGTTTTATACATCACACTGTTGTACATTGCAGCAACCTGCGACAAGTAACGCTATTAGTAGATGAAATAAACCATAGACTTTTGTAATTATTTGTATAATTACAATATTTTATAAACTTTAGGCCCTACAATAACAATTAAATAGCCTCAGTAACGTTACAAAACATATTATTAAACAAGAGACTATATTCAATGGCTATGATATTAAAAACACTCCTAATGCTCTTAATCATACTCTTAATCCTTAAAATTACCGAATACCCTAATGTGTGAATATGTGTGAGCGTGTGCGTATGTGTGTGTGAGTTTATAAAATACAAAAGTAAAGTGCATTGTTGCAAATGTTGTACGAAAAAACCGGAAATTAGTTTTTCAAGCTTGTATTTTTACATTGGAATATTTTAGGTAAAATAGAAAAGGTGCATTTATTTGGGGGTTCATGCACGATCGAATTCTCGCGTGTATGAAGTCCTCCCGATTCTTAAGATCTTGATAAAAATTGTATGGTTTATAATAATTAAAAGAGAAACAAAATGACACAACCAAAATGTCATAAACAAATTTGAGTTTAAGAGTTACGGGGTTTTAAATGTAATAAAATAATTTTTTAACTTTCTGCATTAATTTTTATTTTATAAAATAATTTGACCATCAACATTAAAACCAGCTCATAAAACTAAACAAGTTAGTATGTTTAATAAAAAATAATATGTTATATGTAACATGTACAACAATAAATGTGTTAAAGGTTAAAATATAGTTTATCTAATGTAACTTAATACTTACCAATATAATTTATTCATCTTGAAAAAGATAAATGTAATAGGAAAATCAATATTCGGTACTAAACACATTGTCTCAGTGTGGCGGTTCTCAGTTTTGCTTGGAACATTATCCACGACCGCAAACCTGCATCGGTTATGTTTGTACATAGTTTCAACATACAGAGTAAATGTGAACTGCTCGCCGCAAACATTGCCACATCAAACATTCAGCCCTCCAGATTGAGGCTTACATTACAATTTCTAGCGAATACGAAAGTTTCCATCAAGTAGCTTTCTATTGTAAAAAACTTATAGGCCCACACACACACACACACACACATCCATCAACCACTGTGCATAACTATCCACGATTCGTGAACTCCACGCAGTAGTATTGTTGACACATGTTCAGACATTATACTACACACGGTACGTAAAGTGGGAATGTCATAGCGTCGAAAAGAGATACGTAAACTAAGAAACGTCGAGTCAACGATGTGATAAGAGGAACATGGCCATACAGCGCTGCCAGCTGTAAACACGGGTAAGTGGGAGTTGATAAGATAAGGCTCAGCCGAGTGTCCGACTAACAAGGAAATACATTAACGAATAACCATTATAGAACAATAGAGGAGTGGGAGGAGGTGAGGAGGATAGTTGCGACGTGTGACACTAGGCAGCGCTGTCCTCTCCTTGTACGGCGTCTTGTGCGAGACGCTCTTCCGGCTATCAGCTGTTTATATATGCATATGTTTGCAACATATAAATAGCTTCATTTAACTTGGAGTCGCTGTGAATATGTATTTGTCTTTTAAAATTTGTTTCCAAGGGCATTGTTTGACCTTTAAGCGTCACCACAGGAAAGAAACTTTTTTTTAATGCACAACAAAAATGGTTTGACAGGGGTTTTCCGTGTGTGTAGTAGATCTATGCTAAAATGATTGTATTTACCTCCCTGTGGGAAATAGTTTAGATTATGGATATGTCTAAAGGGAATGTTTTCAGTTCATCTAAACAGCTGTTCTTATAACCATATGACAGCATTTCCGTTAAACTGGGATGGTGGCGTCGTCCTGTAATCTAGCTACTTGGAGGTCACGAATTGTGGATAGTTGTGAGTGATGATCAGTTGGTGTGGTCAAAGACAATTTGTCTTTAGTGTGGTGTTCTCTTGTGTGTATTAACGTCCGCATTATTGAATACTGCATTAACACACGAATACCATCCTCATAATTACACCAATTCGTTATTCAGAGGCCGTGGTTCGGATTCCACGTTAAACTGTATGTCCCTTAGGCCATCGGCTGTTGGGCTATTAATTAACAGTTATGTCTAAGGAAAATGTCAGTCTTAGTCAGAAACAAGACTACAAGATCGCGCCACAATCATCCTACATTCAATCCTCATTCACACTTGGCTTAAAATATCCACCTTGAGTATAGTTGCCATTTCAATAATCTAATCTAATAGCCCTAATCTAATCTAACAGTCAATGGCATATCTAATAGACCTACAGTTTAACATGGAGTCCAATCCACTACGTCTGAACTACGAACTGGTCTAATAATGATAATCGTCTTTGCGGATTAACGTAGTATTCAATATTGTGCACGTTAATCCACAGAAGGGAACACTACATCAATCGGCAATTGCTCACAACTCTTGACCTTCAAGTAACTGGATTATACATGCTACGGTCCGTGTCATGAATTGAGAGTAAAAAAACTTTAACCACTGTAAGATAAGTAACTTGTTTTTTAAAATATTTTTGACATTATTAATCTATATTTTTACACACTGCGGATCAACTCTTCATTTATTTGTATGTATGTATAATCCTATATATGCTAGAATCCCATAACAAGCATTTCAGTTGCCTTAGGGACCCTAATTTCACGCAAAAAAATTTTACCTTATTTTAGGTTTATTTTGTATTTTTGAGGTGTGTTTTATTGTACACGTTAAAAAACTAAATGTGTAAGATAAATGCTTTTTTAGGAAAAAATCCATTTTTTAATATTTTTGTTAGTCTATAAGTTTATGAACACCAACAATTTTCAAAATATTTATATTTACGGTTCAAAAAACACTTGTCCGAAGATTGAAACGCACAGAATACACAAATTCAAAGAGACTACCCATCTGTGAAAAACCACTGGCGCAAAAAGAGCAGATTTCACGTGAAAATTGCCTTTTTTAAATAGATATCAAAGCAAGAATGGATTCCAACAATGGTCGCAGTGATTGTTGGATACCTGTGGATGAATCGATAGATCAACATGTAGCCCCCCTACCGTAACCCCCCCTAAGCCCCCCTGTGCCCCCACCGGCGACGCCGTATCGCACCTGTTGCTCGCTACACCTTATCGTCAGAGCCAGTTGCGCGAGTACCGTCGCGTCAAACGCAAGCTTCTCTCATCTCCACTCCTCATCTGTGTCTAGTGAACATTGTATATATAAATAATTGTGAAAATTCAGTGTTGTGTGTCTAGGTGTGCATCTACTTCACTCGGAATGTTTTGTGTCGTAATATAATAGAAAAAAACATATTTTAAGTATAAACGAAAACTATTGATTTGGACGAGAATTTTACTGGTAAGTTTTATGTAATTTTATGTAAAATAAATTTTATATATAACTATACACATAAGCTATGGATGTAATTTTTTAAATGATAATTTTTTTGCATTTATTTCAGCGTCAGTCTTAAAATTTATTTCAGCATAAAACTAATTTGTAATTATATAGTTTATAGTATGAAAAAATTTTGAACTTTCATGAACACAAACTAGTTTAAATCTGATTAGAACCTTACAATCACGGTAACCTAAAATATAGCTTTCAAAACTGTGACTATCCTTTTGTATCCTTAAAAACCAATAACATTAAAAAGGTATTAATAGGTAATATATTATGATTACAAACATTTAGAAATGTTATTAGAGTTTAGTAATTATTACTCTTCCAAAGATAAAATACGTCAAAATGCATTAAATTTAAACCAACGTAAAATATGTAGTTATAAATATCATTTAAAGTTATGGAAACGTAGTTTCTTGGACTTTTGCCTCTTTTGAAAAAAGGACGTGATTTCTTAGAAGAGATTTCTATTGCGGACATTTTCCATCACGATTTTATGTAAAAGAAAGTTTCACGACGTTTCGGGATCTGTTATCTGATCCCGTCCTCAGGCGAACTAATATCTAAAACATAATACAAAATTAGATATTGGATATTGGTTCCTCTAAAGACGGGATCAGATTACAGATTCCTAAACGTTGTGAAACTTTGTTTAACATAAAATTGTGATGGAAAATGTCCGCAATATAATTCTTAATTACATAAATCCACCATCACCAATATTGAATTTCAAACAAAAAATCCTACATCAGCTTAGACGATATTTTAACACACTACATACGTCCAGTTGATTTATAAATATCGCTATAAGAACATTTTTTGAACTGCAAAACTTTTATATTTTTCATTATTAAATAGACTCAGGACAACTTATATGAATTAATATGTTTAAATTACCTGATTCAGTCAAGTGGTCCGAATAGTAGGTTCAAAATATTTTTAGCAAAATGGGTGAAAAAGTAAGCTACATTGCATTCGTGCAATTTACTTATTAATGAAGTTAGTATTTACTATTTTACATTTATTTTGTGTTTCAGTGTTGATTTTAAAACTCATTAAAAGTCTAAAATTTATTGTAACTTTAAACAGTTATAGCCTTTAGTAAGATCTAAATAAAAATATAAAGACTATGTTTTTCTCTCTCGTTTTTTATATATTTTTAGAAAGTTTTCTATAACCTACAAAAATTGTAAACAAAAAAGTGAACTGTCTTGAGATGAGAAGGAACCAAAAACATCACTAAACGAGTTCAACATCTGTAGGATAAGGGAACAATAACAGAAATATAACGATATTTCATTGCTACAGTATTCCATAATAAACAATTTTGTGCTGTATCAGTAAAACTGTGAACGCCCTTAAACCTTCTTTAATATACCTCGTTTGAAGTCACTACAACTTTGCTAATCCAGAACAACACAACAACAAAAACAACCAATTGTTGTTGGTTTGATGGGTAACAGTAACCCTTGTCTGGAAACGACCTAATTTTAACCTGTTGTTAAATTTTTATAGCCCAATCAAAAAAATAACAAGTAAATAGCAAATTTAGTTTGGAAATACTAACGACTCAGAGACTATTACCTATATGAAAACCCCAGGTATTTTAAGCCAAAAGTAAATGAGAAATGAATGTGGGGATCGTTTAGTCTTTTACTGACAGCATGTTCTTTATAATTAAAAAATGTATGTTAATAACCTTTTCCACCACCTTGACCAACAACATACAACTTGTTATTAATAAAGCCACACCACTTTTAATGCATCGTTATTTATAGCCCAATCAAAAATAACGAAAGTTCACATTCGTCTCAGCAACCTTAGGATTAAGGTGGAAAATACTAACGACTCAGCCACCAAGATATTACCTCTATGAAACGACAACCTACCCAGGTAGGTATTTTAAGCCAAGTATAAATGAGAAATGAATGTGGGGCGATCGTGTAGTCTTTTTACTGACAGCCTGACATGTTTCTTTGACAGGAGAGATAATTAATGGGTATGGGTATGCACCTTCCGGTCAAAACGATTCCGGCACCTTCCGTTTACCTTTTCACCGGCCACAATTACATTAAGTATGAATTATTAATAAAAGCAACAGCACCACTTGATCATGAATAGTATTAAGAGTTAAAATTTACCCAAGCTCCAATGTTATATATAATAAACTCGCCAAATAACCCCGGTTTTATAAAACGGTTGTGAGGCCTTCTACTCCACATTAGGAGATATGTTTTGTTTACATCTTCCAAACATATCTATTTTTCTAGGTGTATTGAAGAAAATTCAGGTAACGACTTATATTTAAGCGAATACAAAAAATATTGGATGTACCGTACAATAAACTCTAAACATTATAAGAGACAAGATGTTTTTATCCTCAATTCAAAGCGATTTTTATGGAAAAATCGCCTGGATAGAAAGTCTCACGAAAATATCCTGCATGTATTTCAAGGAATAAATAGTAGTATTTTAACATTTTTGAACAGTTTGTGACGTTGTAAAATTTAATTTGGCTTTAAACACTAGAAAATTTGTTTGATTAATTAAAAAAACATATTTGTTAGAGACGTGTATTCCTACATTTACTCGGACGAGTTCGTAAACCAGACATATCGGACAATCGTAACGCGTAGTTTTGGAGGGTTTTGTACTAAAAAATTGGGGTGTTTTGTACTAAAAAAATTGTGTTTTCATATGTAATTAAAAAAATATATAAATCGTACCTTTTATAGTTAAAACCAGCTTAAAAACTACACAGTTTAGTTTTTAAAGTATTATTCTACCTCTAACGGTTACCAAGATTAAAAAATCTAAGCACAGTACATTGTATTTTGGGGCTCAAATGTTAATCATACATCAGATAAGGAAAAAATAGTATTTCACTTATCAATCTATACATTTGGATGAAGCTTGATATTTAGCTTTAAGTGGTTGAGATCCATTAATTTATGATTAATAATCATATTTTATGTGTTTATTATGGCAGCTAACCTGCATACTCTTTTCCCATGTTAATCATATAGCTAATAGGCAAACTCCTTTATTTATGGACAGATGTTTATGAAACTTGGTATAAATGGTCAAATTAAAAACTGTTTATGCTAGAAATACCTACTTTTAGTGTTCCTCACAGCAGCAATTCTGCATACTATTTCCCACGCTAATCTTATGGAGAATAGGCTAATAATTTATATATTTTTTGACAGATATTGATAAAACTTGTTATACATTTTTATCATCATTATATTGATTAAATTTACTGAGTGAGCAGGTCTGCTATGACGGGGTATTTATTAATGCTGTGTTCGTAGCGCTGTTAAGTCCATGACAAACCGCATAGTGAAGTTTCACCATCCATTCTAAGCTTTCCTTAGCATTTTTAGAATCGCCATTAGTCACTCAGGATTTGTGTTGAAGGCCTAAAGTATACATAGATTTCATTTTAATGCTATCAATTTCACGATTGCATATCAATACAATGTTAGTCTATATCTGTGCAATTTAGTTATCCAGTTTAAGTTATTTTAATAATTGTTTTCAAACTAGGTTTACTTACCAAGAATTAGCATAGCATTAATGTGTTATTTATTAACCCTAGATTACTAACCTTCATAAAACTACCGTTATTACTAACCATTCGTAAATATTACTACGTTACATATTTCTTAATCTTGTTGTGTAATATATAAACTTAACCACATTGTTGTAATTGTGGAAAGTAGATAAAAATTATACTAAGCTAAATAAATAAAAAATATAGAAGCCAGCCAAAGCACACTGTAACTCCTGAAATATTAAAATTAGCGTAAAATCGTTGTTTCTTTACCAATAATTAATTTTAGTTTTAATTTTGTTTTATTCCCTAAAGCTCCCTCTTTTTATAAATTCCAGGCATAATATTTTTACTAAAACCTTTTCTTTGTCAATATTGAAATCCCATAAGAATACAGTTTCAAAAACTTACTATAATTACCAACCATTTGTAAATTTTACTACTGTTATATTTATTTTATGCGCTTAGAAGGGTCAGGAATGTTTAAGTCACTTTCATCTGTTAAACGCCCAGTGGCTATTCTCCTCCTGGAACTTTAACCTGTAAAAAGAAAACGTCTTAAAAATACATTAAAGAAACTAAATTTGGTACTATAAATGTAAGTATTTACTTTCCTGTGGGAAATAGGTTAGATCATGTATATGTCTAAAGGTAATGTTTTCAGTTCTTCTAAACAGCTGTTCTTATTCTTTTATATTAAAAATTCAATACGAAAGCCCTGGCGGTTTCTAGGGAAACCTGTTACATAATTTCCATCTTAAAAATTGCCAAAACCCCCCTCAGAGCTAAGACATGTCCATGTCAAAACTACGAATGGTAATCTAGGCTAAATGCTAAAAATGAAGAATTTAATTGTTTGTGATACACAGTCTATTGTTGAAAGGTACAGATTTGAAAAACTAATTATTTGTTGAAACATTTCTAACAACAGTCAGATGTTAGTTGATTATTGGTTAAATATTGTTTGAATTTAGACATACTCAAAAATATGTATAAATGCAATACATCCGTATGTACCATTGACTGTGTAGGTGTCTAAATGTCATGATGCTGGGGGGGGGTGGAGAGGGACTCTGAATCTCATCAGGTGCATTAGTTGAAGACACCCTTTTTGAGGATTGCGTGTCGACCCTCGGATTGCAGTTGGTATACACTCTAATTAATTGGTATAGTCAATGACTTACAAGGGACCTACAGTTTAACATGGGATCCGAACCACAATTTTGCTTCATAATTAGAAACTGGTCTAATTATGAGGATTGTATTTGTGGATAAACGCCATAAGAGAATATCCCATTTACTAAACATCTCTCATAACTATCCACAGTTCGTGAAATGCTAGAATGCAAGCCTAATACGATTGTTGACGCAAGCTAACAGCAAAATGGATCTTAAACATCTCACACCCGCGGGCATGAGAGTGCAAGACAGTCCCTAATAATGTGGCAATGACGAGGCGCATCCAACATCCTCAGCTGTTGGAGCCTGGGAGGTTTAAATTCAACACATCAAACTTGTATCAACAACGCTGTTGGAGAAAATAGATGGTTTATTGTTTGTTTGTTTTGGGGGTTTTAACTCCTATCGGCATTTTTAACGTTTTTATGAGAAACAGTTGATACTGGTTTTGTTACTACATAACGACAATCTGTTGTCATCTAACTTGTAAACCTAATGTAAACCTGTTGCTATTTAGCTTTTTATCACCTAAAGTCGATCTGTTGTAATCTAACGTGTTACTACCTAACGTCGACCTATTGTTATATAATTTAATACTACCTAACGTCAACCTGTTGTTATCTAATTTAATACTACCTAACGTCGATCTGTTGTAATCTAACTTGTTATTACCTAACGTCAACCTGTTGTTATCCAATTTAATACTACCTAACGTCGATCTGTTGTAATCTAACTTGTTATTACCTAACGTCAACCTGTTGTTATCCAATTTAATACTACCTAACGTCGATCTGTTGTAATCTAACTTGTTATTACCTAACGTCAACCTGTTGTTATCCAATTTAATACTACCTAACGTCGATCTGTTGTAATCTAACTTGTTATTACCTAACGTCAACCTGTTGTTATCTAATTTAATACTACCTAACGTCGATCTGTTGTAATCTAACATGTTATTACCTAACATCGACCTATTGTTATCAAATTTGATACCATCTAACGCCAACATGTTGTAATCTAACTTGTTATTACCCCTGGGAGGGAAAAGTCAGCTGATATTGAGATCATAAAATAGAACAGCGGTAGGCTATCAATAGTACCGAAAGCAATTATCAATGATTAGTATTGACAGACAATCAGCTGAATGCTTACAATCGCACGACTAAGATGGAAGCAACTTATTCGTCTATAAAATCCTTTGTTTGTACAGTAGTTAAATAAATATTTTATGCAGTTTCCGCTAAGACATGCCCAGTCGACTTTGCTAGAGTTTCCTGAAACTTCAATATCCATCACTTAACAATAGTTAAACGCGAGAGGGACATACCAGAAATTAGACAGTTCTCTTTAAAAACATAAAAAATGCCACAGGAGTTCAAATAATT
This sequence comes from Nephotettix cincticeps, assembly GCA_023375725.1. Classification (NCBI taxonomy): domain Eukaryota; kingdom Metazoa; phylum Arthropoda; class Insecta; order Hemiptera; family Cicadellidae; genus Nephotettix; species Nephotettix cincticeps. The sequence goes on from CM041788.1 coordinate 48,718,295, forward strand.
AAAATACAACACTCCGGCACTCCGGTTGAATATCAAATATTGTGCCCTGGGACATTTTAAAGAAAGTTTACGGAATTTAATTTAATTTTTTATAAATTTATTTATTTGTCACAATTTATTTTTAAAACTGTCGACATACTTTATTCTGTGTCACATAGAGGAAATGGTGAATTGAAATTAAATCCTTTTAAACACAAAATATATTAAGTAAAATATGTCCATGTGGATTTTGATCTATAAAAGCCGTTTTAAAAATACACAATTTTTCACCCAGAATACTGGATACAGCTTATAAATTATACGGGCGGTCCTGAAATGACTTCGAGCAGTCATCACACTGGTAGGTAATCCCATTTTTGTATCGGAAATATTGATTGGGTTAGGTTTCATCGAAGAATATATTAAGGCATGAAACCAGCGCAACTTTACACACAATTTAATTAACGATAGTTTACCTAATTTGCAATACGAGCCAAACATTTCATGTTTAAGACTTTCCGTTAATGTAAGGTATGTTTTTACGTCGATATACTTCAATATCCTTCGGTGCAGTCATTAGAACGAAAATATTTTATCGGTTTTAAAAGCCAAAGGAATATTTACGGATGATTAAAAGGTTTAAATGGATCTCAATTAAAACGTTGAAATCTTAGACTATTTCATTCACTTGAATGGTTTAAGGGAAGTATTAATTTTCTCCGAGACGAATTTTATAATCAAATAACTCTGTCTTATTAAAACAAAAAATATAATTGAGCATTAAATAAAAAATTAATAAATTTGAAACTTAATATTAAGTGACGTAAAGTTTTTTGTGTGTTTTAATAAACGTTTTTATTAAATTGGAAGAAATTTGTAAAAATTTATCTATTCAATCAACATTTTCAACTCACAAAGTGATTGTTTTCTCTTAATTACAAAGTTCAAAAGATTTGCCAAATAAAAAAATCTAATTTCCGTGGTAAATACAGTACATTGTATGAGAGTGTCCAATGTTATTCCCAAAGTTATAAAATATTGTAAATTTTAACTGTGTTATGGAAGACTAACAGTAAAATAATAAACTATTTGGTTCTGGAAAGCAATTACGATTGCAACATTTCACTTACAATTTTTATCACGTACATGTGGGTAATTTTTTGAAAAGTATGGTACTGTGGTGACCAGCTGACTCGTTACTAGGCAACGTCTAAAATTGTTATTTAGAAATGTTTTGTTTTGTTTTGAGGTGAGAGATTAGTTCATTGAAATACATTCACTCAATCTGTTTATGAGTTCTTACTACGCCGTCCTTATTACTCATCTTGGTCGGGCACAATGTTAGATAAGGATCGGAGATATCGGAGGAGTTGCGATGGTGTTCGATCGCCGAGTTCTTCTCCGTGTAGCAATTGTTTCGTCCGGTGGTGCTCGGACACGGCCACACGATTGACTAGTTCCGTTTTTAGAGCTGTGTACGGCACGTCGGCAGGCGGAGTTCGTATAACATCATCGATTTCTTTTGCCACTTGTACATCGAGTTGGCCAACGACGTGAAGGTATCTGGACACCTCGTCGGTAACGTGGTGAAGTTTAAATTGGGCTTTAACTAGTGCAAACCAAAGTTGTGGGTGGTCACGGGAGAATGGAGGAAGTTTTACATGACCGGGTCGATTTTCTTGCTCCATCTGGACGTCGGTCGTTGTTTGCTGATTAATACGCTGTCAATTTGATGTCGGTGAAGGTTGTCGGCGTCGGGGCATCGCCAAGATGAGGCTTAACTCATAAACAGATTGAGTGAATATATTTCAATGAACTAACCTCTCATCTCAAAACAAAACATAATATTTCTAAATAACAATTTTAGACGTTGCCTAGCAACGTGTCAGCTGGTCACCGCAGTAACAATATCTCGTACTCCTTTTAGCTTCTGCAGTTTTGGTTTAATTTCTGATCCAAATGAAGACTTTATTTTTATTATTAAAAGCTATCAGTGCAGCCACGACATAAAAGTTTAAAACGAGCATTTCCATCATAATATATTTACAAAGCTCCGGTTCCGGGAACGCAAGACAACATCACTTCAGCGCTCTTATTTTTATTTCTTCTTATTTTCGGACCAAAATGAAATTTCCTTATAATAGTTATTATATACAATTAATTGTAAGAATTTGATTTTAACTGCTTAAGGGTAGACGGATAACCAATTTTGTAAAACAACATTTTTAAATTATTAATTAAATATTTCCTTATTAATCCCGAATAAAATATTGTAAAACTTCTTGATCTGCGATAATTACTATCTGAGATATTAGAATTTTATTAAAGTATTATCTGACCCGGGGAAATTCGTAACGCCTAACAGTAAATACATGTAAACTTTAAGATTGGCCATATTCTGGAGTGAATAGTATTATGGCTTCGTTATGAAAGATTAGACATTCTGGGTCGTGGTTAACAATATTCAACGATAAGACATATTAATAACATTCCTACAAAAAATGTGGAAGGATTGATTCCAATCCAACCTAAACCCAAACCAAACCTAACTGTAATACGGCCTTTATAGGAAAGATTACATTTTCTGAATCGCGGCATTTTTATAATAATAGTTGCGTTATCTAACAGCCGTTCTAGAGTTATGGTGTAACTAACACAACTTTGATTTATATAATATTATTGTTATTATAAACAGCTGATTATTATAATAAATTTATTATTTGTAAATATTGCAATTATTTTTTATTTAGCCAACATATGAACACGTCATTTTGGAACAGACGTAAAAATAAAAAATATAAAGACACATAATCCCCAAAACCGTAAACTATTAACGTGGCGAATAAAGCTGTGCATTTTGTACAGCACATAATTACTTCATAGTTTTACAATAATGAATGATTCAGATGACATTGGATTGTAAAGCATATTGATAATGGAAATTAAACCAACAGCTGTAGCCTAAGAAAACAAATGTTTTGATTAAAGAACATTTGTAAACAAACTTACTCCCTACAAGGTTAATAAAATGGAAACTTATGGAGTTATCGAAAATTTTATTTCACTAAAACCTTCTCGGACACATATAGATAAACTTCCTAAAATTGCATGGCGATCAGATGAGTAGTTTGGCAACGAATAAAGGACATACATACATAAAAACATACCTTCATTTATTTCTATATATAGAGATTCCAAAGCCAGAAGGCCGATAATGATGCACTCCGAGCTCTGCATGTTGACGTTCACCGTCCGTTTTCCGGAAGTTGTCTATTTTCACAAAAAGCTCCTTTTTCTCAGAAACATAAGACATATTGCAACAAATTTTTTCTGTCTTATGCACCAAAAGAGGTGACTTGCTGGCTCACTGTGGCGACGTCCTGTAAACCAGCTACTCGGAGGTCACGAATTGTGGATAGTTGTGAGCGATGGTCGGTGGATATAGTGTTCTCTTGTGTATATTAACGTCCGCACTATTGAATACTACGTTTACCCGTAAATACCATCCTCATAATTAGACCAATTCGTAATTCAGAGGCCGTGGTTCGGGTTCCACGTTAAACTGTAGGTCCATTAGTTGCCATCGGCTGTTGGGCTATTAATTAACAGTTCCTTATGTCTAAGGAACATGCCAGCCTTAGTCAGTAACAAGAGTGCAAGATCGCGCCACAATCATCCAACACTCAATCCTAATTCATACTTGGCTTAAAATACCTACATTGTAGTATGGTTGCCATTTCAATGATCTAATCTAATCTTCGTATCTTGTTCGTTTCATTTTATTTATAATAAGTGCGGAAGGTCCCGCCACGGGATTTTTGTGTGACACTTATTATATTTTTTAATTTAACTTATCGTAATGTATGTTATGTTTTGTGTATTCCCCTTCATTACAATGTTTGTGTATTTTACTGTAAAATAAATAATATTTACTTTAACAACCTTCACTTTAAGTAGGCATTTACCATTGTAAGTCTGATTTTCATTAGGCAATCATCAGACCTACAGTACGCCAGTGCGTCAAAATTATATCACTTTGTATTGCCATTGAAATGTATTCAAGCCATTAGACACAGACATTACTCCAAAAACTACGTTTAGGTTCTCAAAACTGATATTTTTACTTTCATTTTGAATAAAAACAGGTTGACGAAAACAATAATTTATTCCCCATTTACTTGGTATACAGGAAGTGAGAAATTTATAACAAATTGCATTAAGTAATAGGCACAATTTATTTTCCGTTGGTGTGGCACGCCTGTGACAGCAGTTGGTATCACTGATGCGGTAAGGCGACCTATTTACAGCATCCGTCTGTTCCGTATTTACCTAATTGAAATGGGAAGCCACATCCCATCTCTACTTGGAATTGCCCCCCTCCCCCTGTTAGGAGTGGTCTCAATTTCCTCTTTTTTCTCGAAATATCGTTCTTATAATTCTCCAAGATTGTCTTCGGTGTCATCTATATTAAGTTGACAAACGTCTCTTCAATCTTTTTATACCTAGACAAAGTTTTTGTTATTATAATAAATATAATTAACTTCTGTAATTAAAACTTCTTATATTCGAAGTTTTGTCTTGGTCCCTAGAATTTTATTTAAAAACAATGTTAAAATATCTTGGTTAATTCGAATAATATTTGGATAATTCGAAGTTTTTACAGCGGAAATCTATAGTGTGTGTATAAGTGAACAAGTCATTGTGTGCGATTTTCAGGAAACGACGTTCGGGCTTCTGTCCTCAGACTATTTTTAGCTAGATCACGAAATCACTAATCCAAATTGCTCATAATCACAACATTGACATCTGTGTGTATCATCGGGTGGTTTGTTCCGATATTATCGTCCTGCTTTCAGTTAACACGTCGTGTGTATGATGGCTTCGTCAAAGCGAACCTACAAATTTTGACGTTGCAAGAATAAATAGCGGCGATCAAGGAGGTAGAGAAGGGATTTGAAAAGTTTTGTAAACTAGTTTGGATCCCTCCAAACACATTATTGACATTTAACAAAAAATAGGTTTTTAATCAATAATATCTTCATTAACCAAACTTTTTTAATATACAATGTTAAACATGATGTTTGATTGTTTATTTCAACCACTTGCATAAACTTTTCTAATTCGAATTTTTGGATAATTCGAATTATTTTTTTTCTGGTCCTAGAAGTTTTATGTTTACTTTTAAATAATTTACAACTCAGCTGTCTTAGGTGTTTTAAAAGAACATTAAAATGATATTCGAAATTATTGGTGAAGGTGGATTTATTTTATTAATACGTTTAATAAGGACATTTTCCATCACGATTTTAAGTTAAACGAAATTTTACAACGTTTCGGGACCTGGAATCTGATCCCGTCCTCAGGCGAGCTAGTACCTGAGTCTTTGTGACGTCACAAAGACGACAAGTGACATTATTTGTTTCTTGTGAGTGTGATTGTCAGTGAACTGTATTGTTTGTAAGTTTTTTGACTGTTATTAACTTTTTTCAGTTTTTACCGGCTTAGTCCGAATCATGTACTAATCATGTTAAGTTTTAGGTTCAAGCTCGCCTGAAGACGGGATGGGATTTCAGATGTTGAAACGCCGTAAAACTTTTTTACTTAAAATCGTGATGGAAAATGTATGTAATAAGAGTCTAAACAACATTAAAATTATAGACGTAATTCAAACACAAGTGTCAATAGCTCTGAAGCTAGTTTTCTTTGTAAATAGTGAAAATTAATTTACGTGCACTAAAACGAATAAAGCATATTGTTTAAATATACGTTTAATGTTTAACTTTTTTATTTAAATGTAAAAAAAACATTGGTTCATTAAATCTCCATAACTGTGTTATATGCAACAGTTATTTTGCATGAAACCATATATTTTTTATTTCACCGCACATCGATGTTTGAAATAGGTCAAACGCAATGTTTTGAGAGAATACCATCCAAAGTTTTTATGTTTTTATCCCTGATTTGAACGCGTTGGGCTAACCAAATACTGCAGTCCATTCCATTCCATCGACATTCCAGATGCCATTACAATCGACTGTTGGTAACATTTTGAACATCAATAGCATCAAGTTAACAGTGAAATCACTCAGTAAGGCATTTTCAAATATACTTCATATTTTTATAAGTATGAAATGAAACATACTGTGTAAATAAACCTTCATATTTTAGTTGGTGGAATTCAGAAACAGTTTATGCTAATAGTTAATTCATATACAAACTAATACTACAAGTGTCTCACACTAAATGCTTAAAAATATAGTTTAATCAACAACCTACAACTAAAGTTAATGGTTCTATTGTACTCAGGTGGAATAGTTTTAAAGATAGAAAGACTGAAGCCTTTTTTGGGCAGTTTCAAAACATGTTTATACAACATTTTTGGATTTATTTTATAAAATATTAGAAATAATAAGATAACGCTGGAATATAATAAACATACCTCGGAAAACCACACTTTTCCTTGTGTTAAGTTTTCCTAAAACACTTCAAGCTCCTTGACTTTTATGAAGTAAAACTCGAAGTTTTCAAATATAGCAAACCGAGGATAGAAGTAATGGTGAGTTTTAAAGAGTTTGTAAGTGATACGAGACTGGGAAAGTTTTAAAAACCATAAATATCCCGCTTATCTCACTCAAACAGCTTGACTTGACTTTGAACTGGAGAAGCGTAAATTACTTGAACCTCCTCTTATAAATATTAGAGCTACTTTATCTCATAATGCTCAATTATGCGTGTTATTGTACATTATGTTATTTTACCATCATGTCCGTGGGTGTAGTGTTCTCTTGTGTGGATTAACGTCCGTACTATTGGATACTTAGTTAATCCACAAAGGTTCGTTATTCAGAGGCAGTAATAAAGAGTTTGAAGAGCACGTCAGCCTTAGACAGTAACAAGACTACAAGATTGCGCCACAATCATCTTACACTCAATCCTCATTCATACTTGGCCTAAAATACCTACCTTGTGGTATGGTCGCCATTTCAATAATCTAATCTAATCATTACTTTTCAATTATAGCTATAAATTTCAAAATCATATTTTCAAAGACTTCGAATATTTATACTTTAGACATTGATATGTCTCATCTATGGTGGGAACGAATCACACTACGTGAAAATTGTAACAGAAGTGAAGTAACATTGTTATAAGGACAGCTTTTTAGAGGAAGTAAAAATATTACCTTTAGACATATCCATGATCTAAGCTACTTTCCAAAGGAAAGAGAACAGATTTTTTAATCAGTTTTTAGGGTTGACCAACGAGTAAGTCATACATAACTGCATGATTTTACGATTCATTTTAAGTTTTAAACAGCCAGAAAAATCTTTTATCATTGTTTCTTCGAAAAGATAATTCAATTAATTTATATATGCAACATATACGTAGAAATGGTAAACGTCTTCGCAAGACCATACAGACAGTGTCATTAGCCTATGCTCGCGGTTCTGCGGACGCAAAAAAGTTAGACTAATATTTATAAAAGTTATACTTGCTCACTCCATCATTCTCGTCTACAGGATGTTCAGCTGAAATAAACAAATTGAGTCACCTGACTGAAAAATGAAATATTTATATTCCTTAAAATTTATAAGGATAAAGTTGTTAAAATCAATAGCACAGACTAAAGGCAGCATCTGTACTTCTGTATACGACGAAGAGCTCAGCATCTTGAGTAATTAATTAGTTTGTCAACTATTAAATTGTCAGATTATTTTTATATGTAAAATAACAAACATTACTCCCTCACTCGGAAGATTATGGTAAAGTTGATGTAGAAATATAAATTGTATTTACTTCCTTGTTGGAAAGAGGATCATGGATATGTCTAAAGGGAATGTTCACAGTTTATCTAAACAGCTGTTTTATAGCCAAACTATGACATCACCAACCAAATAACTTTCAAATTTTGGTCATATCAATGTCAAAACCAATTATGCATATAAATATGCTCTTTAGGAGAGTTGTTTGGAATAACAGTTTTTTTGGAATATATTGGTGACACTGTAAGGTTGAGAGATTGGTTTATTTTTGCTGTCATCCTGTTAAAGTTGACTGTAGATAACTGAACCTGACAGCCACATGCATTCGTCCGCCATCAGTTGTATTGCTCAACTGATATTTGTCACTTTTTCAATATGAGAAAATATAGATGCCAGTGTAATTATTCGCTGTAATAGTGCTCAAAAGTAACGAGGTCACTTATGCTATTTAGATTACTATTTTCCAATCACGTTTAGTAAAAAATTTTACAAACTCGATTAAAGTTTTGGGATCTTCAATCTGATCCATTCCTCGGTTTAGCTGGCACCTGACACATAAGAAGATTAGTACACAATCCGGACTAAGTCGTATAGAGTTAAAACAATAATATTTAAAGCGGCAAAAAAATTACAAATAACACAAAAAATACGCACAGAAAACTAAACACAAAAAAATTGCGAACCTGAGGACGGGATCAGATTCCAGGCAGCTGTTTAGATGAACTGAAAACATTCCCTTTAGACATATCCATGATCTAACCTATTTCACCTAGGGAAGTAAATACAAACATTTTTACCAATCGTGACGTTAAATTTACACAAAATACAAGACGCGGTCTTGAAAATTAACACAGACTTAAAGTTTTAAAAAGACAAAAAATAAAGATACGTTTGTATCTAGTTCCTATAAATAAAACAAAAAAATAGACTCAATTAAAATGAACTCGAAAATGATACAAAAAATGAAATTAAATAAGGTCCCAATAATACACAAAAACAAGGTAAACGTCTAAAAATACACGAAATATAGGATGAAGCTTTTAAAATTACAAAAAATAAAGATACAGGTCTTAAAATATTAAAAAAATACAAGACAATGGTTACATTACACAAAATATATAATACAGGTCCTAAAATACACAAAACACAGGATACAGGCTTTAAAATACACAAAATACAAGATAAAGATCTTGAAATAAAAATCTTTCCAAAGATTTTTGGCTCTCAATCTCTACCTGCTGTCTTTCCTCTTTAAAAGTTTATTGTCACTTATGTGGTTTTTACTTAATTATTTAAAAAGTCATTTAACATATTTTACGTAAATTAGTTTTTCTGAGTTATACCAACTTTGTTCCTAAAATATTTCTGAATGATAAAACCGAGTGCGAGAACCTTGAAAGCTGGCCTGTGAGATTGATGATGATATATTTATACATAATACCTTTAAGTAGGAGTAGATAGGTGGGCGATACATCACCATCAGAGAGACCTGCACCTCAATCCTGACAGCCGATGTGATGCTGCCTCCAACAGCTTTACCATTTATCACAGCTACTTTTATTATTTGTTCATATTTTTATTGCAGTATTCTTCCTTAATGCAATTCAGTCGGTTTTTAATACTTCAGAAACAATCTTCATGTAGTAAACAATCGGTAAATTTAGCTTAGACTCAATATGTTTGATTAATGTCACTTTTTGAGTTTATGGTGCGTAGATTAGATTAAATTAGATTACTGACATTGTAACCCTACCACAAGGTAGGTATTTTAAGCGAAGTATGAATGAGAAATGAGTGTATGATGATTGTGGTGCGATCTTGTGGTCACGTGACTTACTAAAGCTGAAATAAATAGCCAAACAGTCAATGGAGTATCTAAGAGACATACAGTTTAACGTGGGGTCCGAACCACTGCCTCATAATTAGGAACTGGTCTAATTATGAGGATTTTCTTTGCTGATTAACGTAGTATTCAATAGTACGGACGTTAATTCACACAAGACTACACTACACCCACCGACCATCGCTTACAATTTTCCACGATTCGTGATCACCAAGTAGTTGGATTACAGGATGACGTCACCGTCCCAGTCGTAGTAAAATACACTTAAAATATTGGTTCAGACTAGTCTGGGCGAATCGGTAATTAACTTCTAAGAGCTCAGAATAGTCTTGATAAATCAGTAACTTAAGTTTAAGAGTATTAACCAACAACTAATCTAGATTTTACTTAATCTTTATCCTAGGCTATTCAAGCAGGTACCAATGTCCGTGGGTTTTAAAGAAGAAAATTTCGTTTATACGTTTAAATTTTATACATTACAAAGACGTCTGTAACATACAAAGTACGCCTTGTATTTTGACAAGGATATTTCTTAGCTATGTGGGGGGGTATTGGTAATCCGTCAGACTTAAATATGAAACGGAAGTGACGTCAAACGGTTTGTAACTTGACATGGCTATAACATGGTTTAACATGTCCACGATCTAACCTATTTCCATTTTTCAGTGAAAGTTTTGTTAGAAAGAATTATGTTTACAAAGAAAATAAAGACTAATGGCTAATACCCTCTCATTGGAGATTCATTCAATCGATAAATGTGATGTTAGAATTGTAATCATGTATGTATATGTAAACAACAACACTAGTTAGTTAATGTACTTTGCTATTTAGAATGATTATTTATTGCCAATACTGTAGGCTTCATTAATGCCCTTTTCAATAAGGTCTATTTTCATAAATTATAGCTAAGTGTTGAGGAATAAAATTTCTTTTCGAATGATCGAAAACCTTTGTAACACTAATCCAATACTATAATACGAGCAAGGTTTGTGTATATATTTGCACACGGATCTCGAAAACGGCACCGAGGAATTTCTTTAAATTTTGGAAATAACTAATTTCCGAGTAGAAAATAAGTTCTAGATAGGTCTAATGTCCAGGAAAATTCGTGTTTTACTGTAATATTAAGTTTAAAATCTAAAAATTTAACATTACGCTTATGGAGAATAAAATGTAAACAATACAAACCAAAACAGCTGTTTATAACCGTTTGACAGTTCTTGATTGAAGACTGCGGGGAACAATATAGAGGTTATGCATTAATATTTATTTTATGAATTAAATAAATGCAAAATTATCAGGTTACTAAACAATTTGTAAAAACTTAAGGATAACATAGCTGTGCGAAATAAAAGCAGAAAAAAGTATTTCCAAAATCGTCCGTGTTTTGATAGAAAACGTATTCGTTGTATTGCTTGAAGCCACTGTAACAAACCAATTAATTGATGTAAATTAAATTTCTCTTTTGCTTTTCAATCCTCATTCCGTTTATAACAAAATCAGTTGATCACAGGCTAATAATAACGGTATGGATAATTAAACAGTAAATGATCGGCTTTTGCTAAAAGACGTTAAACGGCATCGCTCAATTGACTAACGTCGTAGCCGAGTTGTAGCGTGTCGGCCTCAAGAACTATAGGCCGCGAGTTCCATTCTCACCAGGGGCGATACTTTTTGTTCAGTGCTATATTAATTATGGTGTATTAAATCGGTTTTATTTCAACCACATAAATGTTTTCATTGGGCAGTAAATTTGTTTTAATTTTGCTAATTAACTTGTAAAAACATGTCTTATTCTATCCGAGCAAAGCTCGGTCACCAGGTACTAAGGTATAAACAGACAAACTGAAGTGGAACACTTATAGACTATTAGAATTTTACTTAGCTCTAGTCAATTAAGGTCTACAGTACAATCTATTCAATGGTGCCCTAGAGGCTGTATGCTACATCTTTGGGTCTATAGAGACCAATCGTAGCCGTGTAAAGGGAACGTTTGATTGCGTTTTATTGATTTCTCAGAACCAACATTGTAGTGTAATTTTGCCATATTGGTCATACTGCTAGGAAATTGGTTCCCAGCTGTTTGAATATATTATTTGGGAGCTGCTGTTTTTACTTTCTCTCCTTATACTTATTAGGAAAAACTATTATTTTCGTAAAAATATTCGAATTTAAGTTAAGAGTGGATATATCTGTTTTGAGGCTCCCTGATTCCAAAAAAGTGGTTTACGGACTGATGTATGTCTTTCTTTCGGTGTACAAAATCCCCGAGTCCACACTATTCGTCCAATTAGTATGCGATTCGGTACACAGGTGCACTTTGGCTAGATTTCTAGACAATTTTGTTTTTTTTTTAATTTTTCACTTGTAAGGCTAGTTTTGCCCCAAAAACTTTCAAAATACAAACTTTTTAATAAGAATACACCAAATAAGAAAACGTTTTTACAATAAAAAGTAAAAGAAATAACTCAAAACAATTTAATAAAATAAGTTTAAACTTGTATTATGATTTGTATCTCGCCAAAAATTAATTCATCTATTTTATCACACTTTTTTGTTGTGTGTAAAAAGGAAAAGGGTGTTTTTGAATATCAGTTATAATTTACACGTACATATAATCCTGTAAATTGCTTTGAAATAAAATTATTAGTAGTCTGGACTAAACGTTTTTTATTTCATTGCTTTCACTAAGACTCGGTAACACTACAATATTCATTTACCATTAAAAGACTTATATTTAACCCACGCAACCTCAAAATTAACAGAATTTAAGTCCAATTAGTAATCGTGTTTTTGTTCACCTTTGTTTAATCTCATCCACCTACACTTTTAAGTTAATGGAGATAAAAGAAATTTTAATTACGGGTTTATATTTTTAAGTTTAGTCGCCTTGACTTTCATTAAAAAATATTTTAACTACTTTTGTATTAGGCCTATTTATGCATAGCATAAAATCACCTTCGACCAAACGACAGTATAACGAAATCCTAAAATTAACAAAAATCACGAACAGTGTTGCTATTAATCTCCATGTAAATTATAATCCAAGCCTTTAGTAACAGCTGGAAATGACGGTCGATATAAATCACAATCAGCTGATCTCTGACAATCAGCTGATTGTAGCTTTCAATCACGGCAACTGACACGTTGCCGGATCACGCTACAACCGCGCCTTGCAATAACTAGCTCTGCTTACGTAAACACCCAAATTTAATGATGTAAATATTTATTTATTTATGAGATTGTTAAGTTTAAGACTAAAGAAAAAGTGCTACTGAGTAACTAAGAAAGAAAGATGAAATTTCTTCAAATATGTATTTAAAGTATTCAAATACGTATTGTATTGTTACGACCCAACACCAGAGTGCATACATGACAGATCATAAAATGTGTTTTGACATGGATATGTCTTAGATCTGGTGATTTTTAAGATGGCAAACATGTAACAGGTTTCCGTAGTAAACTATCATAAATTTTGTATTGAATTTTAAATATAAAAGTATAAGAACAGCTGTTAAGATAAAATGAAAACATTCCCTTTAGACATATCCATGATCTAACCAATTTCCCACAGGGAAGTAAATACAAACATTTTTTAATACTACTTAACTCTTAACGAAAATCCTTAGGGAGCGAATCTCCCTATACATTGATATATTAGCCTATGTATATTTCCATAGAAACTACCAGAAATGTTGTATTGAATTTTAAATATAAAAGTATAAGAACAGCTGTTAAGATAAAATGAAAACATTCCCTTTAGACATATCCATGATCTAACCTATTTCCCACAGGGAAGTAAATACAAACATTTTTTAATACTACTTAACTCTTAACGAAAATCCTTAGGGAGCGAATCTCCCTATACATTGATATATTAGCCTATGTATATTTTTCTAAGAAACTATTTAAGCTAAAGATCAGATATTTTGACAACAGTTTTATTCTTTTCTCAACATTTTATCCTAAAGGTTTTTTTGTAATCCAAAATTTAATGTTCAATAGGTATATTTTATGATTATATATTAATCAAATTAGAGTTTTGTCTGTACATTGCTCAGAGTTATTAATTTTTTAGCTATTTTTACGTTTAGTGCGTTAGAGAAGCCAAAACAAGTCTTATCTCAATTTGTGTCTGTTTCTATGCCTGTTTCTCTGTGACACTCCAGGACGTATTTTACGCCGTATTCTCAAAAAAAAAAAAAAAACGGGGAAAAAATGTCAAGGGAAGTCGTAAGCCCTGGGCACAGGCGTCAGGAACAGGACCTCGGTGTCTCGTAGAGACGGTCCTGAGATAAGGCCCTGTAAGGTCGTCCTCAAACCTTGGATGTCTAGTGAACTGGTTCAAAACAAACCATCTAAAGTTTAAACCTTGAAGTTTTTGCGGAAATGTTACTTTCTTCATATACAAACTATAACAAGAATCTTAGAGAACAAGAATCTAGATTAATTAAAGAAGTTGAAAAAACTCCTTAGTTTTACTTTGCGTAGTACAAAGTTTATAAAATTATATTCATTTTCGCCAAAAGATGTTTGTGTAAGTCACACGTATGAGTTAAAAATAAAATATGGCCTCAAGTTTCAGGAAAAAACACAACGAAAAATTCACACAATAAGAAAACATTGTTTCGAGTGGGCCATTTACTGATTCCGCTGTAACAATGTTGCACCACGGGCCTTAATGGTTATCAGAGGTGTATCAAGTTTCCCGACACAGGTCGAGTTTCCTGGCTATCATTAGGGAACTCACGTGTTGTCTCCTTATCTGTAGAGAGTCTGTTCTGATTTACAGCCTTAGTGAAGTATTTTTGACAGGCCTGATGATGGTTCTAATACATTAAGGGGGCAAGAGGGGGCATTTTCACTCCCAAGTCTTTTGGCAAATACGTATTTGCCTATAGTAAAAATAAAAATAATTTATCGTTAATAGTTTTCTGTATTGAATCTTAATTTAGTACGATAATGAGGATTACGGTCTTGCCGTTTCAAATACAACGTCACAAATTTTTATCGGACCCTAAATCGTAATTTTCTAAATACATAGATAATGTGTTTATTATTATTATAAATACTATTATTATAGTATTATTATGGAGAGCTAACATGGAAACTAAAGGTACTTCACTTCTATTCTAAATTTCTACCTGTAAAAGTTCAATAGCACCTTTAATTAAAAAATATTTTCAGTAATCTACTAAAATATCCATTAGTCCTTTAACCTTTTTTCATATATAATAATAAATAGTAACAAAAATTCAATAAACATTAAAATGGAAAATTAATAACACCGATTGAAAGCTTTCATTTTGAAATAAATCAAAGCCGGAGTCGAATATTACGGCATTCCCAGCAATAAAGTTAATTGAAGCAGTCAAAGGAGCCTCGACTGTAACAAATCTGATTTTAATCCACTTGGAGAGGAGGCCATATCGATAGCGAGGCTTGAGAATCGTCGACCGTCTTATCAGGACTTAACAGGTCGATATTTTAATTGGATTCAACTCCCTTATCTCTCCTCTGTCTGTCAAACGTCATGATTATGATTATTTTGTGACGGTTACGGACTAGAGTTCTAATTTTAGCTGTTACTATAAAACATGTAAGGTATATAAGAATATTGACTGGCAATATTGAGGCCCAATTTGTTTTTCACTTAAAATAAACTGATTTATAAATAGTTTCGTATAAAGCTTACCCATGAATACCTAAGTCACTTCTTACGTTACACTTTATACTTTTATACATTTTAACTAAAATAGCAAACTACCCAGGTAGGTATTTTAAGCCAAGTATGAATGAGAAATTGCTATAGGATGTCAACGTGTAACGTGCGTGGATGTTTTTATTTACCTCCCTGTGGAAAATAGGTTATATCATAGATATTCTAAAGGTAATGTTTTTATTTCATCTAAATATCTGTTCTTATTCTTTTATATTAAAAATTCAATTCAATAGCTCTGGTGGTTTCTATGGATTCCTGTTGCATATTTTACATCTTAAAAATCACCAACATCCCCTCCAGAGCTAAGACAAAAATGTTTAAAATGTGTGACAAAAATGTCCATGTCAAAAATGTTTTATTTACCTCCCTCTGGGAAATAGGTTATATCATTGATATTCTAAAGGTAATGTTTTCAGTTCAACTAAACAGCTGTTCTTATTCTTTCATATTAAAAATTCAATAAAATAGCTCTAGTGGTTTCTATGGATTCCTGTTGCATATTTTACATCTTAAAAATCACCATTACCCCCCAGAGATAAGACATATGCATGTCAAAAAGGGCTTTCATGGGGCATAAAAGTATACAATGTCAGGTTTTATAGATTTAGTGGTAACACAATTAACAGCTATGTTAAATACGTTGAAAGTTTATTTAAACTGTAATTTGTTCAAATAAAAAAAAGAAAAACGAACAAATTTATTGTAGTTTAATGTTACCATAGTTTATTTAGAATACTAGAATTGAATTGTAATGAAAATTGAACTGCTGACCAGAGGAAACTTTTTTATTTTCCTTTCGCTATCTGAAACAATTAGAAGGTTTGCTATTGTTTTTTAAAATCGAACTAAATTATATTTTAGTACTTTTTGCTTGGTCACCATTTAAAGTTTGAAGTTAAAAGTTAGCCTGGAGTATGTGTATTTATAATGTAAATTTTTATATAATGTTTCGCAAAATGTCAAACGAACCTAAACCTAATTAATTAATCTATAATACATCCCATACATTGCAGTAACGTGCGACAGGTATCGCTAGTGTGGCAGAAATATGTTAACTCAAATACTCCTTGGTTTTATGCTTGAGCTTTGTAGTTATTATAATTTCAAGTGTTCTTAGTCAAAGATAAACCCGCAGATGTTTTACGATTTCAAAATAAAAGAAAAAAGATGAGGTAATGTGTATTTTTCAATTATTTAACCTATTAAAGAAAGTGAAAGTGAAGGTATTCCATTAAATTTAAATACCTGGTATAAAACAGACCCAAGGTAGCGCTGGTGAATATCAACTTAATTAATACATAGTGACATTGCTAGAGAGCTTACATGAAAACACACTCCCAATTGAAAATGTTACTTTAAACCCATGTATTTAGTCCTGGCAATGGTAATGTTTTTGCAGTTGCTCCGACTCTTAAGTTCACATTTCACATTAGTTTATTTGTTGAATTTCTTGAAAAATTTAATTTGAAAGGTTGGAATATAATTATAAAAATTTGAGGTCAAAAACTACGCAGAACCTATAAATACTTAAATAGTTGTTATTTTGATTTTTACTGCTGACATTTTCCATCACGATTTTATGTTAAACAAAGTTTCAAGACGTTTCGGGATCTGGAATCTGATCCCGTCCTCAGGTGAACGAATATCTAAAACATAATACAATTATTACATAATCTGGACAAAGCCGGTAATGTCTGGAGTATATGTTTTAGGTACATTAGGTGGGATGCAAAAATTAAAAAACTACTAAAGTAATTTATAGTGACATAGGTTGTATAAGCTGTTTCTCAGTTAATTGTTTCTTTATGAGTAGTATTATTACATACTAGTCCTACCCGTAGTCCCTAGCAGCGATGTCAAAACATATTAATTAGATTTAGGTCCGTTGGCAAGTATAAAACATAATATAATTATTTTTAACTTTCTGAATTTGCGGCATATCCAGGTATTTTAAGCCAAAATATAAGTAAGAAATTAGTGTATTCATGTTGACTTAAAACATTAAAATATATATGAAAAATTGACACAGAATATTGTCACTTTACACCAAAGTACCTTTGATCATTTTACAGCCCGGTAAATACACACTCTCACACGCACACACCCACAAAATCGATAATAATACACAATATCAACCTTTTATACATTTCGGATGGCAAAAAGAAATAATATAAAACATATATAACAGCTGTTATTATAATAAACGTAATATGTATAAACAATGTAATTATTTTTAATTTGACCAACAAATATGAATTTGATTTTAATCAAATAAAATAATACTGGCTGGTATACTGGCTGGGTGGTGTAGTGGTTATAATACCCGCCTTCAAAACTGAAGGTCGCCAGATCGAATCCCGCAAGGGTCGAATCTGGATCCAGTCGCCATTTGTCATTGGGCTACTAATTAATGATGCTTCCTAACAACAGGTCGACGTTAGGTAGTAACAAGACCGGGGTTTGGACCGTTCCCCATCAAAACGTTAAAAATGCCACTGGCGTATAAATACACAAAATAAAATTACCAAAATCTATATTGACAAAACTTAACTCCATATAAACGTATGGAGTTTTCAAAATTGATTTCTCACTAAAACCTTCCTGGACACATATAGAGCAACTTCCTTAAACTTCTTGGCGATCGGATGAGTAGTTTGGAAACGCATAATATATATTAAACAAATAATCACGTGAATTAGTATTAATATTTAATTATTAAATATTATTAACGATTAACGATTAATACAAATTATTTGTATTAATCGTTAATTCATCATTTCTGACACGGTAACTCAGTAGTAATGCTCTATACCAGTTAGTGAAAAATTGCTGAATCGAATTCAAAAACCGGCGACTCCTGTCAGATCATGAGCGGTCACCTCTGGCTAGCTTATGTGACTGACACCCCAACGGTACCACGCTGTCTTTAATTCACCGTACAGGCCCTAGGTCCATGTTGACGGGCAGTTGAGGGGGTTTATTATAAAAATAACTAAAGCAGAATAGTTTATATATCTAAATCATTAGACGCTGTGTATTTTAGGTCCTTTAGCTGGTACCAGTGGTATGAATGAGAAATGAGTGTAGGATGATTGTGGCACGACCTTGTCGTCTTGTTACTGACTAAGGCTGACATATCCCTTAGAAATCTTAATAATAATTAATAGTCCAACAGTCCATGACATATCTAAGGGGCCTACAGTTAAACGTTAAGTCCAAATCACTGCCTCTGAATAAAACTTAACTCCATATAAACGTATGGAGTTTTCAAAATTGATTTCTCACTAAAACCTTCCTGGATATATATATATATATAGAGCAACTTCCTTAAACTTCTTGGCGATCGGATGAGTAGTTTGGAAACGCATAATATATATAAAACAAATAATCACGTGAATTAGTATTAATATTTAATAATTAAATATTACTAACGATTAATACAAATTATTTGTATTAATCATTAATTTATCATTTCTGATACGGTAACCCTATAGTAATGCTCTATACCAGTTAGTGAAATATTGCTGAATCGAATTCAAAAACCGGCGACTCCTGTCAGATCATGAGCGGTCACCTCTGGCTAGCTTATGTGACTGACACCCTAACGGTACCACGCTGTCTTTAATTCACCGTACAGGCCCTAGGTCCATGTTGACCAGTTTGGTTATTATAAAAATAACTAAAGCAGAATAGTTTATATACAGGAATCATTAGACGCTATGTATTTTAGGTCCTTTAGCTGGTACCAGTGGTATGAATGAGGAATGAGTGTAGGATGATTGTGGCACGACCTTGTCGTATTGTTACTGACTAAGGCTGACATATCCCTTAGAAATCTTAATAATAATTAATAGCCCAACAGTCCATGACATATCTAAGGGGCCTACAGTTAAACGTTAAGTCCAAATCACTGCCTCTGAATAACGAACTGGTCTAGTTGTGAGAATGATCTTTCACAATTAACGTAGTATGCAATAGTGCGGACGTTAACCCACACAAGAGAACACTACACCCGACGACCGTCGCTCACAAATATCCACAATTCGTGACCTCCAAGTAGCTGGAATACAGGAAACGCCACGGCCCCAGTCTAAGGTAGTTCCATCTAACTCCTTCATAAATTTTCCTCTCTTTCCACAAGGAAAATTATTAAAATATTTATTACCTAATGTGAGCATCTAAAACAATTCAATTCAATTCGAACGGCAACTTAAAAAGGGTATAATTTATTTTCAGCAAGTATCAAATGACTTTAGCGTTCGCTGCTTGAAACTAAACGAGAAACACGGCTTGCCTTTCAGCAGAGTTTCTTGTCGGGGTTGTTGTTTTAGTGATGAGCACATATCAAGCGGATCATGTTGTCGTCTTCGATTGGCGTTACTTGTATTTTCGTTTTAAAATACGCAGTCAGATAAACGAAATACGTTCTTTGAACAACCTTTAATGATTATGTACGATATAAGTGAATTGATATATACTTTTTAATTATTTGACATGGATATGTCTCAGCACTGGTGGGGGTATTGAGAATTTGCGAGACCAAAATTTGAACGTGATGTCATAATGTATAAGTACAAACTATTTAGTTGAAATTTAAACATTCTCTTTACAGATATCCATTGAATTAACTAACTCCCACAGGGAAATAATCTCAAACTATGGTTGGGGGGAGACCACCCCAGTAAGGTACTTTCCATCTAAATATATAATTTTTATTTGTAAACAATGACCAATTAAAATATTTGAACCTAATTTGAATTCAAAGATTAAAAATTATAAGTAATTTGTTATTTTCTAACTAACAATTCATTTGGCATTAAAATTTATTTTCATTGAGTAATCCATATGAGAAACACTATCCTGATGGATTAGAGTTTTTTTATTTTTTTTTGTTTTTACACTTAAAGTTTTATTTTATCGAATTGATTATTATATTTTGTTTTTACATTTATCAACAATAAACATTAATATCTTTGAAATTATTATTTTACTAAATTTATTTTTTTCTTTTGATTAATATTTCCATTTTTTGATTTTGAAATTTTGTATTTTTTTATTTTTTTTACATTTTGAATTTTTTTTTTCATTTATTATTTTTTATTGTTTTATTTTTCTCCCTTTTTTTTTCTTTTATATTTTTTTTTTTTTTTTTTTATGTTTTCAATTTTTTTTTTTATTTCATGGTTTTTTTTTTTCCTTTAATTTTTTTTTTTTTTTTTTTTTAGGATCTAAAATTTTCGCATTATGCAGATAGGTTTTGTGTGTTTTATATTGATTAGATTAGATTTGATTAAATTATTGAAATGGTGACTATACTACAAGGTAGGCATTTTAAGCCAAGTATGATTGAAGATTAAGTGTAAGACGATTGTGGCGCGATCTTGTGGTCTTGTTAACTAACTAAGGATGTCTAGTTCCTTAAACAGGACTGTTAATTAATATCCCAACAGCCGATGGCAACAACTAAGGGACCTACAGTTCAAAGTGGAATCCGAACCACGGCATTTGAATTACGAATGAGTCTAATTATGAGGATGGTCTTTGCGGATTAACATAGTATTCAATAGTGTGGTCGTTATTCCACACAAGAGAACATTACACCCACCCACCATCGCTCACAACTATCCACAATTCGTGACTTCCAATTAGCTGGATGATTGGACGACGCCACCATCCCAGTGCTTAGAGTATATTCAGGTGGCATATTTGAATCGAGGACATGCGTCTACAATATTTTATAACACATCTATCTAATAAAGCAAACCCTTTTAAATATCAACATTGAGATACCCTTTTATGTATTAAAAACAGTCAAAGTGAATAGTTATATAATGCAAAGCTTTTATTATTAGTACAAGTCACAATCTGTAACAATTCTTTAAATATAGTTTAAAATATAAAATATAATTAAGAATAGAATATAATATACATAATTCGTGAGCGATTTTTCAACAAATTCATTTACCAAATAATTTCATCGAAAGTTTTAATAATTTAAATTAATTCATAAATAAACTTGATCTACAATGGGATATGCAAACATAATTTTGGTTCTGTTATTTTGGTACGAATGTACGAGTGTTACCAACGTAACCTAATGAGTTTCCGAGCGCCAGACAGCTTTTGTTAGCACAGTTGTATTACAGTATCAATTCATTGGCAATGAGTCAAGGACGCATGTGTTGTTCCAATTTTGTATTTTAGTCTGTATTTTTTTAACAAGAAACGTCTTTGTGGTTGGTTTTGATGATTTCCCCACAGTTTTATTAAATGTAATAAACGATATCTACGTTATAATGAAACTAACTGAGTGTTACCAATATCATATTTATATCATGTACTCGGTGTCCCACGAAGAGTTTTAAACGTTTTTTCATCACTTAACCATTTATGCAACGACCATCTTGAAACTTAATAAAAGTTATGAAGTACGTTTTAAAAATACTCTGGTAAAATTTCAACTCCCTAACCCTAGTAGGAACAAAATGGTGGCATATTGAAAAATGTTACTTTCAAAACATTAAAAATTGTGTTTTAAGCTGTGTTAAATATTTTTACCGTATTGTATCGTATTTTGATGTATGCATATGATCAAAATACATCACGTCTTTTCCTCATAAACTCAACATATACAAACTTTACAGGCCAGTGGGTTACAAACTTTAAGCCCTAAGGTTAAATACAAAACTGATCATCAAAATCGGTACAGCAGTTCTCCAGTTATAAATGTTGTAACTAACACGACTTTGTTTTATATATTTCGATTTTAAACGAATTTTAAAATCATACCGTACTGAAATGCTATGTTAACGTATTTAATTTGTACTATGATATAGATGTTCTATTTTCATTTAATTGATCTAATTTACTAAAATAAAACTTCTTGGTCTCCGTAGCCGTAGAATACTGCCTTAAAGCAGGGTGTCTTGTAAATAACTATGAGCACTTATTCCCACAACTTTTTCACACTTTTTCACGACTTAGATTCTAGAAAAATTCAAAATAAAAGAGAATAAAAGATTTAATAATTAATATGGGATAAAATAAGGAGTTAATGTTAACTCTTTTAAAACTAATACAAGAATGAACTGTGCAGGCTGCAAAAGTTCCATAAGAACGGATAAAGTTTTATTAAGGACAACCAGTAATATATGAAGTGGGTACAGTTTTCAAAGAGTGCCTCTTCAATGATAAACTTCTAGATTATGAGGAATTTAATAAGATGAAGTAAAAACTCACGTCTTCCAACACTACTTAATATATTTACACTTATATTGTAATTATATACAAACGGTAAATATATACAAAAGTTGTTAAATTGGCGATCGATTTCGTCCAGTCACACCGGACATCATCAGGCCCAAACGGAGACTGAAAGAAACAAGATGGCGTCCCTGCTTAAATACTATTGGCTACCGGAAGTTCCTGTCATGGCGTCAGATGTATAATTTATTGGCTGGCTGAGTTCCGGAAATAGATTTTTATACGTTCTTGCAGAATCAAAATGTATTTGTCCATTTATTAATTTTGCTTTTTATCTTTACATTTTTCTTTATAAATAAATAACTCTTCCTATGCATTAATTCCATTTCCTATTTTACAAGTTTTGATAATCTTGAGGTCTTCATCTATTGTTGTTAAGGTATGACCTTTTTCTATTAAATGTTTTGCAATGTTTGATCTCTCCGTTTTCCGTTCTTCCATGCTGATATGTGACTTTTATATATTTTTATAAAATTGACGGTCTGGCCTATGTATATGTTATCGCAGTCTCTGCATCCAATTTTGTGTATTCCTGGTTGGTTGAATTTATCGGTGTTCTCAATTTTTGTGTGTAGTATTATATCCATTGTGTTCTGCGTCCTAAATGCTGTTGAAACTCCATACTTCTTAAATTTATCTGCAATTCTTTGGGTTTTTCCCCTGTATGATAAAAAACTGCAAATTTAGTGGCTGCTTCACCTTCGCTTTGTAGTTTGTCTGGCTTCTAATCCGGTCTTTATTTTTTATTTTTCGTAATACTTTTTTACCTAATTCATCTATTAGTTTTAGTATTTCTTTTAGTCTCCTGGGCCTGACGATGTCCGGTGTGACTGGACGAAATCGATCGCCAATGTAACAGCTTTTGTATATATTTATCGTTTCTATATAATAACAATATAAGCGTAAATATATTAAGTAGTGTTGGAAGACGTGAATTTTTACTTCATCCTATGGTAAAACAAACACGTATAATGCTAACCACGAAGTTATTCGACGAATCAAACTAAACGTATGACACATAAACCATAGTTGTTCAGTGACATTTAATTAAACTTTGTAACAATAATGAGATATGACGTATGACAAACATGCAACAGCGTTAGGATCAGGGAAATAATGGTCGGTCCTTAAATTGGCTGCGAAGTCTCCGTTTATCCAATTAATCACTAAACAAGCTCGGTTCTAATCAACGAATGTGGTTCAGCTCTCGACCTGTGTTGGTTGAAACACTGCAACACTGCCATAACTCTAACTTGTGGATGAGAGTTAAACATGCAACTTAACCAACGCTGGGAGTTTCGAATAATAGAGAAAGAGAAAATCTGAAGTTTTATCAATATTAGCGAATTTCCCATAGGGAAGAAGCTATCACCGTAGGTCTTATGGCAATACTCAAGCCCGGGAACTTGTTTTTTTTTGTTTTGAGGTACCCAGAGGCCAAAAAGAATAGTCGTTAAATATTTTATTTGTATTATGTGTGTCTGTGAACACGATAACTCTCGCAAAAACGGTCCGATCGAGCCCGAATTTGGTAGAGACGTGCATTCCTATATTAGCTCAGATGAGTTCGTAAACCAGACAAACAACTTTGGATTCAACAGAAACAGGTAGTTTGGGAGGGGGGTTGTACTCAAAAATTGTGTTTTTGTGTTTTTGTAATTTAAAAATATTTAATTTTTCATCTTTCACCTTTAGAATTATGTTAAAATACTACACAATTTATTTCCTTAATTTTTTTCTCAACAAAATTTGGGAAATTCGCAAACTAAACTATGAAATACAGAATTGGTAAAAAAACTTAATTACATCAGAGTAAACATTTGAAAGTAAACAAAATAACAAGAAATTGGTTTAAATTAACCCTCCGATTAAACAGATGTGTTTCAATTCACATCCTCTCTTTATTCTGAGAAAAACAACTTTTAAGAGAATCTATTCTGGATCCTTAATCCAGGAAAATGAAGACGTAGAGGATATAAAGTAAAGGTAATAGGAATTGAGTACTCAGGTCGGTCCAGGGTTACATTACGCGTTGACTCGACAGATCAAGGAGTTACTGGAGACAGTGTCTTTGAAGGAAATGTTTTCCTGATCAAATTCAAAACTTGATTAAAAAATAACTATTATATTTTAGTAAACAACATCAGAGAAATATAAATAGTTTTATCATGCTAAAGTTTTATGGTACAATTAACGAGCTAGTTACATTATTATCTTTGAACTGTCTTTAGTCTAAAATCATGCAGAAAAATGGTGACGCCATGTTTTTATCATAATTAATTGTTCAATTATGTTAGAAATACTAGCCCATAGACGTATGGTAACTTACAATAGGTTTAAGAGGCATATAAAATGAGACGTAGGCCTACATAGAATTGTATTAAGTTGTTTCATCTAACCAAGCAGTGAACCGAAAAACTTTAAAACAACATACCCAAGCTTCTACTCCATATTTTAAAACTATGTTGCGCTAAAAGGTTGAGATGTCTGTTTCTCATATTGCACGAACGAGTGAGGGGGGTTTTGTACCCCAAAAACGTGTTTTTCAGTTTAATTACCCGGTATGTATAATTTTTGAACTTTTTCATTTTACCATAGAATTCAGCTCAAAATCCCACACAATGTCGTATTTTGAATCATGACTCTACGTCAATTAATTGTTTAATGAGATATTCAAATTGGTAAACACAGTACGGTGTCTTATGGAGGGTAACTAAAAATCGATAGCTCAGTTATTTACTGAAATATTCTTCCAGAATTGTGTATGTAAGTTCATCTAGTTAAGTTTGTATCATTAAATCAATAAAAACCCCAAAATGTTTCTTTCGACAGCAAACCAATATTGATTTTAATTTCACAGCTGATACCTATTTATTTCAATTAAATCACTTTCACAGAACAGAACAGTCGTTAAGTTTTTAACGACTGACTAGTATAACTCGTCGCGCGTTGCAGCGATG
This sequence comes from Nephotettix cincticeps, assembly GCA_023375725.1. Classification (NCBI taxonomy): domain Eukaryota; kingdom Metazoa; phylum Arthropoda; class Insecta; order Hemiptera; family Cicadellidae; genus Nephotettix; species Nephotettix cincticeps. The sequence continues at coordinate 48,743,825 of CM041788.1, forward strand.
TGCAAAACAGATTTATTTAATCGCAATAAATAGTCGCAGCAGACCTGCTACTCAGCAAAAATCAATAATATAATAATTTTAATATATGACAAGTAAAATCTGTAGATAAAAACATAATTATTTGTATTATTATAAGATTATGGGAAAGATGTATATGTTTGCTGCTGTAGGAACACTGAAAATACATAAAAATTTTTTTTATCATTTATACCAACTTTTATCAACATTGTTAAATAAAGGAGTTTTCCTACTCATATGATTAATGGGAAAAGAGTATGCATTTGCTGCCATGATAAACACATAAACTTTATAAGCATAAATGGTGGGATCTCAACCACATGAAGCTAAATATGTTTATATATTAGAAATATGAAAAAATTAATTTTTTTATCTTTAAGATTAACATTGGAGCAAAATACAACGTACTGTTTAGTTTTTTATATATCTCGGTAATAAGATAGAGAAAAACTTTAAGGAATTAATTGTGTAGTTTTTTAAGCTGATTCCAATGGTGAAATATAAAATTAAATTTTTAAAAATTACATGTGAAAAACGCAAAAAAATTTTGTACAAAAACTACCGTTCCCATTGACCGATATTCTGGTTTAGAACTCGTTAGCATTGTAGGAATACAATCTCTACCAAATTTGGTCGATCGGACCATTTTCGAGAGTTATCGTGCTAACACACATATATATATATATATAATTTCATAATATATATAATATATATAATAATATAATAAATTTAAAATAAGACTGTTTTTTTTCACCTAAAGAAGAAAAAAACGTCTCTTGCACAGAAACAGATTTATTAGGTTTAGGTTCGCTGGCAAATATGAAACATAAAATAGTTACTATAACCTTTTTGAAATTATGACCTATCGAGGCATTTTAATCCAAAATATTTGTTTGAAATGAGTGTATTCATGTGGACTTGAAACATTAAAACATATATGTAAAAATAAGACAGACTATATCAACTTACACCAGGGTACCTTTGATCATTTTACAGCCTGGTAAATACACACTCTCGTACACACACACAACCCGTTCTGGAGACGAGCAATCTGCTGGTAATTTAAATAAAATGCATCGAGGGTTGTGATTGGATGAAGTTATTTCCTTAAAAGCTTTGGTAGATAAACAGAAGCTGTCTTGGATCCTGCGGCCGATTCTTCTTTAAACTTTTAATTGAAGGAATCATTTTGTAACTCCCTTAATTCTTTTCCGATAGAGCTTTGATTTGAAAAGATAATTTATATTTTTAATTATTCCTGCTTGGATACTTTTGAAATTGACATTTAATAAATTCGATAATTAATTATATTATTCGTCAAATTATAACTTTAATCTTAACATATCAAACAAGATCAAGTGATGTTTAAGATTCAACGGAAATGATCCCCATTTTAAAATCGTTTTCTATCAATCTTGTTTATTCGGCAAGGCCTTCGTCAATTTTGATAAAAAAACACACTTACACTTACACAAACACATACACTGATAAACTGTTATAAATTCAAAATTACATGTGGCCAGCCAAGAGTGAATCCAGACTGCGGGAATCAATGCAATCTTTATATTAAGCTTAGGCAAACTATATGGCAATATGGATCAGGAAATATGTACAGGAAATAACTTACCTAACAAGGGAATTCAGCGTTTATTAAATTTGTAATTCTACTTGTAATATTTAGTGTTGTCAAATTATTTGCTAAAGTACGTCAATTATCGATTATCGACATACTCGTCCTCAGATTCGTCTGTTATTCAGTAGTTTTATATTACGTCGTTTAACTCTTTGTTTCTTTGGCAATGTTACACTGCCACAATTTTTTATCTAACCTGAATCGATATGATTAGTAATATATATTCAATTTTCTAATAAGTGTTGGACAAAATCCAACGAACTACATAGACATAAAATCATGTTACCACTTTTAGTGAAAATCATTCTATCAGATTAAGTGAAATGCGGCGCCCTTGTAAATAAAGAATTTTAATTCGTTCCTTTAAAAAATGTAAATAATAAATTTAATATACATGAAATAAGATACAATATAAATAAATAGTAGAATTTTTTAATAGCAAAGGAAAATACGTGTTGAATTAGATCTAATAAAAATACTCCTATACGAATGAGAAAATATTACTCGGTTAAGCAGTGTACGAAGGATATTCGTGTGTTTTAAAAGTATTGAAAATAATAACAATCTTATCCACCTACTAGTGGCCTAATACTTTCTACTTTGACTTAGAGACGCAATGAAAGGTTGGTTAGTGCGTGCGACAGTAGAGCTACGACAACAATGACAAGGGCATGCCGGTACCTGTACTGCGGGCTGACGTCACTGGTACACTCGCATAATGGTACAGCGGTACACCGGTACACACCAACACCTACCTGCAACGTCACTTTATCATGCTTGAGGGACCTTTTCCATTAATTCACCAGTACTAATTTTTCGCTGATTCCGTTAGTTCACCATCACTTGCAGTACAGGAAAACATATCGTCATGAGTATTTAAGAGTGATTAATTCGGGTTTTATCTACAAGTTTGGAGAAACTCTTATCACTTAGCGATAACAGGACCAGGCAGGTCGGCCAGTCCGATTGACGAGGTTAGGTTAGGTTAGGTTAGCCTATAGTAGGTTAGGTTAGGCTAGGCTAGGTTAGTTTAGGTTAGATTAGATTAGTTTAGGATAGTTAGTATTGTATTGCGAGTATTTAAGAGTCCCATTTGTTGATTTAAAAAATGTATCGTTAGATTTCTCTTAATTTCGTTATGTATTTCCTTATTATTTTTTCTGGTAGTCCTCAAATAATTTATACTTAAAAATGTTTAATATTGAACCTACTTAAATAAATAATAAAGTATTAATATAATAATAACAATCAAAGCAACATGTGGTGATCTTTGTGGTGGATCATTGAATTTTTTTGATTTCATTTCGAAATCCTTGGAGTTAAAAATAATAATTAAAAATCATTTAACCTCTACTGTTCTCTAACAACAATGGCTGTGTCATGTCAAAGTAATAGAGTATCGGCTCTACTGATTCTGGCAGCAAGATGGATTTATCGGAAAATGATTTTTCACTGAATGGTTTCGTTACCTGGCAACAAAATAAGCGATTCTTATACCTATGACCAGTGATCATCATCGTAGATTAGGTAGTGTGAATTAAAGACCAGGTTGTAGGCCTACTGTACAGCAATAGAACAATAACATTGTGAGGTTCAAAAGTTTTCTATAACTTATTTTTCCGCACGACTGTTGGTCGTCAAATATTTTTTTATGCTTTGGTATTAAAAATTATAGTTTTTCTACCACCCCATAATCAAGACATTAAAAACGATCTAATTTTATCATATTCATAGGTATACAGAGTGTATATGAAATATACCGAATCAATTTGGGATAATGTTCCTCAGGTCAAAGCAAATAAAAATGTCCTGTCAACAAATTACCTAGCTTGATTTTTTGCCGTCTGTTTGTGTGTAAGAGTTTTTATATAGCTTGCTATAACTTTGGAACCACTTGAAGTACCAACTTCAAACTTAGTACGTGTGTGAGTACTTATAGGATCTATATTATTGAATGGTATCAAGTTTCAACTTTGCACCATTTCAAAATGGTAGCCATTTCAATTTTTCAAAGCTCAATTACTCAACAACAATAGGATTTACAAAAAAAAACAAAGATAAAACAGTTACACAATTCAAAGTGAGCCTATTATTTGCTCATTAATATTAAAGCCGAAAATTAAAAGTTGTAGTTTTAGATAAACATATTTTTCTGTTACGTTTTAAAATACTATATATGAAACATAATAGATTTTTTCGGCATGTTCTTTATTTTATAAAGTTTTATATTTATATATAGTTTACTAAACACATAATAATATATATATTCATTCTTTTGCATCTTGATACACATAACTTTTATTATTTCATTTAGTGATTTTTATTATGAACTAGCTGACCCGGCGAACTTCGTAACGCCTACCAGTAAACACATGTTAACTTTCAGATTGGCCATGTTCTGAAGTCGAATAGCAATACGACTTCGTTGTGAAAAATCAGATATTCTGGGTCGCGGCTTAGTTTTAACAATACTGAAACGATAAGACATATTAATAACATTCCCACAAAACAAATAAATCTGAGTGGATTGATTCACAATTTTTCTTATCCAACCTAAAACCAAACAAAATAATAATAATAATAATAATAATTCTTTATTCTGTTTAACAATGTAACATTGCATAGAATGCGTCAATATACAACAAAAGTTTACAAAGTGAAAATAATGGTAACAGTTAGGGGACAATAAAAACAATGAAAAAATCCGTCCCAGCAATGCCAATAATAATAATAATAAAAACCTAACTACAATACAGCGTTTATAGGAAAGATATACAACAGCTGATTATTATAACAAACGTAATATGTGTATAAACACCGTAATTATTTTTTATTTGGCCGACATAATTATAAACACGTGACTTTTTAATCAGCCAAAAAATAAAAAATATAAATACATAATCCCCAAAAATCGTAAACTATTACCGTGGTGAATAAATATGTTCATTTTGTACAGTACACATTTACTTCATAGTTTTACATTAATGAATGATTCAGATGGCATTGGATAGTATAAAGCATATTGCTAATGGAAAGTAAAACAACAGCTGTATCTTAAGAAATCAAATTTTTTTATTGTAGACCATGTCTAAACAAACTTATTTCTCATAAGGTTAACATTAGAAATTTAAAACGCTATAAAATGGAAACTAATTGAATTTATGGAAACTGAATATGCCTAAAGCAAGCTCGGAGGAGAGACGAATCCGAAAAATCAAAGATCATTAAAATCGGTCCAGCCGTTCTCGAGTTATATTGCGCGTAAGTAACACGACTTTGTTTTATTTATGTTTTTGATTTTTATAATGTTTCATTTTACTACTTTACATAGTTGTTAAACATGAACACGTACGTACAAATGCAAGACGCCCAACCACCCCATGTGTCATTGGTTTTTGTTGATGCCTAGACTAATGGGACATCTGATCCCTTGGAAGTGCAGCCATCAGGAACAGCTGTTGCCCTGGGTCAGCCTGGGTCTGTTCTGTCATTCATCTTGTTCAAAGTATGATTTTGGTCATTTTACTTAGTAGCTACTAATTTGAAAAGCAATGAATTAGTTTTATTTTATTAGTACATGGTTAAACCATGATATATACATGGTTTAACATCGTTATATTTATAACCATGATATAGCACTGATATATACTCGAGGTATGTATATGTACCACATACTGATCCCCACTACAGTTATACATACAGTATAGTTATTTATGTAATACTAGCTAAATTACCCGTCCTTCGCACGGATAAAAAAGGGTTTCAGAGATGTTACCTTTTCTTTTCGGCATGAAATAAATATTTTAAACATGAAAATTTAAAGAAAAAAAGGTATTTGAGGTAAAATACTATTCATAATAAAAGAGGTATTTACAATAGTATTTTATACTAAACACTATCTCAAAAAATATACACACGAGTGTCAACAACATGACAAAATACCACATATTAATTAATATTGGGAAATGATAAGGAATAATGTAATAGATACAGGCATCGGAAGAAAAATTAAAATCAACCATTTTCGGCAATATTAATTTCAATCCAGCAATGAACTTTATTTCTTATTCGTCCTGGACTGTAAATATTGATGTACACAGATGGTGCAATTAGAAACTGTAAACATTGAAACCTAGAGCATTCACTGCAACTGTGTATTCTGCTTCCCGAAATGTCAAATTTTAGTGTTCACAGCTGTTGACATTCATGTATTTTTATGTTTTCATTCTTTGAAAATGTAAAAATAGAAACTTGGGACGTTCAAGGATCGTAGCCCGAGGAGATTTTAATAAACCGAATATGCCTATGTGTTGCATGAATTTTAGATCTACCTTTGAGTAAAATTTCAATCCGGTCAGTTCAGTATTTTTCGTATTTACTTGCCATTACAAACCAAAAAACATACAGAAACCACCTCTTCTTTATAGTATTATAGGTAAGAATGTAATTAATTCACATTTAATGTTTATGAAGCGATATTACCATATGAAGTATCAGCCATGCTGCACTTTGCGTAGCAATAACTCATAAACCGCACATTACTCACAGTTAATGCTAGTGTAATAGGGAAGAGGTTTGTTAATATACGGTATTTGCTGGGATTTATTACAGTCTGGCATGCCACTAAGGTACAAACTACACCATAGCATCCTGTACAATGTAGTTCTTCCATATTTAATGACTAATAGTTGACCCATACTGTACCCCGTCGATGGTTCCAGAGCAGTTATTACAGTAAACGTGCATGCTACACGAACTTTCATTGATTTAACATTTACCTAATAATTTTTATTAAGTTTCCTCATAGGTTGAATAGAAACTTATGTTGTTAGCACAGGAAACTTTTTAATATAGACTATTTTGTTGCCCAGGTGAATGGCGTAATGACACATGCTTGAAATCAAATAAAAATATATAGTCAATTAATAATTAATTGATTTAGAATGGATCAATTTAGCAGGACTATAATATACGAAATATATAAGTAACATTATATCAGTCCCGAGTGAGGTAAAGGAACGATAAAATATATTTTTATATTAAAATGGATCAGTTGTATTGTGAACATTTAATTTTCATATATTTATAAGTCTGAAATGTAATTAAATAATTCAATTCAATATAGTAACGGTTCTTATCAAAAAGCTTCTTTCTAATTGAACATTTCAATAAAATCTTACATAGCCATCATATTTTTCTCTAGAGCTGAGGTGTTTGAATGTTAGCCTGATGAAAAATTAAATTTTTTTGATGTATTACAAAAGGTAACACAAGAAAAAAAGGAAAGAGTTAGTTTATAGTGATTTTGTATGTTAAGCCACTGAATTATGAGCAGTAATTATAGTAAAAATAAATTATCTTATATACAGTAATATTTTACATATTTTTTTAAGTGAACTAAAGTAGAAATGAATAAGTTGATAGAAAACACAATGTGCGTAAAGGAAAGCGATGTAAATGAATGTAGTTAGCTTTCAAGTTTTCAAAGTTTACGAAAAAAATTTAAAAAAAATAGTGTACATAAGGAGTAACTTGAAAGTATACTAATATTGTACATTTGTTACTATGTTTAAGTTGTTTGTTGGTTTTAAGTTTGTATGTGTATGATAAAAGAATGTAGAAATTCAAAATTTTTTATGTTTAAAGAACATTTTTGTCCTTAAGTATTAAAATTAACCAGTTTGTTTTATATATTTACGTAACATTTGGATAAGAAGTGTCATATGGTCTAACAACCATAATATGGTTTTGTTTTTTATGTGTTTCAATGATTTGGTTCGTTCATTTCAAGGTTATGTTTTATCTATTGTGATCTAAAAAAATATTTTAAAAGCTTTACAATTCTGTAGCTACAAGCTTAAATGCTTAGCCGCAATGCTACTTCAAAGTTGACTCAAAAGCCTCTGGGTGGAATTCCGTTGTTACAAGCACAGAATATTCAACAACGCAACCGAAATAGTCATTCTGTGGATAAAAATTTTGTGGATAGAATGGAAGAAATCATTTACTCAGCTGTAAAAGTTAAAATCAAATAGTATGTAAGCCATATTAAGGAATATGTTTTAGATATAAAGGAACAGCCAATTTGGAGCTATGTTAGAGATAATTACAATCAACCAACCAATTAGCTTTGCCTTTGTAAATTATTTAACGAGTTACATATATAGCTTAATTATAAACTAAATATGCTAGTACATACATGATCTCAACGAAATACTACAGTATTTCGTTTGTTGAGATCCGTGTCAAAACTTTTTTAACTGATATATTATTTCATGAGTTGAATCGTTTATGAAAGTAATAACAAGGCTGTTGTGTTTTTGTGGGCATGATCCCAAAATCTTCGAAGCGGTGCTAAGAACAGCCAATATTCTGAGCTGAAAGCGCTTGGAATATGTGGAAGCACCGCAGTAACTAATTATACTGGGACAATAATGTTTGGAGCTTTCCAAAGATTCTAAAGGCGTTAAGTCTTTTTCGTCAGATTGTATAAAGGTTATACATTCGCTTCGCTCCCTGGGGGCTCAACCCCCAATCCTCCATGGTTGGTGTCAGTTAAGGTTCTAGTGTTGGTCAAGTTTTAGTGTAATTTATGCTCTAGTTTAATAGAGGTCGTAGTGTACAAAAATTCATATTTTCATTGTTGTTGAGGTTGTAGATATCTTTGTATGAACCTCCAAGGTTTTAGGAATTAGTCCTTGTCATTTCTTTTTTACTTGGACGTTAAATGTTTGTGGTAGTGCTTAAAAACCTACTTAGACATTACAGCATTTTATAAAGTTTAACGACATATTTAAAAGTGAAGGAGAAAGATAGGGAAGAACGATAAAAAGGAAAGATGGTTTAGAAAATAAAGTTTTAAAAGGTTATATTCATGCTCCAATAGTGCTTTTGTTTCCTTTTTTCCCTGGGCCCCATAGAGGCGAACTGATTAAAACTGACTCTAGAAAATACCAAGAACTGGATTAATTAGATAATTAGCTTCAAGAAAATAAAATTGTATGGTAAGAATCATTTAGGACTTTAGTTTAACAACTTTTTTACCAATGGGTATTTTTAACTTTATTAACTTTTGTAAAAAAATTAATTATTGTAATTAGTTTTGAAATCACCATTGATTTTGTGCATAGAGCATGCACAAATAAGGAAAATAAGAGCATATGGCCTGTAACAATATAGTTGAAATATATACAACTTAACTGAAGGCCTACGAAATATAATATTTTGATAAGTTTACTGAGGAGTAATAATTACTATACCGGTATGTGTGGGATATTTGACGGATTCTTGGGGAAATTAACGGCGCAGTTGGCACACTGTTACAAGAATGTAACGACGCGACACGGCGACAGACGCCTGTCAGCTGTTGCGACCTCGACCTCGACCGTTCAGACGATCGTTAGCGGCTGCTGATATGCAGTACAAGGCAGGCACCATTAGCACTCAGAAACCCGTACGGTGCAGACCTGGACGACGCCTATCTTGATATCATTGGAACTTATTATGGCTAAGTTCACCAAGTGAAACTAAATCTTGTGATCAAAGGTTTTTTGTTATACTCAAGCATGTAATATAAAACGTTATTGTGTGTGTGGAACTATTAAAATGCTGTATTGCTCATTAATGGAATGTTAAGACCTCTAACTATTGTTAGTAATGTTGAGAAATGTTAAGTCTAGCAGGAGTTATCGTTAGTTATTTTAGGAGTGTTTGTACTTCTTGCGCGTGGAGGTTAACGTAGAGAATATAATTGGTTGAGCAAAGAAACTTAAACGAAACAAACAAAAAATACCTATTTTGCATTGTTCAAACTCTGCCATTATACAATACTCTAATATGATTAATGTACACAGATTTTTACAATATGTAAACGTTTAAAAAAGTATCAGTAATGAATGAATGTGGGTGCACTGTATTTACAGTATTTACAATAGTAACTGCATATGTTTTACGCTAATGAGGTTATGTTCGGTTTATCCAAAAAGAGTTTAAACAGCTTTTCTGAAAAAAGGTTTTTGCAGAATGGACGACAATAAAAATAGTTAACTTCCTCTTTAATTTAATAACAATCTACACATATATTTGATCTTAATATTCATTCATCTAAATGTTACGTAACATTTTTATGTTTCATTAAATGAAACTACATCCTGATACCCCTGAAATAACAAAAGGAATTTAACCTTTTTTATGTCAATCAGTTTTAATACTGTGTACCAGAATACTTTATACTTTAACTGAAATAGGAATCTACCCTGGTAGGTATTTTAAGGCAAGTATGAATGAGAAATGAGTATAGGATGATTGTGGTGCGATCTTGATGTTTTTTTACTGTAATTCTATAAATAACTCTAAAATTTCCTATAATAAGTATATAATTTTGAAAGAAACACAATAACTATTTCAGCTAGTTCATAATAATAGAAATTTAGATCTGCAAACCTTGCCGTGATATTGTTTCATACATTAAATGAAATCTGTAAGTTTTTACCTATAATTTAATAACACTCCGTATTCACGGAGAGCAATCGTCACTAACAGCATAAAGGACGTCACTCTGCCTTTCAATGTGTTGGGCCAGATGTTGAATATTAATAGCTTCTCCTGTGTCCATAGTCGATGTGATTTATTGAATCTGGACGTCCGATACAAATTAATAATTTTGAACTGTTAAATTGGGCAACTCGACGCACCATTAGTGACTCTCAATTTATCATTGACTTTGGATTTGTCTGATAGTGATCGTTTCTACATTGTAGTTTATTTTATTTTATATCCTGTTTAAGAGAACATATTAATTCTCAATTGTAAAAATAATTAATTTTTGAACTTTGTATATTGCATTGCAAAGTTATAAAATTATATAAAAAAGCCTTTCTTTATCCAGTTTTTTATTTCATTCTAACATAATGTACGTTTGTGAATAATAATTCTCAATGCAGTTTTTCATAAACATTAAATTGAAGCGATTCCTTATGCACTTAAAACTGAGACACTAGGCACTAAGAGGGTTTTACACCTCCACGATTAACCCTTTGGGTCCAGAGAATTTCGCTTAAATTATAGTTAAGTGCATCAGCTGATGTGGCCCAGCCGTTTGATGCTAGCCTGTTACTCCAGACTCCCAAGCAAAAAACATTTGTTTTGTACATGTTTTGAAGAGACGAGAATAACTTTCTTATTATTGCAGTTAGAAATAAGATTTTTTTATTTTGAAGGTATTTGTTTGATTTTTTATAGTATATTTAAAAGAGGAGGGATATTTCCCGTTAATTCACCACCACTACATTTTTCGGCTGATTCCGTTAGTTCACCAGCACTTGCGATATAGTATACAGAAAAACATATCGTCATGAGTATTTAGGAGTGATTAGTTCGGATTTTATCTACAGGTTTGTAGAAAGTCTTATCGCTTAACGATAACAGAACCGCGTAGCCGGCACACCGGCCAGTCTGATAGCGAGGTTAGGTTAGGTAGATTCGTATTGTGAGTGTTTAGAGTTACATTTTTTTGTTTAAGAAATATATAATCTGATTTCTCCTAATTTCGTTTTGTATTTCCCTATTATTTTTCCTAATAGTCCTCAAATAATGTATACTCCATAATATTTAGTATTAAACCTATTTCAAATAAAAATAGTATTGTTGGGGGAAAAATGGAATCCTGAAGTAAAAAGCTGGCGATGTTGAGCAAACGGAAAAGATCCAAAAAAAGTTATAAAACTATTTTAATATTGTTTTTTCTTCGTTCACAAAATTATTAAATAAAAACCGCATTTTTCATTAAAAAGGTGATTTAGATACCTTTATTTGTTAGAAATAGGTTATATTACAGTTTATTGTCATGTCATAACATCATACAAGTTTACGCTAAAAATAATAAAAAATATGTTTCTAATACTACTGCATTTATTGAAATTAATACATCATTCATTTTGTTCTTTTATAAACTTAAGTTTGGTCTAAGTAGGTCTTTTCGATCAAGTGCATGTTTTCAAGTTATTCGCGAAAAATATCTAAAAAGTGTTTTTTCCTGAAATCTAACAACTTCACTGACATATAAGTCAGGCGGTCAGAAAGACTGTCATAAAACTAACTGGTGTTTATGTAATTTGAATATGATTAAAATTGCTCTTAAGGGGCTAAAATATAAAATTGCGGAGTTACTGAAGACTGAATATAGTTGCCGATTAGGGTTCTATGGATGTATAAGATTCAAGTATATTAAACATGTTTTAGTATAACATTCAAGTTTTAAGTAATGTCAAATAAAATAAAAATAAAAAAGTCTATTAGAACATCGTTTTGTTAACTGATCTTCAGATAAAACAATGCTTGACCCATTTGAGATGAAATAGCATAGTTAATCACGTGATTGTGATACTTGTGTTACTAAACGAGGATTTACTGTGTGGTTAAACTAACGTTAGCAACGCCATCTCGAGTGGTGATATCACTTCTACCCACCAGCAGCACTCTAAACAGTTAACCGAGCAAAGTCCCGATTACAAACTCTGATATAGCTTTATCGTCCATAAAACCAGTGGTTCACTAAACCGACACCAGATTGCGTGTTTCACCTAAACAGACGTGATGCTTAACGTGTTAGTAAACTATCTTACTTCTAAAACCTTTTCGCAATAGTATTTAGTTGAAAGTTAAACCCAGTAAGTGGGTACGGGACCTCTTATAGTAATGTCAACATGAAATACATTTTTCAATAACTATAGAAAATACCATGAAAATGAAACTTTTGTAGGTTATTTATAGCATCTTTCGTAACATTTTACGCAAAGATAATGTGATAAAATGTACAATCTGTAAAATATTTCAAATATTAAAAGAATATTATAAAATATTTAGAAAAATATTTTTAAAAAATCAGTTAAAACTCAGTGCTTTGGGTTCCATACCCTCCTAAGCCTCATTGCGGTATCTGCTTTTTACTCTTTATTGAGTAAAAGTGCTTTGCCTTCCTGCTGAATACATTAAATAGAGTACGGTGAGACGAATCTATTGGTATATTACTCAAAAAGTCGAAATTCGTCACTTACTGCGTTTTTGCTAAGGATATCATAATGATAAAAGTACTCAAGTAGGTCAAGAAAGGGTATACCGTGTGTTAAAATTAATGTTTAATGCAAAAACCAGTTAGTGAAAATTTTAAGGCTTAAGTTTACAATTATTATGTAAAAGAACATAATATGTAAAACCAGAGCTTTGTGGAAAACGAGTTTATTCATATTTATTTCAAAGAGCTGGTAATGATTTTGAACAAATACTTGGAAAAATGTTTTATTCCGGGAAAAAACACATTATTATTTTCAATTTACTCCTGATCTCATTAAAATCATGAAATTTATTCCTCCTTGAATAATTCCTATACACAGGTGTAATTTTGACATGGATATGTCTTAGCTCTGGGGGGAGGGGTGGTTTTTAAGATGGAAAATATGTAACAGGTTTCCATACAAACTACCAGTGCTATTATGTTGAATTTTTAATACAAAATATTAAAACCACACGTCTTTGAGTCTCCGTGACGAGCGGACGTGTTTGGTTTCTTTTTTGTGTATTGGTTAGTGAATGGTTTGTTTGTAAGTTTTTTTGACTGCTTTAAACCTTTATGTTTTCAGCTTTATACCGGTTTGGTCCGGATTATATGTTAATTAATTGTGCTATGTTTTAGATATTAGTTCACCTGAGGACGGAATCAGATTCCAGATCCCGAAACGTCGTGAAACTTTGTTTTACATAATATCGTGATGGAAAATGTCCGCAATAAAAGTCTAAATAATATCAATCCACCATCACCAATAATGAATTTCAAACAATGAAAACATTGGTTTTAGACATATCCATGATTTAACCTATTTCCCACAGGGAAGTAAATACAAACATTTTGTTGTGAATTCCTTTTTGGCTATTTTTAGGTTTTATGTAGTTTTTTTTAGTATTTTTCAATTGATTTTTAATATTTAGACTTTTAGGAAACAAATCACGATGGTTCTAAATCAGAACAGATCTTCTACAGTAGGAGACATTATATGTGTGACAGTATGTGAGAGATTTCCTTAATGATAGCCAGGAAACTCGACCTGTGTCGGGAAACTTGATAAATCTCTAATAACCATTAAGGCCCGTGGTGCAACTTTGTTACAGCCGAATCAGTAAATGACCCACACAAAACACTGAGTTTTTCTTATTGTTTCAAGTCTTTTTCCTTCTATTTTTCTAAAGCTAAAGATAATATTTATAATTTTTGCCTAAACGTTCCGTAAGTGTAGCATAAATAGTGATCTGACATATTAAGTGTATTTTCCGTGTTAATTTTTATCATGTATAGTTTAAATTAAGGGATTCAAACTAAACTATAGGCTTTAAACGATTTTTTTTACAGAAAAAATAATCTTCTTAACTTTTACAATTTTTATTTTAAATAATGAATACTCAACTGAATTATTTTTATTAGTGCATATGAAGTGAATTATTAGTTTCTGATTTTATCTGTATATAATAAGTGTCAGAAAAGTTGAAAGTAAAATCTCAGTTTAATAATTCTTCCATGATAGGTTTTTAAAGCACAAAATAAACCTGTTTACAAAAAAATGATTTAAATTCCTCCGCTCATGTGACGGATCAAAATCAACAGAACTTCAACAGAATGAAAATAAATAATTAATTTTTATCTCAGGAAAACTGTATTTAAATTTAAGTTATCACCAGTAAAACCTATTTAACACGTTTTTTTTTTAAATATAAGTCAACGGAAAAGCCTCAAACAAACTGAAAATTTACGAAAAGAATTCATTTAAAGGTTTTATTTTTACTCTAAAGAATATAAAACAATTTTTAGCTCAAAATTTTAGTTATAACAAATAAAACATAACTTATTTTTTTAATTGTATTACTGTAGAATATAACCATTAGCTTATATTTTCAACATTATTATTGTTACGTACAAATCTATTTATAAAGAGTCTACCAATTATATTTGGATTATTATTCTATCTCCATAAACAATGTTAATTATATTAAGTGTTTTATAGTGTTAAAAAATAACATTATATATCTCTATCTCATATTTAAATGTAATCCCTGTGATGTTTTCTGATTTGTTTATCACAACTCACTTGCTATTCTTGTGTACAACGAAATAAGGTTGTGTTATTAATTTAGTTCTCCAAAGTGATAAGTTTAGCATACTACCAGTTGAACTTGAAACCCAATTCGACGGAAATCGGAGTTTAAAATTTTGATGAATCCATTATAGCTTAGATTTGTGACTCCTTCCCAACACGACAAATAAAGTCACCATACATCAAAGCAAGTCATGGCACGGGTCCAGGTAGTCCAGGAGGCTGAGTGGGCTTATAAAAGGAATCATCTCGCTCCAAAATGTTCTCACCTTCCATTCCAATCACCGAACCCCCTTTGTTGACAGTACGATAAACAAATTAATAATACCAACGACCTAGGGTTTCCTAACCCTCTGCTTATATTAACTTATAGTAGTAATTAACTTATACTAATAGTTCCTCTATGTTTGCACTTGATTCTTCACAAAACCCTGAACAAAAAATCACAGAGTGTGACGTCAGGAGACCTAGGAGGCCACTCAATGGGACCACCCGACCAACCCAACGGTCCCGGAAGGTTTCATCCAATAACTCACTTACAAATAAACTCCAGTAAGGAGGAGTTAGTTGCCCAACAGGTCAAGGTACACGTGTCCAGTAACAGTTTGCTCATGAAGAAAAAGAGGAGACTATTAACATGTCAAAACCAATTCCACACAAGACATTCACTTTGGGACTGTCTCTCACGTGTTCACAAAATGAGGTCTTTTTGACCTTAGAACCTCATATTTGTCTTGTAATTGTCCAGAAGAGTGGAAGGTGGCCTCGAAAGAAAAAAATAATTCTTTTCAAAAACTGATCTGAGACATCATCCAGCATGTCGACAGCAAAATCTTTACGGAGCAGTTTGTCATTTGGTTTCAACTATGCCAAAACTTGAATTTATATGCTCGAAAGCTTAATATCTTGTGAAGAACTCTGTGAATACTGGATTTGATAAATTTGACTCACGTTGAGCAGTTTGAAGTTATTTTCTTAAAGTTATACATCTCGAATCTTGTTGACAGCTTCATTTGGCAGTTAGGACCTGTCGTGGTCTTATTTATGGGAAATGTTTCCAAAGTCCGTGAACTGCTTGTACCAACACTGGATTTTTTTCTAGATGGGGGAAGATGGTTTTAAACAGTTCGAATTCTTCGCTGTACTCGAACTACAGATGTTACACAATACAATACAATAAATCATCTAACACACTGTGTTCTCAACTTCCACATCCATAATGAATAGCTAGATTTGCTAATGGTTTAAAAAATCAAGCGTGCTTACAAAAATGAACAGCTGATTATTTTCAGGGATATCAACAAAAAATTAAAGATTCCAGCTACAAAATGACCTATAGTGTACTTTCCTACGACCCTCAGTACCACGTATATTAATCTTTAATTTTGATCCAATATTTTTGGGACATAGTGTACAATAATCCACATAAATATGTTGCATTTTAACAAAGATAGTCCTCAAACAGTGCTACAAGAATAGAATAATAACTAAACCAATATGCTAAAAATTATACATTATAAGAACATTATTACCAGTAATATACGTGATTCAGTAATAATACATGAAAAAGGCAAGAAAACAACGGCAATAAATACTCTTAGATTGAATACTAATATTGTAGTATCGTTTAGCGTAGAACTATCTTAATGGTATATTTCATTTTTTATTCTTTCTCTAATCTATGACTCTTAACCAAAACCAAAGTGAACCAGGAAAGTTTGTGTCAGTCTATACAGTTTTTATTATTTCAATTCATTAAATTGGTAACGAAAGTACGTACGGAAGCCGAAACACATTTAAATAGGCAATTCACTAACGGAACACGTGGTTGTCGTTAGTCGTATTTGGCGTCGACTTCCGGTGTGAGTCTCCAACAGAGGTTATGTAACAGAGGGCACGTGGGACCTCGTAAACACCGGCGTGGTGGTGTGAATGCAAAATTATATATTTTTTTGGTTATCAAATCCTTGGAGGTCACAAACTGGGACGGTCGACGTTCTGTAATCCAGCTTGGAGGTCACGAATTGTGGATAGCTGTGAGCGATGGTCGGTGGGTGTAGTGTTCTCGTGTTTGGATTAAGGTCCACACTATTGAATACTACGTTAATACACAAAGACCATCCTCATAATTAGACCAATTCGTAATTCAGATGCGGTGGTTCGGATTCCACGTTAAACTGTAGGTCCATTAGCTGCCATCGGCTGTTGGGCCATTAATTAACAGTCCTGTCTAAGTAACATGTCAGCCTTAGTCAGTAACAAGACCACAAGATGGCGCCACAATTTTTTACACTCAATCTTCATTCATACTTGGCTTATAACACCTACATTGTAGTATGGTTGCCATGTAAATGATTTAATCTAATTTTAACTGTTGAGAGTATTGCACTTCGCCCGAGTAGGTTCGAGATTGGAGTGTGGTATTCAATGTTGGGGTGGTTCTTTAAAATTACGTCAAAAAACTTCTGGTATCTCAAAATAATATTATTAGGTTTATCTATCAAGACTATCCTCGTTACTAGACCAGTTCGTAAATTAGAGGCAAAATTGTAGTTTGGATCCAATGTTAATTTACAGGTCACTTAGATAACATTTCTAAGGAACATTGCAACCTAAGTCAGTAAGAAGACTACACAATTATCCTATTCTTTATTTTCATTCATATTTGACTCAATACACCTACTTGGTTAGGTTACCATTTCCGAAGGTAGTAAATTACATTGTTATTTTTCCTGTGTATTTTCAAATTATTTAAACAAGCGTCTTAAATTGTGCCAGATTAAAAACTATAAGTACTCCAATTTATGCTATTAAATCAATGGATACAATTTATAAAACTAATATATTATATCGTTAGACACAGAATAGTAAGCATATAAACTCCTAATAATCTTTTTTTCAGGTGAATAAGAAGATTTCAAAATTTTCAGGTAAGAAGCCTTCCTTCCTGAAACATTCCTAAATATATAGTGTTATAATTTATGTGATAAGTACAACCATTTAAAAACAATCTTTCGTAATGAAATATGAAGTAAATATTGTTTTAATTTACTCTTTACAAAGATAAGGCATAAAATAAAGTCTAATCTTATAATCCCTTGGTTTTTTATATACATATTTAAAACGGAATATGTTTTTTCAACGAAGAACGATTCTAAATAAGGAAACCATTTCAGGATTAAAGTGCACTTCACAGATTAAATCCCCACATGATGTCAATTGTTTTAGCTTTTTGTAATATTCGAAAACTTTCTACACAAATGTTATCTCATGGATTAACTTTTGGATTTAATTTTTATTGATGAAATATGATCCTTTGTGCTAACTTGGTTTGTATTTATTTACTTCAATTATTACAATTTAACATGGCCCACCAAGTTGGGATCCGATCCTCATAGGCTATACACAATCCAGAAGATTTTTATAATATAATACAAAATATATCTAAAAGATTTGTAGCGGCAGTTAAGGGCAGGTTCCTTAATACAAACTATACACAAAACAAATATAAACCCCCAAACAATACCAATGACTACAATAAAAGATTTATCTAGGTGGACCGATGCTCCTAGGTGTCGAACCCAAGGGTTCAAATAACAAATAACTACCTTTTGACATACGAGAACCCTCGAAATGGCCTCAATGGCTTAGAAGATTTGAGGTTTATCGTTCGGATCGGGGTTATCGAAAAAATAAGACATCCAACAGGTAAACTGTCTCATATATTGTTTAGGGAGGAAAGCCGACACCTTATTGTCTTCTATAGGGCTTCCTCCCGATTATGAGCAGGTAAAATAAAAATAAACTGTATCAGTGGACTGACACATACTTTCTCCCAAGTCAATTTGAAAACGACGTTAGTGGTGGACTAATAATTCAAAATTAGTAGTCAAATTATACTTTACCTTTATTGTTTTCATGAAAAACCCAAATATTGATATTTAAAAGCCCATACATTTTTAACCGTAATTTTTACAGACATGCAGATGGTGTCATATTATTTTCAAATCTATGCACTATAAAGCACTAAACTTTAATCAAACTCGTTAGAGCCGTTTTTGAGAAATTTGGATTTTTTATGTTTTTAAGGGTGCTTAGGAGTGAAATAATCTTAAAAATAAGAGATAGGCAAATAAAAAAACACCTGAAGATACGGTAAATACATACATACCAAATTTCATCTAAATTAGACTAACGGGGTAGGCTGTGGCTCTGTACGCATCCAGACACACACAAACAGGCACACGGACGGCATATTATCACACCAAACCCCTCTTCTTTTAGATCAAGGGACGCCAAAACTCTTACATCCACTCTCAACTCAAATTGTAAAATTTTGACGAAAACAATAGTTTCTTAATATACTATCGTATATGGGGAAGAAGTAAAATATGTCCGTAAAAATTTTGATTTTTTATAGATCTTTCCTTCTACATCGACCATACAAAATAATATGGACACGTGGTTGGAACAAAATAGTGACCCACGTGACTATGGTCGAAGTAGAAGGAAAGTTCTTTAGAAGGGCCAGCGTTTTATTTGTGCCTACAAACAATCGCTTCTACAAATAAAAAAACATTGAAGAAAGAAAGGATTTAGTGACAGCTGATTAATTATTTAGTTATTTAGCTGCTACATATTAGCATGTTGTTGTTTACTTAGTAATCTATAATTTGAATAAAGATTACTGCATCTTGTTACGTAATACAACGCTACAACTTGAGTTTAAATTTCCAAAGCACCTGCGTCTTAACAATTCCTCTCACAGTACGTTAGATTCATTAGATTCGCTCCACTTTGTGAGTTCTAGGAAGGCAGCGCGATTCGAGGTATTGTATTACTCTGTGCGGTGAACCTGTCTCGCATACATTACTCTGTGGAACGTGTCGGCAGTGAGCCATCCACAACACAAACAGATGTTTCGTGAGGCAACAGTGAAATGGAGCATAGCTATCACACTGTTAGTGCCACTTACGGTTACATTCCAACAGTCCGTATCTTACACCTGTCACCATTTTACGATGTTTAAATAAATTAATTTTTAGATTTATTTGACTAAATTTTGGATTTGGATTTTGTGCTAAAAAGCAAAAGAAAAATGGTGAGCCCATTGTCTGCAAATTAGAAAAAATTATATTCTTTGGAACAATACCTCATTTTAAAGTCAAACTCCATTTTACTTTCTCCCCTTATACATAGTATATGGAGAAAGTATTGTTTTCGTCAAAATTTTCGAATTTGAGTTGAGGGTGGATATATCCGTTTTAGGGTCCCCTGAATCCAAAAAAGTGGGTTTTGGCGTGATGTCTGTCCGTCCGTGTGTCTGTCTGTGTGTGTGTGCGTGTGTCTGGATGTGTACAGTGCCACAGCCTACCCCGTTTGTCCGATTTAGATGAAATTTGGCATGTATATATATAGTCACCGTATCCCCAGGCGTTTTTTCATTTTTTTGAATTTTTGATTTTTAAGGGTAGTTCACCCCTAAAAACCCTTAAAAAACGTGAAAAATTGAATTTTCTCAAAAACGGCTCTAACGATTTTGATTAAAATTTAATAGTTTATAGTGCACAGAGTATTAAATAATTTGACACCACCCGCATGTCTGTAAAAATGACGGTTCAAAAGTTATGGGCTTTTAAATGTAAAAAAAAACATTTTTAAATTTTCAGCGAAAACAATAAAAGTAAAGTATAACTTGACTGGTACCATTGAAACCAGCTTAAAAAAACTAAACAAATTAGTATTTTGAATTATTTGTCTACGATTAACGGTTCCAGAGAAAAGTTAAATTTACTGTCCACGATAAACGCAGTACGTTGTCTGAAAGCGCCCAATGTTATTCTTATGGAAAAAATAAAAAAATCAATTTCTTCCTTACTTTCCAACCGTTTTCCATGAAACTTGGTATGAAGTGTAAGGTCAAATCACCGAACAAAACCAGCTCAAAAAAGCTTGGTATTACCGGGGGGGGGCGGGTTTCCAATTTGAACAATAAATTATTAAATGATATTTAGAATAACTTTGCAGAACATGATAGTTTTATTACAGATTGTATTTTTTAAATTTACTTAAGGGAGAAAGTATGTGTCAGTCCACTGGTACCGTTTATTTATTTAACTCCAGAAATGAACACGCTTATTTAGAATTTTCCATATTTCCGTGAAAACTTTAAGGGATCTTAATGGTTGCACATAAAACAAAAACGAATTAACTTTATATGGAATTTCGTCGATGTATGAATAATAAATGTATGATCTACTTATGGTGAAATATCGAAGTTAATGAACGTCGCAAGTATAAAAAGACTTTTATATATTTTACCATACAAAGCCATTAATAAATTTAGAATCTTCCACAAGAGTAAACTAGAGTACCAAAGTTTAGTAGATGAAAAATAAATAAATTTAACCATTAGAAAAATAAGTAAATTTGACCATTAGAAAAATAAATAAATTTAACCATTAGAAAAATAAATAAATTTAAAGCTCTTAAAAACCCGGAGAGATCCCCACTGTAACATTGACAGTTAGTTGCATACTTTATAACATCCCAATGGTAGCACGGTTTCAAAAGACCCTGTATTTTAAAGATTTACGTTCTGTTTATTAACATTTATGTCTATCTACATTTTCCAATGAATGTGTGATGAAAGTCCTTAATGAAGGCTAAATAATCTGAAAGTGTTGTTGCAGCTTAACTGTTTCATTAAAGATAGACAAGCATCGCTACGATTTCATTATTTATTTTCATTTTATAATTTTCCCACTACCAAACACTGGCAATTTGCATCCTCATACTTTTTACCGTTTTTAAAAATACTAAACTATAGTTCATAGTTAATTTTTGTCAAAAAAATTGTATTACTTAGATTATCATATTTTGTATATAAACATCTAGTGGCAAAATACGATGAAATCGACTTTGTTAAAATTAATCGTAGGTTTGAAAATCTAATTCTAGAACATACGGTTAAATGGAAATTACGTCAATACGGTGTAAATAGCTACATCATTAGTTCCCTCTTTAAATCCTGGTGATTTAAACTTATTCTCATGAATTGTCGGATACCAATCAAAACTTACTGAACCAATTAAGACCAGTTACAGTGGGACGGACTGAGCGATAATGGTTGATCGTTAAACGTTTTCTAACTGAACAAAAAAGGTTTAATGATCCAGTCAAACTTATTATTTTGTTATTAGTTTGTATTTTCTGTAAGTTTTCTTCTTATTTTGTTTTAAATCTGTATTTTTGTGTGAATGCCTTACCAAGGTTACTTTTTGTTTTTTGTTTAATGTTACTTCCAAATATCAAGGGAAATATATGAAGAGCTAAACTCTGTTAAATCGTTTTATTGGTCAAAATAAAAAGAAAATTAAAAGTAACGTTTGTGCAAAAAATACTTCGTATGCTAGATATCCATTTTTATTTATAGTTAATTTTTTACAAAATAGTTCATAGCTTAAGATTTACAGTCAGTTTTTCTCAACAGTTACAGAATTCAATTTGTAATGCAAGGGTCACAATAAAGCAGTTTTGAAATGTTTTATGATAGTCACAGTTTTCGAATAATTTTTACTTAAAAATTTTAAATGCCCGCCATTTTCAAATGTATTATCCAACTAAGCTGGTTATTTTTTTATTAATTAAGTCTTGACCAAAGTAAGTACCATACCGTGAATGAACCCAATCGGTTATACTGATCTTGGGATATTAATTATTTTGTAAGAAATACAAAATGGTGGATATCTGGTAAACAAAGCGTTATTAGGAAAAATTTTATTTTAGATTTCCTTTTGTTTTGGCTCATAAAACCATTTAAAAGAGTTTGGCACTTTATATATGGAAGTGTATATCTTTATAAATAAAATTAGTTTTTCTGAACGTGCCTTTGCATTATGTATTTGTTTATTTTTACATTTTAAATCTGAGAAAATTCGAAAAAATGTCTTATCTTAATTAATTACAGACTGTTATAGTTGTAACTGAATTAAGTAATAAATAAGTAATCTTAGTGCCAAGGAAGAAAGAGTATTTATTACTCCTGCTAATGATTCGTCTACACGAAACATTAGCAGGAGTTGTAACCGCTCACTCCAAGGTTCGGCCAAATATGTTTCTTCATGTTTTTAATGTTTTTCTTTTAATTTATAAATTTGACGACCTTCATAACAAGTGAGTAATGAGATAAAAAGTATTCTTGTGCCTGATGATGGCCTAATGTGGGCCGAAACTATAGCTTCAACTTCAACTACTTTGGATCGCTACGGATAGAGGTATTTAAATCATTTAAAAATTGAAAGTTTAAAGTTTCATATATTACATACATCATGTTTATAATAATCTTATACTTATCTATAGTTTTGGTTTTTTTCTAAGGGAGAGGCTGAAGAAATGCTTTATGCACATAGGTGGCTAGCCTGTAGTGTGGGACTCCCCTGAGAAACGGGGAGAAACCCACTAAAAACCTCCTCTACTCTTTAGGATTCTAACCTGGAACTGTTTGTCACATTACAACAGGCTAGGTCTAAATTTGGCTTACGCCTTTGGGGCTCACTCCAGGTCTAAGCACTTTTTTAGGTAATCTGGGCCTCTCCGCGGTCTAGATAGTTTTTCTTCTCTAGAAGAACGCCCCGGACGAACTGTGACAAACAATCCCAGTTTCCCTCGTCCTCAATGATCTTGTGGCAGACCGTGTCCACAGAGAAAACACCAAGTTTTCGTGCAGCCTCCAGGTGGGGCCTTTCCCAACGGGGGCAGCGGAAGAAAGTGAGCTCCGAAACGTCGGGAACGCCCGGGCAGTAAGTGCCAGGCGAACCAGTTTTGCCAATCCGATGCAAGTAAGACTTGAAATAGTCGTGGCCTGTCAGAAACTGAGTGAGGTAGTAATCCACCTCTACCCACGGTTGGACCTGCGCTATGAGTCGCGTAGTCCATCATCCTCGGGCGTCGTGCTCCCAGCTGTGTTGCCACTGCTGGAAGGTTCGGGAGCGCTCTTCAGATCTTGCAACATCCTTGCCGATCTCTCTTTTTCTCTGATACGCCTTCTTCTCCCCTGCTTACTTATCCTTAGTTCACAACACAAAAACTACATTGATAACGCAAAAATAACCACAACATTCCGTCTCCTAGCTAGTGGGGCGAGAAAAGATAGCATGCGCTCAGAAAGAGAATTGGAGCACAACTGTAGTATAGTATGGTTCGTCAGGTTTTACATAAGCCCTGAGTTTTGGATTTCGCAGTAGACTACGGCGCAAATATAAACTGTAAACTATAACAAACTGTTGGTTTGATACTTAATTGTTTTCTACAGCAGCTGAGCTGTTTCCCACATACCTCGCGGAACCCCACCGCGGTTACCTTACCTCCTCTCTTGCGCATCTCAGGGCTCAGATGAAACCTGACGAACTGTAGTAGAATATATTTTTTTGTTGTGCATGGTAGTATTGAAAACATGATATAATTACTATCTGTAACTTTAAACATTAAATTTTTAAGGTAAATTATTTGGTAATCACTTGAAAACGGGGGTAGTTTCTCCACCTCCAGAAACGTTGTGCAGTTAAAACACAGAAGAGTTGGAAAGACCCAATAAAATGTATTAAATAAGACCAAAAGTGTTTGAAAAACTTCTGATTTCAAATTCGTACAAAACGCGCCACTTTAGGCATGTTGACGAAACTTACTTTACTTACTTTACAAATAAGCTTAATTTTATAGTAAACATTTGAATACCTGAAACAGCTCATCTTGCAAATTCATCTTACTTCATGAATACGAGATGTCTCCCGCGACTGATTTACATAATATCATCGAGCAGCCTGCTACGTTTCGTTTGCACTTGGATAAACTTGGTTTTATACTGGCTGCGAAATATATAGAATGAATTCAGGTACACGAGCTCGCTGTGCAGACGAGCTCCATTCTTTTCATTAAAACTGTCCAATGTAGTCCAATGAATACACTCTCATTTCGTTTCTGTTAAATTCATAACAAACTGAAATTTTGTAAGTGAATTATTGTAAACGAAATGTAAAGGACGTGCATGAAAGATGTACTATCCCAATATTATATTACTTATAGTTTGTTTTTAATTGCTCTGCATTTCTTATTATTTGTCCAATTTTCCTGGGTCAATAACAAATCTAAAATAAATATTGAACAGTCCGGAAGACCTCAGTTTCCCACAAAGTCGCCATTTAGTTTCTTCCTTTTTGACTTTTGACGTAAAAATGTAAAACTTTTCATATTACTTAATAATATTTAGATGACGTGTAAACTAAAACTTAAATATCCAAAATAGTGGGCAATTGACAATTTAAAAAAATAGTAACTTTTAAACTAGAACCATACTTTTTCATTTACTATAATAATCTTTTTAGATCACCTTAATAAAAATTTATAAATGTTATCTCACTTTTGAAAAAAAACAAGATAGGACACGCTTGTGGTTCGAAGTGATTATACCTTTCGGATGGTTTTAATGTGAAATTTAAATTTTATACTGTCTCAAAAATATAGTATTAAAAGGTTGGTAGCGCTCTGAAACACCCCGTTTATAATCAATGAACGATAAAAACGTAATTTTAAAGAAAGTTTAAAAAAAGTTTTAAACTATTGTAATATAGGTTTTGACCGATCTGAACACTAATTATAATGAGAAAAACAATATTTTATGAATTAATTTTTAATACATAAACTTAAGTAACTCCGCAGACTTTAAAGCATAATGTAGATTTTAATACAATACATTACGAAAAAATTTAAGCAGTTGATTTTAGTGAGTCACTATTCGGCCGCGTGGAGCGCTAGTAGCCTTGACGGATCGGTTCATTAGTGCTAATTGTGAAACCTTTAACACACAATCTCATGTTTGTCTGCACCTCCAAACGCGAGTCTTATCGCTTTAGGAAAGTCACTTGTGTGGCTAATTAGAACTGAACCAAACAAACAATACTAGTCTATTAATCGCATAATTATAAAATACAATCATAGCTTAGATCCTATACGTCTATACACCTATACGTCAAAATGAGATGTGAGATGTCAGCGAGGTGCAATTGTACAGCGCTTTCGAAGTCAACAATTACCGTCACGGTGCTGCCATCTGCGAGCTAATGCATGCAATTACTCGTGTAGTTCCCTGTTCTGCTGCTTGAGTTCGTTATCTTGCCATCAGAGTACGCTTTTATAGCCAAATAAGCGCTTTCTCATACGGTGGTCCTTTTGGTCTAGTGGTTAGATCGTTGTGCTGACGAGGGGGGCATGTTTTGTGTTTTTTTCAGTATAAAGTATTTTAAGAAGAGTTGCATAAAAAATAAAGTAAATTCATAGCACTTTAAGGGTTAAATACTCACTTACTTACTTAGAAATATTTACAATGAAAATTGAATTTTTTCTAGTAACTTTATTTTATACGGAATTTAGCGTAACATTTTTGAAGATTCAGTGTTTTGCTTACAAAATATTAAACATATGCCTACCATTACTAAACTAAAGGGGAGAGAAAGGAAAACCATTTTTTTATTTTCTGTTTTAAATGTCGTTTTAAGGAAGAATTCTTCCTCTTTCACAAGATGGTTCATGGTTCGAATATTTGTATGAGTTACGCCACTTTACGACTACGACGAGAGAAAGACTAAACAAATGGATGTTTTACAGTCACACGTTTTAGTGGCACCTGACGTAGTTTTACAGTTGAACACGCGTCAAGTGTTATGGGTCTTCCAACCTGTAGGGCGGTTAAATGTTTATGGATTAGGAATGTCCGAAAAGGCTAAACAGAATCTTAATGAGTACACAAGTGTGTGCGTGGGCAAATGAATGCAGATTGAATCATTGCTAAGAATAGAAAACTGAAAAAGTATGAGGTATAAACGAAAAAATCAAGATACTGGTACAAAATTACAGAAACAGAACTTAAGAAGGTTCACCGTTATTTTATAACGGTAGCAAATCTAGGGTGTTGACTATTTAACTCATAAAGTAAAAAGTCAGGATACAAACTTGACAGAACCTATGAATGTTTACCGTAATACAACAACCTCATGCCGACAAACCACCAAAGTAAGGCAGGAGCTATCGTAGCTTTGCATATCATTTATATTACTGAAGACAATGGTTTGTGGAAGAGTCCACCATAAAAGTGTTAAGTTTAAACAAAAAATAACACTTTTGAGTTGAGGGGGCATATACTTCTATGGTACAAGACGGAAGAAATAATACCGCGTCTCCAACAATGGAACAATTTTGCCGAACATACAACGAATAGCATTTCATATTTAATTCATCAAACGTGTCGGATGAACATTTTAAACATATCGTGGACAAACGAATCAATGATTCGTCTTGACACTAAAATGCTCGGAATGGCAGCCAACGTTTTTCCTACACTAGTGTCCCCACCAAACCGACAACGTACAATGTTCATTGGTCATAACAAATGTTTGGTTGGTGACGCGCCTAAATGTTTACTCTCCTTTTGTTGAATAAATTAAAAATACAGTAAATTAGGTAATTAAGTAACAGTGTTCTGAGTTTTAAACTATTTTTACGTGACAGCACATATTGTTTATCAAGATTCTGGGGAAAGGGTCTGTTGTAGGGGATAAATATGTACTAATATATAGTAAATATATATAATAATGTATTTAGTATCGCCCTTAATAGGTTTTCGTCTTTTTTATCAAAAATCAGCTGAATAATTCCTTTTTGATTCTGTTAAGTAATACTGAAAAAATCCATAGACTCAAAAACTAATTTTCTAGTACAAAAATAACTACTTTCACCACAAAAAATGTAAAAAAACATTGCCGAAACCTGGCAATAACTACAATAAAAACAGCGTTTATGTAGTTCTTCTATAAAACTGTGTGGGGCAAATTTACAAAATTAAATACAGGGTTATCATAAAAGAATGGTGCGTTTTTGAACATGGTTTAAAGAAAAACCAAATTACTTACAGTTAATGTTGCCTATTCATCTATTTTGTCACCTCAAACAGTTTGTTTACATAATTAATAAATTTCAATATGTGCGCCCTTAGTCGCTCGACAAATGTCCAAACGATAATTAATTTGACTCCAAACATTCGCTTACATTCCTTCGGTTATGGTTGTCATTGCTTCATTAATCCTGTTTTCTAAACAGTTCAGGTCGCGAATTTTTTGTGAATAAACCAGGTTTTTATGTAACCCCACAAGAAAAAATCACAAGGTGTCAGGTCTGGACTCTTTGGATGCCACAGCATAGGTCCTTGCCAGCCATTGATCTCCAAATTTTTCGTTTAAAGCGTCCGTCACCAATGCGCTGAAGTGTGGGGAAGTACAATCTTGTTGGAAATGAAGTTGATGAATATTTTCGAGTTCATCTAGCTAAGAAAAGCAGTAATTGATTAACATGTCGAGATACACAGTTCTATTAATTAATTGTTCTTTCAGGAAAGAAGAAAGGCCCTATTACGCGATTTTTCATCAAACCACACCAAACATTAACTTTAGGCGAATCACGTTGTTTCTCAACAATTATTATGGGGTTTCAGAGCCCCATATTCGTAAATTGTGTCTGTTAACACATCCACTGACATGGAAAGTAGCTTCGTCTGTAAAAATAATTATATTATCTAAAAATGATTCGTTTTCACTTAATCTGTCCAACATTCTAACAGTAAAATTGTAATGATATACACTATCATTGAGTTTCAATTCCTGCATTATCTGCATTTTATAAGGTTTTATAAGGCTTATAAACAAACTTTTGGGTTGGAGACTTTCAGAGATACTAATATAACATTCAGAAATTTCCCTACAATCTTCTTATGAATTACTGAAACCGCACCATTCTTTTATGATAACCCTGTACAGCCAGTGTCAATTAATACGGTCACGTTGATTCGTCCAAATGTTCCATATTGAATATGTTTCCACTTATCGTGTACCGACTGGTTTGTCAATAGCGTTTCCGAGCCACAGTTTAATACATGCAATTAAGTGTATTCCCCCCAGCGGTGACAGAGAAACAGTTTGACCTCAGACCGATAATTAACAACTTTCAATCAAGTCTCATTAGATGGCGTTGTTTGTGATGTGTCTACACTGGTCTGATAATGGAATGCCCTGTAGCTTCTATTTGGATGTAAACTTATGTATTCGATACAATATAGGTTTCTATTAACTATTTAATCTACATAATATTATAAGTCTGTGGATTTGTTGTGGAAAATAAACGCAAAAAAGTACTGAACAAACCGGTTTGAAATTTTACACAAAGGAATATCTCAAACTAATGCAACTCATAGGCATATCCATTTCCTTAAAATGCCCTTGGGATACGCCCCGTGACCGTTAGAGGTTTAAATGTTTACATGTTCAAAGAATGAAAACATAAAATTAATGAATATCAACAGCAGTGGACACTAAAATGAGACAGTTTGAAAAGCAGAGGACACGTTTGCTGTATATGTACTAGGTTTCAATGTTTTCAGTTTCTAATTTCACCATCTCTTTACACTTTTTACAGTCCAGGAAGAAGAAGAAAAAAAGTTAATTGTTATCGAAAAGATATTGCCGAATTGGTAGACATAAAATGTTTTCTCCCGATGCCTGTCTCTATTACGTTATTCATTATCCTTTTCCCAATATTACTTAATAGGCGGTACATTGTCATGTTGTAGACACTCGTGTTTATACAATTTTGAGATCATGTTACAAAAAAAGTATATGTCTCACTTAAATTACAAATGAAATCACATAATTTACTGGAGCTCATGTTGAATATCTCTATGACTCGGTACTAGAAAAGGCTCAAAACCAATTAATAGCGGTTCTAATTGGCTGGTTCATTAGGGTGGATCTAGACAGATGACGTCCTCATGATGCAACTGGGAATGTGGATTTCACGTTGTTTAACAATGCATTCTACTACAAAATACAGAATATTAGTTTATCTACGAAATTCTGACAATGTCTTTAAATGTTATCATGTCTTAATTAGATTAAAATATTGAATCAATTTGAGGTTGACATCAGTATTTTTACTCTAAAAATATTTTATTAATTAACCAATACGTAAAATTTAATAATTCCAAGAGTTTATTTTTTTCCAATATTTAATCAAATAAATAGATTTATTTTTAGAAAATTCCAATCTCTATATATAAAATTGAATGTATGTCTGTCTGTATGTCTGTATGTCCTTTATGCGTTGCCAAACTACTCATCCGATCGCCATGAAATTTTAGGAAGTTGCTCTACATGTGTCCGGGAAGGTTTTAGTGAAAAAATATTTTCGAAAACCCCATAAGTTTCCATTTTATGACGTTTTAAATTTCTAATGTTAACCTTATGGAAAGTAAGTTTGTTTACAAAATGTCTACAATGAAAACATTTGATTTCTTAGCTACAGCTGATTGGTTTACTTTCCATTAGCTTTACTATCCAATGCCATCTGAATCATTCATTAATGTAAAACTATGAAGTAAATGTGTACTGTAAAAAATGAACAGCTTTATTCACCACGTTAATAGTTTACGGTTTTGGGGATTATGTATTTATATTTTTATTTTCTGTCTGATTAAAGTCACGTGTTTATATGATAATTACAATGTTTATAATATTACGTTTATTATAATAATCAGCTGTTGTATATCTTTCATATAAAAGCCGTATTACAGTTAGGTTTCGTTTGGGTTTGGATTGGATTTGAAAATTGTGAATTAATCCACTCAGATTTATTTGTTTTATGGAAATGTTATTAATATGTTTTATCATTTCAGTATTGTTATTCACTATGCAGCGACCCAGAATATATAACCTTTCACAATGAAGCCGTATTGCTATTCGACTTCAGAACATGGCCAATCTTAAAGTTAACATGTGTTTACTGTGAGGCGTTACGAAGTTCGCCGGGTCAGCTAGTTACTTATATTAAGTCCCAAAGCCATTTGCTATTGGTCTAGTAAACAATTCCAATATAAATTTTTGTAATGTGTTAATAAATGAACAGTATTGGATATTTTATAGATGACAAGGTATATATTGTACTCACTTTTTTTACTCCACTTAAATTATTAATCTAATTGATATAATAAATACATTGTTCAAGACGGTAAATGTATGCTCAATACCATATTCTGAATATTAAGTGTTTGGATACAGTTGTTAGTATTGATGATATGTTATTAATTTTTTATTTATTTATATGGCATTGTTGTTACGCCCTAGACTCTGTATGCTCTCTGTGTTATACGAGAGTAACTTACTCATATAGGCTACTTAAATAAGAATACGCTTCTGTAACCAATGTAGCAGCACTGCTTGGAATAAAGAAGTCTCTCTGAAGCCAACAAGATGTGTTGTTTATCGAACCTAAAAGCCTCTTAAGTTGTTAACTATAAACTCCTATATTTATCACTCTGATTGGTTTTGTTTTCGTACCATAACAACATTGGAACAAAACCTTTTAAGGTCTTGGGTATTTTACCCTTAAGAAATTTATATATTTTAAAGTCTGTTCTATAAATAAAATAAGTGGAGATGAAATTGAAACCGTTTTAAGTAGGAAAAACTAAGAAATAGAATGAACTATAATATTCCAAAACCAAATTTAACAATTTTTAAACGAGTTCTACATATACCTGGCACAAAAAATTTACAATACTCTTCCACACCACTTCAAAAATTGTACTAATAAGAAGATTTCATAGTTAAATTATAATTGTACTATTTACTAGATTTAGATAATGTTGATTTGTTATTCTATTGTGTTTTTGATAATTGTACGTGTGTATATTATTTAGTTTAAGTTTTAAATTTATTTCAAATTATTAATTATGATTTTTTTATGTGTCAAAATAATTTTATGATGTAAACAATTGTATAACTGTTTAATTGCAAGACCGGTGATCCACCTCTTCGATGGATCTGACAGACACAGGTTTCTATATGTTTCTATTGTATTAATGTAAATATTTGTGTCTCCGAAGCAATAAAGATTTTCTTTAAATATTTGGTGGCTGATTGGATATATAATTTTTCAACAATCAAATTAAACACGTTTCAACATAAGTGTATACGTAATCCTTCATCACAGGTCAGCTGTGTTCCTGTTGACATTGGTCGTCCTTTGGGGTGTTTTCAATTAATTGTAGATTGTTTTTTTAGTGTTAGTGTAGTTATAGTTTCACTAACACAGAGTTAGTATAGTGAAATGTATATACCACTACATTAGGCGTTTGGTACCTGACTCTAGGTGGCGTCGTCCTGTAATCCAGCTACTTGGAGGTGACGAATTGTGGATAGTTGTGATTGATTGTCGGGGATGTAGTTTTCTCTCGTATGGATTAGCGTCCGCTCTATTGAATACATACTACGTTAATTCAAGAAGACCATCCTCATAATTACGAAAAATTAAATAACTAAATACGTAATTGCCAATTCGTAATTCAGAGGCCGTGGTTCGGATTCTACGTGAAACTGTAGGTACCTTAGTTGCCATCGGCTGTTGGGCTATTAATTAACATAATATTAAAATATAATGTATATGTTTCGAGCTTATGACTGTCTTATGATGAAGGTTTTGACATCAACCTGATGATGAAGACGTTGTCGTCGAAATGCGCATAGTCGCACAATACTACATGAACTGACTGGACGGATAGGTTAGTAACCAAGTTAATTCTTAAAAATCAGTTCAGGAGGCAATAATAAATAAATAAATAATTTTTGAAGCAGTCAAAAAACTTGGATCAAGAAAAAAGGTCCTCACCTACAACTAAGGAACGCAAACATGGTCTGACCTCATGACACGGAACTTGAGGGACTGTCTGAGGGGGGGCGGTGTGTCTCTGTCGTCAAATTTTGTTTTTCTAATCGTGATGGAAAATGTCCCCAATAATTGAACCCTAATATAACATTTTGCAGGTACGGTGAAAAATTGTGTATTAAAAAAGGAATATTACAAATATTGTTAAAAATGTACAACATTGGTTTTTCCTGGCTTTAAAAAACAAAATATGAAACTGATTGGGTAATAAAGTAGTCGGAAATAAGCAATGCTATACATTGACTAAATTATTATGAACTATGTATAAATATATTGACATCGTTATAATTTAAAACTATTAAAACTACCATTCCAGGAATTTATGAAACAAATTGTTCTTTGTTGTTGAAAAATTCTTTATTTAACAAATTGAATTTACCAAAACAAAAACTTTAACGTTCACAATTATTGTGCTTTGTGAACGTTGTTGGAAAAGAAATGCGACACACAAAAGAAATAGCAGGATCAAAAGGCTATGGATAAATAATACTAAGAAACGTATCAACTGAAATGAAAAGTCCAAATGGAAACTTTTACGAAAACAACAAAACAAAGAAAGGGTACATACTCGGACGTCCATTCCAATCAATTTAACTCTCAAAAAGTCTTCCCTATCGAAAACCAATAATGTATCATGAAATCAGACGTCCTGTAATCGTTTTACTTATTTCCTGGAAGTATTGCACAAGTCTTGTTTTCCTTTTTTACTCCTATCCGGAAGGATATTTCTTCACCATATTTCTTTGGTTTCTAGTCGTTTCTACTA
The DNA here is from genome assembly GCA_023375725.1 of Nephotettix cincticeps. Lineage (NCBI taxonomy): Eukaryota > Metazoa > Arthropoda > Insecta > Hemiptera > Cicadellidae > Nephotettix > Nephotettix cincticeps. Next base: position 48,777,201 of record CM041788.1, read on the forward strand.
TCGTATTTTTACTAATCTCGTAGTTTTAAACATGAATAATTTTTTATAATAATATTTACGAAGTAACATAAATTTTATTTATTTTTTATGTTTGTTAATACATAAATACATATTATGTAACTAACTGATATATAAAATCATTATTATTTGTACATAACTAAAAAATTAAGATTTTTTAGGACTCTTATTAGTCAATTAAAAGAGTACTAATGTAATTTTATTCTATCGCCCTCACTGAGGTCGAAAAAATTAACGACTGAATCGTTATCGTCGAGACAACCCTTCTAAGACGATCCTTGATTTATTTAGTAAGTTTTGATTGCCATTCGACAAATCTATGTTTTAATCTTTAAAGGGATTTAAATAATCACCTCACAGTATTTAACCTGACTTGAAAATTATCTTCTCATATAAATCGGTAGTATTTGATTTTAAACTGAAAATCTACACCTGGATATATTTTTAGTGAATATTTTTAGAATAATATAAAGTTATAACATACTATTTGAATAATGTCTTGCAATGTATTGAATAAAAGGATTTTTTCAACTTCAACTGCCTATAAATCAGGATGCGAACTAGGGACTTAAGTTTTGCGAAAGCCAAAATGAATTTAGCCATTCATATAAAGTGGGGCTAGCCTAATGTAAAGTGATTTTTAGGTTAGTTCAAAAGAAAAAGGGTAGGGCTTTTGGGAAGACCCGTGGGTTCTGTCTCACAATATCGGGTATACCAACCCTACAAGCGGGAACCACCTGGGTAGTACATAATAATTCCCAACTCTCCCTAAAAAATCGTTTTCTTAACTCATCGTAAAGGTTCTATCCCAACGGTTATGGACAGTCGAGGTTTTATTTACTACTTTATAACAATTAATTTAACATAGAATTGACAATGTAGAATTGACAAGTAACTCTACAAACACTGCAAGGGTCAAACTGTAGAATGAGAGAGTAGAGGTAATTTCCCTCCAATCTGTAACACGTCAGGCGTCGAACTCAATTTTGGCGGGTAAATGGTTTCACGCCATAACAAACGTCACAACTTTAGCCACGCCACTAGATTCTACAATTTCCCCAATTAAATATAAGTGCTTATTCTTTTAATTAGAATATGCTCAAACAAATAAATTGAAACGTTTATGAACCTGAGTAATTCATCATGACCAAAAAATTGGATACTAAAAGTATATTACAGTATAAACGTAACAAGTATTATAAACTGTACCAGTGGACCGACACAAACTGTCTCCCTCAAGTAAGTTTAAAAACGACAATCTATAATAAACTGTAATTTTCTTTAAATTTTACCTAAATACCATTCAATACTTTATTGTTTCAAAAATAATCATCCGATTTACAAAAATAACAACAAGAGAACCAAAGTCAAATTAATTGTTAGAATTTTATGGGCGGGATCCCCCAGTAATACCAAGCTTTTTTGAGTGTGTTTTGTTGGGTGATGTGTTCTTACGCTGCTTACCAAGTTTAATGGAAAACATTTTGGAAATAGGGAAGAAATTGATTTATTAATATTCTCTCTTAGAATAACATTGCTCGTTCTTAACGTACAACGTTATTGCAACTGTTGTTATTACTGTTGTTGGCAGCGTACTGCGTTCATGAACAGTAAATTTAACCTTTCTCTGGAACCATTAGTAGTAGTAAAATAATTCGAAAATACTAATTTGTTAAGTTTTTTAAGCTGGTTTCAATGGGGAGATACCAAGGACTTTCACGTACATACCAAATTTCATGATAATCAGACAAATAGTCTCGTTTCTAGGCCTCTGCACCCCCCCACACACACAGAAACGCTGATAAAAATCAATCTGAAAACACTTTTTTCGATTTAGGGGCACTAAACTGGATATATCCACCAGAAACCCAAATTTCTCCTTATCTTATAGTATATGGGGAGAAAGTAAAAGGTATTAGATTTTTTAACCTTCTGCAATAGTGACCCACTCAGGTAGTTATTTTGAGCCATGGTAACTATAGGTAAGTCCCACAGACAGGACTGTAATTTAGCCCAAAAGCCAATGGCACCAGGAACATACAGTTGAATCCGTGGAACCTGAACACTTTTACCTCCTAATTACAAACTGCTCTAATTATGAGGGGAATCCTTGTGGTTGAACTTACTACTAAACGCTAGTATTAAAGTGACTTTTAACTGTATTTAACGATGGACAATTGGTCTAAGGTGTCGTAGAGTCAGGCAACTTTAGTTCTCAAATATTTGCTGCAGATGAATATGCAAAGAGTTACGAGGTGATGGAAATAACGAAACAGATCATAGGCTGCAGTAGTTTACAGTCTTGAGAGCGTGTTTACACCGTGGCTCATAAACATACGCATTCCGGACCACGGACTAGTCAACTGTCTACAGTCTCTGAGGCCCAACTGAACCATCACGTTACAACAGTTTATATTTTACAAACTTAAAAGATTACGAAATTATTAGATTAGAATACCTTTTGAAATGATGACCTACCAAAGTAGGTATTTTAAGCCAAATACGAATAAGAAATGAGTGTTGATTGTGGCGCAATCTTGTTGTCTTGCGTTTTGTACTGACTATGGCTGACATGTTCCTTAGAGAGAACGGTTAATTACCAGCCAAACAGCTGATGTCATCTAAGCAACCTAAAGGGTGAGATCCGAACCACAAAACAAACTGAACAAATTCGAAGGACTGTCTTCATGGAAGGTAGTATTCAATAGTGCGGACGTCAATCCACACCGCAGAATATCTCACCCACCGCTCACAACTAACCACAATTTATTACCTCCAAGTAGCTAGCTAGATAATACACGCATTTTGTAAAATTTGTCAAAGAATAGAGTTTAAATTATACTTTTGCATTAAATTGCCTAAAAAAACATTTGACACTGCAAACTGCCAAGAATAAATGAAAAATAGAAACTGGATCCGGAAGTGAACCGGTAAATCTCGGATTATAACTTGACAAGATGACCTTTGACCTGTCCAAGCAGTCACATAAGCATAAGTCAAATATAAAACATATTTTGGAAATATCAAGATCAAAGCCAGATTAAATACTTTATAGAAATATGTTTAAGTTAAATTCATGTTTTTGATTCATAGTCTAATAATTTGGACACCGCTAAAGTTTGGTGCAAAGCAATTACTATGAGTTAAATTATACTTTTGAAATTAAATTGCCAGAAAAACACCAAATTTGAACATTAGATCGGTTTAGTACCTCTAATGATTTCAATTCAATGTCTTGTTCAATGCCTTGTAAAGAAACCTCACCTGAAAGTTAAAAAAATTAAGTTAAAAATCTGATAGAAAAATTAATTTAATAGATTTTTATCGCTTGAGTCCAAATTTAATTTAAAATGGTGACGATGTGACGTTGCCCGTGGAAACGCAGTATAATGGCTTTACTGATTCTGTCACCCAGATAGAATTTTCAAAAAATTGACACATCTTTCATTATGCGTTTATTACCGGGCAACCAAGTAAGTGCTTGTCGGAAATGGATAAAGTTGATAAATGGCATCACTAAACTGACATTATATCACTATATCTATATATTGTACTGACTTTTTAACATCTATATAAATAAAATTAGAGTTTTGTCAGTACACTGCTCAGAGTTATTCATTTTGTAGTTATTTTTACGTTTCATGCATTAGAGAAGCCGAAACAAGTCTTATCTTAATTTGTGTCTGTTTGTCTGTGAAACTTCAGAAGGCATTTTACGCCGTCTTTTCCGAATAAAACGGGAGAACTGATAACAATGAAACTTATTTCATAAATTCTCTACATTCCATAGAAGGTTTTTGAATGCTTAAAATTATCCACCGACCGATGCTTGAAAAGTAAATCACGAGCATATAAAAATCCACTTTTACGGGATATTACTCGCATTTTCTTTCAATTATTAATAAACTACTTACTGGTCATGATCACCTGTCTTTTTAGTTTAAATATTTAATAGAAAGGCAAACAAACAGCTGTCAAATTAATATAAGTTAGTTTATATTGGTCATTGATTTTAAACCCATTTCAAAATCATAGTATATTAGAAAATTATTTTAACGTATAACTAATTATAATAATTGTATAACAGTTCTAATCTATTTAATTGTAAAGTAATGCTAAATAATAAAACTGGGTATTGATTTATTTTCATTGTAATGATTGTTTTAGGATTTCAGGTTTACATTCTGGTATGATAATCTTTCTTCTTTAAATAATTAAATCCTACAAAGCGTACCAGGCGGGCTTACTGCTAGTATATGAATAATAACAGCTGTTTATATGAACTGGACTCTTTCTCTTTAGATATATTCAAGATCTAACTTATTTCCCACAGGAAAGTAAAACTTTGACTTCAATATTAATTCAATTCAATAGGTTATTGAATTTAAAACTATACTATATTAAATATAACTTTAATATTAAACAGAATTCTACTAATATTTACATTTTAAATGTAATAGAATAATGAATAATTGAGCTGAGAATATATTTATTACTTTCTCCCTATACACTTAAAAAGTACGTTTTTGCCAAACTTTCGAATTTGAGTTGATAGTGGATTTATTATTATAGTATGACTCTCCGAGTCCAAAAATTGGGTATTGCGTTGGTGTATGTCTGTTTGTCCGTATACAAACCCCAATAACACACTGGTTGTCAGATTTTTATGATATTCGGTACATGGATATACTGTGGATATATCTCCAGGCTATTTTTCATTTTTTCCAGAGGTAATTTAAATTATTGTCTGATTTAAGCACAGTAGTTTGTCTAAGGGCACTCAATGTTATTCTTAAGGAGAATATTAAAAAATAAAACTATATTCATTACCTAAAAAAATGAAATGTTTGGTATTACGTGGAGGAGGTTATGTCCTCAAAATATTCTACTAACTATTTTAAAATTTTTTGTTGATAAAAGAAATTGAATGATTATTTTTGAAACAAAAAGTTTTTAAATGATTTTTTAAAGAAACTTTCCAGATTATGATAGTTTTATTAAGGGTTGTAGTGTTTTAAAAATAAGGGACAGGCCTTTAATACCGTTTATTTTTTAAACTATGGTTTTTACTTATTTTCATTTTTGATTATATTAAATAATTATAACCAGTTTCTATCTTATTAACACTGACTGATACAATCCAATAAAAGACAGTCTAACTGCTATTCAAAAAAAGGAAAAATCATTAAACTTTAGGAAAAAAGAAATTCTAAATCTATTCCTTGAAAATATTAAATTTATATAATATTATAAGTATTTAATATTTATTATTTTATTTGTGTTGTGTTAATAGAATAACAGGGTTAGAATCACGGATACGTCTCAGTCGGTGGTTTGTGGTTTGTATTAGATTTGCTCGGAAACAACCCCCCAGAGAGAAGCGGGCCTCGTCCGGTCTGAGCACCCTCCTGGGGAGGATAATTTGCCGCAGAAGTGGTTAAGGGTTGCAATCGTTCATCACTTGACCAGATATAACAACGAACCATTGTTTGGAATACATTGTTGGATATAATGGGTTTATGTATTTTGAGATAATATGGAGGACGGTTGTTATCACTCAAGTAAGGTTATTCAACGTTTCGGAATCGAACATCCCATCCCTTACTCAGGTCAGCAAGGACCTAACACTAAATGATTCGAAAAATACCGGTTATCATTGGGCCAAGTAAAAACAAAATTTTACAAAAGTAAAATAAAAATCAAACCCAAGTAAAACTAAATATGCACAATGAGATGTATCTAATTTATTACGTTTATAATACTTCAATATAGCATATATTAAATTTTAATTTTCAAGGTGCTTTTTCCACTCACGGATTCACAGTTTATGCGGAAAAAATTCCATTCGAAAATTTGTCGTTACAAAGAAGCTTATTATTAGAGCAGTTGTTCTATTTTTACTTTTATTTTATTTCTATTTTATCGCTTTCAACCCTACATTCGGTAACCACTTTTATAGAATATAACTTTTTTACGATTTATAATGTAAACTTTTATTCCAATTTGTATATTGAATCATATTTGAATGAAAAACTGTTAACTGAATTTCGCTCAAAGATAAATTATGTATTATTTATTCTAATTTATTTCAAAAATTATTCATAAGCCAAAATATGAAAAAATGTCGCATTAAATAATGCAAAATACCTGTAAAGCCATGCTATGTTTTTCTAAGATTACTACAATTGTTTTTACACTTACAAGCCGCAATATCTGGTGAAAAGTCTTATGTAGTGGGAAATGATACAAATTATATGTTGAAATATTTATCGTTTAAATTAAATTACAGCTAATAAAGCTATATACTTTTTAAGAACTTATTTACTTAGATCTGTAAATTATTGAATAGCTTTAGCATCCTGACGGATTTAATAAGTCAGTCAGCAGAGATTATGCAGATCTCTTCCTCAAGCTCTTCAAGAGTCATTGTTATGAATACCTTCGTAATTTGTCATTTGATACCATAGGAGAATACGATGCTTTGCCGTGCTACAATTAAACCATCGAACAAACAAAATATGTTGTCACCTTTGAAACGATGTAATAAATATCACAATACTAATCAAAAGTATAATGATTTTCGTTTAGGTTGTGTTATACGAATATCATTTTCATACGAAAATAAATAGGAGAGATGATAAATCCTACGTAAGTCTGTAGGGGTCTCAAATGCTATTTTTTTGTTTTTAATAGTGGCAGAAATAAATAAAGTGTTCGTGTTTAGTGTTTGTTTAGTGTGTGTGTTTAGTGTGTTATAGCATGTTCCTATCTAGTTATAGTTTTATTGAATAATAGTCCAATACACGACGTAAACAGCAAAATCGTGCGAACCATTGTCACTTAATCTCATACAAGCCTAGGAGCTAATTCACCTGTCCACTACGGCTAACATTTACAACATCCCTAGTTAAAATTCGATCGTTTGGATTTATTTGCTAAATAGCTAATCGTCAACTTTGCTATATTCCGTAAACGCTTGTTGAAATTCCTATATAATTAAATAAATAATTATACCAGTCTGCAGCTGTTTAAAACTCAATATGTATCCATTTAGAATTATGTATCTTGGTGTATATTATTTTTGTATTCGTATGTGTTTATATTTAATTGATTAATTTCACCATGAGTCACTGTAAACATTTTGTAAATATTCTAAATGTTCTACTTGTTATTTATTCTAAACTTGGTTGCCTAAGTCGTAATAGTTGGCCTATGATGTATTGTAGAAAGTCACAGCAAAGAAAATAGTGTTTTGGACCAAAGATTTGCTTCAAAATAATAAATAATTACTTTGATGCAACAATGTAATTGTTTGTAGGCCTGTTAAGGGTATTTATAATAATACAGTATATAATTACTTTAGTTTGTAAATCAAGATATTCATTCAATTTTACATTTTGTTTAATTCCAAAACCAAAAACAAAAATTACAATGTAAAAGAAAATTTTTTTCATGAAAGTTATATTGATGATAAAACTTATTTACACATATCGAGGAAATACCTAGTGGATTGCAACTCACGTGATTTAAAGTATCTAGATAGAACTCAACACGAGACTATATCACGTGATCTAACCTCGAGCAGGGTGACAAATCCTATCTCATCACTGTCAGGCTTGACAACTGATTCGACATTGACAACTCCATCCGGCGTCACCTGATACAACCCAAGTGATATAAGCTCCACGTATCTACAGGGAGAGCCTAAGTCAAATTTACTGAGTGCTTTTTAAAACCTTCACAACATTGAATAAGCTGTTTTATCTTTAAAAACATACTTTTGACGTTTATTTGTTTATTGTATTATAAATATGTTTAGGCATATGAGTATTTTTCAAGTTTTCAGTGAAAACTTTTCAAGTTACATGTTTATTAATTCACAAATTTTGCGGTTTTCGTGTAAGGAGTGTAAAACATTACATCTTAGACATTTGAGCTGAAATTTATGGGACGTGGGTGAGTGACAGATCTTTTAGAAGTAACCTCTGTGAAATTTTGAAATATGTAAAAAAGGTATGAATAAAGTTTGCATAAAATAATCACAAATGCATAACGCATAACTGGCACTAGTTCCGACCTAAAGGATGCCCGCTGTCCCTAATACCAGAGAGGAACGGATTATAAGGAGAGGAGGCACCTTATGGGACTTAGTGAAGACGATAAAATCTCAAGACAAGTGTTGCCATCTATCGGATCTAGCGGTGAACTAGGTCTCTGTGACGCCGTCAGGTGTGTCATTTGCGACACTAGCGCTATCTGAGGATGGCAGTACCTACTACGTCAATTGGCGGTACGGTGTACCGTCTTCATACTTAACATGGGCGTGCACTATCTACTTTACTATCCGTTCATCTATGCCAATACTGCTCGCTCCGCCCTAATGGAGCAGATTTAATTGCACTAAGGATTTTAAGTCAAAAACATTTCTCTTGCCTCTGTGCTGCGAAGAACTAAATACCGTATTCACTGTCACACCTTCGTTTAACATCTGAATTAAATGTATCAGCCATGGCGTTACAGCTGTTAAACATACCTAAGTTGCATTGTTTGATAGATGTTTGTAGTTTTTGGTTTGTCTGCTTTAGTTTTTATTTTTAGTTAAGTTCCAAAAAAATACTGGGGTCACCATAACAGGATTTAGACACGGGATCAAGTTTTTTTTCCGTTTGGAATAGATGCCTCGTGGAAACGGGGAGATCTAAATAAACACTAATTCTCAAAGACGTTTTTTATTTTACCTTACTGTCTTTATTCAAGGGCTCGTTGGCCCATGATGATGAGAAGTTGATCTTTTAACAAAAAATAAAATAAAATTCATGGGCCGATCAACAATTATTATAAATAACTGGTAATTTTATTGCTAGACAAGAACTGTTCAGTGATAATTAGTCTTACTTTTCAATAAATCTACCATGGCGACAGCAAGTATAGCGTGAATGAGCATTATACTTATGTAAAATTAAGAAAAAGTATGTTAAGTACTAAAAACCAGAACCTGTATACATTTTCAATGGTGATTATATAAAGGAAACTCGATATTTCTACTATAAAAACGATAGAATAATTTACGCTTTCAAATTATGAATTAAAGTTTTAAGGTAATTTCTTAAGCAATGAAAATGTTACTTTGAGCTAAAATCAGATTTGGAGTAAGTAAACATAATGCTTTATAAACGTTTGAAATTATATCAAAACAAAAGTTTGATTTGAAATAAAACGAACTCTTCAACAAGAGTATTAGAAGCAAATGCATAAACATCTCAGCTAACTTCGCCGGTTTAACGATACAAAGTTTATCCACTGAAAGTAAACACGCCATGAAAATAATCTTCCTCCCTTATAGTCCAAGACGCTGGTAACAAAAATACATTCGTGTAAACCTATGGCTACTTAAAATTTTTGTTTAATAAAGCTAACTTTCCAAATACAAGTCCACAAATTCAGTCTACTACTTCCTCCGTGAATCGGTTTCGTAATGGATTAGCGTCCAGAATCCTGTGTTCAATACCAGGCCACAGACCCTTTAACATCATTATTTTAAACTCATATTGTAACAGAGTAGGCTAAAGCTACTAACTAAGTGAAATCTCAAAGTCATTTTATAATTATATTATAATTAGATTATATTTAATTATATTGATATAGATATAGATTATAATTGAATTTCTTTATAATATTTAATATTTGAAAAATGTATTAGTTTATTATATTTCACGAAAATATAAATTGTCTGAGAGTCTGTATAAATCAAGGATACTCTTGGGAATGATGATTTACGTAATTTGAATAAGGTTGAAAATAGTGTTTATTCATGTATATATTTTTATTATATAATCTCAGATGGCTACTAATCAACGGTTTTAATTCGACAAAACAATACGTTCAGTCAGTTTATTGATGATAAGGCCCAGGACATTTTAGGTGATTAGGATAGCGAGATTTTTTAGTTCCTTTTTCTGTCTGGTTTTGCAAAAAGTTTTAGTTTGAAAATCCCATAAAACGATAATCATAAGGGGGGGAGTAACGGGAGTAAGAATATATATATATTTTGGATCAAATGACAACCTAACATATGTATTCACGTTCGTTTTTTTACGGCTGTTCAAATATTGTTGTCTAATGTAATTTTGAAAAACGTCAAACATTTTAAACATTAAAAACATTTTTACTTTATCCGTTTGTACATGTGAAGAAAATATTGCTTTCGTCATAATTTGAGTTGATAATGAATATATCCGTTTTGGGGTTCCCTGAAAAATAAGAGGGTTTCGACGTGATGTCTATCTGTATGGCTGTGTGCCTGTGTCTGAGTTTGTGTCTGTGTGTCTGTGTGTCTGTGTCTGTGTGTCTGTGTCTGTGTGTCTGTGTCTGTGTCTGTGTCTGTGTCTGTGTCTGTGTCTGTGTCTGTGTCTGTGTCTGTGTGTCTGTGTCTGTGTCTGTGTCTGTGTCTGTGTCTGTGTGTCTGTGTCTGTGTCTGTGTCTGTGTCTGTGTCTGTGTCTGTGTCTGTGTCTGTGTCTGTGTCTGTGTCTGTGTCTGTGTCTGTGTCTGTGTCTGTGTCTGTGTCTGTGTCTGTGTCTGTGTCTGTGTCTGTGTCTGTGTCTGTGTCTGTGTGCCTGTGTCTGAGTTTGTGTCTGTGTGTCTGTGTGTCTGTGTGTCTGTGTGTCTGTGTGTCTGTGTGTCTGTGTGTCTGTGTCTGTGTATGTGTGTCTGTGTCTGTGTGTGTGTGTGTGTGTGTGTGTTTGTTTATGGATGTGCTAAAGCCTGGAAACGAAACTGTTGGTCCGAACAATCTACGCCATCTTGGAAACCTTTTTATTTTTTAGACATTTTTATTTTTAAGGGTTTTATTCTGGAACCCCTAAAAACACGTAAAATGAAAATTTCTCAGAAAAAACTTTAATGATTTTGATGAAAATTTTAGGATTTATTGTTCATAATGAGATACACAAAATTACACCACTCCCGTCCCTCAAAACATCGGGATTAAAAAGTTATGAGCTATTAAAACTAATATAACCTTGTTATTATTTTTCCGCGAAAACAATAAACGTAAAGTATAATTTGACTATTAACATTGAAACCATCTGAAATACTAAAAATAAGACTGCTATGAACTACATTAATTAAAACCATTTATTAAATTCAAAATAAATTTCTTCCTCATTTCATAAAAGTTGTTATCCAATTTGTATGCATCGTAAGGTAACATAACCCAACAAATCCCACTCAAAAAGTTTTGTTTTAATGGATGGGGGCGTTAAAATTTTAACAATCATTTTAAATTTGTTTCTCTTGTTGTTATTTTCAGAAATTGCATGGTAATTGTTGAAAATTATTAAATGTTATTTAGATAAACCGCAAAGAGTATGATAGTTTTATTACAGATTTCCGTTTTTACATTCACTTAACGGAGAAAGTATGTGTCACTCCATTGATACCGTTTATTTAAATCCTTTAAACTCCTTTAACCGCATCTTTTAAATTCCGGCACTTCGCAGCCCCAACTAAAATAAAAAAAATTATTTAAAGTCAGCTGTTTTTCTAATCCTGGTAGACCGTTTATATGTCTTGTTTTAATTACACCGCACATTGTGTAATATTATATATTTAAGTGAACAAAATAACAGCGAAAATATAATTTAAATATAATTTAAATAATTAATTATTTAAAGTATCGTCAAAAACATAAATGTGTCTAAATGTAAGAAACTTCACTCAGGAAACCGATCGTTGTCATGGATACAGCTTCACCACCGCCGAGTGACGTCATTTGTTTATCTTTAACCGGACATTGATTACGTCATCGTCACCTAGTATCCGATGTGGCAAATTTATACTTTAAAAATAATTCATCAAAACTCTTCAGGAATCACATTTTCGTAATACGTTTATAGAAAATACGATAGACTTTTTGGATAAATTACTCTTCAGTATATGTAAAATAATAAGTATTGTCATAAACGATACTAGAGACTCCCTAGTATTGTCATAAACGGTCCTAGGGACCGATTATTATTGCCATTAATGATCTTAAGGACCATTATTATTGACTTAAACGATCCTGGAGACCCATTATTATTGCCATAAACGATCCTATGAACCATTAATATTTACTTAAACGATTCTAGGGACCCGATATTATTGTCATAAACAATCCTAGGGATCTGATATTATTTTGATAAACGATCCTAGGGACCCGATATTATTGTCAAGAACGATCTTAAGGGCCATTATTATTAACTTAAACGATCCTGGGGACCCATTATTATTGTCATAAACGATCTTAAGGACCATTATTATTTACTTAAACGATCCTGGGGACCCATTATTATTGCCATAAACGATCTTAAGGACCATTATTATTTACTTAAACGATAGGGACCCATTATTTTATACGATCTTAGGACCATTATTATTATCATAAACGATCCTAGGGACCCGATATTATTGTCATAAACGATCCTAGGGATCTGATATTATTGTCATAAACGATCCTAGGGATCTGATATTATTGTCATAAACGATCCTAGGGACCTAACGATCCTAAGGACCATTATTATTTACTTAAACGATCCTAGGGACCCGATATTATTGTCATAAACGATCCTAGGGACCCGATATTATTGTCAAGAACGATCCTAGGGACCTATTATTATTATTATCATAAACGATCCTAGGGACCCGATATTATTGTCAAGAACGATCCTAGGGATCTGATATTATTATCATAAACGATCCTAGGGACCCGATATTATTGTCAAGAACGATCCTAGGGACCCGATATTATTGTCAAGAACGATCCTAGGGACCCACTATTATTGTCATAAACGATCCTAAGGACCGTTATTATTGACTTAAACAATACTAGGGGCCAGATATTATTGTGGTAACTGAAATTTTGTTTTCTAATATCACTTTATTTTTAGCAGATGTGTTACTCCACAATGTTTTGATTTGATTATATCATTTATTTGGCATTTTCAAAAGGCACGAAGAGCCACAGAGGTGTAAGTTAACATTTTAAGGTACCATATGCCTTTTTTAATAATATAATGATACAGTTTATTATAAACAAAGTATACTAAAAAATATTATCTACTATACATTTAATATTTTTTCTTTTGTTTATGATCATAACATATCGGTCCAAAACATCTTAACGGTATGTTAATTAATTCATTGTTTACAAAATGACCGAGTTCTACAATTTCGACATATGTCTATAGAGGATAAGGATTTGTAATAGAGACAGTCGTCCAAAATATTGTATTTCATAATTCATAATTCGATCCAGCAGTTTATCTGAAAAATAACTTTATTTCCTCTTTTACTGTCAAAATTAGTGCAAAATGTTGTCATTTTTTATTGAATGAAATAGGACGTATTTTTCTTCTTCTTTTTTTCTGAATGTCAATTTTAGTATCACAGCTGTTGACATTCAAGTAATTTTATGTTTTATTCTCTAAAAATGTAAACATTTACTTTGGCACACTAGCCCAGAGTAATGATATGCCTATGTTTGCATGATTTTAAGAATTGCCTAAGATTATTTTTTTATTATGAAAAACCCACAAAGATAGAAACATTTCTTTATAAATGCACAGTATAGTTTTAGTAAACATAATTCCTTAAAAAATTCTTACAGATAGGCCCTACTAATAACTAAATTAACGATTTCTTATGTTTATTGATGGTAACACTTTAGCCAAACGATCAGCTTAGTCAAATGTTTCGCGGCTCGTTAATTGGCCATCGTAATGGCGGACCTCATCAGGCCTAATGTACATCGTCACTGCCGCGTTCAGCCTGGGCTTACGCTGTCAGCAGTGTTGTAGCACAATGTCTTGCACTATTGGAATTTCTCTACCTATTCTATCTTACCTGCAACACATTAAGTTTATCGGTTGAAATTTGTACATTAAAGCATGACGCGTATTCAACGAAAATTTAACAAATACTCATTGAATGAAACACACGTTTATTCATTTGGTTCTTAGCTGTTAATACAGGTTGAAGGCAAATGTAGAGATACTCCCTATTAACATTTTACCGGGTTATACCAAAACAACTAAATTTAGCGTACCTTGATAAGAAATAAAAATTCACTTTTTGGTCAGTATGTAGATTTTGCCAGAGTCCCTAATAGGCCTGGTATGATTGACACACTGCACTGGACTTTCAATGTGCCTGATTACCTCCTTATCATGGTGAGAGTATATTTGAGGGATAGGCAGTTGCAGTATGAGACTAATTCTGCTTTTACGGCGGTGACTAGTCAGAGGTCTATCCTCAGCCTGATCCATGGAACGTTTCATACGATAGCGATTGCATATGCCAATGGTGTAGCAGTGGTTGTATCCGCTTGGAACGCTGATCTCGCCCAAATCAAATTGGGTGTTGTAATGAACCGTCTAAGTGTCTGGATCAAGGCTCATGGTCTCCAGCTGGCTTTCTCCAAGACTGAGACTCCGCTCTAATCACCAAAGCGGAGAGTATCCACAATAATTGATCCTATGATATTGGGTTCCAAAGTGGTCTAGACAAAAAGAACATCGAAATATCTGGTTACGCCAACTGGTTCACAGTCGGCTTTCCTATTGGGAACACATCAGTGCGACATGTGGTAGAGCCTCAGATCTGGCGTCGAAGCCAAGTAGACTGATCTCAAACATCACGGGTCCATCTATCTCGAAGTAGTAGCTTTTGATGGTATCGTCACTCTGTTCTGATCTGTGGTCCCGCAGGGACTCACATATGTGGGACGTGGAAGGCGACCACGCGGACCTCTAGCCAAATCCCGTAACCCAGGGATGGCGGTAGCTACAGCCACCGAATGCTTAGAGACAAGATCTCTAATCTCCGGCTTAAAAGGTAATGTACTACAGCTGACTTCACTCCCTCCTGGGTTTGGATTCGTAGTGGCCGTGGTTGGTGCTGAAATGTGCTAGACTTACCCCTGTTCCTTCCAAGGTTTTGCCGATGGTAAGGTGTCTCTTGTCTCTGGGCCGCCGAGGGCGGATAGCCGGTCTTGACCGGTGAAATCGGGGGGCAGGGGGAGATGCTTGCCGGTGAGCAACACCGGTCGGGGTGGCATCGATAGCCACAACTGTAACAATGTTCTGATCTGTGGAGCTGAGATTTGGGGGTATCAGGTGAAAACGTTACAGACATGTCTTCTGATTGTTCAACTCCGAATAGCCAAAAGCTATAGACCCGTTTCTGAGGTCAAGTTCAGGCAGATCTGCATTCTAATTGAATTGAATCCAAACAATTTTTTCTGATTTGTTAACCAAAATACTAAATTCCCGTGTGATTTTTAAAACTCTACTTATTTGAGACAAAGACAATTTTCATTCTTCATTTTCTTTTAAAAATGCCTTTAAACCCTATGGAGTTTACACGAACACTTATGCGTTGTTCCAAGTGTTTCCATTTTGGAAGCAGGTGCAACAGGGATACACAACCACAAAAACTTATTTCGCTCTGGAAAAATACTATATTCATCAACCTCGCTTATATAATTCAATAGTTATAAAGTTATTTACTCTTTCGACTTACTCTGTACATCACAGTGACCGTTTGACACAGAGTAAAGACTGAAATTATTAAATCATAGTGCACAAGTTAATATAGCTTATAACCTTTAGAAGTTGATTCTTTTGTTGCAAACAAACCCCATATTTTAAAAATAAATTATCTTATTTTATAAATTTCACTGAAATGGCGACCCACCCAATCAGGTATTTTAAGCCGTGTATGAATGATGAATGAGTGTAATGTCATTGTGGTGAATAAGGCTGACTTGTTCCTTAGACAGGACTGTTAATTATTAGCCCAACAGCCAATACTTGGCTTAAAATACCTAGCTTGTGGTATGGTCGCCATTTCAAATAATCTAATCTAATCTAATGGTAAGAGTCCTACAGTTTAACTTGGGATCCGAACCACTTTTGCCTTTGAATTACGAACTGGTCTAATTATCAGGATAGTCTTTGCGGATGAACATAGTATTCAATAGGGTCGACGTTAGTACACACAAGAGAACACTACACCCACCGACCATCTCTCACAACTATAATCCATAATTCGTGACCTCCAAGTAGCTGGAGTACAGGATACGCCATCGTCTATAAATATTCATAACACCCAATGTCGGGGTAAAAGACCCCCGCATACTTTCGGATAGAACGATTTACCTTGTTTTCGAACCTAAACTTAAGTTATCCTTTATTATTATAGCTTATATTATTACTTTTTTTTAAATTATTGTAAGAAACTTAGATACTCATAACTTATTGCATCTTAGTATATCCCTTCAAAAAGTTAATTTCTGATAAAATATTTGAAAACTTAAAATTTTAACAGAAAAAATAACAAAACTGACGTAGCCTTTTAAAAATTTGGTCCAAGTTTCTCCATGCCGTGGTGCAAGAATTTAAGTCATAATGGTAGTTTTTATATTTTTCCGGTAAAAGTTTCATACATTATACAAAATATATGGCTCCATTAAAGACAAAATCGATCAAAACTTGCGCATTTCTTGCTCTAATGTTTGGTAACCTTTTTTCTTATCTTTTAGGTTAATTTTAAGTTTGATAAAATTTGTTTATAGGAAACGTGTATCGTTGCTTAATGTAAAAAATACATGTGTATATCCCTTATTGTTTAAATTCCGTAGAAATTTAGCCCGTTTACTTTGTTTTTTTTTTAAAGCCGATATTCATACCACTCAGCTTATAAACAACATGGGACCAGTGCTACTCTATTATTCAGGATAGAATTTACATGAATAATTTGAAAATTAAAGACGTGAGCTTGAATTTCATTAGCAGTAATTGGTGTGAAATATTACACTGCTTGAAGTTGTGTACTTTAAACTTTACTGCTTAAACGATCACTTAGCACTTGATGTGTTAAAAAGCTATACTCGTAAAATGAAAGATTGTTTCCAAGAGCACGATAAATCTATCAGGGTGACAGAATCACCAATCCGTTACTCCGTCGCTCGCAACGGCACATTGTTCTGCTTTACCTCCGGGGTAAATTTAATTTAGATTCTTTCAAATGAACAAATTGATAAGCTATCACCATTCTCAAAAACATTTTTCAAAATATTATTGAATTCAGTATAACATGTATAGTGTCCGTGAAGTGTTTTATAAATAGTATTATTTTACGACAACCACTATATCTCAACGGGACCCTGCAGTCTGAGTGGCAAAGTAAAGAGCCTTAAAATGCTCATATACAATGGTACTATCATATGTGCAATAAATTAAAAACAACATGCACCATACCGTTGTGAGTTACATGAACTAGCTAGAGATGATCACTCATGATCTGACCTTTAACCTCTGATCTTACTTACTTTTTACTTACTGACTTACTTACCAGCTCTTAACCTTTCAAGCTGTCCTATAACTCAGCTGCTTGGAGGTCACGAATTTTGGATAGATACGAGCGATAGTCGATGTAGTGTTCTCTTGTGTGGATTAACGTAAGCACTAACGAGTACTAAGTTAATCTGCAAAGACCATTCTCATAATTAGACCAGTTCATAATTAGGAGACAGTGGTTCGGACTACACGTTAAACTGTAGGTCCCCTATATATGGCATTAACGGTTAAGCTATTAATTAACAGTCCTGTCTACGGAACATGCTAGCCTTAATCAGTAACAAGACTACAAGATCGCGCCACAATCATCTAATCCTTATTCATACTTCGCTTAAAATATCTACCTTGGTAGGTGACCATTTCAAATGTTAATCTAACCTAACCTTCAACTACCACTTCAGTATTTTTCCGCAGTTGTTTGAATTGTATAACTGAAATTAAAAATTAGTTCCGAAGCTTAAATTAGGCTTTAAATGTTGAATTTTCACATTTAATAATGTTATGCTTGTTCAAATGTACCCTTGGTTTTAAGGCCATTTCAAAATGGTAATCTTTAGGACATTGACCTTTGAGACCCTGCCACCAACGGAGAATTTATCAGCGGGCCTAAATGCATTACACACTTCGATATATAGACTAGATAAAATGTGTTTTTTTCTTTCAGTACAATAATTTATAAGTTAGATAATTTTATGGTAGTAAAATTATTGCGGTTTAGGTATTTGTCAATAAATATTCCAACAAGTGATTAATTACACGTTATTTCCTCGAGGAAAAACAATACCAGACCGACTCTCAATCTCTTCCGGGACATCAACTCACTAAAAGCAGTTGTCAAGTGATATTTTACCAACTGGAAAAGTTTGAACATTTCTATTGTTATAGTAAAAGTTTCTCATCAAAATGTTAAGAATTAAAATTATTTTGGCCTTTTTATTCTCTCTATGACTTGACTTTTCTTGAAAGAAAATATGTTTAAGTCTTATAGTTTAAAGTTCGATTTGTCAATAAAAACATCGCGTTTTTTAGTTTTGCAGTAAGGTTGTTAGATTTTTATGAATTATTCTATCTCTAGGTGTAAGCTTCACTAAAAGTTAATTTTTTCCTTACGTGTTTAACATCTAGAAGGTTTATGCATGTCAATATCAGGTTAACAAGAATAAACACAATCAATGATAAAAAGTACTCATTTGTAAAAAGATCACATATAGAGTAGTATAGTACAGTTTTTCACAGACACCAATTAGTTTATAATAACAATTT
This sequence comes from Nephotettix cincticeps, assembly GCA_023375725.1. Lineage (NCBI taxonomy): Eukaryota > Metazoa > Arthropoda > Insecta > Hemiptera > Cicadellidae > Nephotettix > Nephotettix cincticeps. The sequence continues at coordinate 48,795,879 of CM041788.1, forward strand.
TTCTTTAACCCTAGAACTGGCAAAGTCATAATTCACGACCCATTTACAAATTCGATACGAAGTCGCAGGTGGAGGCATCTCTCGTTAATTTAGTGAACCTGTTAAACACCATCGCCTTTGTGACGGTGTTACCCTCTGGGGTTGCAACCGAACCTGCTCACGCAATTCACTAAACTGCCACTAGAGCATGTCTTATATCCAAGTAAGCGCTTTCTACAACTAAGCGTTTAACTAACTTAAAGCGTTACGAGTTCGAATCCCGACCATGAGCAATCCCAATCCAGCGTGCAAATGAGCGGTACAGTGGAGAGGGGGTACCTAAAGAAATTATGACTGGCTTAGGTTGAAGTTGACGGCATTTGTAGGCTTAATTGGGCTTGCAGTGGACACCTGTTTTGCTTTTGTGGTTAGTGATTGTTAGTGATTATAATGGGGGATTATAATGGGTATGTTTTGTGTTGAGAAGATATAAATAATTATTTTTATTTTATAGTCCAAGGTAAAAAGTTTGCTACTTCTAGGGTTATTATGGGTGAAATTTTAAAAATGTGATTATTTATTTAATAGCAAACTGTATTATGTTTTACTATTCTTTCTGTGACCTAAGCTATGTGAGTTTACAACCTATATACAGTATAGCTATTAAGCTGTCTAGCTATAAATATACAGTATTTTGTGTGGAAACAACCGTCGACGATGTTATCAAGCTCAGTAAACTATGAAAGCTAATGTAAGCTTACATATTTAAGATGTAATATAAGGTGTAAGGTTTAAGTAGTGTGTAAGATGTATTGTAATGTAAGATGATTTGACGTACTTAAGCTAAGTATGTAAGATTTAAGAAGATTGTTGCTATCTTCTAACAAAACACATTCACACGAGTTAATAAAACACAAACAAGAGTCTGTTTTGTGCACCAGTCGTCAAAAGTCTGATTAGTATTAATGTACTCACGTGAGATGCAAACTCCAAACGGATTACCCAGTCAGCCGAACCTAGCGCTCTCTTACGGCACGGCTGGGTAACTATCGCCATTGTTACTAAATTTAGTCCTTTGTTCAGGATACATTGTATTGTGTTTAGTGGAACCCTGCTACATCAAACTTCGATTTTTATACTTCTTATATTGCAGTTTTTAATCTCTCTTGAACTTGTTTCTCTCTCTAAAATAAATTTACATCTATGCATATCATGGATGCAATATATAGTTTTTTCTGTGGCTGCTGAAGCACACTTTAACACAGGGTTTTTACGCGTGCTCAGCAAATTTCTAAATTAATAATAATTTACAACACGTTTGATCAATATCCGTAATATATAAGAGTGTGTCTACTCTACATAAGATTAACTTAGGAAAAGAGTGTGCAGGTAAGCTGCCACTATAGAAACATAAACTATGATTTATAGGCATAGATGGACGAATCTCAAACACATGAAAATAAATAACATGTTTCATCCAAAAATATTCCTTACCCCCTTAAGGTTAATTTTGGAGCACCATAATACAACGAAGCCTACTATGTTTATATTTTAATATTTTGTTAATCGTTGGAGATAGAGCAAAACTTAAAAACACTAAATCTTGTAATTTTTATCTGATTATAATTGTTCAGGATAACAAGTTAAATCTTTTTTTTTAATTATACATATAATATGCAAAAACGCAATTTTTTAGTACAACCCCCCCTACAAATTACCAATTGACTGACATGTCTGGATTTCAAAATTTTCCGAGTAAATGTAGTAACACACGTTTTTACAAAATTTGGTCTCAATCGAACGATTTTTACTAGAGTCATGTTGTTCACAGACTTACAGACTTTTTACTCGTAGTCATACAGTTTCTACCTACTTCTTTAGGCACCTCAAAATTATAAAGTAACATGGACCATGGTAACATGGTGGCTTAAGTTTTGCCATGAGATCATAGGTCTCATGGCATAGGTCTCTGAGGCCATAGGCCTGTGGCTAATAGCTCCTTCACTATGGGAAATTTGCTAATAAGACTAAACTATAAACTATAGATAAGCTTGCGGATATATTTTATTGCTAGCTTTAATCCAAAGAGAGATGCGTTTGAGGTCGTTTTTGTTACCCTAAAATAGAATAATATTATAAAATATCAATCTCTTATACTGTGGTAGTTATTTTAAAATAAAACTTATATTACTTTAGGCATTTTATAAAATAAGACCGTCTCAGGTTGACCGAAATGATACAGCTCATTTACGCCACAAAAGAAAATACAGTTTATTTGTTCCCTCTCTAATCTTTCCGTAAAACCGAGAACCATTAAATGTACGTTATTTTAGATAGATTTTACTTAAAATACTAGTATAAGCTTAAATTATATTCATGTAAGTAATAGTTTTATAAACTCAACACGATATACTGTAAACAGTATAGAAATTTTTACATACTAGTAATAAAAATAACAAACTTGTAAGGTACATATACAACTATAATTTTAACATATTACTCACTGATGAATCTGTTAATAAAACTTGATAATAATAATTATTCATTGATAAATAAACACGTTGCAAAATTTAATTATCAAAATCAACTACGCTGTAATTTTGAAATGTTAAATTTTATTGCAGCCAGTATGTATCTCAGTAAGTTGTTTTAATTTATGGTTTTGAAGCACAACGAGGGGGTCTGTTTTAAAACCTCTCAAAAATGTTTTTATCTACTTCAATGTGGGAAATAGGTTAGATCATGGATATGTCTAAAGGGAATGTTTTCAGTTCATCTAAACAGCTGTTCTTATTACTAAAAACTCAATATAATAGATCTGGTAGTTTCTATGGAAATTGGGTCCAAAATTTCCGCTGTATTATAAGACCTGGATGCATTTACCAAAAATGCATTGAAAGTGTTTGTGTATATCTCGCTTACATAGAAACTACCAAAGATAATGTTTGAATTTATAATTTTGGTTATAAAAACAACTGTCCAGATGAACCGAAAACATTCCCTTTAGACAGATTCATGATCTAACCTATTTCCAATAGGGAAGTAAACATTTTGCGTCATAAAATCTGCTAACACCCTCCCCAGAGCTTAGACATGTAAAAAAATAATTTACACATTTACGCCAAAACTATATAGTGTAAAAATGCCTTAAAATTACTTTTCTATACAATACCACCATAATAAATTTTCCAGTTTTCGGTTATATTGGAAAATTGCAGAAACATCAGATCCAAAATTAATTATAAAATCCTCTAAAAAAACAGGAGCCCCCCATAAGAAGTTTGCTGTCATATGCATAGTATGAAAGTTAGCTATTGGTTCACTGTAGGGGAGACACCAGGTATGTGTATTAAAATGATTACAGTATTACAAATTAAATAGAATACAGTTTAGGGACTTTTTGGCTCGGTTTTAACTAATTATCCTGTTTCAAAGTGCTACAAGTAATTGCATATTAGACTATAAATAGTAAAAATGTGTCTTTGTGGAATACTATGCTTTAAAAAAATTTGAATGTGGCGTTCTTAAGAAATTTTTAAAACTGCGAATAGGTAACTCAAATTTAATTTAATAATTGTTTGTTTTCGTTCCTAACACCCAGTATTAAACCCATGTTATATTTATTGCCAAAACGACTTAACACTTTAGTTAAATGATCAGCTTAGTCAAATGTTTCTCGGCTCGTTAATTTGACATCGTAATGGCGGACCTCATCAGGCCTAATGTACATCGTCACTGCCGCGTTCAGCCTGGGCTTACGCTGTCAGCAGTGTTGTAGCACAATCTTTGCTTACTCTAGAGGCATATCATTAATCATAAAGTATCGTCCGTCCTTTATAATTACATTTGACGATTTACATATTACGAGAGTGTATGGCATTTTAAAATTAGTTGATGCGAGAATACCAGTTTTAAAGTTATTTCATCATAACATTCGGCCCTCTTTTGAAGATTTATGTAGAAAAAGCTTTAAATTGTTTGATTTTGTATTCCTATTATGTTTATATTTAAATTTGTTATTAAATTAACCATCCGTAAAATTTTTATATTCAGCTATTACACAAATATCATCTAAAATTAATTTCAAATAGTCTAATCTATCAGGAAAGGAAGTTAGAATGTCAAACCAACCTCAGAAAGTTTGGAAGAGAAATTCCTGGACTACAACTTTCTCAAGTTGGTTAATTGCTCTTTTCAAAGACATGTGTTCAAATTACACTTGTAAGCTATTATAGGCTGAAGTTGTACATTTTAATTCAAGATTACTCCTCAGTCTTAGTAATTATATTTATTCATACTAAAGATGTATTAGTTTTAGTAAAAACTTATAAATATTTTGATTACACATTCGTATGGTGGTTCTGATTAATTATAATTAGAAATGCAAGAAAAATGTAAATGGCTTATTTTATCTGAAGTTAGAAGCCAATAACATATTAACTATGGATTTTCTTTGTGCTTTGTATCAACTAATGAGAGGAAAAGTTTGGTGTGCATTAAGATTTGATACAATAAATGATTGCAAAATAAAGTGGAAGTTTGTTTTAGAATTTTTTGTTATTTCAAATTCAAAGCATTGCATACCTGTATATCAGATTATGCCATTTTATAAGTATATATTGCTTCGTTATCTAATATTTTATTGTTTATTGTGTTGGATATCTAAATAAAATCAATTTTTTAGTTTTATACTTTAAAGTTCATATTGGTTATTTTTGTTTACCGATTGGTGGTATTTTTAAAATGAGTACATGCAATTTTTTTTGAAAATTTGAAATTAGACAGTTCAACTCTTACATGATAGACACTGATTTCAGAAAATCTTTAGTCAGTATTTAAAAGAACCAATTATTATAAAAAATGAGCTAAATTTTTGTTAAATAGTTTTTTTGTACTATAGCAGTTCACAATTGTTAAAAGATGTTAAATTTAAACAAGTTTTCTTGTTTGGATGTATGTAAATTAACTCACTATACCTGTGGTAAATGCAGCCAAAAATACATATTTTGTATCACGTGCATTTATATGGTTCTATTTTGTTATTCAGGCATCGTTTTCTTTTTTTCTTATTAATACCATATTACCATATACCATACATATTGTAACCAGGTATATATATATATTTACCAATTACATTTGTTTCAGGATCTTTAGCAGTCCAGGGGCTAAAAATAGGTAGGAAACATAGTTAAATTTTTAATGTTTATTTTACTGAATTGTTCTTATTCATCCAGCATCTGGTTTAAGGTTGGTATACCTCTTATTGCTTTTATAAAGATTTTTCCTAATATTTTTTGTGACGTTCCCAATTTTTTTAATTTCTCAACTGTTTTGTTGAATCGGGAAAATATATCTGCAGCTAATATTGATGTAAGATCCGTATTATTAAAAAAAACTGACGTGAGATTTCAGTAATTTGAGCTTTCATTTTTCATCGATCATGCCAAATAAGTTTTAGCCAAAACACTGTTTCTTTTGAATGATGAAGTAGTTTAAATTTAATCAGTATTTGCATTTTGTTTAACCCTTTAAGAAAAAGGTTAGTCGTAGATAATGTGTTACACATTATTTAATCGTTTTGTCATCATTTTATCGTAAATTTTAATGTATACAGTTAACAATTTTTTAGCTGCCGTCGTTCACCTATATACACGATGACAACAATAAAAATACAATAAATATTTAGATTTTTTATTGATATTTGATAGATTGGAACCTGTGGAGAGCCCATGTCTCAACCCATCAAACGATGTATTACGTTTTGGAACGTAAACGGAAACATAAATGTTACGTTTCGATCCATCTTTATTTTATTTTGTGTATTTCTACGCCAGTGGAATTTTTAACGTTTTGATGGGGAACGGTCCAAACCCCGGTCTTGTTACTACCTAATGTCGACCTGTTGTTAGGAAGCATCATTAATTAGTAGCCCAATGACAAATGGCGACTGGGTCCAGATTCGACCCTTGCGGGATTCGATCCGGCGACCTTCAGTTTTGAAGGCGGGTATTATAACCACTACACCACCCAGCCAGTTAGTCATTGCATCGATTGTGATAATCGATGTATCGAATTATAAATCTAAGCTTAGAGTTATCTTATCGTAAACCAGGTGAGAATTACATATGTTTTTAATATGATAAAATAAAACAAAATTGACGTCCTTAATTAAACCAGAGATCTAGAATTATCAATATTGGGCAATTTGTAAATTTCTTTTTTTTATCCAAAAAATATTTAGTTAAATAAATAGCAGTAAGCCCGTCGTTTGGAGGGTTAAGTAACAGAAGAAAGATTATCATACAGAAATGCAAACCTGAAATCCTAAACAAACCACTTCAAAGAAAATAAATCAATCTTTATTATTTAGCATTACTTTACAATTAAATAGATTAGAACATTTGTACCATTATTATATTTAGTTATACGTTAAAATAGCTTTTCAATATAGTATGATTTCGAAATAGGTTTAAAATCAATGACCAATATAAACTAACTAATATTGATTTAACAGCTATTTGTCTTTCTATTAAATCTTTAAACTACAAAGATAGCTGATTATTACCAGTAGGTTATTCATAGAAAACTGAATCAAAATGCAAGTAATATCCCGTAAAAGTGGGGTTTTAAATGCTCGTTATTTACTTTTCAAGGGTGGCGGGCGATTTCAAGCATTTACAAACCTTCTCTGGAATGTAGAGAACACATGAAATAAGTTTCATTGTAATCAATTCTTCGGGTTTTTCGGAGAATACGACGTAAAATGCCTTCTGGAGCGTCACAGACAAACAGACAAAAATTGAGATAAGACCGGTTTCGGCTTCTCTAATGCACAAAAATTGAAAATAACTAAAAAATTAATAATTCTGAACAATGTACAGACAAAACCCTAATTTTATTTATATAGATGCAACAAACAGATTCACAAGCTTCCATTCAATCACAGCCATTACAAAGCCATTCAATCAGCACATAGAGCGAGAAATAATTAACCATTGTACAATTTAAAGCTCCATCAGATGACATAGGTGTGACGTAGGTGTTACCTAGGCGACGTGAGCGCCGCGTGTTTATGTGTTGGTACATCGATGGTGTTAATGTCCAGATTTGATTACCTGTCGGCCTGTCATCACCGCAACACACTGACGTCTCAATTTTTAACCCTAATTTATAATCTTTATCAAAGTATTTCTCCAATATCTAGTTTAATGTTTTGAAAATAAAAGAAATCAGGTTATCTCTTTTTTTGCAAAGAATATTTTCCTGGAACGCAGTAGGGTTTTGACCTCCACAATAGTTTATATCGACCAGTTCTATGGTTTGATTCTTGGTAATTCTTTTCAAGATTTTTCCACATTTTCTTTAAATCTTAATCTTGGATTTCCTTGTAATCTAGTGTATGCCGATCTTCCCTCATGCACACTTTTCCTGAAAGTCTCGTCTTCTCAGCCTGTCTATTTCAAAGATCTATTTTTTAATAATTTTGCCTGGATATTTTAGATTAGATTATTAAAATGGCAACTATACCACAAGGTAGGTTAAGTATGAATGAGGATTTAGTGTATGATGATTGTGGCGTGATCTTGTAGTCTTGTTACTGACTAAGGCTAACATGTTCCTTAGAAAGGACTGTTAATTAATAGCCCAACATCCCATGACAACTAAGGAACCTACAGCTTAACATGGAATCGAAACCAATGGATTCTCAATTCATAGTTTACCTACTTTGAACCATTTTTTCCCTAAACTTAATTTTGTACATGGATTGATATGTTTAAGTTCTGAGAAGGAAGTTTTGGTAGTTTGTGAGACGCAAAATGTGTAACGGAAGTATCGTCATATGGTAATGGGTACAGCTGCTTAGAAGATCTGAATAGATTACCTTTAGATTCAAGATCCAAATTATTTCCCAAAGGGAAGAAAATACAACTTTGACATGGGTATGTCTTAGCTCAAGCTTGTTTAGATCATTCATTATTATTTTCAATATTTAGACTAGTACAAAAATAAGACTCCATACAAGTAAATCAAGCCAAATCAAATCAAATCCATACAAAAAAACTCTCTACAGTTAATGACATTACTTGAGAGAGTTTCCTAATGATAGCCAGGAAACTCGACCTTTGTCGGTGGAACTTGATAAACCTCTAATAACCATTAAGGCCGGTGGTGCAACATTGTTACAGCCGAATTGTTAAATGAACCTTACGAAATTTGGGTTTTTGTTAATGTCTCAATCATTTATTCTACTACTTTTTTATAAAACTCGGGAATATAAGTTCTCTTTTAATTTCACAAATTTCCAAATTCGTGTATCTAGCACAAGTAACTTTGATCACAAGCAGGAAGAATATTAAAGTTTTTCTTAAGTGCGTTTGCCCTGAGCTACTTTTAAGGGTAACTTGTTTGGGGGTTTGCCCTAACATTAAACCATGAACTTCAAAAAACAACTTTCATTTTAAATATTATTTTACGTAGAATCTTTAAAAAATTAAAAACCCAAAATATAAAATAATAAAAATACGAAGTACTGATTGTGACGAAAATAGTAAATTTCTTTACTAGGACTAAAAATGCGCGTTTTTAAAACGAGCACAAGTTTAACAGCCAAGGCTGTTAAATGTGCAAGTATATTTAAAAAAACAAATTTTGGGTTGAGTGATGAACTACCTTTTTCTTCATACTTCAAATAAAATGAAACATACTCGTAAAACATAAATTATTACCTGATTAGTACCAATGGTTGTCAACCATTTTTTCGCTATAGACTAATCAGCTGTTATGTTACTTCCGTTTTAGCACTTATTTCTTGATTCCTGATTGGTTATTTAGGTTATTTCAGTGCTGAACCCGAATCATAAGTATCATCAAAAAAATATCATAAAAATAGGTGTAGTCCTAGGAGGAGAAAGAACAACTTTTGCTCTTCAAAACATGTAACTAAAACAGCTGTTTTTGAAGCAGAATGACGAATAAGATTTTATGATGAATTATTTAGGACTTTTATTATTTAACTTTACTATTTAAAATATTATAATTAAAAAACAATCACATTGAAGCCTTCATTGTAGACTGGTGTTTAGTTTCAAAATACACATACGTCTCTTAATATTTTGTTGTCAAAATTAATTTATCGTTTCTAGCGAAGCTTCACTGTTAAGAATTCAATTTCACTAAAAGCTGTGCATAAGGAAACGTGACTTCGTTCATTTCTATCAAAAGTCATCTTTGTCCCATTTCTCAGAATTAATGATGTTATTTTTCAAATGATGTATTTTATCATAGTTCTTATTTAATTTATAACATGCTTTCATTTTAAGATACTCCTTTAAGTGGTTTGTAAATGATCCTTATCTTAACAATACCCTTTCCCTAATTTTTCAATCCAAAACTAGTTTTTATTAAGAATTCAAATGAAAAGAGTTTTCCCTTAGAATAACATGGTGAGCATTTTTTGGGCATTTGGTTTTTGGTCAGTTCAAATTTCAAATTGAAATTATACAACGTTAACTTTATGTGCATTTGTAGCGCACGGAAAGTAACCGCTAAGGGATTTTGGGGTGAAAACCTATCAGTTGTTGCATTAGGTCGAACAGCTGTTTCGTATGTACCTCAACATAAACACGGAAACTCAGCGTTAAGTGTTCGGGGGTTTTCTTGATACTAAGTTAAATCTGCTGCGACGGGGGTACCCCCGTCGTAGCAGACCTGCGTACTCAGCGAATTTCCATATCAATAATATAATTATAATAGTATATGACAAGTTTTATAAGACCCTGTCCATAAACATGAGAATTATTTGCCTATTTTCCATAAGATTAACATCGGAAAGAGTGTGCAGGTTTGCTGCTGTGAGGAACACTGAAAGTAGTCCATAAATAAAGGAGTTAGCCTATTCCCTATATAATTAACATGGAATAGGCAAACCCCTTTATTTATGAACAGATGTTTATGAATCTTGGCATAAATGATCAAAAAGTGTTTATGCTAGAAACGCCTACCTACTTTTAATGTTCCTCACATCAGCAAACCTGCATACTCGTTCCTATGTTAATCTTACGGTGAAAAGGCAAATAACTATGATATTTATCGACAGATATTGATAAAACTTTTAATATATTATTATTATTATATTATTGATTTGAAAATTCGCTGGGTACGCAAGTCTGCTGTGACGGGGGTATTTTATAAGTTTTTCAATATCATAATGAAAAATAATGTTCAAAACTCGTTTCGAAAGTGACATTGCGCGGGGCTCGACGGCTTTTTCCTCGTTCGGCTTCGCCTCGCCCGTAAATGCAAACTCTCCTCACAATATTCACTTTTAGGACTTAAAAAGGAAACTACTATTCCATAAATCGGTACTGCGCACATCCTATTACAAAGGTTAGATTGTGAGAAAATGTTTAAAAACATTTTTTGATGGTTTGATTTATTTCCCAGGTGTAATCGCAGCTTGAAAAATTTACATAAATTACGCCAAATGATACAAGCAGAAAGCTTAACATATCAGCCAATCCCCAGTCACTCTTCTCTTTTATTTACCGTGTGGAGGTTTTTAGTCTGTGTCGTATATGAATATATAAGGAAATACCCAGCTTAATGGGTTGTTGTTTAAATAATGTACAACATTACAACGAGGAATATTATCTGGCAAGCTCTGTGCTTGTTATTTTACATAAAATAAACAATTTGGAGAAAGAGTAAAGCCCCTTTGGCAAGGGATGGAGTTACTCTCATTTGAAAACATTAAGTATTCTCATATGTTTTTCTAAGTATTCTGCTTGTTAAAAAGTGAACTTTTTGGCAAAGTTTTAGAATTACTTTGATATATGAAATTATAATGTATTATAATATATTATAATGAGTTGTGTTATAACATATTTATATTAATGAAATTAGAATTTAGTCTTACGAGTATTGGGATAAAAATCTGTCTATCTGTAACACTAAAGATGTTTGTTGTCATCTCGGTAAAGGCAAGAGCAATCATGATGATTTTTTCTTTTTTATGCTATTTAAGGAAGGTTTTTGTACAATTTTAACTATCTCATGGCTAATTAAAATAAATAAATAATCTCTCCAGGGACAAGGTTTTCAGTGATAGTATATGTGTATACTATTATTTTCAGTGATAGTATATATGTATACTATCACTAAAAACCTTGTCCCTGGAGGAAATGTTCCTAAGTTCTACTTACCAAGAGATTTATTACAGTGGATTAACAGGAATAAATAAATCAACTGTCAATATACGCTAGGCCATATACAAATTAATACTAATTTGAGAACGTTGATAATTTTGTAAACCAGTTTTAAATTATACTATGACGATTTTACGATTAATTTTACTAACAATAGAGCAAATCTAATTTATTATGAAACATTATTTCTAATTTAAAAACATATATCTGGCTAGTTAAACTATTTGAAAGCTAAGTTCTAATAAGTAGTTACAATATACCGGAGAGCCAACAGAATCAACACATTTTCCCCTTAAGAATAACACGGTAAGAAATATTTGGACAATTATTATATATTGTTAACTTTTGGATACCCTATCTAAGAAAGCTTATGCAGTACCTGTTAAGAATAAAACTGAGCCTGTGGTAGCGGAGGCGATAAAATCAATATTTTCCCGCTTGTGAGGAATAATCAATAATTATAGGTAATATATTGAACCAACATAAAATGTATTTAGAATTTTTCTCACAATATAACCGATAACATTTATAATAACACGTGAGAAGTGCCAAACTATGAAATTAATGTTTATAGTAGCTAAGGGGTAACACACTGACCCAGGGCATCAAAGGCTGCTGAATCAAAACCAGCTGCTGGCGAATCCTGACGGATAATGAGCGGTCACCTCTGGTTAAAAAACCCGACAAATGTATAAAATAAATCTTAGATGAATAAATACTGGGCCCTCTTTATTACATTTTGGGGTATAAATTATTCGAGGACCTACCAGAAACAAATTAAAAGGGAAATGCATAACGAAATTAGAAGAAATAAAACAATACATATTTTCTAACAACAAATGGAACTCTTAAACACTCAGAATTCGAAACTACCTAACCTAACCTAATCTGACCTAACCCGACCTAATCTAACCTCACCTCGTCTATCAGACTGGCCGGTGTGCTGGCTGCGTGGTCCTGTTATCGCTAAGCGATAAGACTTTCTACAATCCTGCAGATAAAACCAGAACTAATCACTCCTAAATACTCGTGACGATATGTTTTCCTGTATATTATATCGCAAGTGGTGATGAACTAACGGAATCAGCCGAAAAAGTAGTGATAATGAATGAACGGATAAGGTCCAAACTTGGCGCTCAGCTTCATTTAGTTAAGATAACATCCTGTATCCTGAAAATCTTTCATTTCCCCTCGTCCCAGTAAATCTACTTACTCTTTCCTAATGTTTGTCTTGCGGAGGAGATGAAAATATTCCCTGTTACGAGTATTTAAAATATTTAAACAGTATACACTTTTATCTACTCAAAGTCAACTACTACATGGTTAATTATCCAAATTATTTTGTTTCTAGTAGAAGCAAACCTCACTCTTCCTTCTTGTTATTCTTATGGATCATAAGTATGACTCATATTATCTGACTTATTATGTTTCTTATTACTATCTGTTAACTTAGTTATTATCTTAGTTTGAGTTATAACAATTTCTAAATCGATGGATATTCGAACGGAGTATTTACTGATGCGTACTATTTGCGCACTAAATAATAATCACTTTTAAAACAAACTTGTTGCATATAAAAAACCTCTAAAATCCCTCAATTTTACTTGCTATGAGAGTGACAGAATATTGATGAAATGGAGGAACCCGACGTTTATGACGTTGTTAAAATAGATATAAACCTGTAACCATGACGATAAACATTCATCTATAACGTCAAACATGAAATCATTAAAATTATAAACATGTGCTTACATTGCAGAACGGGAGAAAGGTTTAAATTGCTTTTCCAATTGAAAATATTTACATACAGTAAGGTGAATTCGTTGTTATTTAGTTTGAAATAGCTTTATATTATTATTAATATACCGGGAGTCTATAAAATCTTGCCCTTAGATTTTATGCAATTGTTGGGCAGAAACTATTGATAGCATAGCTGATTTATCTGTCCTTGAAGGGAATATAATGAAATTTATATTTGTAGCACCTAAATCCAGATCATCTACGACAATAAAGTAAAAACAAAAAGGAAGTAATGGTGAGTTTACAAGAAAAAGCACCTTTTGTTCTGTGGTGTCATTCAAATGTTACAGATTAAAAACATATTGAAAACAAACTTTGAGGCCCCCAACTTATGGAAAAGTATGAAGAAATGTTATTAACAGTTTTGGGAAAGAGGAAATGTGCCTGATAAGGAACGATCTGTGTGCATTGCGTGTCTCATTGAGACACGTTGTTGATGACTTGGATGATACTCAAGTCACTAGGGGCACACAGAGGTTTATTGGCATAGTAAATAGTTATGAAAAACTTAAGAAGTAACTTGGTTTATCTGTAAAAGACACTTTAAAGGAAAACCCTATATAAACATAGGTCAGGAAATGCTTCGTTAACGACTTATGGCTAACGCAAAATTCGCCCAGATTTTGGTACCTTGGCTTAAATAAGGGCTCCCTGATATTCCAGATAGGTAAACTTAGGGATAAATTAGATTATTTCATATGGTATTTGATGTGACAAATTCAATAAACTAGGTCCCAAAACTGTAAGTTAATTAGGTTTTTATAAAACCAATGTGCAATGCATGAAATTGAAGTAAAAATACATTTTATACATTTAAAAGCACCTATAATGCTATAATAGATGATATAGTTTTTGAATATGCAAAACTTCTATAGTGAAACTTTTTTCCTTTTTTTCTAGCACGATGGAATCCACCGCGCGCGTTTCCTGACGTAACCTCTTTTACACGACCTTTCACGGGTTAAATATAGTAAAAATTTAAAACATGTTGACGTTTTTGATATGTTACTCTACAAACCTTAGTCATGTAGCTACACCCCTCCCCACTCATTTAGGGAGTACCCTTACGTCGACCTGTTGATTATTGTTTAATTAACAGCTCAAATGGTGACGTAATCAGTGACTCCCAAACTACTAGACAAACAGGTTTCCATTTACCTTCACAATAAGGTAACGTTATTATGATTATGAAACGCTATCCAAGCCTGGATATCGTCTAAAAGTATCTTTAGCTGTTTACAGATTCAGTTGTTTCAAAGAAAATTTTTGAAGTTTGTAGGATTTATTAGGATTGAGGAAAAAGTGAGGAAAATTTCCTGGAATAGTACATGTGAAACGTGGTTATAATATATGAATTTGCAGTACTTTCCTTACTATATTTACTATAGACTTACATTTTTCTGGACTAAATTTACTTTAGTTGGTCAAACCTGATCTAAATTTTTAGTAAAATTAAAAAAAACACAGCTCAAATGAACCAATGAGTGGTGGTTGAGGGATCACAGTGTTTATCGAGACCATGCCAGCAAAGAACTGGTGAATTTCTGTGTTGTGTTATGGGGTTTGACATTTTTGGCGAGGCTAGATTACCCAGCAACTAATTGAGGTTAATGAATGTCACAAAATAAGGGGAAAGTGGTAATAATAGGGTAACATTTGATAATGAGAAAGATCAATGGATGATTGATTTAAATTAAATTGAATATAACTAAACTCTGAATCGCCATGTACAATTTGGGTATTTTAATTAACTGTATGTGTCTATTTTTACATTAAAATAATATTTTACTCAGGTAGAAATGAAAAAAATCGATTATTTATTTTTGTTTCTCTATAGGGTCTCATGGCCTTTTCTTACAAACTACCTGGCTTAGATAAAAATTATAAAAATTTAAAAAATAAATTTAAAAAAATTTAAAAATTAAAAATATTAAAAAATTTTAAAAATTAAAAATATTAAAAAAATTTAAAAATAAAAAAATGACTAAAATGACATAAAAAACAAAGTTTGCTTAACATTTATTTATGCTGTGATATATAAATTGGGCAGTATTAAGAAAGGGTAAATTTGTAAATTTTTTTACAAAATCTATTGATATTCTACCAGTTTATCTTGATACGAAACGGAAATTACTTACCATGTAATGTACATATATTTTCATAACCAAAGACGTTAGAAACGTTAGCAAAAAATGTTACCATAGAATAGTAAATACATAAGCAACACAGAATATAAAATATCCAAAGTTAGTTATTTGCTGCTTGGACAAAAACAGTAAAAACATTGAAAACACCCAAAAGTCGTAACTAAAATTTATATCCTATAATAGACTAGAACTGTAAAGTGATTGAGCAAACAATTACAAATTATTTTTCAACGGAAAAACATATAGGGACAACAGGTCAAATCACTGGTGACTCAATTTGTGCAACATAGGACCAGTTTGTAATTATTATTCTCCATGTAAACACCCTTGCACTAGTTCTGGTGTATAATTTGCACACAGAAATTAGCCACATTAGTTTGCTTTGATCACAACTGGTTTCCACCTTACGGGCAACTGGTTGGACTCAAAGCAAGAACACTGAACTCCAAGTCTGGCTTTGGTGCGATTGAATTGACAAAATAATTGAACGGACACTACGTTTACGAGGGTTAAAATTTGACTATTTAGGACTTAATTACTTTGGGGTTGAACAGTAAACAGATAATTTGGTAGGAAATAATATAAAACTGTCAATAAATACATTTTAATAGAATTAGAAGAACTTTTTTGTTGATCCATTTTATTTAGTCCATTGATATATTAAAGTGTTTTACAAACACTCGCATCAAACATCATTAAGAATATTTTGACATGGATGTGAATTATTATGTGTATAGATGTGTTAGCTCGGGGGGTGTTGGCAATTTGCGCGTCCAAATTTTGAAATAGTGACATCATATGGTTCGTGACGTCCTTTGTTTATAAGGACACCTGCTTAGGGGAACTAAAAACATTTCATTTAGACATATCCATGATTTGAGCTATTTCCCAAAGGGGAAGTAAATACATTATGTTTGATAAGTGAACGGTACCTTGCTGTTGCTACATATTCATGTAGTTGTTATCGTATTCTTATTGCTATTGTTTGTCCTTGTATTTTTATTCTTGGTTACATGAAAAGCTCTAGTAATTTTAAAATAATTTTTAAAATTCTCTTCCTATTACACTATTAATTATGTTGTCAATGAGAATATGTGAAAACACCTTAATAATGACTAAAAAAATGCTGTAAGAAAAATAAACCCTATCTTGCCTAAAACCGCCCTTGACAGATGGCTTATAAAGTTGTTAAATGTATTTTGACTATTTTGGATAAGATAATTGGAGAAAGTAAAATTATTTATGTTTTACAGTATTTACAAGCCTTGCGATTGATTGACAGTATGCTTTGGATAGACTCGATAAAAAATAAAATTGTATTTACTTCCCTGTGGGAAATAGCTTAGATTATATATATGTAAGAAGAGGGTGTTTTCAGTTCTCAGAATCATATGACGTTACTTCCGTTACACCTTTTATGTCTCACAAATTGCTAACATCCCCAGAGCTTAGAAAACTTCATATCGAAACTAATTTATGAATTATATAAAATAACGAGAAAACATAATAGAAGATTATGACAACATTCGGACATCAAAATGTTTATAAAAATAAATTTTGATAATATAGTCCAAAATGTATTCAAGAATATAAACTTAATACCTTGTGCTCATAAATGAATTATGATAAACACTACATGGTAAACCTTCTACGAGTAAGGTTTAGTCTTTGCATTAAATGTTAATTTGACTAAAAGCTGCACCCGGGAATTTATTTCCCACCGATGTTATTATCCTCTTTGTGTAGGACTTTGCATCCGTTAACAAAGTTAAGAGTACGTACTGTTTCCGATTCTTTTGCCTTAAATTTTTTTACATTTCATACTGCAACGGGAAAGTGTTCTAAAATAAAAACATTGTTGCTTTCACCATTACTATTTATAAACTCAATTAGTAAAGCTATAAAAACTAGCTATTTGCCTAAACCTATTTAATCCAATTTAATTCCTAGATTTTATAAAGTTTAGTTCTTACAGCTAACTGTCTAAGATATTCAGTATTTGCTAAACAGTGGCACAGTTTACAATTTACTATCATTGTCGCTTTTCGATTGTCTTACTGCAACTGCCATGATCTGCCCCTCGTGAGCTGCAGATCGTGGTATATGTAAGTGTGACGCCTTCAGAATCTTTGAGAAGTTTCCAGCACTGTGACTGTGTACTGCGGTGCGGAGACGGCGCTTCTCACTCATTCCAGGCGCTTCTAACAATAAATCCTATGACAAGTTTAATCAATATGTGACAATAAATGAGAAAGTTTTGCAACCCTCCATAAGATTAACATGGGAAAGACTATACAGGTTTGCTGCAGAGAGGACCATTGCAAGTAGGAGTTTTACCATCAACAATTTTTATCTTGACTATATACCTAGTTTTATCAACATCTGTCCATAAATAAAGTAGTTTGCCTATTCTCTATATGATTAACATGGGGAAAGTGCATATGAGTATCTAAAAACTATTCCATCATTCCAAACTAGACTAAAAGGTATACTGTATTATGCCTGAAACTTATACACTAAAAATATTTCATTTAATTCCAAATTTATAGGCTCTAAAATAATAAATTACCACTCCACATAAATAATATTGATAGTAGTATTAGGTTCACATCCACCCCAAAAATCTGGTTAAAGACAAACAATGTTTAACCTATTTAATGTTATTTAAATAGGGACGCTAAGTTAGATTAATAGTAAGCCACTTAAGTTATTCTTAGTTTTTTTCAACTCGATGACACGGTGTCCTGTCACAATGATGATGACATAAAATAGATAAATAAATAAAATTTGTATATTTTTATATTGCACAGTAGGGCTTTGTTCACTAAATAAATTTATTTTGGGTACAATGACTACTTATTCAGACATAAATGCTTACGCAGGAAAGGGGTAGTTTTCCAGTCACGTACAGTAATAAACCCCAAGTCCCAGGCTCCCGCGGCTTGACTCCCAATATTAGGTTGACAAACGTGTTCTGCTGACTCGCCGTTCACACACGCACACGCACACGGACACACACGTCATATTTACCCCGAGTAAACCTTATAAACCCCTTCATCTTGAGGGGAAATTGGATCAGAATCAAGTTTGGACCAGGCGTCTCAAAGGTAATTTTTAGCTTCTGCTCACAAGTTACTGACATCAAGGGAATACCCCAGTGGTAATTGCTGTTGAAGCTTTCTTAAATTCGTTTATTTTATTTTTCATAAAATTATTTGTTAAATTTAATCGACCCTGTTTAGTTCAATATTCTTAAAATATAGGTTTTTGAACGAAAAAACGATTTACTAGGAAAATGTTTTACACGTAAAACAACATTTTTGATATGTAAATTGTTTTCATAAATACAAAAATAATTGTTCTAAAACCACCCTTACGCTCTTCAGCCTTAAAACAACAGCTGCTTGTGGAATTAGTTAATTTTATCCCTGAGGCAGTAAATTATTTGAAAATTGTTTCAATCCTGATTCCTACGTAATCTTAAATAAACTGAACTTCAATATTAAGTTGAGAGTTGGTACTTTTTACGTTTAATGAATAGTAATGTAGTACATTCAAGCATACATACAAGGGCTTAAAATATATTTATTTTGTTTATTAATTTACTCCATTACATCGGTGAAAGAAAAAAATATAAAAGCTATTGGTTAGATCTTTAGCTAGCAATTTAAGTTCAAAAATATTTTTTTCTAAAAAAGTGAATTATTAGTAATAATTATACAATGTTATTAAAATATGATACGATCAATTACGACCCAATAGTTTTTGTAAATACAATTTAAGTTTACTATTCTAGACCTTATACCTTAAATAGTTCATAGCTTTGATTTATGAATGGCGTATTTCTTTCCAAATTTAAATTGATTTTGTGTCGTATTTTATTAACGAAGTACAACACACCCGAAGGAATGTGTTCGATAAATCATAAGTAGTAGAGCCTAGTTATAAAACTTAAGAAAAGAGTTGAGTAGTTTAATAGATAATACAGGCAGGAAAATTCCGTATTTAGCAAAATAATCCACTCTTTAGTGTCAAAATATAAATCACTCTAAGTAGAATACCTTGTCATTTTCTGATGGTTCCGTCGTTTCCCACAGGGAAGCCACGTCAACGGAGACGTTCCTTGTAGGATTTATGGCTATCAGAAACAAGGATATTGTCTCAGTCTATATTTATTTATTCAGGTACAGCCAGTGTTTTAATACAATTTTTTTATATCCAATCCAAGTGTGTTTAGTGTATGTGTATGTTGTGCGTGTGTATGTTGATCTGAACAAATCAAGAGTAAACCTTACGTTCAATTAAAATAAAATTTAGCATGTATGTATTTTCATTATTCTGAATTGTTAATTTCAAGGTTTGAAAAACTGTTATAATAAGTAATATTCAAATTTAAAGGCGACGCTATGTAGTTTATAAGTAAAGGTTTAGACTGATCTGTATGAATATGAAATGTCACTGGACACAAAATAAATCTAAAATACTACAATTGATACATCTTTTAAGTCCAATGTGAGGTAGTGGCCGCAATAAACCAGTCCGAAAGCCATTTTCAGTTGTACTAATGAAACATGGAATGAGTTTTACGGTAGAGCTATGCCAAACATGCACGCCATATTCTCTGAAAACTAAGTGCATGTGTGTATAAGTGTTCTATGTTGGTTATGTAGAACGCCAAAAATGGGGCGATAAACCTCTAATATGTTACCTAATGGCGTCCAGCCCATTAGAGTTTGTGTGGGCCCTGGCTATTTAACCACTTTTATCACCCTAAAACCTCTGACATCATGAATATTACATTAGGGCATTGATAAAATACTGAATAAATTAGTTTGAGGAGAACCAATTTATCACATGGAATAGTAAAAAGAACTCCAAAAGTTTTTACATACATTGTCATTTTATTTGGGACTTAAATGACAATAAACTTTGATATAGTTATATAAAAAAGGACTGTATATTTTTTAGAATTTAAGGATGGAACTACTCTTTAAAATAAAATAATGATAAAGAATTGCATGGAAGTATACATATATAAAGTGCAATATTGTACCAAATATCATAAAACCCAAACCATCATTCTAAATATCACTTATTTTGGAATTAGGGACCTTTAAAATTGACATTTTTACTTTGAAGATAAATTGAGAAATGTTTTGCCAAATCAATATTATCTCTATTTACTGTATATTTAGGGAAGTAAAACAAATATATGTGTCTGTTTTTTTACGTAAAATAAGTAAAAAAGTAAAAAATAAGTACAACCATCATATGAGTTGGCGAAGTTTGTTTGAGTCTCACAAGACTCTGTATTATTTTAGGTATTTTTTGGTGGATTGTTTGTGAGTAAAATATAAATGTGAACATTCCGTAACACCACTAGTTGCCACATGATAAGAGGTGTCCTGTCTGAGACAACTTCTTGCTCGTTGTCATGGTGACCAGTTCATGACTAGCCGATACAACATTGACCTTTACTCCAATCTACTGTGTCGGCCTCCTCGCCTCAAACGCGACTCCAAATTAAACTTGTGCTCACTTTTCATTTTACGATTCTAAAAAACATGGATTTTGTAAAATATAGGCCTGAAAATCGGAATAGTTGTTGTTTGTGGTGTCATTAGTGGCGGGATACGGTGGTGGAGGTTAAGTGACCTTCAGTCTGTCCCACATCTTTGTTTTGTGAGTTACAGTGCAGCTTACACAAGTAAAAAGGCCTTTTATTTAGTATTGAATTATGTGTTGTTTTAAACTATGCACTATTTATAGTACTCTGAGTATTGGTAACATTTATTTTGACATGGATCTGTCTTAGCTCTGGAGGTGGGGGTGTTGGTTATTTGTAAGATGGAAAATATGTAGCAAATTTCCATATGGTCATAGGGACGGCTGTTTGAAAGAACTCAAATCGTTACATTTCAACATATCCATGATCTAAGCTGTTTCCCAAGGAATAGTGCATATCATACACTATTTATTCAATTTGTTCCACTTATTCCAAAGATTGCATGATTGTAAACAGGACTGGGACGTCGTCCTGTAATACAGCTATTTGGAGGTCACGAATTGTGGATAATTGTAAGCGATGGTCGGTGGGTGTAGTGTTCTTTTGTGTGGATTAACGTCCGCACTATTACTATGAATACTACGTTAATCCACAAAGACCATCCTCATAATTAGATCAATTCATAATTCAGAGCCCGTCGTTCAAATTCCACATTAAACTGTAGGTCCCTTAGTGGTCATCTGCTGCTGGGCTATTAATTAACAGTCCTGCCTAAGGAACATGTCAGCCTTAGACAGTAACAAGACTACAAGATCGCGCCACAATCATCCAACACTCATTCATACTTGGCTTAAATTACCTACCTGGGTAGGTTGCCATTTCAATAATCTAATCTAATAAACTGTGGACGGCGACTCCTGTCAGATCATGAGCAGTCACCTCTGGCTAGCCTTTGAAGCTATTTCCGCTATGGTTACTCATTGTTTAATCTACCGCACAGGTTGTAGGCCTTGTTATGGACAGTTTTCTATTTTTTCTAATTCAAAAAAGATACGTAATTATATTATTAGTAAAAAACTAGCAAATTAACGTTAAGTAAACTATCAGTTTATACCAAATTTCATAAAAAGTTGCCGATCAATGTGGTCTCGGGGTTTATACATAGATAGACAGTCATACTGACAGACAGACAGACCACATTTTGGGATTCAAACTCAAAATGTATCTCAACTTTCAACTCCAATTCAAAACTTTTGAGGAAAACAGTATCTTCTCCATGTACTATGTACAAGGGGAGAAATTAAAACTATAAAGCGTTCAAAAATATGTCAAGAAGTTAACGAAGTATGAATTAGATGTTAGGTTTATAAATGTTTACCATGAAAATAAATGAAAACGGAGTACATTCTAAAAAACTACCTCTAGATAAAAATTTGTACCATGAGTTTCCTAGATATCCAAATAAGATTACTATTCTGAATTTAAAACTATTTCTATGCCATCATTATATTAATCTGTGGCCAATATATCTGTGCCGCTTTTGGTTTTATTTTTTTAATTTATTGTTTTAGATTTAATTTTGGTATTTAATATATTCTATTAGTAAAAAACATGTAAATTAACGTTATAGTAAAAAACTTAATATATTAAAAAAAAAACTAGAAAATAAAATGTTTAAAAACATTATTTAAAAAAATGAAAACAGACAGAACAAATTTTGGGATTCTCAAAATGTCATAGTACTCTTCAAAAAAACAAACTATATAAAAAAAGGGGAGAAATTAAAGAATTATAAAAGACTGAAGTATAATTAGATGTTAAAAATGTTTACCATGAAAATAAAAAAAACGGACTTGATAAAAAAATATTAGAAAAGATGTTAAAAAAAAATCTAATTACCTCAAATACTGGGTATTTATTCTATCTCTCTGCCAATTTACTTTTTAGTTTATTCTGTTTTGCCAGCTGTGCTGGAAATTTGGAATGTTTATTTTGTGACAGTAAAGATGTATTTAATTCTATTTCAAGAATTTAATGAAGAAAATAAATTTAATCACTTGTCAATAGTTAATTAGTTACTTGTTAAAGTTATTTAAACCCCTAGCTAATTCGATATACACAATGAAAAACTTATATTGGAATAAAATACACTGTTGGAGTAGCGATAATTTAAAATATAAACAATTTAGACAGCATGTTGAATCGTTATTTTAGAGGTATGAGTAAGACACAAACAGCGTTCACTCTGATGCATCAATACTGAACGGTAAATTGGATGGGCAGAGTGTTGTTTGGGTTGATTGGGATTCGAAGGGACAATTGCGTAGTGTAGGGGGGGCACAATACGTGCGTAATACGAGCACAACAACGTTTACACTTATTACCTTATCATAATATTATCATCGTATTTCTGCAAAAACTTATGTTTTCAATGAAAATTTTCAAACGCTAAAGTTGTTGTTAATTAAAATAGGAAAATAATCAGTATTGTAGTATCAGCTGTTTGTTTTTGCTTACTGAAAAGGTAAACGTTATGACACGTGAATGGTAAGATATAGATTGGACCAAGGTTTGTCGAATATTATCAAATTTAATTTATTGTTGTATATTCATTATTCAATTATTACGATAAATAAAGTAAAATTTCCACTAAGCCATCGATTGGATCATGTTTAGTTGAATATGTACATCAAATTTTATTCTTTGTTGCATATTTATTAATCAGTATTAGCATATTACGATAAATAAAGTAAAAAGTCCACTAAACCTTCAATTGGATCAAGAGTAGAAAAGTAGTATCATTAAATATCATTCATTGTTGCATAATGTTTACTCGATGGTAGCATTATACAGTAAGTAAAGTGAATATTCTACAAAGTTATTGATTGGACCAAATGTAGTCGAATATTATCATCAAATTGAATTCATTGTTGCATTTCATTAATCGATAGTAACAGATTACGATAAATCAACTGATGGTAACCTAACCGAATAACGTAGGACGATCAGCTTGTCCAATTTGTTTTTGACATGGATATGTGTGAGTAATAGGTATGTTATTTTTTTCCTTCTTCAATCCTATTACCGTGCATGTACTGGAGAAATTTAAATCGTAGAATGCTCACTTTCCTTCCAGTAGCTAGCGTAATAAAATTCAGTTGACGTGCAACCGCAGGATTCGTTTCTGATTGCTGGGATAAGATACCGTCTTCCAAATGACCCTAACAAAGGATAAAGCTAAAGTTGTTGAGGTGGTGTTTTTTTGGGTACCCCAAAATATTGGAGTTAGAGGAAATCAGATGGTGAAAAAAGCAGCCAAGTAAGTAAATAATATTCAATACCCCTTCGTTCCAACTTTTTTTGATTTTAAAACCTGCCTTAGGGCCAACTCAAAGACTCAAGGCAAGAAAATGTGACCAACTCATCAAAATTTAAAGGTAAAAGATTATACCTCCTAAAATCTTTTAGATTTACACACCTTGGTATGAAAACTATAAAGTTGGATGACAATTTGTCTGTTTAAGTAACAGAATTAGAATTGGCCATGCCTTCAATAAATCTCATATACGTATAATATACGATGTAAATTATAAAAATTGTGATTGTGGAAGCTGTAAAACTACTGTCAACCATTTTATATTGTCCCTCTCTTTCTACAAAGAACTATCAAAATTAAAAGTTTAATTTCAAACCTCGGTGATATCTTGAATTTATATTATGGACCTGAACATGAACAATTTTCAGGTTTCCAATGACATTGTTGTTTAGTTTAGACATCGATATTATTGTTTAAACACCTTAGTACATTTAATAGTCTAACTTGGTTTAAACCAAAAACCATAATAAAGATAAAAACAAATTTAGCTACCTGTTAGCTATGTGCTGTAGTACTTTTGTCTCACCAAAAACTTAATTTATATTCCAAACTTGTAAGCCGAGTGGTCAATTCAATTAGGACTCGAGTCTGAATGTAACCACGAGATGGGAGTTTAAGTTGCAGCTTTGCTGGATGCTGTCGTCCCTCCGACTTGTTGCGGCAGAGTTCTGCAAACTAATCAAACACTGAGCAGATTAAATATGTGATGTTGTATAAACTAGCTCTACCAACCACATTTTAATCATTATAGTTGATTCATTGACAAACATATCTTGGTTAAACCGCCACAACGAGTCGAAGTTGTTCAACTCGACCGCTTGGAGAAACTGCGGGTGAGACTCAAACTGATAAGACAGGTTCCAGATAACCTGCAGATTCATTCCAGATTTGTTTAGACATTTAATCTGATAGTAAAGTAAATAATTGTTTAATTTTGGTTTAGTTTACTGTTATTTGAAATTTAACAGTATAGAGGAGAGGAGGGTATTTTTTTATTGGAAGGGGCGGATTACTCCCAAGGCACTTCAGCCGTAGCGGCTTTTTTGCGCATCCCTGTGTGGGTTGCGGCATTATCACATAGCGAAAAGCCATTGGTGATTGGCGGCATTTAAACCCGGGACCTTGGGCACCAAAGCCCCGCGCTCTACCCCTAGACCAGCGTGCTCCCCGAGGAGGGTATTATGGAATACCATATACATTTTTTTTAATTAACCTCAAAGATGTTTACTATAAAACTCCAAAATTACCATGAGTATATGCTAATATGAGTATATATTTAAATGCTCTAATGTTATATATAGCATTTAAAATTCCCTTGAACGAGATAAACCATAAGAAGGAGATAACAACGATCAAAAAGATAGCAAAAGCCAACGGATATCTTCCCACAATAATAGATGAATTAGGTAAAAAAGTATTAAGAAAAATTAAAAAATCAAGACCGGTTGAGAAGTTAGACGACACTACAAAACGAGGGTAGAGCAGCCAATAAATTTGCAGTATTTAATTATACAGGGGAAAATTCAAAGAATTGAAAATAAGTTTAAAAAGTATGGAGTTTCAACAGCGACGCAGAACACGATGGATGTAATACTACACACAAAAATTGAGAACACCGATAAATTCAACCAATCAGGAATATACAAAACTGGATGCAGAGACTGCGATAACATATACATAGGCCAGACCGTCAATTTTCACATATCAGCATGGAAGAACGGAAAACGGAGGGATCAACCATCGCAAAACACTTAATAGAAAAAGGACATAACTTAACAACAATACATGAAGACCTCAAGATTATCCAAACTTGTAAAAAAGGAAATGGAATGATTGCATGGGAAGTATTTACTAAAAAAATGTAATGATAAAGCAAAATTAATAAATTAACAAATACATTTTTATTCTACAAGAACGTATAAAAATCTCAGCCAGCCAATAAATTATACATCCGACGCCATGACAGGAACTTCCGGTAGCCAATAGTATTTAAGCAGGGACGCCATCTTGTTTCTTTCAGTCTCCTTTTGGACCTGATGATGTCCGGTGTGACTGGACGAAATCGATTGTCAATTTAACAACTTTTGTATATATTTACCATTTGTATATAATTACAATATAAGTGTAAATATATTAAGCGTTTTTGGAAGGCGTGAGTTTATACTTCATCCTACAGTTAAACCAACACGTGTAATACAATTCAAGAAGTTATTTAGGAATTTTTTACTTCACAAGCAAAGTTGAATACAAGAATTTCCTGAGGTGAAATAAATTTCGGGGTCAGGTCTTAATTACGTATGACAATAGGACATCATGCTTTTATAACCAAATTCCCAGTCCTTTTAAGATTTAGGCGTACTTCAGACTAAGTTGCTCTTACGGGTACAAAAATCCAAGATGGTGCATGGACTTCAGGTTCTCGAGAAGAATATATGAAGTGTCTATTCACACGTCAAAATGTCAGAAAGTCTGCGTTAGGTTAGGTTCTTTATGTGATTATAAAATATACCATCAACCATTTCGGCTAACGATGAACGTCTACTGTGCCTAGATACTATTTTTTCTAATAAAATGTTTTTTAATTAATTTTCCTTGTGAGAAATACGTTAGATCATGGATATGTCTAATGCAAGTGTTTTATTTCATCCAAACAGCTGTTCTTATAACCAAACTATGACGTCATTAGCCATATGACGTAAATAATCAAATGACGTCACTTTTTTAAATTTTTGTCTCGCGAATTGCCAACACCCCCCACCCAGAGCTAAGTCATATCCATGTAAAAAATTTGTGAGTATCATCTACAAATAAATGCTACAAATTTATTTTAAATGTATAATTACATATTCACCATTCGCCTTAAATCATGCACACAGTACATTGAAAAAGAATGCAACAGTGACACGCAATCAATACCGGTGAGTGCGCGTGCGGGAGTGGCTGTGTGTGCGTGCGCGTGTGCGCGACACAACTACCTGTTGCCGCCCGCTGTGCCAGTGCCGCCCCGCGCTCTCGCCGCCCTGGTCGCCCAGCCCGCCCATGTATACGCGGTGTCCTAGTTCATTCATCTCTAACCCACCCCATGAAACTTGTATTTGTCGAAAGTTTAGAATTTAACTGTTCCAAGGAGAGATTTAACTGTGGAGGTCAGTAGTGTGATGTGTAGATGGAATAAAGAAGCATTTTTACTGTCTGAAAAAAATCTTCTAATTATAATCTTTTAGATTGTTCTCACATTTTATGCCCTCAAGAAAACCTAAACACAGGTCTATTCCTGTCTGTCTGACTGTATTGTTAAACAAGGCAGGTGTGTTTCTCCTATTCTGTGAAAACGAGGCACCCACAATGACGAAACTTGCTTTTAATTATTCTTTTCCTTTAGGAGATGGTTTTTCTTGACTCTAAACAGACCAATGTCCCATTAAACCATAGTAATGAGCTCTTTAGAAACCGGTTTTTGTCTAGGTTTTACTGAACAAATATTATATATTAAAGTGATTTACACATTCAGCGAAATGATACACATATGTGTCACCTCAACGGAGCAATGTGTATCATATATATATAAGCACCCTTCTGGTTGAGGCTACCATAAAAATTACAAATTTTTTAATGAGGGCCAATTACAATATTATGTGAGGTTGAGGTACAATACAACAACCACTTCTATAGGCCTAAAACTCAAATCCATAGATTTGTTATCTTTCTATTCATTTTACTTGGCTATGCATTAGTACCTGCATTGTTCTAAGTTAGATCTGGGCAAGGGAACAGATATCCAATGCTAAACGCATATAAAGTGTGCCCATAATTTATACACACAGCTGTATTGGATTATTGACATGTGTATCAGAAATGATACACATGGTCCAAAAGGCAAATCGCTTTTGTATCAAATATGAAACATAAACCCCACATGACAAAAGCTATAAACCTCTTATGGCCTAGTAGATATGGAGTATACCACATAGTATGGCGCTGAATGTGTTTTAACAGAAATAAATAACCAGCTTTCAAAATCAATACTGTATTAGTAAGTGATTACATTGATCATTGATTTTAAACTAATACCAAAATTATACTAGTAGTAAGCCCGTCCTTTGTACGGTTTGTAAAAGTATAAAGAGGAAAGATTGAGTATACCAAAATGTAAACCTGAAATCCTAAACGTATCAGTACAAAGAAAATAATCAATAACCAGCTTTATTATTTAGCATTACTTTACAATAATTATAATTATTTATACGTTAAAATAAATTTTTAATATAGTATGATTTCGAGATGGGTTTAAAATCAATGACAAATGTAAACTAATTAATCCAGTATAGTATACAACTAAACTTTTAAAAAGGTACTATATTTCTAATTTCATTAATAACAATATAAACTAACTAATATTGATTTTATAGCTGTTTCTTTTTCTTTCTATTAAATCTTTAAACTACAATGACAGCTGATTATTACTAGTAGGTGAATCATTTATAATAATTGAAAGCAAAATACGACAAAATGTCGCATAAAAAGTGGGGTTTTAAATGCTCGTGATTTACTTTTTAGAGGCCGACGGTTAATTTTAAGCATTTAAAAAATCGTCACTAGAATATATAAAATAAGTTTCATTGTTTTCAGTTTTCCCGTTTTTTTCGGAGAAGACAGCGTAAAATTCCTCATGTAGCGTCACAGACAGACACAGATTGAGATAAGACTTGTTTCGGCTTCTCTAACGCTCGAAACGTAAAAATAACTAAAAAATTAATAACTCTGAGCAGTGTACAGATAAAACCCTAATTTTATTTATATAGATTAAAACGCAATAAAAACTTGACTGATGAAGAAAATGGTTTAGTATAATCTAATTTATCCAATAAATCGAAACTATAACTATTTTTAATTAATTGAACCGAAAATCTCTTTTATAATTTTATTTGTTTGTTTATGAATAATTTAGGTTCACTTTTGTTAACTGATAGCATGGATGGACTCAGTATTATCACTCTTAGCACTTATTAACACTATTAGCAACACATGATACCAGTAAGTCCCTCAGTAAATATTTATAAAGAAAACAAAGTTCACTTTAATTGAGAAATATCTCAATATTTTATATGTTAAATAAATGTAAAAATAAAATATGATAAGTAAAAATTATTTTAATGTTCCAAAAACTAACCATGATTTTTTCACTATTATTTTTTATTTTCTTACAACCTTTTGAACAGTAATCAAGTATACAACTGAAAAAAACTTTGCACTTTTTTATTATAACTTATAACTACAGTATGATTAGCATTACGACATGATAGTTTTAATTAGAGTATTTCTAAGGACCTATTACATTGTGTTTCCGATGAAAGAATAGTCGTCACCCTTAGACATTTAACAATTATTAAACATCACTGAGTCATCTTAGATGTGGCAGTCACCAAACGGTGGTTTAAAATAATAACGATAGTTATAAATCTTAATTAATTTAGAATTCTTTAGTTTTACTGCTTATTCAAGGGACTGTCCTCTATACTTCTTCATGTTAGGGAAATATAATTTTTTTCAAGAACCATAAATGATAAAGCTTTGATGTTTTTTGTCCAAAATATGTGCTTTTGCAGCACACTTTAACATAGGAATCTACAAAAATATTACTTTACTTTGTTCAAATTTAACATATTTTGATGAACCTCCGAATAAAAAAAAGGTTAAATAACAAAAATTTAATTAGAGTAATATTTTTCCTTTGTTTTTTCATAAAATATTTCATAAATTAATGATAAAAAGTAGCAAAACTGTATAAAGTAACATTGTTTTCCAAAATAAATTCCTTTTTGGGTAAATGCACACCTTGACACGATTTCTGGAAGATTGTTGTACAACGATGGACCAAAATGCGAGAATTAAATGTATAAATATATGGTTCAAGAATAAATATATAGACTGATAAACACAAAGTCCAGCAAAGTTTCATTTTCATATAAGTAGTTGAAAATTCTAGCTATTTCCAAATTTTTTACCCTGTGCATATATAAGTATAGGCAATATTGTATTAAAAAGACTTCAAGATTAAAAACATATAAATACACTTCTAATATACGGAGATAATATCCGATGACGATAAAAGGAAGCAAGTGGCTGATATAAAACTAAATCACTTTGATAAGGGATGCTGAAATAGAATATCTATTCTCCGGCGTCCTCATCCGGTCATTTCATTACTGTAATTGAACGGATAATAGATAATACAATAATGGAGTTATAAAATACTGCATATACTTTACTATCTGCATAATTTAGTACAATCATCAAAGATTATTTTGATTATACGTCATTTTATGAGATTAAGCTAGCTGTCTCAAAAACCTTCACTACATTGTTTTCCAACTGTTTGTGGATTTATCCAATGACATTTACTCTACTAAATTTCCATTGTATTCTCTTAAGACTTTAAACTACTATGGACCTCATAAATTTTAAATTTATAAAAGTTTTTGACATGTTATAGTTTTAAAGAAAATATAAAATATAATACTCTTATGAATATGATTTATTTATATGAATGTTTTACATAGGCTTAAACTCGTTTTCCAACAACTAACTTTTCGTTATACTGCTTCAAAAACAGCTGTTTTAGACACACGTGTTTAAGAGCAACAGTTTTTCTTTATCTTCTTAGGACTAAACCTATTATTACGATGATTTTTTAAGTCCTAGGCCACAAAAGATAACTGTAATCGATACTTTTGATTGAAGGTCAGCATTCGGTTGTAAATAATCAATAAAGTAACTGCAACAATCACTTCGATTTTTTCTGTATTTTAAACGTTTTAAATATAGATTGTTAAACTGGCAATCGACTATTAAATAGAACTATTGAATGGTTCAGATCGAACTATATATAATAACTAGCCAAAGTACCCGTTCTTCGCACGGGTTAAAAAGGCTGAAAGGTGTAGGCTCTACTGATTAGTTTAAATTGTCGACAACTATTGATACTTAATTAGGTAATGATATAGGTTGTCATTTTATTTGCAGTACGATGAAAAAATAGTTCATCAAACAATCCAAAATTGGGTTTTAGTTATATACTCACACTCACACTCAAATACGTCAGTTTTTGAAAGTTTTAGAAATTTTTCAAGAAAAATTAATGGAAAAGATGTAAATTTTAATGTATTTTTTTTTTGGAAAATGGGAAATTTTTCCACTAAAAATTATCCATTAAAAGCTGTAAAAAGGTTTTGAATTTACTTCCTTGTAGGAAACAGGTTAGATCATGGATATGTCTAAAGTAAACGTTTTCAATTCCCCTATATAGCTATACTTACAATCAAATGACGTAATTGTTTCAAAATTTGGTCGCGCAGATTGCCAACAACCCCCCCTCCGAGCATATCCATGTCAATATGGCCTGTTAATAACTGAGAACGTTTGAATGATTAAAATTTAGTATTTATATTCTACTAAAAAAAGGAACAGTATTTTAAAAAGTTGATAGATAGTTGTGAAACATCCTCTATAAATATTCAGTTTGACGTTTCCCTAAGATGAAAACGACATCATTCGTCACCGGTCAGTTTCCGTGTCCGGTCCGGCTAAGTGACACAGTTCCTTCCTCAGCACAATCCACAATACATCACAAGGCTGAGCTCCTTAATTAATTAACTTAACCCATTCATCAGCACCGACTTTGATGTATTGGTTTGATAATGATTCAACCATTGGTTGAAACCTATCACCAGTTCAATAATATAATATATTGATATAGATAATAGATGCATTATATCGTACGATATATATTATTCGGTATGGCGATGAGTTTTTGAAATACTAAGTATGTAAAAAAATTGTATTAATAGTAGAACTTTGTTTTGTGTTTGGTATGTTTATGTTCTGTGTACATCTGCTTGAGTATTGTGATACGATTGTGAAAATGGGGTAAAATATTTCCTCCTCTCTTAGATTTATATCAGCATGTAAAAGTTACAAAAGCACTTGAATATCACTAGATAAAACAACAAAACTACAATAACGTCATGAATCAAACGACTCCAGACAAATACTGACGCACAAGGAAGAGATAAAGTAGGGTATAGTCAATTAACCGGTTTAAAAGTCCATTTAAAGGTATACGAAGGGAGGAAGCTCAGAGATATTAAACAAAAACTGATGCCCCGGGGGAAAAACAGAGACGCGACCCCCCTCACAAGTTAATGTAAAGCCATAAGTGAATTAACGATAAAGTGAGTGTTGTTGGTGTCACAAAAAGGGTCCGAGACTCTCGTTGTTGGTGATTGTGGTTGTTGTTGAGGTTCAAGACTCTTAGATTTGAATGATATTTTAACTATTGACATTTAAGTTTCTATGTTAGATCAGTGAAAGACATCACAATCCTTTCTTATCTGATAAACTTTAATTCAGCAGTCTAAGTGCTTACTGAGTCTTCCACAAGGATCAAAAAGGTACGCGCATAATGTAATCCAACAGCGTAGCAGCGTTGTACTTGCATAGATGCAGGGATACAAAAATCAAATTATAGAGAATGTTATAAAATAGAACGTCCCACATCAGCTGTTTAGGGGTAAGTGGCAGATGTTCGGAATACGACGCAACAATGGCGATGGTTTGTGATCAGCTGATATTTTATACGAGCTACGATTTATTACTTTCAAGGAGACAACTGTTTACAATAAACAATATATACACTCTTTATTGAAAGACATGCAATATGTGCAATATTTAGTCTGCCAATTTAATATTTTTCTTCTTTTTTCGATACACGATATATCTTACATAGTATGATAATAATAGATTAAAATTGCATAATTGTTCTAATGATCTTATGGGTATACACCAAAAACTAAGAAAACACTATTTTAATTTTTTTTATTTTCTTACAGCTTGTTGTTTTCCTTGACAACGTGTTGAAAATATTATTTTAGTATCGTAATTTAAAAAAAGTTATTTGAGTATCGTTATTTTAAAAAAGTTATATGGGAAAAACATAAGTGATGTTTGTGTGTCTTGTTGGAAAAAATTGACTTTAACGCAGATTTTCCGAAAACGTGGTTTTTACCTACCATTACCAATATTAAAAAATTATTGTACCTAAAGCTTTGTATTTTTTCACTAGTCCAGTTCATCTATAGCTAAAATCTGATCTAAAATCAGAGTTGTGAGGTAAAAGGTTTTATATTTTATTTAATTTGTTTGATAAAAAATTATTTTTATTATTTTAAGTAAAAAAGTTTGTATTTAATTTCCTGTGAAAAATAGTTTAGGTCATGGATATATCTAAAGGGAATAGTTTCAGTTCATCTAAACACCTGTTCTATAACCAAACTATGATGTCATTAACCATTTGATGCCACTAACCCAATGACGGCACTGTTTCAAATTTTGGTCTCGAAAATTATGGTACAGGATTTTAAACTAATTATTTTAAACAAGGATAAAAATTCACTTTTTCTATGTATCTTTCATAGAAAAATTTATAAATAAAATACAATCTGCCACTAAAAACTTTTTCTATTAGAAAAAATGGGTTAAACGAAAATATCTGGTTTCGTATTTTTTATGATTTATCCATTGTGCTGAGACAGCCTTAAAACTATTTTGCAAACATGCCTTTAAATAAGATCAATTTTACAGGTAAATTATTTCCTGATTGTTTAAAAATTTAACACGAAAATCCGTAGCACCCCCTCAATTTTTTAATTGTATTTTTTTACTATTTCGCATTAGTTGGGCTAAAGACTATGTAGCTCCATGGGTTGTGTTGTCTTCGTGCTCTTTATCACATTAATCATCTTTAGGTCACAAATTCAAATACATTTCCAAACACCATTTATGATTAGACTTTTAGATTAGATGAGATCATTGAAATGGCAACCATACTACAATGTAGGCATTTTAAGCCAAGTATGAATGAGGTTTGAGTGTAAGAAGATTAAGGCGCGATCTTGTAGTCTTGTTACTGACTAAGGCTGACATGTTCCTTAGACAGAACTGTTAATTAATAGCCCAATAGTCAATAGCATGTCTAAGGGACCCACAGATTAACGTGGAATCCGAACCACGGTCTCTGAATTACGAATTGTTTTAATTATGAGGATGGTCTTGGCGGATTAACGCAGTATTCAATAGTGCGAACGTTAATCCACACAAGAGAACACTACATCCACCGACCATCTCTCACAACTATCCACGATTCGTGACCTCTAAGTAGCTGGATTACAGGACGTCGCCACTGTCCCAGTAAACAGTATAAAATGTTACATTAACATGTAAAATTAACATGGGAAAGGGTATACAGGTGTGCTGCTGTGAGAAACACAGAAAGTAGGCATTTTTACCTTAAATATTATGTTTAAAACAATAAAGATTGTTATTTAAATTGAGTTCAGGGAAAAATGTCGAGTCAGTCTACTGATACAGATTATTTAAATTGGTTTTTCATTGATTTTAATTAACGAAACATTTGCAATACACAATGTCTAAATATAAAAAGCAATCTATCTACATATGAATTAAACATATGCCATAGACATATTTTGATATTAGAGAAGAGAAAAAATTACGATATGTTTCTCTGTTCCATATTTGAAGCTACCCAAAAACGATGATTTTGTAGATGGTTTAGAGAACTAAAAACGGCTGTTTTCCTTACAGTTTGATAAAAATATTTATTCATCCAGGAGTTTATTTAAATAAGGACCAGGATTCGAACTTTCTAATGACTAATATACCAGAATAATAATTTAGCCAATTAAAGATATGACTATCTTATAAAACCGCTGTTGGACAGCAGGTCAGAGACATACTCAAGAGGAAATCTGTTTCTGGAGTCTAATATAAAAGATTTTTCTTCTGGGTAAAGCAAAATTACTCACATGATGGCTGTTTGTTAACATGAATGACACAGCTTTGTGTGACATGCTGACGTTCCATTAAAACATATCCTTCTATTTCAAAGGCAACTTTCCTGTTATATTACTTCGTAATTTTTTCAAACAGACATTTTAACTTTCCATTTCCAGGAAGTGGGGATTTACGTTAGTCTTTGAAATTCCACACAAATAATGTGATTGCTTTTTATTATAATAATGAAATATCGATCTATTTCAGTAACTGTCTATTTCCATAACAAATGTCAAAAACTAATTCCTATTCAATGAAAAATAACCTCACTTAAATGTATAGGTCAGCTAACATATAAAACATCATTAAAATACCTAAGTCAATTACATTTTTCGTAATTAAAATGAACCACGCACTGTGTCGTTTAATCCCCTAAATCTACACTCTCCACACAGTGTGGAAAACAAATTAACTGACACAGGCTGGAATTGAGGAGTAAAAAAAATTCTTTATAATTTTCCAGAAAAATAAACAATTTTTTAACTTCAAATTAAAAGACTCGTAAATTAATGGATTCCTTTATCATAAAGGTTAGCTTAATAAAAATAATAGTCCGCTATAGACTAACCAAAGGTTTTTTGAAATGTTATTTTCATCCCTGCAATGCAGTTGAAACTTAATGTTCTCTTTTTAATACACGAATGTATTATATTTTCTTCGTTTTGATTTGGATACGTTTTAGCTCTTGGGGGGGATGCTAGCAATTTGTAAGACAACAATAATTTTAACATAAGAACAGCTGTTTACGTGAACTGAAAACTTTCCCTTCAGGGGAGAGGGAAGGCCCTATCTCCGCCGTCTTAAATTTGTGAAATTTAGATTCACTTTTCTCATATACTATAAAAGATATGGAGTTGACATTTCATATCTGTATTTTTTAATGCGCTGTATACCTACAGGACCATAATTGAGTTATTATCATTATTATTGCCCAAAAATATTTTTTCTAAGCCAATATTTTTCTTCAGATTTTATTCTCAAAAACTAATATTTTTAATACAATAGCCCTTGCACTGTGGCTTGGTATTACGCAGTTGTACATGCATAAAATTTCAACTCCCTATCTCTTATAGTTCCTAAGAAAAGTGTACCCTTGTACAAAAAAACAACCATCGGTAAATGAGCCAAACAGCGCTACTACCATCGAACATCAAACTCGAGACATACAATATTAATTTATTTAAAGAAATATAATTAGGATCATAATACAGTATATTAAGTCTAAGCCCAGGTCCTGAAAAAAGAAGTAGTCTTCTATAAAGCTACATTAAAACAGAAAACGTATTCTTTTACATCTTATATATTTAACTCGCTTCACTCGCTGGCGGCTCCGCCCCCAGGCCCCCTTATAGGTGTCGGCAGAATCGCTAATAGTGATTATTATTATTAGTGTTAGTAGTATTAGTATTATTAGTAGTAACGTGGACGTGATAAAAGATAAGTATAACATAGATGAACTGTGGGTAACTGCAGCACGATAAGAATAATTTTTTGTATAAATTTTAAATTATATTCCTGTTGTTAGTGTCGTAGAGATCATTATATTATAAAATTGGTGGGCGGTGAGTAATAAATATATTTTCAAATATTGAAGAGTAATAATATGGAGTAAGTATGTATATTGGTGAAAGTAGTATTGTTATAATTTAAGGTATTAGAGAATTGATCAGGGGGAAATATAAAAAGGAATAACGGTGGGAGTTGGTAGATAGTGTATTTGATATGATAAATTGAGTTGAATAATTATTTGTTGTAGAATATTTCAAATTTTGGTGTTGGTATAGTTTTATTTGTTTCCCTGTTGGTTAACCCATGCTTTGAGTTGCATTGGGCGTATGCAATCAATTAAATGTCCCATATTTGTTAAGTTTTCATTTCTTCATTAAAGTTGTTGTAAAATTGTTACGTTTTCTTCTTAAGGGTGATTAAAGTGAGTTTGTAACGAAATATTAGCGCTCTATGTACTATTATAATGTAATATGGTAATAATTTGAAAAAATTAAAAAACCTTTTCTGGGAATTAAGGGAATGAGTTACGATAAAAGTCATATTAACAAAGATATAAATCTTCAATAATCCGTATGGTACGTCACTCTCAGTCTTTGAGGACATCTCGTACAAGAAATATATAAAAGAACTAAAAATATTTATTTTTTTTATTTTTTAAGTCATAAAAAGTTAAAAACTAAGTTATCTGCACTATATTCTACATAAACAGATTAATACAACAGGTCATCTGAAAGACAAATGGTGCTACCAATCACTGTCCAAGGTGTCGTTATAAAGGTCTTAGCATGTAGTTTTGCCATCAATTAAAAACATTTTGAAAATTCACCGTGGACATGGAAAATAATGGGGTCAAATTCGCCCATAAACTTAATATGGAGCTAAACACCGACTATAGAGAAATCAGCTGTTTATTTAAGGAAGTGGTAAAATAAACAAATCAAATCTGACTCTCGGACAGTAAATTCAACTTTTTTTTGTTAGTCGAAAACAAATAAATCACTGTTTTGTTTCAATGGTGGTAGTCAAAATTTACTTGGTCTTTATTGTTTTCGTGGAAAAAATTAAAAAATGGGTTTTTTTTACTTTGAAAAGGCCATAACTTTCAAACCCCAATGCTTTGAGAAATGTGAATAGTGTCATTTTTTTATATCATAAAAGACTGTAAATACTAGAATTATTGTTATCAAATACTGCATTTATATTGAGCCAAACTTTACATCCAGGTGCTTCGCTTAAAATTTCAAAATAAAAATGGCAAGTTCAACCTCTTGTAGAAGGTAAAAGCAATTTTAGTACAGACGTCTATGTATAGTCCCACCGTTTTAGTGATACGCTTCAAAAAGCAATACGTTGCCGATATTTTGAGAGGCGCCGCGACGCCGAGTTGGGGGCGTCGTTTGAGGTTGACTGCGTGATAAAGCCGTTGATAAATACCTCAAACGCTCCCTTCTCTGACATTCATGCTGATATTGCAGATGAAATATGTTAGAGACAGTCTACAAAGTATTAGGTTTCAAATATAACAATTATTTTTCGTTATACTGCCTTAAAAAGAGTTTTTTTAGATACATGTGTTGAAGAACAAAAGTTCTTCAAAGGACTAAACATATTATAATGATGAGTTTTCGAGACATAGACCGCAAAAAACATTGTTTTTGATCCTTTTGATTCGAGGTCGGATTGAATTGTAAATAATGTATAAAGTAACTGCAACAATCACTATCAATTTTTTTAGTATTTCGGAAGTTCCGGATGTAATTGTAACGCTGGTAATCGACTATTAATAAATCGAACTATCGAATGGTTGAGATCGAACTATCGATAATAATAACTAACACTAACACAACCTAAACAGCCAATCAGAAATTAAGAAAGAAGTGCTACAACATAAGTAACATAACAGCTGATTAGTATAAAGCGACAAAAATTAAAAAAGCTATTGATACTAAATGGAGTAATAATTTATGTTTTACGAGTTTGTTTCATTTTATTTGCAGTATGACGAAAATATAGTTCATCAAACGGCCCAAAATTTGCTTTTTGATATATACTCGCACATTTAACCGTCTCAGCTGTTAAATTTGTGCTCATATCAAAAACGCCCGTTTTAGTTCTAGCGATGAAATATACTACTACTATCAATAAACATAAAGTGAGAAATATCCCATCATTTAAAAAATATGTCAGTTATAAACTTAATCATGTTGCATATTGTTTGGGGTTTCGAAAAAAATGCATATCTTAAGATTGAAATACCAAAATGTTTTAGTTAGAAATAGTTTTGTAGTGGACATATCAGCTGTTGGAGTAAAAATATTCAGTTTTCACCATGACAAACAATTAGTTGTTATTTATTTTTTTAGGTTTTATTCCGGATCAATGTTATACATTATGCACAGAATGTGTAAAAAATACAGTAATAAGAACAATTATTGGGTTTGCTTCATTCGAAGACACCCTAAACCAATATTAGATCTGAATAATATAATAAATAACTTTGAACTGCCAACAGGATGTTTTTTTTACAAAATGTTGTCTTGTATCATATCTTCCCATTTTTGGTTCTTTTTATTTTTATACTTCAACCCAGTAGATAAAATCCCATTTTGTTGATATAACACACATTTTTTCTGCTATTTCAGTTATTATTTTTATTACTGTAGTTTATTTTATGTGAAATTCTAGTGCACCCGTATAAAACAACTACTTACAATCTCTATAGTTCTACATATAGTTGATTGCATGCATTTATCTTATTATGTCTTCTCAGTAACGTTCTAGTTCCCCAGATTGTGTTACCGCACTTGTATTTATTTCTACCCCCTCTATTGTAGCCTTCACTCCAAATAATCAAATTCATGTGTTCCAGATTCTATACTCATAAAGGTTTTCTATGTTAAGCCTGAAAATATGTTAAAACAATAACGCTGGTTACAGTATCACAGTCTTGCAACGAAATATCAAACCTGTTACTAAAAGAAGCCCAAACTTAAATTAAAATTGTTAAAATTGGATAAAATAAAGAATAAATAATTTTTTAAAGATTAATTGTGAAATATTACGAGAAGTTATGACGTAAATATATTTTTTCAGGAGAAACCAGTCTCACCAGTGAGAAACCAGTTTACCACAGTAAGTACAGCTCCGTATATTAAAAAAAATATCAATGGGTAATTGAGCATAGCTAATGAAACCAATCCAAACATTAAATTGTAATAACAGGTATATTATTTTTGTGTTATTCGTAAGTAATGACTGGTACCCAAGTTTGTATAATAAATCCTGAATTATAAGACCACCATCGCATCAGATGTGCGTATTCAGGGAATATCCAAATAATTTTCCATAAGATTGGCATAGAAAAGAGTATGCAGGCTAGCTGCTGTGAGGAGCACTAAAAGTAGGCATTTATAGCATAAACAATTTTTATTTCAACCATTTATTCCAAGGTTCATCAATACATATCCATAAATAAAGGAATTTACTTATTCTCTAAATGATAAACATGGGTAAATAGTATACAGGTTAGCTGCCAAGATAAACACATAAACTATAATTTTTAGCTAAATATTGAGTTTCGTCCAAAAATATAGATTGATAAGTGAAATATTAATTTTTCCTTATCCTCCATAAGACTAACATTTGAGCCCCCAAATACAACGTACTGTGTTTAGATTTTTTAATATCTCGGTAACCGTTGGAGATGAAGCAAAGTTTTGAAGATCTAAATTGTGTAGTTTTTTAAGCTAATTCTAATGGTGACAGATAAAATTCAAACATTATTTTAATTATAAATGAAAAACACAGATAACCCAAATTTTTACTACAAACCCCCACCGCCAAAAATGCCTGTTTCGATTTACCGATATGTCAAGATAACAAACTCGTTCGAGCAAATGTAAAAAATACACGTCTTTACCAAATTAGGTCTCGATCAGACCATTTTGCGAGAGTTATCGTGTTCACTGACACACATTTATATAAAATTTTAACGGCTATTGTTTTTGGCCTATGGGCACCTAAAAATGAAAAAAACACATGGTCCCGGGCTTAAGTCTTGCCATGAGACCTATGGTAATAGCTTCTTCCCTATGGGAAAAGAAGAACTTTTGCCAGTTAAGAAAACCAGATAAACTGTTATTTTCTTCTGAGAAAACGTACTAATTGCCATAGAAAGCATACTATGAAATCAGCTGTTTTCACACTGGGGCAATTAAAGATTATGAATTAACTTCAACCTATCTCCAGTTATTATCAACATAAAAAAATATTGATCGAACTCAAAAAATATATAAAATTTATTTTATAGGGATTCCAAGTTACTTTGGAATAAACGGAAATGAGCGAGCTGACACGTCAGCGAGGAGTGCCTATAATTTATTCACACATTACCACCCTTAAGTTAGTGAATTTTTTCCTCATTTCCAAAATAAGACCAAATTGACCTGAAATCACCTTCTGAGCGGGAAGAATGGTCTTGTTCAAGCGAAAATAAAGGTAACAGAATGTATCAATTACAGCTCATTGCTAGTTCTTCCTCATGGTTGGAAGCATCTGAGAATAGTAGGCGATACATAGCATCATTATCGAGTAGGATTTGACCATAACCACTACCAATAAACACTATGTATCTTTTGAGTCTCAACAACTTCAAAATCTTAGACATACTTTAAATTTAATACTCAATGTATATAGTAATAAATTATATTACTATATGGATTAAGTTTTCATCTTTATCCACCTTGAAAATTTGGATTTTGAATAATAACATATACGAGTACTGTACAAAGTTGTCATTGAAGTTGCTTGCTATGTTAATTATTGTAAAATTATTTAGACTTTTTACAGCCAAAATAAAGTGTTTACAAAATTTAATATGTACTTTTTCAATTTCATGAATTCCAATTCATGTTAAATTCCAGAGTATTTACAAACGTAAAAATTAAATGAATCGAAACAAACACAAGGTATTTTATCAAATTTCAAACAAAGAAAACAACGCCAACACTGTTTGGAATTGCCCTGTGGACAATACTGTTTGTTTCGCCTTCGCTGGAAAGAAAAACAATGTAGTTACATTGAATGTTTTAAACTACTAACAAAAAACAAATAATTTTTTCAATACTTTATGATAGAATAACAACTATAAACTATATTGCCCGGTATAAAAATACTAATCAAACTACCACACATATGAGTAGTGATTGTTTCATAGTCATAAATATTTAGCTGAAACACATGCTAGAGTGATAAACTGTTTCAGAGAGTATTACAATTTCTCAATTTGTAAAGTAAATACTTTAAATATATTGATAACCCTTTATCGAGCGTACTGATTTTAAAATGACATAAGCCGCGCATGTCGAGGTTTAACTCCGCATTTGGAAAATATAAAAGTATAGACCCTGAATTATTTTATCCAATAGCAAGATAATAATGAAATAAAATATAAAATCATAAGGTAGAAAATATTTAGAATTAATTTAATTAAATATTATTAAAAATATATAAAGAAGAATAAAAACATGTAAACTTATATTAGATTACCATTTGGAAAGGCAACCTACCAAGGTGACTTGTATCCTGAGCCAATTTGAATGAGAAATAAGTGTAAGAAGATTATTGCGCGATCTTGTAGTCTTGTTACTGACTAAAGCTGACATGTTCCATAGACAGAACTGTTAAAGCCCAACAGTCAATAGCATATCTAAGGGACCGACAGGTTAACGTGGAGTCCGAACCACTGCCTCTGAATTATGAACTGGTCTAATTATGAGGATGATATTTGTGGACCTGTATCTAGCCTCAGTTCTGGGTTCTATATCGCCATCAGTAAAAATATTATGACTTTTAAACTACAATCTCTATATATAAAATTGAATGTATGTCTGTCTGTCTGTATGTCCTTTATGCGTTGCCAAACTACTCATCCGATCGCCATGAAATTTTAGGAAGTTGCTCTATATGTGTCCGGGAAGGTTTTAGTGAAAAAATATTTTCAAAAACCCCATAAGTTTCCATTTTATGGCGTTTTAAATTTCTAATGTTAACCTTATGGAGAGTAAGTTTGTTTACAAATTGTTACAATGAAAACATTTGATTTCTTAGCTACAGCTGATTGGTTTACTTTCCATTAGCAACATGCTTTACTATCCAATGCCATCTGCATCATTTATTAATGTAAAACTATGAATTAAATGTGTACTGTAAAAAATGAACAGCTTTATTCACCGCGTTAATAGTTTACGGTTTTGGGGGATTATGTATTTATATTTTCATTTTCTGTCTGATTTAAGTCACGTGTATATATGATAATTACAATGTTAATATTATTACGTTTATTACAATAATCAGCTGTTGTATATCTTTCCTATAAAAGCCGTATTACAGTTGAGGTTTGGTTTGGGTTTGGATTCGATTTAAAAATTGTGAATTAATCCACTCAGATTTATTTGTTTTATAGGAATGTTATTAATATGTCTTATCGTTTCAGTATTGTTATTCTCTATGCCGCGACCCAGGCTATATAATCTTTCACAATGCATGAAGCCGTATTGCTATTCGACTTCAGAACATGGCCAAACTTAAAGTTAACATGTATTTACTGCCAGGCGTTACAAAGTTCGCCGGGTCAGCTAGTATTATAATATAATAAGAGTTACAGACTAAAAAGCTAATAAAATCGTATAACATCCACAGTTCTTGTAGATCAAATGAGTTTTGAACTTACTTAAGTATTTATTTATGTAACGTGATTTGTTGTGCACGAATGTTGGCATTGGCAGCCACGTTCTCGGGCGCATGCGTAGGTTACCTCCAAACACTGTCGTAACAGCCCCACACTCATGTAAATAGATAAAGCGAGTATAACTTGATATATCTATGTTCCTTAAAAAAGGTGCGTGAGGTATAGTCAAAAGCCGACTTTAAAACAAACGTTTTCCACATTTTTAAGCAAAATATTTGCAAGTGCGGAGGTACCTTCCGCTATGACTGGGAAAGTGGCGACGTCCTGTAATCCAGCTACTTGGGTGTCACGAATTGTAAATAGTTGTGAGCGATAGTCGGTGGGTGTAGTGATCTCTTTTGTGGATTAACGTCCTCACTATTTAATACTACGTTAATCCACAAAGACCATCCTCATAATTCGTAATTCAGAGGCCGTGGTTCGGATTTCACGTTAAACTGTAGGTTCCTTAGTTGTCATTGGCTGTTGGGCTATTAATTAACAGTTATGTCTAAGGAACATATCAGCCTTAGTCAGTAACAAGACTACAAGATCGCGCCACAATCATCCTATACTCATTTATCTTTCATACTTGGCTTAGAATACCTATCTGGGTAGGTTGTCATTTCAATATTCTAATCTGATCTAATCTACGCGCCTGATGGAGGGTTAAAGTTAAATAAAACTAACGTGATTTCTATCTTTTAGTTTTGGATACGTAACCTTACTTCCAAGTGCTGAATTAAGGAAATAAAATAAAATTTATATGATCAAACGATATGTGGATTTACATTGGATTGCTTTTCTTGGAACGGTAAGACGTTCGGCTTTGATCCCTTAATCTACATTTATCTTGCAAGGAAAGCAAACCTTTGGTGTTCCAATTCCTAAAATGCATAAAAAGGGTCTGTGTCTTATCTTAGATTATATAACAAATTATATCCCACAAT
Source organism: Nephotettix cincticeps (assembly GCA_023375725.1). Taxonomy (NCBI): domain Eukaryota; kingdom Metazoa; phylum Arthropoda; class Insecta; order Hemiptera; family Cicadellidae; genus Nephotettix; species Nephotettix cincticeps. The sequence goes on from CM041788.1 coordinate 48,839,985, forward strand.
GTAATACATTTTATATAGTAGTATAGTTTATATAGTCAGGATATTTCATCTTTGGGATATAAAATTACGTTTTTTGTACTATTGAAGTTTCAAATGACGAAGTTTTGAAAAGGATTATTATGTCTGTAGTATTAAGTTTTTCGTTAGATAACGGTTTTTTGAATGCGCAACAGTTTATTACACTTTCTTATTAAAGATAGTTCAAAGGTTAGTTCAATTTTGATCTTGGTGTTTGAAGAATCGGCAAAAAGGTCATATCGTAGTTTGCTAGTTAGTTGACGTATTAAATAATTTGAACCGATTAAAAATCACACCGATACAACAATGAATTAGTAATTATATAACAAATAACATAGCCAATCTTAAGATAATTTGTAATCCACCCTCTGCATAAATACACTGCAAATCAAGGTTTTACTAAATTTTGGCCAAACGCAGAAGATTATCTTGAAATTTAGAATATTTTTTCATTCCATTCCAATAACAGACATCTTTAGCAACAAACAGCTGTTCTAACTTTTATTTTATACTACTGAGGAGGATTACGTTAGGGCCTATACTTATTATTTATACTTTTAACGGAAATGGCAAACCAACCAAGGTAGATATTTTGAGGCAAGTACGAATGAGAAGTGTAAAATAATTGTGGCTCGATCTTGTAGTCTTGTTACTGACTAAGGCTGACATGTTCCTTGGACAGAACTGTTAATTAATAGCCCAACAGTCAATGACATATCTAAGTGACCTACAGTTTAACGTGGAGTCCGAACCACTGCCTCTGAATTACGAACTGGTCTAGTAATGAGGATGGTCTTTGCGGATTAACGTAGTATTCAATAGTGCTGATATTAATCCACACAAGAGAACACCCACCAACCATCGCTAATAATTATCCACATTCGTGACCTCCGAGTAGCTGGATTACAGGACACGCTACGGTCCCAGTCAAAAAGTCCCAGTCGGCGATGTGTTTTTTAACAGTCACCACTAATTTAGTACCAGTAAAAAAGGTTAAAAACACACGAACACAATTAAAGAAAATTGAAAACTTTGAAGTGGACTTTTGTTTGTGGATCGGAATACTTGACTACGTCTCAAGTTTTCAAGTGTTGTAATTTTCTTTTATAAGCTGTCTCGGTTTAAACATGAAAAACTGGTCTACAAAATACTGTTTAAAGTTTTATACAGTGTTGAAAGTTTTATACAGTTTTTATTAAGTAATTTTTCAATTAATTAAAAATTATTTTAACTAAAACTAAAAAAACCTTAAAATTATTTTCTACATTTATTACACTGAATGTTATGATACATGTAATTAATGTCATTCAACACTATAACAAATATAATCACCATAACCATTATACTCACTATAACCACTATAATCACCATAATCACTATCATCACTATTATAATCTCTATAATCACTATAATTACTATAACATCATACGTAACTATATCATAACTATATGTCCACGTATAAAACCCCATTGTTTTTCCTTGCGATGAGCTCTAAAATGAAAAAAAAATAATTTCCAACTATAAATACAAGCGTTCCAGTTATTAATAATTATATTTATACTACTGTATTTGAAAGTTTCCTTACTTTCCTCCCCTACTTTCTCCCTACTTTCCTTTGAACGTTCCTCTGTTTGTTTCCTTACAGGCCTCTTATCACATAGAAAATCATAAATTTCCTTCCACCATGACAAATCAATAATCATCTGTTTCAAACATTACTTCCGAAATGACCAAAACAGCGAGTGGAAGGTTTCACGGTTGATTTTTCTGATAGGTTAACAAGTAATGCATCATCACGTATGTTGTTTGGAGGAACTTTTTCCTTTTTTCGCCACTCAAAAAATAATTTATACTCATCTTCGTACCTGTATCTGGATTTTGAAATGGATATGTCTTAGCTCTGGGGGGGGGGTGTTGGTGACTTTTAAGATAGAAAATATGTAATAGGTTTCCATAGAAACTACCAGAGCTGATGTATTGAGTTTTCAATATAAAAGAATAAGAACAGCTGTTTAGATGAACTAAAAATATTCCCTTTAGCCATATCCATGATCTAACCTATTTCCCACAGGGAAGAAAATACAAACAGTTTTTATGAAGCAAGTTCCCAGATACATCAATAGCCCTTTGTAGAATCTTTTCTGGTATTGAAGATATTATTCACTTATATATTCACTTATACTTTATACTTTTAACTGAAATGGCAAACCTACTCAGGTAGGTATTTTACGCCAAGTATGAATGAAAACTCAGTGTAGGATGATCGTGGCGCGATCTTGTAGTCTTGTCACTAACTAAGGCTGACATGTTCCTTAGACAGGACTGTTAATTACTAGTCCCATCAGCCAATGGCATATCTAAGTGATCTACAGTTTAACGTGGAGTCCGAACCACTGCCTATGAATTACGAACTGGTCTAATTATGAGGATGGCTTTTGCGGATTAATTTAGTATTCAATAATGCGGACGTTAATCCACACAAGAGAACACTACACCCACGGACCATCGCTCACAACTATCCACAATTCCGTGACCTCCAAGTACCTGGATTACAGGACACACCACAACCCAGTCTGAAAATATCAGATTCAGAATATAATACAGCACATTTACAACCATACGAAATATTTTTGACCTGTTTAGAGCTAAAGGTAACTTTTCATGTTTCATGAAAACACGAAAAATGAAGTAGTCACTGTTACCGAAGTAAAGTAAATGGCTCAATAAGCAAAAGCTGAATAGTAATCATTGACAGAAAAAAAGGTTCCGTTTGCAGTTGAACCAACCATAATGTTTAAGACCGGAAAAGATCAGCATGTAGATGTTGATAATGAAAATCAGATTTGATTAGTTGATATCAATCAACAAAATCGATATTTAGAAGAATACTTTCCTTTACTGCATTAGAATAGATCAGTGGGCTATATAGATGTTAATAGTGGAAATCAGATAAGCAATCAATGAAACCGATATTCATATAAGTAATTTCCCTTACTGCAGAGTAAAAATATAGTATAAAGAATTTTAAATATATGGAATCTCAATTGGTATAAACGATACATAGAGACTCCCCTAAGTATTGTCATAAAAAAACGGATACAAGAATTGACATACCCTAGTATTGTCATAAACGATTACTCAGAGACTCCCTGTAATTGTCATAAACGTTACTAGAGACTCCCAAGTCATTAGTCATAAAACTGAAACTATCGAGTGACTCCCCTAGAATTGTCGATCAAAAAACTGATACTAGAGACACCCTAGATCTGAAGATATTTAATACTGTGGCTACGAAAATGGTCAAATGCGTCATTAGGAGACTTCGAAATCACATTTACCTTATTTCTAATTAATTATAATATTATGTGTAATTTTAACTATTCATATCATAGAGTCGTGTTTTAACGTGTAATTATACCTTCAATGGAATATAAATTATATATTGTATATGTAATAGCTATTGTAAAAAATATTATTTAAAACGTTCCTTTGTAAAAAAAGGAAGTACAAATTTAAATTAGATAAATTTTCTGATGCAGACAATTCCAGCTCCAAGCACCAATTCTAGAGCTCGTCACTGAGCGAAGTGCTATCAACTTTTATTTGTTTTTGCGCTTTCAGTTTCACCTCCAATTCTTTATCTAAAACATTTGAAAAAGAAACCTTCTCAGAAACAAATATTTCACTGCCAATTGTTACTTACTTTAAAATCGTTGTTTTCAAAAAGCATTTAAACTTGTGAATTCTATCTTGCATTTAAACTTCTAAACTTCAACTAAACTTTAAACTTCTATCAGGCATTTAAACTTGTTACACCGCCATTAATATGTTTTTCAAATATATTTATATACGAGCTAAACTATTCTAGGATAGGAAAACGTTTGAAAAGTAGCTTATTTTAAGAATTTTTAGGTTTATACATTTTTTTAATTATACTAGAGACTCCCTAGTATTGTCATAAACGATACTAGAGACTCGCTAGTATTGTCATAAACGATACTAGAGACTCGCTAGTATTGTCATAAACGATACTAGAGACTCCCTAGTATTGTCATAAACGATACTAGAGACTCCCTAGTATTGTCATAAACGATACTAGAGACTCCCTAGTATTGTCATAAACGATACTAGAGACTCCCTAGTATTGTCATAAACGATACTAGATACTCCCTAGTATTTCTTTGTCGTTTGTCTCTTGTTTTACATCAGAGGGACGCTCTGCACCCCTTACCTCAGTGTCCTACATTTCGCAGGTTGGGGTGAAGTAAAAAATCAACAAAATGGTAAAAGAAATTATTCGAAGGAAAAGGTGGTGATTTGTAGTGAAATTATACCATTTCTAAACATAATCCATGTAAAAGAAAACCAAGCAATTTTCCCCCTATACTAAAATAACTAGATCTTGAAAGGTTGAGTTTAAAAGAAAATTAAAACGGAGCTAGTATACATGGTATTTTAAAACTAATAGACCTGTTTACATTTTTTTTAATAACAATTTTGTCATTCTTTATTAATTTTGGCTAAGCTTAATAGTTGGTTAGGCAAATAAAAATATTTATCGCTTTACAAATAATGTAAGGGTAAATCTTTTAGAATACGATTCTCAAATTGGTGTCACTTCAATTTTGAATAAATTATAATTCATTGAAATTATATTCCATTAAAACATACGCTTACAGAGATTTAGTATGAACTGTTTTATAATTAAAATATTGTGGGTATAAAAAAGCAGGCCTAGTCAAAATACAAGGCTAAAAACCTTAATGATGTACCCACATAGTAAAATATAAACAAGGCTTTGAGTGGAGTATTTTTATCTTAATCTGTTCCTCGTGGAACACAGACAGGAAATAGAGAGTGATACATCCGGTTGGTCGCCCACGTAAAACCCACCAGGTTTAGCACCACTAGTGGCCGGTTATCTGACAGTGTTGCCAATGTTATCGTTACCAACGAAATATCCCCTCGATAAAGCTCTCGACCTCATCGTATCTCGATACCTGTTATTTTTTATCGTTCCAGGTGGAAATGGACCTATTTCAACCCTACCGGAATAACATTATGAAAATTTTTATAATTCAATTTTTTACTTTTATAAATATTTTACTGGTTATTCTTTTATTATAAAACACCAAATTTATGTAAACTGCCAAGTGAAAGGGTTCGGTATCTTCTAGATTAGTAATATTAACATAATGTTCGTTATATCAGACGCCAAAATAAACTAGAAAAATAAATTTTTCATGGTTACTTATAGTATCTTCAGAAAAACTTTAACAGAGTGGTTTTAAAATATAGAATTTAAAGTACAGTATTTATTTAAAAAAAAACTTATTTTGGATTTTATAAAAAATATGATAAAATTTACAGGGGATATCCTTTATGAAAACAGTTGAAACCCTTGCACTAGAGCAGTGGGTAAAAGCTTCAAGGCTCCAGCTTATATTTAAATAGTTATTGATAAAAGGTACGTGTTATGTAATTAAACAGAGATTACAGGTAAACTTATTTAAACTTACAAGAAATGGTACATTCCTTAACCATATGAATATACTGATTATCGAAAATAAATATCAATAAAAAAATATTTTATTAATAACTAGCTGACCCCGTGAACTTCGTACCGCCTAGCAGGTGTTTCAGTTGATTAATTCGCCATTTACCGAAGTCGAATAGCGTGCTTAGTTGTGAAAGATTAGATATAGGTCGCGGTAAAGCTAATAAAAATCCCGATACAAAAATATATTAGTATCATGCCCTTAAACCAAACAAATCTTAGTGGATTGATTCACAATATTCAAATCCAACCTAAACCTAAACCCTGAAAACGACGCACAATGCAGTGAAAATAAAGTAATACAAAATCAACTGTTATTATAGTAGTTTTCATAGTCTCGAAAGTGACTTATTGCGGGAAGAGGTTACATTTACGCGCTAGGTGAAGTCAAGCATTGAATAAGCTAATCGAGCCCTAAAGTGTTACTTTTGTGTGTAGATAATGAACAGATTATTTAAATTATTGATGTATTCATATGATAAATATGCATCACGTCTTTTCCTCATACGCTAAACATATACGAACTTTACAGGCCAGTTGGGCTATAGTTTGTAAGGTTTTGCATTTACAAAACTGAATATGTCTATAGCCTACTCTGAGCAGAGACGAATAAAAAAAACTAAGTATCATTAAAATCGGTCCAGCCGTTCTTGAGTTATAAATGCTGTAGCTAACTTGACTTTAATTTATGTATTTAATTTTTTTAAATTTTACTTTATGAATTTTTTGATTCATTAGATGAAATTTCTAGTTATAGACATATTAAACCTTCCTTTGAAGTTTTCCCAGTTGACAGACTAAAATAAAAGTATCAAATATTTTTTCAAGTGTTATGTTAGCTTCTAGTTGTATGCTTATATTATTAACTAGGACGGTGGCGATGTTCTGTAATCCAGCTACTTAGAGGTCACAAATTGTGGATAGTTATGAGGGGTTGTCGGTGAGTGTAGCGTTCTCTTGTGTGGATTAAAGTCCACACTATTGAACACTACGTTAATCCTCAAAAACCATCCTCATAGCTAGACCAATTCGTAATTCAGAGGCCGTGGATCGGATTCCACGTTAAACTGTAGGTCCCTTAGATGCCATCGGCTATTGGGCTATTAATTAACAGTCCTGTTAAGGAACATGTCAGCCTTAGTCAGTAACAAGACTACAAGATCGCGCCACAATCATCTTACAATCAATCCTCATTCATATTTTACTTTTAAAAATACCTACATTGTAGTATGGTTGCCAGTTGAATGATATAATCTTATCTTCACTCCTACTTCGAACTTTAAATATGACGTTAAACCAGAGAAAACCAAGATTCACCCACCAACGGTCTTTGCATTAATATTATCTATGAAAATGTATGATTTTTCAAAAACGATTAGTTAAAATATAAAAATTTCTCATTACGAAATGATTATTTTATAAAATTTACTAAAATCCAACGGGGTTTCCATCACAACGTCCAATGTTTAAGACCTCAGTTTACAGTAGAATTGTTTTTCTCATCAGAAAGGCTTCCGGGCAGCAAGCTTCCCGGAACACGCTATCCTGACTTAATCAATTATTTCTTTTATATATTGTTTTCATCATCCTTGGGGATTTTTAATGGCCTTAACTTTAGGCCATATCATGGATAGGTTGGTTGAATTTGTATTTTAAGTCACGTTACAATTTGTTTAATTCATTATTTCTAAGAAACATCTTAAAATCTATAAGCTTCTTACTTATATTTGCATAAAGAAAAGGTTTTAGATGATAACTCTTCTCGAAAAAACTACTTAAAATATATAATATTATAACTGAACATTATTTTTAATCATCCAGATGTTTTTATTTAATTCTTGTCTTAGTGTATATTTTTCTCTTTATTATATACTAGCAGTAAGCCCGTCCTTTGTACGGATTGTAGGATTCAGTTTAAAGAAAGATTATCATATCAAAATGTAAACTTGAAATTTTAAACAAATCTATGAAAAAATAAATCAATACCCAGCTTTATTTTTTTAGCATTACTTTACAATTTGATCGATTAGAAGACCTATACCATTATTATAATTAGTTATATGTTAAAAAAACCTTTTAATATACTGTAGTATGATTTCGAAATGGGTTTAAAATCAATGGCCAATATAAACTAACTAATATTGATTTGACAGCTGTTTGTTTTTATTTCTATTAAATCTTTAAACTACAAAAACAGCTGATTATTGTCAGTAGGTTATTCATTGAAAACTGAACTAAAATGCGAGTAATATCGCGTAAATGTGGGTTTTTAAATACACTTTATTTACTTCTCAAGGGGCGGCGGGCGATTTCAAGCCTTTACAAACCTTCTCCGAAATGTAGAGAATACATGAAATAAGTTTTATTTTAATCAGTTCTCCCGTTTTCTTCGGAGAATACGGCGTAAAATGCCTCTTGGAGCGTCACAGACAAACAGACAAAAATTAGATTAGACTGGTTTCGGCTTCTCTAACGCACAAAAAGAAAAAATAGCTAAAAATGAATAATTCTGAGCAATGTACAGACAAAACTCTAATTTTATTTATATAGATTTGTACCATTTAATTTTTGCATCCACTACAAAATTTTATGTTAATTCTACGAAACATTGATTGTGAAATTTCTTGATATTTTATGGGTTTTTTGAAAAGCACTATTTATATTAGTCATAATGATATTTATAATTATAAATCAAATAAAACTGAAACCTAAATTTAAGTGTCAGATTAAATCACATAATGCCAGAACTACAAAGTCTGTAATCCATAAACATCGCGTCCATAAAAATTATGTATTTTACATTATGTTGAAGGGAAAATTGTGAAACTCAAGAATTCACATGTCAACAACCTGATAATTTTTATAGTATTCTAAAATTTATGGCATCACTTCAATTGCTATAATCGATTAAGATGTCGAATCGATTAAACTTCTAACAAATTCGGTTAAATTGTATTCAATTATAGTCGATAAAACGACTCATAATTTAGAGAATTTTTCTTAAGTGATGTTTAAGGATTGAATTAAATAATGTTTGAAATATTTAGCAACCACCCTAGACGATTGCAACCATTGAAAATAATTTAAAATATAAAATTCAAATATGCTTCAGTTTTGAGCGATGGAAAGATTACTTTGAATAATCTGTAAATACTATAGTACTATACTAAGAATAAGCAGATTAAATATTCCTTGAATTTTAGAGAAAATCCAATACCTGTAAATGAGACCTTAACACAACAATAGATGCAGAAAATCTCATTTACCCGTGAAAGGGATATTACACTTGCATTGTTAAGATAAAGGAAATGTTATGTAAAGTTTTCGCGATAGTTGAATCGGATTTCTTAACACAATACTAATGAACAAATTCAAAATTTTATCAGTTACACAATAAAGTTGATAAAGGTTTATTTTAATTTTTATTCATACTTAAAAATTGTTATATAATTTTAATCCTCTTTAATTGATCGTCTCTATCGTCCATTCCAAAATGGTGGATGCTTTAATAAAAGTGTAATTAATTATTGGTTTTCCTCTTTGTTTCAAACAAATTGACTGTGAAATGTTAAACCCTTACTAAAAAAAGGCTTAATGAAGAAATATCATTATATTTCAAAATTTACGAGGTAAAAAGTAACTCAAAACAGTTTTAGATTTTTCTTACAGTTTCTCATTAGTTATTTTGATTTTAGTATGATATTAAGGTTAGAAGACCTGTAAAAGTCCATAATTCGGATATATACTTAATTTAATAGAACAGTATACCTTGCATTAAGGTTTAGAAATGTCAGTCTACCTTAATGAACATTAATAATGGTGGCCCAATGAAGATGAAAACGTAATCAAACTTGGGGTCGTAATAATTGAAAGAAAACCGTTTCGTAACTCTTTGATGCAATTCAAGGAGCTAAACAAACGGTTGAAAATTAATCAGCCAGTAAGCAAAGTTCTTAAATTACTTTTCTTTAAAAGTTAAATGTAAAAAATCCTTTATAAGAAAAGTAAGTTTAATACACATTGAATTTTCTCATTAAAAACTCCTTTTACGTAAAAGCTCCTTTAATTTTTTACTTTGATGGTGACATAATTGTTATCCTGTTTTATATAAATACGAAACCTTTTAAACGTAAATTCTGTCTTGGACTCAACATATCATCTAGATCTAGCAAATCCTAATTACTATCAGTTACACGTGAAACCGAAATTCACACATATAGTGATTTCATTCAATACTAGGTTCATCCTCAAAAACTATCCATATAATTAGACCAAATCGTAATTCAGAGGCCGTGGTTTGGATTCGGAAACCCGAATAGTCACATATAGTGCTTATATGACTGGAACGGTTGCGTCCTGTAATCCAGCTAATTTGAGGTCACGAATTGTGGATAGTTGTGAGCGATGGATGGTGGGTGTAGTGTTCTCTTGTGTGGATAAACGTCCGCAACATTCAATACTACGTTAACCCGCAAAAACTATCCATATAATTAGACCAAATCGTAATTCAGAGGTCGTGTTTCGGATTCCACGTTAAACTGTAGGTCCCTTAGATATGCAATTGACTGTTTGGCTATTAATTAACAGTTCTGTCAAAGGAACATGTCAGCCTTAGTCAGTAACAAGACTACAAGAACGCGCCACAATCATCTTACACTCAATCCTCATTCATACTTGGCTTAAAATACCTACCTTGTGGTATGGTTTTAATTTTAATCATCTAATCTAACGTATCAGTTCCGTTAAACTGGAGCAGTGGTTAAACACTCAGTTAAATGCCTCGAAAATCTTAAGTGCAGAAACTCAGGTAAGTGTAGCAAACGTATGCTGCATGGTAGCCATCTTACGAACAACTCATAATAAAATAAAATGACTACACATTCAACAATGGAAATAATGACAAGACTTTCGGCAGTTTACGAAAGTATATTCCACAAACCTGACCTGTTTCCTATTTTTAATGGTGTAAAAACTAGTCTGCCCGATCAATATATTTAAGACAAAAGTCATGAAGTTGGATCCATATATTTAAATCGTCTTGCACATAATAATATAAAATAAAACAATAATATTTTAAATACATTTTCCAGAAGGAAGAGAGCAGAAATCATATAATTAACATTATCCCAACTTTGGTGGTACTTTCTTTGACATCATTTCATAACAAAGGACAAGAAAACCTTTAATTAAGTCTTTCATAAACAAAGGAACTTTGTTGGATGTTTATCTCTCCTATTTCCAATATGTAAGGGGTTCTTTATACGCATATAAATGGATCATATTACTCCTTTGTTATTTATGAGCAGCAACTATACGACTCATAGTTAGATTTCATAATCCATATTATTATGGCAAAAATTACAACGTCGACTTATAAATAAATATACAAAAGTTAAAATGAAACGCAACTATTTAGTAGTGATTTTTTATTAATGGATATTTAATTAAATATACTTACTTTACTATATGCAATCAGGCCCAGAAGACCGCGCGACGCCACAACCAAAGCTCTCGAGTCTTCTCTAGGCCTACTCTCGCAATTTCTCGCCAGTCATCCCAAGTTCCAACCTTTTGCAGATCCTCTCTCACACGATCCAAACATCTTTTCTTAATCTTCCTCTAAGTCTTCTCCCCTCTGGTGCCAAATAATTTGCCAGTTTGGGATATCTCTCTCCATCCATTCTACATGTCCTAACCATTCCAACCTTCTTCCTCTTGATATTCTCACAATCGTGTTTTCCTCCTACATGTCATAAATTTCCTGATTGTGCGGTATTTATTCACCATTCACTGTGATCTCGTCCTGGACTGGGCCGTATATATTTTTACTACCCACCTTACAAATATTAACAGTTTGTTCAGGTTTTTTGTTCTGGTGCTTCAGATTTGGTAACCATAAATTACTACAGAGCTTAGAATGCTTTGTTGGCAGTTGAATTCTTGCTTTCCTTTCACTTACATTTGATGTTTCTTTTGAAAGAATCGTCCCAAGATACTTAAACTCTCTAACTCTTTTATATGTGTGGTAATTTATTCATATTTCTATCACATCCGGTAAACCGTTTCTTCCAACAATCATGTTTTAGTCTCACTTACATTCAGGCCAAATTTTTGGCTGTATTTCGCAGGGAATTCATAATATTCTTGGGCTTTTACTGAGGCTGTGAGTTTAATACAACAGTAGTCTTATAGTAATGGGTTTTGTGGAGAATAGAAAAGTTGTTATGTAATTATAAAATTTTGAGTAAATTTTAGTGAAAATTCGTCTTTTTATGTGATTAAAAGATTTATGATTATGATTCATGTAAGTGTAGGACTTTGGAAAAATGTTAATAAAAAATGTATGGTTATGGATTATGTGGGTTTGAAAATGTTAATGAAAGACTCACATTAACCAACCATAGCCATTTCCCACCCACATGAACAATGAATTTGACACTCACATTAACCATAACCATAAATATTTCACTAACATTTTTTCTCCCAATATCTTTACACTCACATGAACCATAACCATAAATCTTTCAATCACATAAAGAGGCGAATTTTCTTTTGTGGCTAGTTAAAATATGTTATATCAAACAAACTAAACAAGGGGTTAAAACGTGTTTGGCTTCAGTAATTTTTGCGAAAGTATCAATGCCATTTTGTACAGTACATTAAACAATTTAAAATACCCGCCGGCCAATTAGCGTACGAATCAACAGAATGTATGTCCACATACAGTCCACTGTATGTCCACTAATTGCTCTGCAATAAATTTAAATTAAACATTTTCCTGATCTCTATTTTATTTTTGTTATATCAAATTAATAGTTAAACAACTGAAATTCCAATATGTGTTATCAAGGTTTTTGCATTTTCGAGTACAAAAATATTGTAGTATAACACACTTCAGATATTTTTCATGGTCCAATTTCAACAAATTAAAGTTGTTCTTCCTAGGTCACATACTTATGGTCATGTTTTCTTAAATTATATATTAAGTTTTAAAGATATTTTTCACAATGGATAAATTTAAAAGTTTAATATTAATAAGGTTTACTACATTTGTTTGGTAAAAACCACATAAACCATTAATACAAAAATAATAAAAATGTAAAACATATACTGTTAATAGGACTTGCTTTTTTAAGATTACAATTTAATGAATAACATTAAGTACTGCACTTTTTCGTGCAAATATTAGAAATCTACACGTATAAAAGGGGATGTTTGTATATATATTTGTAAGTTTGAGGTTTATGTGCTTGGAAACTGTGGACGATTAGCCAAGAAAAGTGGTACAACATGATAACATTTCATTGAGAAGGTCATCAATTTTGTTGTGTCTCAATTATGTTTCTCTCTAGAAGCCCAAAGAGGACCCCACACTGTGGAACCATAACTTTGTTTATATTATAGCTATTTTTTTCAACAACTTATTCCTTTACTATATCTGTTAATTGAAGATACACTCCACAGATCGAAACACTTGCATTTGTTTATGTTTTTTATTTTGTTTGTATTTTGGTTTTAAGATTATGCGAGTGACTAAACAGTTTACAATAATTTTAACTGAGGATTCTTATTGTTCATTTTGCTAATGTATTACTTTATTTTATTTTATAGCGGTCTGAAATTTCACACGCACATTCCCTATAAAGTACATAAAATTACAAATTACAGCGAACTTTTCAAATCGTAATAATGTAGTACTTTTTGGACCCTGTCGACCTATTGAATGGTTTACAAGACAACGAAAAGATCTACGGGAACATAGACTTTACTTCTTAAATTCTTAATTATTTACCTATGTATCCTATCTTTCTGCGTTTACTTTTTATTTCGTTTTTCCTGGGACCAAATGGGTTTTTAGCTCTAGCGCCCAAACGGCAGATCCCAGGGTAAAAGCAATAGGGAATGATTCCTTCTAACTTTTAAGATCTACTACATCCGAACTTAAGCGAGACACTAGGATATAGTATATTACAGCTTAACCGTCACTCCTACACAATTTTAGTGGGGATATGGCGATTATATATAAAAAAATTGAATACCACGTTAATCCGCAAAAGACAATCCTCATAATTAGACCAATTCGTAACTCAGAGGCCGTGGTTCGAATTCCACGTTAAACTGTAGGTCCATTAGTTGCCATCAGCTGTTGGGCTATTAATTAAGAGTCCTGTCTAAGGAATATGTCAGCCTTAGTCAGTAACAAGACTACAAGATCGCGCCACAATCATCTTACATTCAATCCTCATTCATACTTGGCTTAAAATACCTACATTTTAGTATGGCTCAATGATCTAATCTAATCTAATCTAAACTCTTCTGATTACTTAGGACTGCAAGAAGGGCAATAACTACGGGGGCCTGCGGGCGGAGCCCCCAGCAAACGAAGGTACTCAGTTACAGATTGAAAATTTACAAAAAATAACGTAAAGCTTTTAAACTATACAGAAAAAATATTCAGTTATTAATATAATAATTCAATCAAACTCTTTATAATATACAATTCATCACTATTTAGTTTTTGTCTTGAAATTAGTAGTATAATGAACAGAACCATTGTAAAACCAATGTTATTATTATATCACAGCTTGTTTATACTTTCACCTTCGTAAACTAAAATTTAACAATGAATCTCCAAATCACATTCTTTGCTAGCCATGTTTATTGTATTTTTCTGGTATCGTTGACGATGAACTATTTATATTATGTATTTTGTAAGTATCTTCCACCTTTCGTAAATATTCAACGTATCAAAAATACTTCCAAATGTTTAGTAACATTTAAAATAAATAAATAAAAACATATCAAGATTTAAAATTAAATTCACTGTAATTGTTATAAACAACAAAATACGTTAAATACACTAAACTTTAAATATTAGTATATACTGTACTACAACCTGAGGCTCGGCTGGGTGTAAATCACCTTTGGGGAACTATAAAAAACTAATGACGTAACCAGGCTATGCTCTATGAAGGTCACATGACGTAAATGGTTCTTGAAATGTCAATATGCTAAAGGCCACATATGGATTATAAATGTTAGGCACACATTATGTTTTCGTGGACGACCAATCCTGCAGTAAATGTTTTGACTACTTCAGTATTGATTTCTCCTATTCCCACCAGATAACGTTTCTGAAAACGAACCTTTAACGAAAAATAAACAATATAAATTGAGTGCACCCTGATATATTTATTGTAAGTATGTAAAATAGTTTATGATTAAAACTATTTTCAACGTACATTTATTGTACTTCTATTAATAAAATCTACCGTTTTATCAAAATTTAAAATATTGTCTTGATACTAAATTCTGAAATCTTTTTATGTGACTACAATCTACAATCTCACCATGTCAATACAAAATTTTAGATTGTACATTACAATCTGCTATCTAACCTTGTTACTAGAATTGACAATCCCACCATGATATTACAATCTAATCGTGTTACCAAAATCTACAATCCCACCGAGTTATTACAATCTGCAATATAACAGTGTTACTACAATCTCCGGTCTCACCATGTTATTACAATCTTCAATCTAACCGTGTTAAAATAATCAAAAATCCTAACTTTTTTTACAATTTGATATTTAACGTTACTACTATAACTGACAATCTCACTATGTTATTACAATCCACAATCTAATCATGTTTTTATAATTAACAATCCCACTATATTATTACAATTTGCAATCTAACTTTGTTAACATCATTTTTCATATGTTAGCCTCCGGATTATTATTTAACAATAAAGAAATGGTTTAGATGCCTGCTATTGAATAATCCTTTTTTATTGCATAACAGTACAACTAGTTTCGACTTCGTAGAGCCATCGTCAGACGAGACTGAGATGTATTTTCTTCTTACTTAACCTTGATGTTCTTAAAAATATTACTTTAAAATTTTGTTTTGACATTACATATGATATGTGATAGCACGAATAAAATAAATAATAAACATTAACTGTTGGAAAGGGTAGTATCTGGTTTAGGTTAGAGTCCATACTGTTGGTCACGTTTCGCTTCTTACCATCAGGTGATCACATTCATTTCTTTCCTCCTGCCAATACCTTTTATATACTGCGTTAGATTGAAATTTCAACTCGGCATTGAGGGTGTTGTTGTTGGTCTGTTTTGACTTATTTAACATTTTCAAATTCTTCCAGGTTGTTTCTCAGAAAATGTCAATTTTAAAAATGTGAAATATTCAAGTTACTGTTTATGGTTTCAGAGTAATTATGGTTTTTTGTGACTAAATGTTCATCAAAAACTGAAGTTTGAGTGGAAGTGGACCTATTAGGTAAATTTCTTTTTGAATTATAGTAACCATATCACTATAATCTAAAGTCCCAACGTGTTATTACAAACTGCAATGTAACTGTGTTGCTATAATCTAAAATCTTAACGTGATTCTAAAATTTTCAATGCTACTGTGTCAATGTAATACGAAATCTAACTGTGCTACTACTGCACAGTGACAAACGGTTACAGGTTAGAATGTGAAGAGTAGAATAGGTTTTTTAGTGGAACCCCGCTTCTTAAGGGAGTCCCACACTACAGGCTGGCACCTGTGAGCATAAAGCATTCCTTCCACCTCTCCCTAAAAAAAACTGTTTAGTGTGAAATACTATAGGTTAAATAAATATTATTTATGGGTTTTAATAGTAATTTTTTTCTAATCATTTTGTCTGTTGCTATTCCGTGATATCATGACATTGGGTGGGGATCCATGCAATCGCGCGATATAACAATCGTGCGACCGCATTTTTCTCGTTATTCCTCTATGTTTTCTCTATGAAAATACATTGATGCTCACCTATAGAAATCAAGAATATGGAGAAAATAGTTAAAATATATTTAAGATAATTTTTATTGTCGGCTAAAACTTTGAGTAATCAGTAAAATAAAAAAACTAAAACATGGTCCACTGAAATATACAAAATAAAATGTAATTACTCTATTATCCTCAAAAACATGATTTTAAACTATATTTTCATTAAAAATCCTCCGATTGAAATTAAAAATAAAAACAATTTTTCAACCAATTATTTATTTCGGTTTTCATCAAGGTTTAAAAAAATTGACTTCAAATAATTTAATTAAACTTTACATTACTCGTAAAAGAGTATACATCAGGCTCACTCTAAAAGCCAGTGGTGAAGATATAAGAAGATTACTTTATCGGAGGAGCCGTGTGTCGACCGTAAGCGTATTACATATTTCCCGAGCTTGTCCAAGATTTATATTACAGGTAAACTCGTTTCTAATACAGTAGAACCTCTCAAACTCGGCACAATGTGGACTTAAAGGATGTCGAGTTTTGAGGATGTCGAGTTTCAGGGAACTTATGTAAAAATAGCTAAGGGTTGAATAAAAACGCTTATTTAGCGTAAGGAGGATACTATAAAAGAGTTGTTTAAAATCACAATATGCCAACATTAAGCCTATTAACTAAATTAAACACACAAAGAAATTTTTAACAATATAAAAACAACTGAGAGAGTTATACTAACTCATCTATTCTCCTTGAGAATCACACGGGAAATGACTATGTATATTTCACGAAGATGACTTGCATACCAAATTTTGCATTACCAAATTACAAAACCACAAATAATTTTAAAAATATACTGATACTTCTGAATCGAAAATAATTTTAATAATTAACTTTAAAACTAATTATAATCCTTGATTTTGAACGTGTAATGATTTTTTTCATTTAATTTATTTTAGCAAAGAATAGAGACGTATTTCACTGGTGGTACTGTCACTGTTATAAAAGTTTGTCAATTTTCTACATTTACAAACATTGCGTATTCATTTTGTAGGCCAACAATATGACACAAAACTAATTAAAACGTAATTAATTTTCTAATTATAATTCCATGCTGTATTGGCAATCAACTTTCTGTTGTCTGTAAAATATAACATTTAATAGGAGCAAAGAAAATCGTTTGCGAAATATATACCATAGTAGTTATATAATTTATTTACAAGTACATAAATTACTATTTTGACTCCATACAGATATTTGTTTTTTTCAAACTAGGATCTTTGTATATTAACTAGGAGCTTTGTAAAGGCTCAGAAAATTTCAATTTGAGCTCTGTAACTAATGTATAGGTTGAAAGTACGTTTTTTACTTGCCACAATGATAAGTGTGTTGATGTTTTGACGACAGTTTTGAATAAACTATTTTGCAAGCAACTCGTTTAACACAAAGTGTATATGATTATTACCTAGCTCTATAATATGAACTCCACGATAGTTGCCAATTGAGTACTATATATGTAATGACGTAATTAGATTAGATTAGATCATTGAAATGGCAACCATTATACAATGTAGGTATTTAAGCCACGTATGAATGAGGATTGAATGTAAGATGATTGTGGCGCGATCGTGTAGTCTTGTTACTGACTAAGGCTGACATATTCCTTAGACAGGACTGTTAATTAACAACCCAACAGCCGATGGCAAAGTACAGTCTCATTTTATAAAAAAATTCTTTGTATCATACAAACACTTTTGGGAAAATGCCTTTCCATACTGACAACTGAAAAATTTTTATCAACACATATTATATGTTTACAATAAATGTTCGACAATTTGGTGTTAAGCTAAAATATCTTAAACTAAATAACTAAATTTAAATAGTAAAATTCAATAATTTCTCAAGACAAAAAATCTCATAACTTGGTACAGTGTTGTCTAACTCATAAGGCATTTAAAAAAATTCCTGTAATCAATTAAAACGGGTTTTAATTAGGTAAAGTTGTAAATGCTTCCTGAAACGAGAGAGTTTATTTTGGCTGGAAATATATAAAGGTAAGTTATTAAACATCTTTATTCCTGCACGATTTTAAGATACGTTTTTAACAAGTTTTATCACTTTTGTTAAACTATCACATAATTTTATTACATTTCCTTTACGAGACGAATTTTAACTATGAAAGAGCTACACGAAAAATCCTTAATATTTTTATATTGGATACAGAGCTGTAACAAAGTGAATAAACAGTTCACAACTAACACTAGAATATAGCCTGTAAGGAAATAAACACTCTAATTTATATACAACAGTGTATAAATAAACTCAGAAAAATGATTTTTCTATACAAAAAAGAAGGCGCTGAAATGAACCTTCCCTGAGGTAAAACAAACTTAAATTGTTTTTTGCGTTTAGCCCTAATCAATGGAAGTATCGTGTTTACAAACGTCGTGTTTTACAGTGAATTTTTTACTCTGTTCACAATACGTGTAAAATAACATTCTTTACAAAGATTCCAAAGATATAAATCATCCGCTTATACATTTGAGTTAAAAAAACTTTTCAATATTAAGTTTAGGTGTAAAAATAATGTTTTTAAGTAGTCTCCACATTTATCAACAAACTTAAAGTAATGTTTATTAGATTTTGAGTAATAAACACGATTAGAGAGAACGACGATGTTCTAAGAGTCAAAAAAATCAAACAGCTCATGAGATACATAAATTTTAAAATGTATCATTAAGACCTCATTAGTCCAAATCTAATGGCCTAACAGAGGAAGGAGTAGGAATGCTCTAAGACATGTTAAATTGAGACGTTATTTGTTAAGACATCTTAAATTTACATATTCGATCAAGGAACTGAATAACACTTTTAATCCGAGTTATGCACAATATTTTTCACTACACTGTAATCGTATTAAGACAACGAATTAAGTAATGTAATTTTTTGAACTGTGATTTAGTTGCCCATTTGATTCCCTCAGTACCAGAAAAATAGAAACAATAATACTGTTTCACAGCTGATTCCACTTTTTACAACCTCTACTGGCAGTATATTGTTAAAGCTACTAGCGCTGATCGCTACTAGTGTTTTATCTTTTTATGGGTGTGTATCTTTTCATGGGTGTCTATCTTTTTATGGGTGTCTATCTTTTTATGGGTGTCTATATCTTTATAGGTGTCTATCTTTTTATGGGTGTCTATCTTTTTATGGGTGTCTATCTCTTTATAGGTGTTTATCTTTTTATGGGTGTCTATATTTTTATGGTTGTCTATCTCTTTATGGGTGTCACTCTTTTTATGAGTGTCTATCTTTTTATGAGTGTCTCCTTTTATGAGTGTCTCTCTTTTTATAAATGTCTCTCTTTTTATGAGTGTCTCTCTTTTTATAAGTGTCTCTCTTTTTATGAGTGTCTAGCTTTTTATGAGTGTCTATCTTATTAGGGATGTCTATCTTTTTTATAAGTGCCTCTCTTTTTATGAGTGTCTGTCTTTTTACGAGTGTCTATATTTTTATGGGTGTCTCACTTTTATGATTGTCTATCTTCTAAACGTTAACTCGTATTTTAATGCACAAAATATCTAGTTTTTTACTGCCTTTGTGTTCGTGGTTGTACGTCCATCACAACCACAACTACAATAACAACAAATAACGTAATAACAATAAAGTGATAACAATAACGTAATATTTTATATCTAACTTTACGTATTTTGAAAAAAATACTGAATTAAATCAGTGATATAGGTGTGGTAATGTATCACGCTACCAGTTCTAGTTGCCGACGAGCCAAACTTTGATGATTGATCTCGACCCTTGTGGACCAGACCACCGTGTTTGTGTCCAAGACTAGTCAGCTCACTCTCACAGGTATTCATTATTATCGATGATTACACTGTGAACATCGAACTTTGAACAATATACTTTAAAAGCTCCCAACTCGTGCTAAGATAAAACAAAGTTTAGAAAAATATGTTCTAATAAGCTTTATGTAAAATCAATAGATTTTTAAACTCTATTAATTTAAAATCTATGAATTAATTAAAAATCTATTTTAAAATCTAACACAATTTTATGTTCTTTAGATGGTCTTATAACATATTCTTTTTAAACAATGAAAATTAAATTTTAGTAAAGTTACTACTTACCCGAATTGCCCATTAAAGCCCAAATTAACAGCTGCTGTAGCCTTAGAAAAACGGATTTGTTGTTCTCCTTTATTCGTGTTATGATCATGTTGAAATTTACATTTTCTTAAGAAAAGTAAATTTTGCAGCTTCTTGTTTGTAGTTTACTTTTTATAAATTACATGTTTTTTGAGCTATTGAGCTTTGAAAAATTGAAATAGTTTCCATTTTGAAGTAGTAAAAAGTGGAAATTTGATACTATGCAAAAATATAGTTCCTATTAGTACCTAAACACGTACCAAGTTTGAAGTCGGTACTTCAAGTTGTTACAAAGTTATACCAAGTTATGTAAAACACATACACACCGACAGATGGAAAACAGAGCTATTTTTACCTTTAGGTACACGAACCCAAAGTTTTTCGGTATATTTCAGATACGCCCTGTATATTCTGATCGCCTTAGCAAATATATCAATAGTATAGCCAAGGGCCAGGGTTATTTTGAAGGGTAACCATTTTTGTTATATCTACAGTGAACATAAATTATAAAACTAGCTTTAAGAAGTAAACCAATATTTCACTTTAACCCTCCAAGTGGCTATTGACAAGCCCGTGTTGATGACAGTGAAAAGTGATTATTATCGTCCATTTATCGCGATGATATTCGGCGATGCTTAGTCAACGATTACCGTCAGGGTGCTGCCACCTGCAAGCTAATGCATGAACTAATGCCTCGTGAAGTTCGCTGTCTTGCCGCTAGAGTATGCTTTTTATAGCCAAGTAAGCGCTTTCTCAGATGGTGATCTTTTGGTGTAGGGGTCTAAACCTTTGTACTGACGAGTGCAACCGTTTAAGCCAATAGAAAGGACGAGGGTTCGAAACCCAACCATGATAATCCAAATTTGGCTTACAAATGTGTGCTACAGTGGTGGAAAGGCCCACCATAAATAAACGGTGGCCGTCTTGGGTGAAATTTGACGGAATTTGTATCTTTTACGACTGTGTGGTTAAAGAGGGGGCATGTTTTTTGTACTTAGTACATTAACAAGAAAAAGCTCCGCCACTTGGAGTGTTTAATAGCATTATGTATGTATTTAAAAAAAGAGGTTGAGTACTAATTGAGTATTTAGATTACAAATACTTTCTAAATTATTTAAATATTAATGCAGTCCAGGTTAGACAGTAAACAATATTCTGTGTATCGTACTGGATGAGGAATTACGATTCATAAAAACATCAACTTTAAGAGAGGACTATACAGTTGACATAAACAGAAGAAAATGTATGACACCTATGACTTGAAATGAAATGATAAAAGTTTTAATTACATCCTGTTATTGCGAATGTGATTTGCAGTTTAATATTTGTTTTCCGTGCAATCCAAAATGTAAACGTCATAAAATATCACATGACAAAGGTAGTTCAATAGTTTGGTAGATTGTCAGCAAACGGGTTTACCATGATGTTACTATTTCGTTTGATTTTAATTAGTTTTTCCTTCTCTTCTTTGCATTTTATATTTTTAAATATAAATAGCAATCTTCAGTATGGTATGCACTAAATAGTATGCCCATGGGATGTTACGTAAATATTATATATGTTCGCATTAGGGAAACCCGCCATGTTATATTTAATCGTGAAGGTTTATGAGGTCATCGAATATTTTTGAAATGTTTTTTATAAAACGTTTTATATAACATGCTATTCAATCTATTTTTTCTTAAATATTGACATATTATCGTGATGGGTTTATACTGGTGCATTCGCAACCAGTACGGTCAAAGTAGGTAGAAAAGTGCCCTGCTTTGTCATATTGATATGCTTGGGCGGTGTTGTACATAGTATCATGAATCAGTAATGTAGATACTCCCAGATAAATGTAACAAAAATATTATAGTACTTTAATTAGTATAGTTATTGCCTCTAAGAGAAATGTATAGGCCTATCTTAATTTCCAGTAATTTTATTAATTTAAAACACGATGTTATATAATTGCATTTTTATTTATAATTTTATAGTCTATTTTACCTGTACTTTGACCATTGTGCACATAAATAGTTGTGGAATTAAGACAAATAATTGTTAGTTATATCAAATTAACATGAACTAAATTTTTACCAAAAGTTTTAATTTTATATAGATATTTCATTTTTCCTCTTGAAGTAGAATAACATTCCTAAATTATATTCCTCTCGTGAAATTTACATGTGAAAGATTCAATTGGTATTCGTTCAAATAGAGCATTATAAAAATTTCACAGGTTAAAAGCTCGTTTATTTACAGTAAAGTGAGTGTTTTCATGCTTTGATTGATGTTTTGAATTAATCATTTTGCAGCCAACCAAACTGATACAAAGTGCATTTCATTATTACCGAGCTCTAGGATGTCAACGCCTCGATAATTGCTAACTGATTACAGGATATTATTTGTGATGAATGTAATATAACATGGTTTTAAATGAATAGCATGAAAATTACTGTTGTAACATTATAACATATATAAAACATTATCGGAATATTATCTTTTTATCAGATTCAGTTTTATCAAGACAATGTTTTACTGAAATTGAGATGAATAGTTTTATAGTATAAGACTTCAAGTAACTAGGCATTGTGACCTTGTTTAACTTTTCTAAAATCTAAATAAACGGTATCAGTGGACTGACACATTAACTAAATTTACTTTCTCCTGTAAGTAAATTTAAAAACAATATTCTATCTCAATAAAATCAGAGTTTTGTCTGTAAATTGCTCAGAGTTTTTAATTTTTAGTTATTTTTACGTTTCGTGCGTTATAGAAGCCAAAACAAGTCTTATCTCAATTTTTGTCTGTTTGTCTGTGACGCTACAATAGGCATTTTACGCCATCTTCTCCAAAAAAATTTAAAAAAATAAAACGGGAGAACTGATTGCAATGAAACTTATTTCATGTATTCTCTACATTCCAGAAAAGGTTTTTCATGGCTTAAAATTGTCAGCTGCCCCTTAAAAAATGAATCACGAGCATTTAAAAAACCCACTTTTTACGCGAGATTATTCACATTTTGCTTTCAATTATCAATTAACCACCTACTGGCAATAATTAGCTGTCTTTGTAGTTTAAGGATTTAATAGAAAGGAAAACAAACAGCTGTGAACTCATAATTAGTTAGTTTATATTGGTTATTGTTTTTAAACGCATTTCGAAATCATAATATATTAAAAAGTTATCTTAATGTATAACTAATTATATCAATGGTATAAATGTTCTATTTAATTATTTATTTTAATTATCTATTTATCTTTAAAAGGTTTTAGGTTATCGTTTATGAGTAAACGGTTTATTATTTTAACAATACACACTCACACTGGATGAGACTAAATTTATAATTTGTAGCGATTCCCAACAGAGAAGTAAGGTTCAGCTCTGGTCGTGAAGGGTCTTAATGAAAGGTCGAATTGTCCTTTGTTACCAAAACGTTCTTGCTTGCACTGTCAGTTGTAATCCTACTACCGCAAAGCGATTAATACAATTTCTATTTTCACAGTTTATTTTATTCGTGAAATACAGTCTTTTATTTCTTGGTAATAATAATAATAATTCTTTTATTGCCATTATACAATATTAAAGAATTGTGTAGCAAACGTCATTGAACATAAAGTTGACATAATTTGGAACCATAGTAATAAAAATGCATAATAATACATAAATATAACATAATAATAATACAAAATCTATATTAATTCACCCAGTGACACCTCCCTGGGCACAGTCACCCTACCATGTGTGGTCCATGAACTCGCCCACATGGTAAAACTCTCCCTGAACCAAGATGCGCTTAAGAGTCTGCATCAGTGGTAGCCATCTTGAATTTAGGTCTCGTAAGAGCAATGTTAAATTCTGGCGCCTATATCTCCTTGACCTATTGTCATAAATTAACAGAATGGGTGTCAAATTAAAGGTATTACAGTCCTCCAGGGCACCACCTTACAGAACTTCTTATTTTCGCTCTCAATAAAAAATAATAATGATTTATTTTGTAAAATATTCCTGGATTTTTGTTTTTATATCAAGTTAAATTTTTGAACATATTAAAAGGTCATGCCCTTGAGCCACAACTCATCAATGTACTTCCAAAGTTTTACATTGATACTTTGATAATTAACGCCACTACAGACGCCAAAGTGAAGGTATGTTCCGCCAGAATTTAACATTGCTCTTACGGGGCTAAAATCCAAGATGGCTACCACTGATGCAGTCTCTTAATGCGATTCCTGAATTTCCCCGAGTTTCCCTCCAGCCTGATGTGTAAATATATTTTTAATTTTACTCCCAATTGCAAAGGGCAAGCCTATGCTGAGTTAAGTTTTAAAAATAAATTTCGCTTGGATAACTTTTATACATCATAATAATAGGTTTAGTCCTTAAAAAACTGTATTTTAAGCAGTATGACGAAAGCAATATTATTTAATTTTCTCTATGTTTTGGCCGCCATTTATAAATAGTATGAAAATTAATGAATATTCAACATTATGTAACTAATACTAGGATTTGAGTTTAACGTTAATTGTGTTTTCCCTTATAACGCTAACATGTTTACATTAACAATTTATTAGTTGGAATATTAATACGCTTACCTAAGTTCTCTCGCATTTCCAATAACATTTAACTCAATCTCCTTACCTCTTCCTATGTAACCCTAACTTGCAATGCTTGCCTATCAAGTGTTGAGTTATTCAATTAAAACTCTACTCAAGTGTTATTCTCAGAAATTTAATCACATTTCACTTCTAATTAGTCATTTGCTAATCATTAACTAATAATTTTTTAAATTGCTTATAAATTTACAAGGTTTTCATATAGATTATTTTTTTAGTTTATTCGGTATATGCTCTTTGTCATATTTTTATCAAACGAATTTTATTTTGGATGTCGTTGCTTTCCTCTTTTACTAGCTACAGATATAAGTAAATAATGCTTTTGTTTTATCGTCTTTTTGTTTACTGTTATTAAAAAAGAAAAAGTTGAAAATTGTTGCAACAGTTGTACTGTTAAATGTAATAAAGAAATGTGAGAACAAAAAATAATACCCTGATTTTAGCCCTACCTCGTTGGTACCCACGGTAATAGTTTCAACTCTATTCGTTATAAACTAAAATATGAATACAGTGTTCATAATTACAATCAAACATGATGCTTATTTTATCATTAACCTCCTTTTATGCTCCAAGTAGGCGTTTTCCCGTTTTCCTTTCACGTATTAAAGTCCTAATACGTCATAATATAGTTCTTAACGTGATTATAAGTGTTCGCGCCGGATCAGCTCTTGAGAGTTTATATTGCCAAGTTTTCCACGTAACTGCATCATGAAGATTACTCCTAGTAAATTCTTGGTAAATAGTGGTAATAACTTTGGAGAATTAGGAGTTAGTTTATTCACCGTTAACTTCAATATAGGTTAAACAATGCTTAACTGTTATAGCTAGACGTTTTTAAGGAAAAAGTATTATACCTCTGAAAGACTTTGGGATATTTTTTCTGAGGTCAAAACAAATAAAAAGTGGCCTGTGAACATATGGCCTAACTCACTACGTTTTCCATATGTCGGTGTGTATGTGTTTTTTATATTGCTTGCTATAACTTTAGAACCAGTTGAGGCACAAGCTTCAAAGTACACGTGTATGAGTAATAATAAGACCTATTTGCTTGGTGTCTAATTTCTACTTATTACTATTTCGTAATGGCGGCCATATCAATTTTTTCAAAGCTCAAAAACTCAAATTTCATTTACAAGAAAAAAAATAAAACAAAAAGCTGCAAAATTCAATTTCCTTTAAGAAAATTTAAAACATGTTTAAATAGAGTCATAACAAAAATAAAAATACAACAATAACACAAATTTGTTTGTTTTGACTTCAGAAACAATATCTAAGAGTTTTTCGGTGTATTTCAGATACACTCTGTATACATACCGTAATATTAAAGTTTTGTCCCTAGATTGTGGACTTGGAATTATGATATTTTTTAGTATTTATGTTTTATAGCCCCAATAAGCCAAAATGGGTCTTATCTCAAATATTGTCTGTCTATCTATAGAAATGAAACTTATTTCGATGACTATGAGAGAAGCACGAAAATAGTTTAAATTTACACGTGATATATCTTTATACGTACTATAAGCACTAATAATTTGTTACAACCCAAAATTTATATTTTATAATGTTGTAAATTTTCTATATGAAAGTTAAGATACAGCACAGCATCAAGAAAAAAACATTGACAGGAAACTAACATTCCAATTGAGGTCCCAATAAGCAAAGTGAATAGTTTTTTTCTGTATTTATCCGTGTAGTGGACTTAAATTCGTCGTTATATTCACGTCTCAACATAAAGACGTCAAATATACATTAATGGCGTGCCCAATCGAGCTACTTGGAGATCACGAATTGTGGACAGTTGTGAGCGGTAGTCGGTGAAATAAAATGAAATAGAATGGAATGTAATGAAATTATATTAAATGATTGGGAATGAAATGAAATGAATGGGACTAAAATGGGGAGATTCCAAATCCACATTAATGAGTCGAATTGCTTCATCAGTTTGAGTGGTCCTATAAGAGATAAACTGAGCATCATCCGCATATGAATACAACTTTGAGTGCGTTACAGACTTTCCCACAGTAGAAGTATAAAGATTAAACAGTATAGGCCCCAAGCAACTGCCTTGTGGCACTCCCAAGGTCCTTGTTAGAGCAGTAGAGATCAATTCCAGCTTTGACTCTCTGCCTTCTTGCACACAAATAGGACGAGAACCAAGAAATCGCCCCAGGCTGTACCCTGTAATGCTTCATGATGGCCAGTGACAGATTTATGGCCTAAGAATTATTTATGAACAAGAACCGAAAGAATCAATTTTCATCAGCAAATAATAAGCAATGAAATCTATTCTCGAACAGCTAAAAACTGCTAATTTTAAGCTGGTATTTATTGCACACACTATAGGAATAACACATTGCACTGAAAAGGTTAAATTTCGAACGATATGCCAGAATAATGTAGATTCAGGTTTTAAGTATACATTTGTAATAAACTATAGTTTTTTCGTTTTCAAACGTGTTTATTTAATATCCACTTACGGTGAGGCCAGTGGCACAAGCCAGTATGTGTATTTCCAATGTTTACCAACCCGATTACACTGTTTCTGTTTATATTTGTTCATCAGCAAGTTTGTTGTAGTTCAATCAATGTACCGATCACACAACCCGTCTATTTGAACAACCGTTTTTATTACGGGGGCTATGATTGATGTTGGGTGAATTATTTAGTGTTGCTCTTTGACATTTGGAAAAATCTGTTATCGTATTTTTAAAAGCAATGAGGATTAAATGCAAAATTGAGCTTTTTATCAATAACATTAAAACATGTATATTTTAGAAAAAAAGTAGATAACAGTTTGAAGAATTAACCTCCAAAGTACTAAAATTCCTTTAGATTCAAAAAACAAAAAAGGAGTTAAATAATCAAAATTGAAGATGGTGGATGAAAAGATAGGCTCAATGTGAAACTTAGTCGTTTCCTGGCTACTGACTAATGTGTATATAGTTTAACTACGGGTAAACAACACCCAGCAGAAATGATGTTAGGAAGAAATAATATAAAGACGAGATTAGATCTTAGCTATCCACCATCGGAGACTAGGCAAGATACAGTCGATAGATACAGAAACAGTCGACAAGGGAAACCCTCCCATGCGTTCCAAACAGGAAAAGAGGTTTTTATCCGTATTTATAATGACCAAACCCAGAGATGGAAGAAAGGGGTCGTTAAGAGAAGAATCGGAAGTCATGTACATTGTAGAGATGGAGGACAGTACACAACAAGAGACATGTGGATCAGCTTAGGAGGTGACAAGTAAACTAAGTAGAGAGGAGTTATTATGTTTTAGTATATATTTAGTATCAGCTGCCTTCTAATTTAATCTAATTAATTAATCTAAAGCTTTTAGTTTATTTTTATTTACCTTGGACAGTTATGGAAGTGGAATTAGGGAGTTCAATACTGAGAACTAGTCTTTTTTAATAGAAATCCAAGAAAAATTTACCTTTGGACGATATTTTTGTCCTGAAATGAAGGAAGACGATTTTTTAACGAGTATTTCTTTAGTAGGTACTTTATTTATAAACTTTTGTATAGTAGTCAGTGTATTGTCTGTCACAAAAGTACTTCGTGAAGAAACTATTTAATTTTAATTTATTTCAATACTAATTAATTAGTCATATTTATATCTCCATATTATTCATATTTGTATCTGTAATTAAACAAAAAACTAAGTCCATTCTACTCTGTTCCTCTTTTTTACAATCGACCTTAAGGAATTCAAGTGTTCTAGGACACAATTACCTACTTACATACTGCCGTTCCTCCACAAATCTCAGTTGACTCTTAGCCTCATAGACCAGCCCCTACCACTCTATTCTGCCGTTCGCCTAGTTGATATCTGCACCCAAGGTCTTTAATGACTTCATCAGTCCATCTTAATTTTGACCTTCCCAATGGAGGCTTTCCCCTACGCGTGGCTTTCCATACTTTATACAGCCTCCTTTCCTTCTGCCTTCTTAGTACATGTCCGAAGGATTTACTAATATGTACTTTTAGGAAACCAGCATCTTAAAATATAGCATTACTTTAAAGATATGTTTAGCTTTAGTAAATTTTTCTTGAGGTTTCAATCAATTTTAATCTATTGCGCTGTGCGCGTTTCGAACGTACAAAAGGTTTATTCAAGGAACAACTCAACTGAACGTTATAATTATCAGACAATAATTGTGGTCCCGGGCTTAACTATCAATATGCGGGTCATGTGAACAGCTCACCTTTCCGTGGGTAATTCACTGATAATATAGCTTGTTTGGTAAATATACAATATTTCATATTATGTTCTAGGAAGGGGTTTATACTGAATAACCCTGTAAGTAAGGACAAAAGCAGTCAGGTATAGAGTAACAAAGGGCGAAGTAGCCTTTCATTAGAGCTTTCACAAACATTTCCCGCTACGTGTAACAATATTTCAGGCAGAGACAGAACTTATTTATGAAACATTTCAGCTTTGTATGAATCGGTTTAGTCTACAATTATTGGTAATCATTTTGGATTAATGTAATGGTTTTGAAACTGTTTTATTTTTATTCAATTTTTGTTTTGTTTTAGGGAGTTTAAATGCTTACTGCACGGTGGCAGTTACCGCGATTGTGGGGCTTACTAATAATTACTAAGTAATTACTAATTACTATACGTTTATTCGATATAAAAGTAAAGACATAAAACACATTTTAGAAATACATTATCTTTAACCCTTTGAGGACCTTCAAGACATTTTAAAAATTTCGGTGCATAGATGGACACGTAATATAAAATTAAACTGTAAAATTTCAGTATTGTTATTCACTATGCCGCAACCCAGAGTATCTACACAACGAAGCCGTAATACTATTCAACTTCAGAACATGGCCATTCTTAAAGTTAACATGTATTTACTGTCTGTTGAGAAATAAATAATGAGTTTTTTTATCGTCTGTCTGTTTACTGATGTGGAAGAAAAGAACGTATTTTGTATCGAAATTGTCTAAAATAACATGTTTTTCTTGTCAAAATGCCATAAAAATTCGTAATCACACCCTCTATTATGTAAGCAATAATTACAATTATCTTTGGTAAATTTGTCTTTATTGAATGGTAATTATTTAAAATTTAACATCAATACATCATAACGGTTGAAAAAGTAACTATAAACATTCTAGTAAAAAAATCACTAAGGTAGGGCCTATCTAAAAAAAGGTCTCATAACAAAACTTTTATAAACCATGACAAAAATGCCGATTCCACAGGGTCTTTTTTCGCATTGCACACCGACTCATAGGATGAAAACAAAATTCTGACCTACATAAACAATTGTAAAATGACACCCGGAGCAAAATAGTGCTCTTGGTCGTTTTAAAACAAACCAAACCAATATTTATACTGCACTCCAAGCTAGAAACACTGAGAAGACAATTTTATATTCCATCCTACAAAGATGCCGCCTCAGGGTAAGTTCTGAAACAGCATCTTTGAAATTCTGTTTATCGGAGGCCCGTCAGAGGCACTTAGCAGCGCAATACATGTCTGTTGTAAATCTCTGCCTCGGTTTATGCTGATCTATTTCGTCATAAAATATATACTTTGAAGTGAAAACTGAAACTCTATATTAATCTCAATAAAACACAGTGACCTTGATCACATTTAGCTTACATTTTAATTATCTGCAACATATACCATAATGGTTGTTTACCTCTAATATTTCAAATAAATAAGTTTGCCATTCTTTAGCCTTTTAGAACTACGAAATTTCATTCTTAAGGATGAAACTAAAATGTTTATTCTAACTAAAAATGTGTTACGTTTTGTGTACAAATTTAAAAAATAAACCTCTATGATAAGGCTGTGTTTAGTGTAATAGGTTTAAAAAATGTTTAACTGGTAAATAAAGGATTTAATGTGTTCTATAGATCAGTAGTTAAAAATATAGCATAACATGAAAGATATTTTAACCTTTTCAAAAAATATTCTTGAGGTTTCAATTAATTGTATGGTCTTACGCTGTTCGCGTTTTAGACAACAATTCATCCTCGGAAGCGTTTTCATTAGTTGTCCACATGCAACAAAATGTATGAAGAAACATTATGATTTTATCTTATTTGTACAGTAGTTTATCATTTTTGTCACTGTTTGTACTTGTTATTTAGATTTTTTATTGTGGACTTTTTCCATCACGATTTTAAGTAAAACAAAGTTTCACGACGTTTCGGGATTTTGAGTCTGATCCGTTTTCAGGCGAACTAATATCTAAAACATAACGCAATTTATACATAATCCGGACTTAGCCGGTATAATGCTGAAAAAAGATAACAGCAGTCAAAAACCTAACAAAATGCTGTAAACACTTTTTACGCTTTATACGGCTTAGTCCGGATTATGTATAAATTGTTTCGTGTTTTAGATATTACTTCGCCTGAGAATGGGATCAGATTCTAGATCCCGAAACGTCGTGAAACTTTGTTTTACTCAAAATCGTGATGGAAAATGTCCGCAATAAAAATCTAAATGACATGAATCCACCGTCACCAATAATGAATTTCAAACAAAGAATGTTTGTATTTGTCATTTAAGAAAAAAACTATTTTGATTCTCTCTAGTTTTTTTACAATTATTATTATTAAAAGTACGAAGTCGCTTTGAGAAAACTACTCTTTAGTAATAATAAATAAAACGATGTTTTCTCTAGAATTATTGGGTTAAAAATTCCACTTTCCCTTTTATTCGCTTCGGTCTGTTGACTTTGCCAGCCAGAACGTGTTTCACCGGTAGAATTGAACGTCAAATGAGTTTTGACAGCAAACAGACCTATCGTAAAACCTGAGTCCAGTGTGTTTAATTGAATGAAGGTACCAATACATTTACCCAGTGGTTCTACTTTGTTATTAACAGGTTTTCCATGAATTGTTAATTAATAATACCCTCGTCGCAGCAGACCTACGTGCTCAGCAACTTTCCTAATCAATAACATACAAATATAAATATATGACAAGCTTTATCATTATCCGTCGATAAATATGAGAGTTATTTGCCTAATCTCCGTAAAATTAACTCGGTAAGAAATATGCAGGGTTGCTGCTGTGAGGAAGCCCGAAAGTAGGAGTTTCTAGCGTAAACTTCCCCCCAAACTACCTGATTTGAATGAACGATATGCCTGGATTACGAACCTATCCGAGCAAATGTAGGAATATACGTCTCTACCAAATATATACATACATATACATTTGACTGGGACGGCGGCGACGTCCTGTAATCCAGCTACTTGGAGGTCACGAATTGTGGATAGTTGTGAGAGATAGTCGGTGGATGTAGTGTTCTCTTGTGTGGATTAACGTCCACACTACAGTATTGAATACTACGTTAATCCACAAAGACCATCCTCATAATTAGACCAATTCATAATTCAGAGGCCGTGGTTCGGATTCCACGTTAAACTGTAGGTCCATTAGCTGCTATCGGCTGTTGGGCTATTAATTAACAGTCCTTCCTAAGGAACATGTCAGGCTTAGTCAGTAACAAGACTACAAGATCGTGCCACAATCATCTTACACTCAAACCTCATTCATACTTAGCTTAAAATACCTACCTTGTGGTAGGGTCACCATTTCAATTAAAAAGTATCAAGTATAAAATATATAAATAAACATAAAATATAAATAAAGTACATAAATATATAAATAAACAACACATTTTGATTTTTAATTTCCCATTACACATTTTTAAGACATTACGTTGCATTTAAGCATCAATTTGAATTATTTTCATTCATGATATGTTCTGTTTCGTCCAGAACCAGGATAACAAGGCGAATATCTATGATTGCTAATCTGCATGCAAATATAGCCTGTCAGTAACACTAAGCCCTTCACGACGTTTCTCGAAACATCCAAGTATTCCTTTGCATGTGTCCCGAACATATGTGTGTGTCCTTGTTAACGTTTTAGCGAATTTCCCGTAGGAAAGAAGCTATTACCGTAGGCCTCTAGTATTCTAGCATTTTTAGGTTTCATGTGTAGAAAAGTCGAAACAAGTCTTATCTCAATTTGTGTTTGTCTCTCTGTTTGTATGTGACGCTCCAGGAAGCATTTTACGCCGTCTTCTCCGAAAAACGGGAGAACTGATAACAATGAAACTTATTTCATGCATTCTCTACATTCCAGAGCAGGTCTTTCAATGGTTGAAGTTGTCCGCCGTCCTTGAAAAGTAAATATCGAGCATTTAAAAACCCATTGTTAACCGATAATAGTCGCATTTTCCTTTTAGTTTTCAATGAAACACCTACTGGTAATAATCAGCTTCTTTGTAGTTTAAAAGTAATTTAAAAGAAAGAAAAACAAACAGCCGTCAAATTAAAAAATTATACTACCAATTATACTAAAAATAGATAAAAATATAAACGTGCAGGATGAAAATAAAAATTATACTATATTGAAATGTCATTTTAACGTTCAACTAATTTTAATAACGGTATACTAATTAATTTAATTGTAAAGTAGAGCTGTATAATAAAGCTAGGCATTTATTTATTTTCTTTGCACTGACTTTTTAAGGATTTCAGGTTTACATTTTGGTACTATAATCTTTCTTCTTTAAACTATATCCTTCAACCCGTACAAAAGACTGGCTTACTGCTAGTATAAAATAAAATCGTTGGAATGAACAATAAAAAGTTGTTTTTAATGGCTGTAGTACTGTGGGTCATAACGTATCAAGAACCATAAAATATATTTTAAACGTCGAATGAAAATATGAATTTTTATTCATTACAGTTATTTTTTAAGTATTTTAATTCATGACATATTCTGTTTGATTCAGAACTAGGATCACAAGTCGAATATCCAGGATTGCTATCATTTATGTAAATAATTTAGACTCGTCATAAAGTTTATATAACGTGTCTTAATCTTTTTTTTAATATCATGATTTCATATCACAAAAAACCTAGATGAAAATCTCGGTACATTACTTCAAACGTGTACAATTTAAAAGTAATCCCTCTCATGTGGGGTGGATTCCCAGAATTTCTTGCGACGCGACGCACTGTAACGAACAAACTTTATTAAGTCCGGGACCCAGTCACTGGAGTAATTGGGACAGTTGTTATTTTTCTCCCTGATTAACAGGAATTCTCGAAGGAATATTCAACGTAATTGCCGAACTTAATTAGCCTTGAAGTAATTTAACTATCCGTTAAAAAATTCATTTTTCAAAAAAAAATGTTTACAACATGTTTAGTCAACCAATGAACTTAATTTATTTTTAGTATAATCAGCAATAATTAATTAAAGTAATCCAATATTTTATGTTTTTTAAAAGTAAGGTGTAAATTATGCTCCTGAGTCCCAATGTGCTCTTTATAGCATACTGGGTTGAGATCTAAGTTATTTCATAGCGAAATTCCCAGTTGTTGAGTTCCGGAGATTGTGATTGGAAATTTTAAACCTAAAAATAAACAACCTTTATATAATATTTATGAATTGTACTAGCAGTGAACCTATACTTCTACGTGTTGTATGTTTCCGTGTTAGCAAGACTAATACTTAAAATTATAATTAGTCAGCCACGAGCAATAAAAATTAAATTTTTTATTATTTATAAAGAAAAAGGTATATTTTGATTCTTGATTCAGTGGCACCTTCAGCCTAAAAAAATAGCTAAGGCTATATTTCTAAGGCTGAAGATTGTCTTCAGCCTTAGAAAATAGTGGCCAACTAAAAATTACTCAAGGAACACCTGTATTTTATTTTGTTTTTATATTTCACTCTCTAAAATAAAATAGTTTTTTGGGTGTTTTTAAATATCTCTAACGGTTTAGAAGCTACGAGGGCTTGAAGTTTTGATATCTTTGATATAAGGTTTCTACCTGGTCCTGTTGCTGCCAAATCACGATATTAAAATATTAGCTACTGGCTTAGGTAAAAACCTCATATCAGAGAAATCAAAACTTCATGTCCTCGTAGCTTCTAAACCATTAGAGATATTTTTAAAACCCCCAATTTTTATTTTATAAAGTAGAATCCAAAAACAAAATATAATACAGAGTGTTCTATGAAACATTTTAAAGCTGGTTTTAACATTGAAATTATCTGATATTGTATTCCTAAGTGAAACTTAAAATTGAGCAAGTTCAAAATTTAAAGTGTGGTGCTAAGTCGTGTAATAAAATGTTAGCTATTGGATCACTTTAAAACCTCACCCTGTATGTTTGTGAAGTGATTAATTAAATTTGTTGATACCAAGCCTGTGGTTGCTTCACAGCACTCAGAGTGCCATAGGGTACAATACAACGCTCTGTATTCATTAATTCGAATTACTAATCAATAACTAATATCTCACGTTTAATATCTGAACTATGTTGTGTTCTGTCGCTCTGACATGGGTAGTTTACAGTTAACACCCTTTAGTACGCAACAGGTCAATCCATTCTTGATGCAGTCATGGTTGAAATGATGTACATGGATCTGAGACTATACATCCTCCAATCTAATCCTTGTCTGGCCAAACGTAGGTATAAAAATTAAAACTCTCAGACAAACCACCATCTAATAATATATATTAGCTCTGGGCTATGTTGGCAATTTGCAAGACCAAATTTATGACGTCATATGGTTAGTGACGTTATTTGGTTATAAGGACAGCTGTTTAGGGAAACTGAAAACATTGCCTCTAGTCATATCCATGATCTAACCTATTTCCCACAGGGAAGAAAATACAAAATTGTTCTCACAGAAATCGAATCCAAGGACACCTCAACCACCGGAGTCAACTGAGAGTCAACACCTACCCTTTTTTCTTAATAATATACATCTTCCAATAAGATAACATGAATATCGGAGGCTGTATATAATGGAAAGTACAAAGAATGCTTTACAAAAACAATTACTTTGCTATAGGAACGTTTATTCGTATTACAATACAATAATAGATTGTAACCCCCATTTTTGGAGTAAAAAACCATAGTGTAGTTATGAAGTCCGATTGCGTTGTTTAACTAACTCATTTAAGGTATTACAAAAAGAAACAACTCCAAAGAATTTCATAGCTAAACAATAATTGCGGCCATTATCGTGGTATAGATTAGATTAGATTAGATTAGATTATTGAAATGGCGACCATACCACAAGGTAGGTATTTTAAGCCAAGTATGAATGAGAGTTGATTGTAAGATGATTGTGGCGCGATCTTGTAGTCTTGTTACTGACTAAGGCTGACATGTTCCTTAGACAGGACTGTTAATTAATAGCCCAACAGCTGATGGCAACTAAGGGACCTACAGTTTAACGTGGAATCCGAACCACGACCTCTGAATTACGAATTGGTCTAATTATGAGGATGGTCTTTACGGATTAACGTAGCCTTCAATAGTGCGGACGTTAATCCACACAAGAGACACTACACCCACCGCCATCGCTCACAACTATCCACAATTCGTGACCTCCAAGTAGCTGGATACAGGATGACGCCACCATCCCAGTCTTTGTTAGTATATATTCTTTGCTCGGATACAATAAGACAATTTGAGGTAATAAATATCATACAATAATACAAATAGGTTTATAATTATTGTTCTATTTATGTCGGCGACAGAACATGATGTTGTCAGTTGCTTTCTTGAAATAAAAACAAAAATGATAGTTGTTTATTGACAATTGACACAAACTTTTTTTACTAAGCTGCACAAACTCTAAACAAAAATATATCCGCCACGGCCGGGGATTGATCTCTCCTAACACATTAGTCCACTGCGTAGGCAATGAGCTAAGACACAGTTTTGTAGTAGTGGTTTAGAATGTTTAAGCAGGCGTTATTGTTGGAGCTATCATAACTATTCGTACGACTATTTATAAACTGTGGTCAACTGATTGTATTAGATACAGAATGAGGATTAAAAGCAAAAGGGAAATTTAATTTACACCAATTGGTATGTTAAGTGGCTACAAGCAAAACAATGAATAAGTTTTCTATCAAAAAACGATAGATTTTGGAAGTACTCTTCTCCCCGTTTATTTCAAACAGTTATTTTACCCTTTAGTTTTTACAAATCAGTTGCTACCTACAATTTAGTAACTACTAATTTGATAATTTTTCATTTATTACATACACACATAAAATAAATAAATATGTATGCAAAACT
Organism: Nephotettix cincticeps; assembly: GCA_023375725.1. Taxonomy (NCBI): domain Eukaryota; kingdom Metazoa; phylum Arthropoda; class Insecta; order Hemiptera; family Cicadellidae; genus Nephotettix; species Nephotettix cincticeps. The sequence goes on from CM041788.1 coordinate 48,877,203, forward strand.
TCTATTTACAACTTACAAAGAACAACCCATGTAATTTATTTTGCAATTTTTATTTACTAAATGCTCAACTAACTTGAATAGATTATAAATAAAAATGATTTAAAAAATATATATCGTTAGTTACTTTACTCAACGACTATCAAACGGTTAGAAATAGATATTTTGATTTGGATTTTTTTACATTTAATTCCCCGTAAGCTTAATGTTAGTTTTTTAGATTTTAAACTTAATATTACAAGAAAACCGGAATTTTTCTGGACATTAGACCTATCTAGAACTTAGTTTCTACTCGAAAATTAGTTATTTCCAAAATTTAAAGAAATTCGTTATAGCCGTTTTCGAGATCCTCGTGCAAATATACAAACCTTGCTCGTTTTATACTATTGGATTTTGAATGACCCCAAAATGTGCTCAGTGGGTTCAGTTTTGAAATTATATCCTGTATTTCTGTATATAATCTCGAGCTTAACTTTCACCTTATGGGTCATGTGAATAGCTCACTTTTTCGTCGGAAATTCGCTAATAAAATTATTTTTACGGATAGCTCAAAACTCAAACAAAAAAATGGAAATATACTTTATTTAACATATGGAGAAAAAGTTATTTTAAACGCCAAACAACTCTAAAAAACTAATAAGAAGGGATTTGTTGCGGCGGCGGCGGTGGTGGTGTGGGGTGATTGATATTGTACCTGACGGGATTTGCAAGGATTATCTCCCACACCAACATGGAATGTGTTGTGTTTAAGGAATGCCTCACTTGCTCCTTGTCAACTCGAACATTGCATTATTTACCAGTTCTTTTTTATTCAAAAGTTTATATCTATTTTAATTTTCTTAATTCTTACTTTTGTAACGATATCAAAAACATTTATTCTTCGATTAGTATTTTATGGTCACGATGCTGGCAGATTCTTTTAAAAATGTTAATTAAAATACCAAGTTAAGTTTGAATAGATATTTTTAGGCTAACTACCCATTATGGGGATACGTCACTGTCTCCATTTTAAAAGGATTTTTCTTACATTAACTGGTCATCACAGGTCAGCCAGAGGTCATAATGGCTCATAATGTGACAGGAGTCACAGGCCAGCCAGAGGTGATTGCTTATGATCTGACAGGAGTCACAGGCCAGCCAGAGGTGATTGCTTATGATCTGACAGGAGTCACAGGCCAGCCAGAGGTGAAGCTAATGATCTGACAGGAGTCGCCCATCACTGGTGTCGACACAGCAACCTCTGACTTACTAGGCCATCATTATACTCCTAAACTACCGATTTGGTGAAATAAATAATAGTTTATGTTTAGCAGAAAATATTAACAAATCTAATGAAATAAAAAAATGCAATACAGTTAAATAATTATTTCTTAGGCTGTATATTATCTACAAAAATCGTAGGTATTCTTCGTTATATCTATTCGTCGACATAAATGTATTAGGTTTTAAGACATAAATATAATTAAAAATCTCAGCTGCTTTTTCACTGGAATTACAGTAGTTACTTTACAATTTGGTCTATGAAAATAAAGTAAACATTCAGCTTTGCTACTGGTTATGAAAATGTTTTACTTAAATATCTGGCATAAAGTATACATTTGTATTTACCCAGAACACATTTAGAAATATATCTGTTTTTCTGAAACAGTCAGACAAAAACTGCACTGAAAATTTAATGCGCATAAACAGAAGTACAAGAAAGTTTATCTTACTTTATTTCAATTTATCCCACGATGCGGAAAACACAAAGAGGAACTTAGACGAACAAAGAGAGTGAGAGACTTGTTTGTGACTAATAGACTTTTGTTTCCAGCGGTAAAATGAGTTCATCCATCGTCTTTTGTCTTACTTAAATTTCAAATTAGAAGTCAAATAAATGTTTTATATGATTTATATTTCTGAATACATTTTGTCACTCAATAAAAATAAAACGATAGAAAATATTAAACCCTGATATTTTGAGGAATGGGGATGGTGTCATTTTGTTTGTCTCATAAATTACTATAATTCATACGGTTTTCTTAAAATTGTTTTCTCATAGAGCCGTTTTTAAGAAATTTTCATTTTACGTATTTTTGGTGGTTGTGATGGTAAAAAACATTAAAATAGAAATTTAAAAATAAAAAATGCTCCGAAATACTGTCAATTTTTACTTAGTTACTGCATTTCATGAAAGTTTGACTATTTGTCCCGTATCTAGGCTCCTGCACATCCCACACACAAACACGCCCACACATACTAACACACAGACATATATCACTCTAAAAACCACTTTTTCTATTCAAGGGGTACTACAATAATCAATTTTTATATTCACTGAAAACTCAAATTCGAAAATTCTGACGATTTAATACTTTCTCCTTTTACCATCGTATAGGGGGAGAAAGTAAAAAGAGCTATACAAAGGCATTGGGAAAATATTTCCCTTTTCCTTGTGATTTAAGCTAAACATATTGCTTTAATACGTATAGAATATAACTATTAATAATTATAGACGTACAAAAGTACTTGATTGTTATTAATATTCTAAAACGCCTTTCTACTTTAATTGCTTTTCATTATGTCAGTGGTGTATGGCATTTTGTTTAGAATTTTTTTGTGAAAAATCTTTGAAGTGAGGAACAACTATGATTTTTGACATGAATATGTTTTAGCTCAGAGGAGGGGGATGTTGGTGATTTGTAAGATGGAAAATATGTAACAGGTTTCCATGGAAACTACCATATCTATAGTATTGAATTTTAAAAATAAAATAATAGGTACAGCTGTTTAGAAGAAATGAAAACATCCCCTTTAGACATATCCGAGCCTTACTTATCTCATACAGGGAAGTAAATACACACATTTTCTACTGAGAATTTTAGTTTCCTTGGGATGAATAGTTTTTCTCCCTAACACATCATAGTTTAAAACTGTTATCATCTAGTGCATCAGCGACATCTTTTTGGAACCTAGATAGACGATAATAGTGTAATTTACCTGCACAGTAGCTCAGGGGTAACGCTTTGGCTCAAGTCAAAAGCTGGATCAAAAGCGGCCGGCGACTCCTGTCAGATCATGAGCTGTCAACTCTGGCTAGCCTATGTGACTCAGCTGCTACTGTACCTATCTGTCTATAATTCACAGCACAGGCCCTAGGCTCATGATGGTGGGCAGTTGAGGTTCATTTGAAGAAAAAACATATTTTTATTGAACTGTCACAACACAAAACCATGTTATATTAACTTTATTCTATACATGTTCCTGGTATAATATATGGAGTCAGATGTCCTTATCGTGACAATGCTTTTTAACCATAACAGATGTAATCATATACTTTTATTTTGTTACCTAAAGAAATAACTTTAAACTACACTGATACTAAAAAAATATCGAGCACGATTTAGTTAAAAATATATTATATTTTTAACAAAAAATGTAATAAATTCATACGTTGATATTTAAAAAAATGCTAGGGAACAAATAAAGAAATCTTAAGATGATATGATTAATGGTCTTGTTTATAAAATACATTTTCTGATCTGGTATAAAACCCAATTTTTAGGATACTTAATCAAACATTTTTCGAGAAAAGAGTTTTAGGAAAGTCGCTTTAAATAAAAAACTATTCAAAATAATGTGATAATTTTTATGTTAAATTAAAAGGAATGTTTATGTTACAAAATAAGAAATACAAAATATATAAATAAAAAAATAGATTTTTTTCGAAATTGACATCCGACTCTCCTTATAAAGTCTGTTTTCATTAAAAGTCGAAATAATGAAATATTTAATAGAGCAATGCTGATAATCTCAAATCCAGCAATTCCGCTCACCTCAAGGTATTCCCTCTCTGTGATTAATTTTAGAATGCAGTTTACCAAAATATAATGAAAATTTTTTTTCCAGAAATGCCAGCAGCCAAATTACCTTTTACGGCCAATAAATGGTAAGTTTTAGGTATTCTAATATAACTCAATAAACAGTATTTTAATAAATATATACATATAATTCTACACCATCTAAAATGGAAATACATATACATTTAAAATAGTCTCATTTTAGATGAAAGTTCCAGTTTATAGGAAAAAAATCCTTAAGTCATTTAACACTCTTTGGTGAAAACTTCTCTCAAAATGGTTTTAATTTTTTCCATTGGCAATGTTTTTATTGAATTAGGTAACTAATTACAGAATTTAATTGCCATATTGTTATAACTGTATTTAGAAGTCGAATAATTTAATTTTAATTATTTTTTATATCTAGTGTTAAGTATGAATTTTACTATTGCTGTTAAAACTGTTTAATTTTCCATGGACATGACAAGGAGCTATTATAACAGATGGAAAAGTCAATACACTAAGACGGGTAAATAATGGCTTACAATGGGTATGGGGAGGGACATTAAAAATTAACCTTTTTACTCTTTTTTGTAATAATATTTTTTAACTATGAGCACCGTTGCCCTTAAGTACGATTCTATAATGGTACCTCTAGATATTGTTTATTTTAAAATTAAATTAAAAATACAACTTTTTGTTGGTTCGTGTTTAACGGACGATAGAGAACGTGAAAAGTTTGTTTCCAGGGCCAGCTGTTACTTGTTCCCGCCAAAGGCAATGTTTTGGTCGGCCATACAACACTTCGGCCACGTAAACAATTCAAACTGCTTCGCTTCTTTCTCTTCACCATTAATTTTTAGAAAAAGAAAATTTGCCAAACTGTTTGTGTTCTTCGTACGATATTTTATTGATGATTTTTATGGTGGATTTGGTTATTTAGATTTTTATTACGGACATTTTCCATCTCAATTTTAAGTTTTACAAATGTTGAAACTTTGTTTTACTCAAAATCATGATGGAAAATGTCCATAATAAAAGGTGCGACCAAATTAAGTGTAACTTTTCGATGGGATCCATTATGTAACATATATAAAGTTTCTACAATTATATTAAAATTCCTTTTCACATTAATTTTTTCCCTTTAATGTCTGTAAACAAAATATAGAGTGGCTGGCCAGTAAGGAAAAAACCTCTAAACTGTATAGTAACAAATAACTAATAAATAACTTGTTATATAATAACTAATAACAATGCAATTAAAACAATAAAAAGCTAAAACAATGCACACAAAAAATAACAAAATATAATAACTAACAATGCATTAACTGGAATATACTATTAAACAATAACTAGAAAAAAGTACCAAGCACCATGGAATAAATAGATTAGCTAACAAATCCAATAATACATGAATCTAAATACTTATGAAAATTAAATACCATGCTGAGCAGAAATATTTAGTGGAGCTTTGTCACTGTAGGTGATATAGCTCAACCTGCAGAAGATATATTGGGAAATGTAAAGCTTGGTGAGGGATTGCATCAACTAACCTCAACTATAAGCTTTGTCACTGTAGGTGATATAGCTCAACCTGCAGAAGATATATTGGGAAATGTAAAGCTTGGTGAGGGATTGCATCAACTAACCTCAACTATAAGCTTTGTCACTGTAGGTGATATAGCTCAACCTGCAGAAGATATATTGGGAAATGTAAAGCTTGGTGAGGGATTGCATCAACTAACCTCAACTATAAGCTTTGTCACTGTAGGTGATATAGCTCAACCTGCAGAAGATATATTGGGAAATGTAAAGCTTGGTGAGGGATTGCATCAACTAACCTCAACTATAAGCTTTGTCACTGTAGGTGATATAGCTCAACCTGCAGAAGATATATTGGGAAATGTAAAGCTTGGTGAGGGATTGCATCAACTAACCTCAACTATAAGCTTTGTCACTGTAGGTGATATAGCTCAACCTGCAGAAGATATATTGGGAAATGTAAAGCTTGGTGAGGGATTGCATCAACTAACCTCAACTATAAGCTTTGTCACTGTAGGTGATATAGCTCAACCTGCAGAAGATATATTGGGAAATGTAAAGCTTGGTGAGGGATTGCATCAACTAACCTCAACTATAAGCTTTGTCACTGTAGGTGATATAGCTCAACCTGCAGAAGATATATTGGGAAATGTAAAGCTTGGTGAGGGATTGCATCAACTAACCTCAACTATAAGCTTTGTCACTGTAGGTGATATAGCTCAACCTGCAGAAGATATATTGGGAAATGTAAAGCTTGGTGAGGGATTGCATCAACTAACCTCAACTATAAGCTTTGTCACTGTAGGTGATATAGCTCAACCTGCAGAAGATATATTGGGAAATGTAAAGCTTGGTGAGGGATTGCATCAACTAACCTCAACTATAAGCTTTGTCACTGTAGGTGATATAGCTCAACCTGCAGAAGATATATTGGGAAATGTAAAGCTTGGTGAGGGATTGCATCAACTAACCTCAACTATAAGCTTTGTCACTGTAGGTGATATAGCTCAACCTGCAGAAGATATATAGGAAATGTAAAGCTTGGTGAGGGATTGCATCAACTAACCTCAACTATAAGCTTTGTCACTGTAGGTGATATAGCTCAACCTGCAGAAGATATATTGGGAAATGTAAAGCTTGGTGAGGGATTGCATCAACTAACCTCAACTATAAGCTTTGTCACTGTAGGTGATATAGCTCAACCTGCAGAAGATATATTGGGAAATGTAAAGCTTGGTGAGGGATTGCATCAACTAGCCGGGATTGCATCAACTAACCTCAACTATAAGCTTTGTCACTGTAGGTGATATAGCTCAACCTGCAGAAGATATATTGGGAAATGTAAAGCTTGGTGAGGGATTGCATCAACTAACCTCAACTATAAGCTTTGTCACTGTAGGTGATATAGCTCAACCTGCAGAAGATATATTGGGAAATGTAAAGCTTGGTGAGGGATTGCATCAACTAACCTCAACTATAGTCTCTAATGTAAATTAATATCTAACAACTTTATATCAATCCTTCCCCTTGAATCTACATGGTCGAATTTGGTAGTATATTTTATTCAAACCTGACTATTTTTTATGTCAATTATTAGGTTAGGTAATGCAATAATCCATTTTTACTTATAATCATTATAAATGCTCACTTTTCATCTTTTCCTAAATTGCGCACCTAAACTCTGTCCCCTACATTGAAATCTCTTCTCATTTTTTACGTATTTATGGTCTTTGTCTGATCTGGTCATTTCTTCCTCAGATCCAATTCAAATTATTCTTCTGACAAACATGAGCCCATAAGCTGAGGACCCTCTCACAGTTTTGCAACAAGTTTTCCTTAAATTTGTGCTCACTCAGATTAAAAACGTCAATAGCAGAATTCAGGGCAACGATATTATTGCAGTTTATAAGCATATGGTTCAAAAAGGAGTTCATATAATTTGCACGTTAATTTCTTTAAAAAAATAGGCTATTTGAATTCTATAATATGTTGGTGTGTAAAAATCAATCATCTAAAGAGTAAAACTATCATTAACTATACCAGATACTATTTTTCTTAGGTATAAAATTGAAGCTAATTCTGTTTCAACGCTTAAATTTACAATATAAAATTAATACAGAGATCCTTATGATGTATGTCAAACGAGTAGAAATTGAATTTTTTGGAAAACAAATAGGGTAAGAAACATTTCTGAATATTTTTAACTAGAGTAGAATATAAATTATAAAAAGGACTCGAAATTATTGGTGCAAATTCAAGCTTTAACCTGACCTATGATAAATAAATTCGCCTTATGTTTCCAACATTTGTTGACATTAATTGACGCTGATTATGTTTAAAGTTAAGATAAGGAACCTCCTACAGGCTTTGCCTCAGAGGCCCTAAATTTTCCTGAAGTTATTTTTAAGTTTTTCGCTTATGTTAATAATCTATTAGTAATTTATTTTGATAAACTATGTAAGTGTATGTAGTTATGATATGTATACATTCCGTTTGGCAAATAAATAAATTCTTAATTCTTCTTATTTTTAAAATGTCTACAGCATCTGATTAAAAACCCGAAACACGTAACTGATTTTTGACATGGATATGTCTTAGCTCTGGGGGTGTTGTTGATTTTTAAGGTGGAAAATATGTAACAGGTTTTTATAGAAACTACCAGAGCTAATGTATTGAGTCTTTAAAAAAATAATATAAGAATAAGAACAGCTGTTTGGATGAACTAAAAACATTCCCTTTAGACATATCCATGATCTAACCTATTTCCCACAGGGAAGTAAATACAAACAGTTTTACAATGTGTAGTACAATAGTAAAATTGGCAAATGTAAACAAAACACTGGTTACAGTGTAAAGATACATATATTTCCAATCCTCACGAACAGAGCGTGTTATCAAAGGACTTTTTACAAAACTCGCCTCGTAATACGTCGACCGACCCAGTGGATGCGAGGCAGAAGAAGATTACAGCGAATGAAATTTCAATCCCGAGGGTAATTTGAATGGGACTGAGAGCGGAAATACTCCACACTCCGTGTGACAGATTTATATTTCGCTTTCTTTATAAGAATTTAAAAGAAAACATCATAATATTTTAACCAAATGTGTTTTTTTCTGAAGATTTTTTTCGTCTGCTTGTAAAACAGCTGTTTTAGATACATTTGTGGAGAGTAAAAATTGTTATTTTTCTTCCTAGGACTGGACCTATTATTTTGATGATACTCTGAGTCCTAGGCCACAAAAACCATTGTTGATGATACTTTTGATACGAGGTCAGCATTCGATTGTAAATAATCGATAAAGTAACTGCAACAATCACTATTGTTTTTTTGTGTTTTTGCAAAACTGGCAATCGATTACTTAATCAAACTATCGAATGGTTTAGATTGAACTATCGATAATAATAACTGATACTGAAATAATCTAAACAGCTAATCAGAAATCATGAAAGAACTGCTATAGCATAAGTAACATAACAGCTGATTTTAGTCGAAACTGACAAAAATGGTGTATAACTATTGATACTAAGTCATTTTGGGCATTAGCCTGTAGCCATTATGTATATAATTCAATAAATAAATGTATTATTATATGGTCGTTATAGTGTCTATTGTAGGATATTAATAGTTAATATCAAGGAGTACGACTACTCTATTTAAATGAAATAATATTTTTGTCTCTACATTTTTGAATTATATTATTTTTGATTTTTTACGTTTTACGTACCCCCAAAAACTGAAATGGGTACTACCCCAATTTATGTCCGTTCATATATTTCTCTCTGTCTATCCTTCTTCCACCTTTTTTCATATTTGAAATGGTGACCTACACATGTAGGTATTTTAGATCAAGTATGAATGAGAAATAAGTGTAATATGATTGTGGATTTGGTTTTATTTATGAACCGATTCATTTCAGGACTCGTTTGATTTTGCACTACGTTAAACATTTTTACATCCAGAGCCTCAACCAATTAGAAGTCTAGCTTTGCGTCGATTACTTTTGCCGTCAAGTGCATGACTGCTCACGCCGTCAAATCGACCCATTCTAGCTTGAAACACGTGGTACAGCATTTATTAAATTAGATTAGAGTACATCATTGAAATGGCAACCATACTACGATGTATGTATTTTAAGCCAAGTATGAATGAGTATTGAGTGAGTTTAGGATGATTGTGGTGCGGTCTTGTAGTCTTGTTATTGGCTAAGGCTGGCATGTTCCTTAGATAGGACTGTTAATTAATAGCCCCAACAGCCGATGGCGACTATTGGACTAATGGAATCTTTGCGGATTAACGTAGTATTCAATAGTGCGGTCGTTAATCTATACAAGAGAACACTACATCTACCGATCATCTCTCACGACTATCCACAATTCGTGACCTACAAGTAGTTCGATTACAGGACGTCGCCACCGTCCCAGTCCAATGGGCTCAATAGCATAGAATATACGGTTATGGGTTATCCTTGGTTATGGTTATGTCTTGGCTTTGGATATATTGTCTTAGTATCAGCTATACCAGCTCTGATGGCTGTTAAATGTTATTAACTGCTGTTTCTGAATATTTATAATCACTATTAATGACATTAACCAAAATTTGGTATTTACCATTTTTACTTTCTCCCCTTATACATTTTAAAGTTTTCAAATTTGAGTTGAGAGTGGATATATCCTTTTTGGTTCCTTTAAATTCAAAAAAGTTGATTTTGACATGATGATTGTCCGTCCGTGTGTGTGTCTGGATGTGTACAGAGCCACAGCCTACCTCAATGGTCCGATTTAGATGAAATTTGGCATGTATGCATATATTCACCGTATAAGAAATGCCGTACTTCCATGAGTACAGGATAAATAAATGCAATTTGATGAATATAAAATGTTCAGTGAATGAAAAAGATTTTAACTGTCTTGGCTGTTATTAAAATGCTCGAAAAGGGGCGATCAAATGAACACGCATACAGGTAGATCATAATAGTAATATTGGATTACTTTAATTAGAGTTAATAGTATAAATATTACAAAGCATACAGCGTTCCCCCACCACCAGACTGGAAACGTGACAGTAAAAACGCCTGACCGATTTGGTCACAATTTTCTGTCACCCGACGACATTAAACTACTTCCTATTGCTGTCGCCCGTGCGTAAGCCCAGCCTAATAGCTATGATTTAGATTTAGATTATTGAAATGGCAACCTACCCAGGTAGGTATTTTAAGCCAAGTATGAATGAGAAATGAGTGTAGGATGATTGTGGCGCGATATTGTAGCCTTGTTACTGACTATGACTGACATGTTCCTTAGACAGGACTGTTAATTAATAGCCCACCAGCCGATGGCAACTAAGGGACCTACAGTTTAACGTGGAATCCGAACCACGGCCTCTGAATTACGAACTGGTCTAATTATGAGGATGGCCTTTAGCGGATTAACGTAGTATTCAATCGTGTATTCAATGATGTTAAGGAACATGGGAGGTCAGACACCGGAAGCAGCACTGCTCAGCCTGAAGTCCACGATCACCGATGATGGTCCTTTGTTGTCCGGAAGTCGACATCAGATCGATGCTGGCAGCTGAATTGCTTAGTTATCCCACGTCAGACATGTCCCAGCGTTTCCTTTGCATATTCGATGAGGTTTATATAAAAAACTTCAACAAATCTCTTTTTTTTAATAACTGGATGCTTGCAATTAAAATATTATGATTAAAAATCTTTAGTTTTACGTTTTATACCCCCACAAATCTAAAAGGGTCTAATCTTGGGTAGTAATTTCTGTCTATTTGTCTGTCTTACCGTAACGCCTAACAAGGCTTTTTGACACACTTTCACGTGAAAACTACAAAACCCGCAGTTATGAAACTAGTTTTCGTTCAATTTACCCACGTGCTATGGAAATAATGAAAATAATGAGCTCTTAAAAACTCAGTTTTGGACAATATTAGACATCTAATTAACAAAAAACATATAATCTATCAAAGTGATTTAGTAGAAATAAATATCCATCCGCTGTCAAATTAAAATCCGTGTTAGTTAACATATTAGTCACTATTAGTATAGGTGATTTTAAACATATTTCAAAACTATACTATAAAAATGCGATCTTGACGCATACATCAATAATCTAAATATTTTTAACAGGTGATTTTGTATTGCTTTATTTTCGCTAGTCGACAGCTAATGTCATTGTGCGTCATTTACAGCGAATGTTAAAAAAATGCATAGATTACTGGTTGGTTTGTTTGTCCAACTGTGATTATTAGTTGTTTTTTGTGCGAGTGGATTTAACACAAATGCGTATTAAAAATTGGTATTTTTTAAAATTGATTTGACAGAATTTCTTATTTTGAAGGTACAATGATAAATAGGCCACTCAACCAAGAAATTGGGGTAGGTTAGGTTTAATTAATTGTCCTCCTCAGACGGTGTCTATTGCTGGCCAGCAAAACGTGTGTGTTTAATGGGTGTAGTGATCTTGTTAAAACAGGTTTTAAAAATAAATATTTGTATGCTTAATTTGTACTCAAAATTTAAACCCTGATATTGGAGTGTCAGCTCCGAAACATGTAGGATAAGAAATATCCAATTTTTTTAGAACTGTTGACTGAAACTCGCGAAACCTTGTTTTATTTTATTAATCAATAATGTTTCAGGAGACATAATATATACAGACAAACTCTAATTATATACTTGGAAGTCATAAATTGTGAATATTTGTGAGCGATGGTCGATGGGTGTAGCATTCTCTTGTGTGGATTAACGTCCGCACTATTGAATACTACGTTAATCCGCAAAGACTATGCTCATAATTATACCAGTTCATAGTTCAGAGGCAGTGGTTAGGTCTCCACGTTGAACTGTGGAAACCTAAGATATGCCATTGACTGTTGGTCTACTAATTAACAGTTCTGTCTCGGAACGTGCCAGCCTTAGTCAGTAACAAGACTACAAGATCGCGCCACAATCATCTTACACTCATTTCTTTTTCATACTTGGCTTAAAATACGTACCTTGGTAGGTCACCATTTCAAATGGTAATCTAATCTAGTCTATATATAGATTGATATATCCAAGCAATTATTTTACCACATTAATACAACTGGCATAAGTCAAAACTATTTTTTCGGACATTTTCTAGAGCTATTAATTTAATTAAGAAGTTTTGCATTGAGCATAAGCGCTCTGTGGATGTCCTGTTATAAAGATGGATGAAGATGAAATTTGTATTCACTCAACAACTTTTGGACGGAAACAAAAGTTTCGCAAGAGCTGTTTTGTGCGTTTAAACTTCATCCCCGTGAATCCTCCAGCTCCAGGTAACTTTATGCTAACATTATTTTCCGGAACACTCGACTGCGCCACCAGAACGGGGCGCGTGCAGCAACTTGAGAGTTTATCAGTCAAAGCCAAGTTACGCTTAACTGTATTATTCAGTTTGTTCTCTATGACAATATATTACAAGGTGTAATATTTTAAGTACCCTGTATCTGGCTCTAATAAGTTCAAGATTACAGTAGCTTTGCTGTGCTGGAAGGGATATAAAAACATAAACCTTATAAACATATAAGGTAAAGGGGCTTGAACACTCAAAACCTTGAAAAAATCATTTTGTTGATTATTATAGGGAATTTAATTCTAAATATGAAAATATAAATATATGCATAAAATATTGTGAAAAGTATATTTAAAAATGTGCTTTTAAATATCTCGTCACCTATAGGAAGGTTGATTTTTCGGCTTTACTAATATACTCTTAAAAAACTGTATTTTTACAAATGACCCGTTATCTCAGGAACCACTAGAGCTACAGGCTTGAAATTTTGACTCTATGTCATAAATTTAATTATAAATTTGTCGTAGCAAACTCATGAAACTTTAAGAGAGCTTTAAAACAGCGTTTTATTATGTATCATAATAAATATATGATCATTATATTTAAAAAAAAGTAATATTTTTTCCTACAACCACACGATAACAGACACATTTTGCACTATTGTCAGAAAGTATAAGTAGTACATTCCCACTCTAGGGTGGATATGATCTTATCCCTACCCCAAATCTAAATTAAACTATACTGCTAGCTAAATCAATAAAAGCTTCAAGGTCACTTATAAATGCAGCTTAACTTTATAGGTTAAGGTTAGGTTAAGGCTTAGGTTTGAAAATAATAATAAACAATAGTCAGAGTTCAATGTGTTTATATGAACCATATGGCATAATTAATTTAAATTTTAACTTGAAGCTTGTTTTGATTTTAATCCTAGTATAACCAATAACATGCGTCAGCTGATAGACTGACGGTCGAAATTCCTACAACACTGACTTCCGGTTTTGCCCTACTTTGTAAATGGAGTGGTTTGGAAAAATGTAAAAAGTTTTGAACAGGCTACGTCTTATAAAACATATTGTACGTATACGTTAAAAATAAAATGATGTCACGAAAAATTAAGTCCGTAGACCAGTCTATGTTAACCAAATTTAACACAGTAGCTAAGGATAAATCATTGGTAGAAAAGTGAAATTATATCCACGCAAGAGCTATTAACTCTTTCTATATTTTAAAAGCAATAATTTAATCAAATCATTATTCATCTTTTTAGTGTGAAACAACTTTTCTTTTTCTCTGCGCTAAACGTAAAACAGTTACATAACTTTTGACTCGGTTCATTTACGTCAGAGAGCTGCGGTTGACCTAGTTTTGTTTTGTTTTTACTCTTACTAAAAAGTTTGCCTCCAGTTAAGTTCTCGGTTCATCAATCGTTGTTTTCGTCATTGCAGATGACAATTGTTCAGAGTCACCCGCAGAAGTGAGGACACAGCATGTCCGGGGAGTCGCCCATCATTCAGGGATCGGGGGAGAGGAGGGAGTGGCGTAAGAGATTCAGTCTGAAAGCCACCAGGCGCGCCACCTTCGATGAGGTAAGTCTCAAGTTTGTCATTTCATGAGGTAAGCTAATAATAATAACTTTCTAATAATAATGACATCATTATTTCCTGGAAATGAACGTACTTGCTCTTGCCATTTGCTTTTCTGTAAAGCAAAGTTTTGAAGTGACCAAGGGTGCTTCACCCCATCTGCATTTTTTTTATTTTTAACTTTTTGTCATATTATAATCTAATTTATTGCTATTGTTACATTTGATTTTATTTATTACTATTTTATTATTGTTATGATTCTTACAGAAAATTATTTATCTTTGTATCTATAGTTTATTACTGAAGATATATTTATTATTGAGTTTATTATTTATTATTATTTAATTTATTGTTGTTGTTAGTATTGACCTATATTAGCGAGGTAGATTACTTCCTCACTCAGTTTCTGACAGGCCACGGCTATTTCAAGTCGTACCTGTATCGGATGGGCAAAACCGGTTCACCGGATTGCACTTACTGCCCGGGGGTTCCTGACGATGCGGAGCACACTTTCTTCCGCTGCCCCCGTTGGGAAAGGCCCCGCCTGGAGGCTGCACGAAAACTTGGTGTTTTCACGGTGGACACGGTCTGCCACAAAATCATTGAGGATGAGGGAAACTGGGATTATTTGTCACGGTTTGTCCGAGGCGTCCTTCTAGAGAAGAAAAACGATCTAGACCGCGAAGAGGCCCAGATCACCTAAAATGAATGCCTGAACATGGAGTGAGCCCCAAGGGCGTAAGTCAAATCTAGGCCTAGCCTGTTGTAATGTGACAAACAGTTCCAGGTTAGAAACCTAAAGAGTAGAGAAGGTTTTTTTAGTGGGTAACCCTGCTTCTTAGGGGAGTCCCACACTACAGGCTGGCCACCTGTGTGCATAAAGCATTTCTTCTGCCTCTCCCTCAAAAAAAGTATTGATCTATATTTGTTTACATATTGCATGTACTTCCATTCGGGAAATAGATTATACAGGGCGATTCATGAAGATAAGCGGTAACTTTGAGAACTCATTATACATGTAAAAACAATGTAAAGCCCAATATAAACTTAGGTCGGGAAATACTTTGTTAGCGACTTGTGGCTAGCACAAAATTTCGCTCAGATTTTGGTACCTTGAGTTAAATAATACCTTCCAGGAATTCCAGGAAGGTAAATTGAGAGGCAAACTAGGTTTTTCCTTATGGTATTTGACGTGAAAAATTTGATAAAACTGAACTGTAAGTTAAGTAGGTTTTGAGAAAACCAGTATAAAACGCCTGAAATCGTTGTAAAAACACAATTTTTACAATCGGCCACAACTTTATTATTTTACCAATAAACAGATCAAATTCTAAATTAAAACTTAATAAGACCCTTTAGGTATGACTAATGAGACTGTTTTAGTTCCTCTAAACAGCTGTCCTTATAGCCACATGGCGTTACTTCCGTTACAAGTTTCGCGTGAAGCGAACTGCCAACACCCCCCCCAACAGAGCCATGTCAATTATACGTTGGAAATATCCCAATGTATTTACTTCCCTGTGCGAAACGGCTTAAGCCCTGGATATGCCTAAACGGAATGTTTTCAGTTCCTCTAAACCGTGTTATGTCGCCATTTCCATTATGCGTTTTACGTCTCAATAATTGCTAACACTCTACCTCGAGAACCACGTGCGCATGTCAAAAATTAAAATTTTAAAACTACAGGTATTGAGTCAAAAATTTTGTATGGGTACGGCTATTTGATAACTTCCGCCTGGACATGTGACAGGGTCTGAATGATCGGCAGGAGGTGGCGGGGCCTCGCCCCAGCTGGTCCAGGAGGTGCGCCAGTCTCAAGCAGCACTCCCGCCACATCCTAGACTCACCCCCCAGCGCCAGTGGCCGCTCCACCCCCGTGCAGGACCCCTCCCCCACGCCTGTCACTCCCAGGAGGTCCAACTGGGAGGTCATCGAGCATTTCAGTGACAACAGCGTGCCCAAGAGCCGGAGGCCGTCTATGATGGTTAGTGGGAAATTTCATAAGTTCCAAGAATTTTTTTTATTTAAACGAAAGTGAAGGTAGATTTTATGTACATTCTAAAACGAAAATTGCTATGGTTTGGATGTTTCAATAGAATAGAGGATTACCAACTATCAAAGAGTGTATTAAATGGATTCCACCAGGGATGAGAAAGAGGTAACTATCTAGATAAATTTGACGTTGGGAGATAGAGAATCCTTCAAGATGG
Source organism: Nephotettix cincticeps (assembly GCA_023375725.1). Taxonomy (NCBI): domain Eukaryota; kingdom Metazoa; phylum Arthropoda; class Insecta; order Hemiptera; family Cicadellidae; genus Nephotettix; species Nephotettix cincticeps. The sequence goes on from CM041788.1 coordinate 48,893,683, forward strand.
TGAATGGTAAGAGTCTCCCTTGCACCTGCAGAAACACGAAAAACATGTCTCGGTAATTCCTTGCTTCGGATGAAACTAGTGAAGATGTAATGTTAAAACCTCTTTTGTCTTACATATAAATGTTGATTCTAGGGCCCTCACATATATCCGAGAAAATCACTTGTGTAAGTACAAATAAATCTTAAAAGTAACGAAAATTTACTTTTTAAACATCACTAAATTCTCATTTTCAATTTTTTTGAGGTATGAGGGGCTCTAATATTGTAATGTAAAACTATTCAATTACATTGTTACCAATTTTTAGGAAATCAGTTTAAAAACTGCGTCCGAAACGGGGGAAAAATTATCACGTTTCGTCTCAAAAGCCGACCGGCTGACGTGAGGCTACTGCCCCACGTACGTTTACAAAATTTGACTCAGTCGCTATATGTGGCGTTTTCGAGACGCCCGTCAGCAAAATATTACTGCCAATGTTGAATGACTGGAAAATATGACTGAATGTTTTGCTCATAAGTAAAGTGGACTAACCTCTGCCATTCTAGTTTTTTAATTATTTTCCCCATATTGGTGTTCCTTGTAGGTTTAAGGTGAATAAACCAAGTGTTCTGAATTCCCTCTCAAATGATTGTTTGCAGGTTAGGATAGGTTTCTAAATAGACTATTCATTTTTGGAAGCCATTTAAGAATTTTACACATTTTGATTATCACACTGTAAAACATTCACAAAAACTAATTCTATATTAAGATAACATTTTTAACTATACCCCTTATTATCTCAAAACAAACTTTTTTAGGTTAGTCCACTTTACCTCTCAGGGCCTTGTATAAGGCTGGATAATAGAAGGTTATTTGCCAGAGCTAAAGGTGGAAAGGTGATCAGGACTTCTGATTGACCCATCAAGACGATAATTCTCTCTATTTCTAAATCTTTGAGAACACAGTTGTTGTTTATTTTGACATCGACCTTTCCGACTAAATACAGGGGGTTCCCATTACGAAGCTCTGATCACAGGTGATATAAGAAGATCTTAGTTCGTATCAAACAAGGACACTTGATTTACCGGGTGAGTTCTTTCTTAAGTGATCCAATAGCTAATGTTTAAATTACACGATTTAGCACCACACTTTAAATTTGGAACTTAATTTTAAGTTACACTCAGTTATACAATTTCAGATTTGTTCAGTATGGCCACCATTTTCCTAAATGGTGGCTAACTTAAAAAGGTCTAATGAAACATCCTGTATTTTATTTTGATTTTGGATTATACTCTCTAAAATAAGACCTTTTTGTTATTGGATGTTTTTCAATCTCTCTAATAGTTTAGGACCTTCGTGGACAGAAAGTTTTCATCATCATCAAGTATGTTTAATCAATTTTAGTTATCAACGCAAGAAAACAGTAAAAACATATCAAACTAAACAACTCATTAAAACAAAACCAAGCAACAAAAATGTTTTATTTTCAAGAGTGAAATCGAAAAACGAAACAAAATACAGAGTGTTTCATAAGATATTTTGAAGTTAGCCGCCATTTTGGAAAATGGTGGTCATACTGAAAAAAATCTGGAACCGTATTCCTGAGTGAACATTAAATTGAGAAAGTTCCAAATTTAAAATTTGACCCTGTAGTATGGTCGACATTTCAAAAATCTAATATAACTTTTAACTATTGTCATATGTTTTTAGCTTTTAGTCTGAATAGCCCATTACAATTGACATAACATGAGGTGAGCAAAAGACAGCGAGGTACCGTTGTGTCATGAGGCACATAAACCAGCCAGAGATGACCGCTCATTATCCGACAAGAGTTTCCAGTCGCAGTTGTCGTTTTTGGATCAGCCATATTGGTTTTACTGGGTCAGGACGTTACTCCTGAGCCAAAATAGTTAGTAATTTTAGAGTACATACGATTTCATATAAATCCAGTTTGAAAGTAAGTTCCAATTAAATTGCTCTGAATGACGCCTACGTCCATCAGCGTCAGCTAGTCTGTGTCAAGCAAAACGAAAATTTTAATTTTAATTCACTTTTATTTTGGAGTTCTTCATGACTTCTGGTCAGCTTGATACCTCTGGGTTTCCGTATCGTTAATTTGTTAAAACTTTCGATTTTTTTAAATCGGTAAATATGTAATATTAATCAAAGATCTTTGAATTTTACTGTCAGTTACTATAATGTTTTCTGGTGGAGCTTTAAGCAAATAGTACGTTAATACATTGAAAACTTTCGGAATTTGGATATTTTCTTTCATTTCATTAACTACAACAGATATATGCGTCTACTTCATATATTTTACTTCGCTGTATATCACCCTTCTTTAAACCTTTGGGTTATTTATATATAGAAATAACCCTTTGATTGTATAAATGTAAATATCGTTGGCACTTGAAAACGGGAGTAGTTTAACCAACTCTCGAAACGTTGTGTAGATTTTAAACACAAGACGCGTTGGAAAAGTCCAACTAACTGTTAATTTAATCAGTATTGTTGACATTTAATTATCATTCTCGAATCTTCCCCGTAAACCTCTTAGATTTGCATTCTGTTTGATAGGTACTGTATCTCATTTACATTTACCTATCGTAATCTTACACGTGATCGATAGCAACATATTTGTTAATTTGACAAATCGTGGTTGCAGAGCCGAGGGGACAGCCTGCGGGAAGAGGAAGAACCTGACGAAGAAGCGGAAGCTCAAGACACGCTCCTTCAGGTCAAAGGGTCAAGGGCGGAGACGGTCCTGGTCAGAGGAACCACCAGAAAGTCATACTGGACAAGGTTAAGAAACAAACTATGTACAGCGCACCGCTTCAAAAACCTACAGGTAAAGGTATACGAATTGTAATCGAAAATACTAGATCAGAACCAGAATTGTCTTTGTTTAAAACTATTTATATTTTGATAATGTGAAGTAGAGATTTAAAATGTTAAACCTAATAGAGAAAGAGAGGAAATGAAGTTTGGGGCAGGCTGGCCAGTGTAACCATTTAAACAGATCAAGTGGATTCCTTCCTTTTCAGTGGACCGTAATTCCAAGAATCGCAGCAGTGCGCATGGTCAATGCATAAGCTTTCTGTAGACGTTACGTGAAGGAAACACTTATAAGTATCGGTATTAGCTAAATCTCCACATCTCATCCCATCAAATGGCAAGACGATTCTTGAGCCATGGTTGCTAGGACATCGAATGAATTGCATGTATGCCATTGGACACTGCAACTGTCGTGTGTGGGATCTTTCTTGTAATTACGATCTCTCAGAGACAGCTGATCGTCTAATATTTGACTCTTGATGTCAATACATGGTTAAGGTATTTTACACTTGGTAACATGAGGAGAGAGAAACGCCTATTCTAGGGAGACTTCGTACACAAGATATATTGGTTTGTTAGGTATGTTGATCTGCCTAGATTTTGACATACGACTGGGACCGTAAAGTGTCCTGTAATCCAGCTACTAGGAAGTCACGAATAGTGGATAGTTGTGAGCGATGGTCTGTGGGTGTAGTGTTCTCTTGTGTGGATTACGTCCGCACTATTGAAAAACTCAGAATTAATGGGTTTGCAATGGATGACACAACGTTAAAACTTTGTAAAAGGCACTAATTATTTATGATAAAAAAGTAACACTAAATAATCATTTTAATTATTTTAAACTATTTGCATTTATAACAATTTGTATATTAGAAATTTCAAAGGTACGGAATATAAAGCATTAATGTTTTGTAATCATTGTCAGTTTAAGGGGAACAAATAAAACATTGGCCGATTATCTATTTGAGTGAATATGTTCTTTGCCAAATATGTTAATTAATTTGTACGTAAGAAAAATATGTAAATTAGATGTTTGGTTTAAAAATTAATTCTTATTCCAACCAATCAACCTTATCAAAACCAAACTAAACCTTGTTTTAAATTTTCAAAACATCCTAACAATTTTTGAACTGGCAAAAATCAAATAAACTATCATGGAAAACACTAGAAAGAAAACGTTTGAATATGTTTACACGATCTAGATACCGACATTAGTAGAAAAATTAATTTCATAAAAAATTAAACTGTTTTACTCCCAAATGTGCGATGTTTGTAAACTTTTCAGAGGTCAACGTCAATTAAGTCACGTCACCATTAAATATGGATAATTCCATGACCTGTTTGGTCCATTTATGCTTCCATCTACTACATTAAAGTCAGTTCCCGTGCAGTGTTTGCTTCCTCTATATTCCCCAGGATGTTCCTCATCCGTGGACTCTGGTCGTTATTCTTATTCTTCACAGCTCCTGTTCGCCCTGTCCAATGTCCCACTCGTGTCCAGGTAGTTAACACATTGCTATGATTGTAATTCAGACACATTGTTATCTACCCCAGACGGTTTTTAATTTTTTAATTTACGTGCAGTTCGGGGTTCGTTATTTATTTACATCAACGGCATATGCCAGCTACAGTGTAATACAAAATATCTTAATATAATATTAACATTTTAAATTAATAGCATTACGTAACATAACAACCATTTGAATAGTAACATTATTTAATCAACATTAATATTTATACTACACTTGTCATAAAGAGATAGAAAATAAGAAAACAGATAAACTTTGCAGGCATAACATACACGACTAGCAAAAACATCAGTTTCCAAAACTCTGCGTAATCAATTAATAATATTATTTGTCTTATTTTTCAGTATCACAATGATGACGTATTCATTTTTAACAGATCAAGCTTAAAGAGAAATATAAATAAACAGCACAATAAATAAACAGTGGATAACAACTGCAACAGGAAAAATAACAATAGGCAAAAAATAGATTTTTTTTGTCTTGGGTTTTAAAATCAATCAACGTTTCTGGAGATGACGAAATTTCTTTCAATTTCAAGACTATTATCTATATCTACATGAAGGTTATTTAGACGAGATAATACATTAAAGGTTTTCATAATCACTTTCAAATCAAACAGTGTTTCAGGACGGGATGAAACTCCTACCGTTTTAAAGTTTGATACAAATCTGTATTGAACGGTTATTTAAACGTAATTAATAACGATCAAAGTTTTCAAAAAACATATTTAAACTAAAAATTAATCAAAATGAGCAAAATTATGTTGCTCTATTTACCGGGTGAGTTTTTTCAGCGATACAAAAGCTAACTTTTTAAATACACGACTTAGCACCACACTTTAAATTTGGAACTTACTCCATTTCAAGTTTCACTCAGTTATAAAATTTCAGATTTGTTCAATATTCATAAGATATTTTTAAGTTAGCCGCCATTTTGGAAAATGGTGGTCATATTGAACTGTAATCCTGAGTGAACATTAAAATTGAGAAAGTTCCGAATTTAATCATTAAAATTTTATCTTTAAAATCAAACAATGTTTCAGGAATGGATGAAACTCCTACCGTTTTCAAGACTAATACACATCTGCATTTAACGGCTATTTAAACGCAGTTAACAACTAGAAACGTGCTAAATAAGCATATTTAAACTAAAAGTTTATCAAAATGAGCAAAATTATATTGCTCATAATATTTTCCTACGTGTAGGTTAACCTTAGTTAACAAGAACAATATCCATGTGGATTGAGAGAGTCAAGCAACCGATATTCAATAAAATTTTGTTTAATCTGTAAGAACGGTACGTGTGTTTTCATAAACTGAACAAGGGTCATATTGAACATGTTATTGCCTGAGTTCAAAAGATTTTGCTTCTTTTGAAATTGTCTGTGTTGCTTAGATTTTGAATGTAGTATTGCTATATATACTAAAAATATATTAGATTAGATTAGGTTATTATTGAAATGGCAACTTACCCAGGTAGGTATTTTAAGCCAAGTATGAATGATGAATGAGTGTAGGATGATTGCGGTGCGATCTTGTAGTCTTGTTACTGACTAAGGCTGACATGTTTCTTAGACAGGACTGTTAATTAATAGCCCAACAGCCAATGACAATTAAGGGACCTAAAGTTTATCGTGGAATCCAAACTACGGCCTCTGAATTCCGAATTGGTCTAATTATGAGGATGGTCTTTGTGGATTAACGTAGTATTCAATAGTGCGTACTTTAACCCACACAAGAGAACACTACACCCACCGACCATCGCTCATAACTATCTACAATGCGTGACCTCCAAGTAGCTGGATTACAGGACGACGCCACCGTTCCAGTCCTAAGTATTACCATTTAGGTATTGTTTAAATTTGCAAACACTGTAAAATGTAGAAACTAAATAAATGTTAAAACTTTCATAAGGTTATTTAGTATAGGCAGTTCTACTATAATAGTGATTATTAACGAGCAGCATGCCCTTGTCCCAGGTGGAGATGCTCTACCAGAGGTACTTCCTGCACACCAACCAGAGCCACATGACACACCTGCTGGGCTTGCTGCTGGGCCTGTGCTTCGTCATGGGCGTCGGTCACCTTGTCTTCTCCTTCTTCATCTCTGGCGTCTTCCCCGCGCTCCTAACCACCATCACTCTTCTCACGTGCGTGTTCGTCTACTCAGGTAAAATGACACCAACCGCATCTCTTACGACATCGGGGTTTAAAAGTTATGAGCTTTAAAAAATATGTTTTTCGTTGACTGCCCCCTTTCAAACCAGTTTAACAAAATAAACAAATTAGTATATTGAGAAATTTACTGTCCATACTAAACAAAGTACGTTGTCTGAGAGCGCCCAATTTTATTCCCAACCGCTTTCCATGAAACTTGGTAGGCAGCGTAAGTTCACATCACCTAACAAAACCCACTCAAAAATCTTCGTATCACCCAGTGGGAGGAGACCATAAAAGTGTAACAATTTAGTAAATGAATTGATTTATTTCCGCCTTCACTTAAAGAATAGTTACACAACGAAAAATTAATTTAGCCATGTTTCTCATATTTTCGGACTAATATTTTTGAAACAGTGAATTATTAAATGCTACTTATATAAGAATATGATAGTGTTATTACAGATAGTCGTTTTTAAATTATATATGCATTTAAAAAAAAGTATTTCATGCTGTACACATTGTTTACCAAATGGAAAACTACTATGAATTTTAATTATAATCTTCTCTTCCGTAAAAAGAAAGCGGGGTGTAATAGAAAAAGAATAATTATCGAAATTGAAATAATATATTCGTCCAATGTACATGTGAATAACATGTAAAATGTAGTCAATTGCCATTGATCGGCAAAGTGTCATCCGTGGCGAGGTGGCATCAAACAGTATGACGGCAAATATCAGTTTTGTGTTCCACGTTAAAGAGACCATCAATGACGTCATCGTGACGTCATACTCGTGTTTACAGTCTCTATACTCAAAAGGTTGCCTCAATCCCTTGCTTTGATCTGTTTGAACACTGTGAATTCCATTTACAGAAAGGTTATAGTTTCGCAGTAGAATATTCACATTTTCCGTTATATGTACCACAACGGTTATTTGGTGTAAACAACGTTCTTTTTACTCCAAAATTATGTTATTATGCTACCATTATTAAGTTGAAAATAATAATTGGACAGGTCATGTATTTTAGTTTTCATTTAAGTAGGTCTTTGATATCAAGGATAAATTTCCGAAACTATTATGGAAGTGAGTAATTTTAGAAAAAGTAGGTTTGGTTTCGGTAAGCAAAAATATAAAGATAAATTAGAGATGATGAAGCTTTCACTTGATAGCGTTTTCTTTAGTTTTGTGTATCACATGCAGGTATAGAATGACATCTCTTTAGGATATTCATTTTTATAAAATGTAACAATAACCAATAATTCCATATGAAGTAAAGACAAAGCTCTAATTTCATCCAGATGATGCGAAGTCCTTGTAAATAATCTTCTGGTAGCATTAAAACTTCATAAACTACCATATTATATTCTTACCCCAGGTTGTGGCAGTCATAGCTGAGTGGGTAGAGTACTGGCCTACCACCCAAGAAACCCGGGTTCAATTCCCGGTCATGACACATGAAATTTAATTTCTCAGACTGCCACCGTGCTTCGGAAGGCCCGTTAAGCCGTTGGTCCCGGCTACATAAGTAGTCGTTAGGTCACGTTAGAGGCAGTTGTGCGACCTGAAAACTCTAACATTAGACCTTGGCCAGAAGGTTACACGGAACTTTACTTTTTACCCCAGATTTACTCAGTCAGCTTTTATCTGATGTGTTTTGTCAATTCAATAATCATTACCTACCTCTTACTTTTATAGAAAAATTTTCCTGAATGTCAATTTTATCTTATTTTATTACAGATTATACATAAATAACAATCTTATTATTTATAAATTTGCATTAAATCTATAAAGAATTCACAACGCTTTAAGGGCAGCAGGTATGCTAAAATGCAATTTTTCTACTTAAACTACAAGAAGTGGCTAAAAATGTAATTTGTAAATAGCGTGATGTTTTTTAGAATAATGTACTATTGACATTGATATATCGTAGCTCTGGGGAAGGGGGTTGTAGCAATTTGAACAACCACTTGAAACATAAGAACATCTGTTTAGATAAACAGAAAACACATTCCTTTTATACATATCCATGATCTAACCTATTTCCCACACGGAAGTAAATTGGCCTACAAACCTTTTTACAAACTTATACTTTTCTCAGTAACTATAAGAGATAAGGAATTATAATTTCTGTGTATGCACAATAATATAATATCAAGCTACAGTACTAGAGTTATTGCTTTTAAAATAATAGTTTCTGGTAAAAAAATTGTAAGTAAACATTTGGTAGAAAAATATTAGTTTAGAAAGATTACGGCAATTAAAAGAGGTACATTATAATACTAGTGCTGTATATTTGAAATACATAATGAAAACAGGTGTAAAATAAACTACATATCTTTTATAGTTTCTGACAACAGTGTACGTAAAGTTCACAAATTTAACATGGTGAGGATAGGGCCTTCCCACTCCCCTTAAATCAGAATATTCGGATCAAGCGACGGTAAGAGTTTGTAACATTAAAGGAGAAAAGTTTTGAGGACGCACTTTCTGGCAAGAAAGATTGTCAAAGTTAGCTCCGTCACATTACCCAGCCTCGTGAATATGGCTTTCTTTGCCACTTTATAGGGAAGCCATAAACAGTTGTTTGAGATCTCTGTGCCTATTTTCGCTTCTTTACTCTCACGCCTTCTAAAGGTGTTGCGTATTTACAGTTTCTTTTTTCCGTGGAGAATACACAAATGTTGCGCTTTTTGACATGGATGTCTTAGTTCTGAGGAAGGGGGTATTAACAATTTGCACCTCCAAAATTTGAAACAGTGACGTCATTTCGTTAGTGAGATCATATGGTTAATGACGTCATACTTTGATTATAAGAACAGCTATTTGGATGAACTGAAAACTTTCCCACAAAGAAGTAAATAAAAACATTTTTACATCGTACTTAACTAAATGTTCGAGAGTTTAGAAGGGATTGTCAAATATATACATCGTATTATTTTTATGTATTGTTTATATCAGTACTAAACTGTTCAACCGAGGACAGATAACTATCGATAAACCCATATTTTTACTCATTGTGATTCTTCAACACCGTATTGGCTAAAAAACAAGATTAACTTTCAGTCTCATTCCTTAAAACATCGCTATTGTATTTGTCCAACATCTTTCGGAGGTTATTTATCTTTCATCTAATATCAGAGAACAGCATTTTGTTCGTTATAAGTAAATTATACAAATATTTCCACAACAAATACTTTTCAAGCATTCACAGACAAAGTGTTCTGTTGCCGGCCAGTACAACATGTTTATGCAGTGTGTGTCCGTTAATGTTAAAATTTATTATACCTACTTCTCTCTGGGAAATAGCTAAAATCATGGATGCGTCTATAGGAAAAAATTCCAGTTTTTCAGAAGGTGTCCTTGTAACTAAATTTCACTCAAGTTTTAGTGTTCACAGCATTCAAGTAATTTTGTGTTTTCATTCTTTGAAAATGTAAAACATTGAAACTTGACGTTCACGGGGGCCCGAGGTGATATTAAGGAAATGAATATGCCTATGTGTTTTATGAGTTTAAGACCTTTGTCTAAAATTTCTAACCTATTGGTTAAGTATTTTTGTGTTTACTTGCCACAACAAAAACACAAACTAAAATTATAGATACTAAACAACAAAGCTGTCTCCTCATATGTCTGGGTCGTCTCCGCAGGGCTAGTCTGTGTGCTGTCCCGACCTGCTCTCAACGAGCTCTACCTTATTGGCGTCTCCTACGTCATCATGAGCACGTTCCTCACTCTGGAGCTCTCCCTGAGCGTCTCCCTCAGCCCGGTCTGGGCGACCATGTTCTTCATCTACGTCACGTACGCGCTGCTGCCCATCCGTCTGCAGGAGGCTGTGCTGGCAGGGGTCGTGCTGAGCTTTTCGCATCTCATGTGCACGATGTATCTGTCCGGGGCCAAACCCGTGCATGGCAAAGAGGTATGTTACTTGAATTATATTTCATCCACAGTGTTTTGTTCCATATTTCATTTCATTTCGCACGGTAAGCAGTTTTACGAAGAGTGAGAAATCAAAATCATTCATATCAAGAAAAAGGGTGCAGAAAACAGTACATACAAAACAATAGTATTAGATAAGATTAGATTATATTTTGAAATGACGACCTACCCAGGTAGGTATTTTAAACCAAATAATGTAAAATTATTGTGGCGTAATTTTGTAGTCTTGTTACTGACTAAGGCTGACATGTTCTTAGGCGATAGCCCAACAGCCAATAGCTAAGGACCTACAGTTAACGTGAAATCTGAACCACTTTTGCCTCTAAATGACGAACCTGTTTTTACTTATTAATATCGTACAATAAACATAGCAGGATATCAAACAAGCAAATAAAAATAGTTGAAATAGGAATGGAAAAATGTTTAGTTAAACGAGCTTACATTATTAAGATAGTGGCTGATCCCCTTAAGTGTATTAATTACTGGGTTGAAATTAAACTACATATGAGCATTAAAAATTGACCCATCCTTATTGTCGTATCCACAAATTCCCCCACACCTGATAGCGGGGACCGGAAGGGTGGTCAGGTCAGTCAGCGCCATCTATGTTGTCAGAGCAAACTTTGGGAAATGGACCACTTATATGTAATGGAATATCCTTGGAGACTTTCATTGACGTCACAGGGTGGTTTATAAATGTATACCTAAACTGAAAAGTAATTAGTTTAGTTCCACTAAAAACAAACAATGTGAAATGATTCTCTTTTACGTTTTAAATTCAAACGGAATATATTTAAATTCGTTTTATATTTAAATTTGGTACAGACATGCAAATACTCCATGAAGTTCAAAAACCAGGCAAATCAATTTACTCTTCTTTAGTCTTCTAAAGAACTTTAAATTATTAAATCAACATTTTTTGAAGTGACAGCCATTTTCCAATATGAGGGTCAACTAAATTGTGGTTGTTGGGAAAACATGGTAGTTTTTAATTGTTTATTCTTTAGTAATTGATTCTGTATATTGAATAATTTATAAGCCACAAAAAGGATAAGTCCACATTAAATTAAGTTTTATTTATTTATTGTTAACTGTGTTACTGTTGCGATGCAATACACTATACATCTGACACCTAAACCTTAAATGAGTTTCAGAGATAAAAGAGTATTAATAAATCAACGTTACTTAGATATAAAACTCTTGAAATGAAATTCAAAATCCTAAGTCACTATAAAATCAAAGGTGTTTCAGAGGAAAACAAAAATTTGATCGCCTTAATGTATGAATGGCTTTCAATGGTGGTTAGTTATAAAGCTATTAACAACATATTCTTAATTATCTTCAAAGAAAAGGTAATATTCCATATCAGGTTTGCTGTCAGCTTATTTTGGTTAATTTGGATGACCCCAATAATGGAAAGGTCAACAAAAAAAACAAGTTATATGATAATTAAAAATAAATTGTGATATTTCCTTGTTGAGAGATGTCCTTAATCGATCAAAGGGTTGTTGTTGTTGTTGCTGTCCCCCACGACCTGGTAAATCTTATTCCTTTTTTACCTGTTTTGCCTGTTTTTTGTTTGTAATTGTATTTTGTTAATTTGTATGTCAATATTTTAATGTATTTTATATTCTAAAACTATACGTGATTTTATAAATAGATTTTTCCAAATTAATGTAATATTATGTAAAAAATGTTAACATTTTTTATGTAACTAGCAGTTTCTTAGTGAAATAAGCACATTCTCCCTCTCATTCACTCATTTTCTTCACTTTCACTCTCACTCTCACTCTTAATCTCATTCTCATTTTAATTCGCATTTTTATTCCCATCCTCATCCTTATCCTCATCCTCATTCTTATCCTCGTCCTCATTATTATCCTCATCCTCATCCTCATCTTCACTCTCACTCTCACTCTCATTCTCACTCTCACTCTCACTCTCACTCTCACTCTCACTCTCACTCTCACTCTCACTCTCACTCTCACTCTCACTCTCACTCTCACTCTCACTCTCACTCTCACTCTCACTCTCACTCTCACTCTCACTCTCACTCTCACTCTCATCCTCATCCTCATCCTCATCCTCATCCTCACTCTCACTCTCACTCTCACTCTCACTCTCACTCTCACTCTCACTCTCACTCTCATCCTCATCCTCATCCTCATCCTCACTCTCACTCTCACTCTCATCCTCACTCTCACTCTCACTCTCATCCTCATCCTCATCCTCATCCTCACACTCTCACTCTCACTCTCTTCCTCATCCTCATCCTCATCCTCATCCTCATCCTCATCCTCACTCTCACTCTCACTCTCATTCTCTCAATTTTCATCTCATTCATTAATTCATTTATCTCACTTCATTTCATCCACACTCATTCATTTTTATCCTCATCCTCACCATCTTCATTCTCATCACTCTCACCTCACTCACTCTCATCTCACTCTCACTCTCATCACTCTCACTCTCACTCTCACTCTCATCTCATCCTCATCTCACTCTCACTCTCACTCTCACTCTCACATCTCACTCATTCACACTCATTCTCACTCTCACTCTCACTCTCATTCCTCATCCTCATCCTCATCACTCATCCTCAACCACATCCTCCTCATCCTCTCTCATCCTCACTCTCACTCTCACTCTCATCACTCTCATCATCTCACTCTCACTCTCACATCTCTCATCTCACATCATCTCACTCTCACTCTCACTCTCACTCTCACTCTCACTCTCATCCATCTCACCTCATCTCACTCTCACTCTCACTCTCACTCACTCTCATCATCACTCTCATTCACTCTCTTCATCCTCATCACTCTCTCTCTCATCATCCTCATCCTCATCTCATCCTCATCCTCACTCTCATCTTCTCAATCATCACTCCTCATCTCATCATCATCCTCACTCTCACTCTCACTCTCATCCTCATACTCATCCTCACTCTCATTCTCACTCTCATCCTCATCCTCATCCTCATCCTCATCCTCATCCTCACTCTCACTCTCACTCTCACTCTCATCCTCATCATCATCATCATCCTCACTCTCATTCTCCTCATTCATCTCATCTCATCCTCATCTCATCCTCACGACTTCTCACTCTCATCTTTATCCTCGTCATCATCCTCATCCTCGTGCTCATCCTCATCCTCATCCTGATTCTCATCATCATTCTCATCCTCTCCTCTTTACTCTTACTCTAATACTCATTCTCATCCTCAATCTCTACATCTGGTCTCTCTGTAGGTATGTGATACGGTTTATTTGTATACCTTTATTTCTAGTAAGTAGCAAAACTAAAACCAAATTCTGATTTATTTTCTTAGCTGCTGGCGCAGTGCGTGCTGCTGGCGTGCACCAACGTGGCCGGCATCATGACCCACTACCCCAGTGAGCTGGCCAAGAGACAAGCCTTCCTGGAGACCCGCCAGTGTGTCGAGGCCAGGCTCACCATACAGCGGGAGAACCAACAACAGGTATATTATGAACCGATCAATCAATTAAAATTGCATTATTGGCCAAATGACAGTAAATTACAGTACAGTGTATTTAATAAAAATAAATAAATAAATATGCTTTAGCAGTAAGCTCAGCTAAACAACGGACTGACACTTCCTTAACTTTATCTAAGCCTAGTTTGGATGAATCGGAGCTTTCGTTTTTCTTGGCTTGAACTCCCTTCTTCACGCAAATTTGGTAGGGACGTGGATTCCTACATTTGCTCGGACGAGTTCGTAAACCAGACATATCTGTCAATCGGAACGGGTAGTTTGAGGGGGGTTGTACTAAACAATTGGGTTTTTTGCGTCATTTCATTCGTAATTTAAAAATATTTAATTTTTTTTTCTTTTACTATTAGAATCAGCTTAAAAACTACACAATTTAGGTCTTGAAAGTTGTTCTCTATCTCCATTGGTTACTGAGGTATTAAAAAATCTAAACTCGTAGTTCGTAGTATTTTGGGGTTCCAATGTTAATTTTATGGAGGATAAAGAAAAAGATTTCACTTTCAATCCATATTTTTGGACTAAACTTTTATTTAGCTTCACGTGGTTTATATCTATCCATTTACGCTTAAAAATCATTGTTTATGTGTTATCATGACAGCTAACCTGCATACTCTTTTCCCAAATTAATCATATAGAGAATAGGCAAACTCCTTTATTTATGGACAGATGTTTATGAAACTTAGTATAAATGGTCAAAATAAAAATTGTTTGTGCAAGAAATCCCAACTTTCAATGTTCCTCACAGCAGCAATCCTGCATACTCTTTCCCATGTTAATCTTATGGAGAATAGGAAAATAATTCTCATATTTATTATTATACTATCTCATATTATTATTATTATATTATTGGTTTGGAATTTAGCTACGCAGGTCTGCTGTGACGCGGGTATTAATCTCATACATGTCACATGCATTAACCCATGATTTACTATGAAATCCCAACCTTTTAACATACGACTTATTTCCTTTTCGTTTGATTACTTTCTCCACTAAGTAAAGGTCCTTTTATTTTTAGTTTTTGCTGTCCCTGGCATATGTTTGAGATTTGTTTATCTTTTGTGACACCCGGTATTGAACTTAGCCGAGGGTATTTTTCCAAAATTAGGGCGTCTTGCATAGCCCAAAACTGGACACTCGGATACAAAAGAAAGACAGATTCGGCATGTTTTATGATGCATAAGAAGCAGGTGTTATTTTTCTAATGTATATCAAAACGGATAGAGACGGATCAAAGTGGATAGACTATCCACTTTCAACTCAAATTCAATATTTTCTTCCTACTATTTTCTTTGCTATTTTCTTCCACAGCTATGAAACCCGAGGCAAACCTAGAAATTTGCTTGGTATACCTCCTCATTCCACCTCGTTTTTCAGAAACATTGAAAATACTCCGCTATAAAATTGTTTAACAGTCTGCCACTGTGTCCAAAAGAGGAGCACGATTATGACATGTTTAGGAAGTAACTAAGAAATGCGCTTACTGGTATGTCGTCTTACAGTGTTAAGGATTTTATTTTTAGATAGATGTAAAACGGATATGTTTGTTGTTATGTAAACTGTTTTTAAGAAATATTTTTTATTTACTATTTTGTATGACGTAGCATATACATTGTACCGTGTCAACATGCTCAATAAAGAACTTGAACTTGAACTCAAATTCAAATATTTTGACGAAAACAATACTTTCTCCATATACCATATAAGGGGAGAAAGTTTTTTAAGAAGCCAGAATCGTGTAGGTAGGATTTTCAACTAATCGATGTGTATTGAAGCAACAAGCCAAGTATATTACCTGCCTCAGAAAAGGAAATGCGTCTTCTAAAGATACAATAATTGGCCGAGGGAGGATCCTGGTAGCGGGTAATCACCCAGGAGCGTCTCTGGCCCAATCCTCCAATCCTGCTGAGTCTTCTTCAATTTAATTTCACCACCTGGACTCCGCGACTTTTTACACTACCTCCAAGTTAATTCTTGGTTAATTCTCCTGTCGATACCTCACCACAAGATGTGTATATGAATTTTATTGGGATATTAGTTTGTCAGATAAATTATATTTTTAAAAGAAATATTCCATAATAAAATTAGATTTTAGTCTGTACATTGATTAGAATTAAAATATTTTCTTTTTATTTCTAAATCTTTTAACCCCGAAATGGACTTTATAGTTTTTGTCTGTCCGTCTATCTTTCTATAACGATTAACAATATATTTGTCGTCTCTGTAAAGACTAGAGAACCCATAGTTATGAAACGTATTTTCCTTATTTTATACCTATTTGATAAGTTTAAGTAAACTTTAAACCAACCCGCGCACTGTGAAAATAAAATAATAAGCTCTCAAAACCCTAATTTTGAGAAGCGTTATACACATTTTTTCTAAGATTTACAAAACATGTGATCTACATAAATGACTTCATAGAAAATAATGATCTTTCTTCGGTGCAAGAGGTGACGGGTTCGATCCCACACCTCGATGGCCACAATATTTAGGTAGGAATTCCATGAAATATAGGGTACTTCGAGGCTGCATAGCTTAAGCTGAGCCAGCCATTGGCAAAAATGAATTAATAAAAAAATAATGATCAACAGATGTTAAAACTAATCAATATTTGTTTGTTTATTTTTTACTAACGAATTTCCCATAGGCCATAAGCTATTACCGTATGTCTCATGGCAAGACTTAAGCTCGGGACCATGTTACTTGATAGTTTTGAAGTGCCCAGAGGTCATTAAGAGTAGTCGTTAAAATTTACATATATATACTACGATAACTCTCGTAAAAATGGTCCGATCGGGACCAAATTTAGTAGAGACGTGTATTTTTACATTTACTTGGACAAGTCCATAATCCAGGCATAATATCGGTCAACCAGAACAGGTAGTTTAGGGATTTTGTACCCCAAAATATTTTTGCGTATTTATTTCATATGCAATTTTTAGAAATTTAAAATTTTAACTTTCGTCATTAGAATCAGCTCAAAAAGCTAGGTACACAATCAATTTAGTATTTAAAGTTTTGCTATATCTTTAACAGGCTCCGAGGTATTAAACCATCTACACACAGTACGTTGTGTTTTAGGACTCCACTGTTAATCTTATGGAGGATAAAGAAAAATTAATATTTCACTTATTAATCAATATTTTTGATGAAACTTGGTATTTAGATTCATGTGGTTGGGATCCATAAATTTATGCTAAAAATTATAGTTTATGTGTTTATTATGGCAGCAATCTGCATATTCTCTGCCCATGTTGATCATATAGAGAAGTGGCAAACTCCTTTATTTATGGGATGATGTTGATGAAACTTGGTATAAATGGTTAAAATTTAATTGTTTATGGTAGAAATGCCTACTTTCAGTGTTCCTCATAGCAGCCAACCTGCATACTCTTTCCCACGCAGGTCTGCCGCGACTGAGTTCGTTTGGCAACGCAATAGGACTAGAATAACTACACTTTTAAGGGGGTTGAGTTTTCCAAAAATGGGGGTTTTCTAATTCAATTACTTATGATTTTTGTAAAATCTAGTTTTTTCATTTTTAAATTGGATTCTGCTAAAACAACACAATTACTTAGTACTTTAAATCATTAATCTAGGTCAATTTTGTACTGATATATTAAAAATGGTAAACACAGTTCGTTGTCATTGCCCATGTAATTCTTAAGGAGAGTAGATAAATTTATGTAACTCGCTTAGTCATCGAAATAATAAAATTTGGTATTTGTTTTTTCTTAGTTAACAGCCTTAATATGTACAATATAAAACAATCATTATTGCAACAAACCTGCATGATTACTATTTGATTACTATGATAGGTATGATAGGAGTAAGTTAAGTTCTATGAAATCGCTCATCTTACGGCAGCATGCTGCGTGCAATCTCGTTTTGACTTTAAAATAGCAACAGCTAATAAAAAATGAGATCGATATAGGTACAGTTAACATAAAAACCTGTGAAACACCAACAGCTGAACAATAATTACAATTAGGGTGATATAATCTGTCGCAGGAAAGGCTGCTCCTGTCAGTGTTGCCACGACACGTTGCCATGGAAATGAAGGCGGATATCGCCGGCAAACCTCAAGACACCATGTTCCACAAGATATACATACAGAAGCATGAGAATGTCAGGTATGATTGCCTGCAGTTTTGTCTGTACAGAGGAATTGCAATATTGTCTGTCTGTCTTTCACTAAATAAGACACTAAATTAGACTAGGACGGTGGCTTCGTCGTGGCTGACCTGTAATCCAGCTACTTGGAGGTCACTAATTTTGGAGTTGTGAGCGATGGTCGGTGGGTTTAGTGTTCTATTGTGTGGATTAACGTCCGCACTATTGAATACTACGTTAATCCGTAAAGACCATCCTCATAACTAGGCAAGTTCGGTAGTGGTCATTCAGTAGGTAGTGGTTCGTACTCTACGTTAAACTGAGATAACTATCTTTCAAAAACCCAGTGTTGAGCAATATTAGATATACTGTATCTTTCTAAGTTTTACAGACCAGGTGATCTAAAGAGAAAGGGATAACGAATAGCGTTGAAACTAAGATAAATATTTCTTTGTTTACATTAATCATTGATTTAAATCCTATTTCAAAGTTATACTATATACTCAAATGTTACCTTAACTTATAAGGAATTTTAATAATGATACAAATTAAACTTATTGTAAACTTTATAAGCAAATACTATCTAACCAA
Source organism: Nephotettix cincticeps (assembly GCA_023375725.1). NCBI lineage: Eukaryota > Metazoa > Arthropoda > Insecta > Hemiptera > Cicadellidae > Nephotettix > Nephotettix cincticeps. The sequence goes on from CM041788.1 coordinate 48,912,331, forward strand.
GCTGAGAACTGTTTTTTCTTTTCGTTTATTTAATTATTAAGAGTTCATGTTTTTATTTTTTGTTGAGAAAGCACGGACTAACTTCTAAAATAATAATAGCCTATAATAAAACTGGAACTCCAGTTAGGTTTTTCATGTTTAAAAACGAAAATGTTCGTTCTGTTGATGTTGGGCGGTGCGCGTTGGAACTGATCAACTCGCTTTCTGTAACGTAATAAAATGTTTAACAGTTTTTCATCAATATATACAAAAATGTATTTTCACTTTCGCTACATGAATCTAAACAAAACCAGTTATTTGTATTCCCAAACATACTCATATTTTTATTCAGGATATTTTTTATATATTTCATCGATTTATATAAAGAAATTGTTCACCAATACAGTATGAGTCTAGTTTTACAGTTAGTTTACCAATAATAAGCATAGTAAGGGGCTGAAGTGGGAATGAGAGGGGTGTTTCTCTGTCACTGACCTGGCACAAGCGAAGACACCCTTTTTGAGAATTACGGTCAACCCTTAGATTTCACTGGCCGCGAGGCGTAGTCGGTAGACACCCTCAATTTTTGTCCAGATATTTCTTTGATGGGTACATCCTAGGTATTAATAAATATAACTAATGACGTACAATTCAGTCCATTTAAGATCAGCCATTGGAACAAAAGCCACGATCTGTATTGACGTTACTGGGATTACAGGTTGGACCCGGCGAGCCTTGCCGCTAACCGCGCTGACCGCACGGTAAAACCGCGCTAGCTTGTTTACGCTTAATATGCAGGCTTACGTCAAAACAAATACTCAGTTTTGAGTTTTTTTTTCAATCAAAACCAGAATTATCCGAAAAGAAGATGACAAAACAATAACATACTAAAGTTACCAGACATTCTTCTGCAATTGAACCTGGCCTGGAGTTAACACTCTTGTAAGGTTTTAGTACAGAATTGTTAGGATGTTTGACATGGATGTGTCTTACCTCTGGGGGGGTATTGACGATTTGCGAGACCAAAGTTTGAAACAGTGGCGTCATATGGTTAGTGACATCATAGTTTAGTTTGAGAACAGATGTTTAGATGAACTAAAAACATTCCTTTTAGACATATCCATGCTCTAACCTATTTCCTACAGGGAAGTAAATACCAATTATTTTTATTTAGAAATAATAACATTTTACGTTAGTTTTCCCATTATCTAATGTCATTAGAAACTAATTTTTTATAAAATTTAACATTCTCATTGGTTCATTTAGCTTTTTAAGAAATAAAAAATAGCAAATAAGTTTAGCATTGCATTAAGAGTTATCGTTACGTTAATAGTTTGAAAAAATAAATAGTAGGCCTACTATTTATTAGGCGTACAAAGAGTGGTGACATACGATACAAGGAATTTCTTAACACACAATATGTTGTACATAAAATAATAATGTTGTAATTAGTCTTGGGGTTATTTAAACATTCATAAAAACTATTCAAATATAAAGAGAATTTCTTTACATAAATGCCATAGCTCAAGATTCAAAGTTTGTGCTAATTGTTCACCTGCAGAGGTTGGTATTTGTCACTTCCAATACAAGCATTGAAATCGATTTACATGAAAACTATCAAAACAAAACTAAAATTCCACTACCTGGATCTTCACTTTTGAAGGTTTTATTGTAAGAATGACCAATTTTTATTTACTAGCTGTTATTTACTTTTCGCACTGTTGTAAAAATGGAGTTTAATAAGAAGTAATTTAAGTATAAAACTAATTTTATATTTCGTATTCAGCATTTTGTTCGCTGACATCTGTGGCTTTACGAGTTTGTCAGACCAGTGTACGGCGCAAGAGTTGGTGAGACTCCTCAACGAGCTTTTTGCAAGGTAAGATCAGCGTAAGTTACATACAAATTTATGTTTAGTTAATCAAGATTTTATCTGCATAAAATCCGTATGTAAACATCAAAGCCCTCAGTCACTTACTCACCACTAATACTCCCACTTCCCAATTACTTAGGAGGCTGAAGTTTGCAGTACTGTTTTTATGCCTAAAATAGGAATGTTTAATAGTTTTGTGACCCATAAATCTCTACCCTATACGCCTTCATAGTTACCATGTTAATCTTATGGAGGATATGTTGTTTTGGACTCCAACTTATGTTGACTCAAGTTATAAACAGAAGCTGTTTTTATTTGAACCGTTGAGCAAGCCAAAGAACCAAGCAAAAAATAGTACTCAAGGGTATCTAATTACTGTAAAAATAGAATTATTGTTCTCAGTTATTATCTCATTATTAATTTAATTTTGAAGAAAACAAAAAAATGTAGTGTCAGCTATTTTTAATTAAATAATCATAAAACAATATATTAAAATTTTATACAGCAAATGTGTACAAAGAGAGTCTGTTTTATAATGTTTCTTATTAGTGTCAAACTTTACAAACAGCTATGTTTGGTAGGTTTTTTATGTATTTTATTTGCTGTAGTGAAGGACCGGTTTAATTGATATTTTTCACATATTTTAGTTTTATTAGTGTTTTTTAGACAACATTCTACTTTTTTGTACTCGTTTATTAAAAACTTAAAACCTGCCATTGGCAAAACAAGAAAAAAACATAAGAAGCCGTTTTGTGCCAGCTAAACTTCTTCGCCAAAGCCGCGTCGAGGTGGCGCATGGGCTCTGTAAGCTAACATTAAAAGTGCATTTTCTCTCTTATCCGTGGACGGATTTCGTTCACCAAAATATCGTTTGATTCGGAATTAAAACTGCAATCTTTTTATGTTGAGTTCAGACTTACTTTTCACTACTAGATCTGAACAGTAAAGAAGGAGCACATGGCTCTTTACTCTTATTTATAAACTCGGTTGGTGTTAGGATCCAGTCTGCTTGGAATCTCCAGCAATCACAACCTTCTACTGGGGCTTACAACAGTGTTCCTTTATGTACCTATAGGTTTTAACTAACTAACTGACAATTGTAACCAGTCTTTATTACAAAATGAAATAACGACTTTTTATCATAGGATTACAGCTAAATACGTACAAAATTAGATTAAATTATGTGTTTCAAACGATTCTTGCTCTCGTATTCCAAATCTGCTGTTTCAAACCAAACTATGGCCAATCATCGTGATAATTATAGTCCCGTTAATGATGTACTATAATTAGTCCACTGATGGCATGCCTCAACCAATTAATCCAAGGTTGAGGCCGTGATAATATCTACTGGTCGCTTGATTAGGTGTCCCATGTATATCCAATAATGTAACCGACCCAACACGCATGCTTTATACAGCCTCACTGATTGCAGTTTGGTTAAAAATTTAGCCGCCTGGTGGTACAGTGCAGAGCGCGGTTTCAGAGTCTCAAACCTTATATCTGTAGGTACAATATGAGGTAAAAAAAATTATTGGCACTTTTTGCATATTAGAGACCGTAAGAAATTAAGTTTATTTTAGAATTTTATCTGAACGCTGTCCGTTATTTTTATTTTGGTTAATTTTTAGTGAAAACCCCCGAACGGGCTTTACTTGGAGGCATTTTCTCCCAAATTATTACTTTTTGTTTTTGCATTAACAGATTTTTTGTTTGTATTTTATATTTTAATGTAGTAGTTATAATGTCCTTCATAATGTACAAGAATTTAGATTAGATTACTCCATCCCCAACCTCACCTACCTAACCTAACGTAACCCAACCCATTCCTAAACCTAACCTCTTCAATCAGACTGGCCGCTGTGTCGGCTGCGTGGTCCTGTTATCACTAAGCGATAAGATTTTCTACAATCCTGCAGATAAAACCCAAATTATATGTTTTCCTATTACGATATGTTTTTGGCCTCTGAGCACCTAAAGACGAAAAATATCATGGTCCCAGGCTTGTCATGAAACCTACGGTAAAAGCTTCTTCCCTACGGGAAATTCGCTAAAAAATATAAAACATATTTCTCGATATTAAAATTGAATACTACAAGATACTGAAATAGAGGTGAAAACATTGTCATAAGTTGATCAAAATAATTGTATTCCACTAAAAGTTTTATATAGCGTTAAAAAAGTATGTACAACGTACTGGTATAACCTCTAAAAGTTTTACCTGTATTTCAACTTTCTTTAATTATCTTTAATTAAATTGTATCGTAAACAGCACTAGTAGTATTAAAATGTTTTAACAACTTTTTCAAACAGTTAATCCACTACAAACATGACGGATACATATCATTTTGAAACTTAAACTTACCATTGTGAAAACAGCAACAATATCAACCAACACAAGTTTAACCGACTAAGTAAAAGACACAAACACTGAACGCGAGAACATTTCGAAAAAAACTCACTGGGTTTTTTTTCAATGTAAATAGCCCCAAAATAATCCCGGTAAACGCACAAACATAATTTTTCACAACAAACACAAAGAACAATTTCTACAAGCACAACAACTCAGGCTCCGGTATGTTTCCGAGCTCCTGTCACAACAGGATCTTTTGTTCTCGTTGTTCACAGCCTTCTAAATGCTGCTGCAATCAGCTGATTTTAAAATACGCTTAATTTCTTAAGACGGCTGCAACAATGACATGTTTACAGTACTATATTAGGTTATAATTAATAATTAATGTATTATAATGCCGCGACGCCGACGCCCCAACGCCGACACCGTGACGCGGACGACCCTAGGCAAACGCCCCTACGCTAACGTCGCGACGCCGACGCTCAGACGCCACAACACCGACGCCCCTACGCCAACGCCGCGACGCCAATGCCCCTACGCTAACGCCGCGACGCCGACGCCCCTACGCTAACACCGAGACGCCGACGCTCCTACGCTATCGCCGCGACGCCAACGCCCCTACGCTAACGCCGCGACGCCGACGCCCCTACGCTAACGCCGCGACGCCGACGCCCCTACGCTAACGCCGCGACGCCGACGCCCCTACGCTAACGCCGCGACGCCAACGCCCCTACGCTAACGCCGCGACGCCGACGCCCCTACGCCAACGCTCGACGCCCTGACGCCCTGACGCCCCGACGCCGACGCCGGCGTATTATTAAGGGTTCTTTACCCCTAGAAAAACACATAACACGAATATTTGAAATTTCTTAAAACGATATATATGATTTAAAGTACATTATGAGATAACCACAATGATATCACCCACATTTCTCAAAAAATCGGAATTCAAAACTTATGGGCTTTTAATAGTGAGAAAAGTCATTTTGGTAATTTTCCAGCTAAAGCAATTAAAGTATAGTATAATTTGACTATCTAGGTAGACGAGGTATGCCATTGTTCCAAAAATTCAGCTATTATTTTCACATCTTGGAGATAAAAGAAGAAGAGCATATCTTCAAAGATATTTTTGTTCGCAGGTTCGACAGGCTTGCCCAAGAGCACCACTGTCTACGCATCAAGCTGCTGGGAGACTGCTACTACTGCGTGTCGGGTCTTCCAGAGCCCAGACCGGACCACGCTCACTGCTGTGTGGAGATGGGACTGGACATGATTGACGCCATAGCGTGAGTACACCCTACATTTTGGATCTATCCTTAAATTCTGACTGGGGCCGTGGAGTGTCCTGTAATCCAGCTACGTGGACGTCACAAATTGCTGGCCACAATTTGACCGCAATGACCATACTCTTAATTAGACCAGTTCGTAGTTCAGAGGAAGTGGTTCGGACTCCACGTTACACTGTGGTCTCTTAGATATACTATTGACTGATGAGCAATTAATTAACTGTCTAAGGAACATGACAGCCTTAGTCAGTAACAAGACTACAAGATTGCGCCACAATGATCTTACACTTTTTTCTCATTCATATTTGGCTTAAAATACCTACCTGGGTAGGATGCCATTTCAGTTAAAAGTATTAGAATGCAAAGCCCATACTCAAAGCTAGACCGTTTCGTAACTCAGAGGCAATATTGTGGTTCTGACCCTGAGTTAAAACGTACGTAGGGCTAAGCGTAGGTCATACCTTACAATGTCATTTATAACGTCAGTATGAATTTATTATTACGTCATTGTGAGTTATTATGTCATAGCGGGTCAAGGTCATTAAAACTTTAAAAGGTTTGTTCAAAGATATTCTACACTATCTAGAACAGTTTTTTTTATTAATCATCTGTGCTGTAAGTTCCTTAACTTAAGTTGGCTGTTGGGCTTTTCACAGTCCTGTCCAAGGAACACGTCAGCCTTAGTCAGAAACAAGACTACAAGATCACACAACAATTATGTTACACTCATAATTCATATTTGGTTTAAAATACCTACCTTGGTTAGTCGATTTTTCAAGTATTAAAACTATTAAAGTATTACATCTTTGATCGTGTGAAGCCAACATTGTATAAAATGTTTAATTTGCCAGCTTTGACGCACAAACACATTCCGACATATTTAATTTACCTAATAAAAATATAGTATAGAACATGAGGAAAATTCATTGACACACATTATATTTCGTTTATTTCCTCATTAAATACATATTTATTTTACGTTATTTTACTGATAAATACAACACACGGAAATAATAAAAAAATGTTTTTAAAACAAAGTAAACAGGAGTAACCTTATCTCAAGGGAAATTAAATTCCTACATTGTCAGAACTGGACAAAAACTCAGGCCTAGAGATATGTTTCGATGTTTTTAGACTTTGCTGTTGATGTTGTTTACTTATTTTAGTAACTTAATTTTAGTAAGAAGACTACAAAATCGCGTCACAATTATTTTACTTTCATTTCTTATTCGTGTTTGGCCATTTTAGTGAAAAGAATCAAATCAATACCATGCTCTTTATTCCTAAGCACTTCTAAGTACAATACTGTTTTTTCCAAATTACTTTGAACACAGTGAATCAAAATATTAATAATAGAAAAATAATTAAAAAAATAACATCAAATAGCTAATACTGTTAAAAAAATAAGCTTACCATTATCAGGTCATAAGTCTTTATGGATGCCTCTAAAAAAGGTAATTTTAAAGGCCGGCACACTTAACAGCTTTAAGGCTAAAAGGAGATCATTGTACAATTTTGTTCCAAATTACCAACACCCTCTCCTCCCCGCTTCCTGCCTTACCTTGGGAAAGTGGACAAGGGTCCAATCGGGTAGTCCAAATCAAATCCATTTTATTTCCTAAAATTGATATACACAGTTTTTAGTAATAGTTAGTTGGTTACTGAAATTATAACCAACTGGTATTTAAGCCAAGTATGAATGAGAAATGGGTGTAAGATGATTGTTGTGCGATCTTGTAGTCTTGTTACTGTTCAAGACTTGTTCCTTAGCAGAACTGTTAATCAATAGCCCAACATTCAATGGCATATCTAAAGGACCTAGAATTTAACGTAGAGTTCGAACCTCTGAATTACGAATTGGACTTATTATGAGGATGGTCCTTGCGGATTAACGCAGTATTCAATAGTGCTGATGTTAATCCCCACAAGAGAACACTACACCCACCGATCATCACCCACAACTATCCACAATTCGTAACAAGTCTTTCCACTCATGCAGCTCATGAGTCAACGCCCGGTGGATGAGGTCTGTCACATTGTTGGAGTCTGTAGAGTGTGTCTTGTTATTGTGATGGTCAGTTGTCTGCAGACGACATGAGTGGCGTGTTGTGTTCCAGTTTAGTGCGAGACGTGATGGGAGTGAACGTGAACATGCGGGTGGGCATACACACGGGCAGGGTTCACTGCGGCGTGCTGGGCCTTCGTAAGTGGCAGTTCGATGTCTGGAGCAATGACGTCACCTTAGCCAACGTCATGGAGAGTGGAGGCATCCCTGGGTGAGACACACAACAAGTGCTCGTAAATTCTTTGTTTGAATTTTATTATTTATGATAGTGAATTAATGTTTTTTAAATTTTTATTGTGGACATGTTCAATCACGATTTTTAAGTAAAACAAAACTTAGAAAGTAAATTAGGGAACTTTCCGAAGTCCCCTTACTTACTTTACTCCTGGGGTCCTACGAATCTCAGTCAATTCTTCGCCTCTCTCTCTGCTGCCATCTCCAATGTACCTCCACACTGACTCACATCTTTCCTTACTTGGTCATATCATCTCATTTTGGGTCATCCCAGAGGACATTTTCCAGCTGGAACAGCCGTTCGAACCACATTCATTTTTGCCCTCAAGAACCTTTGGTAGAAAAAACTGACCCTATCAAAAAAACTCTAAAAATGTCATTGAGAAGTCAAAATATATAACACTATCTGAAACTGATAAGTTGGTTTGATTTATTGTCAAAGGTTTGTTTATCGATATTTTAGTTCCAGAAACCGTAAAAATTAATCGAGTTTAGGCTCGAAAAAGATGAAGTGAAAGAACAAAGTTGCCAGTAAATTTTATAATGGAATTACTGGACTTGTGCACTAAATGTAATTGTTTTGAGCTAGAGAGTAAAACTTATCGTCAAGATGAGGGTATGGCCATGGTATCGCCGTTGTCCCCTATTTTCGCCAATATCTTTATGGAGGAGTTCGAGCAAAAAGCTTTTGCTACAAATGACTCATCTTACAATGATATACTAAGGACACAAATAATTCCAGCTCTTAAAAACTTAATTAAAACAACTGAAACGCCAGAGGGAGATTCTACACTATGCTAGAGAACTAAGAAACAATTTTAACACTGAATTTCATAATCATTTGATTGGCTGAAGGGGGAGTATTGAGTGGCCTGCCCTTTCATCAGACCTGAATCCATTAGATTATTTATTTGGGGTCATTTAAGGTCTGTGGTTTATGACTCACAGCCAAGATCTCTAGAAGAATTAAGAAGACGGATTGAAAGTGAATGCAGAAAAGTAAACAATCAAACTTTCCAGAATGTAAGGAACATGTTTGAAAAAATATTGTACTACTGCATAAAGATACAGGGAGAGCAATTTGAACATCTAGTACAATCAAAGGTATAATAATTTAGTATTTATTTCTTAATTGATTTTTTAATTAATAATGTTATTGTTGTTATTTACCGTAGCCATCTTTAAACACAAATGTTACAAATGGCTGCCATTGTTGTTAGGGGTAAGATATCAACGTCGAAGTTATACCAATATATTTTTTAAGGAGCTCAATAAAATGAGGGGTCTTAACACTCGGGCTTTACATTTGAAAAATAACAATCATCGGTGTAGCCCCTCATATCGGAGAAATAAACGGCAAACCGATTTTAAATAGACCAAATAAAAAAAAGTTAAGGGTGTGCTACTTAATTTTCCACCACTCTGCATATAATGCTATTTTACGTAAAATTCATAATTTTTCCATGATTAAAAGTAAAAGATATTAAAAGTTTTCTCATAAAAATTTAACTCCTGGTAAATTTCAACATTTCATTTCTTTTGGAAGTTCATTTAAACCTATTAAATATTCTGAGAAAGAAAGCAGATGTTTTCCTCGATAATCATGGAAGGTGTATTATTCCTTGTCCACAGAAGGATACATATCACGAAGGAGACACTCAAGTACCTCGACAACGCGTACAAGGTGGAGCCAGGCCGAGGGGGGGAGAGGAACTCCTACCTGAGGGACCACAACATCGAGACCTACCTCATCGTGCCCGGGGACACCTTCCGCTCGGTGAGAAAAAAACGAGTTTTGCTCTTCAACACATGAATCTAAAACACCAGTTTTTGAATCAGTATGACGAAAAATATTTGTATATAATTCCCTGTGGGAAATAGGTTTGTCAAAAGTTTTTCAGTTGTTTTGACAAATGATATCCGACCTCAAGGATCAATATCCATTTTTCAAATTTTATTTACGGGAATATCTCACAGTAAAGAAATCAAGGGTCAGACAAGTGTGTAATTCTGTATTTTATTTAACTCTTGGTTCAATGTTTATGAAATTTGGCACAAACATGTAAATGTGTAATTATTGAACTATGTTTGAAATTTAGGGACATAGGTCCATGAGAAGGGCATTTAGAGATTAGAGATGTTTCTACTCCTGTATAAGACTTTAAACATTAAATTTACTACACAGATTAAATTACTATTAATTTGAATCTTCGCCCTACGTATATGGGTTACTGATGTTTTCTGAGTGTTTTATTTAGGAGCCTTATCCCCCTTAGGTTTAAAATTGGAGCATAAAATTTGTGTTTTGAATGATCGAATAAACAAATACTGTCTTTATCCAAGAGCGTTTTTCAACCTAAGTTTTACAAAAAATGTTTTTATTTACTTTCCTGTGCGAAATAGGTTAGATCATAGATAGGTCTAAAGCGAATGTTTTCAGGTCATCTAAACAGCTGTTCTTACAACCAAACATTGCGTAACCAACCAAATGACGTCTCTTCTACAAATTTTCCAACCCTCCCACCGGGTGGTGTTAGAGAGCTAAGAAATATACATGACAAAAAATGTGTGTACTTCCCTGTGGGATATAGGTTAGATTATGGATATGTTTTAAGGGAATGTTTTCACTTCATCTAAACAGCTGTTCTTATTCTTTTATATTAAAAATTCAATACAACAGTTCTGGTAGTTTCTATGGAAAGATGGATAACAATCCATCTTAAAAATCATCAACTCCCCCACCAGAGCTAAGACAAATCTATGTCAAAAAAATTAAAATACAATTTACACAATTGTGTGTATAGATTACTTCCATATTAGCTGATTCATGTTCTAGGATTATTTAATACCTAATGAACACAGCTAGGAGGGTTTAATGCAGAATTTAACACACAAAATTGTCAAAACCTACGTGTTTCATATTATGAAGTAGGTGGTATAACATTTGAACCATCCAGTCCATTGTGTTAGCATGAGGTCGAAAGACGCAACAACAATCAAGTGATCCATCAGTTGAACAGCGACAAAGCAAGCAATCAACAATCGAAACAAACAAGCAATCCACTAGAACTCGCATAGCTTTGTATTTGCACAGCTTCGAAGTTGCGCTATAAAAATAAAATGAACCGCAAACAATGTTTCCAAGCCAAATAACTTTCCAGCTACTTTCACGGTCGAGTATACGAGGAGTTGGTGTGTGAGTTGCGAATGGAGGTGGGCGAAATGTCCTTGTTTAATGTTCATGTTTGACTTCGTCCCGCCAGCTCACTTTTCTCATTTGTTAAATGTGAGGTTAAGATTAAAATGGACTTTCCCTCTGATTAAATTCCTCCCGAACCTTTTCAGATTCGTTCTTTTTATAATGTAAACTCAGAGTATATACATAGTGCAATTTAACCGTGCAACCATCGGAATCTTTACATGTAATTTTAAAGATATTTTCTGAATAAGTAATTTACAATTTTGTTTTTCCATAGTCACCAAAGACAACTGAATTTTATGTGCTCTATATGACGAGATAGGTATTTTTATGTCAAGTATGAATGAGAAAAGAGTGCAGGATGATTGTGGTGCGATCTTGTAGTCTTGTTACCAACTAAAGCTAACGTTTCTTATACAGGGCTGTTAATTAATAGCCCAATAGCCAAAGCATCTACGTTCTAAGTTTAACGTGTAATCCGAATAGCTTTCGCCTCTGAATCACTAACTGGTATAATTATAAGAATGGTATTTGAGGATGAACGTAGTATTCAATAGTGTGGACGTTAATCCACACAAGAGAACACTTCACCCACCATAGACATAGTACGTCATAGTTCGTGACCTCCAAATAGCTGGATTACAGGACACGCCATTGCTTTAAGACATTGTTACCAGTGTTAATAGTTGATATTGTTAATAGTGTTGCCAGATCTTGATTGTTGTTCTTAAGGCACAGTTTCCCCCTGCGATTAATTAAATTACGTAGCCTTTACATATATAGTAAAAGACGATTAAACATGAATGTTAAGACTTTTTGTTTTTTTTTGTTTTTGTAGAACCAACAGCCCTTGAAGAAACCAGGAAGCGGATTTACCATGAACGGCAGTGTCGCCAAGGAGTTGAGGGTCATGGGGCACGGCTCGCAAGCCTCCAAACACAACAAGTAAGCCGCCATTTAACCGTCAACTCGAATAATAAAAACTTTTAAACTATACAGAATATCTAACTGAGAACATTATTACGATTTATATCTCTCTTGGGATTCAAAACAATTCAGTTTGTAATTAAAAGATCGTACTTCGTTCTCGTGGTAGTGGGAAATGGGACGATACCGAGCAATTAAGCGTTACTGTGTTAAATGTTTCGTTTGGAAACAGTCACAAACAGGAAAACACCTCTTTTTATAAAGTAAATTTTGTTTCCTATCAACTCTTTACTTCATATCTGAACTATTCACCCTGCTTCGGGAGTCGAGTATATTTTACAACACCCTTATAATGTACGGTACACCATGTATAATGTAGGGAACCATGTAGAATTTGTTTATTGAAAGCTTATTATCTTTAAAATTATTTTCTGTGTAATTACGCATCTTTATTTACAGTAAAATTAGCTAACGGACAACAAAAATGAGATAATATTTATTATCTTTATTCTGTAATGAAATCAGGCCTTAGAAATTAACTTTAGGGCAGTTGCCAGTTTTGAGCCTGTCACACATCGTGGAGGAATGATCAGCGATTTTTTGAGGTTATTGACTGCTTATCTTAACGAGACCATTGGTTTGACATTCCAAACCAATCTTGGTATTAATATTTAGGATATCTTTCACACTACAGTAATAGTTGAAATATTCTTAAACTGAAAGCAAAGTGCAAATTTATAAATACCAGAACTGACTTTAAAATTGTATTTGATTGTCAGCAGACTAGGGTTCGGAGAGAGCATAGAGGAAAAGGACACAGAGGATGAAGTTAACGACTACCTGATGAGAGCGATCGACGCGCGCTCTATAGACCGTCTACGGGCCGAGCATTGCCACTCCTTCCTGCTACGCTTCCGGAAACCGGAAATTGAAGAGAAGGTATTACAATATAAGTCGCAAGTCTGTCGTATACGGACGATTATTATACAGTGCGATAACAATCCTAATTCGCACTGTTAGCAGAACGTATAGGCAGTACACATCCCTCCTAGGATGGATATGCGATCTCATATCCATCCTAGGACGGACATGTAACCGGCCAATAACGTGCGCATAACGCTCCAAATCGATAATCACAATGTATTCACATTTTCCTTTACTCTTTTAGTCCTCCCCTATGAAGGATACAACGTCAATCTAAATCAGTTTATTTCCAAACAACCTTTATATATACACTTACAAAAATCATTTAACCCTAAAGTTTTTTATGTCTTCACTCAGCTTTTTCATGTGAAGACAAAACAGGAATTTTCCAAAAAGTTTTAAAAACAAAAACATAGTTCACACATGAACAATATTAACACTTTTTATTCTCATAGGTTCACCTTGTTACCTTTAAAATTATTTACGTGTGGCGTTCATCAAGTACCCTGTTTTTGTATCGCATAATTACTCTGTGTTTCGTATATCGTTCCATGAGAAGTAATAGAACAATTGGGTTACGAATAAAATAAAACCTGAACAAAACTAGTATATTTTAGAATAAACGAAAAATGTAATAAAAGTAGAAGTTGTGGACAACTATATATGTTTTACAGTATATGAGGGAGAGAGACCACATGTTGAAGACGTACTTCGTCGCTTCACTGTTCATTTACATCGCCATTACCGCAGTCCAACTCCTAGTCCTTCCTCAGTAAGTAAACCGGAAATGTTACTTACAAACCTAGAAAAGCAGTCAAGTAAGAACTGTCATTCAGTCAATAAATTTAAGTACATAGAATACGGACTGTAAGGATGAATATTTTGGGGTTTGTTGAGTTAAAAAAATTAAAAAACAAATTGTTCATGTTGTCTCTTGAACGTATTTTTGCAAATACGCTACTTCTTCGTATATCTTCTAATCAATAGTTTACTCTCTTTTAATTTGAAGCCAATGCAATTTTAAAGTTTAAAAACTGGTAATTGATTCTTGTTAAATTAGAGTAAATATTAAACTTTGAGACACTCTAGGCACACTAACTCCATTTCACAGCATAAAACACTTAATAATATTTACAGATAAGTGATTTTATTTTAGTCACGATATTTTTGACGCTCTTTTTCCAGCACGGTGCTGCTTTTCGTATGTTTCCTAATCGGTCTGGTCTACATCGCTGCAGTCAACGCTGTTGTACTCGCCGAAAAAACCAAGGTAGGTTAATATGTATTTAATATTTTTGTTCGTAGCCAGCCTAGTCTTTGGTTTTACGAGGATAAAGTTTCGTGCAGGTATAATTTTATCTTTTCATTTTTTATGACTTTTTATGAATTTTTAAGAATTTTTGATCAATCCTAGACCCAAAATTACAAAAATCCCAAAATTCTAAAGTATTATTCGTTTAAAACTTATAAGTGTTTCAATTTAGAGGGGAGCTCTCTAAAAAAATTGTATGATAATGTACGAATGTGTAATCGATAGAAGTTTAAAAAAAACAATATTTTTTCATCCAAACGGGGTTGTTGGGGGCTTTGAACTTCTGAATTGGGGGTTTCAAATCTTTAAAAGAAGCAGTAAAAAATTTGTACTATTAGAATTATTTTGAAAAACAAACAAAATTCTGTATTTTGAATCTTCACTATATACCAATCGATTGTTGAGATACCGAAATTTGTGGCAGAGTACATTGTCATTTGAAGCCTAAACGCTAATACTGTACTACAAGAAAATTTTCAAACTTGGTTGCTTGCTTAACAACAAGCAACATTGTGGCAAACACACAATGGAACATTGTGGCAAAACTTGGTACACAGTATTATCCAATTAAGTTTCACAAGTATGCTAAAAAAAGCAACGGATTGTGTTTTTCTTGGCAGAAAATCCACATACTCAATTTTCATTACATGATAACGGAAAATATTTAAACTGTAATAATTGTTTATAAACAATTTCCATTTTTAACATTTTATATAAGCTTAAACTTAACAAGCTTAGAGCTTTTAATTACATTATACACTCCTCTTCCTTACTTCACCTTATCCTCACTTCCTTATCTTTATTTCCTTCTTCATTCTCCTCTCCTTCCCCCCTGCATTTTACTTGTTCACTTCCATTATTCATCCCCTCATCACTTACTCTGCATTGTAAAAAATATAGGTGACTGCAATATTCTAACAATGTGATCTCATTTGATTTCGTTTACAATTATTAAAGACGAAACATTATTACTAATTTTAATATCCTCCAATAAATTTTTATTTCAGAAGCTACCTCCAAAACTAAAAGACCTTTCAAAAATGGTGCACGAAAACCGATTCCTAGCACAGCTACTGGCTACATCTGTTATTTTCGCCACACTGCTGTTTACTGTCATACCAATGGTAAGATATTTTGTCGTTTTTAGCTTCAAAAATGTATTACGATTTTCCCACGTAGAAGATTACGTGGGAAAATCATCAAAAATTGAGTCAAAATCGTATCTCGTACTGTTGAAGAGTTCTTTCGTTGTAATATTAGATTATTCATTTTACTTTAAATCATTACATTGCATGATTATAAAGTTCATTGTGATGTTGAAAAGTTAAAAGTTAAACGTACGGTTCTATAGTTTGAAATCAACTTGTGAAACTGATTTATTTTTACGTTCAAATGTTAAAACACATATTAAGTGTGTTTCAGGTTTCCTTTTTAATCCTTAAACAAATTCATTAGTTGGATTACAAATAGTGTGTTAAATTAGCTACGTTTAGTTTGCTTATCAGAGTTTTTTACGACGTGTTCATCTTGTTATAAAATATTCTAATTGGAACAATGACTTCGTTAAAGGTTGCCTCAAATGCTTGGCTGTGCAAAGAGCCTCTCAACTACAAAGATCTGGACTCTACCAACCTCTCGGTCAACATCAGTATGACCAACTCCACCTCCATCCCTGAAGTAGTGTACTCTAACTTCAGTGACTTTGGCGAAATCCGGGACAACTCCTCTATCGAAGGTCTCACTTTCAACGGAACTAACAAGTGCTACACAGAGTACGATAGTGTGCTACCTTATCCTGATGTGAGTTTTTGAATTATTTTGACATGGATATGTCTTAGCTATTTCCAAAAGGGAAGTGAATACATGTTTGCATGCAAAGTAGAACAAGCTAGAGTAAATTAATCATTGTTATCACGTGTTTATCCTCGTTATCATCCTCAATCCTTCCTCTTACCTCCACTGTATCTTTATCCTACTTCTTTCTATCTTTTTTTCTCCTCTCTCTCTTTCTTCTCCTTATTATTTATCCTTCTTTCATTCATCGATGAAAGAAGAATAAATAATTCTCCATCTTCCGATCAAACAATTTAATTTTTCATTCCTGTCTTACAAGCTCTCAGAAAAGGAATTCTTATTTGATATTTTTGCAACCTTTTTTAGATTATAGAATTAGTTATATTGATAGCATACAGTATTTTTCCAATCAAAAATTTATTTCCAATTTCACATTAGATGATAAATAATATGGATTTTAGATCTAGTACAAATAGTTTAGTGCATGTTAACTGTTGTTAAATATTTTTATTTTCATTATAAAAAGGTCTGTCCCTCCCAAAAACCTGTTTTTATTTAAAATTTATATTTGGAGATTCATTAATAAAGTATTAAAAAAATAATTTTCCAGAAAATGTTGTAATGTTGCTTAGATAAAATATTATCTACGGCGTGTCTACAACAATTCAAAGCCGACTTCCCTATGTGTTATTATAATTAATATGTTATTGGACGCTGGTCACTGGACGTTATTGTCAGATATTATCTTTTTCTTAATCGGAAAATTAGCTACGGACTCCCTTGACGCCAAAATATCAGAGATCGAAACATTCCCAATCTTGACAGAAAGGTCAGACGACCGCACCCTCCCGGATAACCAATTACAAGGTTTTCCTCAGAGGAAAAAATTCCCGTTATTTTTATGCCTTGTTTTAATTTCACCTAAAGTTAAAATTAGTTTAAGATAAAATTTCTCCCATTACCATAACTGAACTTTCCTACTTGTTTTATTTTATACAAAATGCAAAACTTGCAGTGAAATTTTTGATTATATATTTATGTGGAATTCAGGTCATGTGTTATAATAATACTTTTCACCGATAAAATAATTATATTTGTCAGCAATCCTTCTGATTAACAATTGAAAAATCGTTTTTGCAATATTTCAATAGTATTTTGTTCGAGATTATTTTTATTAATAGTTTATCATGTGATTATTGACAGGAAATCCATTGAGTAAACTAAAGAAATTGAATTCTAATAAGCTATGTCCATATAAAATCAAAACTTTTAGTTCCTGAGCTGCTGGACATAATGTACAACTATATTACTTACGGAATATATCCCCCATTCAGCTTAAATAGAGTTCAATATTCGTTAGGTCTTATAAAATCCTAATGGTGTTGCTTATTAGTTATTCATTATCTTGAGGTGGAGAAACTCCTCTCATTTTCCAGTGATTACCTAACAACTTACATTAAATGTTTAAAGTTACAGATATTAATTATATCGTGTTTTCAATAACCCTATACTTATCTAGGAGGTCACTATCTGTTAAATGTCACTTAATCTAACGTGTGTGTGACAATGATCCCCAGCAGGGTGCGGGTCTGTGATAACCGCACCCTCGTCAACGTGACGGCAATGTTCAGATTATCCTGCATATAACGACCGGCCACACTCTCTCCAAACGTACTTGGTCTGACAGATAATCCCCACATTACTGCTGTTTAACCCTTCGCATACCAAGGGCCAATTACATCGGCTTTGCTATTATGGTCTGAAAAGATCCGTGAGCCGGTCAGATCGGCTTGGCATTTAGCCGCCCGACGGATATTTTTTACTATTGCACAGTTAATTTTCGTAAGAAATCTCCAATTAAGACATCAAACTTCAACCCAAGACATGGTCTAAGGATTCATTTGATGCTATTGAATTAAAACCTATCAGGGGAACGACAATTACTTTTTCCTTTAAGTCAACTTAAACAACAATCTTTATTGTTTCAAACATTATCATCCAACTTTTGAAAATAACAACAAGAGAAACAATATTAAATTAATTGTTATAATTTCATGGGGCCTAACACCCTTCCCGTAATACCAAGCTTTTTTGAGTGATTTTGTTTGGTGATGTGATCTTACGTTGATACAGATTGGTTCACTTAAGGGAGATAGAACATTTTGCATTTGCCCACTTCAGGTCGTATAGCCTACGGCACCTAGATTGTCCTGGTCATGTAAAAGGTTCCCTAACACTAACACCCGTGTTGCAGTACATCCTCCTGTACATCCTGCTCATCATGATCATGACAGCGGTCTACCAGGTGCTCATCAGCATAGTCAAGTTCATCATCCTCATCGCCGTGTCTGTGGTCTACGTCGCACTATACCTTACAGCGCCATTTTATATAATGTAAGTAGAATTTATGCAGGTATAACTTGACATGTACGGTCCGAAGTTTTGTTTTTGATAATTTAACTGTTCAATCTTTGTTTTTATATTATACAATAATACCCACGTTGCAGCAGACCTGCGTACTCAGTGATTTTCTAAATCAATAAAATAGTACCGTAATAATAATAAATGACAGGTTTTATAAAAATTTTAAGGAAATAAATTGTGTAGTTTTTTAAGCTGAATCTCTACTTTTATCTATATAGATGATATCCTGGTGAACGGCTAGTGACGGGGAAGTGACGAAACATAAGTGAGAAGC
Organism: Nephotettix cincticeps; assembly: GCA_023375725.1. Lineage (NCBI taxonomy): Eukaryota > Metazoa > Arthropoda > Insecta > Hemiptera > Cicadellidae > Nephotettix > Nephotettix cincticeps. Next base: position 48,930,972 of record CM041788.1, read on the forward strand.
TTTTGGCAAACACTCGATTGAGTGAAGTGTTGACGTGCATCAACAAGTTATTGCGATGTAGCGTAAACAGTGAACGGTGAACAACGTCAGAGTCGGTCAGCGAACGGCTCTGATAACCGCTCTGATAACAGCTCTGATAACCACTGTGATAACGGCTCTGGTAACGAGTCTGATAACCGCTCCAACAATAGCTCTTTAACCATTCTGATAACGGATCTTATAACAGCTTTGATAACCGTTCTGATAACTGCTCTGACAAGAGCTCTGATAACGTATCTGATTGAGCAATATCAGAAAGGTTTTTTTTCATTTTTTACAGAAAATGTGATCTTTTAAACAATGAAATAACAAACAATTATTAAATTAAGATCAAAGTATATGTTCGATTGCATTAATCACTGATTTTAAACCTCGTATTTCAAAATCAAACCATATTAAATTTTATCTTGTCGTTTAACGAATTTAAATAATAATATATATTCTCTAATTTAATCTAATTTATCTAAGTGTTCGTTATGATAATTAAGAGATTGTTTTCCCTCTGTTTATTTAAGATTTCAGGTTTATATTTTATTATGATAGTGGATTTTAGAAAGAAATAACCGACAGCTGTTAAATTAAAATAATAATTAATTATTGGTTTGTTCACATTGAGCACGGATTTTAAACCTATATTTAAATGCTAACTTGACATATAAGCAATTTTTATAGTAAAACAAATTAAATCTATATTTTCTGTTCATTAGAATGACATTTTTTGACGCCACAATCATCAGTCACACGTAAAAGTTTTGTTCACAAGAAGACCTTTAAGTGTATTATTATAAATTTACGAATTTGAAATATCTTTATTAGATTTTCTAATAAATCTTTAGTAATAAGTACTATCAATCGGGATATTAAGGTTGTAAGGCCAGCATAGAGAATCAGCCAAAATCTTTTTGCATGTAGCCAGGCAGACACGTGGCAGCTCTACCTGATGGTGGTCATCCTGTTCGGCTTCATGTTAGCACTGTCCATTCACTCCCAACAAACTGAGGCCACGTATAGACTGGACTTTGTCTGGAAACTACAAGCTACAGGTAACCAAAGCGAAAAAATTGTTGTATTTTTACTTTGCTGTGAGAAATAGCTTAGATCTTGGATGTGTCTGAAGAGAATGTTTTCAATTCCTCTAAACAGATATTCTCATGACAATATGACGTTACCTGCGTTACACTTTTTTCACCCCCTCCCAGAACTTAGACACATCCATGTCAAAATTATTTATGATATTATGAGAATACTCATTTGATCATATTTAATTTTTTCTACAGATTGTACACACTATAATTTATGGAGTGTATATTTTTAACATCCTAAATAGAACAATGAGGTAACAAAGGTTTTAATAAAAAATATACTAAACCTTTAGTATCATAATTGTTATGTGTGTTTAAGTCAGGCTAATGTCTACAATTCTCTATTCGTATAGGTGTTGAACATGTTTTGATCCATCGACAAGCGTTTGCAGCAGCATAGATGCCATTAAAAATATTAAACAATCGATACATACATTAGATTAGATTATTTAAATGGCGACTGTACCACAAGGAGGTATTTTGAGCCAAGTTTTAATTGGGATTGAGTGTAAGATGATTGTGACACGATTATCTATCTATAATCTATAATATTATAAAGAAGAGGTGGTTTCTGTATGTTTGTTTGTGGGTTTGTGGGTTTGTTTGTGGGTTTGTTGTGGCAAGTAAATGCGAAAAATACTGAACCGACCGGTTTGAAATTTTACACAAAGGTAGATCTTAAACTCATGAAACACATAGGCATACTCATTTCCTTAAAATCCTCTCGGGCTACGCCCTGTGAACGTCCTAAGTTTCAATGTTTACATTTTTAGAGAATGAAAACATAAAATTACTTGAATGTCAACAGCTGTGAATACTAAAATTTGACAGTTCGAGAAGAAGGAGAAGAAGAAGAAAGAGCTGCCGTGACCGTCCTAGGTTTCAATGTTTACATTTTCTAATGACAACATCCGTTTGCACTATATTTTGACAGTTCGGGAAGAAGAAGAAATAAAGTTGATTTTTCAGATAAACTGCTGGATCGAAATTAGTGAATTATTTGAAATAGCGGAATGGTAGATTTTAAGTTTTTTCCGACTGTCTCTATTACATTAATCCTTATCCTCTCCCAATATTTGACATATGTTACTTTGAAATGTTGTAGACACTCCTGTTTTGTCATTTTGTAAACAATGAAGAATTAATTATTAACAATACCTTAAATGCATCAGTAGAGCCTACACCTTTCAGCCTTTTTAGCCCGTGCGAAGAACGGGTACTTTGGCTAGTTATACATATTTTATAATACTGTTTGTAATAAATTCAAATAATAAATAAATATTGTTAGTATATAATGTGTATAAAGTAATAATATTTTGTTTCTATCCAGAATTGTTGTAATTAGATTCTTCACTTGAAGCATTTAAGGCTAAGTGTTTGTAAACATTAATACCAATATTTTAGGAGTGTATTAATTTGGTTAAAAAGTATAACGGTTTAAATGTGATTTACTGAACTATACAAAGGATTTGTTTAATATGCAAAAATTTTAACTTATTCCTTAACATTTTTAGCATTCAGAAAAAATAGAAAACTATTTAGAAATTATCCACTACTTTTTGGTTTTTAATGAAAACCCGATTTTAAGAACACTGTTAGGATTTTCCAAGTGCTTGTTAAAACGCATGTTTTTAATGAAATATATAATGATGTTTGACATCGTTAAATACCTCAGACGGTCGTTATTTTCTAACGATTTGTTTATTTAAACAACACATATCGTGCATCTCTCATCGTGGTTGGTTTTCTGTTCTGTAGAGATTTTAATGGTTTTTAAGTATAGTCGTATGCTTCCAGAGGAGAAGGAAGACATGCAACATCTCCAGGCTTACAACCGGAAGTTGCTGGCCAACATCCTACCGGAACACGTAGCCGAACACTTCCTGTCCAGCGACAAGAACAATGATGTAAGCCGCATCTCTTGAGCTCAATAGCTTAATCAATCAAAATCTCTTTTATCGTTTATAGTTTTTAAAGTTTCTCCCTAACTTTGTGATAAACATCATTACTCCTCCTTTATATATTTTCAATGCATTTCTCTTTGCTAACTAGATAAAGATATTTTCGTTTCACCTTTGCCTTCTTCAATCCTATTGTATTTTTACAAGGAATAGTAATTTTTGACAATAAAAGCCTAAGCTACTATTTTCATTATTGAAATTTTATTTTTCTCGAATAAAATAAAAATAAACATTTAAACTACATACGTATAAAACTTTTGGAACAAAAAAAATGAAAAGTAGTGATTTGGTAATGATACATTAACCTAGAACTTGGACGATAATGTAGATATCGGTACCTACTTAGAAGTAACGACGGGAGAGATTTTGTATATTTATTTTAAGTCGAATATTAATTCGAGAAGCAAATAATATTGATAAATTGCATCTTTATATTGAGCAATTTTCTTATTTGTGATTTGTTTAAACTGATTTATACTTATGTATGCATAAAAATGTATTTATAAAATCATTACGATCACTGACTGTAAAAGTATTGTATTTAATATTCAATGTCATTATTTAACGAGTAGTTAGTAACCAAATTTCATAATTATCTCCTACAGTTAGAATACCAGTAATTAATATTAAAAGACAGGGACCGTGGTGTGTTGTGTAATCCAGATCCTTGGAGGTCACAAATTGTGGATAGTTGTGAGCAATGGTCGGTGGGCATAGTGTTCTCTTGTGTGGGTTATTGAATCCTACCTTAATCCGCAAAGACCATCCTCATGATTAGACCAGTTTGTAGCTCAGAGGCAATGGTTCGGACTCCACGTTAAACTGTAGGTCCCTTAGATATGCCATTGACTGTTGGGCGTTAATTAACAGTCCTGTCTAAGAAACATGTCAGACTTGATGAGTAACAAGAGTACAAGATCGCGCCACAATCATCTTACACCCATTTCTCATTCATACTTGGCTTAAACTACCTGGGTAGGTCACCATTTTACTAACTAACAATCAAACTATCATACTTTCAATATTACATAGCTCTAACACACTTATAAGTAGGAAAGACTGTGACACTAAAAAAGTATAGTTTTCAGATTTTTATTTTAGCATTTAAAAAATCCATTAGTATAGCTTAAGATATATTAAAAATTATAAAATATTTAAACCGTTATGGAATGAAAAGTAATTTTTTTATACTCTGTTCGTGTAGAGATAGCCATCTCCTGACGATAAAAAGATCGTAGAATAAAAGTAAATGGAAAGAAAAATAATTACTTATATTAATTCAGTTTGAGCTGTCTAACATAATTAGTTTAGTTTTGAAATTTTTCAATATTATGTGAGACAAAAAAGGTAACTTCATTTAGAAAACGAAATTGTTTTTTGTGCAACAGGGGATTAAAGTGAAACGTTTTGTAAACAAAGAAAACTGTTGACAATTTACTGAGGGACAAAAGGGCTTTATCCCTTGATGTACACAAAATTGTTCCTACACCTACACATACAAGTAACATAAGTTAAAAAATTGCCCTCTATTAACTAACCTGAATCACTATGATTTTCCATGTTGGCTAACATAACCTCAAAGCAATCAATGCAAACTATCAGCTGATCGTTCAATAATTAATTACTACCATCAGCTGCTTTTATTTCTTATGGTTCATTACAGGTGTTCCCATGTTATTCTAATGGGATAACCTTTCCTCCCTTGGAGCTAAAAGTATTACTTTAGTACTCTTACATAGTGTGTATGAAAATACTATTTTTGTTGTTTCTGCCTTTGGATTAATTTGTCAACTAGATTTGACAATTTAAAGAAGCTAACGATAGTATCAGAGTATATTAGAGTGATAAATAATTAGTTAAATTCAGTGCATATTTTACACTATTTACTTTTAGGTTTCTTTAAATTAATAAAAAAGTTCTAAAATGAAAGACTCGTCGATTACTCCTTCGTTTGAATGTCTCCTTTGCGCTGAAACTGGTTGAACCTGAACAAACAACAGTAGTTAAGAACTTTTAATTTAATCATCGAACAATGACGAGGACAAGAACCTTTCTCCGCATCGTCACGTCGACATCGTTGTTGCCTACAGCCTGTTTGTTAATTAAAATGTCCATCACGTCCTTTCTAGTCTCAATCTGTTTTTTAATCTACACGCCATCCCTGGAAATATTAAAAATATATAATATACTTTTCTCACTTTTAATTACTTATTAACTTGTACTGTACGGCCAAAAACAATAATTATTACGGCTATTTTGTTTAATTAATCTTTTATTTTACTAAATTTATTATTGTTTTTTACAATAATAAAGATGTAATATGTCTACTGAGTAGACTGTTTCGTCCAAACACTCGTATTTTTACGTAGCTTCATTCAGTACCGTTCATCTTTTAGGATTTAACTTCTTCTCGCTTAACCAAATTTAGTTCATTTGGTTATGTAAAAGTAGTGCTCCAACGAGAGTTGGGAAGAGTGTTGTTATAATTTATTATAGTGTTTGTGTGATCCATGATAGATAAACATGATAAAATTAATGTATGAAATAAAACTTTCAATTATTAACGTAAATTATTAGGTAATCGCTTAAAAACGGGATGAGTTCCTGCACCTCCAGAAACGTTGAGTAGTTAAAAAACAGACACGTTTGAAAAGTCAGATTGACTGGGACGGTGGTAATCCACGTCCTGTAATCCAGCTACTTGGAGGTCACGAATTGTGGATAGCTGTGAGAGATGGTCGGTGGGTGTAGTGTTCTCTTGTGTGGGTTAACGTCCACGCTGTTGAATATTACGTTAATCGGCAAAAGGCCATCTTCATAATTATTAGACCAATTCGTAATTCAGAGGCCCTAGTTCGGATTCCACGTTGAACTGTAGGTCTATTAGCTGCCATCGGCTAATGGGCTAATTAACAGTTCTGTCTAAGGAACATGTCAGCCTTAGTCAGTAACAAGACTACAAGATCACGCCACAATCATCTTACACTCAGTCCTCATTCATACTTGGCTTAAAATACCTACATTATAGTATGTTTGCCATTTCAATGATCTAATCTAATCAGATAAAAGATATTTAATAATTTATAAGACACGCCATTATGGATTTTAAATATTCTGTAGTTATGTAATGTTAATGGTTCAGGACAACCTATTGAGGTTTAGGGAAGAAAGTCCGTTCCCAGTGGTCCGATATTCCCTCAAGATTTACTCATACAACAAACAGTCTGTAGGTCAACGGAGTTATTTTACTTTAATAACAAGGGCACTCAGTGGCAACGAGCTGACTTGGAAATTTAAATTTCACCTCGTAATCTTGGTATCGCCAGATGTCAGACCCAGTCGATATGTGTAATTCAATTCAATAAGCTATTTAGGCTATCTGTTACGTTTGTAACAATATATTGACGTCATTGAAGTTATTGTTGCAGACATTTCCCATCACTATTTATAAAACAATGTTGCACGATCTTTCGAGATCTAAAAACTGACCGTCCTCACGGGAAACGGAACCTAGAAACACCCTTTACATTAGTATAAAATCTGGAGTGAGTCTGTAAAATAGCTAAAAACAAAAATGGTTAAAGCGGTATAAAACCTAAAGCAATACCAAGCAACAAAGGTACACACACAACAAAATATCACAAAACACTGCAAGACTACGGGACGACTAGCAGCAAAGTGTCCGTTCTTCGCAGACTGTTCAGCAGTCTTTGCTCCTTAGTAAGCTTTCTAACTTTGAAAGCTGTTTGATAACATCAAACATTTTTGGTTCGTACCAATTATACATTAGTCTTATTTTGATCAGGCCAGCTTAACTGAAGACGAGACAAGATTCCGAATCTCGAAACGTCGTGAAACTTTTTACTAATTGTGATGGACAAAGGCAAAAGTGGATTCCAAGTTTGGATATTAATTAACAGTTCTGTCTAAGGAACATGTCAGCCTTTTCAGTGACAAGACTACAAGATCGCGCAACGATCATCTCACGAAATCGAATGTTTTTTATGCAGGAGCTTTACCACGAGCAGTGCGACCACGTCTGCATCATGTTCGCCTCCATCCCCAACTTCTCCGAGTTCTACATCGAGCTGGAGGGCAACAACGAAGGAGTTGAGTGTCTGAGGCTGCTCAACGAGATCATTGCTGACTTCGACGAGATCCTCTCCGAGCCCAAGTTCAGCTCCATAGAGAAGATCAAGTCAACCGGCGCCACCTACATGGCCGCTTCAGGTATCACCCGCTGTCTCTTCATCTTGTAATTTTAATACTGGAAGAGCAATGTTAACTCTATGTAAACAATTAATTACTGGCTATTTAAGTCAAACGATTTTTAAGCCGCACTATTTTAAGTCAAATTTTCACGACGTTTCGGGATCTAGAATTTTATTCCGTCCTCAGGTGAGCTAGTACTTAAAAAATATGATTAGTAAATAATACTGTCCAATAAGTAGACAACAAAAACGGTCAAAAATCTTACAAACACGCGCACAAGAAAAATAACACGTCCACTTGTCACAAAGGCTAAAAGACAACCCTTTTTCATTTAATTGTAATTTGACAGCCCCTTGTCAGTTGTCTTTTAGTCTTTGTGACGAGTGGAGATGTTTCATTTCTTGTGCGCGTAATTGTTAGTGAATTGTATTGTTTGTAAGTTTTAAATCTACAACGCTTTAGTGATTGTAGTAATTCTGCTTAAATCCGGCATAGTCTGTATTATGTTTTAGGTACTAGCTCGCCTGAGTATGGGATCAGATTCCAGACCCTGAAACGTCGTGATACTTTGTTTACTTAAAATCGTTATGGAAATGTCAGTAGTAAAAATCTAAATAACATAAATTCACCATAAGTGATAAATAATTTCAAACAAAGAGTTTATTCCAACTATTTCAACATTGTTACTATTGGAAGTGGGTTAAAAAGGGTGCAGTTACTGCGGACTCTTGATATCTCTTTGTAACAGTTATACGTTGTCTTTGCTCCCTTAGTTTTTACAGTAGAGGGGGGTTAAATATAAAATCCTCAAGTCCGTCGATATCATTGTGAGTGATTGGTTGTAATCTCATACACATACACAACCTCGTATCGACTGTAAGTTTGAGAAAACTGATTATTCTTAAAATATAATATGTGTTTTTTGTTTGAAATTCATTAATTATTGTTCGTAATTATTGACGTTCCGGGATCTGGAATCTGATCCCGTCCTCAGGTGAACTAATATCTAAAACATAACACAATTAACATAACAAAATACGGGATAAGTTGGTATAAAGCTGAAACATAAAAGTTTAAATCAGTCAAAAAACTTACAAACAAACCATTCACTAACATTTACACACATAAGAAACCAAACACGTCCACCGAAACGTGTCTACACCCACTCCTTTCAGTTGTCTTTGAGTCTCCGTGACGAGTGGATGTGTTTGGTTTCTTATGTGTGTAATGTTTAGTGAATGGTTTGTTTGTAAGTTATTTGACTGCTTTAAAATTTTATGTTTTCAGCTTTATACCGGATTATGTGTTATATTTTGGATATTAGTTCACCTGAGGACGGGATCAGATTCCAGATCCCGAAACGTCCTGAATCTTTATATTACATAATATCGTGATGGAAAATATCCGCAATAAAAATCTAAATAACATATAATATTTAGGCCTAATAAAATTTTTTGTAAAAATGTGTTGTCCGAAGCCAAGTAGTAAGGTTTGGCTACACTGGTGAAGGTAACGTAACCTTATGTCTGTGTCCTCAGGGCTGACGAAGGCGACATGCGACATGAAGGACCTTAGTCACGTGACCGCCATGGCCGACTACGCGCTGCGGCTGCGTGAACAGCTCAAATACGTCAACGAACACTCGTTCAACAACTTCAGAATTAGGATAGGTTAGTGCATCAGTGCATATCTATACTTAGCCTACCATCCATGTGTAGGACGTTTTTGAGGGGGAGGTGGAAGAAATGCTTTATGCACACAGGTGGTCAGCCTAAGTGTGGGCTCCTCTAAGAAGCAGGGTTACCCTCTATAAAACCCTCCTCTTATCTTTAGGGTTCTAAAATGGATCCATTTGTCACATTAAAAAAGGCTAGGCCTAAATTGGCTTACGTTTAGGGGATCTGGGCCTCTTCGCGGTCGAGATCGCTTTTCTTCTCTAGAATAACGCGCCGGACGAACTGTGATAAACAATCCCAGTTTCCCTCATCCTCAATGATCTTGTGGTAGACCGTTTATTTTTGTTGTAAATTTGTTGACTTTAATCTTTTGTAAATAATCTCCAATTTTTTATTGTCTTTTAATATACGTATATCGGTTATGTGCAATATCGGTTATCGATTTATCGGTTTTATCGGTAATTGCGTCATTGAGTAGGCAGATTGGAAAAAATGTTCTAAATAAATTGTCCTGGATAGTTTTTTTTTTGTTTTTTTTTATCGTTTTCCCACCATTTTAGAATGAAAATTTGAAATTCCACCATTTTGAAATCTAAGTCCAATTTAAATTTCCAAGTTGAATTTATTTCTATAGGAGCTCTTTTTTTAATCATATTTACCGAGTCTTATAAATGTTGGCTGACAATTTTTAAAGATAATGCAGCAGTATTTAATTTGTGAAAAATACAAAATGTAGGCCATAACCAATGTTACCATTGTTATATCCCTAAAACACGTGAATCCATATTTGTATTCTTAAATTTACATTAATCCAAGGTTTTAGGCCTAAACGAATATTAATCCAAAGTTATAGCCTTAACCGTATATTAATCTTTGGTTATAGTCCTAAAAGTATGTTAATTATTCATAGTTTTAGTCTTAAAAGTGCTTTACTCCATGGATGTAGTCCTAAACGCATGATAATCCAAGGTTTTACCCATAACCGTATGTTAAACTTTGGTTAGAGCCCTAAACGTATGTTAATCCATGGTTATATCCCTTCAAGCAGGTTTATCTATTGTTATAAATTAGAATTTATGTTAATCCACAGTCAATAACCGCCTTAATAACCGTCAATGAGTCATAGCAATGCCCTATATTGATCAATGGTTATATCCCAAACGCACGGTTATAGTCCAGAAACTATTTTAATCCGTCATTATGGCCCTGAAATAATGTTAATCCGTGGTTATAAGTCTCTAACTAATAGTTGTGATGCTGCAGGTATTAATATCGGCCCCGTGGTGGCCGGTGTGATTGGCGCTCGCAAGCCGCAGTACGACATCTGGGGCAACGCAGTCAATGTGGCCAGCAGGATGGACTCCACCGGCCCCCTCGACCACATACAGGTCACAACACTATTTATTTTAATATTACTTCTCTTAAAATGTATTAAAATCCATGTTTTCTAGCCCGATCTGATTTATGGAATCATAACTCATTGTTATACCCTGAGTTAATGACTGGGATGGTGGCGACGTCCTGTAATCCAGACTTGGAGGTCACGAATTGTGGATAGGTCTGAGCGATGGTTGGTGGGTGTAGTGTTCTCATGTGTGGATTAATGTCCGCACTATTGAATACTACTTTAATCCCCAAATACCATCCTCATAACTAGATCAATTCGTAATTCAGAGGCCGTGGTTCGGATTACACGTTAAACTGTAGGTCCCTTAGTTGCCATCGGCTGTTGGGCTATTAATTAACAGTCCTGTCTAAGGAACATGTCCGCCTTAGTCAGTAACAGGACAACAAGATCGCGCCACAATCATTTCTCATTCACACTTGGCTTAAAATACCTACCTGGGTAGGTCGTCATTTCAAATGGTAATGGTAATTTATTGACTAAATAGTTACTATTAATACTACGTCAACAGCTCAAATTTCCGTAGTATTGTGTTACGGCTATTTCGGCATTAAGGTGTCATCATCAGAAAACAAATTTCAGCCACTTGGCGTCATTCACATATTTACACATACAAAACACAACATTAAATTTTTCCTGACAGGCCTGTCTCGCACATGATTACGTCGCCCGAGCAGGTAGCTGACTGGTGTCATGTCTGCGGGGTTCTTTGTGTCGCGTAATGCAATCGCTTGCACTTTGCCCTCCCAGTCTAGGTTCCACTTGGCGACTCAAAATACTATTGAAAATAATATTTGATTCAAACTGCAATTTACACAAACGTATTTCTTTTTAACGTATTTTTTTACAAAACTAAAACTTAGTTTTACTTAAATAATAGAATAATTTCTAATTAACTTAGCTGTTTATTTCAGTGTACAAAACAGACAGAAATATTAAAGTTTATAGTTTCGTTCTGCTACCAATCATCACTCATGCACGAAACTAACTTCGTAGGACCTTCGCCGAGAATAATGGGAAAATAACTTACTTTCAAAACAACTCCCATAATTGACAGACTTGAACAAATGCATTGGAATTGGGAGTGTTTAGATAAATTGATTCGGGTTTTCTTTTCCTCCCCGAATAGCTCCCACGGTTGACTACACTTTGGGTTTTTATTTTTTTAACTGTAAAGAAGAGTCCCAAAATAATCCAATTATCTCTATCAATTACGTTTACAAGTAAATTTATCACTTGGTATATTAACGTGTAGGTAGAGAAAGTTTTTTTCCACTGAGAATCGTAGACCTACAACTCCCACAGGAGACCTACAGGCTTGACTCTGTGTCTGTCGCAGGTTACCCAGGAGGTGTATCAGGTGCTCCACGCCAAGGGCTACCCTCTGACCTGCAGGGGCGCCGTGGAGGTGAAGGGCAAGGGCACCATGGTAACGTACTTCCTCAACGGGTACGCCAACGGGGTGGCGCCACCAGCCCCCTCCGACGCCGTCTGCTAAACCTATAACAGGTGGGTTGTCATTTACCAACTCTAATCTATAGGAGCGACCACAAAATTAGTGATTTTTTCGTAGTCAAATATTTTATGTTGTAAACTTATAAATGGTTAGAAACCTTTTGCACGACAACAGTGTGCTTTACCATGTTGCTGGTCAAATATATAGCTTAGATAAAATAATTCTAACATGAAAAATGTGTCTCAAAAAGGGTTTTATAATTGATTACTTCAGTTTAATAAGACGTGCTGTAGTCCAAAATATACAAAAACCTTCCTCTAAAGGTATAGAGTAGCTGAGTAAAATTTCAACGTTTTTGGTGCTCTCATTTTATGGTAAACGAGCATAAATGCCCTTATTGGAATTAAAGGCAAATACACATGTAGACCTAAATTAAGAAAGGACTCATTTATGAATAAGTTGTAAAAACCCAAAAATATCTCGATTACAAACAATGTACAAATAAAATTATAGTTATATATACGAGGGGGTACCTAAAAGTAACCGGAATTACTCTGCCGAAGGCGTGGCCTGTGTAGTACGCATGTCTGCCGCTACGTGTGTGTAGCGCGCAGCTAATCCGGAGTTCACTGAGTAGTGAGTTCAGTGCCACTAGTACCGTCGCTGTGGGTGGACGTGTTTGTAGTGAGTTTTTTAGTGAACACGGTTTTGCCATTTCGTCGTTTTTATTTCTTGTTAGGGAAGAGTGCTTCAGATACTAATGTTATGTTGAAAACCGCTTATAAAAATGAAGCTTTGGGTAAAACTCAAGTACGAGTTGTTTTAAAATTGGCAGCGTAGTCCGGTTACTTTTGGGTACCCCCTCGTGTATATATACTTTTACAACACAAAACAGATTATTTAATTAAATATTTAATAATCTACAAAAATCATTTGCTAGGAATACCCCTTAATGGCTAATGGTAACGAGAATCTAAATATTTTTAGTAAAAATAAGGTACATTTTGAATAGATCCATGGTTTAAAGAAAATCCTAATTTTCAAACCATCTAATCTAAATACTGTATAAATAAAACAAAGTGATGTTTTTGTGATTGTTTTGAAAATAAGCATTTATAGATACTGGTTGATTAGTTTGTTCCAGAGTAATAATTGTAAGATGTTTTTGTTTTTTCTAAATGAACGTAAGAACGTAATTGTAAATAAACATAATTAATGAATATTAGATTAAGCGAGAATTATAATAAAGAATGCCGTGACCCAGAGGATCTAATCTTTCACGACTTTACCCATAATGCTATTCGACATCGGAACATTGCGAATTAATCCTCTGAAGGAAAACGAGGAACCGCACGAGAACAACACCGTGGTGACAAGACCCGACTTATTTGAAAAACGATTAAATTAATTAAATCCAATTCAGTTTATCTAAAAGTTAACAAGACATGCTTTATTGTTAGGCGGTACGATGTTCGCCGGGTCAGCTAGCTAAAATTAAATGGCAACAATTTTATTGAAATCTTTTATTCAATAACTGATCGAGTAGCTCCTGTTCCAGGAAATAATCTAAAACTCAGTCATGAAAAATTAATAAATATGAGAGGAAATTGTAGTCGCTTCTGGCAGCGCATATTAAAATTGAAATGGAAACGTTTTGTGTACAATGTTCTCTTAGGATAGTTACTATCGTAATTTTAGAGAGACATATTTTTTCCTGTGGGGCAAAATGGAATTTTTAAGACATTGTAATGGATAAAATATAAATTAAATGATTTATCGATATTATTGATTATAGTTAGCTTAGAATTTTTATATTTTACTCTCTCCTCTATACATAGTATAATGAGAAAGTATTGTTTTCTTTATGTTTTTTTAAATTTAATTAAAAGTGGAAATATGACCAATTTGAGGCTCCTTGAATCCAAAAGTTTGTTTTTGAACTGATATGTTTGTCTGTGTAACCACCCCGAGACCTTACAGATGATTCAATTTTTATGAAACAAGTGCACTTTGGTAATAATAGGTCAGATACAAAATTGTTGCTTGGCCCCCACATTAAACTGTCGGTTCCTTAGACGTCATTGGCTGTTGGGCTATTGATTAAGTAATGTCTAAGGAACAGGTCAGCAATTTATTACGGAATTTCAATTGGATTGTGGATTTGGGATTTGTGGATTGTTTAAAAACTTGTTAACCGCCATTGAAATTAAATTAGTACGTGAAAATTGTTCCTCTGTACCCTTCACTTTGCGTCATATGCAAAACTAATACAGCGTGCAAATTGCGTTTACTAAATCGAAGGCACTGATATACACATGCAATCTACGCAATTTAAAAACATTTCTAACGTCATTTAATTTAATCTGGGTATTTATTTTTCTCCTCTGATACGACTTTAAAATGTTTCCGGGTCAACTTGGGTTACTTTTCTCCAATATTTAGAACAATTTGGGTTTATTACTTTTATATTTCAACATCTACTTGACCCAAAAAGTTTATCATAAAAAGTGAAACATTTTGACATGGATAAGTCTTATCTCTGGGTGGGGTGGTAGTGATTTTTAAGATGGAAAATATGTAACAGGTTTCCATAGAAACTACCAGGGCTATTGTATTGAATTTTTAATTTAAAAGAATAAGAACAGGTGTTGAAAACAGATGAATTGAAAACATTCCCTTTAGACATATCCATGATCTAACATTTTTCCCACAGGGAAGTAAATACAAACATTTTTAATTACTTTCAGTACTAATTTCAGTACTCCATTTAAATGTTACAATTACCATATGATAAATTTCTTATGTTGGATGAAAAAAGGAAGGTGTACAATGTACAACCATTATTTTATGTGATACATTTTATGTTTTGAACGATTGTAACCATTTTTGGTAAGGGCAAAATGTCCTTACCAAAAATGGTTACAAACAATAACAAATTTCTAATAACAAATTCTGTTAACAGGCGTTAACAAGCAGAAGACGTATTCAGCACTGTGGGGTGACGGAAGAGCAAGACTGTGATTATAAGTGATCCAAAGACCTCAAAAACTATTTTTGTATTTTGTTATAGATATAGTGAAAGTAGTTGTAGTTTATTAAAGGCTTATAAAACGAGGCTCAAACATGAAAACTTTAACTTAAAGTCACATGTTTTAAATTACATGTGAAATTTTAACGAAAAAATTTAATGAATGCCTTCCAAAGATACTGTGTGTAAATATTAGGTGTTAATATTTATTTTATTATTTCTTTCCACTCCTTTGTACATACAGTAAAATATTTTTATGGAGATATATAACTTAATGTATATAAGTATTTAAGGTATAAAATGTGTATTTTTAAAACAATTATATTAAAGCAAGCTTTACAACATGAGCTTGAAATATCAATGCTTATTTTGTATTAAAATTTACTTAAGTACGTAAAACGAATGCATTAATTAGTATAACGCCTGCGTGAATTAAATACGCACTAAATTGTTTTAACTTCATATAATGAAAATTTACTAATTGCAGTAAATAATTGTTTAAAATGTAACCACCGTTGTAAATAGTGTATGTGTTATAATATAACAAGAAAACAAAAATAAATATTCCAATAAAATATTGAATACATTTTAATATATTAAATGATGATTCTTTTTTTCATACTGGTTACAAATTTTTAAATAAATGTTGTATGACCTATCACAAAATAATATTCCTATATCCAAAAACTTTTCAAATATGTACTAATATTTAAGTATTATAAAATAATTACCCTAAAGATATTAAACAATGATACAAAAATAAAGAAATTTCCAATAAATTAATTCTAAATCGAAGATGATTTGTCCCGTCCTTTGTGGTAAAAATTATATGTGTACAAGTGTGTATTAGTCATTAAACTAATAACGTAATATAAATTGTAAATATATTGTTATAAAAATTATTATATCTCTTGTACTCTATAACATATACGTGAAACTTTTGTAATAAATTATATTTTTGCCGTCTGCTCTATGTTTTAGTTCTCCTCATTCAAAAACAATAATTTTGAAGAAAACAATACTTTCTCCATATAGTATGAGGGGAGAAAGTAAAATGTTTAAAAAGCCAACGGCCCGAATTACTAATTGGAATTACAGGTTTAACAATGTACCAGGGTCAGTGATTGACAATGTCACCTGATTGATTTTGGATTAGGATCACAAACAAACGAGCTGGAGCTGGAGCTGGTCCTTCACAGGGCTTTATTGGATGTTTCAGATTGTAAATTTATCCAAAAATTACATGGTTTTTACATTTTTAATTTGACTTCACATTAGATTTTATTGGTTCATTGGTCCATGGAATTTCACATTGAGTTTTACTTTCTCCCCCTTCACGATAGTATAAGGAGAAATTATTGTTTTCGTCAGTGTTTTCGAATTTGAGTTTCTGGTGGATATATTCATTTTAGTTCCCCCTGAATTGAAAAAGGTTGTGTTTAGAGTGATGTCTGTGTGTGGGGGGATGTGCAGAAACCTTGAGACAAGACTATTGGTCCGATTTTCATTAAATTTGGTATTAAGTACACGGTATTTCCGTCATTTTTCTAATTTTAACAATAATGCTGTTATTTTTTTAACAAAATAACAACAACCGCATTTCGCAAAACGAGGATAAAATTTATGAGCTTTTGAAAGTTAAAAAATCATTTTAAGCGAAAACAATAATAGTAAAGTATAGCTTGACTATTACCATTGAAATCAGATAAAAAACCAAAAAAATTAGTATTCTTAATTATTTGTCTACGACTAACGGTTCCAAATAAAAGTAAAAGTTTTTTTCTACTTTGCCTGAGAGCTGGCAATTTCATTCTTGGAGAATTTAAAAAAAACATTTCATCCGTATTTTACAACCGTTTTCCATGAAACTTGGTATGCTTCGTAAGGTCATCATCCATTAAAAACCCTCTCTAAAAAGGATGTTATTACTAGGAGGGGGTCCCCCCAAAAAATTTAAACAGTTAATTGAACTTTGTTTCTCTTATTATTTTCATAAATTGGATGGCTTTTTAAAAAACTTTTCAATGATTTACTATTTAACTGTCTGCGGACAATTTTAAGCATTTAAACCCCTTCTCTGGAATGTGGAGAATGTATGAAATAAGTTTCATTGTTATCAGTCATCCCGTTTTTTCGGAGAAGACGGCGTAAAATGCCTCCTAGAGCGTCACAGACACAAATTGAGATAAAACTTGTTTCGGCTTCTCTAACGCATGAAACGTAAAAATAACGTAAAAAATTAATAACTCTGAGCAATGTACAGACAAAACTATAATTTTATTTATATGGATTTTAAGGAAAAAGTCACAACGCGTCTTCATAAGATATAGACTAAAACTCTGTATAAAATACCGCAAAAATCAGCTGTTAAATGTGGTAGCCCGTTGTGGCGTTGCCTGGCTCAGAGTTGCGGCAGGACAGGTGATTGACATTGTTCCGTGATTGATCTACTTGGAATAAATCACACCCATCTTTATTGTTTGCAGTTAACTACAATAAAAACCTCACGCAAACCTTTGAACTGTTTTGATATTAACACTTGGCGTACTTGTAACGCTTAAACATAAAATTTTACCGAAAGTAAAATAAACGGACCAATAATACACAATTTCTATTAAGTAAGTTCAAGAAAGACAACCTGTAATAAGCCATCATGTTCTTCAAAGTTCATCTAAATAAATACCATTTAATAATTTATTGTTTCAAAAATAATCATCCCTTCTGATATAAAAACAAGAGAGGCAAAGTTAAATTAATTGTTTCGAATTTATGGGGGGAAACAGCGTAATACCAAGCTTTTTGAGTGGGTTTTGTTATGATTTGACCTTACGCTTCATACCAAGTTTCATGGAAAACGGTTGAAAAATAAGGAAGAAATTGATTTTTAATATTCTCCATAAGAATAACATTGGATGCTTTCAGACAACGTACTGTGTTTATCATGGACAGTAAATTTAACTTTTCTCTGGAACCGTTAGTCGTAGACAAATAATTCAAATTACTAATTTGTTTAGTTTTTTAAGCTGGTTTCAATGGTACCAGTCAAGTTATACTTTACTTTTATTGTTTTCGCTGAAAATTTAAAAATTTGATTTTTTTGACATTTAAAAGCCCATAACTTTTGAACCGTCATTTTTACAGATATTCGGGTGGTGTCAAATTATTTAGTACTCTGTACACTATAAACTGTCAATTTTAATCAAAATCGTTAGAGCCGTTTTTGAGAAATTTGGATTTTTCACGTTTTTTAAGGGTTTTTAGGGGTGAACTACCCTTAAAAATCAAAAATTCAAAAAAATGAAAAAACGCCTGGAGATACTGTGACTATATATACATACATGCCAAATTTCATCTAAATCGGACCAACGGGTAGCTGTGGCACTGTACACATCCAGACACACACCACGGACACACGGACGGACAATCACACGTCAACCCACTTTTTTGGATTCAGGGGACCCCAAAAACGGATATATCCACCCTCAACTCAAATTTCAAAATTTGACGAAAATACTTTCTCATATACTATTTAGAAAGTAAAATTACAATTACTAATAACCATATAGTTCGTAAGTATTAATTTTTTACATGGATATGTCTTAGCTCAGAGGGACGTAAAGGTAATTTGCGAGATCAAAACTAGAAACAGTAACGTCAATAATTGGTTATTACGTTTTATGAACAGCTATTTAGAGGAGTTGAAAACATCCCCTTTAAACATATCCATGATCTAACCTATTTCCCACAAGGAAGTGAACACATTCATTTTTATTCCCACCTTATACATATATATATATATGGAGTATACAGTACAGTAATATATATTTTAGTTAGTATATAGAATAAATATGAATATTTTTATTTTGAGTGTGGGTATTCCATTTTGAGGCTGACATAAAAAAGTGGTTCAAGAAAGGAACGTGAAGATTATGTACAGATAGTATGATTGTATTCTTTGGATATATCTCCAGACTATTTTTATTTTTCTAATTATTTTATTGTAATGGCTATTTACCCCTAAAACCATTAAAAATACATATTTATCAACATACACACTTAAAATTTTGATTAAAACTTTATGTTTCATTAAGGTTCCAAATAATATAATACCACCCGTGTGGCTGTAAAACTCATGGCTAAAAGCTATGGGATTTTAAATGTCAAATAAATATTTTTCCTATTTTTTAACAATAAGTTTATAAAATAATTTGACTATAACCATTAAAGGAACTTTAAAAATACAAAAAACAAATTAGAGTTACGAATAATAGTCTACGACTAATGATTCCAGTGGAAATTTTAATTATTGTCTGTGATAAGCACAGTACGTTGATTAGATTAGATTATTGAAATGGTGACCGTACCACAAGGTATTTTAAGCTAAGTGTAAATGAGAAACGAGTGTAGGATGATTGTGGCGCGATCTTGTAGTCCTGTTACTCGTACTAAGTCTGACATGTTCCTTACACAGGACTGTTAATTAAAAGTCCAACAGCCAATGGCAGCCGTTATTCAAGACCGCTCAATTCTATTCTTATAGAGTTCAATAAAAATCCATTTCTTCTTTTTTAGTTTACCGTTTTTCGTGAAACCGGGTACGCAGCTTAAGGACTCATCACCCCATAACCTAGACCAAAATGTTGTTATTACTTTGAAAGGGGATGGATTTGATATTTCTGTAAAGGTTTCCATCTTGTTTAATTTACTATATTTTAGAGAATACTTTACGGTACCTTTAAACTCTAAGTTTACCCGCTGTAATATTTCTCAATTATTTAACTGTGATTGAAGCACCTTACGATTTTCTTTCATGTCTTTTGTTTCATGTATTCAAAAGAAGAATACTTATAAAACGTAAGCTATTTCCACTATACAATAATACACTAATACGCTTAAAAGAAAAGAGATTATTAATATGTGGTAAACAGTTCATAAAACTCATGTTGATGCCCAGCGTGGAAAATGACACGAATTCCAATTTCTAAAAATAAAAACACGAGAGACAAAGTTAAATTAATTGTTCAAATTGTATGGGGGGGACAACCCCCCCCCCCCCGTAACACCAAGCTTTTTTGAGCTGGTTTTGTTCGGTGATTTGACCTTACGCTTCATACCAAGTTTCATGGAAAACGGTTGGAAAGTAAGGAAGAAATTGATTTTTTTTTATATTCTCCATAAGAATAACATTGGGCGCTTTCAGACAACGTACTGCGTTTATCGTGGACAGTAAATTTAACTTTAATTTAACTCTGGAACCGTTAGTCGTAGACAAATAATTCAAATTACTAATTTGTTTAGTTTTTTAAGCTGGTTTTAATGGTGCCAGTCAAGTTATACTTTACTTTTATTGTTTTCGCTGAAAATTTAAAAATTTGATTTTTTAGACATTTAAAAGCCCATAACTTTTGAACCGTCATTTTTACAGATATGCGGGTGGTGTCAAATTATTTAGTACTCTGTACACTATAAAAGTTCAATTCTATTATATAGATCACATAAAATCCTTTTTCCTTATTAGGTTAACGTTTTTTTCGTGAAACCGGGTACGCAGCTTAAGGACTCATCACCCCATAACCCAGACCAAAATGTTGTTATTACTTTGAAAGGGGATGGATTTGGTATTTCTGTAAAGGTTTCCATCTTGTTTAATTTACTATATTTTAGAGAATACTTTACGGTACCTTTAAACTCTAAGTTTACCCGCTGTAATATTTCTCAATTATTTAACTGTGATTGAAGCACCTTACGATTTTCTTTCATGTCTTTTGTTTCATGTATTCAAAAGAAGAATACTTATAAAACGTAAGCTATTTCCACTATACAATAATACACTAATACGCTTAAAAGAAAAGAGATTATTCATATGTGGTAAACAGTTCATAAAACTCATGTTGATGCCAGCGTGGAAAATGACGCGAATTCCACGATTAAGCCATAACGAGTGAGTGGAACATCAAAACTGACCGCCGGAACTCGCTCTTCCATTCCACGCAGTCGAACAGAAATACCTTTGGTTTTTGACCTCCATGAATCGTTCATGTACATTTGTTACACTAGTGATGCAAGCCTAAGTGATGAACCTCAAAATATATGCCAGTATTAGATCAGTGAAGGATCATAAAATCTAGAATCATTTTACTTAAAATAAAGATACTGTATTAGATTTACTTAATTACTAGCGTTACCCGTCTCGCGTTGCTGCGATGTACAAAACAGATTAATTAGGTTTAGATTTACTGACAAATATAAAACATAACATAATTATTATTACCTTTCTAAAATGGTGGCCTATCCAGGTATTTTAAGCCAAATTATGTATAAACATTTAGTGTATTCAAGTAAGACTTTAAACATTAAAACGTGAAATATTGAAAGAGACTATATATTCTTACACCAGGGTACATTTGATAATTTTATAATCAAAACACAAAAGTCAAAACACACACTTGCAGACACACAAAATCGAATTCGTACATATATAATACACAATATTGACCTTTTATATGTTTCTGATAGCGAAAGGATAATATGAAAAACATACAAAAATCTCTCTTACCGTCAAATATAATCACATATATTTAACGTTTTCTTTAAAATTTTTACCAGTTCCTCAGAACACAATTAGAACTATGCGAAGCTCAAAGTAAGACTGAAGTTATGGAAATGTATCCTTTATCAAACGGTTGCATTTCTGTAATAACAGTTATCTGAGGTAATTAAGGCTTTTGACTTCGCGCGAAAGCGCTCTTTTAGTATTTAATTAGCGATTCACCGTTCCAACAATGAGAATACAGTATTCCCTTTTTAAATGAGAAAAATGTAATCCTAAAATGAACGTTTGAGCAGAGAACAAAAAGCTAATAATGTGAGTAACATTTTATTTTTAGTCTCTTTGTAACCTGTATACATTGTAATTTTTCTCTACATTATTTTGATTTATGAATGTTAAAAATGTCTTACAAAACTGTCAGCATTATAGACTCAATGCTGTAGAAGGTATATTTGTTGGTTTTCCTTGTAAAACCCCTATTTTTACTTCAGTATTCCTTTTTCATTATTCCATAAACTTTTTATAGCTTGAAACTGAAGGCCATTACAAATATTGTATTTACTTACCTGTGGGAAATAGGTTAGATCATGAATATGTCTAAAGGGAGTGTTTTTCAGTTCATAAAACAATTCTTATAACCTAACTATTACGTCACTAACCATATGACGTCACTAAAAAAATGACGTCACTGTTTCAAATTTTTGTCACGAAAATTGCCAACACCCCTCCTAGAGTTAAGATATATCCATGTCAAAATAGTGAGTTCTTAAAAACTCCTCTAATAATAAAAGGTAGTATTTGCTACCTTGTGTTCTTTAGTTAATTTTGTTTCAATATTGAAAAAATAAACTAATTGGTAATGAGTGCCGAAAGGTAAAATTTTATATATAAATTACTTGGAGACCAAGCTTTGCTTGGATGGAATAAGACATTTTTAAGGAAAATTAATATAATACTAATAATTTAAATAGTTCAATAATTATTGTTTTAATTATGTCGGCGATCTAACATAATGTTGTTAGTTGCTTTATTGAAATAAAAACAAAAATGATAGTTGTTTATTGAAAAATTAACGCAAACATTTTTTTACTAACCTGCATAAACTCTAAACAAAACTATATCCGCCACGGTTGGGGATCGATCTCAAAACCTTTAACGCATGAGTCCGCCGCGTTATCAGTGAGCTAAGGCGCAGTTAAGACATGTTTTAGTGTTTTATCCAGGCTCAATTGTTAGAGCTGTCACAATTATTCGTACGACTATTAGATTATTAGCTTGTGGCCAACTGATTGTGTTAGATACGGAATGAGAATTAAAAATCAAAAGGGAAATTTAATTTAGACCAATTGGTTTGTTACAATGGCTTTCAAGCTATACAATAAATAAGTTTTCTATCAAAACACAATCTATTTTGGAAGTACTTTTCTCTGCTTTTATTTCTCTGCTCATTTTACCCATTAGTTTTTATAAATTGTTTACTGATTTAATAATTTTTCATTTATTACACACATGCATAAAATAAATATGTATACAAAACCGCTATTGATATCTTACATATCTTATGATTGTTCGCCATCTTCACTCAACAACTGTCAAACGAACAGATGTTTTGATCTGTATTGTTTACATTTAATTCTCCACTTAACCTCACTTTCTTCACTTAATTCCATTAAGCTTAATGTTAGTTTTTTAGATTTTAAACTTAATATTACAAGAAACCCGGAATTTTCCTAGACATTAGACCTATCAAGAATTTATTTTCTACTCGGAAATTAACTATTTCCAATTTTTAAAGAAACTCGTTAGAGCCGTTTTCGAGATTCTTGTGCAAATATACAAACCTTGCTCGTATTGGACTGGAGATAAATTTTCTACTACTGGTATACGCTTAAAAATTTCGAAACCCTATTTATGACTATTTTTACTGTAGTATTATTCAATTAATCTGCTTTTATCAACCACCTGTGGTAATTGTTCTTGGAATAATGGTCGTTTATTTGCTAACGTCATTTTTAAATATTAACAAAATTACAAATAATTCAGAAAGGATTTCTACTCTTTGAGGTTGTTAGTCTTGGGATTGAAAATTAATGAAAATCAATGTTTAAAAAAGTATTGTATCTATAATATAAACGCCGAGACTGATTGAAATGTGATGTTTTGTTTTCATCAAACGACGAGAGAATGCAAAGCACAATAATTTATCGTCAATGAATATCTCTTATAATACATATTTTAAATATTAATAATTTTCCATTGTGCTCTTTGATATTTTTAAAATAATGAATGATAAAGAAATAACTACTGTACCCTCATGAAACATTAATTTTGGAGCTAACTTTATAAATATTCAATCTAGAAATTCTCATTCCCTATCCTGGAATTTATGAATAAGCCATTTATACTGAAAATTATATTTTATAGATTCCTATCCTTTATAATATGGTTTACAGACTTAGTAAATGCAGTGGCAATTGGTTAGTACTCGAGATGGTACGTTTTAGTGATGAAAGTAAGATTTTTTAATCTCCTTTTGTCATATTTTCTTCTCTGTTCCCTTTTAGTCTGTGTGGTTTTATTTTTACCAGGTAATTATGAAGTGTTATCGTTTCATTTCACCGGGTTAAGTCCATTATAGTATAATACATTTTTTATGTAAAGATCACATACACCACACAACATAAAAATAACACACACAAGACATATACTGTGATATATATATATATATACATATATATATATAATTTTTAACGTATTTTGTTTTTGGCCTCTGGGTACCTAAAAACGAAAACTAGCATGTTCCGGACTTAAGTCTTGCCATGGGACCTACAGTAATAGTTTCTTCCCTTTGGGAAATTCGCCAAAAACAAAAATCTAAATTAATTATTGTCACACATTAAAAATACTAAAATACTTCCGAATATTTATAGAAAAACTAAGAGATTTGTTGAAAAAATAATTATTACCTTTAATAAAATTGAATTTGAATTAAGTTAATATATTGTTCATTCATGTGAATTTAGTGGTATAGGAGGTATAATTTAATCTATTCTAATCTATGGTTAATAGCCATTTTCGTGTCTATTATCTTCTACATTTAAGCTTAAAAGACACCTACGGGCGAAAGCTTCTGTGATATATGGAGACCTTTGGCAAAATAATTATACATTAATTAATTGATTGCAGCTACTGCCATTGACTATAACAATGAATTGAAAGAAACTAATTTCTCGAATGGTTTGGATTTAAAATAAAAATAAGTGCTGAATATCGATATCGTGGTCTAAAAATATCAGAAGATATGCGCTGACAACGCAGGAATTTAATTTCCCTTGAGATACGATGCCTGTTGTTTACTTTGTTTTAAACACAATATTGGTACTATTTACGTGTTTGTATTTATTTCAGTAAAAATAAGTAAAATAAATGTGTACTTTATGAGTAAATATAAAATGAAGTGTGAATAAATTAACTTTCGTTATCTCGTATACTAACATTCTTAAACGTATTAGGCGAATTAGATATCACGGATTGTGTTTGTCTGTGCTCACTGGTATAATACACATTGTATGTTATGTGAAATGAGTGTAAGATAATTGTGGTGCAATCTTGTAGTCTTGTTACCGACTAAAGCTGACGTTTTCCTTAGACTTTTAATTAATAGCCCAATAGTCAATGGCATCTAAGGGACCTACCGTTGTTTAACGTGGAATCCAAACCACTGCCTCTATGGACTGGTTATGAGCATTGTTTTTCGGATAAAACTCAATCGTATTTTTAACATTTTAATACTTTTAACTAAAGAGGCGACCTACGAAAGTAGAAATTTCAAGCCAATAATGACTAAAAAATAAGTGTTAGATGATTGTACTCGAGTATGTAGGCTTGATTCTCACTAGGGCTGTCATTTCCCTTAGTTAGGACTGTAAATTAATAGCCCAACAACCAATGTCATCTAAGGGGTACACAGTTTAATGCTATATCCAAACCACAAATTTGCTACTGACTTACAAAGTAGCCCTAAGTAGCTGGGTTACATAATACCCAACGTCATATTAATATTAATGTGTCACAGTGAAAATGGGATGAATCTAGTTAGTTTCCTATATAAATTGCAATTTCCCCAAAGCATTTGTGACTTTGACATCCCATTTTTATCTTTATTAAACGTACTGACTTTTGATAAATATTGTAATCTAAGATCTATGATATTTCTAGAGAAACTTGCCAGAGAAATCTGTCGTTGACATTGTTGAATTGATCTCTATCATGTGCACTCTGGGACAGATTTATGTCACGTATTGATATTGTATTTGTGGCAGACAATCGACACTACAGATCACTATTATACCTTTTCATTATTTATTCGAAGTATTATTATATTGATGGTAGTTTTAAGTTTTACTTTTTCCCCTTATATTTAGTATATGGAGAAAGTATTGCTTTCGTCAAAATTTTCGAATTTGAGTTGGGAGTAGATATATCCGTTTTGGGGTCCCCTGGATTCAAAAAAGTGGATTTCTACGTGATGTCTGTCCGTCCGTGAGTGTGTGTGTCTGGGTGTGTACAGAGCCACAGCCTACCCCGGTCCGATTCAGATGAAATTTGGTATGCATTTTTATATACACCGTATCTCCAAGCGTTTTTTAATTTTTTATTTTTAAGGGTAGTTCACCCTTAAATCCCTGAAAAAATTAAATTTCTCAAAAAGTCTTTACCGACTTAAGAACTCGATTGAAATGTGATAGTTTATAGTGCACAGAGTACTAAATAATACGACATCACTCGCATATCTGTCAAACTTACGGTTCAAAGGTTTTGAGCTTTTAAATGTCAAAAAATAATTTTGTAAGTATCGTAAATATAAAAAAGGTCAGTATCTTAGCCGTCTTCATGGATGAAACACTTAATTCATTCGAGTCCAAAGACGGACGGTGTACGTCTCTTTGCATAGCACTTCCGAAAGCCTTTGATGTTTCACCCGTCAGTGGTGCGCCAACACTCTCGGCTACCCGTGTATATTCTAACATAGCGCTCAGTTGAATATAAAACATAGCAACTCTAGCGGCAAAATATTGAACTCCGTGAGATAGTTCCGATGTTAGATCATAGGGGGCAGCACTAAATGTAGTTTACGAAGTTCTTGATAGATGTCACTGCCTGATGAGTTACATTAGTCGTCAAGCAGAGCCGGTTGTTTTCTAGAAACATCAGGTAAAAAGAAATTCTAACCTCAATGGGTTTAACATGGTACACGAACGACACGACACGAACATTTTAAACGTAAAATGGGATTTGAGACAGGCCTGTATTAGTATATAATTCAGGCCGGGACTTCGCAAGATCCGGCAGGACACTCAAGCCGGAAGTGCCGCATTTCGAGTCTTTTCCATCCTTAATCTTAACGATGTTTATATGAAGGTTTTTATGTGAGCGATAAGTGACAGACCAGTAAAGAGGGAAGCAACCCAGTCAGGATTGACGGTGATTGTGAATGTTAATGTGACAAAATATGACTGAATTAGTAATTAGATAATTAGTAAACCTAATATATTTTTAGAAATTAGATAGGTTAATCTAGATTTAGACATATACAGTAGTTAATTTTTCGTAGCTGTATTTACTGTTTTAATAAATTGTTGTTCAGAAATCAAAATCATTCATACTTATGGAGCTGGTAGTCCCATAACATCACATAAATTAATATCCTACAATTTCGAAACTCTCACATAAAATTTAAATAAATAAACTGATAACTTTAAATGTTTAGTTCATAGATACTATGGTGTTTTATGTAAAATAATATGTGAGGAGACAATCTTAAGACTGTTGCTCTTTGTGCCCATTACCCACCGAGACGTTGAGGGCTTCTACATTTCGAATGTAAAGCTTTTAAAAGCACTAAATAATTTATCAATCTTCTCCTCACAAGTCGAGCGTCTTTCATTGTTAAGGACATCCACTGAAAAAACACATTTGAGATTCCTGGTAAAAAGATCCATCAAAAAATTATTTATTAACCTGAAACTTGTTTGTCTCTGCATAGACTCTCGTGTCGATAAATACTGTAAATATATAATAGAATAAAATAGAAATTTTGTAATTTGTTTAATTTGTTGAGAAACTATTATATATAGTAGTTTTTATAGTACTCTATATAACGACTGGGGCCGTGGTGTGTCCTGTAATCCAGTACTTGAAGGTCACGAATTGTGGATAGTTGTTAGCGGTAGGTGAGGTGTTCTCTTGTGTATTTACATCCGCACTATTGAATACTACGTTAATCTACAAATACCATCCTCATAACTAGACCAGTTAGTAATTAAGAGGTACTGGTTTGGACTCCACGTTGACTTTAGGGCCCTTAGATATGCTATTGACTTTTTGGCTATTAATTCACAGTTATGTCTAAGGAAGACGTCAGCCTTAGTCAGTAACAAGACTACAAGATGCGCACCACAACCGTTTTCACTCATTTCTCATTAATACTTGGCTTAAAATACCTACCTTTGGGTAGGTTGTCATTTCAGTAACCAAGTAACAACCGACTTTAAACTCCATTTGCCCACATCATCAACTTGGGCCTATGGATCAATACGACGAATTAAAAGACAGCAAGGTAATGTATCGGTGTAAGTCACAAGTCACATAGGGAAGCCAAAGACGACTGCTCTGTTAGAAATTATCCTTCAATGGTACTTTAGCTTATGAAATTTAATTTATTCATACTTAAGGGGATCGAAATTATTGAATTATTTGAAATAGCGGAATGGTAGATTTTAAGTTTTTTTCCGACGACTGTCTCTATTACATTAATCCTTATCCTCTCTCAACATTTGACAGATGTTACTTTGAAATGTTGTAGACACTCGTGTTTTGTCATTTTGTAAACAATGAAGAATTAATTAACAATAACTTAAATGTATCAGCAGAGCCTACACCTTTCAGCCTTTTTAACCCGTGCGAAGAACGGGTACTTTGGCTAGTAACTTATAAACAATCCTCTCAATGATATTTCTAGGAATTAAAAGACTTTACGTCATTTTCACATGGTGAGTTTGTGTGATTTTTTTTAACTAGGTAGCCGTTGTAATGGATACTATATATATGAGATGTATTGTTGACGGGGGTGCCTTGAGGGGAGAGCGTGTAAGGTAAATGGTTGTAAGTGTAGCTTTCACACAAACACTTCTCAAACATTACTTTGACACTGTGAGAACAAACACAAAGGGACCAAGCAACGTAACATATTTCAGCTATGTACTTTGTTGTACTTCGCTTAGCTCTCTGGCACAACATATTCGGAATTAAAAGTTTTATTTACGAGTATTATTCTCTGTTCATATTCAAGAAACAGACATAGCCTGGAGTCTTTTAAAGGTGAATTGAGAACAAGGAGCATTCTCTTGTGTAATTTTGTTACTTAGACAAAAATTTAATTTTTAACCTGTTTAATAATTTCTAACCTCAACTGCCCATTGTGTATTTATTCTACAATAACACTATTAAGATACTCACGCATCTCATATTTACCACTTATTATAAATATTTAAATTCGTGTTTGACATTTGAGAGATCCCAATTTGTATTAGCATATTTTGTATCTACTAATTCTTTTGATCAAACGTTTGACTTTATTTAAAAAAGGTTTTTGTAGCTACGTATCTAAAATTTGAAATCTTAACCAACCCATGTGTAAAATGAAAGATAACTACCCACATTTAACAGTAATAATTACCTATTTTACAGATACTGAAGCTTAAATACGCTTTCCATAAGGGAAGGCTGATATATCAAATTACAACCTATCGTTTCCATCCCGTTTTACTATTTTTTATTCTTAGGTCATAATTTCGAACTACAATACATTCATTACAAATATCATCGGATCTATGTGAATAGAAATTTTAGGAGTATAATACAGAAAGGTGAGTAAAATAATTAAATGTTAAAAAATGCAAATTAAGCTCAATAATTAAAGGTTACGCCCACGTCATCCTAATCATAAATTTACATTCTATAAAATAATTATTGTTTGGTTTAAATTAAATCGAACCAATCTATGTACTTTATTGACATCCGAACTCATTTGTACCTCTTAAAAATATTTTAAAACAAGAGCGAGCTAAATACACAGAATGAAGAAATTACGAGCTATTATGTTTGCAATTTAACCCCTTTCATCGCAAATGAGACATTCAGAGAAGGATAATTTACAGTCTATTTTAATTTTTCTGTTTCCAACAGCAGGTCTATTTATAAAAACTAGTGTCACCCGCCACACCTTGTAGCGATGTACAAAACAGATTGTTTAGGTTTAGGTTCGCTGGAAAATATAAAACATAATATAATTATTATTACCTTTCTGAGTTTGTGGCCTATCCAGGTTTTCAAGGGAAGATATTTGTGTACACATTTAAACATGTGGCACATTTACACATATATGAAAAATTGAGACAAATTCTATTTATATAGTAATTAGATGTCATTGACTTACTAATGCTTGTATGCTTGCTTCTTTGGCTTGTTCAATGGTTAAAAACAGCTGTTGTTTATACCTTAAGGACAACGTATGTTAGAATCCAAAACAAAATTATATCCCCATAAGTTAACATGCGAACTTTGAAGGCCTAAGGTAGAAATTTCTGAGAAAATTGTCACTAAAACTAAGACTTTCCTATTTTAGGCCTAAAAAACCAGTATACGAAATTTCAGCCTCCTACGTGATTGGGAAGCGGGAGAATTTGTAATGAGTGAGTGCTTTGACGTTTATATACAGATTTCACCATTACAAACTTTGTTGGCTATTGAAGAAGGTCGTCATTTTAATAAGGTTATTGTCGGAGGTTGATGGTTCGAATCCCAGACCTTCCGGGTGTCAGGTGGAAGCTGGACGGATTCTCTGATCATCAGAAGACCTAGAAAGAAGGGTCAAAGAGACAGAGTCCAAGTTAACCATAGAGGTGGATAGAACCCTTACAATCCTATCTTGAGGCCTCCAGGACTACAAGTGTTACCAATATCCTTCCTAGTTCAAAAACGGCTACCCCAAAGAGAAGAGGAAAAATCTGTCGCGGAACTCCGTACTCCGTATTTGAAGGGAGGTCTAGGTGGATGTTCTAAATAAAAAATGCTATCGTAAACAAATTGGAATCCATCCAGAGAAGGTAACATAGTGTTAGCATATTGACTGTAGTGGTGTGGGTTACCAGAGAGGCCACCGTGGAACCGAGAGGAAAAAGGCACCTGGAATCGATAGTACTATCCAGGGGGGTTGGTTGATTTTGGGAGTTCGGTGAGGTCAAATTTCTCATCACGTATCTTGGGTTATTCCGTGCCTACCTCCATAAGATGGGCAAGGTGCGGAAGTGTCGTTCCTGGAACACTCCCTGGAACTACTCCGACTACTCTTTGTTTAAGTTCGGACGCTCGTTCGGGTTAGGGTTAGGACAAATACGCCCGGCCTAGTCCATAGCTATGGCTTCTCCACTTCCCGCCACAGTTTAATGCCTAAAGAAATGCCACTGCCTTGTATTTAATGCCAATTATGTTTCAGATTTTGATTCTAGTTTCAGCTTTTAACAGTAATATCCCTAAAAACCATAGGCCAAACCACTTTACCCATCGACTGACCACAGTCCGGGCGTTCGTTCGGGTTAGGGCACAAACGCCCGGTCTTGTCTACGACTGTGGTTTCCTTACTCCCTACTCCCGCACTGTTACCATTTAAATCCATCCTACAAAACAAAGCCAGATATTCGTTTGGACGTGGGACACAAATCCCCGCTTTTTCTGGTCTTTGACTCCATCCCCGTCAATCCAAACCCGCAGATAATAAATAAATAAACAAATCCATCCTAAACCCTGTTCCTCCAACCCAACAAACAAAGCCAGACACTCGTTCGGTCGAGAGCAATTTGCTCTCGGCTTAGCTCTGGTCTTTGTACACAAACCGAAACCATCCATGCACCAACCATAACCAAAGTACACGCCTACAAAACCTCATTTAACCCGCAACCAAAAACCACAAAAACTATCCTTGGCTGAAGAGGTCACGCTATTCCCCTACGGTGGATCATCCAGGATGGCGATGGGCCTGTGCCTCCAAACCTCTGCGACGTCAAACAGTCTACAGATCTCCCTGATGTGTTCTAGTTTAGATTAGATTAGCATTTGAAATGGCGACTTGCCAGATAGGTACTTTAGAACAAGATAGTGAGATTCTTCCTTAGATCCTAACCAAGTCCGCCGAGGATGGTTCATTTATTTGCTCTGATTAATTTTCTTTATTTCCTTTGAGTGCTGAGCCTTTACAGCCACTGACACTGCGTTTAGACTCACAGGTGACTTACAGATCACCTGTATTATAAATCCTCCCTTGTTCCATTTGAGACTCTTGGTTTGCCATTATTGTTGATGAGTGTGAGTTAGTGCTATTCACATTTTTATTGAGGCCATTTTCACGATTAGTAAAAACAAAGTTTCACGAAGTTTTGGGACTTTGAAATCTATTCCTTTCCACAGGTGAACTGTAACATAGAACATAAACAGATTAGTACATAATTTGGACTAAGCCGGTATAAAGCTAAAAATAAATATTTCGAAAAGAATTATGTGTGTGTGTGTGTGTGTGTGTGTGTGTGTGCGCGCGCGCGCGCGTGTATATATAATTTTTCAACGCCAAATTTAAACCCCTTATTTATTTACAGCTCCTAACACACTCGATTCTCTTATATTTTATCCCACCCATATGAGATTTTCAAATATCCGTTCACAAAGGTTTAAACCCTCATTGCAAGCTGTGGCACGAACTGAATATAAAACTCAAGATTGAATATGTAGAAGGCTCAATAATAGAGATCAGCAGACGCGCGGAGCATATCCAGCGACAGACGAGGCATTTTCAAAAAGGGCAGTTAAAGGTGCTATAATTAGAACTGAATCTGTACTGTAAATAAAATATTGTTATGTTCGATATGGAGGGAAAGCTCTACACAAAAATGAGGTTTTCACAAATAATTTATTAAGATTGAACTTCTATTAGGGGCCATTGTAATCATCTCAAAACAATTAACTATTTTGAATCTTCACTTTATATCATGCGGTTACAGAGGTATAGAAACTAATAAACGTATTTAATTTTAAATTTATCGATAAAATTTTTTACTAAAAAATAAAGTAGGAGAGTCACATTTAAAAAAAAAATTGTTTTCCTTTCATATTCTGTTCAACTGTTAAACATTTTGAAACCATTAAAATTACATATTTTATAAGATGGTTGGATCGAAATCAACTTTTAAAAATAATTTGTTGTAGTAGGACCATATGAAATTTTTTTTCAAAATTTCACATATGTCACGTGAAAATGTTTTGTTACTGTATTCAATATTCATGCGCGTTATCAAAGTGTTAGATTAGATTAGATTGGATTATTGAAACGGCAACCTACCCTGGTAGGTATTTTTAGCCAAGTATGAATGAGAATTAAGTGTAGGATGATTGTGGCGTGATCTTGTAGTATTGTTACTGACTAAGCCTGACATGTTCTTTAGACAGGACTGTTAATTAATAGCCCAACAGCCGATGGCAATAACTAAGGAACCTACAGTTTAACGTGGAATCCGAACCACGGCCTCTGAATTACGACTCGGTCTAATTATGAAGATGGTCTTTGCGGATTAACGTAGTATTAAATAGTGCGGACGTTGATCCACACTAGAGAACACTACACCCACCGACCGTCGTTTACAACTATCCACAATTCGTGACCTCCAAGTAGCTGGATTACAGGACGTCGCCCACACTCCTTTCACCGATACCTAATTTCAGAACTTTAACTCAGTAACTTCACCCGTTAATATAAATAAATTCGCTAAAACCCCAAGAAAATTACGCCAAGGTATGCGTATTTATAACAGAATCAGCGAATAAAAGTTATAATTATAATTTTTAATGGTCTATATGAGCAATTAATTATAGAGTACTCATATCAGTGAAGTAATCATAAAAAATATGTAACTGTATCTGTGGGATGACATATACTTTCTCCTTTAAGTAAATTAAAAAACGAAAATCTTAGATAATACCACCGTATTCTTTAAAGTATATATATATATTTAAAATTTTTGGTTTCAAAATAATCATCCAATATCTGAAAATAAGAACAAGAGAAAAGAGTTAATTGTAAGAATTTTATGGGGGGCAACACCACCCCGTAAAATCACTTTTTTGAGTGGGTTTTCGATGGGTAATATGACCTGTCACTGTGTACCAAGTTTCATAGAAAAAGGTTGTTAAATAAGGAAGAAATTGAATTTTTACTTCAAAATAAAAACATTGGGCGCTCTCAGATAACATACTGCGTTTACCACGGACAATAAATTTATCCTTTCTCTAGAACCACAAGTCGTAGACTAATAAATCAAAATAGTAATTTGTTTAGTTCAGTTTTGTTATCCGGATTTCATAGTAATGGTCAACTGAAACTTTTCATTTATTGTTTTCGTGGAAAACTTAAAATTTTTTTGACATTTCAAATCCTATAAATTTTGAGCCGTCATTTTTACAGACATGCAAGTGGTGCACTATAAACTACAAAATTTTAAATAAAATCATAAGTGTCATTTCTTATAAATTTTGATTTTCACGTTTTTAAGGGTTTTAGGGGTGAAATAACCCAAAAGTCAAAAATTCAAAAAATTTAAAAATGCTGGAGATACGGTGAATATATACATACCAAATTTCATCTAAATTGGACTAACGGGGTAGGCTGTGGCTCTGTACACATCCAGGCACACACACACCACGGACAGACAGACATCACGTCGAAACCCACTTTTTTGGATTCAGGCGACTCCAAAACGGATATACCCACTCTCATTTAAATTCGAAACAGTTGACGAAAACTTTATCTTTGTACCATGTATAATGCGAGAACGTAAAAAGTAATATAACACATGATACGCCTGAGTGAATATTTTATTTATTTATGTTATATTTTATGAGAAAGAGTAAGTTCAACGTTTATAGCGAGGCAAACGCTACAACCTTACTGGTTGTACAATTTATCTTCATGTCATTAGCAACACTTGTGAGCCAATTTAAAGTTTCCAAAACATATATCTCGGCCATTTCACATGTCATGTGACAGTTTAAGTCCACAACTAGAAAAAATAATTTTTTAATGAGATCGATATGTTACATACTCAAAAAAAATAGCGGTACGATTTGTAATTTTTTTTAATATAGTTTAATCATATATATTCTACTATGAGTCAATATTTATAATATTATTAGTGCGTATGTCTAAATGATGAATTAGTTGGTGATTGCTGAAGTGTTTTATGTACAGGGGTTTCGTAAAATAATTGTGGGGTGTAACCAAAGAATATTGAATAAATATTCAATACTTTTATTCAATACCTATTCGTTGGTTTAACTATAAAATACAAATACATATATATATATATATATATATATATATATATATATATATATTAAACACAAATACATATATATATATTTGTTTGTGTGTGTGTGTGTGTGTTTTTCTTTGTTGAATTCTTGCTTTACATATGAAATACGTTATACATAACTCATAAACATCAACATGGCCGCCGTCTCTTGCTCAAATACGTCCAAATAATGATCTATTTCAGACCTCATGTTGTACAACATTTTTTTGCAATAATGTAGACTAAATCTCTTTTTATTTTTTATAGATGAGCCAAATTTTCTAGAAAAGAACTACATTTTGCCATATTCCCAGAAAAAATATGAGTTCACTTTTAACATTAAAACTCTTTATTTTTATCGAAAATATGTCTTTAAAGAGAACTACAAAACTACTAATATAACTTTAAGTTTATTTAAAAGGGGTTATCGATTAGCCCAACCATCAACACATCTATTTTAAGTCTACTTAGCAAAACTGTTTGAGCTACCTGGTGCAGGAGTAAATCTATGGAATATTTAATTCGTCTTATAATAGTTTTGCTGACAAGTAAAACCCTACCATTATTATATGAAACCCCTGTACGACCTTGAAATATTTGCTGTATTAGTTAGTTTGTAAAAATAAGTGGTTTGATAAAAATTGGTATGACTTTCATAAAATTAAAATGTTTAATCTTAATGAAAATACGAGGTTTTTAATACTATATTACTTATTAAAACTTCAAATCAATTAGGATATCCAAAAAATCTTGAAAACGTTTACATACTTTAAATCCCTGTCCTATATAGTTAGCAAAGATACCATAAATGTTTTTGGAAAATATAATTTTCAGAGTTGCTATGGTTATTCATAGCATATGTTAACATTACTAATTACTATTAGTTTTAATTTTGACATGGATAAGTCTTAGCTCTGGGGGGGTGGCTTTGGAAACTTGCGCGACCAAAATTTGAAACAGTGACATCATTTGGTTAGTGACGTCATAGCTTGGTTAAAATACCAGCTGTTTACATGAACTGAAAACATTTCGTTAAGAAATATCCATGATCTATTTCCCACAGGGAAGTAAATACAAGCATTTGTTATGGCGACCTAGGTAGGTATTTTGTATTTTGTGAATTTGTTATACAGGTAGGTATTTTAAGCAAAGTATGAATGAGAAATGAGTTTAAGATGATTGTAACGCGATCTGTAGTCTTTTTACTGACTAAGGCTGACATGTTCCTAAGACAGGACTGTTAATTAATAGTCCAACAGCGAAAAGCATTCAAAAGACCTACAATTTAAAGAGAAATCCGAACCACTTTTGCCTTTTTGAGCTGACCTAATGAATAGGATGTTTTTTTGCGGATGGCCGTGGTATTCAGTAGTACGGACGTTAATCCACACCAGAGAATATCACATCCGCCGACCACCACTCATAACTATTCACAATTTGTGAATAACCTCGATGTAGCCGAAGACAGGAAACGAAACTATTGAAGTCAAAGTTTAATTAAATACTATTATTTAATTATTTATTATTACTAATATAGAAGGTAACACACCTCTTAACCCTCCAAGAACTAACTTCTCACTGTGAGATGTCAGCGAGGTGTAAATAGGCAATTACCGTCACGGTGCTGCCATCTGCGAGCTAATACATGCAACTACTCGTGTAGTTCCCTGTTCTAACGCTCGAGTTTGTTATTTTGCCGCTAGAGTATGCTTTTTTTACCCATGTAAGCACTTTCTACTCCTGCGCACTGGTGTTAATTAATAGTCCAACAGCGAAAAGCATTCAAAAGACCTACAATTTAAAGAGAAATCCGAACCACTTTTGCCTTTTTGAGCTGACCTAATGAATAGGATGTTTTTTTGCGGATGGCCGTGGTATTCAGTAGTACGGACGTTAATCCACACCAGAGAATATCACATCCGCCGACCACCACTCATAACTATTCACAATTTGTGAATAACCTCGATGTAGCCGAAGACAGGAAACGAAACTATTGAAGTCAAAGTTTAATTAAATACTATTATTTAATTATTTATTATTACTAATATAGAAGGTAACACACCTCTTAACCCTCCAAGAACTAACTTCTCACTGTGAGATGTCAGCGAGGTGTAAGTAAGCAATTACCGTCACGGTGCTGCCATCTGCGAGCTAATACATGCAACTACTCGTGTAGTTCCCTGTTCTAACGCTCGAGTTTGTTATTTTGCCGCTAGAGTATGCTTTTTTTACCCATGTAAGCACTTTCTACTCCTGCGCACTGGTGGTTGATCGGTTAGAGCGATGCGCTAACGAATGTAACGTTCTAACCATTCGGAAGTGCTAGGGTTCGAATCCCGACCATGAGCAATCCTAATTTGGCTTGCAAATGTGTGGTATAATGGAGTGGAGTGGGGTTATATATAATTCAATCAATGTGAGAATGAATATTATTCTAATATTTAGATTGGGGTCAAGTGTAAGTAAAATCAAAGTTCTTTTAGAACCAGAAGCAAAACTTTATTTTACAAATGCCTGAATTATGGACGGTTACTAATTAATTTTGTTCGTAGTTTGTTGTAAGCTAATAATAATCATAGTTTAATTAATTGACAGTCAAAGTCTTACGCAGTTTCTTTTAACCGAAGTAATGTAAAGAGATTGGTGAGCAAGTAATGAAGTAATGTCGAGTACTAGTAATGCAGCGCTCAGTTGGTCGCGGTTGGTATAGCGACGGTTCAACAACTTCTGATGACGTCATGACATTGTCCCAGTACTCGGAATCCAACCGTCTACATAAAGTTGCTGCCAGCTACTTTATGTAACTCAAACTATCCGATGAATGCTCGTGTTTGGTCAAAACTGAAGCTTTTTTAAAATGCATTTTTATTTTATCAAGGGAAAGTTAGAATATATTTGCTTGGAAAGTATTTCGAGTTCTAGAGCTTTAAAATAGTAAATATTTTTAAAGTTTTAAAGGTAAACCCATTTAACCATTTCAGTGATATTTTGTATTTCTGTGTGTTTATATGTTTTACGAATTTTAACACTTAAAAACACTTTACTTGCATATTTACAAAAATTTGATAATAACTTATTTATATTTTGAAATATTTTATATTATTTTGTTGAAATTCACAATAAAATAAAATTAGTACGGAGTTGATCTAATTTTTACTCGTCTGTTAATGACACACTATAATTTTTCAAAACGCCTTCCGACGGAGAATAAAAGGTAAAATTGATTGTATAATATGTTAGATGCTAAATGTTATGTTGGGTGTAAGTAATTAATAAAATGTATCAAACTAATTGCGTATATTTCATCTATGGACTTCAAAAAACCCTGACCCCCGGGTCCAGGTCTTGTCACGACCACATCTGTAATGGATCTATTTTATATAAGAATGTTCTAAAATAACAGTGTATGGGAGTTTTAAGATACACGATAGACCTGTCAACTATGTGAAAAATAACGTTATTTGATGTGTGTTATATAAAGTTCAAGTTGGTGTAAAAATCATAAATAAAGACAGGAATGGTGAAAATAGCATAGGCGAGAGAGAGGGATGATGAAAAATAATAGGTGGAAGAGAGGGATGGTGAAAAGTATAAATGAAAGAGAAGGATGGTGAAAAATTCATTGAAGAATTGAAGAAATATAAGAGAAGGATGGTGAAACAGCATAGGTGAAAGAGGGAGATGGTAAAAAAGGGATAGGGAAAGAGGGGATGGTTTTTTACCATCCACTCTTTCATCATGGTTGAAAGAGAGGGATGGTAAAGAGCATAGATGAGAGAGGGGGATGATGAAAAAAGAATAGGTGAATGAGAGGTGATATGGTGATAAAGGTATGGGTGAAAGAGAGGGATGGTGAAAGGCATACGTGAAAGGGAAGGATGGTGAAAAATTCATTGAAAAATTGAAGAACTTGAAGAGAAGGATGGTGAAAAAGCATAGGTGAAAGAGAGGGATAGTGAAAAAGAATAGGCGAAAGAATGGTAGAAAACCCTTGCGAAAAAAGCAATAGTGTAAAAAGCAAAGGCAAAAGGAGTGAAAAAAGCACAGGCGAAAGTTGAGGTGGTGGAAAAAGAAAACATAGATGAAAAGACGAAAGAGGGTCCACCGTTTAAAACATTAATCCATTTGAACTGATTCTAATCGATGCAATAACGGCTGCAGCTAACCAAAATAATGTTAACAGGTAAACCGAGTTAGTTTCACGTTAGTAAATTTTAAACACAATCCACAATGGAAATATTGACGGTTCCTGGCCAATCCGTCTCTATAAACAACAATCTGGACGACAAACAGTTGACGTTGTGGCCGTTGCCGACTTTCATTACATCCGGCCCCCTCACAACCACTAATCACAACCACGGCCACAAAGTTTTCAGTTCATACAAACAGCTGTTCTTATTCTTTTATAAAAATTCAATAAAATAGCTCTGGTAGTTTCTATAGAAACCTGTTACATATTTTCCATCTTACAAATCACCCACGAAGTTTGGAGATGGAAAGAACACCCTACATTTAAGATTTAGTTAATGATGTATTCAGTTTAGGATGTACAGTGTAGGATGTAGGCTATTTTGAGTGAATGTTTTTGATGAAGTTTTATTACTTTAAATATAGGTTTTTAATAACTTCACATTATTACTATTTTCACTACAAGAGGGGCACGTGGTCCTAACTTTTCCAGGTTAAATAAAGAATTTTTCATTTAATTTGATTTTGGACGAATGTTATTTTTTGTATCTAGGAACCCAAAAACGAAATTTCTAAGAAAAAATTTGTTACGGTAATAATTATTCTCTTTTCCTACATTAAGTTCGCTGAAACATAGCTTTTTAAAGATTAGATAGATCTTCTGTAATATACTTGGTTTTTACTTTGTAAGTATTGTTAGCATTGTTTTATATACAAAGCCTCGTTCATATAGTAAGTATTTATTGTAAAAGTGTACAACAGAAAATAAATTATTCTTATTCTTCATATTCTTAAGTTGAAAGTTGAAATTTAATATTATTTTTAACAATAATCCTCGTATTATTGTTAACTTGATTTTAAATAAAGTAAAGCACAGTTTTGTAAATAAAAATGACACATTTAACAGCATGACTTGACTGTGATATCATGGGTTTTCAAAGTTAGTCGAGATTAACCTAATGTGTTTGAAAAATTTGTATTTCATCATAGGTTATAAACTTGTTCTTTACATTTTTTATTAATTTGTTTAACATTTTTCAAACGAATTGTAATATACACGTATTCATGGAAAAAGTAGGAAATGATGGATCAATTAACACGAAGGGGAAACTTTATATTATGGCGGCCTGATGGAGGGTTAAAAGCTAATGGATTTGGGCGCCTCATTATGAACTCCTCTCAACCATGATATGAAAAAATCACCTGGATTTTAAGTAATTTATCACCAACTTTAATGTGAATCATAATGGAGATTTTACTTTTTCTTTGAAAGCATATCGCACATGTTCTGCTTGTGTGCTAACCGAAAACCTTCAATTTAGTTCACCTTAGTAAAGGACCAATAACATTCATATTCTACTTGACACTAATTCATCAACTTAGGCATATGGATCTTTTGGATTGGAACCAACGACATACGAGGTAGACATGTGTGATCAACGAATCTTTTAAATTGTAACCAACGGCATACGAGGTGAACATGTGATGAACGAATCCTTTGGTTTGGAACCA
The DNA here is from genome assembly GCA_023375725.1 of Nephotettix cincticeps. Classification (NCBI taxonomy): domain Eukaryota; kingdom Metazoa; phylum Arthropoda; class Insecta; order Hemiptera; family Cicadellidae; genus Nephotettix; species Nephotettix cincticeps. Next base: position 48,971,535 of record CM041788.1, read on the forward strand.
ACGGCACACGAGGTGAGCATGTGTGATGAACGAATCTTTTAAACTGTAACCAACGGTACACGAGGTGAGCATGTGTGATGAACGAATCTTATAAATTGTAACCAACGGCTCGTGAGGTGAACATGTGTGATGAACGAATCTTATAGAAATCTTAATAATCACCAGAACGGTACCAGATGTCTAACAATGAGATTATGATTATGAATGTAGCACCAGCTAGAAGTCTACATGGTAGATCCAAGGATGGCAACCAGTGCCGACACTGCCCTTGGACAATAACCGCACAGCAGTATTTTGAGAAATTCTAGACACAACTAAATCAGAACAATAATAGAGGATTAAATGAAGAGCAATGAAAAATACAAGGTCTTCGAAGAAGTTACTGTTCTGGTAAATAATAAGTTAATAAGAAGAAGTGTCATTGATAGAAACAAATAACAATGCTTTTATTACTGACCCAACAATTTTCACGAGAAAATAAAAATAAAATGAAAACATAATTTGTTTTTTATTAGGAAAAATATAACATAAAAACATTAGATTAGATTATTAAAATGGCAACCATACCACAAGGTAGGTATTTTAAGCTAAGTATGAATGAGGATTGAGTGTAAAATGACTGTGGCGCGATCTTGTAGTCTTGTTACTAAGGATGTAATTGATATTTTATTTGGCCCTTGAGGTACAAACTGGCACAAACTACAAACAATATTTTGAATAACCATTTGTTCAATTATGTAAAATAATCAAAATTTAGTGTACTGTAACACTATTCTTTGGGGCTTAGCAATTCACTTTGGTGAAAAGATGGTACATTCCCTCCAATTTTAAGAGGATTATTCACTAAATTGAACTTTAAACCAGCAGGTGGTTTGGTACAGACTAATAATAATTCACCGCGCATGGAAAGATACAAAAACAACGAATGCATAAATTATTGCGTTTATTATGAACGAAATCAGCATTCACTCTGAGCGTCAAATCCCTGTGGACAACTCAGTGACAAACGGAATTGAAAAACAGCTCGCCACGCAACGTGCCGGCGCAACAGCCGGATTTAAAGTTTACCGATATTACTTTGTCTGAAGCTCTGCGACAAAAGCGGCACCCTCTCTGCTATGTGCAGCTGGTTCTAGTTGAATTAAAATATTTAATCACATATTAGCATTAGGTCCGACCTTTGTATGAGTTGTAGGATTCAGTTTAAAAAGTATTTACTTCCATTAGGGAAATAGCTTGGATCATGTATATGTCTAAAGGCAATATTTTTAATTCCTTTAACCCTAGAACTGGCAAGTATTTTCCCCCTTTAACTGTTAAATTCACTAAATTATGTATATCTTCTTAAAATATGAAGTATAAACAAAAAACATAAAACATATCCCCTTTATAACCACTAACCACAAAAAAACAGGTGTCCGCTGCAATCCCAATAAAGCCTACAAATGCCGTCAACTTCCACCCAAGCCGGCCACAGTTTATTTTAAGTGCCCTCCACTCCACTACACCACACATTTGCAAGCCAAATTGGGATTGCTCATGGTCGGGATTCGAACCCTTGCACTTCAAAATGGCTAGAATGTTACACTCTACTATACTATACTTATACTAGTATTACTTTATCACCTTGTACATAGTACATGGAGAAATTATCGCTCTCGTCAAAATTTTCAAATTTTACTATTGGACTCAGCTCAAAAAACACACAATTTAGTATTTTGAATCACGACTCTACGACAAATGGTATTAGAACAAATAGATATTCATGGTAGACACAGTCCGTTGTCTAATGTTAATCTTATGGAAAATACCTAAAAATATTTAACTCTCTTATTTACTTAAACATTCTTTCAAAATTTAATATGCAAGTCCATCTAGTTACGTTTTATCAATAAATTCATAATACCCCCAAATTTACTGTTTCTTAAGGCAGCAAACCTACGTAGGCCTACTCAATTGGTATAACTCCGTGATTAACAGTATTTACATACAACATGTAAAACGACCCTTATTGCAGCAAACCTGCAAACTCAGTACTATTCGATTACTATGATGGCAATAGTATAAGTTCTATGAAATTCGCTCTACTCTACGCACTCATGCTGCGTGCGTTCTTGTTATTTACAAGATAATCTCTGTTTCAAGATTTTTACTTTTGTTTTAATAATTTTGCTCCGTGACTTTTATTTAATATTTCTTCTAAGTTCACGATGTTCTTGTGATCGTAATATAGAATGGAGAATCATAGTCTCATAACCAATCCAGGACGTACTACGAGTATACTGACGGTCAGATCATCTGACTAAGAGGCCGTAACCACAAAGAAACAAGTTTTAATGGAAACGCAAACAAGACGTTAAAAATTCAAATCAGTCAAGTTTGCGTTTTGAGGAACTCTAACTTTTATCTTCCTTCTTGAAGTGTATCTGTTCTTAAATTTTACAAACTGTGGTGAAATACAGAGTGTTCCAGAACTCTCAACCAACATGTCAGAGTATTATTTCAGCATCAGTTTAAAACCAAAAACATCACATTTAAATCGTGCGAAAGTCCTTCACAAAGCCTTCGTTTGTTTCTAAGATTTTTTTAAATCGTTTAATGTAAAGTTTGAATGTCGACACACACTTTAACGATAGTGTAGGTAACGTTTGAAAATGAGGTTTTTATAAAATACAAATTCCAAATTGTGACAGTTAAAGAGTTTGAAACAACAATAACTTAAGAATGGGGCTTTAAATTGATATGGATGATATAGGCTGTGAGAAATAACCTACATTAAAATCTTCACTACAAAAAAGGTGTTATGTTATTTGTTTTTATTTTATTTCAAAAAAATAATGAATCTTTAGATATGTGTTAAATATGTCTACAAAAAGTTCAATAAATTAAAACCCATTTGTAAAGCCTATAGTTTTTTAGTTATTGAGCTTTGAAAAATTGAAATGACCGCCATTTTGAAATGGAAAAAAATAAAAATTCGATAGTACACGTACCAAGTTTGAAGTTAGTACCTCAAGTGGTTCTACGGTTAATACACCTTAGGTTAGGTTAATAAACAAATACACTCCAACAGACGGAAAATGGAGTGAGATTGGCCAGGACATATTTTGGCCTAAGAAAAAATATTCCAAAGTTTTTCGGTGTATTTCTAATACACCCTGTCACAAACAACAAATTAATTACAAACATTTCATGCACACTGACAAAAACAAATACTAGACCATAATATCTTCCAATAATGTGAAATTAATATTATTAAAACACAATTTAAATGGTAAGTTTTGCGTCCCAAAGCAGTCGTACCCGCCCCACTCGCCCTTCACCAGCTACGGCCTTAGTGACACTTCCGGTATACTTGGGTATTATGACTCCTCATTTGAAATACATTTTAAAACATTTGCTGCGGACCGCTCGGACCCGAGTGGTACTGGTCCCGGCGCGAGGAGCGAACCACTTGCATCCGAGTGTTGACATTTAGGTTAAAATAAAGATGGTGGATCTGGCAATGTATATTGCGCCACCACCTTCTGAGAGAACTACGGCCAGCTTTGTTATAACAACACAGTATCTATTTCTGTTTGGGTCACTTGGAATTTTCTTATTGCTTGATTATAAACTACACTGGCCGCTCCGTGCGAGGAACGGTAGCGAAATGTGTTTTAATTAATATATTTTCACGAACCTTTTTACTTTATCCAAGCACTAGTGTAATTCAAATTATCTATTAAATTGCCAATTATACTTTAGTATGCTGTATGAGTGTTTATAATTTTAAATTACAAATCGTACTGGTTTAATAATGGATTTTAAATTCAGGATATTCATGTTTGAATTACAATACATTATTACGATACCAAATCCACCCTTCGGCGAATAAACAGGCTATAAAAACCGCATTTCATTCCTGCTGCTCAGTTATTCAATACGAGGGTTATATTTCTGGGCTTTCATCACAATTTCTTTTATTTGATGCCCAACAATACCGGTTCGTCGTCAATGAATTCAAATATTAAATATTGGTTAGAAGGTTTTAAGATTGATATTTTATTTGAACTGAAAAAATAAGTGATACTTGAAAACTAACTAGGCCTATTTTAAATTTGCAATACCTTTGCAGTTTACTTTAAATATCTTACAAATTTATAAACAATGCTACAAATTAGTTCACAACATTAAATGTTAATATTTTTAAAATTACCGTAGCTTTTTAATTGTTTATTAAAGTTTAAAGTTTCATCATAAAATTTTAAACAGTTTATAATTAATTTACATTTTAAAAATCAAAGATAATGTTAATAATACGCTAAAATAATTACTTAAATCTTAATATAAACTTTCAAACCTCTATTTGTCTTCAATAACCAATTTCAACAGAAAACGTATTTCATTTGGTTTGTCACTAGTATCTGTTTACATTTTTCTTAACAAAATTTTCATTTTTCCAATATTCATTTCATGCTGATGAGAAAATTTAATCTCTCTCAAACCTTTTTTTCCCGTGCAAAGGACGGGTACTCTAGTTAGATTATAATAAAACGTGACGCAAACTTTTATGAAATGATAGACTAGTTCTTTATGGGTTTATTAAGCGCAAAGGAACGTGTCCGAATAGCTTTTCAGTGCAAGGTAGCAGTCCCCAGCCTGCTTGCAGTTAGCGTGACACATTGTCTTCAGCCAGCACTGGAACGCGTCTCTGTCCTGGTTCAGTTTGACGAATTGGTCATACACCTGTCTAGCCTCGCACAGTCCCTTTTCCTTCAGCCTCCCACCCAGCACGGGTCCGATACCTGGAAGCTCAGTCACGGGTTTGTTTCTCATAGGCTCCGACACAAACCTGTGGAGATGCCAATTATCGTCATTTTTCAGTAACAGTTATAACGGCAACGGAACTATCCAATAACGTGTATCGTAACCTGTTATTTTGGTAACTGTTATTATATTACTGTCTTAAATCTGAGGTGAACTTCAGTACCTACATTATCACTGCTACTAATATTGATTTGGATCTGTTTCTTTAGCTACACTGAATGTTTAAAAATATTGTTTTGGATTAGGAAGGTCAATAACTAATTCATTATTATGAATAAATTAATATAATGTTGTATTGTCCGGTATTACATTTAATCTAACATAAAATAACAAAAATTAGTAATACTATATACTATAATACGTTATAAGTTTTCTTCATTAAAGTAGCTATGGTAATATGCGTACGAAAGGCAAGGCAAATACTTAGCTACATCTATTCTTTATTTGATTGATTGGCCTATTCAAAGTCGAAAGACTAGTTTTCCTCTAAAAACTCTTTCATGTCTCAACAGGATTTCCCCTCAACCATCGGTAGCAGAAATCTACAACTTCGCAACGGCAACGAAAACGCCAAAAACGGATGTCAGATTTAACACCTTCTAGTTTCAGTTATTAGGAAGTTAATAACCAACGTAGCTCAGTGAATTGCAGGCTGGACGAGCGCTATTTCATTACGCTTTATTCAGATGGTTATTCAATAACGTTGATCTAAACTGTTATCCAATATCGTTTGTTGCGGGATAGACGTTATTAGAACAACAGGGAGTTTTCGGTAACTTTGTAGCAGCTATAACGTCACCGCGTCGATAACACTGTTACTCAACCTGTGATGTTGCAGTAATGGGTTTTGTGAAGAAATAAAAAAATATGATAAATATTGAATGAAAATATCTACATAGTATTTACTAAAAAGAGGAAAAGTACGGTGTAACGAATCCATATATGTAGGATTTTCAATATTAGACCTAAGTAAAAGATACAAGAACGATATGTACTGGGACGGTGGCGACGTCCTGTAGTCCAGCTACTTGGAGGTCACGAATTGTGGATAGTTGTGAGGGATGGTCGGTGGATGTAGTGTTCTTTTTTGTGGATAACGTCCGCAATATTGAATACTACGTTAATCCGTAAAGACCATCCTCATAATTAGACTAATTCGTAGCTCAGAGGCCGTGGTTCGGATTCCACGTTAAACTGTAGGTCCATTAGTTGCCATCGTCGTTGGGCTATTAATTAACAGACCTGTCTAAGGAACATGTCAGCCTTAGTCAGTAACAAGATCGCGCCACAATCATCTTACACTCAATCCTCACTCATACCTGGCTTAAAATTCCTACATTGTACTATGGTTGCCATTTCAATGATCTAATCTACAATAAGTTAAAAAAAACACTTACCCCCTTTTGATTTAAAAAAAAAAACGGATTACGTTAATTTGCATTACACATATATACGAATAATATCAACACACTAGATTTCATCCACACTAATCCTTCAAGTCTAGGTCTCTATATATAATATACAGATATAATAGATAATAGATTATTTCAAGTAAGACAAAATAAAGCAATACAAAAAACACCCTCACATAACCAATTAACAACACATTAACCATAATAAAATCTTTCCCAAATCTTAGACTCTCATAACTATAACCATAAATCTTTCATTAATATTTTTGTCCCAAAATCTTACACTCACATTAACCATAAATCTTTTAATCACATAAAATTTTAACTAAAATATACTCAAAATGTTACAATTTCATAAAACGTTTCAATTCTCCATAAAACCCATTTCTATAACACTATTGTTATAGATAACGCCCATTTCTACAAACCTGTCGTACTTCTTCGTAGTCGACTTGAAGCTAAAGAACCAATCCATCTCATTATTAAAGTTACACTGGGTCCAAGCAGATGAGTTTTCGAATGTCATTACGCCTGTAAACCCTGTATATAAATTTTTGAGAGATATGCACTTTGAATTTGGACCTGACCTTGAAGTTTTCCCTTGTTCTTGAACCTGATTTCTTGCCAATTACATACTTATTTACCTCATTTTGAAGTATTTTTTGTGTTGCTATGAGACAAATAGTCTTATTTTACGTTTTTCCAATTAATTAATTGTTTTATAAACATATCATGATAATTTAGTGGTTTTATTTTACCATTAAATTTTTTAGTTGGAAAAGTGCTCTCTGGAAGACCTTTTATGCTAAATCCTTTTGACACAGCTGGCAAGTTAAGTTCACGAGTCAATAGTAGCTTAGCACTAGAAGTAGCATTTTTGTCTTTAACTGTAAAATAAAAGTAATTATTTATATCTTCTTAAAATATTAAGCATAAACAAAAAACACAAAACATGCCCCTCCTTATATCCACTAACCACAGAAGAAAAACAGGTGTCCAAAGCAATCACAATTAAGCCTACAAATGCCGTCAACTTCCACCCAAGCCGGCATCCGTTTATTTAAGGTAGACCCTTTACACTATACAACACATGTACATGCCAAATTGGCCATTGATTGCTCATGGTCGAGTTTCATACTCTAGCATTTCTGAAAGGCTAGTACGTTACATTCGTCAGCGTAGCGCTCTTACCAGTTCAGTCACCGTGCCTAGTCGTAAAAGGCGCTTATTTGACTATTAGATATGCCCTAGTGGCAGTTTAGTGAACTGCGGGAGCAGGTTGAGTTGCTCGTCCCCAGAGGGCGTCACGGTCCAACACGGTAACGAAGGAAATAGTGTATAAATAGTTCACTAAATTGACAACAGATGCCTCCACCTGCAACTTCTTATTGAATTCGTAAATGTGTCGTGAATTACGACTTTGCCAGTTTTTGGGTTTAAGATGATGACTACAAAGTAGTATGTAATTATGATGAGAGCGCTTAGTGGCGAAAATAATGAGTTATGTTTTCAGCGACTTCACTCAATTTTACTCGACTTTTATCCCACAAAAAATAATCAAGCTTCCAAACAAACCATTTCATTAAGTTTTCAGAAGTAACACGTATTAGGTTGGTAGGTTGAGTGTTGTTAAGTTTGCTAGATAATACTAAGACGAATCAAAAGAACCGCGAGAAAGTTTTATGAATGACTAGTTTTGGGCTACGTTATATTTCATCATTAGTTTAAACAATGATTCTAATTCACTTACCCCGTTCTATATTCATGTACGCCTACATTCATAGTTTTTTAATAAAAAACTACCATTTGTGTCCCCACTTAAAATGACGTGTGTGACCTATTAAATTGTGAATACAGTAGTTATAAGAGTTGGGTAGTAGTTTTGTTATTCGCTGGTGTGGATTAACATTCGCACTGTTGAATACTCAGTCTCAAAATTCACCATATAAAGGCATTAATAATAAAAGGCATCATAAAGATAACTAATATGTAAATAAATGTTCAAAAACAGGGGATATTTATTTAAATCACATAAAGTGAATAATTCAAACAAAAGATTCCCAAGGCGAAGAAAGCACGTCCGTCGCCACAAGTCTAGACGTCTCGGGTGACATTACAGACGTACAGAATTACGGCGGCACAGCCGCAGGCAAGATACAATAACAAAAAGAAAACATAAAAATCACCTTCTCCTATGAGAATAACCTAGAGTTGACCGCGGGTTTACTCATGGTTTTACCACGCCCTTTCACGCGAATTGAAGACCCGAGCGGAAGGGTTAGTACCAATGAGGCTTCGATTTCCAAGACCAAAGATCGGGATTGGTAGAGAGGCGTGGCCGGGGTAGCTGACCAGGAAAAGGGAATTGGAAGGTAAAAGGAGTCTGTGAAAAGGAGGAAGAGAGAAAAGTCTTCGGGAGAGTGACTGTTGGGAGGTCCTGGATCGAGCAAGGGCAATACCTCAGCAGGCGAGTAGTAAGCACCTGTTGAAGCCCAACAATCTCAAGAAGAAGACCCGACTCATACCACATCGCGGGGACCTCACCGTCTGCCTGTCGACAGCGAGCAGAGACGACTCCGCCGACATCGGAGGGAGACGACCCTGACGGCCCGAGGACACTCATTCTACGCAAAGGAGGACCGGGACCGAGACAGGAGGCGGTTGGTCAGATCTGGGCTACGTCGGCGGTGATCGGTATGTCAACCCCTCTCATGGTTTAAAATTTTCCCCAAAGAGAACATTTAATTAGATGTAAATTCGTAATAGAAAAGGAGTATCCCTTCAATTTCAAAAGTATATTCCTTTTAAATTATTACCATAGATAAACCAATTTAATTAAAATTATATGATGATAGGACATATTTAAATAACTTATACCTTCACTTAAATAGTAATCTCTAATCAATATAAAAGGTTCAAACTTGTATTTTATAATTTTAAATTCACTATAATTATAAAATATGACAATGTATAGATAAAGCTTCAAAGACTTAATTTGTAAATAGTTAAATGGTATTACATGATGTGTTATTTTATTATATAGTATGATAAATAGATCATTAATGTGTGACATTATGAATCCTCATCTTGTATACGCCACGGAAATGAGACTGATCACCTCATTAAAATCATTTATCAATTTTGGAGCGCGCCCAAAGTTGTCCGGATCCCAAGATGAAAGTGAAATTAGTGTCGCAGGGCAGCTGAACTCAGTCGGAGTCTATCGCCGGCTGAAACTCAGTCGGAGTCTATCGCCGGCTGAAACTCAGTCGGAGTCTATCGCCGGCTGAAACTCAGTCGGAGTCTATCGCCGGCTGAAACTCAGTCGGAGTCTATCAGCTGCTGAAACTCAGTCGGAGTCTATCAGCTGCTGAAACTCAGTCGGAGTCTATCAGCGGCTGAAACTCAGTCGGAGTCTATCAGCTGCTGAAACTCAGTCGGAGTCTATCAGCTGCTAAAACTCAGTCGGAGTCTATCAGCTGCTGAAACTCAGTCGGAGTCTATCGCCGATCGGCACACGAACAAAAATATAGGCCTAGTAGCTTACATATGTGTTATTGTCTTGTGTGAATTTTGTGTTTTAATAAGTTTTAACGTGTGTTTCTGACGAAAATTTGACATACTCGTATGACCTAAGGAAGTCTTGACTTCAAAATGCGCATAGTCGCACTAACAAGAACGAACTGTTTGGACGAATAAGGTTAGTAGCCTAGTGAATTCTCAAACAATAGTTAAGAGGCAATAATATAAAATGAATAATAATTGATATTTTAATTTATACCATTTATGCATTCCCCATTCTCCCCTACACTGATGCAAGTTTATTACTTTAGGCCACAACTGAACTGTGTGCATTTATGAGGTCATTGCAGAAAGCACTTGTAGTTCTCTATCGGGACACTAACCAACCACAGCGCATCGTCCGCTGCATTTAATCGCATAGCATAACAGTCAGCCAATGCAGAATGGTGGTCGTTGATGTTATATTTAGTGCGCGTGAAACCAAACATATATTACTGTTAGGTTGATGTATGTTATAAAATGGGATAAACTGTCTCGTGACTGCGTTGTGGTATGAATTTTGACATGGATATGACTTAGCACTGACTAACCCCCCCACGGTTATTGACATTTCGTCAGACCAAAATTTCAAACGGAAGTGACATCATATATAGCTAGTGACGTCATATGGTTGTAAGGACAAGGTGTTTAGAGGAACTGAAAACATTTCCATAAGACATATCTATTATCAAAGGGATTTAAACGAAATATGTATGAGAAATTAGTTAAAAAGAGGATAAGAGATGATTGTAGCAAGGTCTTGTAGTCTTGTTGCTGACTAAGGCTGACATGTTTCTTAAACAGGGCTATTAATAATTCATATCCCAACAAAGGATCTAAAGGTCCCACTGTTTATCGTGGGATTCGAACCAAAATTTTGCACCTGAATTACGAACTGGTCTAATTATGAGGATAGTCTTTGGAGGATGAACGTAGTATTCACCAGTGCGGATGTTAGTCCACACACAACCGGCCATAGCTTACAAAATATCCACAATTAATTCCAAGTAGATTAATTCTAGTTTCATTCAATGTGATTTCGTATGCAGTCAAATGAATTCTTTGTATACAATTAATTTATATGTACGAGTATTATATCATTAGCGTTGATAAAATACTATAAATTGACAGTTTTCAAACTATAAATAATGTGTAGCCTATGTCAAATCAATATTAGTCAGTTTATATTGGTCATTGGTACTGCCAATGGTACAGTTTATGACATTTCGTCATTAGACCTATAAAATTTCAAAAATTGAATGTATGTCTAGTCTGTCTGTCTGTCGGACTGTCCTTTATGCGTTGCCAAACTACTCATCCGATCGCCATGAAATTTTAGGAAGTTGCTCTATATGTGTCCGGGAAGGTTTTAGTGAAAAAATATTTTCGAAAACCCCATAAGTTTCCATTTTATGGCGTTTTAAATTTCTAATGTTAACCTTATGGAGAGTAAGTTTGTTTACAAATTGTCTGCAATGAAAACATTTGATTTCTTAGCTACAGCTGATTGCTTTACTTTCCATTAGCAATACCGTATGCTTTACTATTCAATGCCATCTGAATCATTCATTAATGTTAAACTATGAAGTAAATGTGTACTGTAAAAAATGAACAGCTTTATTCACCACGTTAATAGTTAACGGTTTTGGGAGATTATGTATTTATATTTTTATTTTCTGTCTGATTAAAGTCACGTGTTTATATGATAATTACAATGTTTATATTATTACGTTTATTATAATAATCAGCTGTTGTATATCTTTCCTATAAAAGCCGTATTACAGTTAGGTTTCGTTAGGGTTTGGATTGGATTTGAAAATTGTGAATTAATCCAATTAGATTTATTTGTTTTATGGGAATGATATTAATATGTTTTATCGTTTCAGTATTGTTATTCACTATGCAGCGACCCAGAATATATAACCTTTCACAATGAAGCCGTATTGCTATTCAACTTCAGAACATGGCCAATCTTAAAGTTAACATGTGTTTACTGTGAGGCGTTACGAAGTTCGCCGGGTCAGCTAGTAGTTTATATTAGAAGGTACTGCCATCCTCAGATAGTGCTAGAGTCGCAAAAGACACTAATGACAAATGACACACCTGACGGCGTCACAGAGGCCTAGTTCACCGCTAGATCCGACAGATGGCAACACTTGCCCTGAGATTTTATCGTCTTCAGTGTCCCATAAGGTTCCTCCTCTCCTTATAATCCGTTTCTCTCTGGTATAACTAACATTAATAAAGGTATAAATGTTCTCATCTATTTAATTGTAAAGTAATTACCTTGTTACCGCTCCTTCGTCTATGGCCGGTTGGACCCGGATTGATTGCGTCAAATCTTGATAACACTTATAAAAACACACTACATCAAGTCTATAATAGTGGCGGTGGATGTTCAATCCCATGATAACTCAAAAAACTCCTCGAGGCTGTAGAGAGGGTTCGCCACAAGTACACTCTTCACCTTCCTCTTGAATTCACCCACGCCAGACTGACGGATCTTGATGGGTAGGGCATTGAAAAATTTGATTGCTAGTGTCGGAAAACTATTTAGGGTCTTAGTGAGCCTACATCTTGGTATATCAAGGTCGTTTGCTCTTCTAGTTCCGTGTGAATGCGTAGCGCTTCTTTGTTCGAAACTGCTAAGATTTTCTCTGACGTAGAAGAGTGAGTCCATTGCATACTGACTAAAAACAGTGGCTACTCGCAGGTTTACAAAAATAGGCTTACAGTGGTCAATTTTTCCCGCTGATGTAATTAGCCTAACCGCTTTTTTTGCAACAACAAGACTCCTTGCTCACTGGACAATGACCCCAAAGAATTAGGCCATATTTAATATGACTATGGAAAAAAGCAAAATAGGATGTGACAAGATAATCTATTGTAACAGAACTTCTTAATTTACGCAGCAAGAAAAGAACTTTTGACAATTTATGGCAAATGTGAGTCACATGATTGGTCCATGTGAGCTTAGTGTCAATCAAAAAACCCAACAGGGTTTTTTGATTGACACAGGCTCCAGGGAAAATCCATCCCTGAGAGAGGAGGTGAGAGTCTGCGTCTTGTCCTCATTAAGCCGCAGTCTGTTCCTGTAGAACCAGTCCTTGGCCCGCCCACATAAGTCATCACTCTCAATCCTTAGCTGGTCGGGAAGACTACCTCTAGTCCACAGAGTGGTGTCGTCAGCAAATAGCAGTGAACGGCCATCAAGGTCCAGGTCATTAATTAATATTAAAAACAGAAACGGCCCAATGACAGAGCCCTGTGGTACCCCATGATGAAGCACAGTGGCTGCGGAACGTGCACCCTCCACCTCCACAATCTGTTTTCTGTTTGATAGGTAAGAAACAATCGTTTTGTGAACGACGTCACTTATTCCGTAATTCTTCATCTTAACTGCCAACAGACTATGCGACACACAGTCGAACGCTTTACTGAGGTCGCAAAGCGTGAGGCTCAAAGCTTCGCCGTTCTCAAAGGCGTCCATCACAATCCTCACCAGAGACCAGACCGCTGTAGTGGTGGATTTTCCACCCCTGAAACCGTGTTGGTTTTCAAGGAACAAATTATTACGTTCAAAATGTTCAGTCAACTGATCCTTCATAATTGACTCCATAACTTTACCAAAAGCCGGTACAATTGACACAGGTCTGTAATTGCTGACGGACCTAGGACAACCCTTTTTGTAGATAGGAACAGTTCTTGCCACCTTCATCAGATCAGGGAAAACACCCGTTTTAAGACAAAATTGTTTATGAATGAAGTGGGTCAGCCACTGCCTCAATTATGTATTTTAAAATATGGGTTGAGATACCGTAAATATCAGGGCTGTACGAATTGCTGTATCCCTTGACTATACCAATTACTTGTGCCACGGTCACCTCCTTCCACGTCTCAAGAGTGGGAGTCACCCCCACCGCTCTCGCACCCACTGTAAACAGGCTCGGATTTATATCATTGGGGAAACCTTCAGCTATTTCTCTCACCTTGTCCACAAAGAACTCACTAAACTCATCCGGACTTGCATTTGAGTATGGCCTAATGGACGTCTTCCTCTGTTTATTAATTAAGTTCCAAGCCGCCTTTTGAGGATTTAACGCAGACCGGATTCTGGATACATTATGGGCCTTCTTTGCTGACTCTACTTTGTTTCTATACAATCTATTCACCCTTAAATATGTATTAAAATATTGTTGTCTCCTAATGGCAGAAGGTGCAGAAGCTGCAAGGTCATGCAGAAACTTAACATACTTTTTAATTCTTACAAGTTCATCACTGTACCTAATTCAATTGATGACGACCTAATTGTAAAGGAATAGTAATAAAGCTGGATATTGATTTATTTTCTTTGTATTTATTTGTTTAGGATTTCAGGTTTACATTTTGGTATGATGATCTGACTGAATCCCACATCCCATACAAAGGACGGGCTTACTGCTAGTATTCAGTAAAAAAAGCTTTTGTACCTGAAAATCTGGGTTTTGAGAGGTTTCAAAGTAATTTACTAAGAATTAAATTTTATATTAGCACTATTTAAATTAACTGATAAATACAAAGGAATTAGTATTTTGAACTGTTGTTCTTTGTTAATCGGTTATTGAGGTACAGTAAATGGTACAGAGCCGCCCCAAAGATAATAGCCCGGCGATCATTGCCCGGGGCGATGTTTTGATCTGCGACCCCTCAATTAGTTAATTGGCCATTAAAGAAACACGACCGATACACAAATCCTTTTTATTATTTACTAGCTTCGCTCGCCCCAGGCCCCCGTGGGTGTTGTCGGCAGTCCTTAGTTAATTGGAATACCTTTTAATATAATCGTCACATTTCTACTAAAATCGTGTAGGAGTGACGGTTAAGTTTTAATGTACTACATATCCTAGTGTCCCGCTTAGGTTTAGATCTAGTCGATCTTGAAAATTAGAAGGTAACATTTCCTATTGTTTTTACCCTAGAATCTGCCGTTTTTGCGCTAGAGTTAAAAATTAATTTGGTACCAAGAAAAACTAAATAAAATGTGAAGGCACAAAATAGGAAATAAGGGCAAATAATTTAGGTTTTAAGAGGTAAAGTTTATGTTCCAATAGATTTTTTCGTTTTCTTGTATATTATGTTAAGTCAGCAAAGCCCAAAAAGAACTACTTTATCACTGTTTGAACAGTTCTCTATAATAAAGACGTATGTATTTTATCCAGACCATAAAACCACAATTTAAACCTGACGTTAAACTCCTTTTTTAGAAATAGACTGATATTTTTAATTTTTTATTGTTGAATATTAAATTTTTTGTGGGTTGATGGCAGTCTAGGAATGTACGTGTGAAATTTCAGACCATTATGAACTAAGTGTTAGATAATCTAATGTAAAATAAAATAAATTTGATCTATATAGTTCACATATAGGATTACTGTTATATTAAGTATAGTTAAAAGAATTAACTGATTATCCTTGAGAAATTTTAATTATGATTTTGTGTTAGTAGGTGTTCTGCAAAATCAGATTTCATGGTGGTTGTGTTGTTGCTTCGGAGTGCTTGAATGTGTTCTCGGAATCTTTCTTTGAATGTTCTTCCTGTTTGACCTATGTAGTAGTTGTTGCAGTCTGAACATTTTAATTTATAAATGCCTGATTGGTTGTATCTATTTCGTAGATGTATTTTATTCTTTGTTCTATTATGTGTCATGTTAAATGCATTGTTTTGGGTTTTGTAAATGATTTCATAGTTAGATGTTTTAAATGTTTTTCTTGTTGCCTTGTTTAGTATTGAATTATATGGTAAACTTTATTTTTCTCAAGGATACTCAGTTAATTAACTATACTTAAAATAAAATAAATATCATAAAATAAATAAGTAATGTAATAACATATCCTTAGTTTATTTTCAATTTCCATAACAATAACAAGTACTAATACACCAGCTGTCTGCTTCTACCATGCTATTGGCTTCACTACAGAGAGGGTAAGAGAGAAAAATGAAAAAAGTAATAAATA
This sequence comes from Nephotettix cincticeps, assembly GCA_023375725.1. Classification (NCBI taxonomy): domain Eukaryota; kingdom Metazoa; phylum Arthropoda; class Insecta; order Hemiptera; family Cicadellidae; genus Nephotettix; species Nephotettix cincticeps. The sequence continues at coordinate 48,987,311 of CM041788.1, forward strand.
TGACGATGCAATATAACTCTATGAACACTGAACACTTGACCATGAATGAGCTCGCCGCCCTTAGTGGAAGTGAAATTGGGTGTAACTGCGACTTTAAAACATAGTTACAAAATCAAATAATTTTTTATATCAACATTACATTACATACATTACATGCATCACTGTATTCAGAAAAAAACAGAGAACATGATTCGGCTAAAATCAAAAAATTGGTTTTTCTTTTAGTTTTTACCTACCTCCTCCCCTTAAAAATATTTCCAGTGATTTCTGAGTAGTTTCATCCGCAAGAAATTACATTCACATAGTAATTGCATACAGCAATAAAAATAATAATTACATCTATATAAATAAAGATAGAGTTTTTGCTGTACGAGACTGTTACGTTTCAAAACCCAAAAAGTTCTAAATTGGTCTTATTTCAATTTCCGTCTGTCTTTCCACCCAACCGTTTTCCTGTCTGTTTTCTGTAATGCTAAACAAGGCTTTTTGAAAAGCTGATCCGTGTAAAAGTACTAAATAATTGAGCTGAGAGATGTTCGTATTTGTTTACTCAGGATTTCAGCTTTATAATTTTAGATAAGACTAGCCAAAGTACCCGTTCTTCTCACGGGTTAAAAAGGCTGAAAGATGTAGGCTCTACTGATACATATAAGTTATTGTTAATTAATTCTTCATTGTTTACAAAATGACAAAACACGAGTGTCTACAACATTTTAAAGTAACATCTGTCAAATATTGGGAGAGGATAAGGATTAATGTAATAGAGACAGTTGTCGGAAAAAACTTAAAATCTACCATTCCGCTATTTCAAATAATTCACTAATTTCGATCCAGCAGTTTATCTGAAAAATCAACTTTATTTCTTCTTCTTCCCGAACTGTCAAAATATAGTGCAAACGGATGTTGTCATTAGAAAATGTAAACATTGAAACCTAGGACGGTCACGGCAGCTCTTTCTTCTTCTTATTCTTCCCGAACTGTCAAATTTTAGTGTTCACAATCAGCTGTTGACATTCAAGTAATTTAATGTTTTCATTCTTTGAAAATGTAAACATTGAAATTTAGGACGTTCATGGGGCGTAGCTCGATGGGATTTTAAGGGAACTAATCTGCCTATGTGTTGCATGAGTGTAAGATCTACCTTTCTGTAAAATTTCAAACCGGTCGGTTCAGTATTTATCGCATTTACTTGCCACAACAAACCCACAAACAAACATACAGAAACCACCTCTTCTTTATAATATTATAGATAGATTGTTGAAATAGCGACCGTACCACAAGGTATTTTTAAGACAAGTATGAATGAGGATTGAGTGTAAGATGATTGTGGCGCGATCTTGTAGTCTTGATACTGACTAAGGCTGACATGTTCCTTAGACATGACTGTTAATTAATAGCCCAACAGCCGATGGCAACTAAGGAACCTACAGTTTAACGTGGAATTCGAACCACGGCCTGTGAATTGGTCTAATTATGAGGATGGTCTTTTATGGATTAATGTAGTATTCAATTATACAGACGTTAATCCACACAAGAGAACACTGCACCCACCGACCATCGCTAACAACTATCCACAATTCGTGACCTCCGAGTAGCTGGATTCCAGCTAGATTATATTTTTATGACAACACCGCCACCAATAATTATGTTGCTCTTCATTTTTTTTAATAATTTATTTTTTGGATTAATAAAATTAAGTATTATGCACAGAACTTGTAAATTAACTTGGATCATACAACCCGTACAAAGGACGAACTGCTAGTTTATTTTATAGTTTTGCGTATAGGTCACACGCTTATTTGACATGGATATGTCTTAGCTCTGGGGGAGGGGTGTTAGCAATTTGTAAGATTAAAATTTGTAACATGTTTCCATAGAAACTACTAAAGCTATTGTATTGAATTTGTTATATATAAGAATAAGAACAGCTGTTTAGAAACACTGAAAACATTGCCTTTAGACATAACCATGATCTAACTTATTTCTCACAGGTAAGTGAATTCAATGGGCATCTGCTAGCCTAACGGTTAGCGTCTTTGACTTCGGTGCAAGAGGTGACGGGTTCGATCCCCGGGATGGTCACAAAATTTAGGTGGTAATTCCATGAAATATAGTGTATTTCGAGGCTGCATAACTTAAACTGAGCCTGCCATTGGCAAAACAGAATTTAAAAAAAGAAAAAAAGTAAATTCAATAACTTTTTTGTACGACACATGTTTTTGATATGATTTAATTAATGAAATAAACTACTGAGGGGAACTCAATTAGCCGAGTAAACATCACTTTCAGCTGGTTTGGACCTATGTAAACGAAAGGTGTCATGTCATTATTTTTAAAGAAGAGTGAGCTCACTGAAAGAGGGAATACGTGGTGACAATGTTGATGATTATGAATTTTAGAAAGTCATTCCACAATTGTAATTAGTTATATAAATGCTAATTCACGTTCATTAGCATTATTATTAATTTTTCCCTTGTTAACAAACTCTGTGTGTGCCGAATACCCGGACTGATCAGCGTTGTGTTGGGCTAATTATAATCTGTTTTCGACCTCAAAGGGTAGTTTCCCAATTATTATACTCCTCTTGGAAGTACAGGTGTAATTAAAATAATGTATTTAATTGCCAGGTAGGGTTTAAACGTAAAACTCTTAAGCCTTTTGTATTAGTGTGTGGAAGATCACTCTACAATGGATAGTGTATGTGGCTAAAATATTATATTTGTCATGTAATCAAATAAAAGAATTTTTTCCGAAAGTGTTGCAAATAATTTTATATAATAATTCTTTAGTCATAAGAAAATAGAATACAGTACAGTACAGTAGTAACAATGTAAAATTCACATTTCAATAAATTATTCAAAGATTAAACAAACACATAAATCGACTATACTTATACAACAGAAAAGTTATTCAGTAAAATTTAAAAAAAGAACAAAATAAGTTAAATCTGAGGTTTAAGCAAAACCTTAACATCGTCAACCCTATGAATCCATTACCGAAGTTTACGCAAATGTGTATACGATGAAGTAAAAACTCACGTCTTCCAACACTACTTAATATATTTACACTTATATTGTAATTATATACAAACTAATGTGTATTACACTTACTGTACCAAAATTATAGATGTATATGGTTGGTGTAGTTATTTAAATAAAAAATATTTTGGAAAAAAAGTTTAATTTATTTTTATAACAGTTTTAATGTCACTTATAATGTTTATCTTTTTTGTTATATGATAATTCTGGTACAGTGCCATTACAAATTAGTAGTCAGGGTACTGAAAAAATTTCAAAGATGTAGCTTATGTAGTTTTATCGGAAAAGGTACTTATGTATAGTACTGTACTCCCATAACGCATTGTGGGCGCTCCAGCAGCCTTCTCTTAATAATAGAGAGTTATAAAGTGTGTTTACCACGAGGTTTTTCTCAGGAAGAGAGTTAGTTTATACACCCGTGGCAGCAGACTTCTATACTGAGTGAAGTTCAATTGATTTAAAATTGTATTTTCATATTACAGACCGTTCCTAATGAACAAAGTTACATTACATGCAATTCACTTGCTCTCGATAAGGAACATGAGAATTTAGATTTTTCAATTAATACCTTAGAGGGGTGATGAAAACATTATTATCAAAATTTAGCAGCCAAGATATTTCAGTATTTCACTCTTCAGGGTACCAATATGGTTTATACCAATAATTTAGATCCGATTCCCCTACATTATAATATTTACTTAGCCTGGTTATTCCAGTTATTTTTTCAGGGAGCAAGATAAAATAGTATATGACTAAATTGGGAGTTTCTAAATTAAAAGTGCTATTTGGAAACAAACAGAGGCTAACTTTAAAGAAAATAACGAAAGAGAAACGAGAAAAGGGGAAAACATCACCTTTAACCATACTCGACAGAAATAAATACCGCAACTATTTTTTTATTGTTTCATTTTTTTAATACAAAAGTCAAATAAACTTAACACACCCACCATCAATGTTGCACTGCTTTGACTCGTAAATATTAGTTTAATTTTTGGAATATCCTTTTTATTAAATTTTTAAGAAGATGCTTTAGCCCAGAGGTAATCGAGGGGTGTAATTAAATTCAGGTAGATCCACTCTCGTCGATTGCGACTTAATTTACATAACCATCAATTCTTCTTCGCCGGGAGAGTTAACACCTCTAGTAATTGGTTCAGTTGATTGTAGTAATTAATGGTGCAAAACTGTAATTTGATAACCTTCAATTTTATTCGATTGTAGCATCTAATGGTGCAAAACTGTCATTCGATAACCTTTAATTTGATTCGATTGAAGCAATTACTGGTGCAAAATACTTATTCGACAACCTTCAATTGTATCAATTAATGGTTCAAAGCTGTAATTCGATGACCTTTAATTTGATTCGATTGTAACAATTCATAGTGCAAAGCTGTCACTCGATAACCTTCAATTTGATTAGATTGTAACAATTAATGGTGCAAAACTGTCACTTGATAACCTTAAATTTGATTCGATCATAGATATTACTGGTGCAAAACTGTCATTCGATAAACCTTCAATGTGATTGACTGTAAACATCCTGTAATCGGATTTTGAAGCCAGATTTTACATATTTAGTACCGAAATAAAATCATGCCGAATAATATAACTATAACTAAGTGTAATATACCAATTTATCTATTCACCATGATAATTATATCGGAAATGAATACCAAGCAGGTTTGCAGCCGCAAGAAACATTTGGGGGTTTTATGGATATATTGATACAACTAAACTAGGTTGACTTTCATGCCAAATTTTTGAAAAATATAAATAAATAATAAATAAGTGAGTTATTGATTTTTAGATATTCTTTAGAGGATTAACATTGCACATTCTCCTGTGTTACCTGAGTTCAAATTATGAAATTTTTAAAATCAAAATTCTTCTTCATCCACTAAATATAGCATAGGTATATTTTTAAAAAATAGTCATTTAAATAAGTGATAAAAATGGTAGATTTCATCACTCAAAAGTAGGCATTTTTGATAAGTGCACGAGTAAATGATAAATAAATGTGCGAAAAAATCAAAAAGTCAATTTTGGATGTGTGATGACCGATGTTTTTCATCATACTGCAAATAAAATTGAACAAACTCGTAAAACATAAATTATTACCTGATTTAGTATAAATAGTTTTCAACCATTTTTGTCGCATTAGACTGATAAACTGTTAGCGGTTCTTTCTTGATTTGCTGATTGGTTGTATAGGTTATGTCAGTGCTGCCCTCGAATTAAACGTATCATCAAAGTATGAAAATTTTCGGCCTCTGTCTTAAGCAATTATCATAGTTATATGTTGTCCTAGGAAGAAAAAAAACTTTTGCTCTTCAACACATGTATCTAAAACAGCTGTTTTGGAGCAGTATAACGAAAAATATGTTGTTTTACTGATTGTGAAATTTTACATTGCAAGGACCACAAAATTTACATTACACTATCTTCTAGGCAGTATTTGATTCATGACTGAATATCATTTTTTAACAGCGACATCTAGCAACGTACGTTTTGGTGAGAAATAAATAAAAAACATATTCATTTAGTTTTATTATTGCTATGACCTGTAAGTCTTTGTCACTTTGTTAAAAATCCATAACCGTACAGTCTGGATCTGTTATCCTTAACACCTTAACTCTTTCGGAAATGTACTTGTGGTACACCCCGTAGTCGATCACTTTCTTCGCTAAAGCTTGGGCCTCCTTCGGCGGATATTCCACTGAAAACACCAGAAACAGTTACTATTTTAGTGTTGTAATTATTTAGTTTGTTTTTTATTTAAAACAGGGGATTTAAAAGCAAGTTCCTGGTGAGGTAATAATTCAACTAGAGCAAAATTAAATTTTTCAATTAATATTGTTCGATTTTTGTTAAACATTTTATCAGAAGGAAATATTGTATAACTGCAATAATCAATATATCCTCCCATATGGATCTAAACTTAAGTATAATAATTAGTAACCCCTGAAAAAATAATTGTTCTTTTTGAAGTTTTTGAAATACACAACATAAAAGTCTGAAAAATTAGAGAAGCAAAAACTGATACTCACTAATTGGCTGTGCGCCAGGTCAATATGTCGGATTAATATTATTATTGGGAAAAACTAAATCACAATTATTATAATTATCAAGCTTATTTGTATTATATGGATGGTTGCAGAATAGATAATTTCAAACATTTCAGTTACAGATTGATAAAATTTCTCCACGCCGGATCAAAAATACGTACCTACATGAGGAATTGATCTCATGAACTCTACCGCCTCAGCTACCAAGGCTAACGACAACTATTTATAGTCATAAACAGTGTTGATTTTATGTAAAAATATATTTTAAGACAAAAAGAACTATATGCAATTTAATGATACCATTTTTATTTCATTTTCTGCTAGAACATCAAACTCAATAATTATTTTTTACTTGATTATAGAAATAAATAGGTTGTCTATTTATAAAAAAACTATTTCATAAAATGTTGCTATTAACTAATATGAAATTGTGATATAATAAAATAATATACAATTTAAAATACTAAACCTCAGATTAATAATTTGTATTAACGTACGGCAGACGATTCCGACTCAACCGAAAACAAAAAGCTAATATATAAGGATAAAACTGGTAAAATTTGGGCAGATAGTATCTAACATCAGATTCCACTCTAACGTCAGACCCCACTCTAACGTCAGATTCCACTCTAACGGCAGATTCCACTCTAACGGTAGATTCCACTCTAATGGCAAATTGTGATCTATGTCCTCTGTACAGTCAGTTACGGGGCTAACTGCAGTGAAAGATGCGTTGACAGCGGATTTAGTTTTTGGGGAACTCGTGCCTGATATTGTTCAAAACTGGGTTTTTGAGAACTCCTTGTTTTAATTTAACAATGTTTCAGCTTAAAGGAAACAAAAACCCTCTCCAAAAAGTAGAGTATAAGGAAAATAATTTTCACAACTGCGAGCTCTCGTTTTCCCACAGAAGCGTTACAAAATACATATCCATATCTAAAACCTTCTTTTGCATTACACAAAGTCTGAGAGAAATTGAAATAATTCCCATAAAATTAAATAATTGACAAATATTATGACTCCAAACAACGTACGGACAAAACTTAAATTTTATTTATATAGATTTTTTTATTGATTGGCAGATAGTGCATTATTGTTTTGCTCTTTACCAAACTGAGGATTAAAGATGAAAAATACAATATTATTCACACTTTTTTACACTTATAAAACGGAAATCAATCCTACTACATGTTGGTATTTGACTGGGACGGAGGCGACGTCCTGTAATCTAGCTACTTGGAGGTCACGAATTGTGGATAGTTGTGAGCGATGGTCGGTGGATGCAATGTTCTCTTGTGTCCGCACTATTGAATACTACTCTAATCCGCGAAGACCATCCTCATAACTAGACCAGCTCGTAATTCAGAGGCCGTGGTTCGGGTTAAACGTTAAAACTGTAGGTCCCTTAGTTTCATCAGTTGTTGGGCTATTAATTAACAGTCCTGTCTAAGGAACATGTTAGTCAGTAACAAGACTACAAGATCGCGCCAAAATCATCTCACTCTCAAAATTCCTTTTCATGCATGGCTTAAAATACCTACCTTGTGGTATGTTTACCATAGTAGTAATGTAGTATGTAGTCATATGTTGTATGCCTATATTTTACTCATGTCATAAGATGAATTTCATTTTCTTTTGATTAATGAATGTAGGAGTATAAGGTAGGGTACTAAGGTAGATTGGATCTAGCCTCAAGTATATTGCCTTGGGATATTCGCCAACCCTTGTTGGCTATAGAGCTTGTGTAACTGGGTTCAACTGCAGTTAACCTACTATGTTGCAACTGCGAACCAATATACTACCTCCAGGGTCTCTGGTATGGCTATTTCTGTTAATAGTATAATAAAAAACACTACTAAAGTACTGTACTTTAAAGTAATAAAATCCATTTTGATCATTTCGGCGTTTTATTTACATAATTTTAAATTTACTTCCCATGGATTTCCCCAGCTACTGAAGAATAACGTAACCTCAATATTAATTCTTATTACATATAATCCTCCCAGGTCACTTTTTCCATATTATGCTATCAAAACCTACTCAGACAAAACTAAACTTCAAATAGCACCATAAGTATTCAGCAACTATAGGAGTGAAAATTTATAAAATATAAATGCAACTTCTTATTTATAATAAACATATAATTTTAATTTATAGTTAAACAATGTTAGACATTTTCCTTAAAGGTCTGTAATTTTGTGTAAGTTTTAACATAAATTTAGTGTTCATCTTCAACTTCAACCATATTAGGTTTTAAAATAAGTAAAATTGATTTAAAGGACATTATGGAAGTTACGAACTGGTCTAATTATGAGGACGATCTTTGCGGATTTTAGTATGCAGTAGTGCGGTCATTAATCCGCACAAGAGAATACTACACCCACCGACCATCGCTCAAAACTAACCAAATTTCGTGACCTCCAATAGTTCTTAAAATAAATATTTTTTTAAATATTTTATTAAGTGAAAACACAATTGAACTTTTTAAAGAATGAAACTGTCATTTTAGCAGTTATTTGGATGTTATAGTTTGATTTGGCAAAAGTATAAACCCTCAAATTTTGATCAGGAAATTAGGGAATTTTTTATATATATTAAATTTTTCCTCCTTCTAATTAGGGATGATAGCCTGAAAAAAATGTCTAGATGCACATTATTTTCAAGTCAATCACTGTACGAAATTTTAATAAAATCAGATTGTCGGTGTTAAAACATTGTAGGGAGATTAATTTCTGAAAAACTTGAGAAACTTGAATGTTGAATGTAACACTTTTGATTCAGGTTGATTCGGTACTGGATAAGAGAATAAACAATTTTCGGCGACGCCAAAAATCTCCTGAGGTTTGAGTTGACACATAATTGAAGACAATGTTTTTGAGTCACAAAATAGACACAGTCCAAAAACTACTTTTTAGATTCTGGTAGCAGACATTAGACTGGTAGTAAACAGACATTTATATCTTAGTCATATTTGAATTTTTTATGTGAAAAGCTTTCTCTCCACACAGTTTACCGATATATAAGACCCTCTGACGTGATCAACCGACTTCTGATGAAGCCGGGAACAACGGCTTGACGTACCTTCCAAAGTATAGTTGCGGTATGAGATACAAAATTTCCTATTTTGATACTTTTGACTGAAAGGGCGACCTATCCAGGTAGGTATTTTAAGATAAGATGGATGAGAAATGCGTGTAAGACGATTGTGGTGCGATCTTGTAGTCTTGTTACTGACTAAGGCTACATGTTCCTTAGACAGGACTGTTAATTAATAGCCCAACAGCTGACGGAAACTAAGGGACCTACTTCTGACTTCTTACAGACTAAGACCTTGAACAGGAATGTTAATTAATAGCCCAACAGACGATGGCAGCTACAGTTCAGTTTCAGATCACAACTACCGCTCGTGATCTGACAGAATCAGCAGTACGTTACCCTGAACTACCATACCAGGACTTTGTAGCCTGGCTAGATGCCCCAGAGGGTATGACTCATTGCAACAAACTCACATGTGTAGTTGCCCAAGTAGGCGATGTCCAGACACCTCGTGTGTAGATTCAACAGCTCTGGCGGCTTCCAACAGTCCACAAACCATCCCGCTCCCTCGTATATACGGCCGTCCATCCCGATCAAGAAGCTGTGGAGCAGATGTCACCTGTGAATAGCCAACAGAACACCGCAATCTAAATATAAATGATTGGGATCAATCTGAAACTAAAGATTTATTCCAAAACATTTTTTTCTTACATTTGTAAAGCACTATCTCCAAATGGTGTAAAATTGTGAAAGATATAAAAATGACATGAAAAATATGAGGCTGGGTCTGATGGTCCAAACTCAAAATTCTCACATGTAACAAAATAAGCTATTTTTATAAATCAGTCAAGTAAGTATATGTGTCGTAGTCATCGTGTACCATAATGTCGTCTTGAAATGACTCTGGGACCGTGGTAACGTCATGTAAACCAGCTACTTGGGGGTCACGAATTGTGGATACCTAGTTGTAAAACGATGGTCGGTTGGTGTAGTGTCCTCTTGTGTGGATTAACGGCCACATTATTGAATACAACGTTAATCCACAAAGGCCATCCTCATAATTAGACCGATTTGTGGACCGATTCAAAGGACGTGGTTTGGATTCAACGTTAAGCTGTAGGTCCCTTAGTTGTTATTGGCTGTAGGGCTATTAATTAACAGTCCCGTCTAAGGAAGATGTCAGCATCAGTCAGTAACAAGAGTACAAGATCGTGCCACAATCCTTCCTCATTCATACTTGGCTTAAAATACCTACCTGGGTAGGTTACCATTTCAATAACATAAACTAATCTAATGTAAAGTTGTTCAATGAGGGTGTTTGAGTGTTGGTATGTTCTGTCGTGAAAGTTTCTAAACAGTTTGTTCCTTGGCGATTTTGTTGATGAATGGAATGTTCAGGTCGGTGCTTAGTGTTCTGTTGTTGACATAAGCAGGAAGAGAGGTTGAATTTTATTTATTATATAATATGTGAGGCCTTTTGACATGCATATATCTAAGCTCTGGGAGGTGGTTAGTGATTTTCGAGACACAAAAAGTGTTAACTAATAGCCCAACAGAGTCCGAACCACTGCCTCTGAATTACAAACTGGTCTAATTATGAGGATGGTCTTTGTGGATTAACATGGTATTCAATAGTGTAAACGTTAATATACACAAGATAACACTACACCCACCGACCATCGCTCACAGCTATCCACAATTCGTGACCTCCAAGTAGCTGGATAGTAATTATTTAATGTTAAATAAAGATTTAATAATAAAGTGGCTTTTTAATCACACAGATAAACAAGTTTAGAATTTAGAGTCCTATGAACAAAGACTCATATCTCAGAAACATCGAACCTTAGTATACACATTTACACTCACTTGAACTGAATATCAGGCATGTCCTGCTCCATGTGGGCTTTCTGGATCTTCCTCATAAAGCGACTACAGTTGTCCAAGTCGTAGCACTCGTATGTGTACGTGTGCGTGAACCTCACCGTGTCCATTGGGTGTTGCAGTCGAGGGGCGTCCGGTAACTGTGGTTTGCCCTCCCACACCTCGCGGGTCACCACTTCCAGGTTCTCCGCCCCCTTGGGTGGCCGGAACACTGACCAGTCCTTTTGATTAGGAGGATTGGAAGGGATAAGATCTCATGAGCGCATCGCAGTGCAAGTGTGATAATAGGAATGAAATAGACATACGATGTCTAGAAAGGATTTTATGATTTTCAGGTGATTTGTAACTCGCCCAGCGTTAATATACAATCTAAATACCCGTGTAGTATCTCATTTAATTCATCTCATAAACTTCAGATACTCAAAATAGTCAACATTTGGTTTTTATGTACAACAGAAATAGCTTCAAAACTGTTAGTCTTTTACAAATATATTATATTTTTATTAGGATGAAATAAAAAATTACATTTGATTTTCGCCTTTCAATTGTGTCAAAATAGTTATTCTTGTAAAATTGTTGTATCAATACGAGTTCAAAAGTTATTCTCCTTTTGAAATTTTTAAGACTACATCCAATTATTGCTTTGCATTTTTGGGTAGGTAAGAATTGAAATAATTTATCTATTTATAGCTAATGTAAATATCATCAATCATGTTATGAATAACGTAAAAGGAAACAGCAGTTCCATACAAATTGTTTATATTATATATGTAAGATAACTAGTAGAAATGTCTTTTAAAAACTTTTCATTTTTGTAGTATAAGAAATAGGTACTTGTATATAAACATATATTTTAATGTAAAAACACTTATCATTTACCTTTTATTGTCATTTTTATAAGATATAAAACATTTCCAAATTTGGTATAGTTCACAGGAGTAGAGTCATAAAGAACATGTAATGCATGACAAAAAGGGTCTCATTCCTTTTTTATCAAAACAAACCTAACTAACAACAAACAACTGATTAACAAAAGATTGTATCATTTAAACATGTCTATCTGTATCTCACTTGGATGAAATATTACAGTTGTGATAACAAATTTATGGCTCGGTATTTTTTGTTGAATTGTGCACACATACCGTATTGTTGACGGATAAAGCAACATATTCTGTGTTAAAATTAAAAATATTAATCCAAATCGACTCAAACAAGCCAAACTAAGCACAATTACTAATACGGCCTTAACAATCATAATAAATCATTTACCCAACACAATCGGGATAGCACCTGATAACTTTAAAAAATGTGATTAGATAAATTTAATTGGTTAGGTTTTACAAACCCCACTCATTGGATAGAATCAAATTATATGTGAAAACTTGGAAAAATTAAATACAGCTACATTTGATTATTTGACGGTGGCGTCGTCCTGCAATCCAGCTACTTAGAGGTCACGAAATGTGGATTGTTGTGAGAGATGTTTGTGAGAGTCGGTGGGTGTAGGTTCTCTTGTGTAGATTAACGACTGCACTATTGAATACTACGTTAATCCGCAAAGAACATCCTTATAATTAGACCAATTCGTAAATTCAGAGGCCATGGTTTGGATTTCACATTAAACTGTAGGTACCTTAGTTGCCGACGGCTGTTGGGCTATTAATGAACAGTCCCGTATAAAGAACATTTCAACCGTAGTCAGTAACAAGACTACAAGATCGCGTCGCAACCATCTTACACTCAATCCTCATTCATACTTGGCTTAAAATACTTACCTTGTGGTATGGTCACCATTTCAATAATATAATCTAATCGTCTTGTCATATAATTTTTATCCTTCACAAGAGAGAAATTAATACAGTTAAAATTAAATAAAACTTAAGATTTATACACAATCCAAATTGTGGGTGGGTCAAAATAAGCAGGCTTTATGAATGAGTATAATTTTCTTTAAATATTTTACTTGATATTTTATAAGTTTGATAAACTTAAGAGTTTTATAAAAATGATAAGCTTCTTATTTTAGGTAAATAAACGGTACCAGTGGACTGACACATACTTTCTCCCTTAAGTAAATTTAAAAAAGACAATCTGTAATAAAACTATCATGTTCTACAAAGTTAATCTAAATATCATTTAATAATTTATTGTTTCAAAAATAATCATCCAATTTATAAAAATAAAAACAAGAGAGACAAAGTTAAATTAATTGCTCGAATTGTATGAGGGGAAACCCCCCCCCCCACCGGTAATACCAAGCTTTTTTGAGCTGGTTTTGTTCGGTGATTTGACCTTACGCTTCATACCAAGTTTTATGGAAAACGGTTGGAAAGTAAGGAAGAAATTGATTTTTTTATATTCTCCATAAGAATAACATTGGGCGCTTTCAGACAACGTACTGCGTTTATCGTGGACAGTAAATTTAACTTTTCTCTGGACCCGTTAGACATAGACAAATAATTCAGAACACTAATTTGTTTAGTTTTTTAAGCTGGTTTCAATGGTACCAGTCAAGTTATACTTTACTTTTATTGTTTTCGCTGAAAATTTAAAAACTTGATTTTTTTACATTTAAAAGCCCATAACTTTTGAACCGTCATTTTTACAGACATGCGGGTGGTGTCAAATTATTTAGTATTCTGTGCACTATAAACTATCAAATTTTAATTAAAATCGTTAGATCTGTTTTTGAGAAAATTGGATTTTTCACGTTTTTAAGGATTTTTAGGGGTGAACTACCCTTAAAAATCAAAAATTCAAAAAAATGAAAAACGCCTGGAGATACGGTGACTATATATATAATATACATGCCAAATTTCATCTAAATCGGACCAACGGTGTAGGCTGTGGCACTGTACACATCCAGACACACACACAGACAGACACACGGAGGGACAAACATCACGTCAAAACCCACTTTTTTGGATTCAGGGGACCCCAAAACGGATATATCCACCCTCAACTCAAATTCGAAAATTTTGAAGAAAACAATACTTTCTCCATATACTATGTATAAGGGGAGAAAGTAAAAATCAACAAGGGTTTTGTTGTTTTAGTTTTTTTTCTTACGTTGTTATGAAATTGCAATTTGAATGAATTATATTCACATTAAAACTGTTTATGGAAACACAATTTTTGTGTATAATTGGGACTTTACATTAAATTTATGTATTTCAATTTCATTCATTATTCCACAAACACAGTTTTCGCGCACTTTTGGGGTTTTTACTTTAAATTGATCTCTATTTATAGCATTAGTAAAACTATGCACATATAATATAATTATGCCAATTTTTTTTTCAAGAATTGGCCTTGGTTAAGCATGCAATTAACATATAACATAGACTGGGACGGTGGCGACGTCCTGTAATCCAGCTACTTGGAGGTCACGAATTGTGGATAGTTGTGAGCGATGATTGGTTGATGTGGTGTTCTCTTGTGTGGATTAACGTCCACACTATTGAATACTACATTAATCCACAAAGACCATCCTCATAATTAGACCAATTCGTAATTCAGAGGCCGTGGTTCGGATTCCACGTTAAACTGTAGGTCCATTAGTTGCCATCGGCTGTTGGGCAATTAATAAACAGTACTGTCTAAGGAACATGTCAGCCTTAGTCAGTAACAAGACTACAAGATCGCGCCACAATCATCCTACATTCATTCCTCATTCATACTTGGCTTAAAATACCTACCTGGGTAGGTCCCCATTTCAGTTAAAAGTATAAAGTAAGTATAAGGTAAAACGATCAAATTTTACAATATATTAAACTACTTATACTTAATCAATTTTAGTTATTATTTAAATTAAATGGTTTAAATACCTCTATCTGTAGCAGCCCTAGTAATTAAAGTGTTAGTAGTTGGTTATTATTTATTTGTTTATTAAGGAAAAATGTTGCTGATGAACTAACACAATATCCCCGTCGTGGCAGACTGCGAAATCAGCGAATTTACAAATCAATAAAAATATATAACAGGTTTGATCAATATCCACAATAAATTAGAGAGTTTGCATGTTCTCCATAAGATTACATTAGAAAGAGCATGCAGATTAGCTGCCATGATGAACTATGATACAAGATCGCGCCACATCATTTAACAAGTTTCATCCAATAAAGTTAATATTCTTAAAATTAACCTAAACTTATCCATTTAAGATTAAAAAGTATAAAAAAAAAATGAACTTATTAATATCTCAGTAACCCTTGGATATATATATATATATATATAATTTTAAAGGCTTTTTTTACTCTCTAGTCGCCTCCCCGGTAACACGGTTAAAGTAACATGGTCCCAGGCTACGGAAATTCGCTAACAACATTAGAGGTGACTCAAAAAGCATAATCTATTTAACACGTTTTGTTCATCCACCTTTGTAAGGTGTTGATTGAATTTGTTTCGATAAAGTAATTTACTATTGTGACACTCTTTTGGCCTTACAAAAAAGATTTTTTACTAAATTTTTTTATAAGAATCATCAAAATTGCCTGAAAGAGTCTCAAATAAATGTGTGATTTTTGTTTTTGTGTCATATTATCCCCAAAAGTCCCACACTTCCCCAAACCAACTTTTTAAATGATCTTATCAATAATAAATATTATTTACCAATAAATTTATCTCCAAATATGTTCATAATTCAAGAACTTTTTAGAGAACACAAAATTGTATCCACTACAACGGAAGTAGTTTTAGGAGAAAGGAGAAATCATAATGGAACACCCTATGACATGACACAATTTTAATGAACACAAGAAATAATTTTATCTAAAAATTATATCTTTTTGAACCTCTTGTACTTTTTTGACAAGAATTGCCTGCAATTCACTAACAAAAGTGAATATAAAAATAAAACTAAAGTTTTTTTTTTAATTTGTATAGGGAAATCAAGTATTTCTGTGGGTCATACATGTAGAAAAAATCAGAATGTTTACAACCAAATTTGAAAACAAATTTAAGTTTTCACTTTGCACAAATTATTCACAGGGTAACTAAAATACCTGATATATCCACCATTATTTTTATTTTTTCCATTGCATTAGCCAGTTCACCTCGTATATTTACTTTCACTTTCTAAATGAAAACACTTCCCTAATAATCTTATCCAGTTATACCTAAGTGTATTATTGATGAACTTTTTCAATATTACTGTGTTGAAATATTAATATGAAAAAGTTTATAATTAAAGTTTTTACTATCCTCCTTAATTATAATACAAATTTTATTGTGTTTCACGTTAAAGGTAATTGCTTTTCTAAACACTGCAGGGTTCATTCAAAGTCCGAACCCAAACTTTGGCGCCCTGTTTGGCCCAAGGCGTTAATTAATTACATGAATCAAGCTTGTTTGAGTAGAAAACCCACATCAAAGTAGAGTGAAATTAAATTCAATATAAAATAAAAGATAAGCTTGTTAACACCTAAACACAGTAAACATACTGTTTGTATGTGTTTTTTTTTTACTTTTGCTAAGTATATACTGTACATTAAATAGGGATAAATATATTGATCTGGTTTTTTATCTTAATAGAAGAATATAATAACAACTTGTGGAGGATTTTACAAGTAAAAAATATGGTATTAGTGAACCATCAAACATACTTTTGCTTTTTAGAAATAACTTACATAAAATAAATCCATTTGATAGATTAAGATATTCTAAAACTTTACCAAGTACATTCTTCCATTCTCTTTCTAAAGTGGTTTTAAAATTGTGGCATTTTTATTCTATTACTAATTACCACAAAGTCCCATACAAAATACTTTTTTTACTTTGACTGGGACAGTGGCGTCGTCCTGAAATCCAGCTACTTGGAGGTTACGAATTGTGTATAGTTGTGAGCGATGGCAGTAGGTGTAGTGTTTTCTTGTGTGGATTAACATCTACACTATTGAATGCTAAGTTAATCAGCAAAGAACCTCCTTACAATTTGACCAATTCGTAAATTCAGAGGCCAAGGTTCGAATTCCACGTTAAACTGTAGGTCCCTTAGTTGCCTTCGGCTGTTGGGCTATTGATTAACAGTCCTGTCTAAGGAACATGTCAGCCTTGGTCAGCCACAACAAAAACACAACATACAGATTACACAACAAATACATACTCTTGAATACAATCCCTTATACTACCTTATAAACTACACTCCCCTTGTTGTACCTCTTCATATCCCCAAATACCCGATCATAAACCAAAGTTCAACTGTTCATTCAGTCACAGAATGACATCACCCGCATGATCAATTAATAGTAAAGTTTTTTTTCAAAAAGAATGTCTCACAATTTAAGGCCTTTGCAGTTATGCTCTTTGCGTTACTAAATAACCTAACTCATCCCAGAAGATTAATTAATCCAAGTTCATGATTTCAAGTAATATGATACCAATAGTCATAAATCGAGAGTATCCTTCCAAATCATAAAAGTTGTATTTAAATTTGCAAGGATTTTGCTATCACTCAGCTGACAGGTTTGGTGCCTCAAGTTGAAGAAATACCAACCACCATCGCTTTGCAGGGGCGGCTCTAAGGGAGGGGCAGTAGGGGCAATTGCCCCTCCCGAGACTCTAGAGATTATTTTTGTAACAGTAATATTTTAAAAATAACATTTTTTGGAAGTTTAAAACAATGAATTACAAAAATCGATGTGACAATAAAGTTTAAAACAGTTTAAGTATCCTCTCTAGATAGATCCGGCATTATTTCATGCAGTATAAAAACATCAAATGTATATTCGTTTTATAATATTTTAAATTGCTAAAAAATCAAGTATTGATGTTAATTGTGCCTTCATAGGGGGTAGTTGGTAATAACTCATAACATCATATCTAAAGTAAGTTTCTATGTTTTCTAAAATAAAGTAATGACATTCTTGTCTTCTCTCTGGTTTACCTTCAACGTCTCTAAAATGATGCATTAGTCATAGCTGAAAAATTTAATCAGTACCTATGTGTAAAAAATTATTTACATTTTTTTGGTTAGGAGGTGTGAGTACCCCAAACGTTACCCCTTGTGCCCCCTCCGAGAATAGGTACTGGAGCCGTCCCTGTCTCTTTGATACAAATCCATGAACAACCATCAACACTGTTTGAGCGATGTGAAGAAATAACCTATTGAGAAATTCTCCATTCTATAGCATGAGAATAAAGCAAATGCTCCATCATCATTGAAATCTCCTGCCTCGACTTTGGACCATATTGAAAAGTCCAAGTAGCTGGGGCACAATTTGACAAGACAGGATTAACAACAAGGAGTACTACATTCAAGGAAGCCTAATCCTAACTGAGACAGGAAATGATGAAACTGTCACAAGAGGATTCTTTCTTGGTGTGGTTCTTCTTTCAGAATAAGTCTATATCAACTGAATATTCCCTGATATTTTATTTCTTTTACTCATGACGGGCAGGTGTTTGGCATCTTCATCTTTTGTATTTCTTGTTGCTGGCACAGAAGTGTTTTATGATGGGGTTTTATGATGCACCATGTATTGCATGACAACAAACCCTGAGATACAGGAGAAGCTTCAGCAAGAAATCAAAGAAGTCCTTGTGAAACACACAACATTCAAGACCCTCAAGGAATTATTTATACAAAGTTTTGTATAGTAAGCGTTTTTAATCTACATGAACTACATCAGAGTTTTGCTGTAAATTGCTAAGAATTTAGGTTATTTTTACGTTTTATACCACAGAAGAACAGTCTAAATCAATTTTTATCTCAAATTCATGTTTGTCTATCTATCTATCTGTTGTTCTGTACCATAATAAACAAGTTATTTTAATGCTCTCGTGAAAACACCTACAGTTGTAAAACTCTATTTCATTATTCTATGCCTTTTGGAATAAGTTTTGTTTACTTTAAACTGATCCAAGCAATATGAAAAATGAGCTCTCAAAAGCATAGTTTTGATTAATAATAGGTGATATTTTTATATTAGACAGGATACGTTATCTGTAAAAGTGATTTAATAGGAATGAAAAAACAACAGTGATAGTTAAAATAGCCAGTTATGTTATTAATACCTTCACTGCAGCTGGCACCGATTGGTAACATTCCACAATATTATTTAGAAGTGCACGTTTCACCACCAGCATTATAGAAGGGGACCGGTCAATTGTTGCCATGTTGGTTTTCACTGTGAACAACCAATGTGGGAACACCATTCCCACACATCCAGCACCACTGACCAGTGTACCTGACATCCGATAGTGAGTGACATATTTATATCAAATATATGGTTACTATGCACCTATGTAAAACATCCAGGCTATGAAAATACTATTTTAGCTATTACTTACTCAGTTGTACGCTAACTTTGGGTTGATCCTTGACTTGAATTGGGTTGAATTTATGACCTAGATTAAGGCTTTTGAAATTATACTAAAACTTAAAAAAGTAGTTTAAAAACTTATAAAATTCATCTCTGTATAGTTTTATCCAATTAGTTCATTATTTAGTTTAATTAAATTACTATGACTGTTGAAGATTTCCCAAGTACCTATCAAACAAAATAATAATGGTGAATAATAATAAGGTGACCATAATTCTACATCTCGAGGAGGTCAGACTACTGGAATCTCATATAGGTACTTTTCCTAGCTGCATGTCCTCAGCTCTTATATGCTGTTACACCTTCACAGCCCTGTATTTAATATGTGGTTAAATAGAAATAAAAATACCCCCGTCGCAGCAGACCTGCGTACTCAGCGAATTTCAAAATCAATAATAAAATAATAATAATATATAACAAGTTTTATTGAAATGTGTCCATAAACATGAGAATTATTTGCCTATTCTCCATAAGGTTAACATGGGAAAGAGTGTGCAGGTTAGCTGCTGTGAGGAACACTGAAAGTAGTCATTTCTACTATAAATAATTTTTATATTAAAATTTATACGAACTTTCATCAACATCTGTCCATAAATAAAGGAGCTTGCCTATTCCCTATATGATTAATATGGGAAAAGAGTATGCAGGTTTGCTGCCATGATAAACACATAAACTATGTTTTTAAGCATAAATGGATAGATCTCAACCACATGAAGCTAAATATCAAGTTTTATCCAAAAATCTTGATTAATATGGGATATATTAATTTTTCCCTATCCTCCATAAGATTAACATTGGAGCCCCACAAGACAACGTACTGTGTTTAGATTTTTTAATATTTCGATAACCGTTGGAGATAGAGGAAAACTTTAAGGAACTTAATTGTGTAGTTTTTTAAGCTGATTCCAATGGTGAAATATAAAATTAGAAATTTTAAAAAATTACATGTGAAAAACGCAAAAAACCCCATTTTGGGGTACAAACACCCCCCAAACTACCCGTTCCCATTGACCGATATGTCTGGTTTACGAACTCGTCCGAGCATTTGTAGGAATACACGTCTCTACCAAATTTGGTCTCGATCGGACCATTTTTACGCGAGTTATCGTGCTAACAGACACATATATACATATATATATATATGTATATATATATAAAAATTTTAACGACTATTGTTTTTGGTCTCTGGGCACCTAAAGAAGAAAAAATAACATGGTCCCGGGCTTAGCTCTTGCCATGAGACCTACGGTAATAGCTACTTCCCAATGGGAAATTCGCTAAAATGTATTGATTGGTTACACAAAGTTGTAATGGATCTTGAAAAAAATACAACTACCGGGACGGTAGCTAGGGGGTAATGTCAGGGGTCCAGTAAGTCAAATAAGGTTGCTGGATCGAAACCAGAGGCTTGAAACTCCTGTCAGATCATGAGCGGTCCCCTCTGGCCTATGTGACTCTGCCGTAACAGTACTTCGCTGTCCATAATTCACCGCACAGTCCCTAGGACCCATGGTGATGGGCAGTTGAAGTTTAAAAAAAATTATAAAGTACATTCTAGACACTAGGCAAAATCAACACTGGTGACATTTATTATCATTTTTATAAGAAAAGGTCCAAACCCTAGTCTAGTTGCAAATTGTACTGTTGTTGATAGTTATGATTGTGATATATTTTAACTTTTCAACAGAATCAATCTAAACATAGCATCTGATTTTGACAAATTTAAGAATACTATAAAAATACTGTAAAAGTTATTGTGTGAGGTTGAAAAAAAAGATTAAAAGAAACATTTGTTATCATGGAACTTTTCATATTCCCTTTTTTATTTCAACTATTCATTTTGGACAAAGTTTCTGTATTATACACACCTTTACCAAGAGTAAAATCCAAGATTTGCAAAAAGATATAAGTCGAAAAGAAATCCAAGCAACAACTTGTTGCACTGGCTAAATTTTTTTCAGCGATTACAGAATGCCATTGAAGATTGTCGGGACACTTTCAATGTTTTGTTTACTATGTATGTACTAGAGCAATTATTTTTGAAACTAAGTTAACGAAAAACTTAAACACGCAAAAGAAAAGCAAGGCGAAAATTAAATAATTGAGGAGAAACATATAAGTTATCACAAGGTGTTGATTTGATTCTGTAACAGCTGGCCGGCTAACTTCATGGAGTTAACAGCTGATACACCCTCTGTCACTGCCTGTCATGCCATTGTTATTTGTTTCATGTCTTCGTGTAAGTCAAATTAGTCAACACGACATGAACATTTTTATTGAATCGTAAATGATTAGTGGTCCGAGTGTCGGGATCAGGTGGATAAACCTAAGCAAGTTTAAAACTAACGAAAATAAAATTAGTTCATCTGCACAATTATTGAGCTAATTCCAGGTAAGACATGAAGGAAATCATTTATTTTCATTAAACTTGAACCAAATTGAAGCTGATGGCTTATGATTTGTCACTATGGGTAGAGACGGAAAATTATAAGGAAATCTCCTATTCTAATGCAGATCTGACTATTTAACTGGCTTTAATTAGCACCATGTTAACAAGATCTTTGGTTAACTAAAACCCAGTGGATTCATTTCTGTTCATTTGTTTCATTATTATATTAAACTTCATAGTTTTGGAAATTAATTTATATTATCATACTAGGATTGGGCTTAACCCTTAATAGGTCCCACGATTTATTTTACCTAATAGGTTGTGGGGTTCAAAGTTTAGCATACACTAATTTTGCCTTAAAAGACATATTGTTTACTTTAACTTTTTAGTCTAAAATTGTTGTTAAGTTGGCTAAATGGACAATGGTTTATAACTAGCAATAAATATAGTTATTTTGATCACCCTACAGCAATTCATCTATGGACTGATCCAATCTTTCCCATGCAATCGCATCTTCTTGAGTAGGTTCACTATTTTTACTTGCATCTTCGCTATGAGCAAACAATTGTCTTTTCAAGGTCCCTATTCCAGACTTAGCAATTCTTTACTCTACTCAAATTGATTTTTTGACAATAGTGATCATAGAAAGCTAACATTTTTGTTCTTTACTTTCCATTGTAACGTTAATAGGCTATACGTAATACAAATTCTAAAAATAGTTCTGTTTATGTATTGAAATAATTTTAATATAACTATTATAATAAATTACAATCCCACAGCGACACAAAACAACCCAATTTCACTAAAGCTAATACCTAATTTAAAACACTACAAGTTGGCCGCCCTAATACGGACACGATAGGGTGCATGGCATACAAAAGACAACACGGCTCGCAAAAATAGTTAACATTGACAACAGAATGCAGTTAACTGGTTCTCTCTCTCATGGTCGTGTAGAGGATAAGGTGAGAGATGAGTGGCAAGGCTGCTGAAATGTGTCTTATACAATACTAAAAGCATTTGTACACCGTGCGACCTATTAAGGGCTAATTATATAGGTCTAGTTGGATGGAAAAATTCTAAACTTCTATGATCAATTACGGAACTGATTGTTCTAAAATGTACAAATACTGACTGTACTTGCGATGCAAGATGAAGCCTTCAATATTATAGGCCAAAAAATCTTCTCAGGTTTGTGTAAGAGAATTAAAACTGAACAAATTATAACTAATCTAATTGTAACTTTTCAAAAAACTATATTAACACGTATATACCATAGTCCCAATAATCCGAACCGCGGTAATCAGAAAGTCCAGCTAATCCGAACAACCTATGGGAAAAAAGGTTAATGAGTTTAAATTGAAAACAAAGAAGTGTTATCTCAATTTTAACATTTTAATCTACAGTAAGGTTTCCAGTTTTTTAATTTTACATTTCCGGGTACACAATGATAATAAACTTATCATTCGGGGAATATATAATAAACTTAGTTTTTGGAACATAAGAATTCAATTATCGTCCGTTGACGTTACAAAGATATCCTTTTAGCCGTTCTGTAAGTTGTGCCATTGTCTCATAACATAAACATCAAGCATTCGGATGTAGCAGTACACTGTTGCTCAAGATAGTGTAGGGTGATATCTAGATACACTCACAGTACACATCACAATAGACATCACATCAGGTTGTCACGGTCCGACTCTTTATCATCACTTTTCTGAGAACTACTTTTCGAAGATTCAAGTTCATCTCCAGCAACGACCACGATCACGTAAAAAGTAGGCCTACAGACGGCCCTGTTTTAACATTGTTCATTTTTATGTGTCAATGTGTGTTTCGTGTTTTACATTTCTAATGACAAGTACATAAAGGACAGAACGTCTCAGCAGTAACACTTGATGCCATTGGGGCAAAACATGTAGTGGACAAACTTATATGTGAACTGTGATAAGATGTAAGTTATTTGCTCTAAATACCCCATTCAGATCTAAAATAATGGACTTTAATAGTACTTTTAATGAATTTTACACTTTACCTCCGGATAATCTGAACAACTCGGTAATCCTAATAGGGTTCGGTCCCAATTAGTTCAAGTTACCGGGACTCTTGTGTACCAACAAAAAGATTACATTGAATCAAATTCAAACCCTAGTCTAAATGGTGGGAGTTGCGGATGCTGAATGTTTCAATTCTGAAACTTACAAACTGAACCATTGATTCTATAGAATTTTAGTTCAAAAGAATACAAAACAATAGTGTATTTGCTTAACTTAGGCCATTACTGTTAGGGCTTATAGTGCGTTAAGGCCGAGTATTTCTTGGCGAGATACAATATATCTCACCAAGTAAAATGTGAAGGTACTTTCATCTCCAGCAAAATTCTAACTTTTCCTTCACTATATATTCATGAAACTTTGTCTTCCTCCCACAAAAATTTCATTCTTTTTCAAGACTCTCTTTCCAACCAGAGCTATAGAACAAGTAGTAAACCTTGTCATATCCTAAATATACGTCCTCATTCCACCTCATTTTTTCAAAAACATTTCAAAGCTCCACGAAAAAACTATACAATTGTCTGCCATTGAAATTGAAAGAGGGGAATAATTTTAATAGGTTTAGAAGTCATCTCAAAAATATACTTTTAAAGAAAGCTTTTTATAGCATAAAGGATTTCTAGCCGATAAGTATTTCTGTTAGTTTGTTGTAAGGAACATTTATTTTTGATTGTATGTACACTGTAATGAAGACTTAGCATATACATGTATTTATGTCAAAATGCTCAATCAAGAATCAAGATATAACTCCAAAGACAGAGAACTTTTAATTATATAATAAATTTGCTTAGTATAAGTAAGGATTGAAAGTAATGGTCTATGTTGTACAATCAAATTAAAAATATTTTTAACCAACTAGCCAAGACTTGGCTTTGGTACCAAAAAGAAAGAACCTGCCCCCAAGTTTCAAACCCAGAAATTCACTTTTAGTAGTCCTCGGGCTACCGATTTAGCCATAGTGTCTCATTGTGGCCACAATGAGACACTGTGGCCTAACCTAAACACACTGGCTAGTGTGTTTAGGTAATTTTAACTGACATTGTTTTGCCTATTCAAGCAAAATAGTCGTTTCCTATCATAATATAAAATTTTTTGATAATGTATATTAGGCCAACACTGCTTATATTTCCCACAGTTATTTTAATGTCCTTTAGTTTCAAAGATTTTTAACATGGATGTGTCTTAACTCTGAGGAGGGAGGCGATCTGTCAGACCAAAATTTGAAACAGAAGTGACGCCATATGGTTACAAGGAATCTATTTAGAGGAACTGAAAACATTCCCTTTAGAAATATCAATGATCTAAGTTATTTCGCTAATGGAAGTAAATACATTTATTTACTATAAACCTTAATTTACATCTGTGAACACATCCCATTAAGACAGTAAACATTGTTTATAAATAAACAGCTGTTTGGACTTTTTGTTTCCATTTGAATCTCAAAATTTGAAACTTATACCTTGATTGATGGGTGTCATCGTTATTAAAACATTACATCTTTTATTTTTTTTATTTATTGTTAAGTTTCTACGATTTAATAATAACATTTGAGGTGTTTTAATCCTATAAGGACTTCGGTAGGATTCACGATGCAGTTAAAATTATATTTAACCTACCTATTAATTACTCATATAGATCATTTTATACTGTATATAGATAAAAGGAGGTATTTTAAGATTTTATGACGTGTGTAACTCACATCAATGTTAAAAATAAAAAATTTCATTTCATAAGCATTTCAAAATATTATAAGGTAAAAAATCTTAAATAAACAATTTTTAGAGAAATATTTTTGTTTATTCACTTTAGAAACCTGTGTATAAGGTTGGTTAAAATCCACTTTTTTTATTTAATAGCATGCCTATAGACTATGATGAGTTGCTCTCAGCTGTCGCGACTGTATGCCAGGAGCGAGGGGTGGCCGTCACTGTGAAGGAGTCCCTCAAAGGTGGTGCAGTCGCCGGCTTCTCCTCCGCCTTTGGCGGTGTCTTGATGGGACCTACAGGATTGGCTGTTGGTATGTTTATAACTCATTAATTTGAATATTACTTATTAATTTTAATTTAGAAGTGAATGGGAATATTGACCTCAAGAACCATCAGAAATTTTATCCAAGAATCTATCTCCACACATTATTTATGATGAGGCCTATATCAAAATGGCGAAAACTTTAGAAACCATAAGATCTAAACTTATAGATGTCCGGTTCCACTAGATAAAGGAACTAGTACCGAATGATCTATTGAACTTAAATTTATTTCAACTGAAAACCAAGTAGTGTACATATTTACTAAAGGTCTTTCTAAATTTAAGTTTGAAATTTTAGGAAAGCTCTGGTTCTTAATCTTCCAAAATGAATAAAATTAAATAATTGTAGGAGTGTTAGACAAACAATTCTCAAAGTCTGTCCAACAAAATGTATTTGTTAACTTAAGATCAGATGTGTTTTAGCGAATTTCCCATAGGGAAGAAGCTATTACCGTAGGTCTCATGGCGAGACTTAAGCCCGGGACCATGTTATTTTTTCTTCTTTAGGTGCCCATAGTCCAAAAACAATAGTCGTTAAAATTTTTATATATATATATGTGTCTGTGAACACGATAACTCTCGTAAAAATGGTCCGATCGAGACCAAATTTGGTAGAGACGTGTATTCCTAAAAATGCTCAGACGAGTTCGTAAACCAGACATATCGGTCAATGGGAACGGGTAGTTTGGGGGGGTTTTGTACCCCAAAATGGGTTTTTTTGCGTTTTTCACATGTAATTTTTAAAATTTATAATTTTATATTTCACCAATGGAATCAGCTTAAAAAACTACACAATTAAGTTCCTTAAAGTTTTTCTTTATCTCACGGTTACCGAGATATTAAAAAATCTAAACACAGTATGTTGTATTGAGGGGCTCCAACGTTAATCTTTTTTTCACTTACTAACCAATATTTTTGGATATAAATTTATATTTAGCTTTATGTGGTTGAGGTTCATCCATTCATGATTAAAAGTCATAGTTTATCTGTTTATCATGGCAACAAACCTGCATACTCTTTTCCCATGTTATTATTCTTATAAGGAATAGGCAAACTCCTTTATTTATAGACAGACGTTCATGAAAGTTGGTATAAATGTTAAAAATAAAAATTATTTATGGTAGAAACACCTACTTTCAGTATTCCTCACAGCAGCAAACCAGCACACCCTTTCCCATGTCAATGTTATGGAGAATAGGCAAATAATTCTTACGTTTATTGACAGATTTTTATAAAACTTGTCATATATTATTATTATTATTATGTTATTGATTTGGAAATTCACTGAGTACACAAGTCTGCTGCGACGGGGGTATTGTATACTAATGGTCGCTATGTTTACTGCATACATACATACATATCCTGTCCCGTTCCGATTATCTTCGGGTCTGGGTGTTTACTAGGCCTCTCCATCTTCTTCTGTCCTTCTACAATTCTTCTTCCTCCACATACTGCCATTGTACTCCTCTTGCTTCTACATCCCGTTTCACCTCGTCGATCCACCTTCTTCTGGGTCTTCCTCTAGGTCTTCTTCCATTCATTTGCAGCTCGCTCATTCTCTTTGGGATTCTTACATCTTCCATTCTCTTTACGTGACCGAACCATCTCAATCTCGACTTCTCTACTCGTTCTCTCAAACTTTCTTCGACTATTCCTCCTCTCAGCTCTTCATTTCTCATTCTATCTAATCTTGTTTTACCTTTAATCCCTCTTATAAACTTCATTTCCCCTACTGCACTTATTTTTAAAAAGATTAAAACAGTTATTAACAGTCTGAGGTATTTTTATTCAGAGTAGTTTTGTTACTGTAATAGTTCCAATGTTAGATCGTCTAAAAATTGAGCCACTGTGCCAAGCAATTAATAATAATCATTTATTTGCAATATACATACTAATAATTACATTCAGTGTAATTAAATATTGCAAACTCCACAAAGGAAAACCTGCATGTGGGGCAGAGTTATAAATACTGTGTAAGGTTAAACGAAATAAAAATTAAAAAAAAATTTCAATGGGGTAGGAACTTAAGAGTCTGCATCAGTGGTAGGCTTCTTGAATTTTAGTCCCGTAAGGGCAATGTTAAATTCTGGCGGAACATACCTTCACTTTGGCGTGTAGTGGCGTTAATTATCAAAGTATCAATGTAAAACTTTGGAAGTACATTGATGAGGTGTGGCTCAAAGGCATGACCTTTTCAATATGTTCAAAAACTTAACTTGATATAAAAACAAATACTCCCGTCGCAGCAGACCTGCGTACTCAGCGAATTTCCAAATCAATAATATAATAATAATATACGACAAGTTTTATAGAAATCTCTTCATAAACATGAGAATTATTTGCCTATTCTCCATAAGATTAACATGGGAAAGAGTGTGCAGGTTAGCTGCTGTGAGGAACACTGAAAGTAGTCATTTCTACCATAAATAATTTTTATCTTAACATTTATACCAATTTTCATCAAAATCTGTCCATAAATAAAGGAGTTTGCCTATTCCGTAGATGATTAATATGGGAAAAGAGTATGCAGGTTTGCTGCCATGATAAATACATAAACTATGATTTTTAAGCATAAATGGATAGACCTCAATCACATGAAGCTAAATATCAAGTTTTATCCAAAAATATCTGTGAATAAGTGTAAAATTAATTTTTCCCTGTCCTCCATAAGATTAACATTGGAGCTCCACAATACAACGTACTGTTTTTAGATTTTTTAATATCTCGGTAACCGTTGGAGATAGAGAAAAACTTTAAGGAACTTAACTGTGTAGTTTTTTAAGCTAATTCCAATGGTGAAATATTAAATTAGAAATTTTTAAAAATTACATGTGAAAAACACAAAAAAACCCATTTTGGGGTACAAAACCCCCCCAAACTACCCGTTCCCATTGACCGATATATCTGGTTTACGAACTCGTTCAAGCATTTGTAGGAATACACGTCTCTAAAAAATTTGATCTTGATCGGACCATTGTTACGAGGAACTTTTCGGCTTTTGTTTATAGTAAATGTTTTACACCTATTTTGAAGGTGTGTGAGTGTTTATTTACCCACGCAGCTGTTTTATTATGGCAAATTTTGTTTATTTTGTTTGTTTACATCCCTAAAATGTGTGAAGGTTTTGTGTTCTAGTGATAGTAGGTATTAGGTGATATTAGGTAGGAGCATAATCTTATTTTTTTAAGAATACCTGGATTTGAACCTATAAGGATGATATGTAATAAGAAGTAAAGACTAACGCATACTACATTTTTGAGTAGCCTATTTTATCTTCTTCAAGGCAATATACAACATTATGTAAGTTTTATGATTTTTTTGTGTGTCAAAACAAAACTTCAAATTGGTTAAAAATTGCTGGACATTGTGAGTTATTGTAATGGACACTTAGAGGGTTAACAAAATAAATAATTTTTTTTAGTGAAAAAAGAAATTGGTATAAAAGCATCGGGCTTTGGTTTTAAAAGTAACCAAGCCTAAGTAAGTAATTGGTTTGGGAGGTGGGAGGGAAGGCATTATGTTTTGGGAACACAGCTGAAACGAAATCTGTTTGTACGTTGTGATTGTCATGTCTTTCTATTTCAGGTGGAATTTTCGGAAGCCTTGCAGCTTTTTTCCTGGCACAAAATAAGTTTAAATCAATTGCTGAAGTCCTCGATGAAGATTTGTCTAGAGAACAGAAGGATCAGTTGGCAAACCGTGTAATTAATGCTCTCAGAGGGTTCGATTTAACGGATTTGACTGTCTTTCTACCTCTGATGATGGGAAACCAAAATGCTCAGATGGCTGTCGTCACAGCAGTCATTCGCTTTCTGGAAACTGAAATGAGGATGCAAATAACTGAAGGGGTAGAGCGTTACTGAGTGTTATTTTAGGTGCTGATTTCAAATGTGTTTTCTTAGTCAGTAAATTTTAGGATTTAAAAAAATTACTAACAAAAAGTCGTAACGAGTTCATCATGTTACATTGTACCAGCTTGTAAGATTGGATAACTATGTGTACTTGTTGGCAAAACGAATGAATGTTTGAAGTTGACTTAAAATGTAAGTAATGGAATAATGAAAATAAAATTCACAAAAATATTGGGCAGCTTAGTAATTGTGCATTTATGGAGTCAGTAAAAATTGAAGTTATTCCAAGCAGAATCATAAGTGAGCTAAACAGGATAGTGCCATTTTTATTAATTTTACCTCCTCCTTGGTGATTGCCTAACTTTGAAATTCCAAATTACGACACAGCAGATGGAAGAATAATTTTTTAAGTTTAATTTTTATCAAAGACTCTAAAGTCTGTTAATTATAACATAACCTAGTAAATAGTTATCTGGTTTGCAAAAATCAAAAATGCATAATCTATCGATGGATAAAATGTGATAGCTACCCTTTTTTGGGAAACGTTTAGTTGTACGAGCTTTTTATATGAGTGACATGGTAAGTTTGTTTAGGTAGAGGTATAATATTGCATTAAGATTTAAAAAAAAAACTTTTTTATTAAAATTCATATGTTCATGGTATTGTGAATGGATTAAATCACTCATTAATAGATGAATACTTAGGATGAAATATCATTCTTCTTTAAGTGCCTTAAATGTAATATTAACAACAATATTTAGAATCTTAACCCGTCCCAGATGGGTGACGGATATTGGTCAAAGTCTTTTGCAATAAAAATCGGGTGGCACATATATCCGCTTATGTTTTTTATGTTCCGGACAGAAAGTGGATATATGGGTTTTCTCTTCAGACAGACCGAGTAAAAAATTATTTTGTCAGTCTGAAGTGTTCCATTGTGTTTATTTAATGTATAACAAAACACAACTATGAAAATTCATTTTTATTTTTTTACCATTCTATGTCACAAATTTGCCCGTCCAGGAAGGGTTAAAAATGAAAAAACCTTGCTTCTGGATTAACTAGACTGCCCATACTGTATTGTATTTGTGCTTGTATTATACCTAGTTACATACAGTAAACTCTTGATTATCCGTCAAACTATGAAAAACAAAAAAAATGTATAACAAGTTTTTTGAGTACATAATGGCCTTGACACTTCTGCTTTATTTTCACTACTCCCAGTTCTAGATCCAAGAGTGATTGCTGTCCGGTCGGTCGGTTTGTTTTGAATCTTGTATTACCATTTAGTTCTTTTGTTACCTGGTTTGGAGTTTTCTAATTGAAAATGGTTGGAAATCAGAAGAAGATTGTGTTGATGATTTTACAAATACCGTGAATGATTTCTAAAATGTAAAACAAAATGAGTCTAATTTATACAAAAAAAATTGTAGATCCATAATCCTCAATTCCTCGGATAATCAGGAATTCACTGTACTTTTGAATGGTCCAGACTGACTATCCGTACTAGTCACATTTTTTCTGGTTGGGACAGTCTAGTTATACTGTCCTGTGTCTATATCCAATACTATAATACGAGCAAGGTTTGTATATATATATATATGTAATATGTATGTAAATTAAATTTCTCTTTTGCTTTTCAATCCTCATTCCGTTTATAACAAAATCAGTTGATCACAGGCTAATAATAACGGTATGGATAATTAGACAGTAAATGATCGGCTCTAAATACATTAAAATCGCTCAATTGACTAACGTCGTAGCCGAGTTGTAGCGTGTCGGCTTCAATATAGGCCGCGAGTTCCATTCCCACCAGGGGCGATACTTTTTCTTCAGTGCTATATTAATTATGATGTATTAAATCGGTTTTATTTCAACCACATAAATGTTTTCATTGGGCAGTAAATTTGTTTTAATTTTGCTAATTAACTTGTGAAAACATGTCTTATTCTATCCGAGCAAAGCTCGGTCTATATCTGTTCTGAACTTAGTTGCATCCGTCCAGCTTAACAATTTGATTTGTATAGCCTACTAATTGATTGTGAGTTATTTTTATTTATTTAAAAAAATTAATTTTGAAGCCAAAAATCTTTTTTTTTATAATTGAAAGAAAAAGAAATCATGGTTCAACTAACGTTGCATGATGTGAAATATCATTTATTCAGTATACAGTCTTCCTTTATTCCCCCACTCTCTCTATCTTTCACTTATGCCCATGTTTCTTTTTTCTACCAACACCTATTACGTAGCAGATGTTATTTACTGCAGTTTTTTACTCTATTCAAAACTATTGTTCCTCACTCACAGTTGTATGGTTGTTTTCCTATCTTAACTGTTTTGCCTTAAAGCACCCTACTGACAATCATTTTTAACTGTCAGTTAGTCCTAAAACTGAAGGCTGCAATCGCCTCCACACAGTCAGTTTTGTCTGACATCAGTCTATTTAAAAATTAATTTTAAGAAATTTCATCAGTCCAACTTATAGGCCAGAGCACAGTCTGAACCTTGCATACAGACAATCAGTGAAGTGAAATGTTAGTGAAAACTTACAGTTAAAACTGATCGTCTGTAGAGGGCCTAAGAAAAGTGTTCCTTATTTATTTGAAGTTTTTGTTTAATTTAATGAGTCTTGAGTTGTTGGTAAAAAGTGATGATTTCACTCCCAAACATCACTTAATGTGCTTTGAAAATACTTTAATATAATTTTTATCATTAAGAGATACATTTATTATTGAGTTTTACTTGAAAGCTTTTGGTTTAATTTTTTAGCTTATCTACATTCATAACAAAGTATTCTGTTATAGTATAATTTATTACTAGTCTGGGAAATAGGTGTTTACCGGACAAGTAACCATGATAAACAAATTGTGGACGAGTAACATACACTCTTTTACACCATATTACCCTACTGTCAAAATCTGTTATATGTTATCATTGGTTAAAATATGTCTTCCTGTGTTAGAGAACTAGAGTTTGTTTCTTTTTGCACAATAAAAAAATAAGTCATTAGAAATTTTTTCACTCACTGGACAGTTCAGAAAAAATATTTCCTTACAGTTTCGGTGAACAGCTATTTCAAGGACTAGATATACGAAATTCATTGGAAGACAGTAGAGTTGCGTAAAATATTCTTGCTGGTCTGCTATGTGGCATATCTGCTCAAAACATTTGCAAATCATTTATATTTTTATTGATTTCAAGATAATAAGTACTTCTTATTATTATACTTTTAATACTTCTGGTATAGTATAATAATAATTCTAGTATAGTAAAATATTTTTTTTGAATGAGTAAAGCATAAACTAAGCCAAAGCAATCAACCCAAGGTAACTATGCACATTCATTTGTACTGAATTTCATTCCATGACAATTGTTTACATGACTTTATTTATTATAAATTAAATTTATTATACCTCCTATAGCATTGCCAACAATTTATCATGTAATAAAAAGAATCTCGTTTAATCAAATTAAGTTTAAAGTACAGTATTCAAGGAAAATAATTTTAACGTAACTTAAACTTATTGCTGTTACCTATTTTTAGATAGAACCTTCTTGATAATTTGCATACCTTAGTTTATGTTAGTCCTCTCTGCAAATGTATCTAATGCAGTTCATTGTGTTTCACACTCGTTTTTTCATTAGGATTGCTCTGTTCGTACTGATAAACTCAAGGGTATATTTAACTACATTTTAAAGACAGGGTTTTTGTAAATATGACATCAAATATACATTTATTTACCTTATATCTGTCTTTATTTCATGAAGTTGATTTCCTTTCCATTTTTTTCTGTCAGTATAAAACCTCTTGAATATTTTTGGATGAGACGTTTTTAATTAGAACAAGGTAAAGTGGCTTTTAAGTAAAAGTCAAAAGTATATTTATTACATCCTCATCAAAATAAGTATAGTGTCACAATTTCATACATTCATAGGTCTATTACAAAATCTAGGTCAATCATATACATTATAGATCTTGATTTAAAATTGATTCCAGGTAAATTCATTCAGCGTGTAGAAAGGTCGATCTTGTAGCCAGTTCTTTAGGTTTCAGGTAAAGATTTTGCCTGTCACTATTCTTTAATACATCCAAAGACAATTGATACATCTTAAAACAAAAGCTACATGAAACCATGCTTGGGAAAATGAAAATATTATAACTTGAAGACTGTGTGATGGTTAAGAGTTTCACAAAATTGAAACTATAAACATTTTATTCAATCCTCATAATTAAGTTTTATTTTAATTTATTAACTAAAGTACGTCCTAAATTTTAAATAAAATTTAGGCTATTACCTAACTTAAGATCCTCATAAAATGATCTCAACCCTAGGACCTAATTGTTTTTTATTTTTGGGGTCCCCAGATTCCAAAACTCCAATTTTTTATGTATATGTGTTTGTAGACAAGATAACATGTAAAAATGGTCCATGATCTTTATAATATCTGTGAGTACATGTAAAGGATAATTTGCGGTTTTAAGTTTGAAAAAAATATAAATAAATAAATTGGGAGGAGGTCATGAAAAGGGAGGTGTGGGAGTCTCTTCGACAGTCAAAATCGCTTATTAAACCGTACAGGAAGGGGTGGAAGGAGTTGCTCAAGCTCTCTACAGGGAACATTGGTGGGGCTTCTGACAGGACATGGACCACTGAGGAAACACCTCATGAAAATTGGACTCCTTGCAAATTCTGCGGGAGGAGGTTGAGTCTGCTACTCACTCCTGGCCTGAATGCCTGCCTTTGAGCCGCAGAAGGCCGAAATTCTTTGGCTGGATCTTTAGGGCAGCAAAGAATTTAAACAGCTGAGTGTTTTAGAATAAATACTTCATTGCTGGCAGGAAGTTCAAATAGTCTATGTGATAGCTACTGTTGTCTAGAGATTTCAACAGGTTTCTAAAATAGTAATATTTGGTACGTATAAATGAAAAAAATTTATTCCCCATAATACATAAATACATAAATAATTATGTATTTACTCCCCTTTGGGAATATATGTATATATTTAATTTTTTCCAACGGCAGGCTTAACTCAAATATGCAACCTTATAGTTCAACGTTTCAAACCCGTCACCTCTTGCACCAAAGTCCAAGCATATCTGTTAGCTAGCAGGTGACCAGGTTAGATCATGGATAAATCTAAAGGGAATGTTTTCAGTTTCTCCAAACATCTTATTTGAGTAAAAGTCAAAACAAAACAAATTAAATAATGCAAGAAGCAGAGTTTCTCACATGAATGCCTTCATTAGGATTATCTTGCGGATATTTTTAACCTTGATGTGTCAACAAGTGTGGTTTCAGTTCACTTTTCTTGGCGAATGTCTTCTCACAGACCGGACACTTGTGGTTCCTCAAGAGTCCATGCACAGCCATGTGCTGCTTGACGTGAGTTCTCAGCCTGAATGTCTGGCCACAAATGTCGCACACATGAGGCCTTTTGTTTGAATGTGTGTATTGATGCTGTTCTAAGTTACTTTCTCGTTTAAATCTCTTGCCGCAAGTTAGGCAGATAAAGGGTTTCTCGTCAGAATGCACTGGCATATGGGTTAATAGTTTTTGCTTCGATTTCAACTTTTTTCCACACACCTCACAACAGTACTGATGAGTTGAATGCTTATCTTTCATGTGCCAGTTTAAGCCAGGTTTTGTTTTTACGGAATGGCCACAGAGTTTACAATCAAACCTTTCTTTCGGTAGATGGTTTTTTTGAATGTGACTAATTAAATACATTTTATCATACAACACAATATTGCAATGTGCACACTGGAATTGGTTTTTCTTCTCATGCAATGATTCACAATGTCTCTTAAGATTCTTTTTATGCCAGTAGTATTTTCCACAAAATTTACATGTAAACTTATGGTTGCGAATCTTGTTTACATTACCATGTACATTTCTTAGGTGTACTCTAAGTGAGGATTCACACGCCAAAACAACATTACAGATGTCACATGTCGTTTTAGACCTGGTTGAGGAATGTATCATCAGCTTGTGATTAATTAATGATAATTCTTGTGTAAATCCTTGTGCACAAATATCACAAGAAAAGAGTTTTATTCCATCATGGGTTCTACAATGTCTAATCAGGTATCTTTCTTCTTTAAAATATTTATCACAAGACGAACAATAGTAAGAAGTCTTATCCCTGGCAAGTTTAGTGTCCTTGCTTCTACTGTCACAACTGGATGATGATGCAGAGTTCAATATAGTTTTGCAGATCGAACAATGACAAAGTACACCATCAAGCTGAGCCCTGCATTCTAGGCCTCTATTTTTGCCAAGACCACCTGCATCCTGTAAAATATGAACAAAATCTATTATGAAAAGGCTACAATATCATTTCTATTTCAATATAGTTATTCTCTTTACTCTTAAATTCTGTATTTCAATATGCGTGTATTGAAAGTGTTTTGTCTTGTCAACCAAAACATCGCAATGTCTTAATAATTAATCGCGCCACAATCATCCTACATTCATTCCTCATTCATACTTGGCTTAAAATACCTACCTGGGTAGGTCGCCATTTCAGTTAAAAGTATTAAAGTATTAATAGGAATTTTATTATGCGAGAAACCCACGTCTTCAAATTTCAAATATAATAATGAACACTTTTTAGAAAATTGACAGACTTGCAGCACACTATATAGATGGAAAATGATTAACCCTCTAAAATGTTGCATTTACATATGGAAATTTGTATACAGAACATGAAAAACATTTTGACATTAAACTAATATAAAAATTAAAATTCCAATGGTTTTTAGGTGTGTTAAAAGCATAAATGATTTAAAATCAGTTACAAAAATCCATTGTGATTGGACCTTTAAATTTACTGGCCTCACTTGAAGTTTTTAAACTCCCATAGCAAAGTAAAAGATATCTATGATATAAAGAAGAGGTGGTTTCTGTATGTTTGTTGGTTTGTTGTGGGAAGTAAACGTGAAAAATACTGAACCGACCGGTTTGAAATTTTACCCAAAGGTAGATCTAAACTCATGCAACTTATAGGCATATTCATTTCCTTACAATGCCCGTGGGCTACGTCCCATGAACGTCCTAGCTTTCGATATTTACATTTACAAAAGATATCAACATAAAATTACTTAAATTTCATCAGCTGTGGACACTACAATTTGACAGTTCGGGAAGAAGAAGAGCTGCCGAGACCGTCCTAGGTTTCAATGTTAACATTTTCTAATGTCAACTACATTTATTTATATACTAATCTGTTTACACTACATTTTGACAGTTTGGGAGGATAAGAAAGCTCATTTTTACAGACAAACTGCTCAATCGAAATTATTGATAAAACGATAAAATCAAAATATTGGAACGGTAGATTGGAGGTCTTCTCCCGATGGTTGCCTCTATTACGTTAATCCATCCTTTCCCAATATTACTTAACCGGTATATACTATGTCATGTTGTAAACACTCGTGTTTTACCATTTTGTAAACTATAAAAAATTTATTTACAATTTAAATGTATCCGTAGAGCTCTCAGCCCTTTTTACCCGTGCGAAGAACGGGTACTTGGGCTAGTTTACTAATATTATTATAACTTGATAACACAATAGAAAACTCTAGAATACAAAATAGTGTCAAACAATTATAACTTAATGGTAATCGAACGGTAAATATGTATTTTTACTTTCACTAATATTTACTAGTATTCCAACTTCATAACTTAAATATCGACTAGGATCTGCAAAGGTGTTAGGTATATTCATGGATAATAAGCTCTATTGGAGTTACCAAGTTTTTTTTAACTTGCGAAAATAACTTATCTTTTAAGAAATCTGAAATATTGTCTTTCTTTTGATGTCCAGGTTCAGGCATAATATTTTCGTTCGTTCTCAATTTAATTATGGCCTCCAATTATGGGGTAACTGTAGTGATGTAATATTATAATATGTAAATATGCTTTGTATATGTAGTATTTAAAGTAAATAATTTTAACAGCATTGAGAAACAAGAATTTTACAGTGTCCAGGAATACCTCAGTCATGATGTAATTTAATGGTCTACAGTAATTTATCTAGAGACATATCCAATACTTTTTTGTTTTGGTATAAATTAGTACACTCATCTGTATATTTCCACTGTACATAAGAAATTCATTTGTAACCCAGCCACAACAAATAGCCTATTATTGACTATTGACTAACATCGTATTTAATGGCAATAAACGTCCTGATTCTTGCTCCTACCAATTATATTAGATTAGATTAAGTAAGTAAATAGAAAACATGTTACCATAATTTAACGATCTTTATTAATTTCCTCTGTTATTGCTGGTACTTTCCTATATCAATTAAAACATTTAAAATAATTACACTTCCCCTCAGTGGTAGTCGGCTTTTGATTCCAAAGGAGGTCTCTTCTTTTTGAGAATGACGGTCTACTTCTCTCCTTCTGGCCTTGCTCACAATCTTTAATCTTTTCTATGCTAATCTTGCCCAACTTTTTCTAATTTCGACCCCTCATCATGGGTGTCCTTTCATTTCTTCTTTCGGTCAGCCACCCTTAAGTCAAGATAGGGAGCTTCGGCAAGTGGGAGCTTGGCTTTGGTATGAGGACTCTGGATACCAGGCGACCTCCAGTTTCAAATAGCCTCCCCAGGTAAGCGGGGATGTACCTGGGAAGACCGAGACCCTCATCTACTCTCACGTACATCTCAAATCCGTTTTTGGACAGCCCAGGGGGGAAATGACCTCACTGGCCATTGATCCCTTCGGTGCAAAGTTTACATCTTTGTCATCTAGCGAGGTGGAATGACTGCACTGGCCGATAAATCTCAGGATGGTAAAGACGTCATGATCTCTGAGGAAGAGCGCCTCCTGGAGGACCTTCACAAGGAAAAGAATGGCGATCACATCTGGGGTGAGGAAGTTATCTGCAAACAAGCAACAAAGTATCTGGAGTTTTCTGGGATCGAAAATCGACATGGAACAACCATCTAGACTTTGCATTGTCCAAAGGATACTAAGCTCTAGAAGCCTGCTAAGAACCTTTAGTAAGAAGTGGGGCAGGTCTCAAACTGACATGCTGGATGTAGTCCTCGGAAACTAACGATGACCATGCATCCATCTTAATTTGCCAGGGTCTGGCGAACAAGGCTCTGAGGAGGACAAAAAAGAGAAGTAGGCTTCCCCGGTCTACGGCAGTCAGATATGCTGATCGAACTGTTCAGAAAGGAGAGCTACATGGCTCTACAAAGGGGACAAGAGCCTATTGGTGGGGCTTCTGACAGGACATGGCCCACAGAGGAAAATCTGAAGATTATCGGAATGTAACGAGGTACCCTCTTTCAGACAAGTGAACCAAAATTATTTTATTAATTTTTATTAAACACGTATTTAAAGTAAAGCTGTCGTTTCCAACTGTGGACGGCTATGAGCAGCCGAGATGTTCACTAGTCAGCAATCACGTCACTCCCGTCCAGTCACGTGACATGGGTGATCTGATCGCAGAGAGAAGGGGGTCTCGCGCGCATTGTCTGGAGCGGCATTGTTCTTCTTGACCGGCTTCGTACTCACACACTTATCTCCATCCCGGCCTTTTAATAGTATCATGTAACGTAACTTATATTTATTCTGTAATCTAATGTTTGTTTTTCAAAATTGAATTACTATAAAGCTTCTTTCCGAGCTTTTTAAATGACTTGAACCCTACTCCCACTAAAATTCGTATTTCCGGGACTGCTCCCCGCAAAGAACAGTGGTGGCAGCGTTATGATCTCCGCGACCTTTCAAGAGACTGTGAATCAGACTCTTACGAATTCTGCCAGGAGGGTGTCGAGCCAGCAGCTACCCATTTCTGGCTTGACTGCCCGGCACTGAGTCAGAGAAGGTTGAAAATCCTTGGAAGAGCTTTTCTAGATCCAAACAAATAATTGAGGAGCTTAGTGACACAAGTTGATTGCCTAGATCTGTGTGATTACACCAATCAGAGTGCTACAAAAGATCTTCAGGTCAAGGTAGCATAGCAAGCTATATCCTAGCCCTTTTCTTTGAAAATAATCTATTTCATTAAAAAGAGTTACAATTTTTTATCTTATCATCCAGTTTAACGTGGAGTCCGAATCACTACCTCTGAATTACAACTGGTCTAATTATGAGGATAGTCTTTGCGGATTAACTATTGAATACAAATTCAATAGTATGGATGTTAATTCACACAAAAAAACACCGACCATCGCTCACAACTATCCACAACTAGTGACCTCCAAGTAGCTGGATTAAAGGATGACACCATCGTCCCAGTTTTTGGCAACTGAGGACTTAAAAACGGAAAAACCTCTGTTATGGCAATATTAAATATATAATATCTTTGTTTACTTGGAAAATTCATCAAAATACCGTCAAAGAACCTCGTGGTCTCTTGCACTTAGGTCTGCGACTGAGGGGCCACGTTTGTATATGACTGGTTTGAAACAGTTATTTAGTAATTAAGCATATCATTTTAACCTTTTATTCTTAAATATTATTGTCTCTCATATCCGACTATCTCGGGACCGAGCACTTGACCGGTTAACGGAACCAACCAACATATTTTCAAAACGATATATTATACCTAATAACATTATGCAATTGATGAATATAGTCATAAATGGTTAAAATCTCTTCTGTGATTGTAATTGTAAATAATACACACGTTCATAAAATCAATACAAAGCGTCCACAACCATCTCATAGGGAGGTTTTCTCAAGTATCGTCGGTCGGAGAAAATCTTCTCACTCTTAAATCTCTTGGTTACAAGTGTATTACTGATGTGCAATGGAAATATACAGATGACTGTACTAATTTATATCAAAACAAATTATTGGATATGTCTCTACATACAAATACTGTAGAGCATTAGATTAAATCATGACTGAAGACATTGTAATATGCTTGTTTCTTAATGCAGTAAGAAACGTTTACTTTATATATTACTGTTTCTTACACGCAAAATCAACCTGGTAACTCCAAGAGAGTTTACTATCCAGGTAGGTTACTATACCTGACAGCGTTGCAGGTCCTATTAGATCCGTAAGTTAGGAAGTTTGAGTGTTATTAATTTTAGTGGGAAGTAAAAACAAACATTTAGCGTTTGATCATCGTTAAGTAAGTGCTAATTGATTAGCACTATACGGTAATCAAGAGTTTTCTATTGAGCTATCATGTTATAATAATATCAGTAATATCGTTTACATTGCTATGAGCGATTAGAGACTTTAAGGAAGAACAGTAAATTTAAAGGTCAAATTATTCTTCTTTTGTTTGTAAAGACCAATGTCGCATCTCTGTTTAACAGGAGCCTGAATTCGACCAATATACGTCTTCCTCACGATAATTTGCCGTAAATCAGGACATCAACTCCTCTTGGAATTATTTTTAGCCCAGTAACATGATTTTTTATTCCACTTTAGGTCGCAAAAGGCAAATAATCTTTCTTCTAAAGTAGCCACAAAATATG
Source organism: Nephotettix cincticeps (assembly GCA_023375725.1). NCBI lineage: Eukaryota > Metazoa > Arthropoda > Insecta > Hemiptera > Cicadellidae > Nephotettix > Nephotettix cincticeps. The sequence goes on from CM041788.1 coordinate 49,028,433, forward strand.
TTACAGATGTTGTCCTTCTATATATATAAACCCAAATCTAACTCACTGATCACAGTTGCTCAAAACTACAAGGCTTTGGAGCTTCAAACTTGGTACACAGATTCTATTAACGGTCTACATGCGTACCTGTACTAAGAAAGGATTTTTCGAAACTCCCAAAGAGTTCTGACGTACAGAGGGTCAAAGTCCCCAAGTGTGTGTGTGTGTGTGTGTGTGTGTGCGTACGCGCGTGTGTGCGTGCGTGTGTGTGTGTCTGGATATATTCACGGTATCTCCAGACGTTTTTTTCATTTTTTGAATTTTTCATTTTTAACGGTAGTTCACCCCTAAAAACCCTTAAAAATTCAAATTTCTCAAAAAAAGGCTCTAACGATTTTGATTAAAATTTTATAGTTTATAGTGCACGGAGTACTAAATGATTTTATACCACCCGTATGTCTGTAAAAATGACGGTTCAAAAGTTATGAGCTTTTAAATGTAAAAAAATCAAATTTTTTGCGAAAACAATAAAAGTAAAGTATAACTTGACTGGTACCATTGAAACCAGCCTAAAAAACTAAACAAATTAATATTTTGAATTATTTGTCTACGACTAACGGTACCAGAGTAAAGTGAATTGATCTATATTTTTACACTATTCATAACTACTTGAGAACAGCTCAAAACTATATAGCGCCCTAAATCATTCACAACGAAGCCGCAATGCTAATTAACTTCGGAACATAGGCCCTAATCTAGCGTAGACCTCATTTAAGAAAAAAGTTTTTTTGTTTCGGTGTTAATAACATTTAGTTATTTGTAAATAGTTGAAATAAACTGTATTTATGCCATAAAGAATTTTTTCAGAAGAGAAAAAAATGAAAAAATACAAAAAAATAGGAATATACATTAATAATGTAATGTTAATCATTACTTTGAGTTCCTTTTGATCAAAAATGGTCCATAAATATACATGTACATACAACATATTATCACTATCCGCGGATATATCCGCCGACCGTCTGCTAGGCCCAAAGATTTAGCGGATATATCCGCCGACCGTCTGCTAGGCCTAAAGATTTAGCAAATATATCCGCCAAACGTCCGCTAGGCCCAAAGATTTAGCGGATATATCCGCATACAAACCGGGAAGGGTTTAAGGTAACACATATTTACTGCAGGGCGTTACGAAGTTCGCCAGATCAGCTAATATTTTGTAGCAGCTAGAAACAATGTAGTTGAAATCAACCATTCCTTTAAAAATCACTCGTGAAAGCTGAATCTGATTTGACATATTGATATGTAAGATCAGTTTCTCCACCTCATATGGAAGTAGACGTCGCCACCGTCCCAGTATACATAGGCAGTTGGATCACTTGAAAGACAAGGTACACGTAAGTTAAAGTACAAAAACATTTTATTAAGTTAATCACAGATTCAAGATGTTTATTTCCATAATAAAAAAGTACAATTTTGTCATAACAAACACAATATTAATACAGGAAAATCCTCACAAGACTATGCGTCTGAGTGTGAGGATGAGCCGAACAGTCTCTCAGTTAATGTTTAATGAAAATAAACAACATACATCTAGAATATTTTAGCGTCTAGAGGGGAAAATAAATATAATCCTATTGCTGCTATTAATGTGAAGAAAAAAAATACAATGAACAGCGTAAAATTGTGTCACCAGAACAAAAGGTAGCAAAGGTGAAATATGAAAAGAAGAAATTGTTGAGCAGGACCTGACAAGATAAAGTCATGTAAGTTAATGAAATAAAAAAAAGAATGAAAATTATTGGAGTCACTAGATTCGAATATAGTCAACCACATTACACATAAGGAGAAACAATAAGTTGTTCTGCAGCCACGAAACCGATACGGAGCAGCCACTCCTCCACTTTTCGCTTAAAAATGATTACCTATACAGAATACAGGGATTTTAAAAGTGAATTTGATTTACAAAATTCGGTCGAAAATGAGATGTTACCAAAAAATTAAAACCCCAAGAGCAAAATAACCCTGTTACAAGCCCTGCCTATAACATAAAAGTGTGCTACCTGTTATCATCGGAACACGTTAAGAGTGGATGTGAGACAAAAGGTACATCTTTCCCATCTTCAGGTTCAATGTTTGACACAAGAGAATATATTATAACCGTAGGCTAGCAGGTGACCAGGTTAGATCATAATTATATCTTAAGGGAATGTTTTAAGTTTCTTCAAACATATGTCATTAACTATAAGACGTTACTGTACTTCCGCTTCAAACTTTGGTCTCACGGACAGCCAATACACCCCCTCCCACCCAGAGCTAAGACATATCCAACTCAACATATAATATGGACAATAATTAACAGTGAATTAATTTAGACACATATAACGATATATAAGTTAATTTAAGTTTTAAATGGATTTATAGTTTAATTTAAAATTCTTTATTTATTTTTAACGGTATCATTTTAATCAAAAATATTTACCCTTTATTCAATACATCACTTCCCATTTCCCTCACCATTAAAAACTAAATTTACTAATATTCTTCAATGTAAGATTTATTTGTCTAAAGGTCACATCTAATAAAATAAGGCCAAAAGCAGAGATTCCCATCAGTTTTTTAACGAGTGTGTCAGCAAGTGTGGTTTCAGTTCCCTTTTCTTGGCGAATGTCTTGCCACAGACAGAGCACTTGTGGTTCCTCAAGAGTCCATGCACAGCCATGTGCTGCTTGACGTGAGTTCTCAGCCTGAATGTCTGGCCACAAATGTCGCACACATGAGGTCTTTTGTCTGAATGTGTGTATTGATGCTGTTTTAAGTTACATTCCCGTTTAAACCTCTTGCCGCAAGTTGAGCAGATGAAGGGTTTCTCGTCAGAATGCACTGTCATATGGATAAACAGTTTATCTTTTGTTTTCGACTTTTTTCCACACACCTCACAACAGTATTGATGAGTTGAATGCTTAGCTGCCATGTGATAGTGTAAGCTAGGTTTTGTTTTTACGGAATGGCCACAGAGTTTACAATCAAACCTTTCTTTCGGTAGATGGTTTCTTTGAATGTGACTAATTAAATACATTTTATCATACAACACAATATTGCAATGTGCACACTGGAATTGTTTTTTCTTCTCATGCAATGATTCACAATGTCTATAAAGAGTAATTTTACTTGAGAAATATTTTCCACAAAATTTACATGTGATCTTAGTATCAAGAATCTTGTTTACATTGCCATGTACATTTCTTAGGTGTACTCTATGTAAGCGTTCGGTCTTAAAAACATAATTACAGATTTCACAGGTCACTTCAGACCTGGTTGAGGAATGTACAGTCAGCTTGTGACTAACCAATGATCTTTCGTTTATAAATCCTTTTGCACAAATATCACAAGGAAATAGTTTCACTCCACTATGAATTTTATAATGGTTAGTCAGGTTTTTGTCACATTTGAAATACATATCACAAGACGAACAATAGTAAGGAGTCTTATTCCTGGCAATTTTGGTGTCATTGCTTCTATTGCCACAACTGGATGTTGATGTTGAGTTGAATATAGTTTTGCAGATCGAACACTTACAAAATATGCCATCGAGCTGAGCTGTGCATTCTAGGCCCTTATTTTCTGCTTCCTGTAAAAGTATCAACAATATCTATTATGTTAAGGCTACACAATCACTTCTATCTTAATTTTGTTAGAACATAAAATGTTAAAACTGTCTTTCTTTTTAAATTTTTTATTTCAATCAAAACACAGTGGAATTGTTTCATCTTATTAAGCAAAACATCACAATGTCTCAAGAGTTTACCATACGAGAAAATTAAGACGTGGTACCGACCGGCAATCTTTTTGCATTAACATGTAAATCTGTTATGAATCTATGGAACATATAGTTTAACATTTGATCCAAACTACTTTTGTCTCTGAATTACGAAATGGTCTAATTCAGAGAACGGCTATCTAATTATCAATAAACAACTGAACGAATACTTGCTATATTTGCACTTTGTTTGATTGTTTGAAAAAGGAGTACGTGAGTTCGTAAATTTGAAAAGCCCATCCTTCCAGAACCTGTATATGCACCTCATACATACATTGACTCCAGTATCAACAACCAACACCGTGCATCGATGTTCTTACTTCGTTCATCCATCTATGTACAATTAGAAATTTGTCTGTACAATGCTCAGTATTTAGTTCGTTAGTTTTTTTACGTTTAACGCCAAAAGTCATTTTACGACATCTTCTCCAAAAAAGCGCGAGAACTAACAACAATGAAATTTATTCCATGCATTCTCTACATTCCAGAGGTTTTTCAATGCTTGAAATTGTCTACCACCATTTGATAAAGGTAATAATAAGCATTTAAAACCCCATTTTTACGCAATATTAGTCGCATTCTGCTTTCAGATTTCAAAGAATTCCACTGTTAGGCTTTCTTTGTAGTTTAATGATTTAATCGTAGTTTAATGAAAGAAAAACAAACAGCTGTCAAATTAAAATCGATATTAGTTTATATTGGTCATTGAGTTTAAATTCATATCGAAATCATACTATATTAAAAAGTTATTTAAACGTAATTATTTTTAATCGTGGTATAAAAATGTTTTCATCTATTTAATTGTAAAGAAATATTAAAGAATAAACCAGGGTATTTTTTTCTTTGTACTGTGTTTAAGTTTCAGGTTTACATTATGGTATGATTATCTTTCGCTGTATTCATTTATACTTACTTATATAATTATATAATCATATGTTCGTTTAATTTCGTTCTTTCTTAACTAGAGGTTAATTTTGGGAGACAATAAAAAAACTCTGAACATAACTCTACTCTCTTTATTTATAATCTAATACATGGCGACCAAGATCTTTATTCTCGGAACCTTTCATGAAAATGAAGAAACATGGAACAGCTACCTAGAACGACTCGAAATAGCAGTTGTATTCAATCCTATCCTTGAAACACTAAAACCAGTAACATTTCTATATGTTGATGGTGAGAAAACTGATGGAACACTCAAAGATTTGCTGCATCCTAAGATGCCAACAGAGTGATCGTATAAAGAAATTATTCAACATCTCACGATACGCTTTCCACCACCACCAAATGAGGTAGCAGAAGCGTTCAAGTTTCATAACAGACGTCAACAGGAAAGGGGAAGTTTTAAAAGCTTTGCCACAGAACTGAAAATATTGTCAGGATACTGTAACTTTGGCACCTACCTCAACACAGCACTACGCAATCAATTTATACAAGGAATAAGAAAGCTACCCCGATTTACTTTACTTATTTACCCCTTATTTACTCCCTTTTGAGAAATATATGTTTTTTTCTTTTTTACACCGGCAAGCTTATCTCAGTTATGTAGGCTCGTAGTTAACTGTTTTATTTTATTTTCTCATCTAAATTTTGTGGACGTTCCGGGGATCGAACTCGTTACGTCTTGCATCAAGTCCAAGACGCTAAATGTTAGGCTAGCATTACAAGGTTAGATCATGAATATGTAAAAAAATAATGTTTAAATGAGTGTTTTAGAGGTTCATTTAAGTTTTAAATGTATTAATAGTTTCCCCATTTCCCTTACCATTAAAAACTAAGTTTCCTAATAGTCTTCATGAAGGTTTTATTAGAGTCAAAGTCAAATTTTATTAAATTAAGCAAAAAGCAGAGATTCCCATCAGTTTTTTAACGAGTGTGTCAGCATGTGTCGTTTCAGTTCCCTTTTCCTGGCGAATGTCTTCCCACAGACAGAGCACTTGTGGTTCCTCAAGAGTCCATGCACAGCCATGTGCTGCTTGACGTGAGTTCTCAGTCTGAATGTCTGGCCACAAATGTCGCACACATGAGGTCTTTTGTCTGAATGTGTGTATTGATGCTGTTCTAAGTTACTTTCTCGTTTAAATCTCTTGCCGCAAGTTAGGCAGATAAAGGGTTTCTCGTCAGAATGCACTGTCATATGGATTAATAGTGTTTGCTTTAATTTAAACTTTTTTCCGCACACCTCACAATAGTACTCAAGACTTGAATGCTTAGCTGCCATGTGAGAGCGTAAACTAGGTTTTGTTTTTACGGAATGGCCACATAGTTTACAATCAAACCTTTCTTCCGGTAGATGCAGTCTTTTAATGTGCTGCATTAAATAACGTTTACTAAACAATACAGCATTGCAATGTGCACACTGGAATTGCTTCTTCTTATGCAAATCATTACAATGTGTGGTAAGAGTGTTTTGACTTGCGAAATATTTTCCACACAATTCACATTTGATCTTAGTATTAAGAATCTTGTTTGCCTTAACATGAACTGTTCTTGTATGACGTTTAAGAAACTTTTCGCTCTTTAAAACAACATTACAGATTTTACATGTCACTTTAGACCTAGTTGAGGAATGAACAGTCAGCTTGTGACCAACCAATGATATTTGTTGTGTGAATCCACGTGCACAAATATCACAAGGAAAGGGTTTCACTCCACTATGGGTTTTATAATGTTTAGTCAGGTTTTTGTCACTTTTAAAATACATATCACAAGACGAACAATAGTAAGGAGTCTTATTCCTGGCAAGTTCAGTGTCATTGCTTCTATTGCCACAACTAGATGTTGATGTTGAGTTGAATATAGTCTTGCAGATCGAACACTTACAAAATATACCATCGAGCTGAGCTGTGCATTCTAGGCCCTTATTTTCTGATTCCTGTAAAAGAATCAACAATATCTATTATGTTAAGGCTACACAATCGCTTATATCTTAATTTTGTTAGAACATAAACTGTTAAAACTGTCTTTCTTTTTAAATTTTTTATCTCAATCAAACCACAGTTGAATTGTTTCATCTTATTATGCAAAACATCACAATGTTTTAAAAGAGTTTACCATACGAGAAACCTTACACGTGGTACCGACCGGCAATCTTTTTGCATTAATATGTACATCTCGTATGCATCTAAGGAACATATAGTTTAACATTTGATCCAAACTACTTTTGTCTCAGAAGAGCTGAAACAAGTCTCATCTCAATTTGTGTCTGTATGTCTCTCTATTTGTTTGTGACGCTCCAGGATAAATTTACGACGTCTTCTTCGAAAACGCGGGAGAACTTACAACAATGAAACTTATTCCACGCATTCTCTACATTTCAGAGAAGGTTTTTCAATGTTCGAAATTTTCCGCCGCCTATAGGAAAATGTAATAACGAGCATTTAAAACCCTACTTTTTACGCAATATTTGTCACATGTTGCTTTCAGATTTCAATGAATCACCAACTGGTAATGATCAGCTGTCTTTGTAGTTTAATGGCTTATTAGAAAGAAAAAACAAACAGCTGTCAAGTTAAAATAAATATTAGATAGTTTACATTGGTAATTGATTTTCAACCCATATCGAAATCATACTACTGTATATTAAAAACTAGCTTACCCGTCGCGCGTTGCTGCGATGTACGTAAAAAAATTGTTAGAATAAGGATCGTTTGCAAATATTAAATATAATATAATTATTACTTTTTTGAATTCCAGGGTTTTTATGCCTTGTCATGTATAAGTAATGCATTAAACTCATAAAAATTTGAAACAGATCATGCCTTACGTGGTCACCTCATTTACCATCTTATAACCTGGTAAACACATACTCTCGCATGCATGCATGCATGCCAGTGTATAGTATGTTAATAAATTAATATATGTAGATTGTAATTTAAATTACAAATAGTAAAACACTTTTTTTTCAAAGTGATAATTTATTGTACTGTCATGCATTTGATTATTCTAAAGCTTTTTTGTACACAATATTTTTTGTTTGTCCATTTGGGGCGTACACAAATAACTTAGATGGGTTTCCCACACGGGAACATGCAACATATAACTGTCCATGTGCGAAACATGGTTTTTCAAGGTCTATTCCACAAACTTGCAGTGATTGTCCTTGCGACTTGTTTATCGTTATTGCAAATGCAAGTCGAACGGGAAACTGTAACCGTTTAAATTCAAAAGGAAGATCATTAGATACCATGGGTATTCTTGGTAAAAGAACATTATCACCCTTAAATTTTCCATTTAAAATTGTTGCTTCAATCAAATTTTTCATAATTTTGTTCACTATCAATCTTGTACCGTTGCATAACTGAGGTGGATTTATGTTTCTAAGAAGAATTATGGGACTGTTGATTTATAATTTTAAAATATGTGGGGGCAATCCAGGCAAATCTAGAGAATTAAGGAATTCTGTTGGATAATTTACTACTTCATCGTGATCCACCACAGTATCTGTTGACTTAAATATTGTTTCTTCACCAGGTATTTTGTTGAGGATTCTGTTATTCATATTATTGACGTCATTGTTGGTTGCAGCTAGTATAGCTCGTTTACTTAGCCATTGATGGTTTTTGTGATTGTCCACTATATTTTGAAAAACATTTTGGATGAGTTCGTTTTTGGTTGATGTCAGTTTACAGAAGTTTGTTGGTAAAGTGACACATTGGGTAGGTCCTTTAATTTCCATTCTTCCATTTCCAATATCTAGTAATTGTTTAGAAAATAATTTGGCAGAAGCATCATCTTGTAGCTGAACTCTCATGTTGGTTTTGAGAGTCAATTTATTTACATGAAACCATAACACAGAAGATTTTAAACATGCATTCAGTTCATCAGCGGGCGTAGAGCGTGGTATTACGGGGAGGGTTTGGCGAAAATCACCAGACAATAAAATTAATGCTCCTCCAAAGGGTTGTTTAACTCCTCTTATGTCTTGCAGAGTCCGATCAAGCGCTTCCAGGCCTTTTTTATGAGTCATTGTACATTCATCCCATACAATTATATCACATGATTTGAGAACGTCGCCCATTCCTGAATTTTTTGTGATATTGGATGTTGGTGTTTCAGAGTTTTGCAAATTCAAAGGCAATTTCAATGCTGAATGTGCTGTTCGACTACCATCCAAAAGTGTTGCAGCGATTCCTGATGAAGCTATTGCAAGCGCAATTCTATTCTGTGACCGGATGGTTGCCAAAACTACAGAGAGAAGAAAGGTTTTTCCTGTACCACCGGGTGCATCCATGAAGTAGAATCCGCCTCTTTCATTTTTAATTGCTTCCATGATGGTGTCAACAAATCGTTGCTCAGGAACCAATTTAGTAAGATTTTCATCTACAAATCTCCTCAAAACATTGACATCAAACCCAGTTGTTTCTCTGTGCAAATCCCGATCAAAACTGCCATTCACACTTCGATGTGGTGCACTCAAACCAAACTCCTTTAAGCCTTTATTAGCTATCGCTAAACACACATCCTCGATCGACACCAATGCCTCATTGTACACAATTGGTGAGTATTGGATTTCCGGATTTGTTGATTGCAAGTTGTTAAGGATGTCTTCACTCATATAATCTTTGTAATTTTCCTATAGATCCTTCGGGTTGGATGGAAAACATGTAGTCAAAATTATCGCAAATAAAGTACGTATTTGCTGTGGATAAGCACAGTTTGATGCATCCGCGAGCGTGATGTCCCAATTTTTGACAGGCTTCTCGATTAGTTTGACATCTTTCACCATTTACAGTTCTTAAATCTAGAAATGATGTTGGTCCACGTACATTTACTAAGAGTAATCTTAAATAAAAACACTCTTGATTGTTTGGGTGGACAGTGTACAGACGGCCTAGCGCCTCGAATGATTACAGATTAGGATGTCCTTCAACCGGTATTCCCTATTTACGACGTTGAAACTGTTTTCCTGATGTGTTCCAAGTGTAGTATTTGAGTATTTCTGAGTAAAGTAGAGTTCTTGCAAACAGATCTTCAGTGCACAATGTAAAAAAAAGCAGTTAGTGTTGTTTGTGGTGGTGTCACTGCCCTTAAATGTACATTATCCGGATTAAAATACACACGCTGCCCATTTTCAAGATGGACTGCCAAATGAACGACAGTTGGGTAACGTTCATGAATAAGAAATGAAAAAATACGCCAAACTGCTTCATTGCTACTTATGTAGCGCCCTAGTTGATATTGTTCGATTTCATCAATTATTTTTGTAGATGCGTTACCCACTGAGAACACTGCCATATCGCTTCCTTTGTTCACATATTTGCATATATATTTGATCGACTTCACTGAATTACAATACTCAACATTAATATGTGCTTTGTATGTTTTTTATAATCTTGGTGAATACGGTACAATCCAGCGGTTGTCTACCTCTATTTCGTTGTTGTGTAACTTTATAGTGATTGATTTTCCACCGTCTTCCATCGACCGTCGACGATATTGAGGATAGCCGTCGATTCCAGTGATAGTTTCTGTTATCAACAGTCTTGGATAGTGCTTAGTGCATTTTCCATCTTTCATGCAAGGAGAGTTATTGTTAAGTGCACCGCAAGGACCATGAATCATGTTTTTTGTTACCACTTCGAATAAACCTGGATCAGTGTCAATATCAGGTATTTCAGATGAGATGACTTCATCAATAATGTCTGGTGTAATTTTGTTAATCAACCAAATCAAAATGTGGGCATGTGGCAGTCCTCTCTTCTGCCATTCAATTGAGTACATCCAACAGCGCGTCTCTCCAAAAACATGTTGCTTAACAATAAAGTCCATCATCGATTTTAACTTTTGTTTTAAAACACGGGCAGTGATGTCATGGCGATCCGAAGAAGACTGTCCTGGTAACAGAAGTTCTTGAATTTCACTCCACTTAGGATTACAGGTGAAAGTTATGAACAAATCAGGACGACCATTGGCAAGGACGTAAGTCATTTCATCTTGTGCGTACTCATGCATGTGACAGGGGCTCCCTGTGAATGTAGCCGGCAGTATAACCATTTTTCCTAATTCAGTGGGATTTACATCAGAGACGATCGCTTCACGAAGATGGATATATTCTTCTGAGCGGAGTTTGCTTTGGTTCAATCGAATAAACAGTAGTCTTTCGGTCTCAATTTTTGCATACATGTCTACAACAAACTGATAATAACTGTATAATTGTCTACATTTTAAAATATGATTGTCTGAGTTCTCACAAATCAATAATCTATGTGAATAATAGTTCATGGCACTTACTTTCTTGTTGGTCTCTTCTTGTGATTGTGGATTTATCATTCTTATATTAAAGTTATATCCATCCTCACCTCTTGGAAATAAAAGTGGATACTGCAACGCATCGTATGAGCGGTGAGTTTCTCTGCGCGGAAACTCTCTGGACATTACCGTCCCTACGATGAAGTACAATGCCACGTGAATTGAATTCTTCGCCAACTATGACGATCGCTACTTCATCGATTGTTGGTGCATTGTATTGTCTTTCATGTTGACCAGCCGGTGTTTTGTCAGCCATAATGACTATAGCATGGTTATCAGTTGGCTTTCGTTCGAGAGCAGTCTTGAACAATCTAATTAATTCATTATGTTCATGAAATAAATTTTGCAATAAGGCGACGACTTCTCGATTAGTTCCAGAGTTGAATCGGCAACGTTGATTAACCTGCTCATCAGATGTTCCCATGAAATATATTTGGAGAAATTTGTTGTCTGAGTCTGTTAGTGGCAGAAGTGATCCAACACGATTGTAAATTTGCCCCTGAACTTTAAACGTTGGCATATAGTTGTCTCGTAAAATATCGGTCGCACCAAAAGACGTCATTTGGAAACATGAATTATATTTACGTATGTTTGCCAAAAAATGTTTAGATTGAGTGGTGTGTCCTGCTACTAACGTTGCTAATGGTTCTGGTGGCGGATTAAATTCTGGCAGCTTTACTTTTCCATTTGCGCAACACATTCCCGGCGTTTCATTTTTAAACTTAAATGCACGACAATATTCACATAGCTTGTCCATTTTCCCAATAACAACTCGTTGATGGTTACCGTAGTCATATTCAGGATCATAATTGAAAGCAGCAAGATTCAAATCAGCAACTGGTGTACGTCTTAATCGAATGTTATGTTCTCGATTTCTCTGAAGTCTTGCTGTCCGATCGGTATTTGATTCATCAGCGCGGGCTCTACTATGGCGCAATCTATCAGCTTCAAGTCTTTCATCCTGTTGCTCATCTGATTCGTCAGCGCGGGCTCTACTATGGCGCAATCTATCAGCTTCAAGTCTTTCATCCTGTTGCTCATCTGATTCGTCAGCACGGGCTTGACTATGGCGCAATCTATCAGCTTCAAGTCTTTCATCCCGTTGCTCATCTGATTCGTCAGCGCGGGCTTGTCTATTGCGCAATCTATTAGCTTCAAGTCTTTCATCCCGTTGCTCATCTGATTCGTCAACGCGGGCTTGTCTATTGCGCAATCTATTAGCTTCAAGTCTTTCATCCCGTTGCCTGTCGGATTCTGAGACTCGTAATGCTCTTTTTCTCAACGCTTCTAGTGTATTTCGCCCAAAACATTTTCTTTTAGGTGGCATTGAGGACAAAAAATTCACATATCCAGGCCTAACTTAAACTTCAACTTTTAAATTATTAGATGAACTATGTATTACGCAAGTAAAACAAAAAAAACAAACCTTCAACAATTTATCATCTGTATGACATCAATACTTTACTTACAGATATTTCATATAAATCATTTTTTGTTAATCGTACACAATAACGACACAATAAAAAATAATTCTTGAACAAAACTACATTTAAATGACATAAATACTTCATAGAAATCAAACGTTTGCAATAAATACACTGAATAAATTTCAGATGGCGAAAGGAAAATAGAATGGAGAATCAAATGTAAACAATACAAATCAAAACGTCTGTTTATAACCGTTTGACAATTAATTGTTGATTGAAGATGGTGGTAAACAACATGTGAATAGAGGTTTTGCATAAATATTTATTTTATGTATAAATGAAAAATTATCATATTACTAAACAATTTGTAAAAACTAAAGGGTAAAATAACTGAGAAATAAAAACAGAGAAAAGTATTTCCAAAATATTTCGTGTTCTGATAGAAAACGTACTCATTGTATTGCTTAAAGCCACTGTAACAAACCAATCAATTGGTGAAAATTAAATTTCTCTTTTGCTTTTCAATCCTCATTCTGTTTCAAACAAAATCAGTTGATCACAGGCTAATAATAACTGAATGGATGATTAAATAAACTCAACACCTAAAACAATAATTGAGGGGGGCTAAAAACCTTAAACGGATATTCTAATTAACGGACGCCATAGCTCAGCGGTAGCGTGTCGGACTCGAGAACTGAAGGTCGCGCGTTCCATTCCCGTCAGAGGTCATTACTTTTTGTTTAGCGCTATATTAATTATGGTCTATTAAATCGGTTTTATTTAAATCACATAAATGTTTTCATTGACTAATAGATGTGTTTTAATTTTTCTAATTAACTTATACTATTTATAAAATCGTCAATGTTTTCTTTATTTATGAAATCTATAAAAATATATTATTCAGCTAAACATGAATTAAAAAATTGTTTGTATATACTTCCCTGTGGGAAATATTTAGATCATATATATGTCTTAACAGCTGTTCTTATTATTTTATATTAAAATTCGATGCAATAACTCTGGTAGTTTCTATGGAAACCTGTTACATATTTTCCACCTTAAAAATTACTAACACCCCCCCAGATCTAAGACCTATCCATGTCAAAGGATACAAAAACCACCAGAACCATTTTAGATGATGAAAGGAAACCATAAGAATATACAACAGCTGCTTTTTATTAACGTAATTTCTACAAATATTAAACTATTTTTTTATTTCACCAACATATAAACACGCGACTTTTAATCGGACGGAAAATAAAAAATATAAATGCATAATACCCGAAACTGTAAACTATTAACGTGGCGAATAAAACTGTTCATTATATATATATATATATATTTACATATTTACTTACATATTTACATTGAGTACATATTTACTTCATAGTTTTATATTAAAGAATGTTTCAGATGGTATTGGATAGTAAAGCATATTGCTATGGCATTATACTTGGAAAGTAAACCAATCATCTGTAGCTAAGAAATCAAATGTTTTCATTGTAGACATTTTGTAAACAAACTTACTCTCCATAAGGTTAACATTAGAAATTTAAAACGTCATAAAATGGAAACTTATGGGGTTCTCGAAAATATTTTTTCACTAAAACCTTCCCGGACACATGTAGAGCAACTTCCTAAAATTTCATGGCGATCGGATGAGTAGTTTGGCAACACATAAAGGACATACATACATACAGACAGACATACATTCAATTTTATATATAGAGATTTATTTGAACATATATTTATTTTTGTAATGGTATAAAGGAAATTTTATCTGTTTAATTGTAAAGTACAGTAATAGTAAATAATAAATCAGGGTTATTTATTTGATTTGTACTGATTTGTTTTGGGTATTCAGGTTTACATTCTATAATTATCTTTTGCTGTATTCATTTATACTTATATATATAATTATATGATCATATGTTCTTTTAAGTTCATATTCTTTCTTAACTAGATGTTAATTTTGTGAAACAATAAAACCACTCTGAACATATCTCTACTCTCTTTATTTAATATCTAATACATGGCGACGAAGATCTTTGTTCTCGTACCCTTTGATGAAAATGAAGAAACATGGAACAACTACCTAGAACGACTCGAAATAGCAGTTGTATTCAACCCTATCCTTGAAACTCTAAAACCAGTAACATTCCTACATGTTATTGGTGAGAAAACTGATGGAACACTAAGAGATTTGCTGCATCCTAAGATGCCAACAGAGTGATCGTATAAAGAAATTATTCGACTTCTCACGATACGTTTTCACCGCTACCAAATGAGGTAGCAGAAGCGTTCAAGTTTCACAACAGACGTCAACAGGAAGGGGGAAATATTCCAAGCTTTGCAACAGAAATGAAAATTTTGTCAGGATACTGTAACTTTGGCACCTACCTCAACACAGCACTACGTAATCAATTTATACAAGGAATAAGAAAGCTATCTCCACAACTTTTATGATGTTTAAAAAGCAGTAAAACTTAAAACTGCTTTCTTTTGCCATAGGAAAAATCTATTGACATCACTGTAAAAATATCCCATTTTCGGAGGTCATAACATAATTAAGAATAAAAATAGTATGCCAGAACCTGGGCATAAAGAGAACGATAATATTTAAGATTGATTAAAAGATAAGTTAGTCTTGTACGTTTCTTACATACAAAATCAACTTGGTAACTCCAGGTAACTATCCAGGAATATACCTAACAGCTTTGCAGGTCTAAAAGGATTCTTGAGTTAGGAAGTTAACGTGTTTTTTATAGTTAAAAAACATTTATTTTATTAATTAAAAAAATATATATTACAGTTTAGTTTGATCATCATTAAGTGCTATAATCCAGAGTTTTATTTTGAAAAATCAATAAATTTTACTCCGTTTTATTCCGGTTTAACAATAAAAACTTTTTTAAATAATAATTATAATTTTTACCATTATGATCATCCGAACCCCTTAAGTGTTTACATGTTTAACTTTATTGTTTTATATGCCGTGTGATCTGACAAGTCAAGATTCAATGATTTGAACTACCTGAAGATGAAACCTTGATGAGATAATCAATTACCGTACAATCAACCGTACAATAAATGGATGTCACAATTCATGTATCATTGTAATCTTTTTGCAAAGGCCCCTAACAATCTATTTCTCCATTAACACATTGACTAATTGAATAAAGTAATCAAAATGTAGTTTAAGAATAAACAATTAATTGCAGGCAAAAAGTTCAAAAAGTCTCTGTGATAGCCGCTGTTGTTCAAATGACAAGGCTACAATATAAGTGACATCGAACTCATCACGTCTTGCACCAAGTCCAAGACGCTAAATGTTAGGCTAGCGGATTACCAGGTTAGAACATGGATATGTCAAAAAGAATGTTTTATGTTTCTCTGAACATCTATCCTTATAACCATATCACGTTACTTTAGTTTTTAAATTTTAGTCTTACGGGTTTCAAAACACCCCTACGACAAACCAAGAGCTAAGACATACCCATATCAATACAAATATGGACAATAAACAGTGAAATCGACAAGGACACTTATATAGGTTCGATATATAAGTCCATTAAAGTTTTAATTATTAGTTTACTTTAAATTTCTTTATTTTATTAACATTATAACTTTAATCAAAAATATTTACCCTTTATTCAATACACCACTTCCCATTTCCCTCACCATTAAATACTAAATTTACTAATATTCTTCAATGTAAGATTTATTTGTGAAAATGTCACATTTAATAAAATAATGCCAGAAGCAAAGATTCTCATCAGTTTTTCAACGAGTGTGTCAGAAAGTGTGGTTTCAGTTCCCTTTTCTTGGCGAATGTCTTGCCACAGACAGAGCACTTGTGGTTCCTCAAGAGTCCATGCACAGCCATGTGCTGCTTGACGTGAGTTCTCAGTCTGAATGTCTGGCCACAAATGTCGCACACATGAGGTCTTTTGTCTGAATGTGTGTATTGATGCTGTTCTAAGTTATTCTCTCGTTTAAATCTCTTTCCGCAAGTTGAGCAGATGAAGGGTTTCTCGTCAGAATGCACAGGCATATGGTTTAATAGTGTTTGCTTTAGTTTAAACTTTTTTCCACACACCTCACAACAGTACCGATGAGTTGAATGCATATTTTTCATGTGATTTTTTAAGCTAATTGTTTTTACAGATTGGCCACAGAGTTTACAATCAAATCTTTCTTCCGGTAGATGCAGTCTCTTAATGTGATTAATTAAATACCTTTTACTAAACAATACAGCATTGCAATATGCACACTGGAATAATTGCTTCTTCTTATGCAAATCATTAGAATGTCTATAAAGAGTATTTTTACTTGAGAAATATTTTCCACAAAATTTACATGTGATCTTAGTATCGAGAATCTTCTTTACATTGCCATGTACATTTCTTAGGTGTTCTCTAAGTAAGCGTTCGGTCTTAAAAACATAATTACAGATTTCACAGGTCACTTCAGACCTGGTTGAAGAATGTACAGTCAGCTTGTGACTAACCAAAGAACTTTCTTTTATAAATCCTTTTGCACAAATATCACAAGAAAAAAGTTTCACTCCCCTATGGGTTTTATAATGGTTAGTCAGGTTTCTGTCACATTTGAAATACATATCACAAGACGAACAATAGTAAGGAGTCTTATTTTTGGCAAGTTCAGTGTCATTGCTTCTATTGTTACAATTGGATGTTGATGTTGAGTTGAATATAGTCTTGCAGATCGAACACTTACAAAATATACCATCGAGCGGAGCTGTGCATTCTAGGCCCTTATGTTCTGCATCCTGTAAAAGTATCAACAATTTCTATTATGTTAAGGCTACACAATCACTTTTATTTTAATTTTGTTAGGACATGAAATGTTAAAATTGTCTTTCACTTTAAATTCTTTATTTTAATCAAACCACAGTGGAATTGTTTCATTATATTATGCAAAACATCACAATGTCTCAAGAGTTTGCCAAACGAGAAACCTTACACGTGGTACCCACTGGCAATCTTTTTGCATTAATACGTACATCTGTTATGCATCTATTGAACATATAGTTTAACATTTGATCCAAACCACTTTTGTCTCTGAATTACGAAATGGTCTAATTCAGAGGACGATCATCTAACTATCAATAAACAACTGAACGAATACTTGCTATATTTGCACTTTGTTTAATGTTTGAAAAAGGAGTACGTGAGTTCGTAAATTTCAAATAATTTCAAACCAATCCTTCCAGAATCTGTTATATGCACCTCATACATACATTGACCCTAGTATCAACACCCAACACCGAACATCGATGTTCTTACTTTGTTCATCCATCCATTCATAATTAGAAATTTGTCTGTACGATGTCAGTCATTAGTTTGTAACATATTTTTACGTTTCGTGTGTTAGAAGAGCTGAAACAAGTCTTATCTCAAATTGTGTCTGTATGTCTGTCTATTTGTCTGTGACGTTCCAGGATAAATTTACGACGTCTTCTTCGAAAAACCGGGAGAACTGACAACAATGAAACTTATTCCACGCATTCTCTACATTTCAGAAAAGGTTTTTCACCTACTGGTAATGATCAGCTGTCTTTGTAGTTTAATGGCTTATTAGAAAGAAAAAACAAACAGCAGTCAAATTTAAATAAATATTATATAGTTTACATTGGTCATTGATTTTCAACCCATATCGAAATCATAATACTGCATATTAAAAATTTATTTGAACATATATTTATTTTTGTAATGGTATAAAGAAAATTTTATCTGTTTGATTGTAAAGTACAGTAATAGTAAATAATAAAACAGGGTATTCATTTTCTTTGTACTGATTTGTTTAGGATTTCAGGTTTACATTCTACGATTATCTTTTGCTGTATTCATTTATACTTACATATATAATTATATAATCATTTGTTCTTTTAAGTTCATATTCTTTCTTAACTAGATGTTAATTTTGTGAAACAATAAACCAACTCTGCACATAACTCTACTCTCTTTAATTAATATCTAATACATGGCGACCGCCTAATCCTTGAAGGAAGACGACGACGACGACGACGACATGGCGACGAAAACCTTTATTTTCGAACCCTTTGAAGATATGAAGAAACATGGAACAGCTACCTAGAACGACTCGAAATAGCAGTTGTATTCAACCCTATCCTTGAAACACTAAATCCAGTAACATTCCTACATGTAATTGATGAGAAAACTCATGGAACACTAAGAGATTTCCTAAATCCTAAGATGCCGACAGACTGATCGTATAAAGAAATTATTCAACTTCTCACGATACGCTTTTCACCACCACCAAATGAGGTAGCAGAAGCGTTCAAGTTTCACAACAGACGTCAACAGGAAGGGGGAAATATTCCAAGCTTTGCAACAGAAATGAAAATTTTGTCAGGATACTGTAACTTTGGCACCTACCTCAACACAGCACTACGTAATCAATTTATACAAGGAATAAGAAAGCTACCCTCACAACTTGAATGATTTTTAAAAGGCAGTATACTTAAAACTGCTTTCTTTTGCCATAGGAAAAATCAATTTACATCACTGTAAAAATATCCAATAATCGTAGGTCATAACTAAATTAAGATTTAAAAAAATATGCCTTAGCCTGGGCATAGAGAGAAAGATAATATTTGAGATTTCTTAAAATATAAGTTAGTCTTGTAAGTTTCTTACATACAAAATCAACTTAGTAACTCCAACTATCCAGGAATATACCTTACAGCTTTGGAAGTCTTATAAGATCCTTGAGTTGGGAAGTTAAAGTGTTTTTTATAGTTAAAAACCATTTATTTTATAAGTTAAAATATATATTTACAGTTTAGTTTGATCATCATTAAGTGCTGAAATCTAAAGTTTTCTTTTGAGCTATCAATAATTGTTACTTCATTTTATTCCGGTTTAACATGAAAAAAGGGGTTGTAAATAAAAATTATAATTTTTATCATTATAATCATCCGAACCCCTTAAGTGTTTACGTGTTAAACTGTATTGTTTTATATGCAGTGTGATCTGACGAGTCAAGATTCGATAATAAACGTTTTTAACTACCTGATGATGGAACCTTGATGAGATAATCATTTATCGTACAATCAACCGTACAATAAATGGATGTCACAGTTCATGTATCATTGTAATCATTTTGCAAAGGCTTCTAACAATCTATTTCCCTATTAGTACATTTATTAATTGCATAAACTAATTAACATGTACTTTAAGAATAAACACTTAATTGCTAGCAAGAAGTTCAAATAGTCTTTGTGATAGCTACTGTTGATCAAATGACAAAGAACAAAATATAAGCGACATGATTCCTGTATTTACTGTACTGTGATAGGAGTTATTGTTTGTAAACGTTATTTACCAAACTGAATAGTATTACAATTAAGTCTTAGAATAAGCATGTACACTAAAGAATATTCCTAGAGATTTCAAAAGGATTCCAACTTAGTCATATTTTAAAAATATATATGATAATAACTATTTTATTTACTTCCCTTTGGGAAATATATTTTTTATTTTTTACACCGGCAGGCTTATCTCAGTTATGTAGCCTCGTAGTTAACTGTTTTACTCTATTTTCTCATCTAAATTTTGTAGACATCCCGGGGATAGAACTCATCACGTCTTGCACAAGTCCAAGACGCCAAATGTTAGGCTAGCAGATGACAAGGTTAGATCATGGATATGTCAAAAAAAGAATGTTTAAAATGAGTGATTTTGAAGTTCGCTTTAAGTTCGTATAAAGAGTTTATTTAAATTGATTTATTTATCTTTTACAGTATCATTTTAATGAAAGGAAATTACCCTTTAGCCAATGCAACACTCCCCATTTCCCTTACTATTAAAAACTAATTTCCTAATAGTCTTCATGAAGGTTTTATTAGAGTCAAAGTCAACTTTTATTAAATTATGCCAGAACCAGAGATTCCCATCAGTTTTGCAACGAGTGTGTCAGCAAGTGTGGTTTCAGTTCCCTTTTCTTGGCGAATGCCTTCCCACAGACAGAGCACTTGTGGTTCCTCAAGAGTCCATGCACAGCCATGTGCTGCTTGACGTGAGTCCTCAGTCTGAATGTCTGGCCACAAATGTCGCACACATGAGGTCTTTTGTCTGAATGTGTGTATTGATGCTGTTCTAAGTTACATTCTCGTTTAAATCTCTTTCCGCAAGTTGAGCAGATGAAGGGTTTCTCGTCAGAATGCACTGCCATATGAATTAATAGTGTTTGCTTTGATTTAAACTTTTTTCCACATACCTCACAACAGTACTGATGAGTTGAATGCTTAACTTTCATGTGACTGTTTAAGCCATATTTTGTTTTTACGGAATGCCCACAAAGTTTACAATCAAACCTTTCTTCCGGCAGATGCATTCTTTTAATGTGATTACTTAAATACCTTTTACCAAACAAAAGAGCATTGCAATATGCGCACTGGAATTGCTTCTTCTGATGCAATTCATTGCAATGTCTATTAAAACTATTTTTACTTAAGAAACATTTTCCACAAAATTTACATGTGATCTTAGTATTGAGAATCTTGTTTACATTGCCATGTACATTTCTTAGGTGTACTCTATGTAAGCGTTCGGTCTTAAAAACATAATTACAGATTTCACAGGTCACTCTAGACTTGGTTGAAGAATGTACAGTCAGCTTGTGACTAACCAAAGAACTTTCTTTTATAAATCCTTTTGCACAAATATCACAAGGAAATAGTTTCACTCCACTATGAATTTTATAATGGTTAGTCAGGTTTTTGTCACATTTAAAATACATATCACAAGACGAACAATAGTAAGGAGTCTTATTCCTGGCAAGTTTGGTGTCATTGCTTCTATTGCCACAACTAGATGTTGATGTTGAGGTGAATATAGTCTTGCAGATCGAACACTTACAAAATATACCATCGAGATGAGCTGTGCATTCTAGGCCCTTATTTTCTGCATCCTGTAAAAGTATCAACAATATCTATTATGTTAAGGCTACAAAATCACTTCTGTTTTAATTTTGTTAGGACATGAAATGTTAAAAGTGTCTTTTTTTAAATTTTTTTTAAATCAAACCACAGTGGAATTGTTTCATCATATTATGCAAAACATCACAATTTCTCAAGAGTTTACCATACGAGAAACCTTACACGTGGTACCGACCGGCAATCTTTTTGCATTAATATGTACATCTGTTATGCATATATGAAACATATAGTTTAACATTTGATCCGAACCAGTTTTATCTCTGAATTACGAAATGGTCTAATTCAGAGGACAATTATCTAACTATCAATTAACAACTGAACGAATACTTGCTATATTTGCACTTTGTTTAATGTTTGAAAAAGAAGTACGTGAGTACGTAAATTTCAAACCAATCCTTCCAGAACCTGTATATGCACCTCATACATACATTGACTCCAGTATCAACAACCAACACCGTGCATCGATGTTCTTACTTCGTTCATCCATCTATATACAATTAGAAATTTGTCTGTACGATGCTCAGTCTTTAGTTCGTTAGTTTTTTTACGTTTAACGCCAGAAGGCATTTTACGACGTCTTCTCCGAAAAAGCGCGAGAACCAACAACAAGAAACTTATTCCATGCATTCTCTACATTCCAGAGGATTTTCAATGCTTAAAATTGTCTACCACCACTTGATAAAGGTAATAATAAGCATTTAAACCCCACTTTTTACGCGATATTAGTCGCATTCTGCTTTCAGATTTCAAAGAATCCCACTGTTAGGCTTTCTATGTAGTTTGTTGATTTAATCGTAGTTTAATGAAAGAAATACCCCCGTCGCAGCAGACCTGCGTACTCAGCGAATTTCCAAATCAATAATATAATAATAATAATAATAATATATGACAAGTTTGGTCAAAATCTGTCGATAAACATGAGAATTTTTGCCTATTCTCCATAAGATTAAAATGGGAAAGAGTGAGTAGGTTTGCTGCTGTGAGGAACACTGAAAGTAGCCATTTATACCATCAAAAATTTTATTTTTAACATTTATACCAACTTTCATCAACATCTGTCCATAAATATAGGAGTTTGCCTAATCTCCATATGATTAACATGGGAAAAGAGTATGCAGGTTTGCTGCCATAATAAACACATAAACCATAATTTTTTAGCACAAATGTATGGATCTCAACCACATGAAGCTAAATATAAAAAGTTTCATCCAAAAATATTAGATAATAAGTGAAAAATTAATTTTTTTTAATCCTCCATAAGATTAACATTGGAGCCTCAAAAATACAACGTACTGTGTTTAGATTTTTTTATATCTCGGTAACCGTTGAAGATAGAGAAAAACTTTAAGGAACTTAATTGTGTAGTTTTTTAAGCTGATTCCAGTGGTGAAATATAAAATTATAAATTTTTAAAAATTACATGTGAAAAACGCAAAAAAACCCATTTTGGGGTACAAAACCCCCCCAAACTACCCGTTCCCATTGACCGATATGTCTGGTTTACGAACTCGTCCGAGCATTTGTAGGAATACACGTCTCTACCAAATTTGGTCTCGATCGGACCATTTTTACGAGAGTTATCGTGCTAACAGACACATATATATATACATATATACATATATACATATATATATATATATATATATATATATATAAATTTTAACGACTATTGTTTTTGGACTCTGGGCACCTAAAGAAGAAAAAATAACATGGTCCCGGGCTTAAGTCTCACCATGAGACCTACGGTAATAGCTTCTTCCCTATGGGAAATTCGCTAAAAACAAACGGCTGTCAAATTAAAATCGATATTAGTTTATATTGGTCATTGAGTTTAAATTCATATCGAAATCATATTATATTAAAAAATTATTTACACGTAATTATTTTTAACCATGGTATAAACATGTTTTTATCTAAAGAATAAACCAGGGTATTTTTTCTTTGTACTGTGTTTAAGTTTCAGGTTTACATTATGGTATGATTATCTTTTGCTGTATTCATTTATACTTACTTATATAATTATATAATCATATGTTCTTTTAATTTCGTTCTTTCTTAACTAGAGGTTAATTTTGGGAGACAATAAAAAACCCTGAACATAACTCTACTCCCTTTATTTAATATCTAATACATGGCGACGAAGATCTTTATTCTCGTACCCGTTGATGAAAATGAAGAAACATGGAACAGCTACCTAGAACGACTCGAAATAGCAGTTGTATTCAACACTATCCTTAAAACACTAAAACCAGTAACATTCCTACATGTTATTGGTGAGAAAACTGATGGAACACTAAGAGATTTGCTGCATCCTAAGATGCCAACAGAGTGATCGTATAAAGAAATTATTCAACATCTCACGATACGCTTTCCACCACCACCAAATGAGGTGCAGAAGCGTTCAAGTTTCATAACAGACGTCAACAGGAAAGGGGAAATTTTAAAAGCTTTGCCACAGAACTGAAAATATTGTCAGGATACTGTAACTTTGGCACCTACCTCAACACAGCACTACGCAATCAATTTATACAAGGAATAAGAAAGCTACCCCTATTTACTTTACTTATTTACCCCTTATTTACTCCCTTTTGAGAAATATATGTTTTTTTCTTTTTTACACCGGCAAGCTTATATCAGTTATGTAGGCTCGTAGTTAACTGTTTTATTTTATTTTTTCATCTAAATGTTGTGGACGTTCCGGGGATCGAACTCGTTACGTCTTGCATCAAGTCCAAGACGCTAAATGTTAGGCTAGCATTACAAGGTTAGATCTTGAATATGTCAAAAAGGAATGTTTAAAATGAGTGTTTTTGAGGTTCATTTAAGTTTTTAATGTATTAATAGTTTCCCCATTTCCCTTACCATTACAAACTAAGTTTCCTAATAGTCTTCATGAAAGTTTTATTAGAGTTAAAGTCAAATTTTATTAAATCAAGCAACAAGCAGATTCTCATCAGTTTTTCAACGAGTGTGTAAGCAAGTGTCGTTTCAGTTCCCTTTTCCTGGCGAATGTCTTCCCACAGACAGAGCACTTGTGGTTCCTCAAGAGTCCATGCACAGCCATGTGCTGCTTGACGTGAGTTCTCAGTCTGAATGTCTGGCCACAAATGTCGCACACATGAGGTCTTTTGTCTGAATGTGTGTATTGATGCTGTTCTAAGTTACATTCTCGTTTAAATCTCTTTCCGCAAGTTGAGCAGATGAAGGGTTTCTCGTCAGAATGCACTGTCATATGGATAAACAGTTTATCTTTTGTTTTCGACTTTTTTCCGCACACCTCACAATAGTACTCAAGAATTGAATGCTTAGCTGCCATGTGAGAGCGTAAACTAGGTTTTGTTTTTACGGAATGGCCACATAGTTTACAATCAAACCTTTCTTCCGGTAGATGCAGTCTTTTAATGTGCTGCATTAAATAACGTTTACTAAACAATACAGCATTGCAATGTGCACACTGGAATTGTCTTTTCTTATGCAAATCATTACAATGTGTGGATAGAGTGTTTTGACTTGCGAAATATTTCCCACACAATTCACATTTGATCTTAGTATTAAGAATCTTGTTTGCCTTAACATGTACTGTTCTTATATGACGTCTACGTAAAATTTCGCTCTTTAACTTAACATTACAGATGTCACATGTCACTTTAGACCTAGTTGAGGAATGAGCAGTCAGCTTGTGATTAACCAATGATCTTTCTTGTGTGAATCCACGTGCACAAATATCACAAGGAAAGGGTTTCACTCCACTATGGGTTTTATAATGGTTAGTCAGGTTTAGGTGACATTTAAAATACATATCACAAGACGAACAATAGTAAGGAGTCTTATTCCTTGCAAGTTTGGTGTCATTGCTTCTATTGCCACAACTAGATGTTGATGTTGAGTTGAATGTAGTTTTGCAGATCGAACACTTACAAAATATACCATCGAGATGAGCTGTGCATTCTAGGCCCTTATTTTCTGCATCCTGTAAAAGTATCAACAATATCTATTATGTTAAGGCTACAAAATCACTTCTATTTTAATTTTATTAGGACATGAGTTATTTTTAGTTATTTTTTAGTATAGTAAGTTATTTTTTCCGTATTTTTAAGGGATTGCTCGTAATTTAGGCTATACATAAACATTTTCACACATCACAAACAAATAAACAGTATCAAGGGAAATCTAGTTCACACACCAAGAATTTACTGATAAATCTGCATGGCGATAATGGTTGCTGTGCAGTATATTATATTATGTTGAATATTGTTGTAGCACTATCTATCTTATTTATCTTTTTTTGTTTAATCCAACGCTCTTAGCCTAAAATAAGCATTACTTTTTTAAAAGAGTCAAACCTTTTTATTTTCCAAATTATATTCAGTTCAATGAATTAAAGCCAGATTTTTATCAATTTACCCTATGCATTTTACAACACTTTGGTATTTTTAAATTAAAATGTTTTATATAGAACTAGTGTAAATAGATTGTGTCCTTCATAAGGACACAATTTATTTACACTAGTTCTTTTAAGGACTTTTTAAGGAAGAGATTAGTCTAAATATTTTCCATAATAACATACGAAGTTACTCAAAACACATCGATGAATATTTGGTATTTTTTGAATCTCTAAATTCTAAATTGGATTTAATTATCCTTTCTGAGTGCTGGATGAAACAGGCGTTAGGGGAAGTGCCACACATAGACGATTTTGACACTCACCGAAACCGGAGCGACGGCGTCATTGTTTTTACGAAAAAAAACACTTTCAGCTATTTCACACGAAGTTGCTTTGGGTGATGTCTTTGGCATTTCCGTGAATTTTAATTTTTCAAATATGAATTTCAACCTTTTAGCAATTTACAAAACATTTGATAGTGATTCACAATTATTATTAGCTGCGTTTGATTAATATTACAACAATATAGACAAAAATACAATGTGTATACTAATGGGCGATATGAATATTAATTTATTTAATGATGACATGTTGACAAATTCGTATTTGAATACTTTAATAGGAGCTGGCCTTGTCCAATGTATAGATAAACCCACTAGAGTTACAGAGAATACCAGCTCCTGCATTGATCATACATTTGTTCGTTGCCGTGACATGACAGCCGTTCGCTCCGCAGTACTGCAAACAGTTTGACTGACCACTACGCCACTGCCCTCACAATCCAGGGAAAGCACGCGCGCACACGCATGCACACTACCACTACACACACGTACATTGACCAAGCCACCTTCACTGACACCCTTGCAAACACAGACTGGGGACCCGTCCTTCAGTGCAATGACTTAGATTTGTGTTCAGAGAACTTTTATAAAGTAGTTAATAATTATGAAGACTGCTACTAAACCCATCAGATTTAAATCTTCTAGATATAAAAGAATAAAACCATGGATTACTGATGATTTAGTAAAATCAATAAGAATCAGAAATAAATTAAGTCAAACTATTAAAAGAGAACCTTTTAATACCAACCTGAAAAACTACTATCAAGAATATAGGCAGAATCTAAGCAGGTTATTAAAGAGTGTTAAACGGAACTATTATAGAGAACAAATGCAAATTAATAATCGGAATCCTAAATTATTTTGGGGAATAATCAATGATTTATCTGGAAGAACGGCAAATAAAAATTCATTACTGTTATGCCTGAAGATCAGTCAAACATTAAAGAACAAATTGCCAATGATTTTAACAATTATTTTTCCACCGTTGGAGAAAATTTGACCGATTCAATTATTAATGCAGGCGGGGACCCAGTCGTCAACGACGCCAACTATAGACTCGACACCACCCTGACACTGAGACCGATCACTGAACAAGACGTTCTACGACACATCACGGGACTGCGAGGTGGCTCGGCTCCGGGTTTGGATGGGGTCTCGGCCGACATTCTCAAACGTAATTCACATTTTTTTCTTGAAACCTCTCTCCCATTTAATAAATTTGAGCGTTACATATGGGGTCTTCCCTTGTCATTTTAAAACAGCTAAAGTTTTTCCATTATATAAATCTAATAATATCGATGACTAATTTTCGCCCTATTTCATTGCTTAGTGTTTTTTTCTAAATTATTAGAGAGAGTTGTGAAGACAACTCGCAGTATATGTATATAGTGGAATACCTTCAGAACAGCGCAGTGCTATCAGAGGCTTAATCAAATGCTTTCGCAAGGATAAAAATATATCGGATGCCCTTTTTGATGTTTGTAAGGATATTAACACGTCAATTACTACGAACAATCGAATAATGCTAATTTTTCTCGATTTAAAAAAAGCTTTTGATTCAATAGATAGGAATTTACTTTTACAAAAATTGATTGATTGGTTGAAGTGATTGGAATCCAGAGTACGGCTCTCTCTTGGTTTCATAGTTACTTGTCTGGTCGCTCCCAGGTTGTTTCAGTATGCGAAGTCAATAGTGAAATTAGACCTATTAATTACGGGGTCATTCAGGGAAGCACTTTGGGGCCAATTTTATTCTTAATTTATATAAATAACAGTTCAAATTTAAACCTACATGGTAAAATTTATCTTTATGCAGATGACACCTTAATATTAGTCAAAGGAGACTAATATTAGACATGGCAGGATGTAAAGTCTAAGGCAATTAGTGATCTTTTTTTTGTAAAAATGGCTGGACCAAAATATTCTTTCCTTAAATGTTAGTAAAACAATATTTCTTCCAATTTCCCTTCATTCCAATACTAATTACAATATGGGGAATCTCCAGATACATTGATAACTTTCATAATGATAATTGCAATAGCTGTGATAACGTTGAACAGGTCAATAGCTACAAATACCTAGGTGATACAAATACCTATCATATTTCATTCCTTAAACAAAGAATGAGTATATATATATATATATATATATATATATATATATATATATATATGCTTTTAGACAGTTGTCACAGATTTTAGATGAGAGGGAGGTTAAACTAGCGTATTTTACTTATGTTCAATCTTTGCTTTCTTTTGGTATCTTAAGTTGGGGAGCTTTCCCTCAAACATTGAGTCCCTTAATATAGTACAGAAAGCAATTCTGAAAGTAGGGTTCAATACAGGCCGAAGATACTCCACTGAAGCCCTGTATCGTGAGACTGGAATGTTGACAATAAGACATCTTTATCTAAAATTTTAGTTAATCCACATGTTTAAAAATTTCAATTCAATAGTCGTACCAATTAATCACCAACATTTGACTAGATATTCACAAAATATTGGAATTTCTGTCCTCCAACTTTTTCGATCTATATCATTAACCAACTCCTTCTGTGTATCACATTATGTTTTTCGAAATTTAAGCCAACACATTGGATTTAGAAATTTATTTAACTCACCTCCACTTTCAGTTTTTAAAAAACACGTCAAAGCGCTTTTGCACACTATTGGAATGGAGGAGGTCGAGGCTCTTATCAG
Organism: Nephotettix cincticeps; assembly: GCA_023375725.1. Lineage (NCBI taxonomy): Eukaryota > Metazoa > Arthropoda > Insecta > Hemiptera > Cicadellidae > Nephotettix > Nephotettix cincticeps. The sequence continues at coordinate 49,057,317 of CM041788.1, forward strand.
ACCCAACTACAACAGGCACAACCCTTGACCTCACTTTCTCCACCCCAACACGTTGGATTTATTCACCAAGTGATTTTTTTATTTCAAATTATTGTTACCATCGAAGAAGGGATATGGTATCGAAATATACTACACACTCACTTGCTCCGTATTACATTAAATTAGTGCATGAACACATAATCAAAAATTTGTCTACCGTATCCATTAAGACAAAAAAAACATAAGTCAAATCATTCTTACAACTAAAATCAATCCCTAAGTCAAATTATTACCTCAGTAATTGTTTAGTTATCTTTTTACCTAAATTCGCCATTAAAATTGATAACAACTGCGGTCTACGAACAGGCATCTGCCCATGTAGACCATTCCTTGTTAAATTGTGGCAAAATTTAATATTTTCTTTTGTAACTGTTACTATTATTATTATCAATGTCATTCTGTATTTACTGAATGTTGACTAATTGGGAATAAACTAGTATTTCATTTCATTTCATTATTATTTCATTTCATATTCCTAGAGATTTCAAAATGATTCTAAATATATTTTTAAATATATATGATAACTATTTTAATTACTCCCCTTTGGGAAATATGGTTTTTTCTTTTTCACATCGGCAGGTTTATTTCAGTCATGTAGCCTCGTAGTTAACTGTTTTATTTTATTTTCTCATCTAAATTTTTTGGACATCCCGGGGACCAAACCCGTCACGTCTTGCACCAAGTCCAAGACGTTAAATATAAGGCTAGCAGATAACCAGGTTGGATCATGGATATGTCAAAAAGAATGTTTTCAGTTTCTCCGAACATATGTCCTTATAACCATATGACGTTACAACAGTTTTTATATTTTGATCTGACGGATTGCTAAAACACCCCCCCCTCCAAAACAAGAGCTAAGACATGCCCATGTCAATATGAATATGGACAATAAACAGTGAAATGAACATAGACACATATAACGATATAAAGTTCATTAAAGTTTTAAATGAATGAATAGTTTCCTTTAAATTTCTTTCTTTATTTTTTAACAGTATCATTTTTAACAAAAATATTTACCCTTTATTCAATACAACACTTCCCATTTCCCTCACTATTAAAAACTAAATTTACTAATATTCTTCAATGTAAGATTTATTTGTGTGAAGGTCACATCTAATAAAATAATGCCAGAAGCAGAGATTCCCATCAGTTTTTCAACGAGTGTGTCAGCAAGTGTGGTTTCAGTTCCCTTTTCCTGGCGAATGTCTTCCCACAGACAGAGCACTTGTGGTTCCTCAAGAGTCCATGCACAGCCATGTGCTGCTTGACGTGAGTTCTCAGTCTGAATGTCTGGCCACAAATGTCGCACACATGAGGTCTTTTGTCTGAATGTGTGTATTGATGCTGTTCTAAGTTACTTTCTCGTTTAAATCTCTTGCCGCAAGTTAGGCAGATAAAGGGTTTCTCGTCAGAATGCACTGTCATATGGATAAACAGTTTATCTTTTGTTTTCGACTTTTTTCCACACACCTCACAACAGTATTGATGAGTTGAATGCTTAAATTTCATGTGACAGTTTAAGCCAGGTTTTGTTTTTACGGAATGGCCACATAGTTTACAATCAAACCTTTCCTCCGGTAGATGCAGTCTTTTAATGTGATCAATTAAATAACTTTTACTAAACAATACAGCATTGCAATAAGCACACTGGAATTGTTTTTTCTTCTCGTGCAATAATTCACAATGTGTCGTAAGACTTTTTGCATGCGAGTAATGTTTTCCACAAAATTTGCATGTAAACATATGATGGCGACTCTTGTTTACATTACTATGTATATTTCTTATGTGTGTTTTAAGTGAGGATTCGCACGCCAAAACAACATTACAGATGTCACATGTCACTTTAGACCTGGTTGAGGAATGTACAGTCAGCTTGTGACCAACCAATGATTTTTTTTTTGTAAATCCACGTGCACAAATATCACAAGGAAAGAGTTTCATTCCACTATGGGTGAATGATTTACTATGTTTAATCAGATATCTGTCACATTTAAAATATTTATCGCAAGACGAACAATAGTAAGGAGTCTTATTCCTGGCAAGTTTGGTGTCATGGCTTCTATTGCCACAACTGGATGTTGATGTTGAGTTGAATATAGTCTTGCAGATCGAACACTTACAAAATATACCATCGAGCTGAGCTGGTTTTTACGGAATGGCCACATAGTTTACAATCAAACCTTTCCTCCGGTAGATGCAGTCTTTTAATGTGATCAATTAAATAACTTTTACTAAACAATACAGCATTGCAATAAGCACACTGGAATTGTTTTTTCTTCTCGTGCAATAATTCACAATGTGTCGTAAGACTTTTTGCATGCGAGTAATGTTTTCCACAAAATTTGCATGTAAACATATGATGGCGACTCTTGTTTACATTACTATGTATATTTCTTATGTGTGTTTTAAGTGAGGATTCGCACGCCAAAACAACATTACAGATGTCACATGTCACTTTAGACCTGGTTGAGGAATGTACAGTCAGCTTGTGACCAACCAATGATTTTTTTTTTGTAAATCCACGTGCACAAATATCACAAGGAAAGAGTTTCATTCCACTATGGGTGAATGATTTACTATGTTTAATCAGATATCTGTCACATTTAAAATATTTATCGCAAGACGAACAATAGTAAGGAGTCTTATTCCTGGCAAGTTTGGTGTCATGGCTTCTATTGCCACAACTGGATGTTGATGTTGAGTTGAATATAGTCTTGCAGATCGAACACTTACAAAATATACCATCGAGATGAGCTGTGCATTCTAGGCCCTTATTTTCTGCATCCTGTAAAAGTATCAACAATATCTATTACGTTGAGGCTACACAATCACTTTTAATTTAGTTAGGACATCAAATGTTAGAACTGTTTTTATTTTGAAATTTTTTATTTCAATCTAACCACAGTGGAATTGTTTTCATCTTATTATGCAAAACATCACAATGTCTCAAAAGAGTTTTACTATACGAGAAAATTTACACGTGGTACCGACCGGCAATCTTTTTGCATTAACATGTACATATATGTATATATATATATATATATATATATATATATATATACCGTGTGTTCAAAAAGTCCCAACTCCCCGGTTAATTCTTTAGTTAATAGGATTACAAATTTTATAGTTTGGGGAAGTTTATTTGATGAAAAAAGGTAATGTTAATGTATTCAAATTTTCACCCCCTCCCCAAAAGGGGTAGTTTAGAGGTAGTTTAAATTTTTATATATTTTTTTAAATAGCAACCTCCAGCATTTAAAGGTCTTGACAAAAGGAAACGAATTGCGCAAATTGGAGGTCTCTACGTTGATGTATTCAAAAGTTATGGTAGTTTTAAGTTTTAAATTTTTTTATCTTATAAATTTATAAATTTTGTTAATAATGCAGAACGGGGGTTGATCAGGAGGGAAATGGTAGAAAACCTCACTATTAAATTTAGGTTAACTGCTCAAAGTGCCCACCGTTTACTTCTTGGCAGAAGTTAAGTCTGGACTCAAATGCCTGCCTCACATATGCCAACATTTCTGGAGTGACATAGCATCATACACCTTGCTTTTAATTAAGCCCCAGAAGAAAAATCGAGAGGTTTGAGGTCGGGTGATCGAGCAGGCCACTCTACAAAACCTCGCCTACCAATTTACTTTTCGGGAAACTCCTCATCTAAAAAGTGTCTAACTCTTATATCGTGATGAGGACGGGCACCATCCCGTTAAAAAAGACCAAAATCACCTTCTAGGACAATATTGTTTATGACTAGCAAATATCATTACGTAGTAAGTCTAGGTATTTTGCTCCATTCAAATTACCATCAATAAAAAAGGGGCCAACTACAAAATCTCCTAACACCCCGTTCCATACATTTATCCCCTGGGGTTGTGTATGTGCTTCAACCATCCAGTGTGTATTTACGTATGTCAGTAACGGCAGTTGTGACGATAAACCGTCCCATGTAATGAAAATGAAGCTTCATAACTAAAACACATCTGAGAAATTAAATTAATATTCTCCTCAATCTTTTGCAATATTATTTCACAAAACTGAATCTTTCGGTCAGGATCATCCTCATTTAGTTCCTGGTGTAGTTGAACTTTGTATCGAAGGTGCTTATGTTTTTTAATACTCGATGAACAGAATCTTTTGAGGTCCCAATTTCTCGAGCAGTTGAACGAAGTTTTTGGAATGGGTTTGCCGCAAAATGAGCTAGAACATTAACTTTAACATTGTTTGTCCCGATTGAAGGGCGGCCTGACCTTGGAGCGTCTTTGTGTCGTTGACTAAGTGTCGTTGAAAATTTGTCTACCAAACGACAAATGTATGCCCTATCGGTTGGCCCCTATCAGGATATGCGTTATTAAACAAGCGGACTGTCTCGTGTAAATTTCTTTTCGCCTCGCCTTAGAACATAATCATTTCTACTTTGTCTTGATCAGATCGGACCATTTTCTCTTATAACTATTTTAATTATAAAATATTAAGCTAATTATTTTTTTATAAAACACACTAAATCTGAACAACTAAGATTTAAAAATAAGCTTCAGGGAAGTTAAAATAATGTCGCGCCGGGAGCAAACTGGAAGAGCTGTTATCTCTAGATCTCTATCTAGATCTCTAGCCTGTGATCGGTAAATGTCTGTGACCAATTAGGACTTTAACCATGGTACTAACTAACCCTTTTCACGTAGCAAAATCTCGGGTTTTTCATTATTTACAAAATTAACAATTTATCAGATTTTAAGAAAATTTAAAACTTTGAACTAGAATAACTTTTGATAAAATCAACGTTAAGACATCCAATTTGCGCCATTCATTTACTTTTGTCAAGGCCTTTAAAATTATATGCGACAAGCTGGGGGTTGTTATTAAAAAAGTTCAACTTACCCCTAAACTACCTCTTTTGGCGAGGAGGGGGTGAAATTTTGAAACATAAAAAACCACCTTTTTTGATCAAGTAAACATCCCCAAAGTATAATTTTTTCCCCACTAATGAAAAAATTGACAGGGGGTGGGACTTTTGAGACGCAAGTTTGTGGGTGTGTGTGCGCACGTGCATTCGTGCGCGCGCGCTTGTGTGTGTGTGTCGATACACGATAACTCTCGTATGAACGGTCCGATTGAGACCAAATTTGGTAGAGACGTGATTCCTACATTTGTTCGGACGAGTTCGTAAACCAGACATATCGGTCAATCGGAACGGGAAGTTTGGGGGGGGGGTTGTACTCAATCAGTCAGTTTTTTGCATTTTTCATAAGTAATTTTTTTAATTTATCTTTCACCATTAGAATCAGCTTAAAAACTACACAGTTTAGTTGCTTAAAGATTTTGTCTATCCCCAACGGTTACCGAGATATTGAAAAATCTAAATACAGTACGTTGTATTTTGGGGCTCTAATGTTAACCTTATGAAGGATACAGAAAAATTAATATTTCACTTATCAAATCAATATTATTGGATTAAACTTGGTATTTACCTTCATGTATTTGAGATCTTACGCTTCAAATAATGCTTGAAAATAGATGCTTGATAAAGCTTTAATGAATGCTTGAAAATGATAGTTTATGTGTTTATCATGTCAGCAAACCTGCATACTCTTTTCCCATGTTAATCATATAGGAAATACGCAAATTCCTTTATTTATGGACAGATGATGAAAGTTAATAAAAATGTTTAAAATAAAATATTGTGAGGGTATGCCTACTTTCAGTGTTCCTTACAGTAGCAAACCTGCACACTGTTTCCCATGTTAATCTAATGGAGGAGAGGTAAATTATTTTCATATTTATCGACAGGTATTGATAAAACTTGTCATATTTTATTATTACTATATTATTGATTAAGAAATTCGCTAAGATCGCAGGCCTGCTGCGACGGTTTTTATATTTTAAACTATTTTATACATGTTAAAAACAATATTGATGGCTATGCGCTTAGCCCAATTCTTATGCCCCAATTCTTATGTATAAAGACAAAGTAAACATTTAAACTTACATGTAAACAAAAAACTTTATTATAATAAATACCCTTTCACATTGGACTTAAGTACTCCATGAATTTGCATTTCGTTAGTATATTTTTTTGCGTTTATTAGGATATAAATATGGGGAACAGTTTTTCTCATTTTAAAAACAGAAATAGGGATGAAAATACAAGCAGCGATTATCACAGCACAAGAAATCTTTAATCACGGCTATACAAAGTATTATAAGTAGGATTTTCCAGACCTTTCATTTTCTGAAATCAGCCACTTTGTCTTGGTAGCAATCATTTGGCTTCATGGACAGTTATTCTTATAAACAAACAAATGTTCCTGTAAAATTTACAATCCTATGATCGTAACACTCAGTTGATGAAAGCTAGGCCTCATTCAAACGTACTACTTTTGTCTCCGTTCAACCGATCCGATGACGTTTCTTAGCGCCATGCACAGCCATGTGCTGCTTGACGTGGGTTCTCAGTCTGAATGTCTTGCCACAAATGTCACACACATGAGGTCGGTTGTCTGAATGCGTGTATTGATGCTGTAACAGGTTCGCATCTCGCTTGAAACTCTTGCCGCAAGTTTGACAAATATATGGTCTATCATCAGAATGTGTGACTGAATGTGACTCCATACTTCGTTTGTCATTGAAAATTCGACCACAAACATCACAGTTGTACAGTTTCTCTGAATGCTTCTTATGGTTATGGCGTTTATATCTAGATTTTGTAAAAAAGGTAATATTACACTTTTGACATTCATATTTCTCACTTGGGTTTGAAATGTGATATATTAACATGTGATATATTATCTTGGATTTTTGATTGAACGATTTTCCGCAGTGATCACATGTGAGTTTTTCACTTTCTGAATGTAAAGCTTTAACATGTTTCTCATAGTATTTTAAAGATAACATTTTTCTACAGACTTCACATTCAATGACACCCTTATTCATTTGTAAATGTACATTAGCAATATGTTTTTTCACACCTGTCTTTGAATGATACATTTTATTGCAAATGTGGCAGGCTATCTGGAATGGAGTTGACGACGAATGCTTCTGGCGATGATGTTTTTTCAAATAGGCTTTTCCACTAAATCTAGATCCACACATTTCACAAGGGAAGGATTTGAAACCATTGTGAGTTTTTAAATGTTTATTTAAACCAGCTCTAAAATGGAAACTAAGGCTGCACTGAGGACATTGAAACCTTTTCTTGGTCTTTATATTATGTTTGGACATCCTCCCTCCTCCTTCTAATAATTTTGTACAATTGTCACACTGGCACAGAATCCCATCCTCAAGGGCTGAACATTGTAACCGGTTTGGTTTCAGCTCAACATTAGCCTACAAAATAAAATAAAGCAAAGTGAATGCTAGTATATATATGTAAGTAGTATATATATGCTCTCATAAGTGATAAAAACTGTAGATAATGATGACCACAGAATAGTCCGAAAACTTTTTACTGCACCACTAATTGACGAACCTGCAACAGCTGTTAGCCGAAAATTATATTTTATGTATTATCATGATCTTAATAATCTGGAAGTCACCAGTTGCCTTTATCCATTTTCATGTTCCTGGCAATTGAATCATCGGTTCTTTGGCAGTCATCACATCGATGGGAAATACATTTTCATATCTCTTCCAGGACGTAGCTGGATATTCCGAGGATCGTTAAAACCGAGGTCAGTTATGAGGGATTCTACTGTACAATATTAGTTATATTGTGACAACGAATTGTGTCACATTCAGGGATTATTAGGTTTTATACCCATTTTTTATATATATTCAAAAATAGGGCAGGGCACTTATAACATCCTTTTAAAGAATCAACATTTTTCAAAAGCCTATATTAGGGTGAAAATCAAGATCCTTCATAGTTTTTTTGGTCATAAAAAACTGTTCCAATGGGTTTCACCAATGTATCTTAGCTTAATAGTCCTTAAACATTTCAAGAGAAAAACTGAACTTTTTTTAATCAAATCAAATATTTGTTACTACATTTGTTAGACCCATGAGTTTTTGTTGCATATGATGCAAATTCCTAACCGACTTGAGCATTTGAGGTGACGTCAAATTGACAACCTTTGCTAGCGCCTTTAGACGCTATCAACCATTTTGCCAAATTTACTGCGCTGTAGTTCGCAAATATCAGGAGCGCTGTAAGGGTTACAACATTAATTCAATTTATCATAAGGTATGATTACAATTGATAGCGTTTATCGGTTTTGGAATTGGCCAAAACATGACAATGCATTAGAAGCAGAAGAGATAAAAGTTCTGAAGAATCAAATAAAAGTTCAAACCTAAATCAAAAACTTTCCTCTTTAATTCCTATACCATTTAACATTTCTAACCATCATATAATGGAAAGTTTATGATTTACCTGAGTAGGAAAAATACAAAAACCTATACAAAATGGAGGAGTCTGACAACTGCAGTGTTTACAGGTAATTGAAAAAACCATTCACCTTATTGTTGAAAATTCTATTCAACATTTAATAAATTAATATTCAAAATGTAGATAAGTAAGTGTATATTCGCCACTTTATTACACATGCCCATGATATTTTATACAAATATATCATTTTAAGACCTTACAACTTAAAAATATCACATATGTAAAATTATCTTCATAGTAAGTAACTAAATCAAGTTATAACATAAAATTATTATAATAAGTGTATATGTAACTAACAAAAATTACAGAAAATTAGTCAATTGTGTATTTCAAATTAACCCTTTGAACTCGGATCGAGTATTTATAACTTGTCCTGTGCACTCGGGTGTCCAGCTGTACTGGCCATCACCATTTTCTCACCAAAGTCAATTTAATTTTTATATCAGCTGTCCTCACCGCTCGGATGGCCAGTAGTACTAGACGGACAGTACTGCTGGCCACCCTAGCGGCGATGACAACATCATGAGAAATAATTTTGAATTGTCTCCAGAATTGGCATGGCCAGTATTACTGGCCATAGCGTTTAAGTGAGTAATTTGTGTTTTAGTTCAACTGGACAGCTGTTTCTGCAAGCTGGTGCTATTTTAGTCTGGATGGTTTAATTTGTGAGCACATTAATTTTATATTATAAATACCCCTTTCACAGTGGACTTTCGTGCTAATTTCGTACTCAGTTAATTTGCTTTTCTTTAATAATTTTTTTTCAAGTTTATTAATATATAAATAAAATGAATGGATTTTTCTTATTTTAAAAACAGGACTAGGGATGAAAATACAAGCAGCCAATTTTGCGGCACAGGAAATCTTTAATCACGGCTATACAAAGTACGTAGTATAAGTAGGATTTTCCAGACCTTTCATTTTCTGAAATCAGCCACTTTGTCTTGGTAGCAATCATTTGGCTTCATGGACAGTTATTCTTGTAAACAAACAAATGTTCCTGTAAAATTTACAATCTCATGATCGTAACACTCAGTTGAGGAAAGCTAGGCCTCATTCAAACGTCCTTCTTTTGTCTCTATTCAACCGATCCGATGACGTTTCTTAGCGCCATGCACAGCCATATGCTGCTTGACGTGGGTTCTCAGTCTGAATGTCTTGCCACAAATGTCGCACACATGAGGTCGGTTGTCTGAATGCGTGTATTGATGTTGTAACAGGTTCACATCTCGCTTGAACCTCTTGCCGCAAGTTTGACAAATATATGGTCTATCATCAGAATGTGTGACTGAGTGTCTCACCATACTGTGTTTGTCATTAAAAATTCGACCACAAAAATCACAGTTGTACAGTTTCTCTGAATGATTCCTATGGTTATGGGATTTATATCTATATTTTGTTAAAAAATTAATATTACACTTTCGACATTTATATTTCTCACTTGTGTTTGGAATATGATAATGTAACATGTGATCAATTATCTTGGATTTTTGATTGAATGATTTTCCACAGTGCTCACATGTTAGTTTCTCACTTTCTGAATGTAAAGCTTTAAAATGTGTCTCATAGTATTTCGAAGATAAAGTTTTTTTACAGACTTTACATTCGACGAAACCCTTGTTCATTTGTAAATGTACATTCACAATATGTGCCTTCACAGCTCCCTTTGAATGATACATTTTATTGCAAATGTGGCAGGCTATCTGGAATGGATTTGACGTATGCTTCTGCTGTTTATGATTTTTCAAAGTAATCATTTTAGTATATACAGATCCACACATGTCACAAGGGAAGGATTTGATGCCCTCGTGAGTTTTTAAATGCATTTTTAAACGAGATTTACCATGGAAACTAAAGCTGCACTGAGGACATTGAAACCTTTTTTTGGTCCTTATAATATGTTTAGACATCCTTCCTTCTCCTTCTAATAATTTCGTACAATTGCCACACTGGCACAGAATCCCATCCAGAAGGAAAGAGCATTGTAATGGCGTTACTTTCAGCTCAACATCAGCCTACAAAATAAAGAAAATTTAATTCCAATTTATATGCTCTTATAAAATATAAAAACTGTAGATAGTTAAGACCACAAAATAGTACGAAAACTATTTACTGTGCCACTAATTGATGAACCTGCAACAGCTGTAATAACAAATTATATTTTATGTATTATCAAATCAGCTATTTTTCAACTGAATCAGCTGTTTTTCGTCATTCATTACAGAGCTTACACCCATCCTTCCCTCATATTGACAAAATAGAGTGGTTTGGATGAATATGAATTCAATCATACATATTCACTACTTATAATAGTAACCTTCTTTAAAGTAAGATAACAGATTTATATTAATTGCGATGTAATAAAATTGAAATATTTATCACAAGAACATTGTAAATATTGCAGTATTTTAATTCTTAAAGCCTTGTTTGGAATTAAATGGCTATAAGGCTAAAGGCCTGATCCAAACAAACTTGTTATAAAATTTGACAAACTAATATTTCTAGGAATGACAATTCTAGATTTGAGTGAGCGAATCATGTATGACATGCACTAAGGGTACATGTCAAAATGTATTAACCAAAAAGAACCTAATACTAACTGATACTGATTCATTATTATTCATTATATTGTATAGTGTGTATTGCAAAGACTTACAGAGATATTGAAGCCAATTTGGAGCATTTTGAACATCTGGATATCTTAAAGACCACTTATTATACTCCAGGTAAAATGATTAAGTTACTGGGAAGTTTAAATATGAACTTAATCTCTATATATAAAATTGAATGTATGTCTGTATGTATGTCCTTTATGCGTTGCCAAACTACTCATCCGATCGCCATGAAATTTTAGGAAGTTGCTCTACATGTGTCCGGGAAGGTTTTAGTGAAAAAATATTTTCGAAAACCCCATAAGTTTCCATTTTATGGCGTTTTAAATTTCTAATGTTAATCTTATGGAGAGTAAGTTTGTTTACAAATTGTCTACAATGACAACATTTGATTTCTTAGCTACAGCTGATTGATTTACTTTCCATTAGCAATACCGTATGCTTTACTATAAAATGCCATCTGAATCATTCATTAATGTTAAACTTTGAAGTAAATGTGTACTGAAAATAAAAAATGAACAGCTTTATTCACCACGTTAATAGTTTAAGGTTTTGGGGATTATGTATTTATATTTTTATTTTGTCTGATTAAAGTCACGTGTTTATAATAATCAATTTTTTATATACAATGTTTTATTATTAATTTTATATCATATATTTGTTGTATAAAGCCTAATACAGTTTTTTCTTGTTTTGGTTTATTTATTTGAAAACTGTGATAATATCAATTTATTTGTTATTTGGTAGTTATGAATGTTATTATAGTGTTTTATAGTTATTCTTATTACATGCAGCAGTATATAACCTTTCACTTATTGCTATTCAATAATTTAAAGTTACCATGTGTTTTTGTGCGTTGGTTCCAGGTCAGCTAGTTTTTATAATAATATTAATTGTTTTATCCTATTTGATTGAGGAAATATATAATATAGAAACACAAAAAGGCTAAAGGTGACTAGTGTCATCAGGACTATCTCAATATATTTATTTTTGTGATACCTCAGTGGATTGATCATAATCAATATTAGAAACCGATGATCAGTGGTCAGGACTATTCATACAGTACTATAAACAAGAGTTCATTATAGACAAACAATCATCTCGCTCTATTCATTGACAAGATTCATTCACAGAATACCCTCGCTCTAGTTCATTGGCGAATCAACTAAGATCATCTTGGTTGTATGACAAAACATTCACAAGACATTGTTATTATTAAAAACAAACTGTATAGAAAAACTGCTGAATCGAAATTAGTGATCGAATTATTAGTTCCAAGGTTGGCGATCACACCGCCCAGTGGCGAAGCCACTGCAAACAGCCTCCCTGACTCTCTACTCTCCTCTTGAGCAGGGTCTTTTCTATCTACCCACGTTTCTTCTCCCCTCCAATGCGTGGATAGACTGTCTTCATCTATCTGTACAAACCCATTCTCTTCTTCTTCTCCCATCTTCTCCCCTGCTCTTCCGCTTTGTTTCAGGCCAACTCAAGGTGTCACGTGGACCGTGCCGAGGAGTGGATGGCACCAGGCCTTATATATGGTGTCTAGAACGGTACCTGTAGGATACCGGGCGACCTCCTGCAGTAAGCAGCCTTACCTGGACATGCGGGGCTCTGTTCAGGCGGACGGATATTTCCCTAGCTACTCGTGGGAACAGACATGGAAGAATAAAAACAAAATAAAAAGAATTCAGGGCAGGATCAACTGCCGCGGGCAAGTACCGCACAAGCAAATACTAAGAACACAGGGCAGGAGCAACTGCCGTGGGCAAGTACCGCAAAACATAGGAGGGGGGGGTCAAAGGTATCGACCGTTGGCTAGATACCCAAAACTGGGAGAACCAGGGGGTAAGGACGACCCTCGTAGACAGGGACTGAGTGGGGCAGGAACCCGCAGATACCTTCGACTCCTGGAGCAGGGCATGGAACCTGACGAGGCCAGGAAGAGGGTAGAAGAAAGGAAGACAGCAGGGCAGAACGAACCTGCACCCAGTCAGGGGAAAAGGGGTACGCAGGAGATCACCCCACCCCAGAGGGAGTACGATGCTAAGAGGAGGAGAGTGGGTACAGAGGGTTCACCCTATGCATCTGCACGTGGGCAAGCAACCACATATGCAGAAACCACTGAACTCGTCAAAGTTGCTGTACTCCCAAAGGAGTACCCTAAATTGAGGCTGGGGAAGGAGGAGCTTTCACAGCTAGAGGACGCTATCATCAGAGAGATAGCGAGAGGTACCTCGTGCAAGGTTAAGTTTGCGGGCGTGCACTTCAGGCCTGGGTATATGCTGGTGGAGTGCATCAACCAAGAAACTGCTGACTGGTTGAGGAGTAAGGCCACCCAGCTGCAGGAGTGGAAGGGGGTAGAGCTGATGGCGTGCCTTGGGGACGATATACCCAAGGCTCATAACGTCACGATCTTCTTCCCAAGAAGCAAAGGCGAGGACGACAAGTTCATCCTGTCCCTGGTTGAAAGCCAGAACGAGGGGCTTGGTACCCAGACGTGGCAGGTTCTGAGGAGTAAAGAGGAGGGACAGGGAAAGCTCCTGCACATTGGGATTGATGACCAGGCATGGGAGCAAATCAAGAAGGAGAAATTCCAAATTTTCTACCGATTTGAGAGTATCCCTGTGCATGCGCGCAAGCCCACGGAGAAGGAGGCAGGCAAAAAGTCGGGAGACTCCAACCAGGAGGAGACCAACCAGCCAGGGGGAGCTGAGGGAAGTGATGTACAGGGCGATGACCTGGACCTCTCTAGCCTCAATATAGCAACCCCCAAGATGGTCTAACCAGACACTGTAGGCTCAGGGGTCATCTGAGCAAGATGGGCATTGTCCAAGAGGGTGAATGCCGCTTCTGCCAATCTGGGGAGGAAACACCTAGATACCTATTGGCTGAGTGTGACGCGATAGGTCAGAAGAGAGCCAGAAGCTTGGGAACACACCAGGTGGCGGTGGAGGATTTTTCCAAAGTTAGAACCCCTCGTTATACTAAACTTTATTAAGGCATTAGGACTAGAGGGGGTTCTCTAGGCAAGAACTAGAGACTAGTCTGGGGGGCACAATAGATCTCAGGTCGCAGTGCAATCATTCCCCTAGATTTTATCAAGTATCAAGTATCAAGTACAATACAGATCCATACACGTCACAAGGAAAGGATTTGATGCCCTCGTGAGTTTTTAAATGCATTTTTAAACGAGATTTACCATGGAAACTGAAGCTGCACTGAGGACATTGAAACCTTTTTTTGGACCTTATAATATGTTTAGACACCCTTCCTTCTTCTTCTAATAATTTCGTACAATTACCACACTGGCACAGAATCCCATCCAGAAGAAACGAACATTGTAATGGCTTTGTTTTCAGCTCAACATCAGCCTACAAAATAAAATAAAGAAAATTGAATTGCAATATATATGTTCTCATAAATGATGAAAACTGTAGGTAGTAAAGACCACAAAATAGTACGAAAACTATTTACTGTGCCACTAATTGATGAACCTGCAACAGCTGTAACACAAAAATTATATTTTATGTATTATCAAATCAGCTATTTTTCAACTGAATCAGCTGTTTTTCGTCAGTCATCACAGAGCTTACACCCATCCTTCGCTCAAATTGACACAACAAAGTGGTTTGGTTGAATATGAAGACGTTATACGGATCCGGTCAGCGGATCATCATATTAAAACAGTAACTATAAACATGAAGGTGGTGTCGTATAACTATGACAAGAGATTCATTCAGGAAGACGGCATAAATACCCTCGCTCTAGTTCATTGGCGAATCAACTAAGATCATCTTGGTTGTATGACAAAACATTCACAAGACATTGTTATTATTAAAAACAAACTGTATAGAAAAACTGCTGAATCGAAATTAGTGATCGAATTATTAGTTCCAAGTAGTGGAATGATAGATTTTAAGTTTTCTCCCAATGCCTACCTCCATTACGTTAATCCTTATCCTTTCCTAATAAGACAGGTGGTTTTTCATCATATTCCATTGCTTTTTTATCATACTCGTGTTTTGTAATCCAATACTACAGTACGAGCAAGGTTTGTGTATATATATATATATATTCACACGGATCTCAAAAACGGCACTAAAGAATTTATTTAAATTTTGGAAATAACTAATTTCCGAGTAGAAAAAAGTTCTAGATAGGTCTTATGTCCAGGAAAATTCGTGTTTTCTAGTAATATTAAGTTTAAAATCTAAAAATTTAACATTACGTTTATGGAGAATCAAATGTAAACAATACAAACCAAAAAATCTGTTTATAACCGTTTGACAGTTCTTGATTAAAGACGGCGGGGAACAATATGTGAATAGAGGTTTTTCATAAATATTTATTTTATATATGTAATAAATGTAAAAATCATCAGGTTACTAAACAATTTGTAAAAACTTAAGAGTAACATAACTGTGCGAAATGAAAGCAGAAAAAAGTATTTCCAAGATCTTCCGTGTTTTGATAGAAAACGTATTCGTTGTACTGCTTGAAGCTACTGTAACAAAACAATTAATAATTGATGTAAATTAAAATTTCTCTTTTGCTTTTCAATTCTCATTCCGTTTCAAATAAAATCTGTTGATCACAAGCTAATAATAACTGTATAGATAATTCAACAGTAAATGATCGGCTTAAACAATTGAGGTTGGCTAAAAGACGTTAAACGGAGTCACTCAATTGACTGACGCCGTAGCCGAGTGGTAGGGTGTCGGCCTCAAGAACTAGAGGTCGCGAGTTCCGTCCCCACCAGGTGCGAAACTTTTTGTTCACTGCTATATTAATTATGGTGTATAAAATCGGTTTTATTCAACCACATAAATGTTTTCATTGAGTAATAAATGTGTTTTAATTTTCTAATTAATTTTTATAATGCATGACTTATTTTATACGAGCAATGCTCGGTCGCCAGGTAATTTTTGTAAACAATATATAATTAATTAACAGTAGGGCCTACACCACTCAGCCTTTTTACCCGTGCGAATAACGGGTTAAAGAGTATATAGAAAAAAATCTATATATATGTGTGTGTGTGTGTATGTGTGTTTATATATACCTTTACCAATCAATTGATCGAGGGCTAATAATAACTGTACGGATAAATAAACAGTATATCAGCTCAAACAATTGAGGTTGGCTATCACACGTTAAACGACAGCCATGTTTAACAGACACCGTAGCTCAGTGCTAGCGCGGAGGATTCAAGTGCGGAAAGTGATGATATCCATTCCCGTCCGTGGAAGCTACATTTTGTTCAGAGTTTATGCAAGTTAATAAAAACTTGTTTATGCTATATTAATTAAGGTGCATTACATCATTTTTTTAAACCATATAAACGGTGATTACATTTAATAATAAATGGTTTTATTTTTGCTAATTAACTTATATAACACATGTCTTATTCTATCCAAGAAAAGCGCGGTCATCAGATACTATTATAAATAAGAGATGGTTTTTGTATGTTTGTGGGTTTGCTTGTTGTGGCATAACACATGTCTTATTCTATCCGAGAAAAGCGCGGTCATCAGATACTATTATAAATAAGAGATGGTTTTTGTATGTTTGTGGGTTTGCTTGTTGTGGCAAGAAACGCGAAAAATACTGAACATACCGGTTTGAAATTTTACACAAAGGTAGGTCTTAAAACTCATGCAACACATAGCCATATTCATTTCCATAAAATCCCCTCGGGCTACGCCCCGTGAATATCTATGTTTCAATGTTTACATTTTCAAAGAATGAAAATACAAAATTACTTGAATGCGGTGAACACTAAAATTCGAAAGTTCGAGTAGCAGAAAACACGGTTGCTGTAAATGTCCTAGGTTCCAATGTTGAGTTTTTAATTTATATTTAACCATCTATTTACACTACTATGTACAGTTAAGGAAGACGAAAAAGAAAGTTCATTTTTATAGATATACTGCTGGATCGAAATTAATAATGCCAAAAACGGTAGATTTTGATTTTTCTCCCACTGCCAGTCTCTATTACGTTATTGATTAGCCATTCGTTTATTGCTTCCTTTTACATGTGGTACTTGGTCATGTTGTTGACACTCGTGTTTACAAATCTTTGAGATCGTGATTAGTATTAAATACTATAGGTAAATTACCTCTTTGAGTTATACTAAAAGATAGCCCAAGACCTCAGCTGTCTAACACTGGTTATTCGGGCTCAGTGAATTTTCATTTCTTAAAATTTGTTTACGTTTACTTTGATATAAATAAGTTGAATGAACTTTTCTTATTTTAAAAACAGAACTAGGGATGAAAATACAAGCAGCCAATATCACAGCACAGGAAATCTTTAATCACAGCTATACAAAGTAGTATAAGTAGGATTTTACAGACCTTTCATTTTCTGAAATCAGCCACTTTGTCTTGGTAGCAATCATGTGGCTTCATGGACAGTTATTCTTGTAAACAAACAAATATTTCAGTAAAATTTACAATCCTAAGATCGTAACACTCAGTTGAGGAAAGCTAGGTCTCATTCAAACGTACTACTTTTGTCTCCGTTCAACCGATCCGATGACGTTTCTTAGCGCCATGCACAGCCATGTGCTGCTTGACGTGGGTTCTCAGTCTGAATGTCTTGCCACAAATGTCGCACACATGAGGTCGGTTGTCTGAATGCGTGTATTGATGCTGTAACAGGTTCGCATCTCGCTTGAAACTCTTGCCGCAAGTTTGACAAATAAACGGCCTATCATCAGAATGTGTGACTGAGTGTGACTCCATACTTAGTTTGTCATTGAAAATTCGACCACAAACATCACAGTTGTACAGTTTCTCTGAATGCTTCTTAAGGTAATGGGAGCGATATCTACATGGTTTTGAAAAGGTAATATTACACTTCCGACATTTATATTTCTCACTTGTGTTTGGAATATGATATATTAACATGTGATATATTATCTTGGATTTTTGATTGAACGATTTTCCGCAGTGATCACATGTGAGTTTCTCACTTTCTGAATGTAAAGCTTTAACATGTTTCTCATAGGATTTTAAAGATAACGTTTTTCTACAGACTTCACATTCAATGACACCCTTATTCATTTGTAAATGAACATTAGCAATATGCTTTTTCACACCTGTCTTTGAATGATATATTTTATTGCAAATGTGGCAGGCTATCTGGAATGGAGTTGATGACGTATGCTTCTGCTGTTTATGAGCTTTCAAAGCACTAATTTGAGTATATACAGATCCACACACGTCACAAGGGAAGGATTTGATGCCCTCGTGAGTTTTTACATGCATTTTTAAACGAGATTTACCATGGAAACTAAAGCTGCACTGAGGACATTGAAACCTTCTCTTGGTCTTTATATTATGTTTGGACATCCTTCTTTCTCCTTCTAATAATTTCGTACAATTACCACACTGGCACAGAATCCCATCCACAAGGGCTGAACATTGTAACCGGTTTGGTTTCAGCTCAACATTAGCCTACAAAATAAAATAAAGCAAAGTGAATGCTAGTATATATATGTAAGTAGTATATATATGCTCTCATAAGTGATAAAAACTGTAGATAATGATGACCACAGAATAGTCCGAAAACTTTTTACTGCACCACTAATTGACGAACCTGCAACAGCTGTTAGCCGAAAATTATATTTTATGTATTATCATAATCTTAATAATCTGGAAGTCACCAGTTGCCTTTATCCATTTTCATGTTCCTGGCAATTGAATCATCGGTTCTTTGGTAGTCATCACATCGATGGGAAATACATTTTCATATCTCTTCCAGGACGTAGCTGGATAGTCCGAGGATCGTTAAAACCGAGGCCAGTAATGAGGGATTCTACTGTACAATATTAGTTATATTGTGACAACGAATTGTGTCACATTCAGGGATTATTAGGTTTTATTCCCATTTTTTATATATATTCAAAAATAGTGCAGGGCACTTATAACATCCTTTTAAAGAATCAACATTTTTCAAAAGCCTATAATAGGGTGAAAATTAAGATCCTTCATAGGTTTTTTGGTCATAAAAAACTGTTCCAATGGGTTTCACCAATGCATCTTAGCTTAATAGTCCTTAAACATTTCAAGAGAAAAACTGAACTTTTTTTAATCAAATCAAATATTTGTTACTACATTTGTTAGATCCATGAGTTTTTTTTTGCATATGATGCAAATTCCTAACCGACTTGAGCATTTGAGGTGACATCAAATTGACAACCTTTGCTAGCGCCTTTAGACGCTATCAACCATTTTGCCAAATTTACTGCGCTGTAGTTCGCAAATATCAGAAGCGCTGTAAGGGTTACAATATTAATTCAATTTATCATAAGGTATGATAACAATTGATAGCGTTTATCGGTTTCGAAATTGGCCAAAACATGACAATGCATTAGCAGCAGAAGAGATAAAAGTTCTGAAGAATCAAATAAATAAAAGTTAAAACCTAAATCAAAAACATTCCTCTTTAATTCCTATACCATTTAACATTTCTAACCATCATATAATTGAAAGTTTATGATTTACCTGTGTAGGAAAAATACAAAAACCTATACAAAATGGAGGAGTCTGACAACTGTAGTGTTTACAGGTGATTGAAAAAACCATTCACCTTATTGTTGAAAATTCTATTCAACATTTAATAAATTAATATTCAAAATGTAGATAAGTAAGTGTATATTCGCCACTTTATTACACATGCCCATGATATTTTATACAAATATATCATTTTAAGACCTTACAACTTAAAAATATCACATATGTAAAATTATCTTCATAGTAAGCAACTAAATCCAGTTATAACATAAAATTATTATAGTAAGTGTATATGTAACTAACAAAAATTACAGAAAATTAGTCAATTGTGTATTTCAAATTAACCCTTTGAACTCGGATCGAGTATTTATAACTTGTTCTGTGCACGTGAGCGTCCAGCTGTACTGGCCATCACCATTTTCTCACCAAAGTCAATTTAATTTTTATATCAGCTGTCCTCACCGCTCGGATGGCCAGTAGTACTAGACGGACAGTACTGCTGGCCACCCTAGCGGCGATGACAACATCATGAGAAATAATTTTGAGTTGTCTGCAGAATTGGCATGGCCAGTGTTACTGGCCAAAGCGTTAAAGTGAGTAATTTGTGTTTTAGTTCAACTGGACAGCTGTTTTTGCAAGCTGGTGTTATTTTAGACTAGATGCTTTAATTTGTGAGCAAATTAATTTTATATTATAAATACCCCTTTCACGGTGGACTTTCGTGCTAATTTCGTACTCAGTTAACTTGCTTTTCTTTAATAATTTTTTTCAAGTTTATAAAGATATATATAAAATGAATGGATTTTTCTCATTTTAAAAACATAACTAGGGATGAAAATACAAGCAGCCAATATTGCGGCACAGGTAATCTTTAATCACAGCTATACAAAGTAGTATAAGTAGGATTTTCCAGACCTTTCATTTTCTGAAATCAGCCACTTTGTCTTGGTAGCAATCATGTGGCTTCATGGACAGTTATTCTTGTAAACAAACAAATGTTCCAGTAAAATTTACAATCCTATGATCGTAACACTCAGTTGAGGAAAGCTAGGCCTCATTCAAACGTCCCACTTTTGTCTCCATTCAACCGATCCGATGACGTTTCTTAGCGCCATGCACAGCCATGTGCTGCTTGACGTGGGTTCTCAGTCTGAATGTCTTGCCACAAATGTCGCACACATGAGGTCGGTTGTCTGAATGCGTGTATTGATGCTGTAACAGGTTCACATCTCGCTTGAACCTCTTGCCGCAAATTTGACAAATAAACGGTCTATCATCAGAATGTGTGACTGAGTGTGACTCCATACTTCGTTTGTCATTGAAAATTCGACCACAAACATCACAGTTAAATAGTTTCTCTGAATGATTCTTATGGTTATGGCTGTTATATCTATATTTTGTAATAAAGGTAATATTACACTTTTTACATTCATATTTCTCACTTGGGTTTGGAATGTGATATATTAACATGTGATATATTATCTTGGATTTTTGATTGAATGATTTTCCGCAGTGATCACATGTGAGTTTCTCACTTTCTGAATGTAAAGCTTTAACATGTTTCTCATAGGATTTGGAAGATAACGTTTTTTTACACACTTCACATTCGATGAAACCTTTATTCATTTGTAAATGTACATTAGCAATATGTTTTTTCACATCTCCCTTTGAATGATACATTTTATTGCAAATGTGACAGGCTATCTGGAATGGAGTTGATGACGTATGCTTCTGCCGCTTATGTTTTTTCAAATAAGCAATTCCACTAAATACAGATCCACACATGTCACAAGGGAAGGATTTGATGCCCTCGTGAGTTTTTACATGCATTTTTAAACGAGATTTACCATGGAAACTAAAGCTGCACTGAGGACATTGAAACCTTCTCTTGGTCTTTATATTATGTTTAGACATCCTTCTTTCTCCTTCTAATACTTTCGTACAATTACCACACTGGCACAGAATCCCATCCAGAAGGAAAGAGCATTGTAATGGCGTTACTTTCAGCTCAACATCAGCCTACAAAATAAAGAAAATTTAATTCCAATTTATATGCTCTTATAAAATATAAAAACTGTAGATAGTTAAGACCACAAAATAGTACGAAAACTATTTACTGTGCCACTAATTGATGAACCTGCAACAGCTGTAATAACAAATTATATTTTATGTATTATCAAATCAGCTATTTTTCAACTGAATCAGCTGTTTTTCGTCATTCATTACAGAGCTTACACCCATCCTTCCCTCATATTGACAAAATAGAGTGGTTTGGATGAATATGAATTCAATCATACATATTCACTACTTATAATAGTAACCTTCTTTAAAGTAAGATAACAGATTTATATTAATTGCGATGTAATAAAATTGAAATATTTATCACAAGAACATTGTAAATATTGCAGTATTTTAATTCTTAAAGCCTTGTTTGGAATTAAATGGCTATAAGGCTAAAGGCCTGATCCAAACAAACTTGTTATAAAATTTGACAAACTAATATTTCTAGGAATGACAATTCTAGATTTGAGTGAGCGAATCATGTATGACATGCACTAAGGGTACATGTCAAAATGTATTAACCAAAAAGAACCTAATACTAACTGATACTGATTCATTATTATTCATTATATTGTATAGTGTGTATTGCAAAGACTTACAGAGATATTGAAGCCAATTTGGAGCATTTTGAACATCTGGATATCTTAAAGACCACTTATTATACTCCAGGTAAAATGATTAAGTTACTGGGAAGTTTAAATATGAACTTAATCTCTATATATAAAATTGAATGTATGTCTGTATGTATGTCCTTTATGCGTTGCCAAACTACTCATCCGATCGCCATGAAATTTTAGGAAGTTGCTCTACATGTGTCCGGGAAGGTTTTAGTGAAAAAATATTTTCGAAAACCCCATAAGTTTCCATTTTATGGCGTTTTAAATTTCTAATGTTAATCTTATGGAGAGTAAGTTTGTTTACAAATTGTCTACAATGACAACATTTGATTTCTTAGCTACAGCTGATTGATTTACTTTCCATTAGCAATACCGTATGCTTTACTATAAAATGCCATCTGAATCATTCATTAATGTTAAACTTTGAAGTAAATGTGTACTGTAAAAAATGAACAGCTTTATTCACCACGTTAATAGTTTAAGGTTTTGGGGATTATGTATTTATATTTTTATTTTCTGTCTGATTAAAGTCACGTGTTTATATAATAATTACAATGTTTATATTATTACGTTTATTATAATAATCAGCTGTTGTATATCTTTCCTATAAAAGCCGTAATACAGTTAGGTTTCGTTTGGGTTTGGATTGGATTTGAAAACTGTGAATTAATCCACTCAGATTTATTTGTTTTATGGGAATGTTATTAATATGTTTTATAGTTTCAGTATTGTTATTCACTATGCAGCGACCCAGAATATATAACCTTTCACAATGAAGCCGTATTGCTATTCAACTTCAGAACATGGCCAATCTTAAAGTTACCATGTGTTTACTGTGAGGCGTTACGAAGTTCGCCAGGTCAGCTAGTTTGTCTATAATATTTAAGTTTTGCTGATATCCTCTAGTGGATTGAGGTCCATAATCAATAATTAGAAACCAAAAAGGCTAAAGGGTGTGATAAAAGGTGTGTGACATCAGGACTATCTCAATATATCAATTGTTGTTGACTACCTCAAAGTCAAGAGAATATCATTATGAAGACGTTATACGGATCCGGTCAGCGGATCATCATATTAAAACAGTAACTATAAACATGAAGGTGGAGTCGTATAGCTATGACAAGAGATTCATTCAGGAAGACGGCATAAATACCCTCGCTCTAGTTCATTGGCGAATCAACTAAGATCATCTTGGTTGTATGACAAAACATTCACAAGACATTGTTATTATTAAAAACAAACTGTATAGAAAAACTGCTGAATCGAAATTAGTGATCGAATTATTAGTTCCAAGGTTGGCGATCACACCGCCCAGTGGCGAAGCCACTGCAAACAGCCTCCCTGACTCTCTACTCTCCTCTTGAGCAGGGTCTTTTCTATCTACCCACGTTTCTTCTCCCCTCCAATGCGTGGATAGACTGTCTTCATCTATCTGTACAAACCCATTCTCTTCTTCTTCTCCCATCTTCTCCCCTGCTCTTCCGCTTTGTTTCAGGCCAACTCAAGGTGTCACGTGGACCGTGCCGAGGAGTGGATGGCACCAGGCCTTATATATGGTGTCTAGAACGGTACCTGCAGGATACCGGGCGACCTCCTGCAGTAAGCAGCCTTACCTGGACATGCGGGGCTCTGTTCAGGCGGACGGATATTTCCCTAGCTACTCGTGGGAACAGACATGGAAGAAGAAAAAACAAAATAAAAAGAATTCAGCGCAGGATCAACTGCCGCGGGCAAGTACCGCACAAGCTAATACTAAGAACACAGGGCAGGAGCAACTGCCGCGGGCAAGTACCGCAAGAACATAGGAGGGGGGGTCAAAGGTATCGACCGTTGGCTAGATACCCAAACACTCTCAACTCAAATTCGAAAATTTTGACGAAAACAATACTTTCTCCATATACTATGTATAAGGGGAGAAAGTAAAAACCGAGCACCCTTAGAGTGTACATTACGCCAGGATTTTAGGACTGGGCTTTAATTTTGATTTATGAAACATTCCAACCAAGAGGTTTATATTACAGACTAGCTGACCCGGCGAACTTCGTAACGCCTCACAGTAAACACATGATAACTTTAAGATTGGCCATGTTCTGAAGTCGAACAGCAATACGGCTTCATTGTGAAAAGTTATATATTCTGGGTCGCTGCATAGTGAATAACAATACTGAAATGATAAAACATATCAATAACATTCCCATAAAATAAATAAATCTGAGTGGATTAATTCACAATTTTCAAATCCAATCCAAACTGAAACGAAACCTAACTGTAATACAGCTTTTATCAGAAAGATATACAACAGCTGATTATTATAATAAACGTAATATTATAAACATTGTAATTATTATATAAACACGTGACTTTAATCAGACAGAAAATAAAAATATAAATACATAATACACCAAACCCGTAAACTATAAACGTGGTGAATAAAGCTGTTCATTTTTTACAGTACACATTTACTTCATAGTTTAACATTAATGAATGATTCAGATGGCATTGTATAGTAAAGCTAATGGAAAGTAAACCAATCAGCTGTAGCTAAGAAATCAAATGTTTGCATTGTAGACATTTTGTAAACAAACTTACTCTCCATAAGGTTAACATTAGAAATTTAAAACGTCATAAAATGGAAACTTATGGGGTTTTCAAAAATATTTTTTCACTAAAACCTTCCCGGACATATGTAGAGCAACTTCCTATAATTTCATGGCGATCGGATGAGTAGTTTGGCAACGCATAAAGGACATACATACATACAGACAGACATACATTCAATTTTATATATAGAGATTCATACTTAGTATTCACTAGTTAATGTAAAAAAATAAATGACCATCGAAGATGAAATTTTGAATCATAATGGCCTTTCAAATATATTATATATTGTAAATTTGTTCCCAAATTTAGAGAATACCCAATTTAGTTTATTACACAGCATAAAATCAAGGCTGTGAGATTACAAAAAAATTGTGTTAGTTATCTTCAAAAAATTTCTCTTTAATCAATAACTTATAGCTTGTTATTGCGATAAGTTATATTTTTTACAGGCAAGAAAAAACGTAATTGTTCTAAATAAACAAATCGTTCAAATAAATAATCAAACTCTCTCTGCTTCGAGCATACAATCATCACCAGAGAATAGTAATCTCCAGAAAATTTTCTTTCATCAATAACTTATAGCTTGTTTTAGCGAATTTCCCATAGAGAAGTAGCTATTACCGTAGGTCTCATGGCACAACAACTTAATATTTTTTGTATATATTTACCGTTGTATATAAATACAATATAAGTGTAAATATTACGTAGTGTTGGAAGGCATGAGTTTTACTTCATCCTATATTTTTTTTGTGATAAGCTATATTTTTTACAGGCAAGAAAAAACGGAATTGTTCTAAATAAACAAATCGTTCAAATAAACAATCAAACTCTCTCTGCTTCGAGCATACAATCATCACCAGAGAATAGTAATCTCCAGAAAATTTTCTTTCATCAATAACTTATAGCTTGTTTTAGCGAATTTCCCATAGAGAAGTAGCTATTACCGTAGGTCTCATGGCACAACAACTTAATATTTTTTGTATATATTTACCGTTGTATATAAATACAATATAAGTGTAAATATTACGTAGTGTTGGAAGGCGTGAGTTTTACTTCATCCTATAGCTTTTTTGTGATAAGCTATATTTTATACAGGAAAGGAAAAATTGAACTGTTCTGAATAAAAAAGTCGTTCAAATAATGAAATTCTCTCTGCTTTGGAGCATACAATCATCTCCAGAGAATAATAATCTCCGGAAAATTTTCTTTTATCAATAACCTATAGCTTGTTATTGTGATAAGTTCTATTTTTTACAGGCAAGAAAAAACTGAATTGTTCTAAATAAAAAAATCGTTCTTATAAACAATTAAATTCTCTCTGCTTTGGAGCATACAATTATTTTCGTTTACTATTTTCTATAATTTTCTTTTTAACATTCATCCATGGACAGTTTTATTTCTGTATAATATATTAAAACAGTATAAATTAGCTTAAGTTATTAGATCAATAATGTCATTTACATAGATTTCAGGCAGTGAATGCCTTCAAAGCGCATGATACTGCGCGTTGTTGGCTTGCCGGCCGACGTGCTCTTGGTGCGAACTCACTTCTATAGCGGACGGTACCCAGCCAGCCCCTTACTCGGTTTTGTGAAACTCGGGTTAGTGAAACAGTTGAATTTTATAACGTACTCGGTTTTGTGAAACCTCGGCGTAGTGAAATTTCGATATTTATTAGATTTTTAGCCTTACTCGGCGTAGTGAAAACTCGGTTTTGTGAAACCCACCCTATTAAATACTATAGGTAAATTACCTCTTTCAGTTATAGTAAAAGATAGCCCAAGACCTCAGCTGTCTAACACTGGTTATTTGGGCTCAGTGAATTTTCATTTCTTAAAATTTGTTTACGTTTACTTTGATATAAATAAGTTGAATGAACTTTTCTTATTTTAAAAACAGAACTAGGGATGAAAATACAAGCAGCCAATATCACAGCACAGGAAATCTTTAATCACAGCTATACAAAGTAGTATAAGTAGGATTTTCCAGACCTTTCATTTTCTGAAATCAGCCACTTTGTCTTGGTAGCAATCATGTGGCTTCATGGACAGTTATTCTTGGATACAAACAAATGTTCCAGTAAAATTTACAATCCTATGATCGTAACACTCAGTTGAGGAAAGCTAGGCCTCATTCAAACGTCCCACTTTTGTCTCCATTCAACCGATCCGATGACGTTTCTTAGCGCCATGCACAGCCATGTGCTGCTTGACGTGGGTTCTCAGTCTGAATGTCTTGCCACAAATGTCGCACACATGAGGTCGGTTGTCTGAATGCGTGTATTGATGCTGTAACAGGTTCGCATCTCGCTTGAAACTCTTGCCGCAAGTTTGACAAATAAACGGCCTATCATCAGAATGTGTAACTGAGTGTCTCACCATACTGTGTTTGTCATTAAAAATTCGACCACAAACATCACAGTTAAACAGATTCTCTGAATGATTCTTAAGGTAATGGGAGCGATATCTACATGGTTTTGAAAAGGTAATATTACACTTCCGACATTTATATTTCTCACTTGTGTTTGGAATATGATATATTAACATGTGATATATTATCTTGGATTTTTGATTGAACGATTTTCCGCAGTGATCACATGTGAGTTTCTCACTTTCTGAATGTAAAGCTTTAACATGTTTCTCATAGGATTTTAAAGATAACGTTTTTCTACAGACTTCACATTCAATGACACCCTTATTCATTTGTAAATGTACATTAGCAATATGTTTTTTCACACCTGTCTTTGAATGATATATTTTATTGCAAATGTGGCAGGCTATCTGGAATGGAGTTGATGACGTATGCTTCTGCTGTTTATGAGATTTCAAAGCATTAATTTGAGTATATACAGATCCACACACGTCACAAGGAAAGGATTTGATGCCCTCGTGAGTTTTTACATGCATTTTTAAACGAGATTTACCATGGAAACTAAAGCTGCACTGAGGACATTGAAACCTTCTCTTGGTCTTTATATTATGTTTAGACATCCTTCCTTCTCCTTGTAATGATTTCGTACAATTATCACACTGGCACAGAATCCCATCCACAAGGGCTGAACATTGTAACCGGTTTTGTTTCAGCTCAACATTAGCCTACAAAATGAAATAAAGCAAAGTGAATGCTAATATATATATGCTCTCATAAGTGATGAAAACTGTAGATAATGATGACCACAAAATAGTACGAAAACTATTTACTGTGCCACTAATTGACGAACCTGCAACAGCTATAATACAATAATTATATTTTATGTATTATCAAATCAGCTATTCTTCAACTAAATCGGCCGTTTTTCGTCAGTCATCACATCAATAACACTTATCCTTCACTCATATTGACACAATAGAGTGGTTTGGATGAATATGAATTCAACCATACATATTCACTACTTATAATACTAACCTTCTTTGAAATAAGACAACAGATTTATATTAATTGCGATGTAATAAAATTAAAATATTTATAACAAAAACATTTTAAATATTGCAGTATTTTAATGCTTAAAGCTTTGTTTGGAATTCAATAGCTATAAGGCTAAAAGGCCTGATCAGGCAGTCTACCTAAACAAACTTGTTATAAAATTTGAGAAACTAATATTTCTAGGAATTACAATAATTCTAGATTTGAGTGAGGGAATCATGTATGACTACACCTATGGGTACATGACAAAATTTACCAAAAAGAACCTGTTACTAACTGATACTGATTGATTAATGTGTAGTGTGAATTGCAAGACAAAATTTACCAAAAAGAACCTGTTACTAACTGATACTGATTGATTAATGTGTAGTGTGAATTGCAAAGACTTTTACAGAGATATTGAAGTCGATTTGGAGAATTTTGATAAATCTGGATATCTTAAAGACCACTTATTATATTCCAGGTTAAATGCTTAAGTTACTAGGAAATTTAAATATGAACTTGAGACGTCTATAATATTTGAGTTTTTCGGACTAACCCAAAACTACATTCATATATTCCTCTAGAGTGGATTGAGGTCCATGATCAATAATGAAAAACCAAAAAGGCTAAAGAGTGTGATAGGGCCACAGTCAAACACATATTAAGACATCAACACTACCTCAAAAGTCAAGACAATATCATTATGAAGATGTTACACGGATCCAGTCAGCGGATCATCATATTAAAAAAGTAAATATAAACATGAAGGTGGTGTCGTATAACTATGACAAGAGATTCATTCAGGAAGACGGCATAAATTCCCTCGCTCTAGTTCATTGGCGAATCAACTAAGATATCTTGGTTGTATGACAAAACTTTCACTAGACATTGCTATTATTAAACAAATGTATAGAAAAACTGCTGAATCGAAATTAGTGATCGAATTATTAGTTCCAAGTAGTGGAATGGTAGATTTTACGTTTTCTCCCGATGCCTGTCTCTATTACGTTAATGCTAATCCTTTCCTAGAAAGACAGGTGTTTTTTCATCATATTCCATTGCTTTTTTATCACACTCGTGTTTTGTAATTTTTGTAAACAATATAGAATTAATTAACAATAATTTAAATGTATCACTAGGGCCTACACCTCTCAGCCTTTTTTACCCTAGCATAGAACGGGTAAAAAAGTATATAGAGATATATATATATATGTGTGTGTGTGTGTGTGTGTGTGTACCTGTACCTTTATACTTGCACAAGGATCTCAAAAACGACTAAAGAATTCCTTTAAATTTTGGAAATAACTAACTTCCGAGTAGAAAATAAGTTCTAAATAGGTCTAATGCCCTGGAAAATCTGGGTTTCTTGTAACATTAAGTTTAAATCTATAAAATTAACATTTTTTATTGTGTTTTGCCAATAGCAGGTACAGCTTAAGGTATGCAGCCTCAAAGTACACAGATATTTTTTATAGAATTCACTTGTTGAAAATTGACATTAAGGTTGTGTATAACCAAATGTAAACAATGCAAATAAAAATATCTGTTTATAATCGTTTGACAGAGTTGTTAATTAATTGAAGATGGTGGTGAACAATATGTCAATAGAGGTTTTGCATTAATATTTATTTTATAAATGTAATAAATGATAAATTAATTATCAAATTAGTAAACAATTTGTAACTCTAAAGGGTGAAATAACTGTGCGAAATAGAAGCAGAGTAAAGTTTTTCCAAAATCTCTCCTGTTTTAATGGAAAAAATGTTTGGATTTACTTCCCTGTGGGAAAGAGGTTAGATCATGGATATGCCTTTAAGGGATTTTAATCAGTTTATCTAAATAGCTGTTCTTATTCTTTTGTATTAAAAATCCAATACAATTGGTAGTTTCTATGGAAATCTGTTACATGTTTTCCATCTTAAAAATCGCCAACACTCCCACAGAGCTATGACATATCCATGTCAAAAAGGTTATTTCTTGAAGCCAATGTTACAAACCAATTGATGTAAATTAAATTTCTCTTTTACTTTACAATCCTGATTACGTTTCTAACACAATCAGTTGAACGCGAACTAATAATAACTGTATGGATAAATAAACAGTATATCAGCTCAAACAATTGAGGTTAGCTAAAACACGTTGAACGAAAGCCATGTTTAACAGACGCCGTAGCTCAGTGCTAGCGCGGAGGATTCAAGTGCGGAAAGTTATGAGATCGATTCCCGTCCGGGGAAGCTACTTTTTTGTTCAGAGTCTATGCAAGTTAGTAAAATCTTGTTTATGCTATATTAATAAGGTGCATTAAATCAGTTTTATGTAAACCATATAAACGGTGATTACATTTAATAATAAATGTTTTTATTTTTGCTAATTAACTTATATAACACATGTCTTATTCAATCCGAGAAAAGCGCGGTCATCAGATACTATTATAAATAAGAGATGGTTTTTGTATGTTTGTGGGTTTGCTTGTTGTGGCAAGAAACGCGAAAAATACTGAACATACCGGTTTGAAATTTTACACAAAGGTAGGTCTTAAACTCATGCAACACATAGCCATATTCATTTCCATAAAATCCCCTCGGGCTACGCCCCGTGAATATCTATGTTTCAATGTTTACATTTTCAAAGAATGAAAGTACAAAATGACTTGAATGCGGTGAACACTAAAGTTCGAAAGTTCGAGTAGCAGAAGACACGGTTGCTGTAAATGTCCTAGGTTTCAATGTTGAGTTTTTAATTTATATTTAACCATCTATTTACACTACTATGCACAGTTAAGGAAGACGAAAAAGAAAGTTCATTTTTATAGATATACTGCTGGATCGAAATTAATAATGCCGAAAACGGTAGATTTTGATTTTTCTCCCACTGCCAGTCTCTATTACGTTATTGCTTAGCCATTCGTTTATTGCTTCCTTTTACATGTGGTACTTGGTCATGTTGTTGACACTCGTGTTTACAAATCTTTGAGATCGTGATTAGTATTAAATACTATAGGTAAATTACCTCTTTGAGTTATAGTAAAAGATAGCCCAAGACCTCAGCTGTCTAACACTGGTTATTTGGGCTCAGTGAATTTTCATTTCTTAAAATTTGTTTACGATTACTTTGATATAAATAAGTTGAATGAACTTTTCTTATTTTCAAAACAGAACTAGGAATGAAAATGTAAGCAGCCAATATCATAGCAAAGGAAATCTTTAATCACAGCTATACAAAGTAGTATAAGTAGGATTTTCCAGACCTTTCATTTTCTGAAATCAGCCACTTTGTCTTGGTAGCAATCATGTGGCTTCATGGACAGTTATTCTTGGATACAAACAAATGTTCCTGTAAAATTTACAATCCTATGATCGTAACACTCAGTTGAGGAAAACATGGCCTCATTCAAACGTCCCACTTTTGTCTCCATTCAACCGATGACG
Source organism: Nephotettix cincticeps (assembly GCA_023375725.1). NCBI lineage: Eukaryota > Metazoa > Arthropoda > Insecta > Hemiptera > Cicadellidae > Nephotettix > Nephotettix cincticeps. The sequence continues at coordinate 49,088,988 of CM041788.1, forward strand.
TTTCTTAGCGCCATGCACAGCCATGTGCTGTTTGACGTGGGTTCTCAGTCTGAATGTCTTGCCACAAATGTCGCACACATGTGGTCGGTTGTCAGAATGCGTGTATTGATGCTGTAACAGATTCGCATCTCGCTTAAAACTCTTGCCGCAAGTTTGACAAATAAACGGCCTATCATCAGAATGTGTGACTGAGTGTTTCTTCATTCTCATTTTGTCATTGAAAATTCGACCACAAACACCACAGTTGTACAGTTTCCCAGAATGATTCTTAAGGTAATGGGAGCGTAATCTAGATGGTTTTAAAAAGGTAATATTACACTTCTGACATTCATATCTCTTCTCAATCGAAATTGGAATATGATATTTTATTATGTGACAAGTAATCTTAGATTTATGATTGAATGATTTTCCGCAATGGTCACATGTGAGTTTCTCACTTTCTGAATGTATTCTTTTAAAATGTACATCAAATGACTTTTTGGAAGCCAACGTTTTTTTACACACAACACATTCAATGACACCCTTTTTCTTTTTTATTTTTGAATGTACATTAGCAATATGTGTCTTCACACCTGCCTTTGAACAATATATTTTATTGCAAATGTGGCAGGCTATCTGGAATGGATTTGACGTATGCTTCTGCTGTTTATGAGCTTTCAAAGTAGTAATTTGAGTATATACAGATCCACACATGTCACAAGGGAAGGACTTGACACCCTCGTGCGTTTTAAAATGTCTTTTTAAACGAGATTCATGATGGAAACTAAGGCTGCACTGAGGACATTGAAACCTTTTCTTGGTCTTCATAATATGTTTAGACATCCTTCTTTCTCCTTCTAATAATTTCGTACAATTACCACACTGGCACAGAATTCCATCCACATGTAACGAACATTGTAATGGGTTTGATTTCAGCTCAACATCAGCCTACAAAATAAAATAAAGCAAAGTGAATGCCAATATATGTTTGCTCTTATAAATGATGAAAACTGTAGATAATGATGACCACAGAATAGTCCGAAAAACTATTGATGACCACTATTTGGTACCACTAATTGATGAAACTGCAACAGCTGAAAGCCAAAAATTATATTTGATGTATTATCATAATCTGGAATTCATCCAGTAGCCTTTGTCCACTGTCATATCCCTGGCAATTGAATCAGCTGTTCTTCGTCAGTCATCACATCGATTACTCTCATATTGACACGTCATTGTGGTTTATATAAATATGCCTTTAATCATACATATTCAATTGCTCCCTCCTGGAGTTGATTTCTTCTTGTCTAATTTATTTTATTTTTGTGTATTTCGACGCCAGTGGCATTTTTAACGTTTTTATGGGGAACGGTCTAAACCCCGGTCTTGTTACTACCTAACGTCGACCTGTTGCTAGGAAGCATCATTAATTAGTAGCCTAATGACAAATGGCGACTGGGTCCAGATTCGACCCTTGCGGAATTCGATCCGGCGACCTTCAGTTTTGAAGGCGGGTACTATAACCACTACACCACCCAGCCACCATGCCTCAACCATCAGAAGAAGTCTCCTGAGGGCCAACACCAGTGTTTAGGATAACTATTTTTTATACAAACTACCTTTTATAAATTACTCTTATTATTCATCTATAACTTTATGTGTTATGGTTGCTGTATTTTAATATTTGTTACATTTTTTAATAGTTTATAGGATTTTGTTGTTGTTATTTCCATATATTTTATTTAATGTTATTGTTCAGTGTCTTTCTTTGTTTTGATTAATAATTTAAGTATCTGCTTAGTAATGTTCACTATGTGCTTATTGTATTTTAATTCTTATATTTATGTTTATTGTATTTAATTCCTATATCTTACATCTATACTTATCTTATATTCATATTTATTTAATTCTTATATTTATATATTTATATTCTTATATTTTTATTTATATTCATATTTTTCATTTCATTGTAAAAAGGGTTTTCCGTCAAATAAATAAATTCACTATTAATATTATATATGATATTTTAATAATAACCTTCTTTAAGGTAAGACAACGGAAATTAAAATTATAAAATTATTACTTTTCTTAATTCTACAGTTTGGGTTGTGCAAGAAAAACACACTCTCGGTCCCATAAGTGTCGGATTATCAAGTGCCAACTGTAATTTCAATCATAAGTACATTGTAAATATTGCAGTATTTTGATGGTTCAAGCCTTTTTTGGCTTCTGGAACTAAATGGCTGTCAAATCAGTCACGGAAAACTTCTTGCGCTACCCACGCACAGCTTTGATTCCTATAAAGCACTGGAAGAAAATCGATCCTGGAGTTTTAAATGTTCAAGGCTTTTTACCTTTGCCCACAGTAAACTGTATTTGATTCCCACCGGTATTTAAGAAACCATGAGAGTGATTCTCTGAAGATTTCTTACAGAAACCATTTTCTCATTCATGTTTTACAAATCACATTGTGACTGCCAATTGAAGCTAGATTCGTTAGCATTGTACACCTGATCAGGCTTAAGGCTTAGTTACGTGATTTACGCTTTAATATCTTAACAAAGTTATAAATTTGTTTGTACCGACAGACAAGTTCTTTCCACTTTCCACTCATCTGAACATATCGAATACCATGACACTTATTGATATCCCAACCAGCCATTGCTGGCGTTGGCTGGAGGAGATTATGAAAAGACATACACAAAAAGGATGTGATAACATGATAATGACATTATGTAGACTGAAAACCGATTAATGTCTAAACCGATGATTCATTTGATGGCACATGCAGCATCAGACTACTGAACGACGGATCATCTACTGCCAGACTGTTGCGAGGCAGCAGTACTTTTAACAAATAAACTAAAAAAGGAAATTTGTAAACTTTATTATTTAATTTGGACATAAGATTTTATTTTACTATAGAGCATAATGTTACCAATTTCATGCAATATCAAATAGAGTGACAAAGAGGATGTCAGAGTTTCTATGTAAACATACAAACCACGAACTAGAGGTGAAAAACTCACTAGCAATTTCAGAGCTTAAAAGACTGTAATAGGCTACAGGCTGTAGTTATTTTTTATTATTTACTATTCAAGTCTTATACAATATCTGAAGCTGTTTTTTTAAAACACTATTTTTCTTTAAAATCCCAACCTACTTTACCATTTGAGGTGACGACAAAACTATCTCAGTTTTAGTTATACTAAAAAATAAAGTTTTAGATTTTCAAAACCTTTTTCCTATACCTACTATGAAAGACACACTTTACTCTCTGGAATAGAGTACCAAAGTAAAACTTTTAATCCCAAGGAAGGAAAAGTAAATAGGTTTTAGTCCCAATGGAGATAAAGTTATCCTATAAAAATAGCTTGGGAATACCCTTTAATGAACCATCAGAAATAATAACAGCTGACAGCAGAAATGGATTATTTAACGGTTAGCTGATAGATTGCTTTGAGGTTATGTTAATCAACTTGGAAAATTTTAGTGATTCAGGTTAGGTAATAGGGTGTAATTTTAATTTGTTGCTTGTGTTACTTCTATGTGTAGGTAGAGGAAAAACTTTGTGTGCATCATGGAACTAACGTCCTTTTTGTCCCTCAGGAAGTTGTCGCCCACGGCTACGCCTTGGGTGACAAAAGTTTCCTTCATAGACAAAAGGTTTCACTTAAATACCTTGTTTCAAAAATAACTATTCTGCTAGGTGTTCATCTTGCTTATTTCTTTTGTTTTGCTCGAGTTCATTTTTCCCCATAAGCTTAACCCATTGGCTACAATAGACGGGGACTACCCGTCACATGGGCAGTTTCCGTCATCGACGTAACTGTTGATTTATCCTCATATTTAGTGGTCTTTGACTGTGTATTACTGTATTTGACTCTTGATTGTTATATTCAAAATATTGCATCGCTATATCTTGACTCTCGATTGATTTTTCAAGTTTACAGTTTGTTTACATCGTCGTGCAGTATGCAGTTTGAGAATAACATGGTCATTTTGCAGCAATAAATTATATGTTTCTGAGGATTGTTCTGATTTTGTTAGACAGATTTTATATGAAAGTGGTAGTGATGAGTTTAGTGTTTCCAGCTGTGAAAGTGATGTAGAATAATCTAAAAGTAGGCCTAACAGGCCTACTTTTAGATTATTCTTAGTACTTAGATTATTATTCTAAGTAGGCTTTAACAGGAACTGGACATCCAGTGATGACAGTTAGGGAAAAAAATGAGTTGTAGGCCTATATAGTGTAGGCAGTGAAAATTTTTTACTATAAAAGCGCTACTGAAAATCACACTCCCTGCTCATTTAGGTTGAAAAAAATCTAAATTATATTTTCCCAATGTTCTTTTTGGATTTAGGTAGCTTGAATAAAGTAGAAAACAAATATGTGCTTAAATTTTATTTATTGAACATTTTAACACTATTTTTCAGGTATCTAAAAAAAATATTTTTGCGAAAAATTCTGAGCGCTTGAAATAAAACTTGTAGGCTTACATAAATGGTCAAATAAATGAAAAAATACTGATTCAAAACATGAAAACAGTGAGAAGAAACATGTAAATAAAGTAAAAAGATATTATGTACATTACAACTAAACATAGTTTTGCATCGTATGATACGCCTCGAAACAGTCATAGTCCATTCACGAACTCATTAAATTCCAGATCGTCTAGATGAGCCAAGTTTCACATTTTATGTTAGATTCAAAAACATTCACACTACATTATCTGTTAACTTCTCAAACACAACACAAATAAACACACGTCAATGGATATCAACAAACAACGATTGCAACGATTGAAACGAGTGAATACAGCTGGTCATAGTAGCGTGTTAATTTTCTCGTCAAAAGCAGTACGGGAGCACTAGAATACAGGCCAAAGTCACATAACATCTAATTTCAGTCACTAGAAAATCCAACAAAGCAAAGCAACATTACCATGCACTCTATTGGTTGTTTTGCGAACTACAGCGCAGTGAATGTGACGAAATGACTGAAAGTGAAAAAACTTGGTTTCCGCACCGTGTGACCCTACTGTGCTGCGAGAAATCACATCAGCCGCCCGGTAAGGGTTAAATATGTGTAGTACCTCATTAGAAAACATTCAGCTAGATATATGGGGAGTAAATATTCAGTTTCTGTGTGTTTATTGAGTATTAAGCTTAAACCCTAATAACTGCTCATATAATTCAGTACCCGGCATGCTTCAAAAGTGTACATTTTTTTAGTAGCCAATGGGCTAACGAGAAAGAGTTTGTATATAATAACAGGTGACATAATAGGTAACAGGTTAATAGGTTGTATATAATAATAGGTAACAGGTGATAACAGGTGAGCTGGAGTACACTCTGTCAATGTTTCAACAGAATATATTCATTGTACTCACTGCAGAGATAGCACTGCATTGATCACATTGCAATCTCTCTGTGAACCATACATTTAAAGAAGTATATTTCTACTGTCATAAACAACAGTACCTCTAGTTATTGAAGGTAAATTTTACTTAAGAGAAATAATAGATAGCAATCATTTTTAGCGAATTTCCCATAGGGAATAAGCTATGACCGTTGGTCTCATGGTAAAACTTAAGCCCAGGATCATGTTATTTTTTCTTCTTTAGGTGCCTAAAGACCAAAAACAATATTCGTCAAAATTTATGTATATGTATATATATATGTGTTTGTGAACTCGTAAAAATGGTCCGATCAAGACCAAATTTGGTAGAAACGTGTATTCCTGCATTTGCTCGGACGAGTTCGTAAACCAGACCTATCGGTCAATGAGAACGGGTAGTTTGGTGGGGTTTTGTACCCAAAAAATGGGTTTTTTGCGTTTTTCATATGTAATTTGAAAAATTTTTAGATTTTATCTTTCACCATTAAATAAGCTTAAAAAACGACACAGTTTAGTTCCTTAAAGTTCTTCTCAATCTCCAGCAGTTACCAAAGATATAAAAAAATCTAAACACAGTACGCTGTATTTTGAGGCTCCAATGTTAATCTTATGGAGGATAAGGAAAATTAATATTTCACTTATTAACCAATATTTTTTGATACGACTTTATATTAAGCTTCATATGGTTGAGGTTCATTCATTTATGCTTAAAAATCATAGTTTATGTGTTTATCATGGCAGCAAACCTGCATAATCTTTTCCCATGTTAATCATATGGAGAATAGACAAACACCTTTATTTATGGACAGATGTTGATGAAAGTTGGTATGCATGTTAAAAATAAATTTTTGATGGTATAAATGCCTACTCTCAGTGTTCCTCACAGCAGCAAACCTGCACACTCCTTTCCATGTTAATCTTATGGAGAATAGGCAAATAAGTCTCATGTTTATCGACAGATTTTGACCAAACTTGTCATATATTATTATTACTATTATTATATTATTGCCTATCTGAAACTAAATAGTCAAATTTTACAGTATGCAGATGACAATATATTGTATATTGTACATAAAAATCTGGATACAGCTTTTACACTAATGCAAAGTGACTTGAATATCATGGTAAAATATTTGTATGAAAATATAATTCTGATAAACTCCAAAAAAACAAAGGCAATAGTTTTTAGAAATCCTAGAGTCAAGATAAACATAAATCAGTTGAATACTAGAAACCTAACTTGTCACAGCAAAGTATGTTTGACAACAGTAAATACTTGTGTATGTCAAAGAATAGACATTGTAAATAATATAAAACACTTAGGACTGTATCTCGATTTTGATATGAAGTTTAACACTCATGTAGAATATATTGTTAATAGGCTGAGACTAGTGCTGTTTAAAGCTAGAAAAATTAGCTATCATTTTACAACAACTACAAAAAGATTAATATACTTCACCCTTGTGCAAAGTATGTTTTATTACGGAATTTCATTGTACTATTTGGCTCCAAAATATATCTTAAAGCCAGTTGAGCGTGTTATAAATAGAATAGTAAATATACTGTTTAATGGAATATCATTGGAAATGTTAAGTATAATGAGCTTTGAAAATCTAGCAAGTTATACAGATCTTTGTAGACATTATTTTAATGAAAATTTTAGGTTACAACACAATGTTAATTACAGTTTAAGGAATAGACGATTTCTGACACGAGTTGACAACTATGGGAAAATGGTTTTGGAGTATAGAATACCTAGGCTAATAAATTTATTGCCTTCAGAGCTAAAAGCAATACAAAATGAACCAAAATTATTTTATTAGTAAAAGGTAAAAACAAATAGGCTGGGTCATTCTTTTATGATTGCAGGAAAAACATGTGTAAAATAGCCTAGACCCTAGCTAATAGGGTTGTAGAGAATGTACCCTTCCATTCTTAACAAAAAATACATCTTACCTTTTGTAATAACATGCGTATCCAATAACTGAAATTTTATTCTTAAAACACCAAAGACGACACATAAAATACATTACACATTAACATAGAAAACACATAGATCAATCACACACAATACACAGTAGCTTAATTCACAACTAATTATTTGTCAATAATATTATACCCACACAACATTAAAACACTGTTATGGTTCAGGAGGTAATAAATTGTAGTAATTAACACATAGAATGGCGCTTTATTAATATTTAATACTGAATGATCTCAAGTACATTCGCATTTTCAGATCCAATACTTTCCAACAACAACTTTCACTTTGTCTAATCAGGAATCGTCCGTTCAGGGTTGATAACCTTCAGCTTATAACTTGTTTAATCCGTGCGAGGATAAAATTTCCCAACATTCTACAATTAACGTATATTATAGTACTGTAAATAAATTTATTTGAAAAATAAATCTTGTAATCCTGGTATTATACATTACTTACAGAAATAGCTGATCTCTCAATTAGTCATGTGGCTAGAGGGATTAAACAAATAACTGCATTGTAATTCAAATATGTATATGAAAAAAATTATTAAAAAATTAGAGAATTGAATTGAATTTAATTATTGATTTGGAAATTCGCTGAGTACGCAGGTCTGCTGCGGCGGGGGTATTTTAAATTGGAGTATGAACTCTATTTGCTGCCTAAATATTTACTCGTTTAGTGGCACAAAGAACCACTTGGGTCTACTAGTTAAAATATTTTTTTATTCTCCCTCATAAAATCTATATAAATAAAATTAGAGTTTTGTCTGTACATCGCTCAGAATTATTCATTTTTTAGTTATTTTTACTTTTTGTTCTTTAAAGAAGCAGAAACCGGTCTTATCTCAATTTTTGCCTGTTTGTCTGTGACGCTCCAGGAGGCATTTTTCGCCGTCTTCTCCGAAAAAACGGGAAAACTGATAACAATGAAACTTATTTCATACATTCTCTACATTCCAGAGAAGGTTTTTAAAGGCTTAAAAGTGTTCGCCGACCCTTGAAAAGTAAATAACGAGCTTTTAAAAACCCACTTTTTACGCAATATTGGTCACATTTTGCTTCAGTTTTATATGAATAACCTACTGGCAATAATCAGCTGTCTTTGTAGTTTGAAGATTGAATAGAAATAAAAACATACAGCTGTTGAATCAATATTAGATAGTTTATATTGGTCATTGAATTTAATCCATTTCGAAATCTTACTACATTAAAAAGTTATTTTAATGTATAACTAATAATAATAATCGTATAAATGTTCTAATCTATTTAATTGTAAAGTAATGCTAAATAATAAAGCTGGATATTCATTTATTTTCTTTGTTTTGTTATTTTCTTTGTTTAGGATTTTAGGTTTACATTTTGGTATGATGATCTTTTTTCTTCAAACTGAATCATACAACCTGTACAGTGGACGGGCTTACTGCTAGTACAAAATGAAATAATACTTTAACATGGTGTAAAATTAAGACTAAATTGTTGTGATTTAAAACGTTTACTGTAGAAAAAGTATAAGGAAATTAAAACTTACGGTTAACTATTATTTTCATGATTGATATTTAGTTCTTTTATTGTGTTCCTACTCATAATAAAAACTGGAATAACGGACATGTTTAACTACTCATGCTATTAAAGTAAACAACTACCGGTACCCTAACAATTTGTAAATTGTTAGCTAATACAACACAAGTTCTTAGGAAAAGCGCCGGTGCCAAAAACCAATGTTGAAAAGTCAACAAAGAAACCTCTGTACCTGGCTGATAACAATTGAATTTTAATTTTATTTACTTTAATTGCAGTACTAAATGCAATAAATATCAAAATGTTGATACAAAAGAGTTTTAAACATTTTTTCGATTTCTCATAACATAAGGTATGTTAACATGTTGTGAGAAGCAAAAAAAAAGTGGGTATAATTTGGTTTTAATTTAAATGTTCGCGCCAGCTGGGGCCAGCGATGTAGTTTACGAAGCTGCCACAAACTGCGCCAACGTCGGTGGTGGGGGAAGGAGTGGGGAGCCCTGGAGACCGGTGACGACTGAGGGCAGTACTCCAAGCGCAAGCGACACTCACTCGCCAGCTCTCAGACCAGCAGGTTGTAGGTAACTTGCTTCCGATACAGTATAGGAGACCAAGGGGTAGGCAACATGGTCCACGGTACCGTAAGTCCGTGATAGCCTCCTTATTCGTCTTTGCTAACTTGTTTTGATTATTAGAAGAATTATTAATCTGTTTAATAAAGATAGTTTTCGGAGAAAGGAACTTTTTATTTAGTTACAAGTATTATAGTTGAGTTGATTTCTGTAGTAGACAATTTGAGTAAGCACCTAAGTCGTATATTTAAGTTAACCGAACCCTGGTCAACTCAGTGTCCCTGAGGCTATCCGTGGCAAATAAAACGTGTAACTGACCCCAGCAACATTTTTTATCCATTACAATGTCAACAATTGATAGCTATCATCCATCGAGAAATTAGCCAAAAACATGACTATGCATCAGCAGCAGAAAAAATAAAAGTTCTGAAGAAACAAATGAGTCCCCCGGAAACATTCCAAGCGACGAGGTTCTTGACACCACCATCTACACCACGGTATACTTGGTTTCAAAGAGTTTGCAGCCCTAATTTTGTCTGTCAGAATTGGCACGCTCCGTAAGACTTCATGGTAAATTCAACTTTCTACGCTTAAATTTGAAACTAGGTTTTTGTCGCTTAGGACCTTTTTCCGGGGGACCTATTCATATGTTCAAACCAAAATCAAAAATTGTCTTATTTCGTTCCTATCCCATTTAACATTTCTAACCATAATATGATGGAACGTTTATGAATGCCCTGTGTAGGAAAAATACAAAACAGATTGGAGAATCTACTGCTGTGTTTACAAGTTAATGGAAAAACAACTCACCATATTGTTGGAAGTTCCATGTATTGTTTCTTTAGTATCAGGAAGATATTTTAGGTCTAGTTTCTTCCAAATGGTTGAAAAATGAAATTTCTGATAATGGTTCCTCAACTCAGTTTCAGAATCTTTCTCACACGAACACAGTCCACAAGTCAGTCGAGGTATGTTGTGGTCCATGACTTTGTGGCCAATGAAGTCTTTGAAATTCATAATCACGTTCCCACAACAACTCAACTTGAAACGACTTTTTGGACTGATCTGTAATAGATAGACATAAATCAAACTACTTTTTTCTAAAGACATTTCATTTGTTTATATCAATTAAATATTTTGAAATTGATTTTTTTCATGAAAGATTTGATTGATAAATAAACTGATCTATTAATTTTAACAAACCTCACAACGGATCAAAAAAATTATTTTACAATTTTTATCTACTAGGTGGTGCATGAATGTATTTGTATCATGTGTATGTTTTCTATTACACTATTCTAACATTCTATTACATTTTATATTAACATCAAATTTCATTATTATATAATAATTCAGAGTAAGACTCCAGATAATCATTTAAATGCACTATTGTTTATCAAAGTGCTGATGGTAAAATACTTGATTCGTTTAAAGAGAACAAGACAAAACATTATTGTTTGTTTAACTTTGTTTATCATGTTTTACTTAGTTCAACCATGCCTTTCTTGTATCGTTTCATAATTATTTTCGGCCTGTTTACTTAAATAGTGTACTAGATAATACAAACAAATTTATTGATTGATTTATCAGTAAAACTAAATTTAAATAAGTTAATAGATAACAGTTTAGTCATTACTTTCCATTCTAAGTAATTATATTGGAATTGATATATATCACAGGATCGAAAGAAACGTTTACAAATTAAATAAATAACATTTAACAAAATCAAAATCATAGAATCAGACGAAATTTTGGTACAGTGGAACCCCACAAAAACATACCCCGGAAATCAAAAATCCCGGCAAAACCGAACACGTTCTCGGTTCTCGGGAAAACAAAAAAATGAAATAGCTGAAAATTTTTAAAAATTGATTGAATCACGGAAATTTATTTTACAAAGATTGACACAAAATAATACAATACAAGATTTAAAACAAACATACATTTTTCACTTAATGTCTGTTATCATTGACTATCAAAGTGAATAAAATCTTCACACAGACGCAATTCCAACCCATGAACTCCGCATGAACATTACGTCGTTAAGCTGTTAGCGATACAGACTATCAGCAGGTAAACGCTAACTAGACAGGCACAATACGTATCCCAGTAGGGGGGGGGAGTGATTTATTTTTAACACCTAGCAACAATGACATGTCACGAGACTTACTTCCACCCGCCAAGGTCACTGCCCTTTCCAACACTAATTCAATTCGCCCAGCCTGTATAGCACCAATCGGCTAAAGTCCATTTTAAACAGCTTAAAATATCAACTCTTTATGGCCAATACATTCTTGACACTATTTTATACGCAAAAAATGAACAACTCAATACTCCTCAACGTAAAGTAATTCATTATTATAATGCAAGGCAAAAAAATCAAATAGGCAAATTCAACATTGATTAAATTTTTTTGAAAAAAGACCCTCATATGCTGGAAATAAGTTTTATGAATTTATTCCAGAACAAATTTAAAACAAAAAAAATTTAATTAAATTTAAAAAACTATTGAAAGAATACTTGATTAATGGGGCTATTTACTCACTTAAAGAGTTTTTCAAATCGTACATTGATAATTGCGTCATCGATAATTTTGAAAACAATTCCCACGATTCAGTAAAAAACTCAGTAAGGAAAATAAATGGGAAGGTAAAAATAATTCCCGTAATAGTAATTATGTCAGAAAAAATAATTTTAGTCAACGGTGGAAGAACCGGACACCTTATCATGCTCGTGACTGAGCTCAACCTCCCTCATTGGATATATGTAACAATAATGTTATGTTATTTAGCAAATCTGTGGACACTATCTTGTGTACTTTGTATATTGATGAATGAGGATTATTGAATAAATATTGAATCGCTAAGTCTCTCTCACTTACCGCGAATACAGTGACAAAATAAGTGCATAATATTATTTCCTGCAGAATCCAAACATGCTTCAGCCCCAATTAGTTCGGATTTTAGGGTTTCCACTATATTGGTCCATCACACTTCAGTAAAACCTCTTCAACTCGACAGTCAACAGCTGACAGGAAGCCTTTATATTACATTACTAGTGTGTTCGGTTCTTCAAGGATGCGGAACGGATAAAACTAGCTGAGATGGGCAGTTGATCTACTGCGTGCCTTTAGACTGTTTCTAGGTCATAGACCCACGCATTGTTGGGGTGGGGTAGCTCACTTTTTACTTATTTATCGAAAAACGTTGCGTCATTCTAAGAAAACAACTATCAATCTAGCATTTTTTTAGAACATATAATTTTAATTGTTGAAGAGTATCAAGTTAGGCCAAGTCCTAAGGGGGTGACCGAAAATTCAAACTTATGTAATTGCATCAGAGCGTCCTATGTAGGCGGCAGGAGCATCAATATGAGCAACGCTATCCCAACGACATTTAAAAATTCAAATCAGTTTGTCTTTGGTCGCGACTGTTGCGGTGGAGCGTCCAACAATGAACGATCTGGGCAATCCCAGAGATCATGGGAAAGATAAAGACCTGCCAGTATGTGGGTAACTTGTGGAGCTTATGGACCTAATTATTGAGTGCATAATTTATTGTGCTTCTATCAGAAATAGAAGCACAATAAATAATAGAAGCTGTGCAGAAACTACCGAACTTGTGGAATATTAGGCACGCAAACTACCACAATAAGCTGATGAATGAACATACATGGACTAAACTAGGAGATACTTTATTTAACAAGCAAGTAATTTTTTCCCATTTCATTTAAGTCTTCTACATACGTGTTAATGGTTAAAACCAGCCAGGCAATTAATTTCAAATTTCAGTAATTATTAATTTTATGTCATTCATTTCTTTATATTTTAAGAGCTGCATATTATTCTCTTGACGCTTGATGACGCTGAAGGATTTGGTTACTCTCATCGCTGAGATCACCCGGATCGCGTCGCTCCCATCGCCCAGATCGCGTTGCTCCCATCGCCCATGTAGTATTGGGCCTCAGTGAGGTTCTACTGTATAATGAATACAGAATAAAAATAAAATACAATAGCTACATTTATTAACACAAAAAATCTCTAATTAACAAAGTACTTACCTTGGTCTGTTTGAGTTGATTTCTTGCAGCAGCAAAATCAATTATGGAATCAAGAATTCCAGAACACACACTAAGTGACTCATTGCATTTTGCTTTATGGTCTAAAAATGAGGATTTCACACCAAAAACTAATCTGCAGTCTAAACAGTGGAAAGATTTCCATGCAGAATCCGTATGAACATCAATGTAATGTTTTTCTATGGCATTAAATGAAGGAAATGATTGATCTATGCAAATTGAGCAGCTCAATTTGTCAACTGAATGTTCATAAGCATTATGATCAATAAAGGCACTAAACTCTTCAAATTGTATTCCACAGCAAGACCACAGTGTATAATCCACTTCCACCTCCACCTACAAAACTCAATTTTATTAGCAATTTATATTCAATTAACATTAACAAATAAAATAACATCTAAATATTTTCACTCAAGCTTTAGATGTTACATTAGCGATAGTGATGCATTTACAAATTAAATAAGAAGTGGCAGGTAGCATTTGTCATCAATTAAGTGTGCTTCATCTTCGACACTGCCTTAGTGAGGCGTGCTGCTACTTGTAAGCAAATAGCAGTGTGCTTAGCCCTTCAATCGGGGCATAGGAAATATCTCGTGCAATGCCCTTGTTACAGCAACCACGACGCACGAGTTAAGTCGGATTTGACGTTCTCAGCTGATTCTTTCATGAATACAAGTCGTTTGCTCGTTTCTTTCTCAAGCTATGACTGTTACTTTGACTGTGAGAAGTGACAAAGCATTTTTTCTGCATTGTAATGAATTTTTATGAAACTACATCCATGCCAATTGCTCTGCAGTATCTAACGTGCCCCTTAGTTAGTTTGTTTTGCCGCTTTGTGATGATGGTTTGTGTTAGGTTTGAGAAAATAAAAGAGTTGTTTGAACAAAATTCTTATTGTTATTTCAGTATTTACTTCTTCAAAACATTCTGTTCTGTGACCAGACAACAAGATAAAAACCCGAAAGTAATCAATACAATATTGTTTTATTTATTTCTAAACTTTATTTTAACTATTTATTTACAAAATGTTTAGAAGAATAAATAATAAACATAATTACATTCATCATGGTTATTTGCTTTCAAACGTGTTTTATCAGAAGACGCACAACTAGGTTTACTAGGTTAGATTAGGTCCTTTACAAGGTTTTCTCCATGCGAGGCTGCCAAAACCCCGCAATTGAACATCAGCAAGCGTAACTAAACTCTGTGCAAGTGAACTACGGCGCTCCAACTTACGGTGCGGTTAAGGGGTTAATCGCTACCAGAGAATGCTTTATTATTAATTAATCAAGCACTTTCTCAGACAGTGGTACTTTGGTCTAGTGGTCAAACCGTTTCGCTGACAAGTGAAACGTTTGAAGCAAATCAGAAGATGAGCAATCCCAATAGAAGCAATAAGTTTTCAATAAAGTAGAATATAGAGTTTTCACATAAGTAGAATAGAAAGTTTTCACTAAAGTAGAATAGAAAGGTTTCACGTTACTTGTGCACTTAGAGTGACAAATTAGAGATTACGTATCAAAAATTATGATGCATGAGTTTGAAATTATTTAGGGCAATAATGCAAATGTTATGTTCAAATAGAGAACTTGTGTATGATTTATTAAAAGGCTCTAGGTTGGTATTCATTGTTTAAAGGTTTTAAGTTAATTATGATATTTTAAAACTGCAAATAATTACCTGTTTAATACCAGAATCCTTTTGTCTGATTGAAGTGTACAGAATGTTTCGCTTTGGTCTTCCTGATTGTTGTTCCTGGTGTTCAGGAATTTTGGACTCTTTATCAATTTGTGTGCCTTGTGAACTGGAATTACTTATAACCTAGGCAAATAAATTTCAAATTATTAAATAAAAGAGCATGGTACAATTATGTTAAACGAAACAGAAGGAGAAAAAATATAGAAATGTAACATTGTTTCATTAGTTTTTCATCAATATGGGTTAGTATGTGTGTTTTTATGGGTGAACTGTGTCCTCCATAGGAATTAATCACGTGCAACAGTCAGCTCCATGGTAGTGACCTGTTGGATGGTCACAGATTTTCTGACATTATACATTTATAAGCCTTAAACACTTATCAAGCCAATAATAAACATTTATAAAACTTCATTATAGTGAAACCATCCCGATAGTATACGTATGGTCAGGGTTCCCAACAATACTAGTATTTTGAACGATTTAACGACCACGACAATCGACCCTTGGAATCGATCCCAGCATGACTGGGTTGTCTGGTAAATTTGTGAGGAAAACAGTCAACCCACTCCGAAATACCCCACACAGCCGTGCGATCCGGGAGAGATTTGTTTCATGAGAGTGAGTAGTATGTGCCATTAATTATTTTTTATTTTAATAATCACCATTCGTGCTCCATTTAAAATTCCTAAAGCTACTAGATTAACCTGATTAACCTGACGAAACTGTTGATAGTTTACAACTTAAAATCTCTTTTAGGAGTGTCTTCACCAAACAAAACATTTTATAAAAACGGTAATCCCGGGACTGGTCCTGCAATCGGCTTTATTTGATCCCGAAATCCCGGGATTGAAATTTAGGGCTGGGATTGAGACCCTAGTCAGTTGTTAACAAAATTTGGTTTGGTATGATTGCCTTCTAAACATACATTTTAAATTTTTCATCCCAACCTAAATTTTTACTACAGTAAAACCCCTAGGACCCGTCACTTTCAGGACCGAGACCACGGTCAGAGTAAAAAAAGGTTGGATTATATGAAAAATGTAATATTTATTGCAAAAAAAATTTGACATTTAGAAAAAAATATATAAATGATTTAAGACATAAAATACAGTAGACTTCCAATTATCTGCGGTAATGGGTGGCTGAGTGATGACGTATAATCTAAATCGCAGATAAAGCAAACCTAACCTAAAATACAGGAAATAGTTAAAATAACCGTGAGAGCTAAATAAGTCCTTATTAACCTTTACTGATTGTTGGGTTTGATAATGTGCAAGACATCAAGTAAAAGATAACCTTTTCGTAAAGAAACACAGTAGTCACATCAGTAAAAAAACCAGTCAAATACATGAGACAAGTGCGATGTATTACAGGCCTACATTTGATGCTGTCTTAATTGGCTTTGAAGGAAATGTCCATTATTGAAATTTGTTTAAAGGCATTTGCTTTCATTATAACAATGGATGACTCAATTTTCTAAGTACAATGAGATCGCACAGCGAAGTGTCATTTTCCCCATCCAAGTCCAACAGTTCCTTTGCATTATGTCGGGCATTACGTACGATTGCTGCCGGCCAAGGCCAAGCGTGTCGCGGGCGGTAGCTATAATTTGCAGGCGCAAGGATTGACATTTATGCGTTACACTTCGCTTACCGCGGTTGTTAATAATTTTTTTTGCAGAACACGGATGAGCCGCAACGCGGTTAACTGGGATGGTGGCGTCATCCTGTAATCCAGCTAATTGGAGGTCACGAATTGTGGATAGTTGTGAGCGATGGTCGGTGGGTGTGGTGTTCTGTTGTGTGGATTAATGTCCGCACTATTGAATACTACGTTAATCCGCAAAGACCATCCTCATAATTAGACCAATTCGTAATTCAGAGGCCGTGGTTCGGATTCCACGTTAAACTGTAGGTCCCTTAGTTGCCATCGGCTGTTGGGCTATTAATTAACAGTCCTGTCTAAGGAAAATGTCAGCCTTAGTCAGTAACAAGGCTACAAGAATGCGCCACAATCATCTTACATTCACTCCTCATTCATACTTGGTTTAAAATACCTACCTTGTGGTATGGTCGCCATTTCAAATAATCTAATCTAATCTAATCTAATCTGCTCGCGGATCATCGGAAGTCTACTGTACATACCTACATACACTAGAATATGTACTCTACATTCTTATTAACGTGAATGATTTTAAATAAAAACTAAAATAAACCAATGTATATAAAAAAGAGACTTTTCTTAAGGAAATAAACTCTATTAAATAAGAAATGAGCATGGTAAGACTAACCGGAATAACGAACCAACCAAGGTTGAATTAGAGGGGATTGACTGAATAGTTATTTGTAATATTTTGTTTAAGTTAATTACTCATACCTCTTCAATACGTGGATCCGTCGAATTTACTGATGTTATCGGAATGTTTTCCTTAAGACTTGATGAACTATGTTCTGATGTTGATGGAATCTTTCTCTCTAGACTTGAACTAAGATTCTTCAGCTTATTATCATATCTTGCACATAGTGAACTTTTATGACTCTTTGTTTTTGACAATGTTTTTCCTCTTCTTGTGGGTGTGGAACTGGAATTACTCTTGACCTAGAATTAAATCATACACTGCTGTATAATTTTATAATGAGGAAAATATAGAAACATTCAGTCCAGTGAAAAGAGATGTGGGGAGAAAACACGGATTCAATCATTAATACCATATAGAGTCATGTTGATTTTTCGGCGTCAACCGCGTCGTTGTTTGTATTGCTAAACGTTTCGCCCTTGCTGTGAAGTGGCATCCTCAGTGGCTAGGCTGAGACTCAAGTCACTTACATGAGTCTCAGCCTAGCTACTAAGGAAATACTAACAACATGACGACGCGGTTGATGCCGAAAAATCAACTTGACATTGTTGACACCAGCTGCGAAAGCCTACATTTGAAGGTTAATACCATAGACATTATTCCTATTATCTGGTATTAATCCCATGGGCCATACCAGATAAGGATGCGCAAACAGTCTACTTCATTATTGCAGTAACTAGGCCTAACAGGACCAGTAACTAAATTGTCTCACACACTTATCTTGTTCAAACTAATTGTATTGATTTAGTGATTTACAAAAGGAATTGAAATATCAAATGAAATAATATTGAAGCAAAAATACAAATTAATTAATTGTAATTAGAGTACTGTGTTTTTAGGTATGTATGATTCAACAGTAATTTGTCAGCAAACATTGTTCATTCAATATTAAAAGTCTGTAATTCGTGCCTATATTAATGCTTTTTTTCACAGAATATCAATAGTGTTTTCAATAGTTACAAGGACTGAAAATACATGATCACCAATATCAGATGATTGTTCAATAAAGACCGCACTGAAAGACAAGAGCTTTGCAAAGTGAACAAAAGGAGACTAAGCGTAAGAACTTTACTGAACGTTCATTGTTTTTGTCCTGAATTTGAATTTCAGAGGCTTACAGAATTGTAGAGGCTAACTTTATGAATCATGAAAGTAACAGTTTGAATTATGGTCACAAAACAGTAGAGGCTCAAGTCTGTGCAATTCAAATTTTAGAGGCTGCTTTTAGAGCGTAAAAAGTACTTAGAATCATTGATATATTATTTTTTGAGTTTAAGAGGTTTTGTGAGGGGAATAGACAAACATTTCCAATTACAGACGTTTTTGAATTATTGAGGTTCAAATTAGTGACGTTCTACAATAGTTACATTTACAATTTGTATTATGCTTTGTTTCAATCTACTTTAAGCTATAGTATTTTGCTGTGGTGGGGAAACAGTTCGAAAATTTTAGATTTCCTTTGTTGCAAAAAAACGCAGAAAGGATAGTTACGAGCCCTAACATTAGAGGACATTGTAAGCCTTTGTTTATTTGAACTACAATAATGACTGTCATTAATTTATAATATCACTAAAAGTACATCACTTGAATAAGAAATAAGAAACTTTATTATCACAGACATTGTATCACAAATGCATTGATAAGCGTCATTAAAACTAGTTGAGCAGCAGTATAAACAAGAAATATATGACAAAATGAAACATTAAAAGAATATAGCCTCTAGCCTTACATATAACAATTAATAAAAACAACATTTAACATTTCAAGTGTACAACAAAGAAACAGGCCCTTTGGTAACTTACAAATATTTAGTCCAGTCAATTTCAAAATATTCCTGAACATCATACAGACACTCTGATAACAACACAGTCTTCAATTCAATACATGCTTTTACAGTCTTTAAAAATTAAAGAAAATAATTTACTTGACAACAAGGATATTCACAACTAAGGCAAAAGACAATCTCTTATAATTCATATTGATGACAATAGATAAAAAAACTCAAAAACATCATGCTGTTCTTGGTATGAAAGCTTAACAACCATCTTCCTAGTAACAATGATTTCCAGGAGAAGATTTATGGGATACTTGTCAACCACCCATTTTATAAAATTCAAGAATGTTTTGAAATGTCACTTGATTGCCAATAGGCTATCAATTTGAGAGCTAGACTAAGCTACTATATCAAACTGTCTGTTTTTTTATTTAAATTTTGTTGTATTTTTAAGTCTTAAATTTTTAATTTGTCTGTGTTGTTTAAAATGTTAAAAGTTTTAAATTACCATACTTTGTTCTGTGTTTAAATATTATAAATTAATGTTAAATTTTTTTTATTTATTGTTGATTTTTAAAATTTTTAAATACACACACTCCTTGGGCATTAGGCAATGTAAATTTTAATGTAGAATGTGAATCAGTATCAGAAAGTATTACATCCATGACTATGTCTTATACAATTTTGTATTGTGTTTTCGGACGATAAAGTTCTGAGCTCTGAGTTCCAAGTTCATTATTTAGACCAATTAACTTACGTCTTAACACATAGGTTATAAGTTTTTCCACTTTATGTTTTGCCTGAACGGCATCAAGTGTTCATGCAGGGACATTCTCTCCATTTGGACTCGTCATTAGAAATATATAACATGACACACACTGACACATGAAAAAGACAATGATATATAATAGTGCCGTCTCTAGGCCTAATTTTAACGTGATCAAGGTCATTGCTGGATAAACTCAAATATTTACAAAGTAGTTTGCTGAAATAGTGATGATAAAGATTCGGACTATGAGAATCGAGTCTATTGTTATGTACTGTGAGTGTAGCTAGACATCGGCCTATGCTATCTCGAGCAACAGTACTTCTGCATACTTGATATTTATGAGACTATGGCTTAACTTTGCATTGGCTAACAGGATTTCTTTGTTACGTCAAAAGATGGTTACTGAACTCTATGTTCCAAAAAGTAAGATTTTATATTTATTTTTATTTATCATTATGAACATATTACTGTAGAATTAGTGATGTGATCAAACAGTATTTAGATAGTTCAGATTACATTGCTTCCATTTTAATTTAAACTCAGTAAACTTTTTCCCCATTAGATAGTTTGGAATACTGGAATAATGGAAAATTAGCCTGACGTTTTTATTACCAGGGGTCGAATTATCGGGACTCTAGGTGTATGTATTTATGTAATATTAATTAATTTTTAATTTGTTCCATTTCGAAATTGTATGCCAAATAAGAAAATAATTTTCTAACCTTTTCCTTGCCTGAAGTCTTCTTTTTTGTTGATACTTTTGTTTGACTTGTTTTTCTGTTTTTTGATGATCTTTTCTTCGTAAAGGCCAAGTCACTTAAACTCTCGTGCGGGTCATAACTTCTGTCACTGCCACATTCTGATGGGCTGGATTCCTGGAAATATACAAATTTTTAAATGAACATGTTTATTCATTCTTAATCAGCGATAATTTCTGGGTGGTAACTGACGAACCGTGAGCGTTACAACTTTTTCCAACCTGTTCAACCATTGAAGTATATACAGAGTGATTTACGAAGATATGCGGTAACTTTGAGAGCTTATTCTACATGTAAAAACAATGAAAAAACGTACATAAACATAGGTCTGGAAATGCTTCATTAATGACTTGTAGCTACCACAAAATTCGCTCAGATCTTAGTACCTTGAGTTAAATAAGGGCTCCCTGATATTCCAGGTTGATAAATTAAAGGAACAAATTTTATTTGAGAAAACCAGTGTACAATTCATGAAATTGGAATAAAAACACAATTTGTTTACATTTGGACACAATAACTTTATTATTTTACCAATAAACAGATCAATATTAAAAAAAACTTGTAGAGAATTTATTTCTGAACAAAATAGTACAGTAAAAGTATACAGAAAGTTAATAAACGATTGATTAAAAGATTTTTATTCAGAACGAAACTACACGTTTGTAGTTTTGTAGGCATTGCAGGCCTAAAGTAAAATGTGAGTGGTTTTTTCTGAATAAAAATTCTTTTCACTTTCATCCGTATAAAATTGCTTTTGTGCAACAGTTGAAGCCCACTGATTATGTAAAGCGCAACACATTTGCAGAGCAAATAATTGATGTGCTTACAGATGACAAAATTGTTATTATGAGTGACGAAGCACATTTTCAGTTGAATGGATATGTGAATAAACAGAATTTCTGATATTGGTCACAAAACAAACCAGGACAACTGCATGAATAACCTCTTCACACTCTTAAGATCACTGTGTTGTGTGGAAAAAAACAAAGAATTGTGTTATAGGCCCATATTTTTTTAAGATGACTGTCAATTCACAACGATACTTGGTCATGTTAAAAACTCCCAGAACTACAAAGAAATAGCTTAAATCACAGCAGAATTTGGTTCCAGCAAGATGGAGCAACTGCCCACACAGCCGATAATGTAAAGAACTTGAGGAGCAAGTTCCGTAGCTGAGCCATCTCAAGTTTCAGAAACATTGCGTGGCCAGCTCGTTCCTTTGTGATATTTTTGTGGCGACTGCTGAAATCAAGGGTATACTAAAACAAACCCCGTACATTGGATGAAATGAAAGAAGCCATAAGCCAAGATATAGCCAACCATGTTAGGGAAGGTATTTGACCATTTCAGTGCAAGATTGGAAGAATGTGTGGCCCAAGACGGACATAATTTGAAAGATGTAATCTTCAAGTGATAAATGGATCAGAACACAATTTCAATTGTTTTTCTATAAATGTTCATCCGTAATATGTAATAAAACACTTTGAATGACTTAAAACTATAGGGCGAAAAAGTAAACATATTGCTAAAACTTATTATCACAAAAATATCCTAAATTTGTTTACCCTATAATTGATCCGGTATCTTGCAGGTCTTTTAACTTTTTCAGGAACATTTTCTGATATATTTTCAGGCAGGCCCAATATACTACTCTCCGTTGGTGACGATGAGATGACTTGAGGAACCCATGGAGATTTTTTCCTTTTACATGCTGAATCATTGTTTGGCTGAAAAAAACTTCTGGCTTGGTTTCTGGTTGGAAATTCACAAAAAAATTTTAAATTTAGAATTTAGAATCCAATGATGTACCTGTAGGCCTAAATTATAAATCCCAACGACTAAATCTAATTTAAACCTTAAAAATTTGACATTAATAAAATTGCAAGAAGAATTCAAATTGGTTAAATAAATTTGGTGTTTCTACGTGTTCCTTGAAATTATTGTGATGGGTACAATTCTCATATTCATGGCGACACCAAACCACCTTATATTTCCAGATTTCTCCAAACCCAGCAGATTAAAAAAATTAATGGGTAATACTGTACAGTAGCATAAATATGATTCAATACAATACAGTGGAACTTTTATAGTTTAAATCTCAAGTGACCAGTGAAAAAGTTTGAATTACCAAAAAAATAAAGTTTTGTAGTTGAAAAATTTTTTCATTTCGCTCATGTTTGCTCTAATTTTAGTGTAATTAGGTTGAAATCGGCAAAAGTGTAATCAGCAGATTCTGATCTTTCTTCCACTATCTGTCACTAGGTATTTCAAAGTTTGAAAGCTCTGAGAAATATGTGGAAAACATTGTCACAGTGTAGCAGACAATGTGAACGCAGAGTCAATGACATATTGCTACACATTTCGCTCCTGTTCGCTCCAATTGTAGTTCAATTAGGTTGTACAGTAGAACCCCGGTATAACGAACCCTGAAATACAAATTTTGCAAACATTAAGAGCCATGTCATATCTTGGTATGAATTAGGAAAAAGTCTCGACTGAAAATCTGAAGCATCCAGTGTACAGTATGATTGGATCAGTAGTTTTGTCGTGTTGTCCGCCCTGTGAATAGGTCTAACAAAAACATTTACATATTACAGTACTGTATGATATAATACATTTATATATTTTTTTTTAATTTAATTACTGTTATATGAATTTCGATACGTAGGCCTACTGTATGAAGGTTAAATTTAAATTATACGATTTTATGTGTTATCTACTTCCTGTAAGTAAATAGTAATTCTGTTTTGATATCTAATACTGTTCATTTTGAGTGTTTCTATAACTAAATAATTAATTTTACTTTGTAATTTAGTTCTACTTCCCATTTTATATCTATGATACAGAAATAAAAATTGGGTAAATACATACAGCAATGTACTGTATTTTATTTTGAGATACTGTTATTCGTAATATAGAGGCTGTAGCATTTCAAAAACTCTGAACATGATGTACATACGGACATGGGATTGATCACCCCATAATTACATATTCGGTTATGAAAAGTGCGCTCGTAACTGTCCAGCCCTATCATGGTCGAGAGTGAAAGTGTCGCAGGGCGCCTCTACTGACCCCGTGGACCGGAGAAACACACCGGCGAAATGATAAGACAACACAGCTGGAGCTGGACACTTGTCGCTAGCCTACCGACCGTGATGGAGTGTTCGAGCCTTGTGTTGGACACGTTTTTCCTGTTGGTTGGAGTGCCGGTTAGTGCGTGATCTTCGAGGCCCTCTGCCATCCCTATCTTCGTTGGAGACACATTTGGGGATTTTATTGGATTTTGAGGTGAGATGCCCATTATGTTTAGTTGAAAGCTTTTTGAGACACAAACAATTAATTAATAAAACTCGCTAAATGACCCTTTCCCTCTTAACCAGGCTAATGGATAAATAATTAGATTTAGTGGATTAGGGAAAAGTGTATAAAAATCTATAATAGTTAAAAAAGAAGTTTTATTAGTTAATTATTGGGAACTACATTTATTTCAGAACTATATTAGGTATAGTAATATACTGTAGCTTACAACAAACCGCCTACTAGTTTGAGTATATTTGCAACTGTAAATGTAGGAAATTTACTCACACCTACGTGTTTTATTAAATATAATTAGTGTCTCAAAAGAATTTACTCTTATCATGTGTTGTTTATGGTTATCACGGCAAGGTGTGACTATTTAATGATGAGGTCAGAAACAAATATTCCTGTATATAATTAAAGTTTATTTGACAAGACACTCACATAACATAGGTACTTACTACATCTTGATTATTATGGTATAGTACTTAGCTATCATCTTAAAAATATATACATATCAATTATAATTATTTTGGTTACATGTGACATTACATCTAAAGAAATGTAATTTATTCTAATTAACAAAATTTAATTGATTAAATGATTAATTTATGCATGTTGTGCATGTTTATGGATTTATTCATTATAAGAAACTAATTTAAATAATTACTTGAATGTAATCGTATATTTTACTAGGTAGTTAACCATTGATTATGTTTTAACCTCATGCATGTTAAATTAATGTTCTGTTCCAAGATGGATTTAATTATTCAATTACTAGTTATGATTTGTATTATTTTTATTTGTATTAATTTATATTAGCTTCATGAGATAAATATTGTAAATACAAACACAATTTAAATATCACTGTTAAAGGGTTCTCGTCGGCGGCTGGATTTTCCCGCCCTGTCTTCGAACCTAGCCGTCACTACGCGGCGGTCACACCTGTAGCGGTTCCCGATAAGCTGATAAGCTGACCTGTACGCGAGGACCCAGCGGAGTGCGGGTTACTGTCGTCACATGATAAGTGATATCTAATGGACTTAGACACCCGAACATCAGCTGAGTTATTTTTGTCCACCAACGGTGGTGCACCTACCCAACCACAGTGAATGACTTGTCCAAGTCATGCAATACTCTGCAAGGCAGTGAGGTGTATTGGCAGTTTTCATAGCGAACTGTTGGAACCCCTGGCCTCTAGAAGCTAGTGATCCCTGAGAATGGCTATGCTTCGGTCACACCTACGTGTTTTATTAAATATAATTAGTGTCTCAAAATAATTTACTCTTATCATATGTTGTTTATGGTTATCAAGGCAAGGTGTGACTATTTAATGATGAGGTCAGAAACAAATATTCCTGTATATAAATAAAGTTTATTTGACAAGACACTCATGTTACACACAGCTACTTACTATATTCTTGATTATTATGGTATAGTACTTAGTTATCATCTTAAAAATATATACATATCAATTATAATTATTTTGGTTACACGTGACATTACATCTAAAGAAATGTAATTTATTCTAATTAACTAATTATACCTAAATGATTTATAATGATTAATTTATGCATATTTATGCACATTATGCATGTTTATGGATTTATTCATTATAAGAAACTAATTTAAATAATCACTTGATTGTAATCGTATACTTTACTAGATAGTTACCATTGATTATGTTTTAACCTCATGCATGTTAAATTAATGTTCTGTTCCATGATGGATTTGATTATTCAATTACTAGTTATGATTTGTATCACTTTTATTTGTATTAATTTATATTAGATTCACGAGATAAATATTGTAAATACAAATACAATTTAAATATAGGAATATAATATAGGTTAACTATTCCCTCGTTATAAGTCACTAGGAAAAGTTGTTACTGTTAAAGGGTTCTCGTCGGCGGCTGGATTTCCCTGTCCTGTCTTCGAGTCTAGCTGTCACTACGCGGCGGTCACACCTGTAGCGGTTCCCGATAAGCTGATAAGCTGACCTGGACAGGAGGGCCCAGTGGAATGTGGGTTGCTGTCGTCACATGATAAGTGATATCTAATAGACTTAGACACCCGAACATCAGCTGAGTTATTTTTGTCCACCAACGGTGGTGCACCTACCCAACCACAGTGAATGACTTGTCCAAGTCATGCAATACTCTGCAAGGCAGTGAGGTGTATTGGCAGTTTTCATAGCGAACTGTTGGAACCCCTGGCCTCTAGAATTTAGTGATCCCTGAGAATGGCTATGCTTCGGTAGGTTTAATGATTATGGTGGCCACCAACCTAATTGCTTGTGTTTGAAACCCTATTATTAGGTTTAATTTACTATTGTGATCTATTTAATTCTTATATATATATATATATATATATATATATATATTTATTTATTTTGAAATTACTTGATTCCAAATATTTGCATGGTTCCCCAGATTATTTATTACAGTTGTACACAACTTGGGGTCAATAATAATTTAATCTATGCTGATCAGAATTGATGGCATGTTTATAATATTTTGCATGTATTAGACTAACCTAATTGTAGTCAATATTAATTTTGCCTTGTGTCTTGTACTTGTGTGTTGAAGCATGCTTGTATAGTTCTTATTTTTTTCAATATACGTTTATATAATGCAAACAAAGTAGTCGAGCCTGGTTACTCTGGAGAGGGGTTTGGGGATCCCCTTTAGTATTTGTGACAGCAGAATCAAAAGTAAATCAACAACCTGCAGAAGTGAAGTTTCCTCATTCTCTTCCCGGGCATTCCCGCAAAATGAGGTGGGGCCCAACAAGATCTTTCCAAATGCCCCGACCTTCTCTGAGCTTAGCCAAGTGTATTGTTACTGGAGGCAAGTGGACGCTTACCCGTTCGTTACACAGAGGTTTATATTGAACCTCTACATAACGAATTTCGACCGTATTTATCTTCAATATATAGAACCTCGGTATAGCGAAAGTCCCGGTATAACAAATTTTTCTTTTGGTCCCTTGAGATTCGTTATACCAAGGTTCTACTGTAATTGGTATCAGTGAAAACGGCAGAATCCGATATTTATTCCGATACTTGTCACCAGGTATATCAAAGTTTTGACGGCTCTGAGACATATTTGAAAACACTGTCACATTCCGGCAGACGATGCAAAAGCGTTGTTATTGAATCACTGTAAGTATTTTTAATTTTAGTTTTAGTACATAAAAGAATACATATTCTTGTTCGTTATAAAATTTATCATGAAACTGGCTATATTGAAAACTGAGTAGAACTCCATTTAGTGAAATTTGGTGGGGAGCAAACTCACATTAGTTTATTTTTCTTTCTTTTGGATTGTTTGAAGCCAACACAAACATAACAGCGTATAGTGAGTAGAATATCAATATCATTTTCTTTTAGA